>JAKLNG010000006.1:0-1200000 GCA_022814565.1 Phaeophleospora eucalypticola | reverse complement strand
ATGCTCGAATATGCCTCGGGGCAGGAACCACAATGTGCCAATAGTCTATGCCGTGCCTGGATCGCTGCAGACATGTACCTGATCCCAAGACTGCAGAACAAGATCATGGCGGAACTTCTTTCAATCTATTCCAGGGCAACCGCTTCCTGGGACACCGCCAAGACGGCCATGTTAGGCACTGCACCAGACTCAGCACTCCGCCGGCTGTACGCAGAGGAATTCATTCACATGCTCCGCGAAGACATTGTCAAAACGTCAGATCTCGACGAGCTGGAGGGCGTTACGGGCCTCACAAGGTCAATCTTGGACGCCGGCCGGTTGTATGATGACCACTCTGAGTTGTATTACCTAAGGTCAGAAAATGATTCAGAATTATGGAGTGAGTACATGGTCAAGGAGGCGTAGTTCTTGCGCGCGGAAGCGACCTGTGCTCAAGTCTACAGACATATCCTCCGAGGAAGGGTTTCGATCATCGGCAAACACGAGAGACACAACCGTAATAAACAACGTTGACATCAGCGTCATAGCCATAGGACCTGAGCACAGGCCCAATGACGTGAAGTTGGAAGGTCAGGAACAAGCACAGTGTTAAGCTTGAGGGTAGATGTATCCCAGCACCTAGTAGACGAAGCAATCAATCGATTTCAATGCAGACCTTGGCAAAGTGCTTCTGATCCCACATGTACTGCAGATACAAATTAGCATCATAACTGACTCAAACAACCATGGAAGAATGCGACTTACCTGATAAGCATCCTTCGTCTGCTCCAACTTCCAAACCTTCTGATCAATCACAGGCTTGATGTTGTTCGCCTCCACAGCACGATTCATCTCCTCAAACTGGTGTCGCGAGCCAACAATCACACCGCGAACCGTGCAAATGTTCGTCAAGACATCCAAGAAGGTCGGCTGCTCCTCGCCCTTCGCGCCTCCGAGGAAGCCAATAATGGTAATAACGCCATCGAAGGCAACAGCCTTAAGCGACTGCTTCATGGTGTTAGGTCCACCGACCTCAACGACATGCTGCACACCACGGCCACCGGTAAGCTTCTTCGCAGTCTCGCCCCAGTTGGTGTCCTCCTTGTAGTTCAGGACGTGATCGGCGCCGAGCTGCTTCAACCTGTCCCCCTTCTCCTTCGACGAAGTAGTGGCAATGACCTTGGCACCTGCCGCCTTGGCAAACTGCACAGCGAAAATGCTGACACCTCCAGTTCCCTGCGTAAGGACCCAGTCTCCAGGCATAAGCTGCTTCAATCCATACAACGCGTTCCAAGCCGTCAATCCCGCACAGGTCAACGTCGAGGCTTCCAGGTAGTTCAAGTTGCTCGGCATGTGCACGAGTCCCTGCTCGTCGTAGGAGCCATACTGTCTTAGAGCGCCATCGACAACGCCACCAACTCCTCCTGCGAGGGAGGTCGCATCCACGGATCCGGCGATGTGGCCTTGGTTGAAGAGAGTGATAACGTTGTCGCCTTCCTTGAATCGAGTGACGGACTTGCCCACGGCGGCTACTGTGCCAGCTCCGTCTGAGGCTGGAACCACGTTGTCGCGCTGAGGGAATGGGTACATGCCCTTGGGGATGATTAGGTCACGGTAGTTGAGGGAAGCGCCCTTGACTGCATCGTGATATTAGCCAATGCTTGAGGAAATGCCATTGGTGATGGAACCTACATTTGACGAGCACATCGTGGTCTCCAAGTTGAGGAACTTGATCTTCTGTGAGCTTGAGGGTATCAAAGTTATCCTTGCTGCTGCCGACCACGTGCCAGCTCTTCATTGTTCCGGAAGGCATTTTGGTCAATTGAACTTAGAATAAGCAATTGTTAGGTGAATTGACGTTGGGTCGTTCAGACGAAGGAAGCAGAGCTCTAATAGACAAAGGAAAACAGATTTCTAAGCTTCCCCTACCTTTGTGGCGTTACCAAGCATTGGAAGCATCTGGATGAGATGATGTTGGCGGGAGATCTTGGGATGACGTTGAAGAACTGGGTCCACGCTTGCAGGACAGCAGGTCGAGCGGCCCGAACTTGGGCCGAGTGCTCGTGACTCCGAGGCATATCCGAGTTGTAGCTATACAATAGGATCCAATCGTCCTTCTCAAATCCATCGAGGACAGGAGGAAACAGAGGAGCTGTGCGCGACAAGCAATTCGGAAGTTCTTAGCAGCTCTCAATTGCCAGAGACCAATTGATCCTGCGAGACCGCGGGGCTAGCTGGTGATTTGAGTCCCAGGCTGACAAGACATGACTTTCGCAGGCGTCTCAGCTCTCTTTGGTCTTCGCTTCTCCGCTCGTGCCATTTGGCTCTGCTGAATGGCCTTGATCCTTCTTCCTCAGAATGGCGACACCCTCAACATGGCTCGTTTGCGGGAAGAAGTCGAATCCTCTCACGCTCTCGATCTCATAGATGCCTCCAGCTTCTTTTGATCCTTCCCTAGCACGAGGTAGTCCTCCGACAATCCACCCGACATCTCTTGCTTGCGTATGAACATTGCAGCTGACATAGCATATCCGCTTCGGGCCGTACTCAAGGAGCTGTCTGATGAAGCCCTCATCGCAGCCCTTTCGGGGAGGGTCAATGATCATGACTGTTTCCTCCGGCGGGAACTTCTTCTTGTCCACAGAAGCGAAGAGCTGGTTTGCGTCTGCCGCAATAAAATGGGTGGAGTCGTCCGCGAGGTTGTTGAGCTTGGCGTTCTTGCTTGCGAAGTCAATTGATTGTCCAGAGATATCAATACCAATGCTGGTGCTGAACATCTTTGACAAGTTGATGGTGAAGAAGCCAGAGCCGCAGTAAGCATCGATCATGTTCTTGATCTGAGGCTTCCCTGAAGATGAGTCCAGAATGTGATCTCGAATGTACTGTGTGACCACGGGAAGAATGGAGTTGTTGTTCTGGAAGAAAGCGCCAGCTGGATTGTCAAGTCGGTAGTCGTCGATATACTCCGTCGAGGTTGCCTTGTGGTCTGTGATGCAGGTCTTCCGGTGGACGTGTTCGCCTCGATCCTCAACAACTTCGTCCTCCTGCTCGGACTTGTTATCCTCCTCAACCATGCCGGCTTTCTTGGGAAGCCGCTCTGTGTGTTCTCGCAAGAGGAGAGTGGCACCCTTCTGATACTGGTTTATGTTCTCCGCTACCCTCTTCCTTTCCCTCTTCATACCCATCCGCACTGCATCCGTGCCGATCGGGCAGTCTTCAATGTCCATCGTCTTCCTCGTGCCCTTCAGCATGAACCCAATTGCTGGCACTTCTGGCCAAGTGACCTGTTTCCCATGTCTCTTATCCCTTCGTCCTCCTGGCGGCCCATCGAAATGCGGCGTAAGCTTCGTTCGGTAGCCGTACTGTAGTGGAGACCCTATCGTATCGCCGACAGCTGGAACGACGGACGCTGGAAGATTGGAGAAGTTGCGATACGCCTTTTCGACGATCGTTTTCTTGTGCGCAAGCTGATATGAGTAAGGAAGCTGCTGGAACTGACAGCCAGAGCACTTTGAGAAGTATGGACATTTCGGGACTTCCGTGCGATGCTCTCCTGGGTTCACAACCTTGACAAAATCTGCAAGAGAGTAGTTCTCATCCTCTACGTGTCTGTAGACGCGCGCAGTGACGGTGTCACCAGGAGCAGAAAAAGGGACAACGTATACTTGGCCATCCTTCTCTGCGAGTCCATCTCCCGTGGAAGACAGCTGCGATATTGTGACATCGAACTCGGACTTCAATTCGGGAAGCTGTTTCTCAACAGATTCATCTGGTGTGTCTTCTGCCGTGTCGACCTTGAGCTCTTTCAACAGGCTCCTGACGTCCGCCAGAAGTACATCCTCGTTCGACCCTTCGGTACCGTTTGTTGTCTTCGGCTTCTTGCTCTTCTTGAAATGCCTCTTGCCTTCGTTGAAAGGTCGTTTCTGCGCCATATCCAGCGCTTGACGTGTGAATGCGAGTTTCGAAGGGCGTGTCCGCAGAAGAGGTCGAAGTGCGAACATTGGATTTCACATGCAAAGCTTCAGATTCATTTTCAAAGGCGCAGAGCTCCAGATTTTCGATGATAAATACGCAACTCTCATTGGCCGGTGCCTTTCAATCACGTGCATTCGCGAGTACGCTAGTCGCGGCTGACATAGGGCTTGTTTACACTTTCTCCCCTTTTACATCCTCGTCTTCCATCTCCGAACATGCCGCCCTGTTGCTCTACGTCGATCGAACAGTCGAGATCAATGCACGTCGACCGCTGCGAGGTGCCCTATAGCGGCTCCTTTTGATTTACCGCTTTCTGTACGGAGTCACCAAGAACGCTCCGCTTACTGAACTCCTTTTCTCGAATCTGAAACGCCTCGCGGGCCATGTCCAAAGGCTGACAATGGCCTCGATCAGGAGCAACACGCAAAAGGGACTCTTTGAAGACCGATCTCGTGCGGAGTCTTCGCGAGTGCAACCATTCTTATGAGGATTTCGCGACTAGAAACTTTGCCTTCAAGTTGCCCGCGCGCTGCTCCACAACTGATCGTATCAATTGATGGAGTCCCGGCCATGTTGACATCTCTGCTGTCATTTTTCTTGGCGTTGTTCGTGTTCGGCGTATCCTGACTGGAGAGAGAACGAGAACGCATTCAACTCTCCCCGCTGCTTCATGGCCATCCCTAGCGACTATTGAAATTGACTTCTGAAGCTTCATGGGCCAAGAGAGACCGGCAGATTGGCTACAGGCTTACTTTGCCAGCATCCTGCAGACATGAATGGCTGCAGCCACTTATGCTGAGCAAGGAGAGCAGGCCACCGACGACTATTGTATTGGACATTAGCCCAATATCCCTTCTTCGGCATGCTCGTTTTAGCACCGATTACGAGCTCGGCAGGGGAACGCCTTATTCGATCGAGTTTGCGGCCGAGATTGCATGACATTCGAAGACTTTGCATTTCCGTGTGCACTCTCATTGGCATGGGAGCGTCTGATCCGCGACATATATCTACACCGCCGAGATCCACTTCACAAGTCATCACCATTTGTGAAACGATTGACGGAAGTGATGCTGCCATTTCACGCCGGTTCCTGAAGCAAATCAACAGACATGAAGTTCACGATTGGTTGGATCATCTCAGGCACATGTCTTTTCTTCCGCTCGGCTGCAGCGGTCCCCAATGCAGGCGACTCAGCTTCATCGCAACCTCTGGAACGCCGCCAAGGCCCTTCATTTGAAGCGCTGAGGGCTCAGTATTACCAAAGCACCATGCGGGCGCTTGGAGCGGGAGGTGCATGCAATGCTCAGAACGCGATTCGTAGGCAAGAGTGGTATGTGCATGTTCATGAGACTGGCAACTAGCTCAATGCTGAATGCTTGAAGGGGCGATATGTCTCCACAACTTCGACAAGAGTTCATAGCAGCTTGTCACTGCCTTGCATCGCAGCCAGCGAGGACACCGCGAATGATGGCATCAGGTGCACTCAGCCGATGGGATGACTTTGTAAGCCTTTCCCCTCTTTGAGAGAGTGAAATGCTCTTGTGGCTGACTCATTTCCATTTGACAGGTTGTCACACACATCGTCAACAACGATCCAATCCACGTGTCCGCCTTCCTCCTGACTTGGCATAGAAATTTGGGATCGGAGCTTGAGCAAGCTTTGCGAAATGAATGTGGCTACAGTGGAGGCTTGCCATACATCGACTTCACAAAATATGAAGGAGTGCCGCTAGAATCGTGGCCTGTTTTCGATGGCTCTCCCACCTCACTCTCAGGCAATGGTGTCAATACGCCCGATGGGTGCAGTTGCGTGAGGAACGGGCCTTTAGCAGACTGGGTGGTCAATCTCGGGCCTACGAGTGACGGAACTCGTGCTTGCAGCCCGAACCGGTTCAATGATGAAGGTTTGAATCTCAATCGGAGATGCTTGGAGCGCCGCTTTGACCCAGGTCTCACACTGCCAATCTTGTCTGAGTCCAATATCGTTCAGCACATTCTCAACAATCCAAGTGAGCCAGCACCTGCCGAGCTTTTTGAATCGAATGGAGCTGACTCGACCAGATGCTGCCAGCTTTGCGCCCGCTCTTGAAGCTCTGCCGTCACCCATCCATAGTGCCCTTCACGACCTGATCGGCGGTCTACAAGAGGACGTTGCAGTAGCTCCGGGTGAACCGGTCTTCTTTCTGCTACACTGCTTCCTGGATTTCATCTGGGCGATTTGGCAAAGCTTCGACTACAACTCGAGATCCTACGATCTCGCTCCTTCCCAAGCATGGGCAGCAGAGCGACAGCAGCTTGGAAGTGAGTCGTACTGTCGAGCCATACTTGTGACTCCAGCTAACAGCTTGAATAGAAACTCCTCCTCCGGATGTCAACCTTGGGACCGTTCTACCGATGACACCAGCTTTCCCTCGGCCTGTCCGAGTGCAAGATACCATGACCACCTTTAGTGGCTCCAACTGCTACATATTCCAGTGACGCAGAAGCCAGAACCACAACGATGAATGAACAGCCAGAAAGAGCATAATTGTTCCAGCATACAAGTGGTGCATAACGTAATGTTGAAAGCGGTACGCAACACCGCATCCGTACGTTCAGTTGGATTCGATGCCAATATTGCTTGTTTGGTGCGTGACAAATGTTAATGCTTATTAGTAGTATCTTTGCGATACCCACAATACAATCCTTTTCTACCTTTGCATGCCTTGGTGTCCGCATTCAATCGGTGCTGCATTCGACCTGCGTATTGCTATTCGGAGTTGGGCTCCGACGGCTGCTCCAATTGTGCACCTTTACGATGGCCCCATATCTTGCCGAATTGAGAGAAGCGTTGCCATGTCTCTGGTGACTGCGCGCTGGCTTCGACGGCTGGTCTTGGCTATGGCGACAGTGAGTTCAACAACCTGACACCGGTAAGTGTCCACGACATACCTCAGCGACTGGATGAGCCAGAGCGCATATTGCTAACGCGAACAGGATCAATGGGATGAGTATTTGCTTCATTCTGATGTGAGGATGACGAGAGACGCCTGTGAGGAAGTATGCCGGAGTGCATTGACATGAAAGAAGTTTGGCACCACCGGAGAGTCGCGGACCGAGCGAACAGACAATGGCACGAGGCACCTTCTCAATACGACCAACACTACCTTGCGTCTCTTCCAAGTTTCCGGGTCCGGGTCTGAGGGATCTAGAAAGTGACGAGCGTTCCTGAAACCGATGCAGCGGATTTTCGAGTCAGGGATTCCGCGTGGATCCGCCGATCATCGTTCACACTAAGTTCACTTTCACGTGCAGAATGATGTGCAGACGCAACGGCCAAACCATGCGACACTGACTCTGCACATTACTAAACATCGAATTGAGAAGAGATGAGAGGAACAGTTTTGACAGCAGCAAAGATGGTATTTGCACACACTGTTTCTACGTTAATGACTGTTTCCAGAGTTGGTCTCTACCCGTACACCCAGAACTACGAAACAAGATGAGGAATAGGAGAAGCCGCTCGCCGCCTGATATGCCCAGCAACACACGACGGTGAAGGCTCAAAGGGTCTCTAATCAAGTGCCCCTTCTGACGTCTTTTCCCTCTACTGTCCCCATTGGTTCTGGCCCCACTGGTTCTGCTGGAACTGCTGAGGGAAGCGGTTGCCTCTGAAGTTCTGCTGCGGGAAGCGGTTGTCGTAGAGCTGGTTGCCCTGCTGCCACTGGTTGTTACCGCCGCGCCACTGCTGGGGCTGGAATTGGTTGAACTGGTTGCCCTGCTGCCATGGCTGGCGGGTGTCGTCGAAGGAGTTGAAAGAGCCACGGCTGCCGCGGTTGCTGAAGGCGCCGCGGTTGTCGAAGTTGTCGAACTGGAAGTTGCGGCCGCGCTGGCCTGGCCACTGCTGCTGGTCGTTGTCGTCGAAGTTGTTGAAGCGGCCTGGGCCGCCAATGCCGTTGGGCTGGTTGTTCTGCCACTGGCCCGGGAATTGGTTCTGCTGGTCCCATTCGTCGTCATTGTTGTCGAAGCCTGGGTAGTCCTGCTTGCCCTGCTTGCCCTGGTCGGCCTGCTTGGCTTGCTCGCCCTGCTTAGCCTGGTCGTCACGAGCGACGATAGAGTCGGCGGCAGCAATTGGGCTGGCGACTGCGCCGCTGGCGACGAGACCGAGGACAAGAGTGGTGAAGGTAGAGTACTTCATTTTGAAATGTGAGAGAGTTTGTAAGGACGGTGTTGTTGGTTGGTGTGCTGAGGTGCTGCTGGAGTGTTGGCTGATCGACACCACAGATGCCATTCTTCCCCATTCATTATATATGTTTCCCAAGCCACGGCTAAGTTTGGTCTAGACAACACAACGTGGCATACATTGTGCTTTCTGAGTTTAACGTCTAGAGCGCAATTCCATCCTCCGGATCCGTAAAAGCATCCAATGACAATCCTTCCATTTCGCCCGTTCGTCGTCAACTGCAGTTCGAGCCCATGCGGAGCCAAGAACACGTTCATAGACTTCACGCCGAAACGCCACCACGACTCAGTCTGTTCCAAACACGCTTCAATCTTACAGCACGCGACAGCTGAACGCAGGGCCAAGGTTAACTTCAACGCAATTGAAACCATAGGCTTACATCACATTTGCCTCGCATTCTACTCCGCACATCGTCGTCCTTGTCACACATCTACAGCAGCCAGGTCAACGCCCATGGGTCATCTTGGTCTTTGATCTTCTGAGCTGACGAAGATCCGATTATCAGCTGGGTACTAGGGACGCAGAAAGGCTTGGGATGCGACTGCATGTCGTACATCGTCAAAAGAGAAGTCTTCGCCGAGATGCTTACTCCGATGTTGAGCGTGACGGTGTGATCGATTGCGCAGAACTTTTGCACCTCGTGTTGAGTTGTTTGAGGCTCTGGCATTGACCATGGACCCTCAATTCTGCAAAATACGAGGGAATGAGATTGCAAACTCAGCAACTCAATGGAATGTACGACCTCCATTCAGTTCCGATATGAGCGAAAACTTCCTAGGAAGGTATGAATGCATATGTGACAAGACTCGAGTACCCGTTCTCCGGTTTCACTCTCTCAAACGGCTCTCCGGTTCGTTTGCTTCCCAGACCGGCTCCTCATTTTGCCACGAGGCGATCCACTTCATCACTTGGATTGACATGCCAATTCCTTGCTCCTTCTAAACATTCAATGTCCCTTACATGTATTGAGACGTTTGCTGGGGCAGGTGTCTTGAACGGTCCTGCACAGATCTTGATGAGAAAACAACATACGAAAGGGTACGAAGTGCTCCTGCACAAATCAAACGTGAGCATCGATGAGATTGAAAGGGCCACAATGAAGCCGAAAGTCTTTCGCATTCCAGCTGATTTAGTTCTGCTCTGTAACTCTGCTTAAAGCATCACACTCTTCATTAACTCATCACATCGTGAATTAGTAAGCGCCCTCTCTCTTCTTCCATTTGGGCTGAGGTGCCGGCGCAACAGGGCCGAATCCACTCAGCACCGGCACGCCAGCCACCAACTCCAATCCATCAACCTTCGCCCCCTCCTTCTCCAGCGACCACAAGCTTACAGCAACGTAGTTGCTTCCCTGATAGTTCCAAATACCTTCTGGCACAGGGAACACGTCTTGTGGACCGATGTTGTGGATGTACTTTCCAAATTGGTAGCCGTTGACATAGATCTGGCTGCGGTAGCTGGGCGTTGTTTCAGAGATGTTGGTGCTGCTGTTCCTGAAGCTGAAACTGAGGGGAATATCGTAGCCCTGAGGGAAATTCAGGTCGAAGGTTGTGGCGTAGAAAGCTACGCCGGCACTTGGGATGCCTTCGGCTGGGCCGGACTTGCTGGATTTCCAGGACGACGTGGGAGCACCTGGGAGGTGGTAACCTTGACGTTCGGCGTAGAGACCGCCTTCGTTCAGTGGTCCGCGAGCGCGATCCTCGTAGTCTTCTCCGTGGAGATTGCCAGTGAGCTTCCAGGTCACATCTTTCTTGTCGTGGCCGGAGAGGCTGTAGTCGAGGATACCTCTTGGATTCTTCATCTCACTGCTTGCGGCTTGTCCGTTCTCATCTAAGCCGTTGTTGTCGATGAGGACTGTGATAACATACTTCTTTCCAGAAGTAGTCTTCGGCAAGGTGTACGTCGAGTTGTAGTTCTCATACTTGTCGGCCCCGTAGAAAGATCCGACAAACTCGCTGTTGAGCCACACTGAGTGGCCGAAAGCACTTCCTCCCTGAGTCGAGAGGTACAGGCTGCTCTCTTTACCCGTAGCAGTGAAGTGGCCCCGGAAGAGAAGGTTGCCAGTGTTGTATCCATAGTCGCTCGCGTACAAAGACGTTGGCGTAGTCAGGTTGCGAGCAGTGTTGTTGCTGTGGGTGAGACTGGCAGAAGTCCAAAGACTGTCATCGTACTTGTCCTGAACTTCTGGCAGACTGTCAAGGACCTTCCATCCAATGGACTTCAGGTCGGGGACAGACAATTTAGGTGCCTTGTAAGATGCAGTAGCTGTCACTACGCCGTTCTTGGCTTGCTTGAACTTGAGATCCTTGCCATTGAAAGTGAGCTTCTTCAGCGGCTGAGGAGCTCCAATGACCTCGATGGGGGTAGTGGCATTGAGATCGCCGACCAAGCTCATGCTGCTGCCCTTAACTTCGACAGATCGCAGAAGGTATCCGGCCTTGACGATAGGTGCGGAAGCAGAGCTCTTGGTGTTGGTGTAGTTCTTAGTGACTGCGTCGCTGGGAAGGTCGATCACCCAGTAGTTGTACGCATCGTTCCTGTCGAGAAGGTACACGACCACGTCGTTGCTGAGCTCCACGATCCTCCTGGTTGGGCTGCTGTCGTACTGAATGACAGTCGCACCATTCTTCTCGGCAAAGTTGACCTTTGGCCCTTCGACAACTTTGCCGTTGCTGCAGCCGGAGATTGCGAGCTCGTTGGTCTCACCAGGTCCGGCGTAAGCAACGAGGACCTTCTTGTTTCCATACTTCTTGTGCGTGAAGATCTCGGCCGTCGAGTAAAGAAGCTCGATCCCGCTAGCATCGTAGTCTGTGACGAAGACCTTCGAGTCGCGACCGTGGAGGGAGAGCTTGCCGCCGAGCTGAGGTATCGTGATGTTGCCCTTGCTGGTTGGAAGCGTGATGGTATATTCTGTGGTATCGAACGTGTTGTAGGCAGAATGACGAACAACGTAGAAGTTGGTGACATTGCCCAGCAATGCTGTTGTAGCAATTGCACTGTTTCCAGTGTATGATCCGTTGAGGCTGCTGGCATTGTTCTTGTTCTGAGTCTCGGCAGTAAGATAGGCAGGCGAGGATTGCAAAAAGTTGGCAAGGAGCTTGGCCTGGCTGTACTTCTCCCTCTCAACGGTGCGGTTCTCGGTGATGACAGCACCGTAGTCATAGCTAGTGTAGCCACCAGGATGTCCGAGATTGCCTGACAAATGATCAGTCCTGCTTCAGGCATACCTCGAGAGAGTCTCACTTACCCCAGTTGGTTCCTCCGTAGGTCATGTAGATGTTGAAGATTGTCACGCCGAAGCTGTAGTCGTTCTTGTAGAACACTCGCTCAAATTCAGGTCCCAAAAGCTCAGCACATTGAGCAAAGCCAAGGCCTCCCCATGGATCGAAGCTTCCTCCCTGGAACTCGATGATTGAGTATGGAGTACTTGAGCTTTGCTCCTCATGCAGGTAGCCGTAGTATGTTGGAAGGTCTCCATCAGGCCAAGTGTAAGGATTCGCGCAGTCAAAGCCGAGAGGATAGCCATCGTGTCCGTAGATGTCGACAGCAGACTCTTGACGTGGAGGACCTGGAGCGAAGTATCCGTGTGGGTCTGAGGAGAAAAGGAAATGGTCAGCCGATCTATGACCGCCAAGCGCGCTCCTGGTCTCTATTGTACTTACAAGCGTCGTTGCTGATCAAAGGCACAACAATGCTGTTGTTGCGATATTGATCCTCCACATATCCGAAGTAGACTGGATCTGGGAAAAGGTCGTAGCCACTGATAGCCTGCGAATACTCGTTCTCTGGCTGCAAAGCAATGACCGGGCCACCATTCGTGATCTGAGCCTTCGCAATCGTCTTCGAAATGCTATCCACATAATTCTTAGTCGCATCAAGATATCTCTGATCTCTGGTCCGCAGAATGCCTGGGTTGCGCTGGAGCCAGCCAGGGTAGCCGCCTCCAGAGACTTCAGCATTGATGTATGGTCCAGGTCGAGCTAGAAGGTAGATGCCGGCTTGCTCGGCCGCCTCGAAGAAAGGCTCAAGGGCAAAGATTCCTTCAGCTGAGTAGTCGCCTTGCTTTCCTTCGAGGAGGGCCCAGTCCCAGTAGACGGAGACTCCGTTATATCCGAGTGCCTTGATCTTCTGGAAGACGTCGAGCCATAGCGATGGCACTGGAAGTCGGAACGGGTGGAATTCGCCAGAGTAGAAGAGAATTCGCTCGCCGCGAACGAACAGGGAATGCTGTCGAATGTGTCAATGGATTGTAGAGCTAGCTTGAGATAGCAAATGGCTTACCTCGTCCCAAGTGACAATATCTTGCAACGGTTCTCTCTTATACGGCTTGATCATCATATTCGGCTTGCCGCCAATAGCCAATGCCGTGGTCTGCACAGCTAATGAAGCTGCCAGACATAGTGTCTTGAACAACATCTTGCCAGACTGTTCCTACTCTTCTAGCAAAGTTGGTAGAGAAAAGGGCAGAGCGCGAATCGAAAAAGATCAACACGGCTACTCAGGTTTATAAAGATACATTTGCTTCGCCCCATCTCTGCCCGAGAGCACTCCAAGACGTTGCATCGCGAGAGACCTTGCTTGTCTCTGCTAAGCTCCACCTGCGAAAGAGGAAGCTTGACGTGATGATCAGGTACGAGCCGGGGTCGAGTCAAGACGGTGACGAGACGGAAAAACACAGCTGTGGAGGGACGCTGCATGCATGACAGGGATTCTCCGCCGCTAGCGGCATTGGTTGTCGTTAGTGCTGGATACGGATGCCGTGCTGGTGAATGACATGGCGTGCAAAGTGGTGGAGATCTCGCGTGCGGCATCAACGGCACGTCCACACGACGATGTGAGATGCAGGTGGCCAAGAGTTCTTCCGGAGGAGTGAGGGGATCGCGGTGTCAATGTCGGGATGTGGAGAGCGACTTTGACTTTCGAGTCGGCATTTGTCGGCAAATGGTTCAAGATGAAAGACGATCAATGTGCACTGTGTTGTACAAGAGCATCATTGCCAATGCATTTCTACGCAAGCCTAGACTTCACGTCTTGTCAGTGTCACCTGAGTATAGATCCATTTATCGGAAGGAGACATTAGACAGAAGTCGGTGCTGCTGCTCAATGCCGTCAGAACGGCTGCCATTCGCTGCATGCTGGAGCGTACAATTAGTTCCTCGTCGATTACTCGAAGACGTTATCACTTCCTCGCCGCCTTGACAGCAGGGACCTCCTCATCCAGTCCCAGAATGTTCGGCACCGGTCCAACAGGCGTGATCGAAAACGGATTGATCTGCCTATGGCTCTTCGTGTAGTGCTTCTTGATATGCGTGAACTCGGTCGTCTCGCCAAAAGCAGGAACATTCCAGTACAGATTCCTCACCCACTTGTGAAGGGCAGGGTATCCGCTGCGAATGTCTCGGATGTTGCACTTGAAGTGCTGGACGTAGACGGGATCGAAGCGGATGATGGTCGTGTAGAGGCGGACGTCTGCTTCGGTGATACGGTCGCCATAGTAGTATGGACCGGGAGACTTGGAGAGGTGCTCTTCAGCTCGGTCGAGCGAGGAGAAGAGCGTTGTTACGGCTTTGATGTAGGCGTCCTCCGTCCTATGTTTTTGGTTAGCACAGATGAAAGATCAGCGGATTGACTCTTGAAATACTCACGTCGCAAATCCAGACTTGTACACCCCGTTGTTGATATCATTGTAAGTCCACTCATTCGTCGACTCGATGTCTGCCTTCAGCTCCTTTGGCAAGAGATCTAACTTCGCAAACTTCTCAGGCAGCAGCTCATCGAACTCTGTGTACAGCATGCGAATGATCTCAGAGCTCTCGTTGCTGACAATCTTCTTCTGCTTCTTGTCGTAAAGCGTAGGAACCGTAAATCTTCCAGAGTAATCCGGATCTTGCTCGAAGTAAACATGCCTCAAATGGGTGTAACCTTCGTGCAGTGGATCAGGTACGGTGTTCGCGCCCGGCAAGTCTTTCTCCTCTGGAGTCGCAAATCTCCATCCCTTCTCCAGCATCTCCCAGTGCACCGAGGTGTATGGCAAGTAGTCCTCAAGACCTTTCAGCTTGCGCACAATGAGCACGCGATGTGCCCACGGACAGGCGTAAGAGACGTAGAGGTGATAGCGGTCTTTCTCAGGCGGGAACTCCGCACCAGGTGCCTTCGAGATCCAGTTTCGAAATGCAGAAGATTGGCGCTTGAATTCGCCAGATTTGTCTTTCGGGTCAACCCAGTTGAGGATGTTGCCTCCCTTCTCGTTTGATTGTTGCGACATTGTCGCTGAGGCGCTGCTGAAGTGGCGTGTGAATTGGTTCTTGACTTGACCGAGGCGGCTTGCGGCTCGTAGCATCGATCAAATTGCCTGTATTGTAGGATCTCTCCAGTGTTGCGTTCGAGCAGGATCAATAGACTATTTGAATGTTTTTCGGCGAGTATGAAAGCATCATCACGAAGTGGCAGCGGCGAGCGATGACATAAGGCTGACAATCTTTTAGCAATCGCGGATCCAGGGTCTGATTGGTGCAAATTTGACATAAATGACTTTGTTCGTCCAAAATGCTGGCTAATATGTCCTACGCTGACAACGTGAAGCGATACAATTGTTCGTCGAATTGTCTGCATTCAAGTTTCTCGTAATGCTCAGAAATGGCAAAGTGCTCCGCAGCTCAGCTCAGCTCAGCTTTTGCCCACTCCTGTGCAATAGGTGCTGAGGTAATTGCATCGGTGGCACATCAAAGTCTGCTGTCGCATGGACAGCCGGACTGAACGGACTTATGCGCGGAGTGCGGCCTCTAGGACGATCAAGCTGAGTGTAAAACTGTCTCAGCGCCGCCTCGTCGCGACAGAACGCCTTGAAGTCTTTGATAATCTTCTCAACCATGTCGCCTTCTGTGTTCTTCGAAGACGTTGAGATTCTGCTGGAGGCAAGCCGATTCGGCAAGAGAAGGAAATCACTGTCGTCTTGCCCGACAATCTGCGCAAGTACGAGCCCTGACTTGTGGACAAATTGGGTGTAGGTATATGTTGGAGGCCCGTAGGAGTAGGTGACGTTCAGATCGGATTTATAGGCATTGACCGCCTCGTTGTCCATCGCAAAGTCCAGTCGTCGAAGGAGGGCCTTGTAGTAGGCGAGACGATCCTCATAATTGCGTGGCGACGAATTGTGCGGCTCAATGATGGGAGTCTGCAATACAGTCTTGTCAGGTGGTCGTGCGGCGAGCTTGATGTTTTGAGGCTGATCGAATGGATGGTGTTCCCGAAACCTGCATGCTTCTTCAAGGGGTACTTGGACCAATTTCAGCCCATATCCATCAACGACTCCAGTCCAGCGGGATATGGCATCGCGAACAAGCTTTGTGGAAGCACTCATCCATTCGAGCTGTATGTGGTAGCAGTTCTCAGGGTTGTGAATGCGATCTGTTTCCTGTCAGTAAGGGGCGCGCGCAGCTACCAAAATGACATTGACTTACCATAGTGTAGATCAATGACTTGCAGATGATCTGATTTCTTCTGCGGGTCCACGTTGTACAGCATCTTCTGGCTGAGCAGGATTTGTTTTGTATCGACCGGCCCGGTGCCAGGCGTTCCGTTACCCGATGATGAGCTCGAGTCGCCAGTCACGGGTCGCAGAGCTGGCGATTTGACAGACTCAGTGATTGGAGTGGCAGGGACAGACTTCCATGGAGCCTTGCTGAAGAAGCCTTGCGTATCCGGATAATCGGTCGTGCGGTGAGCACTCGAGATCTGGTAGAAGTAGTGCCCGTCACGAAAGTTGTGCTTCTGTCGAACGTGAGTGAAGATGCCACGCGACATCAGTTCGTTTCCCAGCGCGACAGCATCTTCTCGATATTCAAGGTCTTTGAATGCACTCAACAGCCAAGTGGTCATTTCATCTCCTCGGAAACACTTCAAGTGCGTGAGCGTCAGCCATCGTCGGTCGCGCATCTCAACTCCATAGGGTGGAAGCTCCTGCATCTGCTTCACCAACTTGGCGCTGTCAAAGTTACTACTGTGATGCTTTTCAGCGTCGGTGAAGAGGGGAATGTTGAGCTCGCCATCTTCGAAATCGTTACTCGCAAGCGCCATGCCATGAGCGTTGATGACGATACTGGAATCCTTCGTTTGGTAATCAATTGCTAGCGGGTTTGGATCTCGCTCAACAGTCGACGTGACCTTTGCCTTGGTGAGCGAGACCTGGTGTTGCTGATCCTCCGTGGAGTAGTATCGTTGACGTTGCCAGGTTTGGGTGAGCCGTTGAATTCCTTCAATCCGACGCTCCTCATCTGACAGCCCTCCTAGCCGGGAATTGTCGGATTTGTTCATGTCAATTGGGATCAGTACGAATCGAACTTTGAAGGCGACGTTAAGATCAGGCATAGGCCCAAGACCAAGGATATATTCATCGAGAGGACTCCAGTCTGAAATGGTGGCTTCTTGATGGTATGTGATCTCTGGCTTGGTGTTCAATCCCGTCACGGTGCGCAGCTTGGGTTTGTATAGCGTCAGGTAGTGTTGCGTTTCTTGTTCAATGCTTCCGATACCTGTCTTAGGCTCGTATTGCACAATTTGAACCTCGAAGTCGGACAGACGCTGAACCTCGTGGTAATGCCTTCCTAGAGACAAGAGAGTGGGCTTGTTCTGCGTTTGGTACGTCTGATCGCTCCCACTGTTGCGAATAGCCACAATTTGCCAGCCCCGTATCAGGCGAACATCTATAAGCCTCTCCACCAAGATACGAGCCGCCTCATCTCTCAAGCTTGAAGAGTCTGACAGAATGTGCCGACGAACCTTCTTGACATAGTGAGTCTCCAATTCGGATGCAGATGGCTTGTACTCGGCAGTGAGTGGAAGCGCAGCTGGCGTGCACATCGATGTCCACTTGAAAGAGCCGCTGCTAACAATTCTCGGAAAGACGTGCTGCCACTTGCGATATTGGCTCGCGACTTTCATGTTGTCTCGTCGCGGATTGCAAGGATTCAACAGCATGACCCATGGCGAAAGCATGTCCAGGGTATCATTGAGTGACACTTTGCGTGGGAAGAGGTTCCCGGCTCTCGGCGTCGCAGAGAGCGAAGTGTCGTTTTCCAGGACAGTGCCAACCATTGTGTCTGCAAGTTTCTGCTCAACATCGCTTGCCGGGTCTCGAGGTTCCGATTTGGTATGCTCATGCCCAGACTGGATCGCAATCGGCTGAGAATGGACCTCATCAGCGCTGGCTCGAGAGGTCAAACTTTGCTGAGACGGCTTCTTAGCGAGAGATGCCCTGATAGCTTTCGCGATACCGCTTGATGACTCGGAGGTCAACGGAGAGCCAGAAAGATCTCTATTTGGCTGTGCGTAGGTGGCTGACACGGTGGTACTTGCCACGCCTCTACTCGGTGCAAGGCCCTTGGGTCCTACACTGATCTTACGTCCTGTCTGCATAAGCGGATGAGGACGCAACTTTTCTCGTTTCGCTCGATTTAGAGGCTCCTTTACCGAGCCCGTAGCGCTGGACGTTGGACTCTCCGGAGGCGGGAGTGGCGGTGGAGGTGGCGGCGATATTTTTCTCTGCTTTTTGGGCGACTGCCTGATTGGCAGCCCCCTCATGGTCTCAACAGATCCAACCGCTTCAGAATTGGACAAGCTGTTAACCAGCTCAAGAGCCTCGCCAGCGTTTGCAGTGACGTCCTCAAACACTCTGTTGTCGTGATAATCCATGATGGCTGTATCAACCTCGCCCCAGCCGCTTTCTCTAAGCACAGGAAGCGAAATGTCGTTCACAGGGCCTTGGGGTTCTCGCAACGTCCAGGACGAATGATCGATGTCGTGGGGCTGTCTCCAATAGGAAATGTCAACCCAGTGTGGCAGGGCGAATTCGGTTGTGCCTGCGTGGTCGTATCTGAATAGCGGAGCTGGGTGAAGCGGCTTGGGCGCCAGCGCTACGATGTCCACGCCGATACTGTTCCCAACAAGCAGGTCTGTTGTTTGTTTCAGGAGGTTATGATGGGCCTCGAAGAGACCGGCACCGGCCGTAACAGCAATAATCGACGTGCCAGTGCTCATGAGGTAAGCATCGGTCTGGTCATCGGCGTAGTCCAGGGCAGTTAGATGAATCGCTTCTAATAAGTTGCTCTCCGCTGCAAGAGATACGTCCCGTGGGAGGCGGTAGTCATTGAAGGCTTTCTTCACTTTGCGGACGATGTGCTGCCAAGATGAACTCGCACCTTCCGATTTGAGGACATGGAAGAAATCCTCGCTGAGAGGTTCACCATGGCTATCACGCTTCCCATGCGGAGTGCCCGCCCGTATGCGACCGAAGAAGATAATGGAGACTTGATGCTTGACTTTCATTCTTTCCCACTTCTCGAAAAGCTCCGGAAGAAAGCCGTCAACCAGTCTCTCGTACATCAGCTCGCCATTTGACCAATTTTCGAGCATCTCTCGGGAAATCTCGACAAGTATCGCATACCGTGAGCATCCGCTGCGAAATATGGGTTTCGTATGAGGATGAACCGAGATCGCTGATTCAACCTCCTCGCCCCGAATGTAGACCTGCTTGACCTCGGCCGTCTCTGTCTCCAAGTAATTCATAATCTGCCCTTGATAGACCACCGTGTCTTGTACGCATCCCATCAACTGCCACATATCTGCGCGAGACAGCAGTTGGTCGCGAAAGAAGAGTTCGACATGGGTCGCCGTGGCCTTTTCTACATCATCGACGATTTGGACTCTGCCCTGGATCCGGTTCTCGAATCCAAACCTCTTGGCCAGGCTGACATGTATGGATACTTCCAGGGAGTTTCCAGCGAGTCCGGCAGGCGCTATACATAATTTCCTCGCTCCGGGTGCGGTCAGCCAGCCGAATTCACCAACATGGAGGACTCTATTGCCGGCCAGAATATCCACTTTCGTGAGGCGATCATCGTGCAAGACCACGGTGCAAGGCTTCCCATCTTGGTCGAGAGTCATTGTGGCGATCAAGTCGGGTATATCTCACGTCCGTTGAGACCTAGCTGCAATGGAGCAGGTGGCCAGTTCTGCTCAAGATATAACATCGTCGTGCAGCTCGATTGTCTCCCATCGGTATGCAGTTGTCGCGGCACTCTCTACAGTGTCTGAATACGCCAGTAGTCCGTTATGGCCATCCCGTTGAGTTGATGTATGTAGGGACTGAAGACGTCGACGCGATGCGCGCGGTGGAAAGAGGGCGGTTCGGATTCGGATCTCGCGGAGAATGGATTAGCCGGCCTTGAACTCTATTTCCGGCCTTCAGGGGTCACGAAAGGCGACGTCAGACAGATCTCACTGCGAAACAACTTAACATTTCTGCCATCCTCTTCTGAAATCTGTACATACTAATCACCCTTCACTTTCGTTGAAAATGCGCTTCAGCACAGTAGCAGCAGCCGCGACCGGCATCTTGGGCTATGCGCAGGCGCATGGCGACCATGCTCACCAAGCAGCTCCGGAAGTAGCTGCAGATGCTTCATGGGCAGAGAAGCACATGGCTGGTGAGACCACCTTCTCACCTTGATGAACGTCTCCACTCCCAATGCTGACCGATTTCATCAGAGGAACACCACATCTCCGCCTTCGACGCCGGCTCTTTCTTCAACTTGCACGACTACGATAGCAGCAACGAATGGACTAAAGACGACTTGCTGAAAACTTATGGTCTGAAGGACCCGTCCACGAAACACATCTCCGAGTCCGAAAAGTCCGCAGCCATTGATAAGGTCATCGCGATCTTTGACCGTGATCTCTCAGGGACAATCTCCTTCGCCGAATTCACAATTGGTGACGCGCAGGGCCTCAAGCTCCCGGATTTGGGCTATGGACCGGGACATCACGGCGATGACGAGTACGAGTATGAGATTCATCACTTCGAGAAGTACCACGGCGAGGACACAACGGAAGAGGATTTGATCCACCCGGAGGATATTGAACACTTCAGACATCACGAAGAGATGGAGATGGCACAGGAACGCCAGGAGAAGATGGATGCGATGAGCATTGTGGAAGCCAATATCCCGACCAAGTTTCGGAAAGAGTTATAATATGGCAGAAGCCAACAAGTGGAAGATGATCCGGCTGCCGCCTGCTGTGAGTGCGGAAACGTTTGAGCAGGCGAAGGCCGGTGTCGAGACAGCACGATTTGAGCGACAGTGGGGATACATCTTCTGCGGCATTGTGTCGTGGGTCCTATTTTGGAACATGGCGGAGCGATACCAGGATCGCCCGCATACGCAGCTTTTGTCTTGGCTTGCGGTGTTTGTGGCGATCTTGGTGGTAGGGTACGTGTAAACGATTGCACGCTTGTAAGATGAGAAACATGGAGCAGATGCGAACGTAAGAAGGTGGTATTGTCGTGTCATTTGGTGTGATACGAAGATCTACTACACAATGCATGACACCTGGAGCGTAGTTCTTCAGGCGATTGATGTGCTCAACTTCGACAGAAAAAGTTCCAGCGTCTGGCAACAGCGACTCCAATATCTGACCGAGCTCCCTTCTGGTCTCTTGCGCCTTCTGCTCAATTTCTTCGACCAAGAAATTTTCATGAAAATGCACCCACCCTACAGATCTCAAATCCAAAACTTTCGTTGCAATCTCCAAAGAAGACCTATCGTTGGGCAGCATGCCGCAATTCACATGCCTGATCGGAGGCAGATCATCCCTCATATCCTGGACCCTGATAGGCGCCTCCTTGTTGCTTTCGTTGAACACTACCAACCTGATAAGTGGGTTCCGGGCCACGAAGATATCGTCTCCATAATCATCGACTATCCCTGCCTTCCACCTGTTCTTCTCCGCGCCTTTGACAAGCCCCTCACAGCTCCACGCGTTCAAGTCCCAACATAGCACCTTCTGTATGCCAGCCTTCGCATAGCTGAATGCAAAGTAGCCGATGCCAGCATAGAGATCCACGGCCGTCGATGGTTCAGACGCTGCTGTTAGGACTGACGGGAGAGTCAACAAGCGTGCTTTCTCGGATATGTTGCCACGCGAGAACATCGTCCATCGAGGTGCCCAAGTCTGATAAATCCCATTCTGCTTCGCGGTGACCCAGAATGCTTTATCGAGATCCTCTTTGGTCGGAGTAATGGCAGAGGTCGAAGGCCCAAAGTCTCCATGCAGGGGCAAGAAGTTGGATGGACTTCGCAGCGCGTTGAAGGCTGTTTTGGGTTCTGATGAGGTGGGCTCGTTGTGCAGTGGAATTGGCTTATTCACTGCGATATGAGTGACTTTCAAGTGCTTGCAGATGCTTTCGTAGAGATTCTCATTGGGTTCTAGGTTGGCGTTGGTCCATTCGGGTCCTGTGATGGCGGTTGGTGGGAGTAGGAGCATTGTGCCGTAGATTGTGTATGTCTTGTTTAGCTTTTTGGTCAGTGCTACGATGGTCTCTTGGGATGCATCGCTTTCTGATAGCCATTGCCGCACTGCGCGATCCATTGTATTGATGGCTTTGGGAAGGACGAGATGAAGTTGAAAGAAGGAAGGAAGGTGGACTTGGTGTTGTTGCCTAAGGCATAAACTTTGGACATCACCTCTTCCTGACCTGATTCCAGCTTTCTTCTCATCATCCTCTTTGTCGCAATACGCCAACGCTCACCGGGTGAATAATTCTCCACGAACAGACTAGGTCGAATGGTTTCTGCATGAGAGCGCAATGTCATCACGAAACGGCGCGCGATCGCTTTCCCGGCTGAAATCATCATGGGATCTCACCAAGCTGCTTTGCTGGCAGAGACGTGGTGCACCAGATCCCCGGGGCTCGAGGTCTTGTCGTGTGCGCATGTTCTGATTCTGATCAAACCTGATCGTGCAGATTTTACTATTTAGCAGCATTGAGGCAGACCTGATCTACCACGCACCAAGCTAACACACCTTTCCGGACTCTTCGCCATGGCGACCAAGCTCATCTTGACCATATTGTGCGTGACATCGACGGTACTTCGAGGCGTATTTGCAGCACCACCTCTTCAACATGGTACCAAGAATCTTCAGGGCCAAAATGCAAACTTGACGGGCGCTTCAGAGGCCAGTCCAGGGGTCCCGAGAAGACCTGCATGTCCCAGCATCACCGCACAACAGCACAGTCCGAAGGTTCAAGTTACCAAGCACCAAAAACGGACCTTGCCGCCTCCCATCAGCCAAGCGCGAAGAAAACAGTTATCTCGTGAAGGAGCGGAGCTATTGGAGGAGTTGTTTAAAGACACAAGTGAGGTGCCGCAAAGCCGAAGGACTTCGTACAATTCAAACAGTTCGCCATGGACGCGGCGAGAATTGCCGTTGGACGCATCTTCAACCCTGCTCTATCCCCTTTTCGGACTCGCTGGGACCAATGAACGGCCATTGTCTGAAGTGGACACCATGGATATGTCTGAATGGAAAAGAGTGGAGTACATTCAAGGCCGAGATTACTGGTCTTCCGAAGAGCGTCAGGTTCGTGCACCCTTCACGAGCGGCCGTTGCACCAGTAGCCTGACTTGACCACAGGAGCCCACGAGAGCCTCTTTCACCTTGACTTATAGTTTCAGTCAAAGGGTGGTCGGTAAGCACCACCGTTCTCAATACAATTCCGCCGCATTACTAATGTTCACAGTAATGGAACGAAGCATTAGCCCCTGGTTTACCAATATGCAAGCTGGCGGCTTTACGTGGCCTCCAAATGTTGAGCCACCAAATCCGTACCGATGGCCAGATATTGCTTTTATGGAATACGCCTCAATGCGACCTACGCTACGTAACCACTTCATGTCACAATCCCCCGCATGGTTCTACATACCTACCGATGCTGGATCTCCGGACACCATCCAGGTCATTAGTTACTGTTTACAAGCAATGGGCCAAGCTGACTTGCCCTTCTGGCCCGGCGTAACGTTCCCAATCGGATCCGAGTGCCATCGACTCATCCTGGCAACTTCAAGCTCTCAGCAAGTTGCGAACTTCCTCAAGGAGCACAGATCGGCGCTTGGGTCGAAGACACTGGTTTCTGTGACTGTTTTTGCCTCATGCAGTAGCAACGAACCCTCTGACACCAGGATCCCTTCTCTTTTATGGGCCGTCAGCACCCTGAGACTTACGGCGAGAATGCAAGACAGCAATCAAAAATGGGAGGACAAAGGAAACGTCGAGAATTGGCCACATGCATTCACGCCGAAATACCCTCAATGGCAAAGTGATGCAACTTTACAAGGTACCTAAGTCTACTGCCTTGGGCGCCGATCATGGGGAAGGCGATTGGACAAATGGTGGGCGGAGCAGCTGTGATGATTTCTGACGTTTCAAATGATCTGAATTGCCTAGCAGCATACTGTGCTGTCAAAAAGTAAGCAACAATGTTCGAGAGGTTGAATGATATAGAGCATGTGGTGATGCAGTGAGGAAGATAGACTGCCAATATTCTGACTTCTTGCAACGATGAATCCACTTGATCTGAGAACATCGCGCGAACGGCCGAGTCCCACTAGCCGGAAGACAGACGTGATTAGGAGATTCATGAGCCCGGTGCATTTCCGTGTGGTCTCAAATCCACACAGGCCACAGTTTCAGGCTTGACTAACGTAATTTCGCCCAGGTGTACCAAGCGAGCACATACGATGGAAGCAATATCCTCATGAGCTTCACAAGCATACTTTCGGACGCCAGGACATTCGAACAGCGAACTCACAGGGTCTCTTGCACAGCGGCCTCAAGCTACTGATGCTTGATTTAAACCATTCTCTTCGCCTTTCTGGATCATGTGCGGCGCGCCAGAAATGCACGCGGACGATGCACACTGGTGCTTGTTGGCTGCCTTGACGTGTTCTACGGCCGCCAGCACAGACTTTGAATGGCCTAGACGCATCAGATATCACGGCGTTCAGGTCACATTTGATATTGAGAGGTTGAGTATATCAGCACGGCGATCTTAAACGATTCGCCGGGCAACCTGGTGACTGGAGATTTCCACATCCGCTGACACCTGTCTTTGCCAAGCACGCACCCGGTCGTTGGATCAATATCCATCCAGCTGTAGGGCAACACGGCTCTGGTCAGTCGTCTAGCTTTGCAAATCCAGCTGGCGGAAGTTCTCAGGCTAGCTCGAGTCAGCACACGTCAGGCCAGCCCGGAAGTTCAAGCCAGCAAGCAAACGACAACCAGCCAGGCAGTGCTACACACAGACTTGACGGACCGCCACGAAGAATCGACGCGGCAGCAGACTCTGGACGAGCCAGCTCCCAACATCCCGGTGCCAATCCACGTCCGGTTCGGCCTGGCAAGGAACCTGCCACGGACGGTGACTTTATACGTAGGCGCTATCAGGTCATGCGACCCTCCGTGAGCGATTTGACAGCGAGAAGAAGAATCGCGCTGGAGTACATGGACATGCATCCAGGAGTCTCCGAAGCGGAGGCCTTGAGCCAGGTCAATCGCGCCCTCGGAGGTGGTTCAAGACCAGGAGGGAAGGCATGAGCGACTTCAGTACTTGAGATGACTATATGAAATAATGATTGAGCAGATAACGATGTATTTATGTAGCCAGATCCCTGACGAGTTAGATTTGTCGTTCTCGAAAAGGATCAATAGCATTAGTTCGGTTGATGAACAAACACTGTCAGTTCCGACGGCCAAGTAAGTCATACCTTCGTAGCACTGCCATCACTGTTATGGACAGCTAGACGTCCGAGTCTGAATGGAGCTCAACCACATTCTCGCGTTGCTCTACCCGCGTTCGTGCTAATATCAGACTCATGTACATCATGGCAACGGGAGAGGGAAGCGAAAGCTACTGCAAAGTCTTCTGCAAGTTACTGTTTCCCTTGCAAGGCCAAATACCGAAGGTCTATACAAATCGACGCTTGCTAAATATACGTATTCATCGAAATCAATCTTATCTCATTAAGCCGTGGCGCAATACAACTTTACGCAGACTTACTAGCCCTGCGATCTTCATCCTCGACTTTTGGCTCCTCCTCACGATCCAGCACCAGAGCCTTCGTAAACGGCGCTGTGGTGTTCCGATGCGGCACGGGAGTCTCCGTCGCCCAGCGCCAGATATTCTTCGTGGCCCCTTTGGTCGCGAACTCGATGAGCGGGGTGATGATGACTGTGAGGAGGAAGATGAGGGCATAGCAGACTAGACCAACGATGAGCAGGACGGCCCAGTAGGGGAGGCTGAGGTCGCTAAGAGCGACGGCGACGTAAGATCCGAGGGACCAGAAGACGAAGCCGTGCAGCACTGGAGAAGCACAGACGTTAGCGGACCGACTGAGAGTATTATAGGCAGGCGAACTTACGGTAAATCGTCATAATGTGAGGGTGGAAAAACGTGGTGACTTTTGTGCTGAGGAACGCTTGGAACCAAGTCGAGAGCTCAACGCAGATCTGAAGTCCAACAGAGAAAGTCAGGATAGCCAGATTGGGCTCGTTGTAGTTTGGATAAGCCGCAAAGATGTTGTCGAGAGTTTCAAAAATGGGTCTGCCAGTGGCAATATCTGGGTGAATGGCATTCTCCCAGGACATGAACGGATAGTTGTAGACGGCGGAGTTGAAGAGGAGAACAAGAGGGGTTGCAGCTGCAACGCCTCCTGCCAGAAAGAGCACCGGGTAATGGAGCCACCAGCGAGCTCGAGTGTAGTTGAGCCAGTTGTATGTGATGTCGGCATCGGCAAGAAGAAGGCCAAGCCAGTGACAGGCGGACCAGCTGCGAGCATACCAGCCCGCGAGGATAGTCAGTGTATAGAAAAGGAACCGTTTCCAGGGCTTTTTGACATCCTTGATCAGAACTGCCGCGAGAAGCGTGACAAAAGAGAACTGCAGTTGCACCGGAATGGTCCACAGCACACCCACGCAGTAGTGGTTGATAACTTCCGGTGCGGCGTTAGGGATGATATACCCGATTTCGACTGCTTCGTTTATGAAGACGCCAAAATTTCCTTGAGGACGCACGTAGGGCCAGACACTGTATGACACGCTTGGAAGCCATTGAAGACGGTCAGTCAACCCGAGGGAGATGAGGAAGTACTCCAGGATCATGAAAATAAAGACCGGTATCAGCATACGCGGTGCTCGGAGTAGCATCTTATTGGCGACATCGTTCAGTTTGCCAGTTTTCAGGTATCGCTGAGCCAAAAAGCGGCAAGACGTCACGAAGAAAGGTCCGATCCAGAGAGGAGTGAGTAGATAGGGGCCAAGAATCGGTGAAAGCCATTTGTCCGCTGGGAAATGTTTGATGTTCCCTTGGCCTGTGACAACATAGGGCCAGAAGGTGAGCGAGAAGTGGCGGAGAGTGACCATCAAACAGCATATTGCCACAAGTCCAGCCAGGTAGTCGATGCGTTGCTGTGGTGCGTTGGGTGCCTTCGCAGGCTGCGCGGTCATAGGCTCTGCACTTGCTGCACCGGTCATGCCATCTGGTACAGGCGGAGGCTGCATCAACTCTTTTGCGACCGACTCATCTTGTGGCGCAGGCGGTTCATGGGGAAGAAATTGCTTCTCGTCGAACTGCTCCCAATGTCGGTCTGCCGGCTTCTCGAAATCCTTTCTATCGACGTCGTCGTCGAGATTCATAAAGCTACCGTGCTTCTCTTCACGAATGGGAAGCATGTCTCTTCTTGAGCTTCTCGAGGCAGACGAATGCGAGCGCCTTGCGTCTAACGAGCCAGACCTGCGTCCTGAGCTCACCGGTCTGATCTCATCACTGTCGGAGCTTTGACTACCGCCGAGCTCATTCAATGCCCGATTTCGCTCTGTGTTGACATCTGTTTCGCCATCATCCTCGGGTATCGAGCTTGCTATCCGGACAATAGGCGCATGTTCCGATGAAGGCGTTGTCGGCTCATTGTGCGTGGGAATAGAGTTGTTCCTCATGTGAGGTGGGTTGAGAGAAGATATGCTCCGTGAGCGAGGAGTATGTCTGCCCCTCCTTGACTGCATCAATGAGTACATCGACTGCCAGGGTGAAGTCCGTCCTGTCCGAGCTTCGTAAGGAGGCAGGGGAGTTGCAGTCCCAGAGCTCGACCCCACTGACATGAGGCCATTTGGTTGAGAACTGTACCCCGGTGCAGGAGTCTCTGTTCCAAATGCTGCATTTGCCTGAGCTGCGTGGTATGATTGACTTCCTAGGGGGCCTGGGTAATGACTTAGATCTGGCTTTTGGTTGTTGACCATCGACTGTCGAAGAGACTGTCTCAAAGCATGGACTGACTCGCGCTTTGTACCAGGCAGTCGTATGTTCTTCAGCCTATGCCATGGGCCACGGCGAATGATGGCGTTCAGAATTGCGGCAACTCCGAAGAAGCTGAATGCAGCAGCGACGTATCCGGCGTTATCACGAATGCGCTCACTGACTCTCGTATCCATGTATGGCACTGTCGATGCAGGCGAGTATGCAGTTGACCCACGCAGTGTCATGTCATCGATGGAGCAAGCTGCTACCGCCTGACACTTTTGATCCCACTTCTCATGGTCCGACGTTGTCATCGTCGAGCTATTGAAGAAGGCTCGTATGTATCGCACATTTGCTATCGACCGATTTACAGGCGGCCCTTGCATATAATGTTGATCCCCAGTAGACCAGTGAGCCAAGTAGAGGGTCTCCGGAGTCGTCGGCAGCGTTCGTTCGTCCTTGTCCACATGACGAGTTCGATTATTGCCAATCCAAAAGTCCACAGTGCTGTTGCCCCAGTCGATTCTCGTATCCATGAAGTCCCAAGGCTTGATAGGGGGGATTTTTGGTGGATCACCCTTCTCCAGAAGCGTGTAGTTCACGGCAATCATGTTGTCAGGCCATTCTCCGTTGATAGTCTGCATGACGCGAGCGCGGTCAGCCGTATCCATGTTGAGCAGGTCCATGTACAGCTGTTGAGTGCTGTTGAATTGGAGGTACATGGACATGGCACTGCCGCCAACCCATGGCTGCGCGGAACGCATGGAAGCTCGAAAGGTGCCATAGAGAATGTCGCGGCGCAGTGACCGCAGCTCTGCTCCCTTGGATAGATGCGAGTATTGATCAAAGCCATTCAAATACATTTGCAGGCTTGGTTGTGTTCCATCTATCCAATCTTGCCATGGAAGGCTGCCATTGTTTCCGATTCGAACGTTGTCTGGGAGAGCTCCCTGTTTAAATACTGTATTCCATCCTTTCTGATTTTTGTTCTGATAGTTCCGAATCTCGAAGACGTTCTCATCGACTCCGGTCTCATTGAAGTATAATATGATCGATTCGGTATAGAGGTCTTTGGTGGTGGGATCCTGGAAGCCGCAAGAGCAATCACTTGCGAGAGTCACATTGCTGGCAGCACCTGATACCAGGCGCAGCAACAGGGACAATGTCACAAGCGAGAGCATTGCAGCAAATGCTGACCGTAGGTCAGATCTTCACAGAACAGAAAGAAGAAGCAGGTGTGTTAGACAAGCAAGACAGGCATGCTGGAGACCGTTACACAGCCGTAGTAGGATTGGCGAACCAGATCTATGTCACTAGTCTTAGAGGACCCTAGGAACTGTGAAGAAGCTCGGGAGCACCTTGCCGCCACCACCAGCGACTCTCATGACGTTCCGGGACGAATGCTGAGGCTCACGGCGTGGGCAGTGGAGAGTGCCGGACAGGCTGGGCAAGATCAAGGAGGCGTCGATCGAGGCAACGGCGGATTACATCGGCCAGACCATACCGGTACAGTGCAGCAGTCTGCAACGCCAATTCGCCTGTAGGCAACACAGCGTGGCTGACATGGTTGAGACAGCGCACGAGTCTCGGCGTGCGGTGGTGGGCAAGAAGAGAAGTTGGATGAGGGTTTCAGCCGAACCATGAAGCTTAAGCTTCATTTGAGTAGAGTTCAGCCCGGTCGAGACGTTTTCGCCAGAGATGGAGGAGGCTCCTACCCAGCGATTCGACATCGCTCATGTCGCCATGGACTCCTTTCGGAAGTGTTTGTCCATGCTAAGAGGCCTGTATGATGCGTCTACGGGATCGATGGCCTCCATGTGAGTAACGGCCTGGCGCTTGGGGCCAATACTCCGCTCCACGATTCCATGTTGACCAATAGGAGTACGGGCAGGCCAGAGTGTTGTCTGTTTTCTGCTTCGGGCAAATTGACTGACGAAGCTCGCACACTAAGGCATCATGAAAGCGTCTTTTTGGGCAAGCTCAGTCAACCAGCAGGGGTGTGGGCGTTGATGAGAAACCGTTCGACGGCTATCAGATGCAGTGATGCTGCATCATGCTGCATCGGTGCGTGCGTTGACTGTGCAGCTGCTCGCAGCATGCAGCATTGCAGCATGTTGAGAGATGTTTGGTGCTGGCGCTGTTGTTGTTCCGTGGGATGTTGATGTCGACACGGAACCTGACGATGCCACAGATGCCCTGGAGAAGGCCAGGTCGGACTGTGGCGCAGCAGCGGGAGTGTCCGAGATAAGATCTAGACGCTAACCGTTTTCGAGGGCGATCCCGATACCGCGACGTTGTCAATCACTTTGCGGTCCCAAGCTGGCTGACGCTTGCAGCAACAACACCAGCATCAATACTGCCGTTGTACGCAAACTTACTCTCGTTACCGAAGGATATTGATCGCAAGAAGCATGAGAAACTGATCAGTGTTTTGAGGCACGGACAACGCCGGCGGGAATGCGTCCGTGGGATCCTTACCCACACGGTGACACCTTGGACGGTCTACAGTATCTACGCTATGGCAGGACTATCTCGACATTCGCCCTCAGGTGACTAGCCAGTTGTATGCCCACTTGGCAATCCACCGCGAGGGCAGGTCAATGATTCGCCAGAACAGCTCACTGAGCACTACAACCGCCAGAAGCCCCACGACAAACACTACAGCGTTGGATCCGGCGTTGCTGTAGTCCTGCTCGTACATCTTGAGCCAGAGCTGGATGCCACCAGTCCAGAAGAAGACACATTGAGCAAAGAATATGCCTGTCGATATTCGTCAGCACCATTACTGTAACAAGCGCTTTGCATGGACTCACTGAAGGAGCGCTCTCCTAGCCACACAAGTGGCTTGAATGACAGAAGCCACTGCGGTGTGCTGAAAAGCTCCACAACGATCAAGATGCCTACAATGATAAGCCAGTCATCCAGTCGCGCATACGGCCCCATGTCTGCGTATTCGCTCCTGGTTGTTCCCTCTGCTAGGTCGAGGTACGGATGAAGCACAAGCAGACTGTTCATGAACTGGGGTCGGACGATGAATGTGTACTTGAAGGCAATGCCCACTCCAATGGAAGCAATTGCCGCAGCCCAGTACGGAATGTGCCAGTCTTCTCGAACCTTGTAGCCAGCTTTGAACTCCGCATTCAGAACAGGATGAATGGCCAAGTCGGCGAAGTAAAGGCCAGTCACGGAATACCAACCCCAGTAACCCATCCAGAAGGACCCGAAGCCGAACAAGAACAGCCCTTTGAGGTGCCAATGCGGCCGTGTGAATGGCAAAATGACCATGATGAAGTATACAGTAAAAGACTTCATGCGTCAGCTCAGGAACTTTAACAATGGCTCGGCCGACATACCTGGAAATAGATTATCGAGGGCACCCACAGCGTGCGTGTCGGCCAGAAAGTATTTGCGGCCTGAGAGAAGAAGTCGGTCGTGATCCAGAACAGATCGAATAGCGAATTCCAAGCAGCGATAGCATCATATGTCTTGACAGGCGTCTGTATTGTCTGATTCGGCAGCTTGGTCTTGAAATCATTGATGAAGTCGACTCCTATCTGCGACAAGATCGCAGTTGCCAGACCAGATCCGATGCAGAGAATGAGTGTCATTCGCACGATGCGTCGAATCACTGTGGCAGCATACGTCTGGCCAGTCGGATTCTGCAGGAAAGATACAGCGATCGTGCGCATCGACAGAATGACGAAGAAGTTGTAGATCAAGCTGTCGTTCCACAGCGGCACGCTGAAGATTTCTCTCAGCAGATCTTGATACACCGGTCCCGGAGTCGTATTCGAGGTCAAAGTGGGAAGGAATGTGTAAAAATACGTCCAGAGGAAACTTTGAACAACCAGGATTCCTCGAAGGCCGGTGATATACAGATGTTGACCTGATCGGTTTGCCGTGGTCACTTCTCGAAGTGTTGCCGAAAATCCTGGCTTGGGCTGCAAGGCCACCTCGTCGCTTGAAGGACCATTCTGTTCAACTTGAGAGGCCTCGTTGCTGGAGTCTTTCTTTTCTGTCGCCATATCGACCCGTGCAGGTCCTTCGAAAGATACCGGTGCTGGGAGATGTTGAAAAAGAAACAAGTGAGGTTCCAATCACTGCGACAGAGCGCAGGTTGCACCGAGCAAACGAAAGTGATCCGGAGAGACGTCAAGTGCCGTGGCTGGTGCTTGACCACTTTCGCGGCCGAGAGCAAGAGGGTTGAAACAACTTCGGGCTAGGCCGTTGCTAGCGGCTGCGTCCACACATGCAAAGTCCCACCTGCAGCCCTGGTAACGATGCGGGATGTCCGCACGTAGTCAGACATGGAAGGATGCGCTAGAGCGCGGCGGCAACGGCGGGCGGGAGGCGGCAGCGATGAGGAATTGATAGGGCCTACAAACGATTCCGTGACTGAAGCTCCATTAGACACCACCGGAAGAACCCACAAGCTCTCAACCACCCTCCTTGAAGAAGCGCCGGCAAGCGATGGAGACTTCTTCAACGAAAGCAATGTCTCCGTTGTCATGTAGGCTGGCATGACTAGAAAGAGACTTCGATAAGGCTACGACAGTATTGGCCACGCGAAAAGACACCATTCGGTGCAAATCCTCATGCCGAGGACCTGAAGATGACCAGAAAGTGATGATCTTGGAACAACGTGCTGCAGCATCCTGGCTCCCGGGCGAGCATATCGAACGACACCGAAAGCTTGCAGGCGGAGTTGGAAAGTCGCTCAGATTGGACTTTCGGTCGTTTGAAGTCTGGTACACAACGGTACCGTAGCCAATGATTTCACCACTGGCTTGCATCCCGCCACCCGGTGCTCGTGCAGCTGTGTAGAATCTTGCGACAGCTTCATCATGTTGTGCGGACCTTTGATGAATGCTCACAAACTCAGCAACAAATTGTCGTCTCTCCACATTCGAGATCTGGAGGAAAGAGTTGGCTTTCACGAGAAGCGCTAAGCCGTTGGATTATCGTCACAATCTCTCATAGGGTTGTGGCGTACATCGGCTCCTACCGAGATCTACCACTCTATCCAAACTTTGCCCACGTCGCGACCCTGCTTTACGCCATATTGACTCCTTCGTGCTATTGAGTTATGGACCTCTAAGACAACCTTCGTCTGGCCAGAGTCAGCACCCCACCCGTCGCTCTTCTGGATTTAGCAGTCTGCCATCAGTGACCAAATTGTTTCAGACGGTCCAAACGTACTGCTCCCCATTGATTTCGGGGCCGCCTCGACCGTTCACGTCGGTCAAACGAGGACAACGATTGCTCGTTGCGGAACCAAGATCTGCCCGAACAGGTCGAATAGGATGGCCCACTACGGGTATCGGTGTCAAGTCTGTCTGCTCAAGATCGTCTAGTGAGGATGACAGATTGGCCGTCTTGGGAGGAAGGTCTCGAAGATCTCGAGAAGCCGCCCGGGTGGTAATTCCGAAGCCTCGATTTGAAGCCAACATGCCTGCCTGACACGATGTCTTGCGATTCCGATTTATTGATGATAGGACCAAATCCTCCTTTCGTCATCTTGTCTTGCGCTCCCCCATACCATCTTGTCCGTTCCTGACGACCCTTCTCTGCTCCCCGGAGGAGGTACCTGATTCCGCATTCCTGTTTGCAGGAGACGCTCTCTCAATCTTCATCTCTTCGTTGTACCTGCTCAACCTGTAGACAAGTACAGGTGCCGATCCAACGACTCCCCGAGAAGCCTAAAGAAACACCCTTCGGTCGCTGGGCTGGTAAGCCCATACAGACGATCATGTTCTCCTTCTCGAAGAATGTCCTACCGATCTCAAGGCAACATGCCGAGAGGTCGGATTCGGACGCCTCCACTGGCAAGCAATCAACACTGTTCTCAGTCACATCAAGTATTGCTAGCAGTGTACGGAGAGGGACTATGTGCTTCAGCGACTGGCTAATCGACTGGACGCCCTTCATCATGGTCTTCACTTACTACGTTGTGTCGACGGCAATCTTTTGCATGTGCAATGCAGAAGCAATCAAAGTATTCTACTTCTTCTACATGTCAGCAAACTTCTACATTGCGGCTTGCTGTGTGATCGAGTCATTCTTGGGCTTGACGCCGGTACGGGAGGGTCGAACAGCTGCGATGGAAGTGGAGAAGACCGGCCTCTTTCCAAGCGATGTCAATGGCAAGGTAAAGGACCTTCCAATGATCGACATGGTCATTGTAGCATATCTGCCAAACGAGAAAGATATCATCCGAAATCAAGTGCTCTATGCATGCGAAGAGCTGGTCTACCCCAAGGACCGACTTCGAATCAATCTGGTCTACAACACTCCAAAGCCTATCGAGCCTCTGGAGACCGAGCTTTCATTACTGCCGGAGCAGTACAAGAACCTTCGCGTCATCAAGGTACCCGGCTCCAAGTCCAAGGCCGACAACTTGAACTATTTCTTCAACATCAAATCCGACGCTGAAGTCATCGGAATTTTCGACTCAGACCATTGCCCTCACCCACACAACCCACGATGGGCCGCAGAGCGCTTCTTGGCCGACGAGACTGTTGACATTGTCCAAGGTCGATGCATCGTCTACAATACCAAGGAGAGCTTCTACGCCAGGATGATCGCCGTCGAATTCGATAAAATTTACGCCATTTCTCACCCTGGCCGAAGTAGGATGTTTGGTTTTGGACTCTTCTGCGGTAGCAACGGATACTGGAAAGCGCCTCTTCTCCGTGAACACAAGATGCACGGCGAGATGCTGACGGAGGATATCGACTCCGCCCTGCGAGCGTATGGGAAGGGAAAGAAAGCTGTGCACGACATGAACGTGTGTTCTTTCGAGATGGCACCAAACACCTTTGCCGCTTTCTGGAAACAGCGTCTGCGATGGGCACAAGGCTGGACGCAGGCTTCGTACGTGCACCTGCCGATGGTCTGGCGAAGAGCTCCGGAGGGCAAGAAGCGAGACATGGACGAGCGATTCGGGATCCTTTCTCTCCTCCTGGTTCGAGAAATCTCCTACTACCTCGTCACGCAACACACCTGCCTCGTGTTATCGTTCGTCATCATCGACTGGCCCAGCAATGTCGGCGAATTTGTTCGTCTCATCTTCTTCCGCTACCCGATGGCGGAGTGGTTCTTCTTTGCAACCCTCGTTGCTCTTCTGTTCACGCTGTACTTCACGGAGAAAGTGCGATCGGAATTTACGAGCCGCTGGAGCATGGTGATGTTCAGTATCATCTACATTCCATACTTGGTCCTGATGGCTACGATGGGTCTTTACGGGCACGCGAGACAGATGATCAAGTATTCCAGCTGGAATCCGACGGCGAGAAAGTGAGCTGGCCGTAAGATCGAGGCCGGAATTGGCTATGGAATGCAACTTCAGCGATGGCGTTTGTGGAGTTGAAGAAGTGTCACTCGCTGTCGAGACTGCCTTCATGGGTTTTACGTATATATCTAGAGATGCCAGCTGACTGAAGCGGCCTACGAATGAGACCATTGAACGCTCAACATGATTGCCTCATGTCATCCTCTCTGTCTGTCCTTGTTCATCATCATCGACTTGCGAAGTTCGATGATCCCGAGCTCCGTGAAGCATTCCGATGAAGTCTTGTCTATGTTGCTAAAAATGGCCCATTTTGCTTCACCGTGGTCCGGCTCTTCACTCTCCCAGCCATACCGTTTCACTTCTTGCACCGTCCGAAAACGACAACGACCTACCAACCCAGTCGCGGAGACTTTCTTCACCCATTCCATTCCATTCCACGCTCTTCCATGTGGCTCCACGAGATCCTAAATGGCCCCAGCCACAGCCGTGCGTAGCGTGTGGAGTCTGTGGCATAGCTACCAAACTTTTAAAAAATCCATGTTTCAACGCGGGACGGCACATGTCTTGAACTTTTCCCATGGTTCAGATGAAACGTGCGGATAGCGGGGATTTGAGAGTCCGGGGAAGGGGAGAGACGTGACTATGCTTTAAAGAGTGAAAGTTCGTTCCTTCTGTGTGTATAAGACGGCTGACGGCCAGACTACGAAGTTGTACGAGATCGAATTTCTAGGCGGTGGCGTCAAGATCGATGGAATCGACGCCAAGACGGATGCGGTTTTGCGAGGAGCTATAAGCCAAGGTGGCTGAAGCTGTATGGGTCGAATGTGTTCCTTTTGTGAGAAGAGAGGTCTGGACACGCGGTTGCGATATCGAGCGTTGTCTCGACTCGATGCTTGCATAAGTGTCTGATACTGATACTTGATTGATGCGATGGCCCTCTAAGTCACATCAGAGTAGCACTGATCCAGACAGTAACCTTTCCTACTGTTCCTTGTCCATCCTCTTCCTGCTATCCACAGTTCCCTCAACCTGGACCCAATCCACCCGTCTCTCACAGAAAAATTCATTCTTCGGATCAAACTCCTTCCTCGCCAGCTCCCCTGTCCCATTGACATGGCCCTCCAAACACCCTCTCATAACAGACACGAAACCTGGCATACTCGCCGAAGTGACAAAGAGACAGCTCCCGCATTTCCCACAAAAGTGTCGGTGCAAAGTTCGTCCAGATTGCGGGCCTGTGTCGTCGTGGATCTTGATGCTCTCCCTAGACTTCTCATCGACGTGGAAGGCGGATTGCGCAAAGCCGATGTTGGCGGCGAAGACGCTGCCGCTCCATTGTTGGCATGCGATGCAGTGGCAGATAACGGAGTAGAGAGGTGTCGGGTCGGAGATGGTATAAGTTGATGCGCCGCAGAGGCAGGAGCCTTTGAGGGGAGCTGCGCTGGAGGGCTGTGAGTTCATCGTGTTCTCGTTGCTTTGTTAGTTGAACGATAGGAATGTTGCACTAGTTGTCCAGTACGAATACTGTTGTGAGCGTCTATCGCTCTCTATATGCGAGCTTGGTCTTCAGCTGGAAGGGGTCCAATAATCCTTCGCGAACGACCTCAAGCTGACTCAAGAAGAGTCATGTATATGGGCATTTCTCGAAGTCCGTCGACCATTCTCGCTCCTTCATGATGGAAAGAGGCATGTGTGCTCATCGATAGGCGTGTGAGGACTTATGAGGCCTTCTGCACTACCCTTGTGCACATGTCGGGTCATGCATAGAGGCGTCTCCGCCGGCACAAATCAGGCACTCGCGTACCAGCTATTGCAGTGATCCAATAACGACCATAGTTCTGGTATCTCGGGCTGTCCCTATCGCTCATTCGTGTAGCGGGCATCTCACCACATGGCACGCGGTTTTCTGCCACGCTCTTGTCTGCCCGACAGGCGAGCATCGGACGTATGCATACACCTTCATTGTTGCAATGAGATCTATTGCTCCCTGCGACTCTTCTCTTACTGCTCGGAGTCATTCGAACGCTTGCGATTCCGGTATTTAAACGACGCGATGAAGCGAGATCATGAGCATTGGCTGCCTCCAGGTGATGGCGTGGCTGATTGAGCGGAGAGCCGATTTCGTCGCATCGCGTTTATCGAGAGCTCTAGAAGACGGCGAGGATCTCTTCAATGGCTGCTGGACTGTCTGCAATTTGGAGCAACAATGCGAATGAAGAAAGAAGGTGACAAGAGGTGCTTGAAGAGAAGAGGTCGCTCGAGGACTGCTGGTAGACGTACGGCATACGTTAGGACACAAAGGGACATAAGTCATCACAGTTCACACAGCTTCTTCCTTCACATTAATCAACACCACTTAGTTCCTTTCTTACACCTGAAGCTCGCACATTCTTGCATTCAATCCACACATACAGCCCTGCCGCATTCGATGAAACGCACGTTCGGTGGCATGAGGGATATACCTCCATCTATAATTGCGTTATCTACCGACCCTCTGCCCCATGGGCCTCCCGTCCCTGCATCGCGGCGACAGGGAGAATCCGCAGAACTTTTCATAATTTCAACGTCTCCAATCTTGCGGCATGGATGCTCATTTGGGGTAGTTCTTCAAGTGGTAGCTCTTCAGCCTCACGAATTGATCAAAACCAAACCGCGACAGCGTCTGGCCCTTGCCGCTGTCTTTCCATCCTACCCACGCGAGATCCGGAGCTGGGTAGTCGGCGCGGTTGACGAAGACGGTTCCAGCTTCGACGTCGTTGGCAAGCTCGTTGCCCTTCGCAACGTCTTTGGTCCAGATCGAGGCCGTGAGACCGAACTGATTGTCGTTCATCCATTCGATCGCTTGCTCGTCCGACTTGACGCTCAAGACCGGGATAACAGGACCAAACGTCTCGTCTTGCATGACCTGCATGTCTTGCTTGACGTTGGTGAGCAGCGTGGGTGCGACGTAGTTGCCGTCTGCAGGTGGGTTCTTGAAGGAAGCATTGTCTGGCGTAGCGTTCTTCGCGCCGGCCTTGATGGCAGCATCGACGTGCTCTTGAATGCGTTTGGCGGCAGCCTTGCTGATAACAGGACCAACGTGAGTGCCCTTGTCGGATGGGTCGCCGAGCTTGTAGTTAGACAGAACCTTTTGTACGGCTGCGATGAAGTCGTCGTGGACCTTCTCGTGCACGTAGACTCGCTCGAGACTGCAGCATGACTGACCAGAATTGAAGACAGCGCCGTCGACGATCTCTTCAGCTGCCCAGTCGAGGTCTACATCTGGGCGAACATAGGCTGGGTCCTTGCCTCCGAGCTCGAGGCCAACGCGGCAGTCTACTCGTCCTGCGGCGGCCTTCTGCACAGCGAGACCACCCGGAACAGAACCAGTGAAGCAGACGAGTTGAATTTCAGGGGCTTGAACGAGCTTCTCGATCTTTCCAAAGTCTCCGCAGTGGAAGTACTGAATGACATCCTTGTCCAAGCCAGCATCCACGAACGCCTTTTGCCACTGCTCTGCAATGGTTGGTGTTTGAGGAGATGGCTTCAGGATTACGCTGTTTCCAGCAAGCAAAGCAGGAACAAGAGAATTGACAAGAGTGAGGTAAGGGTACTACAATTGAAACCGTCAGCAAGCAATGCCCAAGTTTTCGCCAACGTGATACAACTTACGTTCCAAGGGAAGAGTATGAGCACCGGGCCGAGTGGACACTTCTTGATGAACCGATTGAAGCCCTCTTGAGGCTCTCCAGGAGTATCTGACAGCGCTTCATCGCTGATCTTCAGCAAATACTCGCCTCTCGCCACTGCGGTCTTGACCTCAACGCCAGTAAAAGCAATGGGCCGTCCCATTTGGTCGGTGATTTCTTTTGCGAGCTCATCTTGCTTGGCGAGGATGTTGTCCAACGCCTTCTTCACAATCTTCTGTCGCTCAGCCAGTGGCGTCTTGCTATATTTCAAGAATGCCTTTTGGGCAGTCTTGGGAATTTGGGCCAACTCCGCGTCGGTCGGGCCATTGCGCTCAACGACGGGCTTGTTGGTGGTTGGCGAGATGGTCGTGATCTTCTCAACGGCCATGTCGAATGTCGTGGTTGTAGTGTAGTACAGTAGTATGTGTCTAGCGAGAAAGAACTTCCAGAAGCGGCAGTTGGGCAGATGGACGATCAAAGTTTGACTCGCATGTGAAAGAGCGGCAAAAGCTTCCCGGCTACGTCACCTCTGGTCAGTGCGCCGCGACGGCATCCCGGACGGACCGAACATCAACATTGAGCCGCTCACTTCCTGCGAGCTTGCTCGTATGATGCCCATATCCACCTTGTCGTCTTGTCTTTCGTTGCAGAAATAATATCCCAGTTCGCAACATCAACTTGAGGACATAACACCACCGTCCTCCATCTCCATTCAATTGATCCGGCTAACCACGCAGCAAGCTTCAATGCGCTAAGGCGCGTGAGATGATGCTCCCCATGCAGCGAGCCTTGGCCGGCTCTGCTCGCTCCAGTCTACGCGGAATATCGCATTCGCAGATCTCCCAGACCACGCGAAGCAGAGCCAGCGATGTCTTCTTTCAGGCGCAATTCAAAGCCTCAAAGCGATCTCTTGCGACCTTTCAATCGCCCCAGCCACTACCGCGAGCAATCCGACGACAGATTCCGAATCCGACATCGAGATATCACCAGCTTCGTTTCCAGTCGACTGGTGAAACAGCGAAACAGGTGGGCACGCAGTCCAGATCGCGCGTAGTACGATGGATTTACAAAGGACTGGCGTCGCTGGGACTGTTCATCTTTATGAGTGGTGGACTGGTCGTGGCCTTCTTCATCTACGATGCAACGACCTACCGCGAAGAGCCGGACAACATTGAACTGTCCGTGTCCGAGATGGCATTGCACCCGCGCAAAGGCGGACCGAAGAACTTGCCAATTGCTGAATACTTCGTTGACGATGAGGAAGACGAGGAGATGAGGGAAGCCAAACACAAGCCCAAACTTGTCATTTTGGGCACAGGATGGGGCAGCGTTGCTTTGTTGAAGCAGCTGGTTCCGGGCAATTATCATGTCACTGTGGTATCGCCCTCGAACCACTTCCTCTTCACTCCTATGCTTCCCTCTGCGACGGTCGGTACACTTGAATTTCGAAGTCTGGTTGAGCCAATTCGCAAGATCATCAGGCGCATCAAGGGTCACTTTCTGAAGGCTTCTGCTGTGGATGTTGATTTCTCCAACAAGCTGGTCGAGCTCGAGTCGTATGGTCCAGACGGCGAGAAGCAGCGCTTCTACCTCCCATACGATAAGCTGGTCATCGGAGTTGGCTCGACTACCAACCCGCACGGTGTCAAGGGACTCGAACACTGCCATTTCCTCAAAGACATTACCGACGCTCGCAAGATCCGCAACTCTGTCATCCAGAATCTCGAGGTTGCATGTCTTCCGACCACACCTGACGAAGAGCGGAAGCGTCTGCTTTCCTTCGTCGTATCTGGAGGTGGCCCAACCGGTGTCGAATTCGCTGCTGAACTCTACGATATGCTCAACGAAGACCTGATTAAATTCTACCCACGACTCCTACGAAACGAGATCTCGGTGCACGTCATTCAGTCTAGAGGACACATCCTCAACACCTACGAAGAAGCGCTTAGTCGCTACGCAGAAGAGCGACTTGCTCACGACAATGTCGATGTGCAAACCAACTCGCGGGTGAAGGAAGTCAAAGAGGACCGTATCTTGTTCACGCAAAAGGGTGAGGACGGAAAGGTTGTTACCAAGGAGCTGCCAATGGGATTCTGCCTTTGGTCAACAGGTGTTTCCCAGACCGAATTCGCCCAAAACATCGCCAAGAAGTTTGACAACCAGAACAACCGCCACGCTTTGGAAACCGACACCCATCTCCGACTTGCCGGTGCGCCACTAGGAGACGTCTATGCCATCGGCGACTGCAGTACTGTCCAGAACAACGTGTCGGATCACATTGTGACCTATCTCCGGACACTGGCCTGGGAGAAGGGCAAAGACCCCACGTCGATGACCATCAGCTATTCCCAATGGTGCGAGGTTGCCAAACGAGTGCGTCAACGATTCCCACAGGCTCAGGACCACCTGCGACGTCTCGGAAAACTGTTCGAGCAGTACGACAAGGACAAGAGCGGCACTCTCGACTTTGGCGAGCTTAGCGAGCTCCTCAAACAGATTGACAGCAAGCTCACTTCCCTTCCTGCCACCGCACAGCGCGCGAACCAACAGGGCGAATACCTCGGCCGCAAGATGAACAAGCTCGCGCAGGTCGAGTACGGGATGAAGCTGAACGACATTGTTGAAGGCGACATTGACGAGGCGGCGTACAAGGCGTTCGAGTACCACCACATGGGTAGCTTGGCGTACATCGGCAACGCGGCCATCTTCGACTTCAATGGTCTTGGATGGGGAGGTGGCTTGCTGGCCGTCTACTTGTGGAGAAGTATCTACTTTGCTCAGAGCGTCAGCCTCCGTACCCGTATGCTCTTGGCCATGGACTGGAGCAAGCGGGCGCTTTTTGGAAGAGGTGAGCATTTTCTTCCCAATTGTCAGATTCATGACCCCAATACTGACTTTGATCGCAGATATGATGAACTACTAGATGGGGACATCTGCCAGAGGTATGGTGAAGCAAAAAGGGACGGGATAGTATTGTATAGAAATGGAATTCGACCCTTAGAATAGCAGAGGTGTTCTGGCGCCCTAAACATCGACAGATTCTTAGATGTCTCGCGTCTGCACATTCCACTAGTATCACAGCAGAATGCCAGCACACCTCGACGAGACGTGTGCCTTGTTTCGATGTTGGGCTTGCGGGCTTGCAATATGATCCATCTCGTGAATCGATCAACAAACGCGGGCGGAAACTGGAGATCTCTGCCGTGAGACGTCGATCTCGCCTATTGGCAACATCTCGACCAGGTCAAGGGGTATTCGGCCCACGATTCCATCCATACCATCAGATCTACGGACACATCTACTCTCGCTTACTTCCCCCTCCTCGACGGCCGGGCATTCTTGTCCCTCCTCTTCTCCTTCAACTTTCTTCCCTTCCTCACATCCTCCACACCCTTAAGCTCATTCTTGCCCTTGCCCTCCGCGAATCTACCCACCCGCTTCTCCCTCGCCGCGTCGACCTTCTTCCGCCGTTTGTAGTAATCATCGCGATACTTATCCGCTTCCTTGGGAGCCTTCTCCTGCTTATGCTTGAAGCGCTGCCCGTCGCCCTCCCTGTTGTTGGCAAAATGTGCTCCGCTGCGTTCCATTTCCCCAACACGAGGGAGACGTTCGACACGGTTCGCCTTTCGCCACGCATCGAATCTGCCACTCTTGAACGAAGCAGCAATTTTCTGCCCGGACTCGCCGACGATCATTTTCTGCCCCTTAGAGCCGTCTTCGTCGTTGGCGCGGGAAACATATTTCTTGGCCTTCTTGTCCCAGCGGAGTTTGCTAGGAGCGCCAAAGCCTTTTGCGTTTTCGTCGTTGGTTAGGTCCATCGTCGCGCCGCGAGCGGCTTCGAGAAAGTGAGCGTTTGTGCCGCCTGAATGCACGCCGTAGCCGCGGTCTTCGGCGAGGTTCATGGTGGAGGGTGTGTAGGACATGAAGAATTCAGAGTCTTTGCCGGAGGTCTTGGAGGGTCGAGCGGTGTCTTGATCGGGTGCGGTGAAAGTGAGTTCAAGTTCGGAGTCAGAGGCCTCTTCCATGTTTGCGCCAGGCTGTGTCAAGATAAGCTCTTCGTCAGAGTCCTCGTCCGCCTCCACGTCCTCCGGAGGTTTTGCTCCCACGGTCACTTCGTCTTCGGCGTCGCTTTCGTCTTCATTCTTCTGGCGATGCTTTGGTTCGATCTTCGATCGTCTCTTACGCATGATCTCTGCTGCTTCGCTCTTTTCGCCGCGCTTTCCGATTTCAAAGACTGTCTCTTGCGGCCTGAATCCACTCACTCGTGCCAACATGTCTAGTCGTTGCTGCTCGGCATTACCGTCCTCGTCGTTGTCGAATAGCATGTTGGTTCCAGTGACGTCCTCCTTCTCGGACAGCGTCTTTGCTCGCTTCACACTCTCAGCCGATGCAGAATTTCTTGTCCGCAAGTACTGCTTCTCGCCCTTTGCAGCCACATCCTTCATGGCTGCAAGGTCCACATCGTCTTCAAGAAGCTTCAATGTCTCTTCCGAGTATTGCTCAACTCTATCGCGCTTCAATGTGCCGACGACGATCATATCCTTGAATATGCCTGGTTCCCTGTCGGCCCTGCCAATCAAAGTCTTTCTGCTGAGGAACAATTGCAAGTCAAGTAGATATGGCATGTCCTGCTGGGTGATCAGACTGTAGCTCCAGCCTTCCTTTCCAGCTCGTGCAGTTCTTCCAACTCGGTGCACGAAGATCTTTGGCTGCGACGGGAAGTCGTAGTTGATTACATTGGCCAGAATGGGAATATCAAGTCCTCTCGCTGCGACATCTGTAACCACTAGAATGTTTGTCATGCCTCGTCTGAAGTCCTCCACCTGTAGCTTTCGCGCTGTCTGATCTAGCGAGCCGTATACGTACGAGGTCGCATATCCGTAGGCCTTGAGGAATGTCGCCAGGTATTCGACATGGTGTTTCGTGGCAGCGAAAACGACAGTGGAATGCGGCGATGGCGCTTCATGTGCTGGTGGACCGTCTGCTCCTCGCTTCCGCTTCTTGTTAGCTCCAGTCTTTGGTTCTTTCGCCTTTGTTGCAGTTTCAGTAGAGCCAATCGGCATCTTGATCACGTCCTGCAAAACGTGCAGCAGTGCGCCCTCCTTGTCCGCTCGTTTGACCGTGAAGAATGCGCTCTGCAGACCCGGAGCAATCTTACTTTCGGCATCTAATCGCACGAGCTTAGGGTCTTGCAGGCCGGCTCTCGCAAATTCGACAAGCGACTTGGGCAACGTCGCAGAGAACAGCAACGTCTGTCGGTTTGCAGGTAATGAATGCATGATCTCCGTCAATTGCGCAGCAAAACCCATCTCAAAGAGCCGGTCCGCCTCGTCGAAGACCACGTACTTCACGCTTGAAAGCTCCAAGCCCATCTCGACCTTCAAGTGTTCGAACCGTCCAGGTGTCGCAATGATGATGTCCGGGTTGCTGGCCATACTGCTGAACTGATCCTCCAGACTATCGCCTCCAACCAAAAGCGTTGTTCTCAAGTCCGTGCCTTTCCCCATCTCCTTCACCACCTTCAATGTCTGCAAGGCAAGCTCTCTCGAGGGCGAAAGCACAATCGCTCTGGCACCGACTTTGGCGCTATGCGACTTCAGCTTCTCAATCATGGGTATCACGAACGCCGCCGTCTTTCCCGAGCCCGTCCTCGCCATTCCAACTACATCTTGCCCGTCCAGAATCAGAGGAATCGTCTTTCGCTGAATCGGCGTAGGCACAGAGAAGCCTTTGCGCGTGATTGCTTTGAGGAGATTCGAATTCAGGCCCATCGTCTGGAATGCGCCCGCCTTCTTTGCACTCTTGTTGTCACTCCGCCTATTGACTGCAGCCTGCGTGGCCGCAATGAAGGCCTCGTCCTCCCCATCATCTTCGCTGAGAATGTCATCGACGGCCGGCGCCTTCGTCGCTGCTGCAATCTCTTCGCCGTCCGATTCGCTCCCGAAGCCGTCGTCGGCGAACAGGCTCTTGGTGATGTCGACCTCATTCTCCGACAAGGCTGGCGACGCTGCTCGCCCCATCTTGACCGAGTCGTCACACAAAGTGCAGTTCTTTCGAGATGTTGTCGTCTGCTCTGAACTTTTCCTGGTGCTTGGCGTGGAGATATCGTATCTCCGCATGCACGTCACGGGTCCAGCCGAAAGTGGGCGCCTTAGCCTCGACACGTCTTTCGGCGGAGACGCGTCTCGCTGCCTTGTACAAACATTCGTCTCAATAATTCTCATACCAAGATACTGCCATCCCACCCAATCAACACCAGCAAATCCACCTCGAACTTCAAAGAGGTCGACCAGCATATCGCGCATTGAATCTGCGCTTCGTGCGCTCTGAACAACTTCCATAATGGGTTCGCCTCTCCTCTGTCGTTACCCCTCCTTCACTAACAACATCCAGACTACGGCTACAGCACAACGTCGTATGGCGCTCAAGGAGGCAACAGCGGCGGTGGCTTCATGCCTGGATCCCAAGGAGAAGGTTCAGCAACTCAGAAGAAAGGCTATGGAAAAGACACCCTTCGCCCCGTCACGATCAAGCAGCTCCACGACGCCGTCCACCCTCATCCCGATGCGGACCACTTCATGATTGACAACAGTGAAGCGACGCAGGTCACATTCATTGGTCAAGTCCGCAACATCTCTACACAGACAACCAACGTGACGTACAAGCTCGACGACGGCACCGGCATCATCGAAGTCAAGCAATGGATCGACGCAGAGGCTATGCAGGATCCGGACGACCCGAGCAATCAGAAGGCCAAGCCAGTAGAAGAGGGGTACGCGCGCGTGTGGGGAAGATTGAAGGCTTTCAACAACAAGAGACATGTGGGGGCGAACTACATCAGGCCGATTCAGGACTTCAACGAGATCCAATACCACTTGCTGGAGGCGACGGTAGTGCACCTTCACTTCGCCAAGGGCCCTGTCGAGAACCTGCAGCAAGGCCAAGGGCAAGGAGGGGCGAACGGCATGACGAATGGTCACCAGCAACAGAATGGATACGCACAACCCGACGCAGGAATGTCAGGTGTGAGCCAATCAGCCCGCAAAGTCTTCAGCATCTTGAAGCAAACGCCGCAGACGAATGAGGGATTGCATGCCCAGGATATCGCGATTCGAGCCGGCCTGGAAATGTCGGAGGTCCTGAAGGCGGGAGACGAGCTGCTGAGCACCGGAAAGATCTACACAACGGTTGATGACGCGACCTGGGCGCTGTTGGACCTGTGATCGAGCAGTGAGACTGGACGCCCCGTCACGCCATGGTTGTTGAGATCCGTGGAAGGATGGCCATTCTGCCGATAAGAGCTAGATTCCAATGCCAGCTCGGACTTTTCCGGACGGAGAGCGCCCTGCAGTCCTCGAAAGCGATCATGTAGAAGTACGAAATTATGTCGGCCGAATGACCCTTCGTTGATTCGTAAGTCGTATGAGCGTAACTTCGTTCCAAATAGCCCGCGAATCGCTATCACCTGGCACTACTTGCATTCGTGCTCAAAAACAGTACGCAGGCCGCGATGATCGCACATGCCACCACAGTGAAAACCTAGAGAAAGTTAGCACATACATGAGACCCCTTCAGCCTTTGCAAAGCTCACCACTTGCGTCCCCCACCCACTCTGCACTAACGCCTGCCGCCGCGAATACCGATTGACCGTCTTGATGTAATTATTCAGCCCACTGCCCAAGCAAGCAATACTCAAGATCCAGAAAATGACCCCAAATGGCAACGCCACCTTTCTCTCAATCTCAGTCGGCTGGTGTTTCAAATGGAACGAGATCAAAATGGCGACTGCGACAATGGCCATATACGTCGCCAGCCGCAGCCAGGAAAGAAACGTCCGCTCGGCAGCACAGTGATCTCGGGCGTCGGAGTCATTGTTGTCGAACAGCAGCGGAGCGAGAAGAGGGGGCGAAGTGAACGCAGACCCGGAGAAAGAGTTACGCCTGGAGCTCCCGTTAGACATCTTCTGCGAGGGCATATTGAAAGGAATGTTTGTCGTACTGATGGACTAAGACAGGTTTGGTGGGCCATGGGTTGTAGATAGGATTATAGGGCTCGTGCAGCAGACGGCGTTCGTCGCTGGATATGGAGAGGGAATCCCCGTCCATATTCTTGTCTGAACTGGAATTGGGATGTTGAGTTTCGTGTTGCTTTGAGTTGGGAGGGATATCTGGTGAAGTTGGATAGGGTCATGAGAGAGAGCAGCAATCCGAATCCGAGATCGGCAGCGCTAGCTCGGATGAGGCCGAGATGGACTTCAGATGAAAGTTGCGATTCGTGATTCGATTATCAACATTGACGTTGCACTCTTCGACAATCTTTTCGCATCGCGCGCACACCACCGCCGACGATTCTTCTGACGGAGGCGATATTCACACAATGGCGACGCAAAAGTTGTCACGCAACTTCATCGTGGGCAAGAAAGAGCTCTACCTGTACGCCTCCCCCATCCCTCGCTTACACATTCGCTCCATTCTGACCGTCCACCTCGCAGACCCAATACCGGTATAACCCTCCTCCGCTCAGAAAAACTCGGTGCACAATACGCCCGCTTCCAAGTCCCCTTACATTTCTCCAAACTCGACCTGCGCGACTACCTCTTCCACGTCTACAACGTCGGCATCAACAACGTCCGCAGCTACGTGAAGCAATCGCGCGTAGTACCCGGAAAGCCCAAAACTCCGCTCCCTACAATCAGAAGATGGCATCGTCCGAAGGCGAAGAAATTCATGACGGTGGAGCTGCAGCGGCCGTTCGTGTGGCCGGAAGAGCCGGAGGATTATCAGGAGTGGAATCGGAAGGAGGTGGAAGGGTCGAGTGAGGAGCAGGAAAAGGCACAGGAGAGAGAAAGGCCGAGTGGCGCGACGATGGCGCCAGAGGAGAGGATGGAGAGCATGAGGGAGCAGGCGAAAGCGTTGTTGGAGGGGAAGGCGAAGTGGAAGCCACCTGTGAGGTCGAGGTATGGGGTTTCGTTGCCGAGGTCGTGAGTGCAAGAGTGGGTGTAGTGGATGGATAGATTGTACAAAATGTGTCATAACCGGTTCATTGATGGATCCTATTGTGAGTGGGCGTGGCAATGGCTTCAACCTTTCGAAGGTTATGCTGAGGTATCAGCTTTGCATAAAGAGGGTGATGTCTCCCTCAAGCCATCTAAGCTGATACCACAATCGAACAATCCACCATTGACAATGACAGAGCCGAACACACGCATGGAGCATGCATCACAAGCTCAGCAAACATACAGCAAATCACATGCGAGTCATTACCACGACCGCAGTCTTTCTCCTCCGCCACCCACCATGAGAGTGAAAGAATTGCAGCAAACCGCCTACCCACAAAAGTCTGCAACCACACCCACCACACTCCCCTCACCAAGCACCAACCATGAAAAACTTCACCCCACCCCTCCCTGCGGCAGGAGACTGGTACCAACCGCACTTCGCCAGCGAACTCCACGCCTGGCGCGGCCAGGGCGCCAACACCCACAAACCCCAAACCACAATCCGCTCCGGCGACTACCAGACCTGCGAAAAAGACTACAAAACCTGGATCCTCCGCCTCACGCGCGCGATTGAGCTCCACCCCAAGACCACGATCCCGCAGAACCACGATCAGGTCTACCTCCCCTCGCGCATGTCATGGTCCGCGTTGCAGACCGCCGCTAAGAGCAACATCATCACGATTCTCCAGGACACGACGCGGAAGTGGGAAGCCGAGCGCGCTGCATGGCTGGTCTGGGGGGAGGTGAAGACGATACATACAGTCGGCAACCGACGGATTGATTACCGCGACGGGAAGGGCATGGTGTACCCGCCGGAGAAGAAGTGCTCGGATCGGCTGGAAGCGATTGTGAAGGCGATAGAGGGGAACGCGTGTGTGGCGTTGCAGGTGTTGAGGGGATGTGATCTGGGGGACTTCGTGGCGGATCCCGAGGCGTATGCGAAGGGGTATGCTGAGGTTGAGGAGAAGGAAGAGGATGCCGGTGTGGAAGTGGGTGTGGAGCAGGCTGTCGAGGAGGGAGTGAAGCGTGAGGACGGAAAAAAAGGTGAAGAGGACGAGGGGCTTGTGTCTGACAAGTCTGAGCACCGCGACTCTATTGTTGATGCAGAAGCTGGTAAGGAGCAGGTCACGATTCGCAGGATGAAGAGAGTAACCTTGGTTCCGCCAAAGTGGATCACAGGATGGGTCTTGCCGTCGATTGAGATCGAGATAGAGGTGGTGGAGACCATTGCTCGGGAGCCGGCAGAGGCTACAGCGGAGCGAAAGAGCGCTTGACAGAGATCGATATCAAGTGGACCCTTCATACATCTACACTTCTAGAGTAGACTAACTCTCCCCTACAATGTATGGCTTCGCTCCAGATCCAAACAGCAGATGTGGCTTCCTCTCCGCCAGATCCAGTATCGTTTGCGCAAAGACTGAATTCGCCCACGCAAACCAGCTGCGCGTGTAATCTTTGATTCTTTCTACGTTGATGCTCTCATGCACCAGACCCAGTGGTGAAGCCTTTTTGACCATCTCCAGCAGCAAGGAAATCTCATCATCGTCGTCGCTCGTCATGGCCTGGACGAGCAGAGACATTGGCCAGGCGTTGTTCAAACCAATGTGAGGACCTCCAATACCCTTGAAAGCCTTGCCCTGCAAGAAGTAGGGATTGCCGTCTTTAGAGAGAATCATCTTGCGCGTGTTCTGATACGTGCGCTCCTCGCGCTTCACAAAACCCATGAGAGGCAGTGCCAATAGAGAAGGTAAGTTGGCGTCGTCCATCAGGAGCGAGGATCCGTAGCCGTCGACTTCGAAGGCGAAGACATGCCCCCACTTCTTGTGATGGACGACGCCGTGCTCCCACACTACCTTCTCGATGGCTTCTCCGCGGTTCTTCAAAGTTTGCGCAACATGTGGTTTCCCTGCCGCATCGAGCATCTGTGCTGCGCGCTTCAGCTCGACGGACATCATGGCGTTGGCTGGGATGAAGAAGCCAAAAGTGGTAGCGTCGTCACTAGGTCGGAATGCAGACCTGACGAGACCTGTACCGTAGTTGAGAGGATTACCATTTCCAGCAAGATTGAGAGTCTCGGTGCCGGTATTGGTGTTACGCTGGAATCGGTAGGTTTGACGCTCAAATGCGCCCGTATCTTCGTTGAAGGTCGACTTGCTCTGCTGGTCCAGAACCCGCAGGAGACTTTCAAGCGCCTTGTACCATCTCTGCGTCAGGAAAGCGGTTGACCCGGTGTGACTCCAGAACTGGTTCGACAGCGAAAGGAAATGGGCCAACGAGTCCAGCTCGTATTTGCACTCAAAGACCTGGCCTGGCTCATAGGCCGGATGCACATTGTCGCCTTGTCCGTTGTCGCTGGGGCTCAGCTTGCTTAGCGGAGGAGGCTGAAAAGCATTGCAGTACGGCGACTCGATCACGTACTCTGCCTGCGTGTTTATCGCCCCCAGGATCAGATTCTCTATCCGCTCGTCCTTCTTGGTCAACCGCTGATATTGCGCCAATTGGTTGGTGCTGTCCCGCAGCCACTCAGCGTTGATGTCTCCTGTCACGATAAAGCTCTGCGCCCCTTCCCACGCTCCTGATGCTCCCATGCTCAATATTTGCTGCATTCTGCTGTCCTGCTTCTGGGTTCCATCTGTGTGCCACCGTACTGTGGTGTCCAATGTGTTGGGGAAAGCGTTCTCGAACAGCCGCGCCATATCTTTGTCAACCATGCTCGAGTTCAGGTCTCTAATGATCTTCTCGACAAGCTCCGATTCGAAGGTGCGGCAGGCTTTCGATGGGCGTTGAAAGGGCAGGGCCATTGGTCCTTCACTGTATGGGTGGCTTTCAGTGCGTCAGCTGTGAGTCCTACATCCATGTGATATGCGATCCATACTGTGGGAAGCGGGCATAGTGCTCGTACGCCGGACATGCGTCCTGATATCTCGCCTTTGCTCGGAGATCATCCCCAGAGCTGGCGATTTGGTCGAAGCACAAGCTGGCGAGCACCAGCAGTGCTGCCCTCGACGGCGCCTTCATTCCGACTGCGATTCTTCGTGGCGGTGCATCCGGCGACTAGGTCCGTACAGCGGCAATTGTAAGCTTACCTGCGATTCGGTCGGCACCTCAGTATTGTTGTTGGAATCGGCATTCCGACACGGTGATGAGGGACAACACCTCATGCCGAAGCTAGGGTCCGGCTGAGACCGAGCTTCTCGCGTGGATTGTTTCGGACAGAGCGTATTCACGACTCATGCCTCAACCATCTTCCGAACAGTCGATGTTCGAGTATTTGGAAGACATTTGAACAGCCCATCTCGGTCGGTCATATGCCCGTGACCTGGAATAACGATGAACTAAGGTAGACATTGATGCCGAGATAAGGTTGAGCACGGGCAAGGATCTGCAGGTTCGTGTGTGCGTGGGCCGCCATGCCATGTGGAGAGTGATCTAACCTCACCTCTTCTTCCATCCCCATCTTCAACCTGGAATGCAAGCACAATGACACGACCCATCCTTGGATCACGAAACTTCAAGACTACAGCAAGCTGGAAACTGTTCCGAGGGCAATCTGCTCCATTAGGCTCACTTACTGATGCACGAAGCGGATGTATGATAGACAGGCCGGCCAAGAGGCTTTGCAATAACTCCATGAAATGACTAGCTGGAGTCGAAATGACCGCGCATACATGCCTTGGTGCCAGGCAAACGGGACCCAATTCATGCGCGGTAGATGCTGATGTCATCATGGGACGGTGGTCGACCTTCCCAAATCTGCTCTCATGCCTGGATCGAAGAGGGGAAGAACTTGAAGTTGCAAAGTGCTCCATTCGCATTATACAGCGCATTGTTTCCATGCGACTGCGCTAAGAAGTGTATGTCGATCACTTCAGGATTCGGAAGCTGCAGCCTTTTCTCTTGCTAGAAAGACGTCTGAGCCAACCTCCACATCCGCCACTGCTGTTGCTGCCGCACCGCCGCTGCTGCACTGCCGCTACCTCGACCCGTGTTGTCCAGGCCTTACCATTGAACATCCGCTGCCACTCTGGATTTTTGCCATCATTCTCTCACACCGTGAACTTACATGTGTCTCTCTTTGCAGTTGCATTTCTGCTTCTGTTGCCAGTCCCAGGCATAGCACCAGCAAAAGACTGGATCCTCATGGTCCAGCTTGAAGAAGTTACATTGCCAAGCCAAAAGCGCGGAATCGTGGACCGAATTGTCATATTGCCGGTCTGGGTACACTGAAGGAGGAACTGGTCAGCATCGGTGGACAGTCTGCAAGCATGGCACAAGGAGCACCTACCGCTCGGTGCATTGATTAATGCGACGAAGGTTTCCCACGGAGTAGAGGTCCAATACTTGCTGCCGACAATATCGTACACCACAGTACGGATCTTGACGCTGTGGGCATCCGGGTGCGAGCTTGCGATGAGCTTCTTGCGCATTCTCAATACGTTCTCCTGCGCACGACTGGCCCAGACCTCAGGCTCGATGTAGGAGTTGGGGTGGTGGATCAGGTGGATACTGATGTGTTGAATGAGATTGAAGGACGACTTTGGCAGGCATACAAGCCGATCTGCGAGCCGGTGGTACGAAAGGGTGACGGCCTGGAAGTCGCTGAGTGCATAGTACACGCTCGTTGCCTCCAAATAGATGAGCTTGCAGGTGAGCAGGAGCGCCGGCGCTGCGGAGCCTTTGTCACTTCCGCGCGTGGTCGATATCTGGACCTCGTTTCCTTCGAAGACTTCTTCCCAGATGTTGTTGCGCAGCTCAGCTGGTAGCGCCAGCAAAGGGCACCACGGATCGGAAGCCATCGAGCAGAGATGTGTCGAAGTTGTTGTTTTGGCGCCGCGCATCAGACGCAAATGGGCGTCCAGTTCAGCGGCGGGAGCGGGAACACGGCAAAGCTTCGGCTAGTGTTGGATTTCGCTTGGAGGGCACAGACCAGCGCATGTGAAAGCGGAACCCAAGAGACATCTCAACCGCAGCGAATGCATTGCGAATACCTTTCATCTCGAGAAGAATGAATGTGTAATGGCTTGCCCAAGAGGCAGAGCGTTACCAATATCAGATGATGTAAAGACCGCTCCTTCCCAGTTCGGAGCGTGGATGCCTGAGGCGGAAATTGCTCCTGGTTCCCCTGCAAGAAAATGGACCTGCTTTCATGATTCACCGCTGGTAGAACTTCCTCTTGAATCTACATCGAGAATGAAAACACAACACAGGAGCTGCTTTCCAAATGCGCATTCTCCCTCTCTTGGCAGCTGTCCTTTGCTTTCTAGCACTCACGAACGAATCGCTCGTGGCGCCGTTAACTCAATCTCCATTCCTGAATATCTGGAAGCCAATGAGCGCAGAGGAAATCCGCAAAACCACCTGTTGGCTATTTTCTCAACCAGATCTGAATCTCAGCCGAGCAACATCCCACGGAAGCTGGCACAACTCGATGTACGTCTTACGCCAACCATCGAAATGGCGCCGTCTTGGCTATTCTGAACGCTTGTTCATGCTATGCGTAGAGTCTCAATTGATTTTCTTCGCCCCAACAAGACAGACGCTCTCGCATACTTGTCTGGACTGGGTTCACAACGACCTCCGCCCAGATATGCACACGTCGTTCTTAGTATCCGAGGCACGGCTGAGCCATACTATCATGATATACTGGTAGGACCAATGTCAGAGTCTGTACCTGCATCTCTTCTCGAGATTACATGGAAGTCGCTGGAACATCCTCTCACAAGGAAGACGAGTGGCAAAATTCGCAATCTAAACGCCGACAAAGATGGCTCACTGCAAGCTTGGTTGTTCGATGTAGGTGCCTCAGTAAGTGACATTACGGCGCATCTTCTCAATGGCTCTGCGGCGGGCAATAGTCAAGACAGATTCGACATTGTTGGCACCACGCCTGCTAGTCAGGGCGAGCCCGGTCGCGTCAGGACCTGGTATATGCTCCGGGCGAAGCCGACCGACTTCTTCGAAGCAAACACCTTGTTGCCGACAGGCCTTTACTTTCAAGCAGACGTGACTGGACGAGATCCAAAAAGCTGGAAGGTGCACGGATGGTTCTACAACAACGCCTTCTATGAGACCGCGGAGGACTTGAGGCTTGCTTGCTCCGCTGCTGGATTTGAAAAGCTTGGAGTAAACAAAGAGGGCGACTGGGCAAGAACTGACAGAACGGGCCCAATATTACCGCTCGCTGATCTATCGCCTCCAGAGACAATGTCAAGCGACAATCGACATCGCTTTTTGTTGGACCTGTCAGAAAGCTATGTGGAATGGGTGGGTGGAGCTTCTACATCAGCTTCTCGCGCGATACTGGTGTGAGCCTGTTCAATGTCATGCGCCATGGGGAGACGATCCTTTACGAGCTGGGTTTGCAAGAAGCTCTTGCCCACTACGCAGGTACGAGATGGTTCAAGAACTCACACAGGTCATTGCTCACCCCTTGAGAAGGAAACAACCCATACCAAGCAAACTCTGCACCACTTGACTCGTACGAAGGACTCGGTCTGCATGCTTTCGAGCTCGTACAGGGCTACGACTGTCCACCTCATGCTTCGTTCCTCAATACGACTATGTTCCGTGGAGACAAACCCCGCAATCAGCCTCGCCGTATCTGCATCTTTGAAAATGTGAATGATGCTCCGATTCAGCGTCACACGAATAGTCGGTATGTCACCGCCACGAAGAATATGTACCTGACCGTTCGCTATGTCAGTACGATGCGAGATTTCGACTTCACCTTCAGCTATCGTTTCTTCCAAGATGGCACGATCGAAACAGAAGTACTTGCTTCGGGATACATCGTGGCGGCACATTCCGCTCACAATGAGCAGTATGGATTCCGCATTCAAGATTACCTTTCAGGGTCATTGCACGACCATGTCATGAACTTCATAGCCGACTTTAATCTCATCACCACCGCTAACAGTGTTGACATCGTCGAAATCGGGTCAATCACGGAGACTTTTCCCTGGGCGCCAGGGCAGCTACAAAACTCTATGAAGCTCCAGCATTCTTTAATCGGAAATGAGAGCCAAGGACACTGGAATTGGAGCCCGAACGACCAAGACATGTTTCTCGTGGTTAATCAAGACTTCCCGAATCGATACGGAGAGAGTCGCGCCTATCGGATACAGAAGCTCAGCGGCGCTCACCACCTGACGATCCAGAATAGCCCTGTATTATCTAATGCGGCACACTGGGCGACGAGCGATATTCACATCACAGCTCAGCATGATCACGAGCCGCGCTCTGCGCACCCATAAAACAACCAAGACGTCTACGACCCTCCGATTGACTTTTCAAAGTTCTTCAACGACGAGAGTCTCGATCAAACAGACCTAGTCGTCTTGTTCAACCTCGGAATGCACCATGTCCCTCAAACGGGGGACCTGCCCAGTACGGTCACAACCTCCGCGGTCTCCAGTGTGCGTTTCGTACCGCACAACTTCTGGCCGATCGACCAGAGTCGGCAGGATAGTGATCAGATCAGAATTATGTACAACTCAACCGGAGCGACTGTTCGTCTTTTCTTCTGTCGCTGTGAGAAATGATCACTTCGGGCTACGTAAAAAAAGACTATTTATATTAAGTTCTTTAGTCTAAGGGCGCTTTTCGCTCTATTAAGTAGATAAGATAATTCCCGGATATAGAGTGCATACCGTTTTGAGATAGCCTTTTCGATCGAGTAAACAATACCGCTTTCCGTTACTATGCTTATGCTTCTATTAGTAATGAATCTATCAGAATACCGCCGTCTATCATGCAATGCAATATATCTCAACACGTCCCCGCTGCATTATTCCAATTCACACAACTCGCTGTGAGAGAATTATATATCGTCCCCTGCGCACTCAATCCATTCCCATCATCTGCGATCAAATACCCCGGTGCATCCAGAAACCAGGCGTACTTCTCCACGTACGGCACCGCATCCAGCCACGGCAGCGCTTGCTGCATGAAAGCCTGAATCTGCGCTGGCGTGCCTCCCCCAGACTCAATGCCAAATTCTGTAATGACGATTGGTTTCTTGAACATCTGATAGGCTTGCTCGATGTGACTTTGCAAGTATGAGAAAGCGTAGATATTGCTATACCAATGCAAATTGATGAAGTCAATGGTGCAACCGGTGCAGTTTCCAACGAATTGCTGCAAGTACGTGAGACCGTAGGGCGGTCCACCATTAGTAACAGCGGGAGCACCTAGACGGGCTTTACCGGCAAAGGGTTGCATGTAGGTTTTATAGGCGGCTACGGCAGACTTGATGTCCATGCATGAGGAGCCCGGGTAGCAGAGATCGGGTTCGTTAAAGGAGAAAAGGTGGTCGGCGCCGGCATTGATGGCTGCTTGGGCGGCATTGGGCCAGGCGGAGGTAAGGTAGGAGTCGTTTGACCAGAGAGTTGGGTAGTAGCTTAGGGCTGGGTTGATTGCTCCTGGCGATAGAGGGGAGTAGTACCAGTTGTAGGCCCAGGAGACATGGGAGTTTTGGCCGGAGAGGGAGAATGGGTAGGTGAGGGTTGAGTTTGTGTAAGCTAGACCACGTTTGCCTGTGTTTCGTACTGGAGTCGCTGAGGCGAGTGCAGATGAGGACTTTGTCGAAGATGTCGAGGTTTTCGTCGTCAGTGTCGTCGAGGATTTGCTCGTGGATGTAGTAAGTTTGAGTGTGGTAGTCGAGCTGGTTCTTGAACTCGATCGAGAAGTTGAGGTTGTAGGAACCAGTAATGTAGATGTCGAGGTTGGGGAGGTGGAATGAACGGCTGGCGACGTTGTCGGCGATGATGGTCCAACACCCATGCTGGATGCAGTCACAGAAGGCAAATCGCTTGAAGATAAATTGCTAGCTTCCGATGCTGATTCGGTCGACACCAAGATTGAAACAGTTGAAGACGGCGACTCTGAGCTCAATGAGATACTGAGATCAAGAGACGACGTTGAAGCCGTTATAGGCGTTACGGATCCTGGCACAAACGTTGTAGCGTTTGTCAACGTTGGAGGGTTCGTCGCTGTCTATGGTTCGGAAGAGGCCGATGTCTCAGTTTCAAAGCTTAAGTTGCCAACGACCGTGGTAGAGCTGCGAACAGAATATGATCCAGACACGTCGGTCGAAGATGGAATAGGCAATAACGGCGAGATTATATATGCTTAAGTTGTAATGCTAGAGCTAAAGATTGACGCAGCAAGAGTAAACGACGATGACGGTTCCAGGTCAGTGGAGAATGTCTCAATTTCAGAGCTTGAGCCGCTCGCCACCATGACAGAACTACTGGCCAGAGCTGATCTAGATACTTCAATGGAAGTTGAAGAAGTTGTTGTGGGCATCGTAGGCGAGGTCAATGAAACCCAAGCCGCAGTGCTGGAGTCAAAGACCGGCAACATGCTAGTAGCTGACGAGGCCGGCTCTAGGTCCGTAGAGCTTGCAGTGGAACGGTTCGGGCAGCGAAATGCGAATGGAGGTATCGAAAACCAGTGGCGGGACTACCGAGGAGTGTTTGGCGAAGCAGCGGACATGGAATGAAACAATTGTTGACAAACTGTTTCTCATAATACCCCAATTCTCGATTCGGCATCTGCCTCTCATGCTTCTCAGAATCCCTTCAGCTTGTACCCATCCACCACCAACTCCCGATCCATATTATCCACTCCCCATTGCACATGCCTCACGCCCCTTTCCTTCGCCCACTCCCTTAACTCCCAGAAATTCCTACACGTATGCGGCACGTCCGCGCGTAGAATATTCATCCCCCGCTCTGGCCGCCATTGCATCACAATCGGCGTTATGTCCGAGTGACACATGATACCTTGTCGCAGCATTTCAACGCAATGAAAGAGGTGGTCATGCTCCAGGAGGCCGGCTTTCTTGGTGTCAGCGGCGTAGATGGTGGGATCAAAGAGGGCGAGCCGTAGATTGTCAAGACAGTGGAGTTGATGCAAAAAGTCGAGGGAGACGTAGTACAGATCGGGATCGGTGGGAGGTAACGGCGTGGTGTCGTTGACGAGATGGACGGCTTGAGATTTGGAAATGCCTTGGCCGCCTCCTACTGTCAGGTTTGAAGTATGTAAGTTGATTTGCATGACCAGAAATGAGCCCATAGGTGCCGTACAGTTGTACAGACTTTTCCACAGACCATTTCGCTCATCGGTTGCAGGGCCGTAGTATTCCGTCACATTCGGCATGAAGCCTTGGGAATACAGAACCGTTTCGTAGCGGACGACGTCTTCTGCTGGGGCTACATTGAATCAATTAGGATATGCCCATTGGCGACCAAGTAACGCGAATGATAGACACTTGCAATACAGTAGCTGGCCGCAGAATCGCTTTGCTCGATCGATGCGAGCCTGGCTGCGAGAAAGAATGATGACGATCGAAAGTAGCCAGAATGCGGCGAGAAAGAAGGGCAGCACTAAGTGTCGAGGCGAGGATGTTCGCTTGTCAAGCTGTTTGCGGGAGTGATGCAGAAGCACTTCACGGTCTTCATCGTTTCCATCGAGCTCGTCTTGTCTCACATGCCAGTCGGGGGGCATCATCCTCCTTTCTTTGGTGACAGAAGTCTCAATCTTTGTAAAGAAGTTGGGAGAGATGCATCACAACTGATTGAAAGTCGAGGACGGCGCTCTCTGGCTCAGCTCGGTCGCTTCACTGACCGTATCGATGCGTAACGGCGATGGTGTCGTCGGACTGCACATTCCTCGTACATCATCAGTAATCGCCACGGTCATGGTACGTATTGTCTCGTTTAGAAGCTTTGCTTTATATTCTGGAGCCCGCAATACCATCCAATCCTTCATGGGTCTTTACCAGTTCCCATTGAGGTCAGAGTGTCCTCGCCTGCTCCTCAATGCCAGGGGAAGGTGAAGTGAGAGCAAGCTTTGGACCTGTAGCTAGCCATGTCTTAGATCTTCGACAAACCTTTCGTATTTCTCCAGCCCTCATTTGTTGAACACAGCCCTTACATCCATTGGGCGATGTACGGGCCTTTTTCTATTATCTTCAAGGGTATCGTACGTCCGCGATGCTTCGACTATGGTCTGACATGCCATTGATAATCACCATATACAGCCCTTGGCGATCACCGCGGACATGACTCGTGCCCCTGCATTCAGTCTTGCAAGCCTAGAGGTCGACAATATGCTCAAGGTTGTCGTATAGAACACGAGCGCAGGGTGCACAGAGACTTGCAAGGAGTCCACATAGTCCCTGAGAAGCCCGTTGTCAAAGCTAAGGGGGAGCCTATGGGGAGCCGTAAGTTTTGCTGGCTAGGTATTGCCGAGCAATGCCCATAGCATCTCCCCACAAGTTAGACGCAGACGACACCCTCCTTCGAATGTCCAACGGGCTGGGAGATGACATCTATAAAGAGCCTCGTGTTGAACTTGAGGATCCAGGAGTTCAAAGGCGCTAAGCTGGAATCGACTCTCCATTGAATCTCATCTTTCCCCAAACGTCCATCAGAACCAAGATGCATTTTGCGGGTTTCTGCTTGATCATGGCAGTGGCTGTGCATGGGTTACCCAAGGCAGGTTCATTATAGAGGATGTCTGGCGTACCCGCTAAACGAGACATAGGATACCGTTAGGCATGAAATCCAAGCCAGAGAGGCCGAGGAAGCCAAAGTCGCCATGAAAGCCGCCAAAATGGCTATTGACAAGATCGCGGCTACGGCAAAGGACGATAACAAGGCCGAGTCCGATAAGGTGTCCCAGTTCGAGGATGACGATTGGACCGGCGACACCTGGATGATTGCTCAGTGGAAGAAGGAGTAGCGCTCTTGTTTCAGATATGCAATCGAGGCATTCCCTGGAAAGTTTTTGATAGCAGAATTTGGGCCACTGAAAAGCTCGAGAGTGTCGGATTGCGTGAGAGATGTCAGGTGGCGGATCGTCCTCTGTGTTATGATAGCATCCAATTCACTCGTTGGGACCGCGAATTGCTTTAAGGACTTCTGTGCCTGATACCACTGTAGGCAATTTTCCCGCAGCGCGCCGTGTTTCGTATTTCGAAATGACCTGGTCATTGTTGCGAGCGTTGAGACGCTCCCTTCTTTTCAGCTGCGATTTGAGACATGTGAGCACATCAACAGAAGCTGATTTGCAGATGCTCGAGTTTTGTCGGAGTTAAGCTGATGCTTCAAGTGTCTGCCTGAATTGAGGCTTGAATTTTGCGGGCCGCAGTGCGAAGAGCTGACAGCGCGTGTGTGGCCGCCATTTGCCGTTGCGAGAGCAAGTATCGTTTTTACCTTAGACAGCGCAAGTAAAGTGACAGCTTCTGAAATGTGTGTGATGCTTGACAAGAGTGTTGAGGCAAAGAAGGTCGTAAGAAAGGAGTCCGAGATTCCGGAACGAAGCGGCAACTGCTTCGGCTGTGGCCTCTGCCCTTCCCCACAATTTCACGTGCTTGCACCCCTGCTAGTCAATCCTTTGCATCTTCCCCTTTACCCAACGACCAAAGTTGATGCTTTTGACATATACTCACTTCACACCTCCTCCCCAACTTCATCTCATCTCGCACCATCCCTCCTCTCAACCTCCCCCATCCTCTTCTTGACCCAAATCTCCACCCCCGGATCCGGAACCGAAGCGCCGCCCATGAAAATACTCTCCGGCCTCTCCCCCTCAACCACAACATCATACTGCATAACGATATGTGCAAGCATCAGTTTCATTTCTTGCGCAGCAAAAAAACGGCCCTGTGAAACGCATTAGCGAGATCCACGGCACACAGGACACAGAGGAGTTGAGACGTACCGGACAAGCATGTCTCCCGCTCCCGAAACCAAGGAAATTATCGGTCGTTGAAACGACGCCTTGTCGTCGCTTTTCTAACGCGGAGGTTTGGTCGTGCACTTCTTCGCGTGATTGCGCGAACCTGAAGGCGTCGTAGTCGTCGGGGTTGGAGTAGAATTGTGGATCGCGGTGGATGGCGCCGATGGGGAAGGAGACGCGGACGCCGGGTGGGATGTGCAGGTCGTCGCCACTGAGATCCCGATATCAACACCTCGAATGGTCGTGAGGGACTGTTGGGGCGAATACTCACAGATCCACACCCTCCCGCTTCGTCACCTCCCTCGTCACCCCAATCGTCAAGAAAGTCGAAAGCCGCATGGACTCCTTAATCGCACTATCCACTCTCACAAGGTCGTTGATCGCCTGCTTGGTCCATGTTCCGCCATTAGCGTCCAGAACCCGTTTCACCTCCTCACGAATCCCCGCCACGAATTCCTCTTTTCGCGGGGAAGTGTACAAATCCAATAGCGTATTCGTCACCGTCATGCTCGTCGTATGGATGGCGACCATATTCAACCGCACAAGTCTCCTACACAATTTCACGGGATCCAGTTCGGCGGGGTCGGCGTAAGTACTGGCTTCCTCGATGATCCAGTCCAGCGCGACGTTTTCTTCAGATGATTTGCCTTCTCGGTGCGCTTGCAAGCGGTTTTCTATGATGGGCAAGGCGTGTTTCTTTGCGATTTCGAGATGGGTGGAGTTTCTCCAGGCTAAGTAACGAGCGACCACAGGTTTGAGGAATCTGGGTGCGAGGCCCGTTATTCCCCCTAGAGCGAAGACGCCGGTTGTGTAGTCTCGGGTTGCTTTGAGGAATTCTTGGTTACGGCCTGGACATGCTCCATCAGCACCTCTCACCTTTTCCCACCAAGAAGCTGAAGGCACTCACACAACTCCACCCCACTAAAAATCCGATTCGCCCCCCGACTAACAACACCCATACAACTCCCCCAAACTTTGACTCTCCTCCACACCTCATCAACTCCCCACTCCTCTTTGAACCCCTCAATCAGCGCCTCCAGCACCGCTTCCGTAAATAGCGGCAACTTCCTCGTCAACTGGTTTTTCACAATGTCAAAGTGCAACGGTCGATGCAGAGTGATATCCAGGTCGCCGGTGTATTTGGAAGCCGTGACGTCTGTCAACACGTGCTTGAGGTCAACTTCGTCGTCGGATTTCTGGAGTAGGGGTTTGAGTTTGGAGGGTGGGAGGAGGAGGATAGGAGCGGAGGTGGGGTGGGGGAGGGTGAAGGGGTGGGGGGAGGTAGTGTAGACATCTAAAAAGAGAGAGAGTTAGAAAGGAGTGGTGATTTTGCGGGATGGGAGGGGTGGAGACGGACTTAGGATCATTTCGCGGGTATGTTTGATCGCGTCGATGCCGGCTTGAAAAGACGAGGGCAGCCACCATTTTGCTTCGGAAGAGAACTTCGTCGAGGGCTGGGAGCGGAGAAATCTTGATTTAGTAGAGAAGTACTCCAGCGATAGCGTCGTGAGGAAGTATCCAAGTCCGCTGATAGCAAGGATCCAGCCGATTCCTAAGTCGAAAGAACTCATCATTGCTGAGGTAGCCATAGTGTTGAACTTGGTCTCAGAGATGATGCGAAGCGAGTCAGCCAGCAGTAATATATATGCCCCATTGACCGCGAAACAGTAGGATCCGTACCGTACCTATACGACCTGGATCCTCATCCGCATCGGCCGAGACCGAGGTCAGCTAGGCTATGGGGCAGTGGGTAAGATCGAACTTACCGACTCAAGAAAATGCAGTGTTAGAATCCCACACAGAATACCAAATTGTGAAAGCGCGGCGACCGGGCGTCTAGAGATCCGGTGCAATGGGCAAGAACAACGCTTCCCTGCTGTCTTCGAACTCAAAATAGGGAGGGCGTCAATCAGGTCGAATGGGTATTTCTTGGACGTCGTTGCGGACGTAACGTTTGGATTCTGACGCTGCTGAAGGAGGCGATGAGTAAGAAAAGCCCTTAAAAGAAGGGTGAGAAGTAAGAGCAGGCTGTTAGCCCTCATACGCCGAGGCTACAGCCCTCGTTACGACCGTAGGACATAGCGATCCCTGCTCGATTGATGAGCACTGCTCACAATGACATCCCTAAACCCCAATCTCCAACGAAAGCGCCCAATGACAGCTGCCATGAAAGCTTTTCGATTGCACCTCACAACCTCGCAATCTCCTTCCCACCCATCCAATCCAACCCCCAATAAACCATAATCATAAACTTCCTCCTCCAACTCCTCGTCCAAAAAAGATTCTTACTCCTCCACGCCGCCCACGCCCTCGCTCCACTCCAATCCGGCTTCCCACTCACAACCCCATCATGTCCCCCAATATACGCCACAATAGCTTTCTGACCATACACGAAAGGCTTGCGGCCGTCCAAGTCCTTATTGAGAACGTTGGCGAGGTACTCCGCTTTCTGGACAGCGACCTCAGCGGTCGTGGGGAGGAAGTCGCCTTTGATGTCCGCGGCGTCGCCGAGCGCGAAGACGTCCGGACAAGGTAGTTTTTGGGGGCCGCGCAGGACGTGCAGGTATTGGTCTGTGAGGATTCGCGGGAGACGGTCGGATTTGCAGACGTCGAGGCTGTCGACGAGAGAGCACTGTTTGTTTCCCGCGGTCCAGAGAACCATGCCGCAGCCGATGCGGCCTTCCGCTTCCGTGACGATGTGGTCTGCGGCGACTTCTTTGATCTTCGAATCCGTGATGACAGTGACGCCACGTTTAGAGAAAGACTGAATGCTATGCTGACGCAGGGCTTCCTCGAAGGCTCCGAGGATGAAAGGCGCGGCGTCATGGATGGAGATGGTCATTTTGCCTTTGAGGTGCGGGTAGAGTTTTTCCATGTCTTCGTTGAAGAGGTCGGACATTTCGGCGGAGATTTCGACGCCTGTTGGACCGCCGCCTACTACGACGATGTGGAGGAGGGAGCGTTGGGTTTCATCTGAGACGCCTGGAAGAGAAGCGAGTTCGAGGAGCTGTTTGAGGCGGAATTGGACTCTTTTGGCGTCGTTGACGGTCCGCACGAAGAAGGCGTGTTCGTCTGCGCCGGGGGTGTTGAACGTGTTGCTGATGCCTGAAGGTATTGTAAGATTATATTCGGCCAAAGTAAGGAAGTGTCTGCTTACATCCTGGAGTGAGAACAAGTCTGCGATTATTGTTAGCAGCGTTGACGCCTTCCTGAATAGCAGCACTCACCGATCGAAAGCAACATTAAACTCCTTCACGGAACCAGCGCCATCCGTCTCACAAGCAGATCGACACCTGCAAACTTTCAAATTGAAGTTGACATGCTCAACCGTGCCTTTGTAATAAGCAATCTTCTTCGTCTTGTGTCGGATGGGCTCCTCTGCCAACGAGAAATCGAAGTGCCCGCATGCAGCGCTTGCCTGGCGATTCTGCTATCAGCTTTCTTTCCGATTCTCAAGCCGCATCTCGATCTGAAGCGCATACCAGTAGCGGTGTGTACGGACTAGTATCTTCCGGGGAAATCACGGTGATATTGAACTTCTTATCATCGAGCTTCTGTGAGACGTTATAGCCCGCCCAGCCTAGACGTCGGTAAAAGAACAGGTTAGATCATGTTTCTGACGGTCGTCGATGCAGCCATTCATACCGGTTCCCACAATGACGATCTGCTGTCTGCCATCGGGCTCGCTGGGCTTCACAGTGCCGTACTGCGTCGTCATTTTCGCCGGGGTAACAAGAAGTAGAGGTGAAGTCGCAAAGACAAGTGCGCGGAGGGGAGTTTTGAGGAGAGCATCGTGGCATTAAACTTCCGCAATGGCGGGCCAATGCACGCGAAAAGGCAACGGAGATGAGGAGGGATTCAATCCTACCTGCTTACCCAGAACCTGGATTGCTACAGGCTCACGGCTGTCTGGATGTCTGGGCCATTGGCGATGACGCATGGAAAGCGCGTGCCCCTGCCAGTGAATGCGTCGGGAGATGGCGGAGGCGGAAGCATGGCGGAGTGACTGATGATTCTTTGCTGAATGCTCACATGCGAACACGATGGGAGATACCGCGGTGCCGAGTGCTGGTGAAGGTGTTGTATAGAATATTTCAGGAGGATGGACCTCGTAGGTTGGTTTGCGGCGTTCAGACGATTCCGGGGGATTCCGAGGTCTCGAAATGCGACGGGATGGGAAGAAAGCGAAAACACGTGAGCAGCGTTCACGTCTCGCGAGCCATCAAGGTTGCTGCATCGGCGATGAGAGGAGCTGTCGCGTTGTTTGGTGCTATCTGCCGAGCTTCACTCAATAATCGAGGTGATATTCTTTCTAGCTGAAGCTGATATTGAAAGATGGCCCAGAAAAGCAATTTTCCAGAAGCCGGGAGCAGAACCACCAATCATGAGCGTTGATTCGTTGTTATCTCAGGATTAACCCCTCTTTGTGTTTCCTTTGTCGTCACCTCCTGTGCTATCTCCTCTCCTCTCTCTCTCCTATCAGCAGCCGTCCTTCAGCCTTCACCGACTCGCACCTGACCTTTTCTTCTCCTCGCAGCTGCACGCCCGTCGCTAGTTCCTGTCCATCGTAACGATTGCGCTGGCCACGCGACGCTATTATTCCGATCTTCACTTATAACGATAGCTCCCACCGTAATGGTCCTTTTCCTCTCCCTCCTCTGATCTAATACATCTACCACCACACCTCCCACCGCTCAACCACCTTTCCGCAAGACATTTCAACAATGTCGTCTCGCCCCGAAAACAACCGGGCCTCCCTCCTCACCCTCCCCAGCGAGCTCCGCAACGCAATCTACATGTACATCTTCGACCCGCAACCTCACGAAACCCACCTGCGCACCCTCCCCACCTCCCCCGACGAACTCGCAATCGCCCTCCGCCTCAAAGGCACCGCCGACTACCGCGCAGCCTACTACAACGCCAACCGCGCCGCCTCCAAACTCATCCTCCTGCTCACCTGCAAGCAAATCCACCACGAAGCCGCCCTGCTCGCCCTCGCCCACACCCCCTTCCACATCGACGGCGAATGCGCCTACCCGGAAGTCTTCGCCCATCGCGCCCGCTCCCTCTCCGCTGCCCAGCTCGGCGCAATCCGTCACTTGACAGTCTCCGCACGCATCTCGCACCTCCGCGCCCTCAACGAAACGTGGAACGGCGTCCCCTTCGGCCACGAAGCCCTACACCTCGACACACTAACCATCCTCCCCTCGCGACCCGAATGCCACAGCACCGCTTTAGCCGAAATCGCAGACCTCTCGCAATCCCACACGCTCGCGTACATTTTCTGCGAAACGCTCAAAGGCCTGCGCAGCGTCGGGTGCGTGCAAGTCCGGAATCACGGCTGTTTCAACGAAGTCGTCTGGCGGCTCTTCTACCGCAGTCTGGTCTACAGATTATGGAGATGGGGCGGCGCGAAGAATGGGATCAGGTTTGAGAGCGGGGAGACGAGGCCGGGCGGGAGTGAGTGTAAGGAGAATCAGTGGTTCAAGGCGTTTTTGACGGAGAAGGAGGGGGAGGGTGTGGAGTGTGGGGAGGAGGTGTGCAGGCTGGTCGGGCAGACTGGAGAGTTGCCGGATCCGAATCTGGCGGGTGTCGGCCTGTAGAGCATCGTTCCGTCCGAAACATTGCAGTGATCGGGAAGCTGTCTTTGGAGGGCTTTGTTGAGAGCGAATCGAGATTACGCAGATCGACAGAGCGATCAACCAGACCAAGAAGACCTGAGGCAGGACCTCTACTATAACGAATTTCCTAGTCCTCATCACATGGCGTTTGGGAGAAGATGAATCAAATCCCTTCTATCTTCAATTTATGTATCCCCTTTCAGCCAATTCATTTCAAAACAACAAAACCTCAAACCCCACCCTTCCCATCTTCAAAGCATACCTCTCCAAAGTCTTCGGCCCACAACTTCCCGTCCCCAACCCATGATGACACTTATCCAACCTCAGAACCACGTCCTCCACCCTCTTAGCCTCCAACTCAAACGGATGCTGCGCCTCATCAATATCCTGCACATGATAATGACAAGCCATGAAATCGAAAAGCTCCCTCCTCTCCCCCTCGCCGACAAAATACGCCGTCAAAGAAGTTTCCTTGGAACGGAGCTCGACCCAGCGCGTATCAGTCCGGTTTCCGCACTCCTGCGGGAAATCAGGCTGCGGCCAGAGGGCTTGCACGCTCTCAACAGAGTGCAAGCCGACGGGTTGGGAGAGTTTCATGTCGATGTAGCTTTCGCCGGGGCCGCGGCCGAACCATTTGACAGTGGAGAAGTCTTGGGGCAGGCCGAGAGTGATGCCGACTCGTGGGAGGGTGTTCGGGAGGTTTTGGCCTTCGGGCACGACGTCGATGCTGAGCTTTACTCTTCCGTTGGGGGAGAAGTGGTAGGTTGTCTTCAGGGCAAGATGCCAGGAGAGAGCAGGCGGGCCAAAGGTTTGGTCGAAGGAGACGCTGACTGTTCCGTCGTCGTTCTGAGACCAGCGGTTGCTCCGCGTGTTGACTTTTGCTAAATGCAGCAGCTTTTCTTTCCAGTCTCTGCCGTCTTGCGGGGCATCGTTGTCCGTCGGGGCGCGGTAGAAGGATGGCAGTACGGGCTGGGAGATCATCTGTGTGCCGTCCTTGAGCCAGGAGGTGAGCTGACCGCGGACAAGATCAACCTTCCATTCACACCGAGAGCTTTTAATTGAGAGCTCTGCGGGCGTGGAGCACGTTTTCAGTTTGGCGGTCTCGAGGTGAGTGGGCGATGGAATGTTTTGCGACGAGGACTCCGTGAGAGCAACCTGCAGGAGGGCCAGCTCGTGACCAATGTCAGCCCAGCTAGTCTCTTCCCGGAGACGGAAGTGAAGGTTGAGCAAGGTCTCCGTCGAAGTTGGGAGATCGAGTTTTGGCAGCTTCAACTCGACTGTCGTAGCAGGTTGAACGCCAGTGGGAATGCTGACCTGTCCCAGATCTTTGCTGGTCCCTCGCTCGTCCGAAATGGAATATACGCATTCCAGAAAATCCAGCGACTCAAAATCCAGTCGATTGACGATCGTCACGACTGGATACTTCGCAGAAACGAGCTGCACCGGCTCCAGAGCCTTCTTGTACTCCAGCAGACCACTACTGGGCGTATGATCGGAATTAAGAACCCCGTCCATGACAAAGTTGTAATCATTCGGGACATCGCCAAAATCGCCCCCATACCCATAGTACTCTCTTCCATCTTTGGTCTTCGTGAGCAAGCCATGATTTGCCCACTCCCAGACCCAGCCGCCTTGCAATTTCTCGTACTTGTAGAAAGCGTCGATATACTCTTTGATATTACCTGGACCTGTCCCCATTGCGTGGATGTACTCGCACAGAACGAGCGGCTTTTGCCTGTCCTTGTCTTGGCCGAACTTGATGATCTCGTCGAGGTGAGGGTACATGCGTGAGTACATGTCCATGTATTCTGCATTCACATCCGGCTCGTAATGGATCGGTCGCGAAGGGTCGTGCTCTTTGATCCAGTCGCGCATAGCTGTGTGGTTGCGGCCGTAGAAGGCTTCGTTGCCCAGACTCCATCTGCCGGCAGGATTAGCAGAACCTTTGAGTCAGGGGTGGTGTACTCACAGAACAACAGATGGATGTAGTCGGTCCCGACACACAACATGCTTCGCACGATCCACATACGCCTCCTTCCACGCTGGGTTATCCGACGTCCACTTGGCCGCCTGATCTCGAGTCAGCTTCTGCCTCTCGGCAAAAGGCAGCTCCCTTTCACGAGGCGGCAAAGCAGCATCTGCAATCGTCTCGAAGCCATGACACTCCAAATCTGCTTCATTCATGACCCAAAGCCCGAGTTCATCACACAGGTCATAGAGCCTGTAATCACTAGGCTGATGGCAAGTGCGAATGGCGTTGAGATTGTGCCTCTTCATCAGCAGTAGATCGCTCTTCATGAACTCATACGGCACGGCACGTCCAAACACAGGATGATGCTCATGTCGGTTTGCACCTTTGAACACGACCCGCTTTCCGTTGACTCTGATGAGCCCGCCGTCCATATCGACTTGGCGGAATCCCACGCGATGGGCGACAAATTGGCTGTTGTCGAGGGAGAAGATCAAGGTGTACAAGTGCGGAGTCTCGGCAGTCCAATGGAGCGGTTTCGAAATCGGATGGCTGAAACGAAGAGTACTTGTGTCTTGGGAGTCTTTCTTCTTGGTTTCCGTAAGAACCTCATGTCCTGCGGGATCAAGCAGCTTCAATTTAAGGTCGCCAGCGCCGTGAATCGTGGCAGTAACATCGAGGACAGCGTCGATAAACTTCTTATCAAACTTCGTGTCGATAGAGAAGTCTTCGAATCTTGTCTTCTCAGGGAAATGCAGCAGATAAACGTCTCGGAAGATGCCTGACATGCGCCACTGGTCTTGGTCCTCAATGTAGGAGCCATCCGTGAACTGATAGACCTGCACCGCCAATTTGTTGGTTTGTCCAAACTCGACATACTTAGTGATGTCGAACTCAGACGGATTCCTTGCGCCTTGATGATAGCCAACTTCGTGGCCGTTGACCCAGACGTGGAAACCGCTGTCGACGCCTTCGAAGCGCAGACGGAGTTGATCATTATCCCACTCATTCTCGACTATAAAGGTAGTGGTGTAGAAACCACATTCGTTGTCGGTATACTGTCATGCATTCAGCATCGAACTGTCAAGAACTTCGAATTCAACTCACAGGTGGATGCGGCGGATCAACGTGGAAAGCTGCTCGTGTCAACACCCCATCCTGCACACGAAGCATGCCTTGAGTAACTCACGAAACTGGACATTGGTGTACTGCGGTCCTTTGCCGAAGCCTTGGAGTTGCCATATGCCAGGAACATCGACTTCCTTCCAGCCGGAGTCATCGTATGTACTCTCCTCAAAGCCTACTGGCACAGAGGCATCGAAGGGGCTACTTGTCAAATGAAACTTCCATTTCCCGGACAGACAGGTCGCCTTCGCTTTTGTCACGTCCCGAGTCAATGCATCGGCTTCGCTCTTGTAGATGTAAAACGATGTGCGATGCTCCAAAGTGTTGCGATGGAGGACTTCGAGGTTGGCCCAGTCAGGCGGCTGCCGATTCTGGACGCCCATATCGCCCATGATGTCGGCTTTGAGATTGGATGAAGGCGTCGATAGTATCGTCTGGTACTTCACTCTACTTCCGTGCCGTACCTGGAGTGTTCACGGCGCGGTTGTCTTGCCTGTCGAATTCAACCGCTCCACATCCCGGAATGGTTGTCTTGGTAATGAGGAGGTGAGCGGACTATGCTCAATGCGAGTGTCTTGCCGATGGGGAGAATGATCCAGCGTCTTGGCCAACATGTCGCCTCCATCTCGTAGGCCGCTTCCCCTCTTGAGCTCTTGTCGTGTTGTGCGGCAGTCACAAGGGCAGCTCAAGCTGTGCCTGCATCTCTTGAGTCTTGGACAGGCGATGCGGCCAATCAAAAGTTGATGGGGCTGCACGGTCAATTCAATTTCTCCATCAACCGCAATTCTGCCGCCTTCCAACGCTCCTCTTCCTCGTCCTTCACCACGACAACAACCAACAACCACGCCACCTCCGACTTCACCTCCATTATCCTTCCACAGAGCTAGTGGTGCTATCCTACGGAAGCTCTGGCTCTACCCCGGAATGCCCACGCGATCAGGCATCGCCAAGAATATTCTTGTGTCCAGACCGATTCGCGACAGGCATTGCACGGCGACACCCGGCTGCCTCTGATCTGTTTCACGGCCTCGATTCTGGCCAGGTCATCGTGGATGAATACTGCTTCGAGTCGCTTCTGCGGTCACTTTGCTGACGCTTCTCGAGATGCATCTCCTTGAAGCGACGTAGCACAACGCCCTCGGCAACCCAGCTATTCGTGAGCATTGCGAAGGATGCAAGCCGCATTGCTTCTCAGGCCAATTCTTCCGGGGCCGGTCCTTGGCCAAGCTCCAGTCTAGCCATATTCAAATGAGGAGAAGTCTTGTACTCCGCCGCCGTAACGAGACAACCTTCCCAGATGCTATCCCCGTTTCTGTCGTTTGCGTGCATGGTCCATTGCCACGCGAGAGTGGAGGAACTGGGGTTCCCGGGGGTCGCCCATGGGGTTCTCAGCCTTGACACTGTCATATAGACTTCCCATCGCCCGCCTGCCTGGTCCTGGATGAGACACGAGGCACGAAAGAATAGAAACTCCGGACGTCACGTCTTTGCATCTTCTTTTCTTCTCCTGTCAGCCGCGAGGAAATTCTCGGTGGGGCTCGTTCACCATGGACATCGCCGACGAGAAGACGTTTGGGGCCACGCACGTCCAAGATATTGACGATGGCATCACAAAAGGACCTGTTGTCAAAGAAGCAAAGGTCGCTTCGGCCGCTCTTACGGCTGCGATCAATGCGCAAAAGCCTTCGCTATGGAGCAAGAACATGATCAAGCTCTACCTCATCATGGGCATTGGATACTTGGTCTCGACAATGAACGGCTTCGACAGCTCACTCATGGGCTCTATCAACGCTATGGACTCATATCAAAGGACTTTTGGCCTCACTGGCGCTGGAAGCACCACTGGCATCATCTTCATCATCTACAACCTCGGTCAGATTGCTGCTTTCCCGTTCTGCGGCTTCTTCGCTGACGGGTACGGGCGTCGCGTCTGTATCTTTGTCGGTTGCCTTTTGGTGCTAGTTGGCACGGCTGTGCAGACATCTGCGCATGGCATGGGTCAATTCATCGGCGGTCGTTTCCTACTCGGCTTTGGTGCGAATATCGCCTCAGCAGCTGGTCCAGCATACACTGTCGAGCTGGCTCATCCAGCCTATCGAGGCACAATGGCTGGTATGTACAACAACTTCTGGTGGCTTGGAAACATCCTGGCTGGTTGGACTACCTATGGCTCAGAATTGCATCTTTCCGAATCGTCCTGGGCCTGGAGAACCCCAACCCTCGTTCAATGCGGCTTGCCCACCGTCGTCATGGCATTGGTTATGTTCTTTCCAGAGTCGCCGCGCTGGCTGATCATGAAGGACAGAAGAGAGGAAGCGATCGCAATCATGGCCAAGTACCATGGAGACGGAGACGCCCACGCACCCATTGTCAGCTTACAGGTCAACGAGATCATTGCGGACATGGCTGAGACGAGGAACGACAATCCGTGGTGGGACTTCAAAGAGCTGGTCTATACTCCTGCTGCGAGATACCGTCTGTACATGGTCATTGCCATGGCTTTCTTCGGACAGTGGTCCGGCAACAATGGTGCGTACCTTTCCACTGTCATTCCTTCAAAGATCTTTGCTAATTGAGTCACAGTCGTCAGCTACTTCATGCCCGAAATGATCGCCAACGCCGGCATCGAAGACACCAGCAAACAACTCCTGATCAACGCCATCAACCCCATCTTCAGCATGCTCGGTGCCATCTACGGCGCCACCCTCCTCGACAAGCTCGGCCGTCGCACCATGCTTCTCGGCGGCCTCACCGGCGCTCTCATCTCCTACGCCCTCCTGACCGCTTTCACCGCCGCGTCGGAAAAGCACTCCAACCTCTCCTACGGCACCATCGTCAGCATCTACCTCTTCGGAATCTTCTTCGCCTGGGGATGGACGCCTCTCCAAACCTTGTACCCTGTTGAATGCCTCGAAAACCGCACGCGCGCCAAGGGAAGCGGGCTCAATTTCCTCTTTCTCAACGTCGCTATGGTCGTGAATACGTACGGGATTTCTGTGGGCATTGCGAAGATTGGGTGGAAGTTGTACTTGGTGTACATCGTTTGGATCGTGGTCGAGATGGTGGTGATTTATTTCTTTTTCGTCGAGACGGCGGGAAAGACGTTGGAGGAGTTGGGGGAGATCTTCGAGGCGAAGAATCCGAGGAAGGCGAGTACCAGGAAAGTGAAGGTGGAGATGGATGAGGCGGGGCATGTGGTGCATGTTGATTGATTGGAAGCATTCGTGGCGTTGGGGTGAGGCATCTTCTTTGGAATGTCGACGACAGCGTATCGATGAGATATCTTTCATGCGAAGTATTTACACTCCTGTTCATCTACCTCTGCCTCCTCCCACCCAACGCATGTCCATCTACCAATGACTGAACATGATATCCCCCAAACGCCTACCAAATGCAATGCACCACAGCCCCTTCAAAATTTACGCCCTCCCAAAATTCCTTCATTTGCTTGCTCACAACCCATTCCCCTTCATCACCAACCACTTCGCCGCCCACGGCCACCCCAACACCAACGTCATACCCGGGAAATATATCAAACTCGCGCGTCCCAGCTTTGTTCGGTAGAATTTCCAGGCGACGCTGTGGGGTTTTAGGTAGGCGGTTTTGCGGGCGAAGGGGTGTGCTTCGGCGAAGAGGGAGCGGAGGGTGGAGGTCTGTTGGGGTGGTGGTGTTAGAATGGAAGGGCAGTGGGGAGGGGAGGAATTGGGACGTACGGATTTCTCTGCTGCGTGGGAGAGGTGGGTTGCTGCTTGGGTTGCGGATGCAGAGGGGGCTATTGTGGCCATTTTGAGGGTTGGTTGTGTGTATAGTTTTTTGAGGTTGGTGTTGTTGGTTTGATTGGTTTGATTGGTTTGATCAATGTGCTTGTTGATGGTATCGCTTGCTTGATATTGATGGGTGTTTTTGGCTGATCGATGTCTTGCTGCACGCTGCTGATGATGATACAAAAGAAACACAGAAAGACTACTCAGCCTTAATATACAACCACTGCGGCAAGGCATATTCACCCTTGCCATAGGGCTGCCATTCTCTCAAAGTGGATTACCAACGCCGCTTCGTTGCCGCAAACGAATGCCAGATCGTCTAGGAGAGTGCCGGAGAGATGAGCAATCCTTCTCATCGTCACACGGCGAGGACATTCGCTGGAGGTTGACCCTAACAGGGATGCGAGCTGGTGACACGAAGAACTCGGTCAGCCATGCGAGGGCACATGTCAGCGGAATTGGCGGGCTCAGTCGACTTGTCAGGAGAGAGGGAAAGAAGAGAAGCCGGGACGGAGCGAGGACGAAGCTCGGGCTTCTTGCCGCCGCCGCCCAGAAATTCTGCTGCTCGCTCGGCGGGATCCGACCTCACGCCATCCATCACGCTGTGAACACAACACCAACTTCACGACGTGTTTACTCTTGACCTGCAACGACAGTTCCGTGTCTACACGCGTCTATCGATTCAGCCCAAGCTGTTCACACCAACTCACAAGGATCCTGATCTAGAAAAATGACGCTGTCGCTAATTCACAGACTCACAGGCGTCCCCGTGTGCTTGTGTACACTGTGTACACAGTGGCCACAGGCATCCTCGCCGGCAACAGAAATGACCCGTCAAATTCTGATGGCCGTAGGCTGCAACAGGCTGAGTAGCGCAACTCTCCTTTCCTGTTGACCATCTCATCAACAGAACTGCCATTGACAATACTGCTAACCATCATGGATGCCGAATCAACGCTCTCGACGCCGGCGCATCTCTTCAACGCCAGACGGCTCTTCAAGGAGTCGACCCACACCGCGCTCGACTGGCTGGTGCGCAATGGCGCGTTGAAGAACTCGAAGTCACGCAAAACGAACGACGAAAACGAGAAGAGCCTGACTGCAAAGGAAAGCCTCTCCAATGCGGCTCGCATCTCGAAGCGCAGGCTGGCTGCACCGCAATACGTTCGCTCGGCATTTCAAACGGCGCTCGTCAATCCACGTCGCATCACCGCGTGGTATCAAGAGCACGATGCCGCCGCGACCGAATCAACGACAAGCATGAGCACTTCAATGGCGTTTTGGACAAGGCCTGCACGATTTTGTCCCGAGAACAGGCGGACAGCGCTGTGGATGCAATTGAAAAGGTGGTTGAAAATGGTATTGTGGCCCTGATCTCAGTCAGAATCACAGACACGAGTGTTTTAGAGCTCGAAAGCGGACGATGCGGCCGACTTTGCGGCCGAGCTTACCCTATACGTTCAAAAGATCGCTATGCCCGAACAATGCGTAAGATGATCTTCATGCACCCAAAAGTCTTTCGGGAAGTACACATCAAGGGCTGACGGGGAGAACGCATTGCTCGGCGTTAAGCTCGAGTAAGCAGCATGCTGCATTGGCACACAGCAGGCGCAGACGCTATAAGAAGAAGGCGCATCTACATACTTGGGATTTGTCTCATGAACGCACACCATCTCAAGAATTTGACCTTTATTCAGATCACCGACCAACATCATGGCCCCACCGCGACCTTACGCCGAGCGTCACAAAAACCTTCAAGGGCCAGGAGATGCTCGGCCAATGGCTGAAGAGATCATTCACGACCAAGGCCTCATTGGGGCACTGCCAGGGCATGTCATCTTGATCACGGGCTGCACGTCTGGCATCGGCATCGAGACCGCTCGAGCATTGTACCTCACCGGCGCCAGAATCTACATTACAGCGAGGAATCTGGACAAGGGAAGGCAGGTCGCTTCTGAATTGTCCACTGACCCTTTGCGCCCCGTCCAAGTCCTTGGAATGTCTCTTGACTCTTTTGCTTCCATTCGCGCCGCTGCAGAAGAGTTCTTGAAGAAGGAAGAGAGGCTCAACGTTCTCATCAACAATGCTGGAGGTATGGCTTGCCCGCAAGGGATTACAGAAGACGGCTTCGAGCTGCAGTTCGGCACTAACCACCTCGGTCACTTCCTCCTCTTTCATCTCCTCAAACCCGCCCTTTCCGCCGCTGCAACCCCGGAATCTCCCTCCCGCATCATTGCCGTCTCCTCATCCGCCCATCGCAGCTGCTCTGCGTTCCCGTTCGACGACATCGATTTCTCAAAAAGCCCGTACAATCCTTGGGTCGCATATGGACGATCCAAGCTCGCAAACATCTACTTCTCCAACGAGCTAGACAGACGCTACGCAGAGCAAAATCTGCTCTCGCTCAGCTTGCATCCGGGAAGTATCAGCACCTCTTTACAACAGCACGTCGAAGGAAGCGAAATCTTTGAGTCGGCTAAGAAGAATTCGGAGTATGTGAGGCAGGAGAAGAGCGCGGGACAGGGTGCTGCGACGACGATTTGGGCGGCGGTGGGAAGGGAGTGGGTGGGTAGGAGGGGAGGGGTGTATTTGGAAGATGTTGGCGAGGCGGAGGCGGCGAGTGTGGAGGGGCCTGCTTGGAGAGTTGGGTTTGGGAGTGCGGCGTATAAGCCGGAAGATGAGAGGAGACTGTGGGAGGTCAGTTGTCGCTTGTGTGGAGTCGAAGAGTGAGAGGGGAAGAAGAGCATTCTATTGCCTTCTCTGCGGGCAATTGATGCGAGTCATGCCATTCCATCAAGACTCAATCAGGCACCGGTCAGTCAACGCGACGTGAAAGATTGTGGACCGTCCAAGCAAACCGGAATGTGGTTCTCTACTCTCGACAGCTGTAAGCGACAGCTCTAAGCCAACGAGTTTCTCTCGCCGAAGAATGCACTTCACAGCTCGCGTAAGGGATGTCGAACTTTCGACTTTCGCAGCGTGCCATTGCTCTTTTGGGCATGTTCGAGAACGAAGGCTCAATTCCACGGAAAGTCTTGTCACTCGCAACGCTCGGAAAGACAAACATGCTTATATACAGACGAATCGCTGCACGCTGAGTTTCGAGGTAGGTCAAGCAAGTCGATCGCTACACTACTCACACTCTTTTCAACCACGCCCGCCTAGGATTTTCGCTATGGCGATCCGCTCTTACGCTCCTTTGGCAGCGGTACTTCTTTCTGCTGCGTTTGTGCAGGGACAGACCGGGACTGGGACTGCCAACTCCAGCTCGGTGTCCAGCCGTGTCTTTTGGTCGAACAGCTCCACCGCGGTGCCGACGAATACCAGCAGCCGTCTGTTTCCCACCAATCCTTCTAGCTTCCTCTTGACGACTGGAGTTTCGTCGACTTTTTTGAGCTCTTCGGCTAACGCCACGTCAGCCTCTGCCTCTTCCAGCCTTTCGAGCGCCCCGGTCCCTAGTCCTACTGGATTCTCGACTTCTGCTGTTGGCTCTAGTGTGCTTAGCAGCTCGTCCTCCAGGTCGCCTGCCAGCTCTTCTGCTAGCTCTTCTGCCAGGTCGTCTAGCAGCTCGTCCGTCAGATCGTCAACCCGCACTTCTTCCAGCCCGCCTGCTAGTACTACTACCTCTGTTACTCGCTCGGCTCCCAGTCCAACTGCTCTATGCCCTCAGCAGAATGGAACTCAGTACACCGCTCCTTCAGGTCAGGTGTTCATCATCGAGTGCAACACAGATCACTCCGGCGGCGACATGAGCAACGTCAAAGCCAGCGGTCTCGCAGACTGCATTGCCGCTTGCGACAGAACCAGCGGATGCGTGGACGTCAGCTTCCTTGGAGGTGAGATCATCACACTCGATCATACCGAGCACTGCTGACTCGACGCGTAGATACTTGCTACCTGAAGTCCGTCATCGGAACGGCGCTTTACAGCAGCCAGGTCAACGGAGCCAGACTGCAAGGCGTCTCGCCGCCCGTGTCTTGCCCAGCCAGTGATGGAACCAGCTACACCGCCGCGAACGGAGCCATCTTCCAGATCGAATGTGGGATTGACCATGCCGGCGGTGACTTGCGCTCTGTTGCTTTGGCCAGCTACGACATCAATACTTGGTTTCAGCGATGTATTGATGAGTGCGCACGCGATTCGCAGTGTGTTGACATCTCTCTGAGTGGATGTGAGTTGCTGCCTCAACTACTTGATGTGGTAACGGTGTACTGATCTCTTCGCAGCCGCTTGCTACCTGAAGAGCACTCTTGGCCGAGCACTGAATAACAATGGCATCTCGGGTGCTAGACTTGTTACTCCGGCGCCATCTGCAAGCTCAACCAGATCGACTACAGCACGACCGACTTCGTCTTCCACCTCAATAAGAAGTACAACTTTGTCGACTTCGTCTTTCGCTGTGACAACGAGCTCAGCTCCCGCCATTCCGACTCCATTCACTTGTCCGGGAGCGGATGCTCAGAACTACACCGCGCCTTCTGGAAAGATTTTCACAATCGAATGCGGCGTCGACCACACCGATGGTGACTTGACCTGGGGCTACTATAGTGACTTCCAAGACTGCATCGATGAATGTGACAGCAACCCGCAGTGTGTCGATGTCAGCCTCTCTGGTGGTGAGTTCAACCCATCCTCATCAACGCCACGCGTCTTCAATTACTGACATTTCTCTCCCACAGCCGCATGCTACCTCAAATCCTCCATTGGTGCGCCAGTTACTTCAAACCCCAACATCTGGGGCGCGCGACTCGTAGGCGCTCCAGACGCTCTTAACTGCCCAGCCGACAACGGAACGACCTACACCTCCCCCAACGGCGACGAGTTCTTGGTCCAGTGCTACACCGACTTCTATGGCGGTGACTTGTCCTCCTCCAACTATCCCATGGGCGGTTACAGCCAGAATGTCTGGTACGAGAAGTGTTTCGACACTTGTGCCAATACCACTAACTGCGTTGGAATTGCGCTGAGTGGATGTAAGCGACCTCCACACACGTTTCTCTCCAATCGCTATGTATGCTAATTCGTACACAGCTGCCTGCTACCTCAAATCCTCCATCGGCCAAGAACTCAACAACGCCGGCGTCCTCGGCGGCCAACTCATCTCCCCACCCCCATCCACCACCTCCTCCGCTTCAGTCCCAACCTCCACCGTCGCACCCTGCAACTTCACCGCCCCAACCTGTCCTAGCTGCGACGGCCAGCACTACCCGTCCGAGAGCGACGCAACCAAGACGTTCGTGGTCGAGTGCTACACCGACTACGCGGGCGGGGATATCAAGTACATCAGCCCGATCGGCGGCTTGAACGGCCCGGACGCTTTCGGGGAGTGTATGGAAATCTGTGCGCAGGTTTCCGGCTGTGTGGATGTGAGCTTTCAGGGGGATAGTTGTTATTTGAAGAGTTCGCTTGGGGCGAAGGGAACTAGCCAGACGGTCTGGGGTGGGAAGTTGTTGAGGTGATGAAGAAGGAATGAAATGATGAACATGATGGGTTGGCTCTCGGGCGGGGCTGATTGGATAGCGTTGAGGTAATTTGACTGGATCTTTCAATAGATTAATGAAAAGGAATGTCTCACGGAGTTCTCACTCAGACTCCCCTTCCCTGCCGGCTTTTCATCAACGGCTGGATCTTCTCCCCAAACTTGTCCAGACCGACGAGCCATTCATCAAAAACCAACATAATGCCCTTGCATCCTTCAACCTCCGCAACTTCATCTAGCATCCCCGCAACCTTTCCATACGACCCAACCAGAGTCCCCATGCTCATATTGACCGCTCCGTCCGGCAACGACAAAGCCTTAGAAGTAGAATTGGCATCGGCCTTGACATCTTTACTCGACTGAGAAGCCATCCACGCAACAGCCTCCGTATCAAGACCATCTTTATAATGCTGCCACTTCGCCTCGGCCGCTTTATCCGTCTCGTCAGAAATCACGGTGAAAAGCACCATGGCCCCGACCTCACGACCCGCTTTCTCCGCCGCGGCTTTCAACCGCGCGGCCGACTCCTTGAAAGCCGTGGGAGTGTTATACCCCACTCCGAGAATGAAGTTGTAGTCACCGAACTGACTGGCAAACTCCATGCCCCGGCCTGATTGGCCTGCGCAGACTACCTTGACAGGCTGACTCGGCTGTGGAGAAAGCTTGCAATCCTGCATCTGGAAGTGCTTGCCCTGGAAGTCCGATTTTCCAGTCGTCCACAAGTCTTTCAGCACCTGCACGTACTCCGTTGCATAGTCGTAGCGGTATCCGAAATACGCATCGCCAGGCCAAAGGCCCATCTGCGTGTACTCCGCCGACTGCCAGCCGGTGACAATATTAACCCCAAATCTCCCAGGCGCAACAGAATCGACCGTAGCCGCCATCCGCGCCACCAACGCTGGCGGGAGCGTGAGGACCGCCGTGGAGGCGAAGAGCTTGATCTTGGACGTCACGGCCGCGAGGGCGGACATCAACGTGAAAGACTCCAGATTGTGGTCCCAGAATTCCGTCTTGCCTCCGAAGCCGCGGAGTTTTATCATGGAGAGGGCGAAGTCGAAGCCATAGTGCTCGGCTTTCTGGACGATTTGCTTGTTTAGGGCGAAGGAGGGTTTGTATTGTGGGGCGTTGGAGGAGATGAGCCAGCCGTTGTTGCCGATGGGGATGAAGATGCCGATGTCGACCATTTTGATGGATGTAGCGGACAGATTCATGCTGGGCCGTGAGACGTGGCAATCCACGCTTATATACGGAGTCGTCTTCGGCCAGTCGTCCGTCGAGGTACCTGGACTTACCCTATCTCGAGGGGATGTCGCGGCCTATCAGCAGCTACAGGTGAGAGCATGTTGGCTGATAGTCATTCGTCCGGCAGTTGAGCTGCTTTCAGCAGCTCTCACAATATTATTGTCTCTACCCTCAAGAAGCCTGCGTGCCGTGTCGGCTTCTTTGTCATGGCTGTACAGGATTCGCTTGCATTGAGGCCCTTCATCAGCGGCTAGAGCTTCTGTGAAAGCAGTTCTGCGGTGTGGCTGGCTCTAAGGGCGAGACGTCTCCTCACGAGGCAACATTCATTATGGAGATCATGCTGTCTCTCATGCTTCCCTGGACTTGCGAAAAGAGGATGTCTGTGAAGATGTGATGGATGAAAGTGAGTTTTGGTAGCAGCACGGAGTTACCGCTCCAACGGATCCCTGGCAACCCGGCCGTGTACCCGAGAATTGCCCATGCCGATCCAGACTTCACCTGCCATTGTGACGACCGAATTCTGCCAGAATATCGAGACACGACACGAGCGGGGTCTTTCAAATTCATTCAAATATAATGTCTGCATCAAGAAAATAATTCTAATAGCCAGGAACGTAGCAAGTCACATCCGCCATTGAAATCCACGACAGAAACGAGGATCCCCAGAACCACTTCTAGGCAAGTTCCCCATTCCTCCACATCTTGACAGCAATACCACTAACACCCTGCTCACAGCACCCATCTCCTCCAATCTTCATCATGTCCTGGCTCTGGCTCGAAATCCCCGCCCTAATCCTCCTCTCCTGGCTCTTCACCGCCTACATGACCCGCTCCTTCCCCATCATAACCGGCAAACGCATCTGCCTCCTAATCGCCCACCCCGACGACGAAGCCATGTTCTTCTCCCCCACCCTGCGCTCCATAACCCGCCCGGAGCTCGGCAACCAAGTCGTAATCCTCTGCCTCTCCTCCGGCAACTCCGAAGGCCTCGGGCACGTGCGCAAAGAAGAGCTCGCCAAGTCCGCCCTCGTCCTAGGCCTTCGCTCCTCCGAGCACGTCGTGGTCCTCGAAGACGAGAAAAATTTCCCGGATTCGATGACGAGCGAATGGGATCCGCAGAAAATTTCCCAGGTTCTGATGCGGTTTTTCGCGCCGCAGATCGCGAGTGTCGCGTTGACAGAGGAGCCGACGGCGAATATCGATGCGATTTTCACGTTTGACAAGCACGGGATTTCCGGACATCCGAATCATAAATCTTTGTATCATGGATGTCAGACGTTCTTGCGGAATCTCATGGCTGGGCGCACAGGCTGGGACTGTCCGGTGAAGATGTACACGCTCACGACGACGAATGTGGTGAGGAAGTACTCGAGCGTGCTGGACTGTTTGATTACGATTCTGGCGGCGATGTTCACGCGCAAGGAGCAAGGGGAGTTTCCGGCGCCAGTGTTGGCGGTGAGTCCGCCGATGGATGTGAGGAAGGCGCAGTTGGCGATGACGACGGCGCATAAGAGTCAGATGCGGTGGTTTCGGTGGGGGTGGATTGGGGTTAGTCGGTATATGGTCATTAATGATTTGCAGAAGGTGAAGGGGTTTTGAGAGGTTGCAATTGATAGAACTGACAAGTTGTAGAGGAAGAATGTTTCAGGCTTTGCCATCAGCAGCTCGTTATCATTGATATTAGTTCGCAACTATGTAATAACCTTCGATGCCTGGCCCATCGCCTCGCTACGCTACATCAAAACATCATAATCAACATGGTAGAATAAGCACAATTAGTATACCGATCCAGAGCCTCGTCTCATGCCTGGATGGTGCAACATGGACAAGCTTCCGTGATCGCTTTCCTGGTAATACGTGCCTCGCTTGTCGTAGTCTTCGTACATGGGCGTTGGGTCCTTGACCTCCCAATTGTTCTGTCGCTGGCCAACTGAAAATTCGAGATCTTCCTGAGTAATGGAGTCCCAGTACTAGTAGCGTTAGCATTGGTTTCACCTATCAGTAGGTGATGCAGCTTACCTTGTAGACCATCATGACCGCCAGCAAGTTCAGTAGTGTCGCAAAGAACAGGCCGTCCAAGTAATGCTCCACATTGTTGCAAATCGTCTCGCTGAAGGCGTAGAGCAGCACCTGTCCAATGACGAACGAGAACACTCCAAAAGCAATGTGTCCCAGAGGCCATCTTCCATCCAGAGTTCCCAACACCAGAATGACCTGCATGACAATGTACACAAACAGGAACAGTGCGCTGAAGATGTAAACCACGACGAAGATGCCGACGGTGTTCTCCGGTCCAAGGCCAGCCCAGCCTTTGAATGTCAAGAGGGAGACGGCGAAGGAGATGAGGAACATGGCGACACTGCAAGTCCGGAGCAGCCAAACGGAAAGCGTTGTGCCGTCCTCGTACAGCTGGAAACCGACGAACCCGTTGATCATCAGGCAAATGCATGTCGCGGAGACCAAACCCATCTGCACGGCGACAAAATATGGGTATGCACCGCTAGCAGGCGGCACGACGCCGGTGTCGACGACCAGCGAGCACATGGTCAGAAGGGTATAGGCGTAGAAGAAAGAAGTGATCTCCTTCCGTCCTATTTCACGATGTCAGCCCGTATTCTTTGACCAAGCTCTTGCATTCTTCCTAGCAGCAGCACCTACCGACCGCGGTGAATTTACTCCGCACATGCAATATCATGATGACCAGCATTATGAGAGCCAAGATGTGCGCGAATCCGGCTGCGCCTTCGAAGATGATGGTGTTAGCGACCTCGATGGAGCGCGCATAGCAATCGGACTGGGTGAAGTGTCGGCCGGTGATGGGCGAGGTCGATCCCACGACGGGACATAGTGGCAGAGGCGTCTTTTCGCATATCGAACTGAAGTCGCCGAAACCCATGCTGGAGGCTTGCGACGCCTGCCCGGCGCAATGGAATGTTTGTTTGGGGGCGTCTCTCGGGCGGGGGAGGCGATGCGATCGGACGTAGAGGGCTCTTCGGCGGTATTAAGGTGTATTCGGATGGTGTTTTCGTGCGGGATGGTATGGATGAGGGAGGTTGCCCCGGTGGAAGTGCTCCCAAACAATGCGGATGGAGCAGGTTGCGGGAGAGACGAGGCGCAACAGGGATCCGTGCGCTATTCTTGGACGCTGCCACTCCCAACTCTCGGCACGATCGCGCTAAGATCGCCCAGGCACGACGACCTTCGATGTTGTCACCTTCATCCTCACATCATCGCCGACAACATCCTCCGCGGAAGACAGTATATCTGCAAATGCTGTCAGATGCAAGACTGTACTTGCGACGCTGCGCAGTAGCACGAAAAGGGCCCAAGAGCAGCAATATGGAGCTCCATTTGGCCTATCGGTACCTGCGCTGGTATCAGCACCATGACGATCCTACTCCTCACAAGCTTCAATGTCGTCTATGTAGCTGACATCTAGTCGTTCTTCCTGCGAAAATACATCCAATTCTAACATTGAAAGCCATGGCTGCACTAACGAGAACGCTCTACCTCACCAACCACGCTTCTAGGCAACTGCCGAGGACACTCTCCTGTCTAGCACCAAGACGATACAACGCTACGACCTCTACCAACAAACCGACCCTCGTCGATCTCAGCCGCGAGCTCTACCATCGAAGTCCCGCGCATCCCTTCCATCCGCCCGTCTGTGTCACACCATGGGACACGCACCAGCCGAAGCAAGCAGGCAACACGATCTTTCGTTCTTCATCGTACGCTCTGTCCATGAGTGACCATGCCGGTACCCACGTTGATGCACCAAGACACTTCGACGCAACTCCTGGCGCCAAGTCAATTGATCAGATTCCACTCGAAGACTTCTACACGTCCGCCATCTGTCTCGATCTCTCGCACGTCGAGCTGAAAGCGACCATCAGCGTGAAGGAAATGGAAGCTGCTTTGGCTGCTTCTGGGCAAGAGATACAAGAGGGTGATACTGTGCTGTTGTACATGGCTTTCGACAAGAGGATACCATTTGACGATCCGCGATGGCAGCACGACTTCCCTGGTCTGTCGCTTGAAGCTGTTCACTGGCTTGCAGACAGAGGTTGTAAGATCTTCGGGGTCGAGGCTGTCAGTCCCGCTCCGGAGGGTGAAGCTAATTTCCAAGCACACAATGCTTGCGGGGAGAGAGGGATTACACACATTGAGGGATTGGATAACTTGGAGGCAGTCGTGGGTAAGGGAAGGTTCCGATTCATCGGCTTTCCATTGAAGATCAAGGATGGGAGCGGAGGCCTGATGAGAGCGGTTGCGATGTTCGAGTGAGGCTCATTCGAACTGCCTTACAATTGTGTGTCAACATATGCATTCATTGCACATGATCCTATCCAACATCAGCCATCGAATATCCTCCAGCCAGCAGTCTTCTTCCAATCAGCAAACGCCGCGTCGTGCAAATCGTCCACGTTCAATACGTCAACGCCTTCATCGATTAATGTCTGCCAGACATAATTCCGCAGACTCGTCGGCCATGACGGGGTGTCCCAATACCTCGCTCTCAAGCCTTTCTCTTTCGCGACGTGGATTTCAGACCGAATGCGCGGCAACTGAGAAGTGGAGAAAGACCCTCCGAGAACATTTCCAACGCTAGCTTTGAGGGAAGTGCTCGCATAGTACGAGTTGGAAGAATTGAACTTTTCGTCCTCGCTGAGCTGAGAGAGGGGCGCATCGAAGAAGAGATCTCGGCGTCCGAGGAGGTTGGTCTGAGTTTCTTCATGGGTAAGTGAGGTAGGTGCATTCCCCGTGAGAACGACAGTAAGCGGACGAGACTGGAAAGCTTCACCATCGTGGAAGCTGAGGTAATGCTTTTCCCGAAGAGCATCCAGCGTGTTATTGACGTATGGTAGGAGTTTCTTGGCGTCTTCTTTGAAGTCGAGCATGAGGACGAGAGTCTGGTTTGGAGACGTGGAGAAGATTCCCGAGCAGGGTGTGCTAGCATTGGGGCATCTCTGGTTTCTGTCGATGTGGTGAGTGGTCAAAACGATAGAAGCCGCGTCAACTGACTCACTTTGCATCGAGCAGCCGTTCAATAGGCCCAACATACATCTCCCTCAACGTCCTCTCCTCTCTCAGCGAAGCTTTCTTATGTCCCACCAATAACTCCGTCCCATTCTCCTCTTGCGGCAACCAGATATCTGCCTCAACGCTTGTGCAGCCGACGTGGAGAGCATCGAAGAGGGAAACGGCTCGCCAGTAGTCGTTGTGGGAATGGCAGGGGATGGGCGTGACCCCGTCAGTGGGGTCTGCTTGACACCTAGGTGAGTTGCAGAGCAGTACGTTTCGTCGGGCAGACGGGTGATAGCTGATGTAGTTGAAGTTGCCAAGGACGAGGAGGACGATGTGGAGGATGCCGCTGGGAGACGCTAAGGTGTTTGTCTTTTTGAGAGTGATGAGGGGACTTACAAGTAGCAGAGAAGGAGAATGGGCATTGCTATGATGGCTCGCAAGGCCCATGTTCGACAAGTTCGACGCATACCATCACGCCTGCGGTGGGTTTCGCCATCTCCATCGATGCGTCTGCGTGACAAAAGGGGCAGAATCGTCAGCCCAGCCGAGTTCCTGGGAACCTCCTCGTCAGAAGACGACGCAGAAAGTGAAGAAGTATGTCCGTTCGCCTGCATCATAGAAAAGAAAAGGACGACATGCTACCTACACTCGGGACCTGCGTCGAGGGGAGAGGGAGCCAGAAGTACCATCCTCTTCCCAGAGCAGCGAGACTCGGACTTCCAGGCAGCGTCGCTGTCGTAGTTTCGTCGGCAATGCCTCTGAGCTCACTGGGGCTTAGACGTCTTAAGGATGCTCATCCTTACCATTCGTGAGCCGAATTGACTCCGATAAGGCACGCAGCTGGCGGCGATTGGAGGCAAAGGGCCGGCACAGGAGAACCAGAAGCTACGGAGTACGGGCAACATTGGATCAAACAGACTTGCAGTTCCTCTGCGTCAAATGACGAGCATGGCTATCGCCCAGGAGCCTGCCTCCCAACCGCGAGCCTCGAGCGGCATTGATACACACACGTTCGCGGTCGTACACACACACGTGCCGACATTCCCCAAAAAAAAACAAAGGAGTGTGATTTTCCCGTCTCGAGACCGTCGCCGGAATATGCCCACTCCAGGGAGTCTTCATCTGCGAAAAGCAAAACAGGAAGGATGCGCTAACACGCGGCCAGCGCTTTGGCGCTAGTGTTCGTACAAAGAAGGTTGCAAGGCAGCAGGATTACACACGCGGCTTTCTGGTCAATGGAGAAAGTCAAAAGATACAAATACAGTGCTTGACTCGCATGAGATTGGGATTCGCCGTGAGCATTATAGATGATGTGATGTTTTTTGACTCAGGGGCTCTTGAGCCACGTGATATGTACGTCGTGCTTAGGTGCGGCCAGGTCGCTCTATGCTGCGCTCAGGTTGGGAAGCAATGTATTTGTGTTGAACGTTAACCATTTTGGGTGTATTTGGGACGTGATTGCTTTTGAATGCTCTAATGATGAATGCGAGGCCAAAACGAGCAGAGTGATGGAGGACCCGGCGATTGGTTGTGAACCAGACAGAGATCATCCGAGCGAGCAATTCAGGCGCGAGCCTTCACCCGTAGGATTGGGTCACCCATGACCGGGAATGACAGGAAACCCATACGTCCCCTTAACGCTCCACCGAAAGCAATCCCTCTCCACCATCCCTCCGCCAATATACAGCGGCACTCCCACATTACTCTTCTCCACAACGGGACACTGCGCCTCGATTGCAAACCAAACAAAATTATCCACAAAGCGATCAATCTCATACGAGAAGAACTCCAACTTCGCCTGCGCACCCAAACCATTACCCTTCGAATTGCTGCGATGCTTGCACGCTGTTTCGTCGTACTGGACTTCGAGCACGAGGTTGATGTTACCTTTGTTGGACTGAATGTCGTAGTGGGCGGCGTAGTAGCCGCCCCATTTGGAGTCCGGGCGGAGGGAGGGCGCGGCGCCCGCTTTGGTGGAGGTAGCGGCGAGGCGAGAGCTGGACATGGAGTTGTAGAGGGCTGTGGCGGCGTCGAAGAGGCGGGGGATGTTGAAGGCGCCGGTGGCTTCAGGATTGCATTTGATTGGGGTGCCTTGACCGATTGTGATGGTGCCGCTGAGAGGTACGAGGGCTGGGATGGTCGAGGTTGGCGTTGGGGAAGGTGTTGTTTTGATGCTGGAGGGCCATGAGGTGTAGTGGCAGAAGTCGTCGATTGTCAAAGTCGATCCAGCCTCGGTGATGACTTTGTCTGTTCGCGACAGGATCGGGAATGTCGAGGTACTTGACTTGCTGTGGCAGTTGCAGACCATGGAGGCGCCGTGGCCCGGCAGTGCTGGCGTACAGACCATTGTCGTGATCGGAGGAGGAAACGATGCGGAGAAAAAATTTTGGTAGTAGCTGGTCATGGCAGCCACCTCTTGTGCATCCATCGTGGTGCTAGGCTGCTTCCAGTCGCAGATGATCTTGTACCGCGGCGCTTCAAGCTGTGGATTGTCCATCTCCTCGAGCTCCTCCCTCTGAACATCCTCTAGATCTTTCGGATCAATTCGGACTCTGTTGTAGATCTCTCTGCCGTTGGTGAAGTTGTTCGCGAAGCTGCGGCCCATTGCTTCGGTCAGGACGTATTCTTGCAGCTCAGGGTTTGCCATGATTCTCGGATCGAGAGCATTGCTCTTTCGATCGAAGTTGGTTGTGTCAATTCCGTTGATGTCCAGAGCGAGGCTATTCTTCATCTCTTCGACTCCCCAAGGTGCGAGTGTGTCGCCGCAGTCGATCGTGTCGCCGGTGTTGTCATTCTTGGGAAGACACAATCGATGAGAGACTTCGTCGAAGAGGTTGCCAATAACCTTGTCACTCAGGTCAATGTAGATTTCGGTAGAGTCTGGCCCGGAGCTGGCGGTGGCACTTGGCTTCCCTGACCTCATTCGACTAGTAACAGGAATAGATGTAGTCTTCGTTGTCGTGAGCGTCGACGTCGAAGACGTGACCTCCGAGATCATGGTATCCGTCCTGAACGAGATCGTTGTAGTACCGGTGAAGTCTTCTGTTCTCGTATCACAAGTCGATGTCATCTTGTAGACCGTCTTGTAGCCAGAAGTCGAGGGCTTGTCCCAAAAGGTGTACCATTTCGAGCAAGAAACAGGGGTCAGGGGCGACCAGTCGTCATATTCCAAAGTGCCTTTCCAGCACTGCCAATCTGTGACCACGGTCTGGGGAACGTCCAGATAAGCACCCCAGGTTTCTAAGACAGAGGTCCAAGAGCAGCTTGCCGGACCAAGACCAGAAGGTGTACTTGTAGTAGCGGCAGTAACAACAATACCAGAACCACCTGCAGTGGCACTCGGAGTGGCGGCATTAGAAGCCGGTGAGCCAGCAGAGGCTGAAGTTGCTGGCATTCCGAAGCCAGGAGTCATCGTTGCTTGGGACCACGGCACACAGCTCGTGCTTGTGCCTTCTGTGTTGTAGTAGACGCACGTTGGCATGCTTTGAGGTAGCCAACAACCAGACGTCTTGATCGAACTTGTCGATGAGGCACCGATTGTTTTTGGAGAGTAATAGGCCACCCAACTGCATGTCTCATGCCCTTTGTTGACTAAAGAAAGTGTGAGTAATGCTGTGTCGGAGTTGGTCGGGCTCGAGGAAGAGCCTAGACTGGATGTTGAAGATCCCATCGTTCGAATGTTAGGTTTGAGATAGTATGTTGTATAGGTGTTGTTGTGCAGACAAGGGGGATGGAAATGCTGTAGATGGTAGGCGCTGCCTTGATGGTGATGTACCAGTCGAAAGGAGGCTCAAGGATGTGCAGGCCGCTTTTGAAAGGGAGTAACTGCATGTGCAACTCTAAGTGGCCCAGAAGCATTCATGCGGGTCACAAGCAGCACATGAACTCCCCATAGAGCCGAGCATGTGTGTTCCGCGTCTTCATGTGCACGACTTCATTGAAAACATGACAGCATCTCGGTCGATATGAAGATGCTGGGGTTGGCCCAATGGAGCCTTCGCCATCGCAGTTGTGCGTGCAAGTTACCTAGAACGCGGCTCAGGCACTCGGACATCAGTCCCTCGAATTTCGGAACGATTCAATCCCAGAATAAGGCTTGGCCCGAAGCATTGGAGAATCTCGATTCGCTAAGAACGGCAGAAGATAGGGCATGGTAGTTGAGCAGTCAATGCTGGGTTTGCACTGATCCCAAGCCTTCAGCATGGCACACCCGTGTTGATCTGGAGTCTTTCAACGACGCAGCACCTGGCACCAGAGCCGAACCGCCAGGCTTCTTTACTTGATATGTACCATCTCAACACCAATGTGTTCGAGGCCCTCGATGGATATTTCCATGAGTCTTCTGTGTCGGCTGACAAGTCTGGGCCTTTCATCCCCTTTATGCTTTAGAGCATGCCGACGATCGTGCGCAACAGGAAGACTGCCTAGAACGACTCAAGATGCCCGTAAGCGAATCACCACAGGGTTAACCAGTAGGCTTTTTCTGTGCGGCGTCACCAGAGCTGATCATAGTGGGCGTCTTGAACAGAGACATTATAGGCGGTCGTAGTCAGGAGACATGCTGCCCCTTTGGCATTCGCATGCGATTGTCTTGGCTGACAGGGAACGGCGATTTTGCAGAAGTCCTTGCTCTGCTCTTACCACCCTCCGAGCCAGTTGTCATTCGCTCGCAATCCCTTCAACGGAAAGCACGAGTGACGAGTGCCGCAGAGAGTCGAGAAGCCTCGGTGCAGCGATCTTGTTCGCAGATTCTTCTCCAGATGAAGGTCCAGGTGCCTTCACAGCTGATGAAAAAAAAAATTGTAGCTATAGCCGTAGCTGTAGCTGTAGATTGAAAAAACAACAAAGGTTGGCTGTTGCCGTAGCCCCAGCCGAAGATGAAGAAACAGTTTGTAGCCGTGGGCGTAGCCATAGCTGGAGTTCTAGATGCAGATGTGGTTGTCGTCGTCGTTTGGGCAGACAGTACAGTGCCAAGTAGACATGCCTACTTGTGCCATTCGGATGCAGGAGCTGTCCGCGAATGCACATGGAGGGGCAACCGAAGCCACCTTACTCGCACACTGGTGCAAACCGACGCTACAAACTGCGGGCCCTTTGGGGGTAGTCTACTTGACAGCTGCACTGCCGCAAGTCGTCCGTCGGTATCGTCGGTTCGGCGGACAGCACAGTGCCAGATAGACATGCCTACTTGTGCCATTCGGATGCAGGAGCTGTCTGCGAATGCACATGGAGGGGCAACCGAAGCCACCTTACTCGCAACCGGTGCAAACCGACGCTACAAACTGCGGGCCTTTTGGGAGTAGTCTATCTGGCAGCTGCACTGCCGCAATTCGTCGTCGAAATCGGTCGGCGTCGTCGGTCGGTAAGGGGGCGAGGAAGCAGGAGGCGGTCGATGGGAGGATTGGTCGGTGGTGGGCGTTGTCGATTCGGGGCACACAGTGGCAGATGAGCATGCCTACTCGCACCTTGTCGAGAGCAGGAGCTGCCTGCGAATGCACATGGAGGGGCGACGCGAACCGCTGACCTCCACACTGGTGCAAACCGACGCTCAGACTGCTAGGCCATTCGCACAAGCCCATCTGCCAACTGCACTGCGGTGGGAGAAGAGAAAAGGAAGAGGAAGAGTTGGAGGGGGGAGAGGTGCTTAAGAAGTCGCTGAAAAGGCTCGAATTTTGGCGCACGGACGTAGAATCCACTAGAAGAGTCACCCGCCGAAAGCAGCAACAATCACATGCAATGACGTCATCGGCTGCGCGCTAGGCGACAATCACTACGGTCGCACGAACATTCACATGTCGCTTCAGAAGAACTACGGAGAGATGTAGTGTGTAATGTATAGACAGTCAGTATTCGTCTGTTCCCATATTGGAGTCGCGCCTAGATAGAGGATGGGCTTACTAGGAGTCGCTCGACTACCCGTAGCCGTTTGTATGCTGCGAATGGGGTAGAAATTACTGATTGGTAAACGCGGTCGCAAGTAGACTCGTTTCGTGCAGAACGCGTTTGTTGCCGCGAAGTCGTGCGGCCCGTGTAAAATTAAGCGAACTTCAAAGTGAAGGCCAGAATTTCACATGATTCGGCTTTTCGCTTCACTGCGAGGCCCCACCAGCCCGATACTTCCATCCCCTTTCTCGAAATCATCAAACATCGACACGCACCAAGCCAGCACATCAGTCGCAACGACCACTACAGACTTTTAGGAGACGCGCCAGGCTGAGCGGCCTGCGCAGGCCCGCAAGACTAAGCCATGGCGTTGTGGCCGTTCAACACGCTCTTTTTGAAAGACATCACCGACGGCGTTCGATCAACAACAAAGCAGGATGTTCTCAACTGGGCGTCTGCGCAAATGACAGGAGGAATTCTCGGTCTTTTTTTGTCCACCGAAATCGAAGACGACGATCACTACAAGCAGCTCAAGACCAGATTGGGCCCCAACCGTTCCAAATGGCCCAAGAAAGTCAGCGAGTGGGCTGACACAGCCGCTGAGCTGACACCGGAGCAATTCAAAGCGGTAAACTGCAAGGCAGGCGCTCCTGATCAGAGGCAGCGGAAGCGCATCATCCTGGCGATCTACGAGCTTGCGCACAAGACCCACATCCCCGGCCGCCATGAAAAGAACAAGTCGCCTGAGGAGAGCAATTGGCGCTCTCAGATGTGTCTTCGTTAACTCTTGACCTGCCTCGTCGACTATGAGGAAAATCCAGACATGAGCGGGTGGATTTGCGGAAGAGTACTGAAGTTCGACAGCCCTGGGAAAGGGGCGCCGCAGCCTCGACGACCAGTAATGGCAAAATCGCCCTCGACACGCCGCTACCAGCACGGCTACGGACTGCAGGACCAAACCCATACGGATACACCAAGAAAGATCACAAGCGAGCGTAACAACAGACCACCACCGAGCTACACCGACGCCGCCTCTACCAGCAGAGCTCTCAGCTACGGAAGCCGCGATTCTAGTCCCCTCTTCGTCTCGTCAGACGAGAGCGACCACGAAGCTGAACAGGCTACAGAGCACGATGCAAGACGCGCCACAAAGACCACCATCGACCGAGAAAAGGAGGACCAGCCGGCGCAAGTTGGGAACCAAGATATCCCCCACTACGAGGCCACGATCGAATCTCTGCAGCGTGAGCTCGCGGCAACTAAGCGCAAGCTCGAAGAGACCACCGATACTCTGAAGCAAGAGCGCAAGAAGTACAAGAAGGACGTCAAAGAGCTCAAGGGGCGTGTACAGCAGCTCGAGGATGCCGCTGGCGTTTGAATACCAGACATGCATCCCACGAAATGCTGCATCCGCTGTGCGACTGAGAAGAGATTGGCGATGATGTCGAGAGCCTGTCCTGCGGAGATGAGATTAGCGAGCGAAATGGCGAAGAGAATGGAGAAATCATGAAGAGCCCCTTTTTCGCAAGTCTGCATGAATGCCAAGTGACTCCTTAAGAGTTGGCAACAAGCCCTTGGGCATGCACAGTAGGCAATTAGCGGACTCCCAATCGAAATGCAAAATCAGAAATCCAATTCTCAGAATCACCTGGTCTAATCATTAGGCAAAAGATAGCATCTGCGGACATGTTGAAGAGTTTTGGTAATGCTGGCGAAGGGATTTCAAGCGGAGACGAGTTCAAAATCCAGGTCTCTCGACAAGCCTCTCAACGAAACGCTGCGCCTGCCGTGCAAACGATAGAGGTTTGATGATGCTGGCGAAGGTATATTAAGCGGAGATGAGTTCAAAATCCAGGATCTCTCGACAAGTCTCTCGACAGAATGCCGCACCGGTTATGCAAATGATAGAGGTATGGTGATGCTGGCGAAGACATGCCGAGCGGAGATAGACCGAGCATTCAGTCTCTCTCGACACGTCTCGCGCCAGTCGCGCAAATGCAAAGGTTTCGTGATACTGACGAAGACCTATCCAGTGGAGATGCATCGAGCATTCAATACTTCTCAACAAGCCTCTCTACGAAATGCTGTACTGGTTATGCAAATGGCAGAACTTTGGTGATGCTGGCGAAGGCATACCAATCAGAGATGAATCGAGCGTTCAGTATCTCTCGACGCGCCTCTCGAGGAAGCGCCGCGCCAGTTGCGCCAATGCAAAGGCTTTCGTGATGCTGGCGAAGGCCTGTCCATTGGAGATGCATCGAGCATCAAGAGGTGAAGTCAACCGCCGCGGAATCCTTCCAGGTTCCTCTCCGATCCCGATCCCGATTTGCCGCGCTACCAGCCAGTCGAATCTCGATTGTTCCCGGTTGCAGCAAGAGCTCGCATGCACACTGTTCGTCATACTACATCTTCATCTCCCGCTATCAATCAAAAGTAGCACCTCCAACAAGAGCTGGTTGTATTGCTTTTGGCGTGGTGGTGGTTGAGCCGCTTAAGCAAAGCATCGGCCCCTGCGTTTCGATTGAATGAGGACCAGAAGCCGGGGAGTCGGACAAGTCGAGACGAGGATATCGGCGGTAGTCCAAGTCCAAAATAGCGGCCGGGAGTGTTCTCCGATGCTCGTATCGCTTTTGGGCGAACGTAGCCGGACTTTCATCAGTAGTGACATCTCGCGACCCGTCGCCCTCGTGAGTGACAGCTCCTACCTGCCAGAAGGCGGTGAGTTGGTAGCTCCTAGCTACAACTACTATCCCACGCCATGCACATGTCCGCGGCGGCAAGCAGCAACATTCAAGCACCAGTTCGTCTTACCATCACTCCGCTAGTTCCCGGGCAACGCAGCTACCCAGTCTAGACAAATTCTTCCCCATCACGCGCCACCACCACCATCACCAGCACCTCCCAACATCCAAACCCATTCATACACCCAAAAGGTGTTGGCACAATAGTCTCGGTCGCGGTCCGGTGCAAGTAGGTAATCGGAATTCGAATACAAACTTTCGTCTACGTGCAGCCGACGAAACTTGGCCGAAGGAGGAGCGAGGTTCCCTTAAGCTTCGCACCTGCCGAGAGCGGGAAGATCCATAATACACCACCAGCGCGCGACGCTCAGACCAACCATTCACCGACAAGCCAATAGCGCCACGCGTGGGCGCCGCTGACCCAGTCGGTGGCCCAACAACCACATGCACGTTGATGATGGAGGTGGTGAAGGTTGGAGAAGAAGTCGAGACTCGAGAGAATAAGATCAAAATTAACAGTGTTCGTGTTACCATCGTGTGCTTCAGCAACATCACCAGTAAGTAGTAGTCTATTGATACAGAGGCATGATTCCTATGTCATGTTGAGCATGTAGCTCCCAACATATTCCCTCTCTTTCCCCGCCTGCCTGCCTCCCTCTAAACGCCCAGTCCAAAACAATCAAGTAGTGTCAAATCGATAATATCAAATGGCAAACGATCTATTGTGCATACTGCAAGGGGTATCACAACAATCGGTGCGTGAACGCTAATATGCAGAATCGGGGTAGTGGTCGAAGAAGTGAAGCGCTTGAACGCAGCAATAGTGTCCCTCCAACTCCAGGCTAAGTCATGAACGAGCCGTAACGCCGTAGTAAGGTGTATTTGTTGTTGTTGTGATGATAAAAGTGTTTGGCGGCCGTGATGTGTATCGTGACCTCAAGTGTGGATCCATGTCGAAATGGGTCCGGCGTGGGCTTCGTGTGGTATCGTGTCGCGTGACGTGCGTATAATTAGAAGGTGCTCCAGACCATGCCGCCTTCTGAGCGAGCCATGCTGCCAACACGCATGCTCTCGTCTGGCTTGTGAAGGCTGGGGATGGGCATGGCAGTGCCTTGGGAGCTGTTGGAGGACTCGGCAATGCTGTTGGCACGTGAGTGTTGCTGCAGCTTGCGGACGACCTTCCAGCCGTCGAAGCATGGCTTGCAGGCCTTGCTTGTCGTTCCCTGGGGGTGGTATCGGGCGTTCTGGTCGAGCGGAACGCTGAATTTGATGTGGTTGTCGCATACGAGGTTACCACAGCGTCGGCAGTGATGCCGGCGGAAGAACCAGGTGAACGATTCGTTGCAGATGAAGCACGAGTTGGAAGACTCGTCAGGCTTCCAGTGTGCTGTTGTTGGTGTGCCGGTGACTTCGCCTAGGTCTTCTTCGGAGAAGCTCTCGCTGGCGGCACGGCTTAGGCCTCGTCGCAGGGAGTCGGTGTCGTTGTCCACTTGTCCACCCATGATATTGCCCATTCCGAAGTCGATCGCGGCTGGAGACGCGATGCGACCGCTGTCGAAGCTGCTGTCCTGGCTTGCTGGTGGAGTGTCCGGCGCACGAGGTCGGTTCGGGATGTCCGTTGGTCGCGCTGTGGGCTTGTCGGTCGGACGAAGGGCCGCCGGGATGTAGAGCGGCTGACGAGGCTGGCGTAGCTGCTTCACGTTCGCATGATAGTTCGTGGGCGAGATGTTCGTGGGCGAAGTGGTGGAGCTGCTGCCGCCCTGGGAGAAGCTCTCCGGCGGAGATGGGCCGGTTTGGGGATTCATGTAGTATTTTGAGTTGTTCATTGGTTGTATGAAGGTCGTGGTTGCCATCATCTTCGTTCAGTCGGTCGGAAGGGGGTTGGTCTCGCAGATATCATCGATCGGAATCGAGTGACGGGTCACGGGTAGGATCGAGTACTGATTGCGGCTCGCTCGTGGAGACAAGTTAGGCGGGCCGGGAGTCGACAAAGGCAGGAACAACAATGAGGGCGGGCGAGGCAGTCGCTCCTCTTGTAGACGTGCCGTCGCTGGCGGTACGGTGCTTGGGACTGGAGTTTGAGGCGGTCTGGAGAGCCCTGCGGTGACAGCGTCCTTGCAGCAAGGAACCAGATCCGAACCAGAGGTGGTCGATAGGCGGGGAGCGGTCCAATTGGGCGGTGGTAGGGAGGGAGATAACGAAGTGCAACAGATGCCGGCGTCGCTAGACTCCCCGGCACATCACTTCACAAAGGAATGGACATGCAGCGCGAGGGCATCACAGGGAAAAGCCACGCTGGATGCGAGGCGGGCAAGGCAGGTTGGTATAATATTTGGCTCGGGCGCGCCCCTGCAAGCAGAGTGCTGCTAACGTTAGGTGTTGACTAGGGCGAGCTTCGGTGAGTTTGGCAGGCGGCGGATCCAAATGCCGGCTCACAGACTCTGGCCACACAGCACGCGAGTGATTGCTCTCTCCGGCAACGATTCGGGCGTGGACCCTCAAGCGAGTTTAGCACCACAGCACCACCACGTTCAACGAGCCCACTGCCACTCGGTGCACGCGAGACCACGCGCCGTCAACGTTGTCCTGCCTCAACATCGCACAACAGACACCACCGAAAAGACTCATCCTGCAGCTTCGCAACACATGCAACGACGGCTGCGATGAGCTGCAAATGCGATTGCAACTGCACCACCACACACACGACGCGGCGAGACAGATGGAGGGCGATCGCAGGTGGTGAGGTAGCCGCTGCTGGGTTCAGCGACCAGGATCTTGCCATGGACTATCGCGTCTTGGGACTAGCTCATAGATAAGGAAATGCGCGGCCAATCAGAGACACGCCTGGCCGTGCTGACAGCCCGCCTATTACAGCAGGCGCGATTCTGACCTGCAGCTGTCTGGGTTGCCCGCTGTTGAGCCGACCGGAAGCGCGAGCTGTGTGAGATGAAGTTGATCAAGTTGAAGAAGCAGCGATGCCAGCATCTCCCTCCCCGCAATCCTGCCATATCAGAGTCACGTCCGCAAGCTTTATAGATAGACGAGTCTATTCGCTGGGACGTCATGACCGGTACTCGTAACTTGTCGTTGGTGAGAATCCGGGGCGGAATGGGCATCTCGAATCCGCGGGCCAGATGAAATGCACGTGACCGACGACCACACGAAAGCGCTTGGACCTCCCATATGAAGACACGAACTCTGCCGTGAAGCGAGGCTCCGAGGGTCAGTCGACGACGGTCGAATGATAATGACCATGACTGCGCGTTGCGGCGCTGGAGGTCGCAGAGCAGATGTCAGGAGTCGCGTTGGGCGTCATTGCGATAGGAGGTAGCGCATGTGCGAGGATTTCCTGGTATCCGGGGATGACATGCTGGCCGACGCAAGGAGCGCTCTGTGAGAGATGTGGTTGTGGTGGTGTTGTGTGTCGGGACTCGGGAGTCGGGACCCTGAAGAATTCGGCGGAGCCCACTCGCATTCGCAGCCGCGCACGGATCAAGCCGACAGGAAGGGGCCAAGACCAATCTCGCGCAATGCTCAAGTTGCACCTCGGCGATGCGCTCTGAGGGTCATAGAGGGAGGAGTAAACGCAGGAGTCGGTGGCAACCGTAAGCCTCCAGCACATCGTCTATATCGCACGACATGCGCCTCTCGTAAACACCTCATCGTCGCCCACCACCGGTTCTGGGTGTCGTACATTCGCGTACTAGAGCCATCCCCGCCAAGCGGCAGCTGTCGTGTCCTGAACATTCACCTACCCTGCGCATCGGACGGGCCCCGGCAGATCGGCCCGTGTTTCTTGACACGCCCCCCGAGATAGGCAACACGTCCACCATGTCCACCACTGCTACCACTGTCGAGCCGACCGCAGCGGCACTTCCACCGCCGCCAGAGGATCCCTTCACTCCCGCGCAACTGGGCATCCTCTCTGCCATCGCCGACGCAATCGTCCCGCCGCTCATCAGCCGATCCAAGAGTCACAAGGGGAACACCAGACTGCTCCAGCACCCTCTGCGCAACGATGTCTACGATGACGCCGCCAGGAGAATCTCAGACTTGGCCCGACTCGATGCATCCAACCAAGACCTGGCCACCGCGTATCTGGGAGAGTCTGCGACGGCTCAGCCCGAGTTCAAGGACTCGGTCCAGCGACTAATCGGCTTCTACATGCCAGACCACACCAGAAAGCAGCTATTATTCATTCTCTCCGCCTTAAAGTAAGCTGCGCCCACGTTAGCATCAATCTTTGACTATTGCTTCGGCCGCATTTGGCCAGCTTGCGCGGGATGAAGGGGTGAAACCCTTCTTCCGACCCATTCCCGAGCTTGTTCCACCCAACGTGAGGCGAATCAATATCAGCTGACCAAGTTTAGTACTCGTGCCGGCGCGCTGCTGTTGACGGGATACGCGACTCCACTGGACTTGCTCTCCATTCAGGACCGCGAGAAGATAATCTTGGGCTGGGCGCAGTCGCGGCTTCCGGTCTACAGAGGACTCGCCAGGTCGCTGACGACGCTCGTACGATTGTGCTGGCTGAAGACTTCGCCTACCGTAGGACGAATACTTGGTTACCCACGGGTGCCGACGAATGCTCTGAATCCCGGCCCTGGATATCCATTCCGCTTTGTACAAATTCCTCCGGCGCCGGGCATCGCTGAGCCGGAAGTCATCGAGACCGATGTAGTGATTGTAGGAAGCGGCTGCGGAGCCGCTGTGGTTGCAAAGACGTTGGCCGAGGGAGGGTTGAAAGTGGTCGTAGTTGAGAAGCAGTACTACTGGCCTCCGGAGTTCCTGCCTATGTCCGAGACTGCTGCTGGCACCCATTTGTTTGGAAATGGCGGCGGTCACATCTCTGAAGATGGATCGATCATGGTACTGCCAGGAGCTACTTGGGGAGGCGGAGGAACAGTGAATTGGAGTGCTTCGTTGCAGCCGCAAGGAGGTGTGCGGCGAGAATGGGCTGACAAGTTTGGCTTGACGCATTTCATGGGATCTGGTTTCCAAGGAGATTTGGACTACGTTTGTGACCGCATGGGAGTGAGCTACAACTCGGTCGCTCACAACAAGGGTAATCAAGTGCTCATGGAGGGTGCACGGAAGATGGGATGGGCTGCAAAGCCAGTTCCTCAGAATACTGGTGGTGAAGTTCACAGCGACGGCTACTGCACAAGAGGATGTAGAGACTGCGGAAAGAAGGGGCCGACCGTATCCTGGCTGCCCGATGCAGCAGAGGCCGGCGCCAATTTCATCGAAGGCTTTGACGTACAGGAACTCGTCTTTGGCGAATCAGGGCTCCTCGAGGACAAGCCCGTCATCGGAGTCAAAGGCACCTGGACATCGCGAGACAGCGCAGGCGGCGTCTCCGGCAACGACAAGACAACCCGCGAAGTCATCATCAAAGCCCGCAAGACCATCGTCTCCGGCGGCTCCCTCTACACCCCTATCCTGCTCCAAAACTCCGGCCTCAAGAACAAGCACATCGGCCGACACCTACACCTGCACCCCGTCTCCTTCCTCGCCGCCGTCTGGGATGAAGACGTGATGCCCTGGGAAGGCCCCATCCTCACCTCGGTCGTCAACGAATTCGAAAACATGGACGGCGAAGGCTACGGCCCCAAGCTCGAAGCAACCACCATGATCGCCGGCTCCTTCCTGCCCCTCTTCGACTGGCGTGGTGGTTTGTACTGGAAAGAATTCACCGCCAAAATGCGCCGCATGACCGGCTACATCTCCCTCGCCCGCGACCGCTACGGCGGCAGAGTCTACCCGGACCCCAAGGACAAGCGCTGCCTCATCGACTACTCCCCCAGCAAGTACGACAAGAACCACATCCTCGAAGGCGTCATCCGCCTCGCGGAGATCATGTATGTCGAAGGCGCGCGCGAACTGCACACCGCAATCCCGGACATCGAACCCTTCGTCCGCCCCTCCGCAGAAGAAAAAATCTCCGTGCACGCCAACCCCTCCCCCTCCGTCAACGACCCGGCGTTCAAAGCCTGGATCGCCAAAGTCCGCAAAAACGGCTTCCCGGACCCGGGGACAGGTTTCGCGTCCGCGCACCAAATGGGTAGCTGCCGCATGGGCACGGCTCCCAAGAATTCGGCTGTGGATTTCAAGGGCAGAGTCTGGGGCACCAAGGGCTTGTACGTGGCGGACACGAGCGTTTTCCCCAGCGCCAGTGGTGTCAATCCCATGATTACGTGTATGGGCATTGCGCGGAATATTGCGAGGGGGATTGTGCAGGATGAGAAGGGGGCGGAGGGGACGAGGGCGAGGTTGTAGAATCGACAGGAAGCTCTGCTCGATCTGGATTGTATGATTCAACAGCTCAAGAGCGATAGATTGACGTTTTATAGGCTTGTTTGTAGGTTGTATTCCCGAGTACATAGAGAAGACCCGTGTACACATTGCCGAAAGACTCTTTCTCATCTATGCAACCCGTCGTGTTCGAGCCGTACTGGTCATAAGACGTGTCGTTTAATGCCATCTACTCTATCCGCTTTCCCAGCAAACCCGAACGCCAATCTCTATGCAACGCTGTCCCGCTCGTCGTGAATCTATCAAGCAATCTTCGCTACCACGCCCGGCGGCGGATCTATCTTCTCCGGAAACGCCGAACTGCCCAGGTTGCTCTTACACGCGCTCTTCCAGTCCTTGGGCGTAATCACGTCCGCCGCCTCCTTGAACGCCGCCAGCGTGCAGAAGCTCTCGTCGCCTTCCAGGTGTCTGCCGGGAGCTTTGCAGAACGGTAACGTGACGGGAGTGTCGTTGTATCGCAGACGGACGTAGTGGCCTTCCATGTTGCGCTTCAGTGAGTCCGGCATGCTTGCGAGGGGTTCGCGAGCGGGTGGGCCAGAGGCGGATTTTGAAGGGGAGAAGAGCGAGTACCACCAACTTTTTTCTTTGCTTGGCCATATTGCGCCGGAGGGGGGAGAGGCGTCTTTGGCTTTGAAGAGTTCGAAGGCGATGGAGGAGGTGAAGTTGGGCCATTTATGTTTGTCGTACTCGAAGGCTCCGAGGGATGCGAGGGTTGCTGCGATGGTGGTGTCGTGGCAGCCTGCGAGGGTCATTTTGAATGGTTCGCTTTCGCCTTCCTTGGGGATGCCAGAGGTGTGCTCGACCATGCGCTGTGTCAAGTCGCCGATGAGACCTCCGATTCCCAGTTGGCGGTATTCATTTGTCTCCTGATATCCTGCAAACCATTCTTCCACGCAGATTCTGTCGACGTGAGACCTCACTTTGTCGTCGTAGAACTCGGATGGAAGGCGTGTCGCGGGACCGTGACCTAGAGTAGCGTTGATTGTGTCCATCACTCCGCTGAGTCGAGGGTGGGAGTCGACCTTGACGACTGGGCTTTCCTTGGGCATGTGCTTACCGATCTTCTTGTTGATATATTGCATCTCAGATGAGTCGTTCCAGAGCTTTGCCGCCCGATCTGCGAAGGCATGTGAAAGCTCAGCAAAACGCTTGCAACCGCCTTCATTCGGGAAGAGCGTCTCATCCTGCATCGATCTTTGGACGATAGCAGGCGGTAGCAGACCCGGCGAGCGAGCCGCAACAGGATATAACCCAGAAAAAGTCTGCTGCACGCTCTCCAGCGCTCTCTGGATCGGTGTCGCGCGCAGACTCACTTGATTTCTTGTCTTGTCGTCCATGAACCCTGGCAGAAATCCAAGCTGGTTGACGTACAGCGTCCGTAGGCGCGTTCCAAGCGCTAATGTGGTCTCCCTCCCTCTGTCTGTGAGCTCTCCCGGCTGGCACACCGCGTCTACCTCTCCCTTTGGACCAGCAGCCAGTTTGGGAGACCCGTTCGCACCGAACGTCTCCATCCTTCTCTTCCACGCCAAAGTATCCCATGAGCCGTCTGCCGCCAGGATTGCCGATTTCATCTCGTTGGCGGCTTTGCAATAGGGCCATGTTCCGTGCAGGCCCGCGTTCTTAAAACGTGCCGAGACAGGTGTACGCTCGCCATGTCTCAGGACTATTTGCACTTGCTGGAGTTCGAGGTCCTTGGGATAGAGCTTTGCGAGCTCCTCGTCGCTATACGGCGGTCTGGGCTGGAGAGTAGTCATGGTGCTGGCGGGGGCGGAGGTATGTCTCTAGCGGGTCGAGACACGTAAGACTATTGACTTATCATCGCAGGATGAAGGGTAGATGAGCTTCAGCAAACAGCACAAAGCTCAGGCAATGGAGAAAATGATGTCTGGGTGGTCGGGCATTGGGAAACGTGGGCAAGCGAACGTCAAGAGTGGACTGTGGAGATCCATCGGCTTTAAGCTTTTAGAGTTTCAGCCTCAACGTGCCTGCAGGGGTTCGCACGCGACGCGAAGAGAAGAGGAAAGTCTGCCGTCCCATGTGTGCATTCATCCGTCGCTACAACTTCTACTCCCTCGAGCCATCTGGTCTTACTCGCTTTCCGACAACGCGATCATCCTCCTATGACAGCACCCTACATCTGCGCGTCATGCAGAGCGAGTCTCTCGCTCTCGAGCATCCGCGGCGTCCGTCGGATCGCATACACGGCCTCCCAGCGACAGACAACGAGAGCTCGGCAGGGCAATGATGCGAACTTGGTGCATGGCAGTGAGCCAAGGAATAGGAGCGCGGAAAATGGCGATAAGAGAGCGGTTATCAGAGGCCGGTATTCAGGGAAAGAGCTGAGGCCTGAGGATCTCTTGAATCAATTGGACGGGCTATGGCGACCTCCAGCTCCCGAAAGAAACAGCCATTCACACAAAGTCGAGAGAGACAGCCATTCGCACAACATTGCGCATCCTCAGAGCGCTAGCATGCCAGATAGTCCTGCGCAAGCGAAACGCACTGAGCAACATCGTACTGGTCCAGCCACAACTCGACGTCCTGTTGTCCCTCCAGAGATTGAGGCCAAGGTGAAAGCCTTCGCCGACTGCTGTCATGCTACAGACTTTGGGAAGGCGTGGGACACATTACGCGAGCTTGCGTCGCAGAGTCCATCGTCGGGTGTGGTAAATAGCCTCTTCACGCCAAGGTTCACAAAATCATTGAATCTTTTGACCGTTGAGTGTACGGATCAATGGCTTGCCCATCTTGCTGCAAAGGACGACAATCCCGTCCCGCGCCCGCTTCCACATCCTCTTGAGGTCTTCAGAATCCTCTATGATCTGGAGGCCTTGACTCTATTCAGAGCACCATTATGGCAAGCGGCATCGGGCATTATGGACCTGCGAGTAACAGGCACCGAGAACGAAAAGCTCGCGACTGCTGTGCAAGAGTTGGCGTCGATGTGGAGGATTTGCATTGCTAGGCGTCTTTTGCGGCCATCACAGGACTCTGAAAAGCCGGATCCGCAGGCCACATCACGAACCATTGCAGATGATGGTGACTGGAGCTTTCTTCCTTCACCATCAATATTTGCTTCCTTGCCGTCGGAGAGACGGTCGCACGACCATTTCCGAGATTTACTCGCCATGCTCGTGCCGTCAACGGGCCAGAAAGATTTCCTCCAGGCCGACTCTTCTCCCCGCTTAAGCCAGCCTGACTATGTCAGTGCAGTCTTGGTTACCTTGGATTTGCTTCGTTCGGTCTCTACTTTGCAGGCTGATGGAATCAACCGCCCTGTGTCTGAGCTTCCGGCCTGCGCTCCTTTTGTTCAGATCCTAGAAACGTTGCTGCAGATATGTCCTGGCCCTGCATTGTCTGATCAGCTGCAAATCAAGATGAGCCGTACCAAAGATGAGATGCTGGCCGAAGAATACAGACAGCTGGCTCTCCGAATGAGAGTTAATGACAAAAGATTGGTTGTACCTGTTGTGGCGCCGAAAGCTCGATACAGCAAGCGTGAAGCCCAGGATGGTCTGTACAAGACAAGGAGTATGCCGGCTTCGGACGTCGAGGAATTTGCGTCGCTGAGTTGGCAACGAATACAACGTGCAGTGGATAGGCAGGACCTGATTTTTCTAAGGAGGCTGCGCTTGGAGATCCTTGCCGTCGCTGGCGCTCACCAGAACAGGAAGGCTGCGCTTCCCCTTGGATTGTTCGAGGCTCTGATGACGGCGTTTCTATCCCTTCGAAGTGAGCAGGACGCCGTAGAACTGTGGGTTTACATCATCAAAGCCGGTTATAAGCCCACAGCGAAGACATACACCGCCATGATGAAAGGTTGTTCGAAGATACGGGATACCGATGGCGCGGAGGCTTTCTGGCAGAAAATGCGGAACGATGGTATTCAGCCTGATGAACACGCCTGGTCTACGCGAGTGTTCGTCCTCCTCAGCAACCGGCGTGAGTTGGATAAAGGGCTGCAAGCGCTCAGGGAAATGGGTCAAGAATGGTACAATGCTGCGAAAGCCAAATATGCCCGAGAATTGGGTGCCAAGAAAATAGCAGCAATTCCGAGCAACAAGCTGGCGGGCCAAATTCTGGCTCGGTATCCAGGCCCTGTGGATGGAGTGGCGCGCCCTGACGTCGCTACCATGAATGCGGCGATATCAGCCTTGGCTCATAACAATGACAAGCACATTCCTCAGGTACTCGCTTGGGGACGTTCGTTCGGCTTGGACCTCGATGTCGTAACCTATAATGCGCTTCTGAGCCTTTCGATGCGGCAGGACCGAGCAAACGAGGCGTTGGACTTGCTGAAACGCATGCAGCAGAACGGAATTGAAGCCACGAGCACGACATGGACTATCATCCTCTCCGCTCTCTTCGAAGGCGGAACTCTCGACAGACTAGACCATGCCCAGCAAGAGCAAAAAATCCTCACCTTCATGAACTCCCTAAAGCTCAACAACAGCGAATGCCCCATCGACGACAAAGGCTTCGCCCTCACCATCAACCACCTGCTAAAACGCTACAACAACCACACCGCAGCCACCGCCGTCCTGCACTATATGATCAACTCAGGCCGCGAACCCAACTCCTCCATCTACACCATCCTCATGACGTACTACTTCCAACGCGAGCCCAAAGCCGACCTCGAAGCCGTCGAAGCCCTCTGGGCCCGCATCAGCACTGCGAACCACGGCTGGGGCGCCCAAGTCGACAGCGTCTTCTACGACCGCATGGTCGAGGGCTACGCTTCCAACCACCGCTACGTCGGCTTGCAGCCCGCGATCAACTTCCTCAAACGCCAGCGCCACGCCGGCATGCGCACGGGTTGGAGAGCTCTCGAGGCGCTGGCGAGGGCGTACGCGGAGTGTAAGAAGTGGACGCGGCTGAAGTTGTTGGTGCGCGAGGTGAGGCATAGTACAAGGGATTCGAAGAGTGGGCAGTTTAAGTTTGGACAGGCGAGTTTTTGGGACTTTATCCTCCAGACGGGGATTTTGCGCGAGCAGGGGATTACTCACACAGAGCAGTTGATGGATGAGAGTAATTGGGGTGAGAAGTGGGAGAGAAGTCAGATAGGTGACCACGCAGGTAGTGACGTGGAGTGAGCAACCACACGGCCTGTAAATACTCGCAGAATTGAAGATGCTGCTCTAGAATACCAGTGCCGCTGGAGACAATCATCATTCAAGTACGCGTACCTCTTGTTGGCCCTTTGGTTACATTCATCGCTTGGGAACACGGTGAAGGGGGTTCGTAGTTAAGTACCTAGATTCACATGACCCTTGCGAGCCACTAAGTGGGAGTTCTGCCGTCTCTTGTCTAACTGTACATAAAGTCCATTCACGGAGCCAGCTCATCCCCTTCACGCAATACTCGCGCCAGAGAGCAGATCAAATCAGTCCTACTCCTGCTTCTGCTGCCCACCCGCCTGCTCGCTATCAAACAAGCCATTCCCATCATAATTCGCAAACTCGCTGCTCAGAATCTCATCTAAACCCTTCCAGTCCATTTCACGGCCCGGAGTATTGAAAGTAGGGAGATCGCTGAAATCAAATTGGCGGCTCGGGCTCGTCATGACACCATCTATGCCATTGGCCTCGTTGAGCATTTGCGCCAGGTGTCGCGAGAAAGGTGAGGGCTCGACGTGGCCGCTACCGCTGATGCTGCGGCCACCTGGGGTTCGCTCGAGTCTGCTCGGCGTCGAGCGGAGAAAGTAGCGACCGGACGGAGAAGTCATGAAGTCGTTGGCATTGATGTCTGCGCTGTTCGCCGCGTTCTGATTTGGCGTGAGAGCCTTGCGCTTGCGGGTGCTTGGAGTTGGTGTCTTCAGCAAGTCAGAAACTTGTCGCTGAGATCGGGGAGTTTGCTTCAGAGGCGTCTTCCGTCGCGGTGTCCTAAAGAGAGAACCGGGTGAGCCTTCAAAAAGGGTTGCCAAGTCATCGTGATCATCGAGGGAAGGTGCTTGGTTCTCCTTGTCAAAGGTCCCAAAGACGTTGACAGTTACCTCGTCACCTGATGACACGGCCTTGAGCACGGTCTTCTCTACCTGAGCATCGCCAGGTGGTGGAGTCGCCGTCTTGGGAGCTGGACTTGCTTCCAAGCTCTTGCTCTCGCCCGGTCGTCTTGGTGACGGAAACAGCAATCGTCTGTATGACTTTCCATCTGGTGTCAAGTCGAGTTCGATAGGCTCATCTTGCGAACCGTTGAAACGGATAGGACTCGACTGCACCTCACGCATCAGTGCCGTGTTCCGTCTGCTAGGACCCGCATTGCCGCTGGAGTTGGGGCGACGAGTAGAGATTTGCGGCTGCATACTGTTGGCCCGCGGTCGCCGAAGAGGTGCTCGCTGCGGTGCATCTTCTTTAGAAGCACCTTGATCAGCCTGACTTTGGTCGCTCTCTTTGCTCGACTCATTGCTATCCTCAGGACCCGGTTGGTCAGTGAAGAAAGCTTCTGACTGCGGCTCGACACCATCCGTTGAGAAGCCCTCGCCACCGGTCTTGGACTTCTTCTTTCTCGGAGCGCACTTGCGGTGCCATCGGTCTTCAGGCCGCATGTTCCTAAACTTGTGAAACCAAAGTCCGCATGGGTTGCAGACAGTCAATTCGTTGAAGCCGACGCCAATCTCGTTATCCTTGGTCTTCTTCATACTCTTGCGAATGAGGAAGCTCAAGACCTCGCCCGTTTCGTCGTCTGTTGTGAGGTTCTCGATGCCGATCGTCTCGCCCTCAGCCTCCGCCGAGTCAAGGGGAGAAGGCTTCCCGGCAACTTCTTTGACGTATATCTTACGCCAGGTCGGCGTTTCAATAGCTCCACAGTGAGAGCAGTAGACTGGCATCTCACCTCGCGCGATCGCATCTTTCAGACGTTGCTCGATCAGCTTTCGTCGCGGAGCTCCAGATCCGGATCGAGCAGGTCCTCGCGGCCGGCTTTCAGTATCACTAGGAGCTGGTGAGCCTGCCTCTGAGTCATTCATCGTATGAGACCGCTGGAGAGGTTGCCTCCTCTGCTTTGGTGGAGCTTGAGATCCTTCTTGAGATTGCGCGCGAGGAGCAGGCTTCGATGGCAATGCAAGAGAGCCTCGGCGAGAAGCATTACCGTCCGGCTGAGGAGTCTGATTCTCATTTGGCGACATAGCCGATGACGCGGCTGCAGCCTTCTTGGATGCGTTCTTAGGACTGAAAGCGGTGTTAGTCACGGTCGCTCCAGAAGCAGGAATCTGAGTCCTCTCCGAAAAGCTCTTTGAAGATTTCATCGGTTTCAACGTACCCTTGGCTGCCATCCCGCCTGCCTGGTGGCAGGTTGATGATTGATTTTTGTGGCAATCGGTCCATGTCGCCAGGCTGCTCCAGCTGAACATTGAGCTCGCTCGGAGGAGCATTAGCAAGGTAAGGCGTGTCACCAGCGACAGAACCTTCGGTCTTAACGAAAGTCTGGTGCTGATAACCTCTCGATCTGTACTGCTGTGCCATCTCCATGTCCTGAGCATCAGGACTGCGATTCTCATCCTCCTCCAAGCTCTCCATCACAGTTCCACTCATATATCCACTATCAGCGAGTCGGCTAGGTGGCAAGGTTGGAAGTCCAGGACTACTGGGTGTTGGTTGGTTGTAACCCGGAATCAGAGGTGGAGACGAAGGGATGTCCATGGGGGTTTCGCCGGTCATGCTATTCTCGGGAGAACTACCCTCGGGCGAGGTGACAGCGTCAGACATAGGCTCAAAATCGGACATGAAGTCAGATTCTACTGTGGACTGTCTCAGGCCACTCCTCGGACCTAATGATTGCTGCTTGGCCTGGTGTGGCAGATAAGTGCGTTTTGGAACTGGAGTAGGCACACGAGGTGGAGGTTCCAGATCGGTTCCAGGAGCTGAAGGGCGCTTCGCTATCGGTCTGTGCATGTGCATCGAAGACGCCGTAGAGGCGGTGACACGAAGGTCAGATGATTTGGCTCCAAACGACGATTTGCCACGCCAGTCCGTCTGCACGACTTTTGCGCGCTTACGCGGCTGGCCGTCTTCATTGTAGAAGACCTCTGCTTGTTGCTGCGATGGCTGCTGCTGTCGATGTTGGGATGATGCTTGGTGTTGATAGGTGGGTGCGTTGGCTTCACTTCGCACACTAGCACGTGAATTGGGCCGAGATTGATCCGGGAAGTCTTGAGAATATCCTGAGAAGCTCTGGTGACGTAATTGGTCGTTATGGATGCTGGAAGCAGGACGCATAATTGGGCTTCCAGTCCGGCTGCCTGGGGCGCTGTGAGGATGGGCGGAAAATGCGGGGTTGTAGGCAAAGGCAGAGTCGTTCGGGGTCTCTGCGATGCCCACACTACCTGGCTGCTGAGAGCCGCTGACATCTCCGCTGCTTCCGGATCCTAGTCCGAACATGTTCTCCAACAGAGCTGCGCCATTATCGCCACCGGCCATGGCATCGAAGTTGAAGTAGTCATTCGGAGTCTGCTGCTGGGCCTTGTTGTGATGCATCGAAGTATTCCACGCGTTGGGGTCGAATCCACTCGACGTCGCAGGGCTCATGCTCCTGAACGCATCCGCCGCCTTCGCATTCACAACAGGCCTCGACAACGGCGTCAACTTGAACTTGACCTCCAAAGTTTCCTTCACACCGCCGCTGAAGAGGGCGGCCACATTTTTACAGACGCGTCCTGTGATCATCGCCTTGTCCTGTCCAGCCGACGTGTCCATGAGCGCAGAAAGCCTTCCTTGTCCGACGATAGGCGTGTCATACTCGGTATAGTCATAGTTGTAGACCGTGAAGTCGCCGTTATCGAGCTTGGACACGATCTCCGGGGAAGCCGTCACGATGGCCTGGATACACTGCTGAATATCGATGACACCAACCTGTGACTGTTCGTCGAGGGCGACGACGGGGATATGGAGGGTATCCGGGAACCGTGCCAGACACGTGGTCTTGCCTTCAGCATCAAACGTGTAGAGCACCTTGACACGCATCGGACGCGTTGGCAGGTCTCCGAACGAACTTCCATCGCCGGAATCCATGGTGTCGGATGTTGATGTAGGTGGCTAAGTTTGGATTCGAAGGTCGAAGCTCTTTTATAGGTGCCTCGCTGACGGGCTGGGGCCAGCAGGCGTGCTACAGCATCCCGTAGAAGAATCGGACGAGGTTCGCGGGCGGTGGAAGCGGGGAGAACGCGCTGTCGTTATGACTCGAGAGGTGTTGCTTCCTCTTAAGCCGAATAGAAAGGAAGCTGGCGTGTCTCGTGAACGCCAAAAGTCATACAGAAGGATCGTGTTCGAAAGGTGGGTGGTGTTGTGGTTGTGGGAGAAGTGGAAGTGGAAGTTGAAGCTACGAACGAGCTCGCGTCCAGAGGCTCGCGTTGGATCGGCGCTAAGATCTCTCGCCGCCGACGCGCTTCACGTGCCTCAGCCATCTGCTTTTTGAGTTTCGTGAAACCGAAGTTCATCCGGCGCGCATCTCTCTTCCAGCTTCAGGTCAATAGTTTGTCGAAGGACTTCAGTATATCGACACCCCGGACACCCATTCCACCAACCACTCAAGGTCACCCCAAATCACTCGCAACCACGTCCAAAATGGCTTCCGGAGCACCCGACGCAAAAATCCAAGAGCTGATGCAAAAACCTCGCTCAGAACTCACGTACGCACCCTCCACCACTGCAAAACTCCATACATACTGATCACTCACACGCGCAGCGAATACGAAATCTCCGTCATCGAAACGCACGAATTCGCCTCCGGTCCGCTCTCACTCCTCCAAACCGCCGTGCGCCAGCACACGCAAGTCCTGATCTCGTGCCGCAACAACCGGAAAATGCTGTGCCGCGTCAAAGCCTTCGACCGCCACTGCAACATGGTGCTGGAGAATGTGAAGGAGATGTGGACGGAGGTGCCGCGCACAAGCGATGGGAAGAAGGGACGCCCGGTGAACAAGGATCGCTTCATTAGTAAGATGTTTTTGAGGGGTGACTCTGTCATTTTGGTGCTGTTGAGTTGAGTCAAGACATGGGGAAAGAGCGGAAACAGGAATTTTTTGCGATGAGAATGAGGAGCGAGGGCCGGGTTTGATGGGGGACAGTACGGCGTCATGGCGTGGGATGCGTGCGATTGGAAATGATGCGGCTGTCGGTATGGGTTTCCTCGAGTCGTGGTCCCTCTCACCAGGCTGGCTAACTCAGAATGAGCGATCCTCAGAGCGCGCAGCCCGAAAATGGGTACGCGTCAGACGAAGAAAAGATGCGGCGATGAGTCTGCGAAAACGTGGACTGTGTATTACAAATGTATGTACCCAACGAGCTGCCTAAACCTGGTCGCTAAATGGCTCAAACAAAAATCTCTTCAAGTGTTCATCATCTTGCTTCACTGCAGCGCTTCCGCAAGACCGCTCAAGAACTGCGATAGACCGTACGCTCCGGGGTCTGGGACTTCTTCGAAACCGCTTCCTCCGACGTACACGGTCCGGCCGAGGCTGGCCTTCATTCCCTGAGTCGACTGCGAGCCCTTCTCTGCTGCCTGTGCCGCTTTCTGCATGTCTCCCGTCGAGCTGAGCTGCTCCACAAACGGTACGAGGGCGTCCATCAGCGTTCGGTCGCCTGGCTTGGCTGGTGTGTAGCGGTTGAGATTCCTGATCGCGTGGTTCAGGGCATTCGACCAGATCTTGGCGTCTACTGGTTTTCCTCCGTTCCCTTGCTCGCGCAGACCGGCTGCGAGTGAGTTGAGGAAGATTGCATATATTGCACCAGAAGTGCCGTCCATCTCCATCTCGACGATGTCGATGATTTTGTCTAGGTAGAGAGCGACGTCCTTTTGACGGGATCCGCCGTTGATGTGCTTCTGGATACCCTCGGCGCCACGCTTGAGACCGATACCGCAGTCGCCATCGCCAACGACTGTGTCGTATCTTGTGATCTCCGGCTCTGCCTTGATAAGCTTGTCGAGAGCATGGTTGAGAGCTTTGGTCGCTGCAGCAGGATCGAACTCCAGCCCGCAAGGCTTGTTCTCTCCGCCCGAACCAGCAGCAGCGTCACGCGTCTGCTTCGGTGGCTGCGTCCAAGTCTTTGCGGTGATTGCAGCGGACCAGCCTGGTGCTTCTGAAGGGGCGTCCAGAAGCTCTAGCACGGACTTGCCGATTCCCAGATCTGTCAGCTTCAGCAACGAGATGGAAAAGCCCAGTCCATTGAGGGAGGTCATGAATGTGCCCGAGATGATGCGGACGGGCTTGATGCCGTAGTCCTTCTGCAGCTGGTCCACGACTTCCGCGGTAACACCACCCAACTCCAGGACAGAGACACCACCAAGGTTGTTGATCAACAGCACCGTCTCATCCGAGCTGCTCACGTTCAGAAATGCCCGGTCCTTATCGCTCTGGTCGAGCATATACTTCAGCATCTTGTTGACCGTCTTCGGCAAATCCGTCGGACCGCGCTCAAATCCAGGCTCATTATGAATCCCCATTCCAATCTCAATCTCATCTTGCTTCAGATCCTCCTCCGTCTCCCCTCGTCCGGGAACGTGCACATGTGCAAGCGAAGACCCGATAGACACTGTGTTGTCCGCGACCGTCTGGGCGACTTTGTGCACGTCTTTCAAACTCGCTCCTTGCGCCGCGAGAGCACCCGCGATCTTCTGAATCAGCACCGTACCCGCAATACCTCTACGCCCGACCTTGCCGCCCTTGGCGCGACCAACACCTGCGTCGTCGCCCATGACAATCATCTCGACCTGCACGCCCGCAGCCTTCGCCTTCTCAACCGCCATTCCGAAGTTCAGCACGTCGCCTGTGTAGTTCATCACCACAACCAGGACTCCCTTCGACGTCTCGATGCGCTCGGAAATGCATCTCCTCACTTGCTCCGCGGACGGCGAAGCGAAGATCGTTCCAGCTACCGCACCGCTGAGCAGGCCTGGCCCGACGAAGGCAGCGAAGGAAGGCTCGTGGCCGGAACCACCGCCGGAGATGATGGAGACTTGGGGTTTGGCGGCATCTGGACGGAGGTAGATTACTTTATTTTCCGGGTCGTAGGCGGTGTTGGGGTTGGTGTAGGTGATTGATTTGAGGGCGCTGGAGACGAGGTGTGTCGGGTCGTTGATGAAGTGTTTTGCTAAGCAAGCAAATGTAAGTCAGAGTCTCGTTTCATTGATTTTAAGGCTTTCTTACAAGACATGTTCACGTCAATCGTATTATTACGGCGCTGAGAAAGCGGGAAGAAGAAGAGATAGCAAAGCAGGAAAGAGACGCAGGAAAGCTGCGAGAGGCACAGGAAATAGTAAACAGTTGGCGGATCAGAGCAAGTGGTGCAGTGGACCTTTCACTCACCCAAGGCTCGTTCTAGAGGTCGTTAAGCGTGTGATGGCCTCCACAGCTGTCCATCTGCGGGGCAAAACACGTCCAGCCGCCCCGCGTCTGCACTTGGTGCAGGTGGAGCGAACCATTGGAGACTCCACCACCTCCACCACCTCCACCACACCACAGACACCGTCGCAAGACGGACACTTCCCCGACTTCCGGTGCACTTCTTCTTCGGACCCGAGAGAGTGGGAGCGCCGTCCACCGACCGTTGATCTCAAGGTCAGCAAATCTTTCTTCTAAAGACAAGGCGGCATCGAGATTCTGAAAAGTCAGTCGGGGAAGCTGCACGCATTCGTCGGTCCGAAGGCGGCAGCTGGAAGCGCCTCCAGGATTCACCAGGAGGGACTTCCTAGCCTCTGCATCCTTCTGCATCGTGCCTCACTTCAGCTTACGAATGCTTCATATCTGCTGCCGCCTCTCGTGACACTCCATTCCTTCTCATTAAGCGAAATCAGCTGGATTGAACGAGGATTTCTCTTAGCTGTGTGGCTGTCACAGTGGACCGCATTCGCAATCAACGCGCCGTGCCTCACGATATCACATCTTCGCAGTTTCACAACTTCGTCCCTCTGCTCTTGGCGATTCGGCCAACCTGTTCCGGGGGCAGGTACCAGCCCGTCCACTTTTCCTCCAGCGCATGGCTGACTCCGGTGACTCTGTCCCATGGCCGGTTTTCTTGCAGGTACTTGATGACAGCGAAGTCGGCGTCGCCTGCAATCGCACAAAGATTAGAGATATTAAACGCCTCCAAAGTGGTATTGGAAAACTGACCTTCAGGATCATACCCAAAAATACTCAACACCGTCTCCGGCGCTCCCCATAAATTCCAACTCCGTGCATTCGCATCTGGCCCCATAACCCTCCTCTTAGAATCCAAGTTCCTCACCTCCTCCATCGCAACAGACTCCCTCACTGACTCCTTCGAACTCTCATCCCTCGCATTACCACGAGGCGCTTCTTCCGCCATATAAATCCCTCCCATGATGAAAGACGCCTGCTGCTTTGCCCACGCGCGCGGCATGCGCGTCTTCTCATAAATCTCTACCGCTTCGGGGAGCGTCAAGACACCATTAACGACCTCTCCCATCACGCGTCCTAGAAACGCTCCGTCTTCCATACTCGTCGCCGCGCCCTGCGCGAGGTGATTAACCATCGAATGCGCCGCGTCGCCCATCAATACCACGCGTTTATTCTGACTCGACCAGCTCTCCAACGGCCCCGTCACCAGCAACGGCCATCGCTTCGACGCCGGCACCAGGTCTAGAATTTTCCTCAGTCGCGGGTCGATGTCTTTGAAGTACTCCCGCATCTCTCGCATATCGCAGTTATCTTGCACGTCCGTCACGGGCTCGTCGCGGTAGTGCGACATGACGGCGTTCCAGTCCCTGCCCGCGGAAATCGGATACATGATCACGTAGCCCTTTTCGTAGGCCCAGACGTCGATGTCGTTGCCGAATTCGCGGGCTTCGGGGACTTTGGTGTATATGTGATCGTAAGGCAGAACCGCGCGGTAGGCGGCGTTGTTGGTCGGAGCCCGAGGGGTGACGTTGGGGAAGAGATGTTTGCGAACGACAGATTTGAGGCCGTCGGAGCCGATGAGGAGGTCAAAGGTGTATTTCGCGCCTTTGTAGGTTTCTACTTCGACGGGAATGGTCTCAGACTTGATTTTCGTCACGCGAGCATCTGTGATGATCCGTACGCCGTGGCGGCGAGCGCCTTCAGCGAGACCGGTATGTAGATGATGGCGATGGACCATCCACCACTGCGCAAGTCAGTCAATTTCCAAATCCAACTTTCCAAAATACACCCACCGGAAACCCCAACTCCCTCACCGTCTTCCCCGCCAAATCCGTCCTCTGCACCACCTTTCCCTCCCGATTCCGCATATTGATATACTTACACTGCACCAGATCATCGCCAATGATTTTGTCAACGCCCCATTTGATCAGCAGTCGAGATACATTCGGGGTCATCTGGATTCCAGCGCCGATTTCTCCGAGTTCGGCGGCGGATTCGAGGATGGTGACAGTACATCCAGCGCGAGCGAGAGCGATTGAGGCTGCCAGACCGCCCAAGCCTGCGCCTACAAGGCCGACGTTTAGGGGTTGTTTCTTTGGAGGCTGGGAAGGCAAGGCGTTAGCTTGGTTCTGCGTTGCGAGGAGTGGGAGGCGGACGTACCATTGTTAGGCCATGCAAAGGTGTGGTAGCTGGATGAGCAGTTGGGATGTTTTCAATGTGGTCTGAGTTGTTAGCTTTCGACATGTGGTGGTAGATATGCAATAGCCGAGGCGGGTAAGCATCAAGGGACGATGTCGTGGTTCTCCGCATAGCTCGGACGAGGCATCGTCGCGCGAGGTATATGTACCTGCAGTAGCTCAGTAACTATGAATGCTTGCTAATCTTGCAACCGCAACGCGATGATTGGCTTAGTCTGTCAACCGCCTGCAATTCATCAGTGCAATTTGAAGGTCGTGACTCCGATGTTGGAGGTAGTTGATATTGCCTCACAGGACGGATCTCCAAATGTGGTGTAAAAATTACTCTCTCCAAGTATGTACACAGAATCCAATGTGTGCAATCGCAATTGCAAGGGGTATATATCGTCAATGTCATGATTGCACAGGCGGAGGCGGCGCCTTGTTGCCCCTTCGCTTCGACAGTAAGCTCTTGAAGGCTCCCAGCCACTTCGTCAAGCTTTCTTCGTCCTGTGCGCAGAACCGAAAGTTCCGCTCTTCGCTGATGATCTGCATGCAGAAGGCCTTGCTCTTTGAAACGGGATCGATCTCTACGGCATCGATCACGCTCGCGAACGGTAGTATTACCTGCGCGGTATACTCTTCGTCGTTTTTGTAGATCGTCAGTTGCTTTGGTCTCAACACCATCCATACTTTCTTCCACTGCCGGACGCCCGATTTCGACTTTAGAAGGTATATCCAGCCATGACAGACGATACGCTCGTCAGAACTTGCAGACACCTTCCTCTCATCGGATCCTATTCCTAGCCCGGACATCTGACTGGGATTTCTGATGCCCATTGAAGGCCGGATCGGTGTTTGGCCGTATATTGAAGAAGTTGGCAGAGAACCAACTTGCGTTGCTCGAGTACTGCTTGTTGAGGGACGACCGTCAGCAGTGTGAGACAGAGACAACGCAGACATTCGTGCCGGAAAGCTGTCTGAGAAGTCAGAATATGATCCGTGCTCTGCGCCTGAGTAGTCCAGCTGCGACGTCCTCCTGGCAGTAGTCATGTTTGTGCTGCCTCGATCTCGTGTCCTGGGCAATGATTGGCTTGGGAAAAAAGCGTCGGCATCTGACGAGCTGTATCCTGTGGCTCGCTCATCCGCTGACGGACTAATGTTCGCATCTATGCTCCGTCCGAACCCCTGGTATGGTGTGGGCACGCCTCCAGGGCTGGCCAGCTCAAACTCCTCTTCCTCCCTGTCGATCCTTGCTTCCCGGCGAATGCATTCCACCCATTCTTGCGCCTCTTGATCCGAATGTGCTTCCAAGTGATAATTCCTCGAGGGCGAGAACAACCCAAAGACATGCTTCTCTTTCCGCTTGGAATCTTTCTGTCGCGCGACGGCTGTGAGTTCGGAGAGATTGATCTGGTGACGGAGTTTCGATTCTTGCTTGTCGCGGTATATCGAGAGGAGGTTCGGTCGCAGGACTATGTATATGGGTTTCCATGACTGCACGTGCCTCAGCCATGTGCTCGCGTGTCTCGCTCAAAAGCAGTACGCACCTTCGTCTTCCTCGTTCGCTTGAGCACCTCTCCCGCCTTTATGATCCTGTCAAACTCATAGCTGCCTCCCTGTGTCACCGGCGTGAACGTATTCACTGAAAGGCGTTGCCCATTCTTCTGCGGCGCGGGTATGGTCAAGCCTGGCTGAGGATGTGAGGCCGTTGTTGGCGAGATCTGAGGCTCCAAATCCGGCATTTCACTTGTCGCAACTAGTCACAGTATGACAGAGAGGGATGTAGAGGCAAGTGTCTCTGGCAATTGAGGAGCCGGCGTGGTACTCGGAGAATATCAGGAGATTGAGTTTGGTGCTCGGCGTGAAAGGATGCAGGAGATGATTGGAGGGATGCGCGGGCGATGCGCAGAGAGGTCAGCCGATGAGGGCGCGCGCAGTTATATATGGTCGCGTGTCGCGGGAGGAGGGGAAGTCGGACATTGGTATTATCGTATATGGAAGTGGCGAGGGAGTGGCAGAAAGAATGCTCGTGCATGTGTTTCAGTAGCAAGTTCATGCGCACAGCGCATGGAGTGAGAGTACAGGACCCTGACTCGAGATGACGCTGAATGAGCCAGCAAGCGGATCCTGGCTCTTCAAAAGTTCACCACCACCAGCCCGCTTTGTCGCCAACACCAACCATCTTCACAACAAAACCGGCCTTTCATTAGATCTTTTGGTTCTGTGCAGAGCCGGCCACCTCAACACATATACGTGCTGCACGGCACAACAAGCGGGACAACCTGAAATTGCTGGAGCTTTCAAAACTGGATCAGGATCGATTTTCTTAACACAAGCAGAGGTCGTATAAAACAGAGCTTCGGCCAGCCTCTTTGCACGAGGTCGATTCCATCATGCCTGTCGTCCAGCCTGAAAAGCTGGTCAGGCTCCAACAACAAGGCGATGGGATCAGAAATGTGTGTGCTTCTCCCAAACGGCCGTCCTCGCCGCTGAGGAGCTTGCAGCTAATCATGACCCATAGATTTGCATCCTGGCACATGTCGACCATGGCAAGACTTCCTTAACCGACGCCTTGATCGCCACAAATGGCATTATTTCTCCCAAGCTTGCGGGGCGAATCCGCTACCTGGACTCTCGCCCGGACGAGCAACTGCGTGGGATTACCATGGAATCCTCTGCAATTTCTCTCTACTTCTCCTTACTACGAAGAAATGCTCCAAATGCTGAGCCCGTGCAGAAAGAGCATCTCATCAACCTGATCGACTCGCCTGGCCACATCGACTTCAGCTCAGAGGTGTCCACCGCATCAAGACTGTGCGATGGCGCTGTGGTGCTAGTCGATGCGGTCGAGGGTGTCTGTTCTCAGACCGTCACCGTCCTCCGCCAGACGTGGGTGGAGAAGCTGAAGCCTCTTCTCGTCATCAACAAGATGGATAGACTAATCACTGAGCTCAAACTAAGTCCTGGGGAGGCATACACGCATCTATCAAAGCTCGTCGAGCAAGTCAACGCCGTAATGGGCAGCTTCGCCCTAGGTGAGCGCATGGAAGACGATCTCCGCTGGCGAGAACGAATAGATGAAAAGGTAAGTGCGGCAGCCGCAGCGAAGGAGCAGGACTCGAACGGCGTCGAAAAGGGTCGCCAAGGCAGCATCGGCCAGGATGATGAAGGCGTGATCACTTCTGGTACACCGGCGGAGTACGAAGAGAAAGACGACGACGACATTTACTTTGAACCAGAGAGAAACAACGTGATCTTCAGCTCTGCTATTGATGGCTGGGCATTCACGCCACGGCAGTTCGCAGGCCTGTACGAGAAGAAGCTGGGAATCAAGCGAAATGTGCTCGAAAAGGTACTGTGGGGGGATTACTATCTTGACCCCAAGACGAAGAGAGTCCTTGGGTCAAAGCATCTCAAAGGGCGTCATCTCAAACCAATGTTTGTTCAGCTTGTCCTGGAGCAGATTTGGGCTGTCTATGAAGCCACTACAGGAGGGCCTAACAACAAAGGCGACCCAGCCCTACTCGAAAAGATCACTAAAAGCCTGAACATCAACCTTCCCGCACACATTATGCGATCTCGCGATCCAAAGGCGCTACTGAGCGCTGTCTTCGCTGCTTGGCTTCCGCTCTCCACAGCACTTCTTGTCTCTGTGATCGAACACCTTCCTTCTCCAAAGACAGCTCAAGAAGCAAGAATGCCAGGCCTGCTAGAGTCGTCTCCTGGCTCAGAACATGTCGACGACAAGGTCAAAGAGGCCATGGTTCATTCAAATGCTACCCTCGGAGAGCCGACTGTCGCATATGTCAGCAAGATGGTGTCCATACCTGAGAGCGAGTTGCCTTCAAACAGGCGTCGGGGCGGTGCTCTGACGGCAGAGGAGGCTCGAGAGCTTGGGCGTAAAAAGCGAGCGGAAATCGCAAGAGCACAAGCTCAAGCAAATGGCGATGCTTCAGTTGACTCGGTGACAGACGCTTTGAGCACAGCAGCGATCGGCGAGGAGGAATCAGGCGGCACAGCGGAAGCCGATGAGGAGCAGACCAATGATCCAGAGCACCTGATAGGCTTCGCTCGACTCTTCTCTGGCACGCTCACCGTCGGTGACGAGGTTTACGTCTTGCCACCCAAGTTCACACCAGCAAGACCAAACGCTCAGCCGCAACCTAAGAAGGTCACAATAACTGCACTATATCTGCTGATGGGTCGAAGTTTGGAGACACTCAACTCGGTGCCTGCTGGGAACGTTGTCGGTATTGCTGGGCTAGAGGGTGCCATTCTCAAGAACGGGACCATTTGCTCGCGATATGAGGGTGCTCCAAATTTGTCGTCTACCACTGCGATCTCGACAAACGCCCCCATCGTGCGTGTTGCATTGGAGCCTGCCTTCCCTGGAGACTTAGACAAGATGGTACAAGGACTGCGGTTGCTTGTGCAAGCAGATCCTGCAGTGTCTTATGAGCAGCTCGAGAGCGGTGAACACGTCATTTTGACCGCTGGTGAACTGCATCTCGAGCGCTGCTTGAAAGACTTGAGGGAGCGGTTTGCCAAGTGTGATATCCAAGCTGGACAGGCTATGGTGCCGTACCGCGAAGGAATTGTCAAAGCTGAGGAGATGAACCCGCCTCGGGATCCCGCCTTAGGACGCGGCAGAGTGGAAGGTGTGACTTCGAGCAAGCAGATCAGCGTCCGTTTGAGAGTCAGACCGCTGCCAGCTCCTGTCACCGAATTCCTGATCAAGCACACGGGCGCCGTGAAGCGGCTCTATTCAGAGCGCAAAGCTCAGGAAGAGGAGCGTCTTACCGGCAATACACAGCATGGTAATGGATCAGGCGATGTTGATCAGCAAGAAGTCGAAGTCGATGACACAGGCGCAGAGGCCGGCCAGCAGCTCTCTACTGCCGAATTTAAGAAACGCCTGTCTGAAGCTTTCGCCGAAGAAAAAGCTGATCGAGAAGTCTGGAAAGACGTTGTAGAAAAGATATCCTCGTTTGGACCGCGTCGCGTTGGCCCGAACTTGCTCATTGATGCCACGAAACAAGGGCTCTGCGGTAAATTGTATGTATTCCGTGAAGATCATGCGCCACGAGCAAATACTGACAAGCTCATAGCTTACACGATGACCACGAGAACGCTGCGAACGGAGCGGACGAGTCGCCATCGAAGCATTCTTCAACGCTTGCCGACAACATTGCATATGCTTTCCAGCTCGCGACGTACCAAGGACCGCTTTGCAATGAGCCTATGCAGGGCGTTGCGGTGTTCCTAGAAGACTTCAACACCGAGCTATCAGAAGACGAGGTTAGCGCAAATATGGGGCGCCTCACCGGTGAGATCATTAGGACTGTCCGCGAATCTATCCGCACAGGATTCCTCGACTGGAGTCCCCGCATTCTACTAGCGATGTACAGCTGCGAGATCCAAGCTTCTGCAGAAGTGCTTGGTAGAGTGTATCAGGTCATCACCCGCAGAAGAGGCAGAATCGTCAGCGAGTCACTGCTTGAGCCTTCTACCAACTTCACTATCGACTGCATGCTTCCAGTCGCCGAAAGTTTCGGTTTCTCAGACGAGATCCGACAGCGTACATCGGGTTTCGCACAGCCACAGCTTGTATTTGCAGGCTTTGAGGCGCTCGATGAGGATCCGTTCTGGGTTCCCACCACAGAGGAGGAACTGGAGGACTTGGGAGAGAAGGGTGATAAGGAGAACGTGGCGTTGAGATATGTCGATGCTGTGAGGCAGAGGAAGGGTTTGGCGGTGAAGAAGAAGGTTGTTGAGAGTGCTGAGAAGCAGAAGACTCTGAAGAGATAGAGACACCTCCAAATATTACATTGCTCTAATGAATGCATTGATTCGTCTATCATCCCTTAATCCCTTGCTCGTGACACTACCTCGGCACGTGCGCGTCGCGCACGGACCATTTTGTGGGACTTCATCGTTTACCATCTCACTCGCCATTTCATCTTGTGTCTTTCATCAACCGCATTCCTATCAAGGACTCCGCCTTGACTGCAGTATCTTCGTACAGTCTGGGCCCGTAGAGACCGCTCTACAGGCGTCTGAAGCAGGAATCTATCGCAGCGATACGAAAGGACTTCCTCCACGATGGGATGGGTCGACAACGTCCCAGGGACGAAGCTTTACATTGGCGGCCTACACGCCTTGTACCAAAAGCAAGAAATGTTCCGAGAAGCAAAAATCACCCATGTTGTGTCAGTTCTGGATTTCGATATATATGAAGCTGGTCATTTCGAACAGTACACACACTTTCACCTCAGATTAGGCAAGTAGAAGCCCTGAGATCTTTCTTAACATGTGTTCACTGACTGTTGAATGCTGCAGATGACGATCCGAACGAGAACATTCTACAGCACTTTGGTGACACCAATCAATTCATCGACAAAGCGATACGCGAAGGAGGTGCGGTCTTCGTACATTGTGCCATGGGAAAGTCACGATCCGCCACGATCGTGTGTGCTTACCTGATGTGGCGGCATGGAATGTCACCTGAAGATGCTCTTGCGAGACTGAACGAAGGAAGGCCTGTCTGCGATCCAAATCCAGGGTTCTGGGAGCAGCTCGAAGTGTACGATCACATGCTAAAAGCGAACAACGACACCGACCGCCAACGCGTGTACCAAAACTGGCACGAGGGCCGCGGAACCACAGACTGGTATACCGTGGATAGGCGGCGCCAGGCAGCAAAGCTTTGACGCAAATGGCGGTCTGAAACTGTTTCAAGATTGAGTGATGCAATAGCATGCTCGAGTGAAGTGAGGATTTATCATGTGCAAATATCACTTCGCTGCGCGACTGGGAGTATCTGGGAAGAGCATTGGGAGCCCGCAACCTCCAACGCTATTGTCAAGCATGGTCAATACTACGGGATCCCGTCCAGTAATCGGAAAATGCAGTGCCCCTCACCAAAGAAAACATTCGCTTCGGGACATACAGAGTGGGGCTCCAGCAGCGCGGAGGAAGTCCTCGAAAATTCCTCCCAAGCGCTTCCCACCGCATCCCAAACACTCCCGCCGACTTCCCTGTCACGCCATTTCTGATATGCAGGTGCTCAAGGAACTCAATTCCTCACATGAGCCTAGAAGGCCAATGCTCAGGTCGGTCCTCTCTCTTCTTAAACCACGATTCCTGCTCTCCAACTTTCCACTCCAGCCTCCATCAGCAATCAAACATCAGCACCCAAGACATTTTCTTCTGGCCACATACTCGACTATCTACACGAAGCTTCCAGTAACACAGCAACGCAGTAACGTAACCACGACTCTACTTGACATTAACCCCAAAAAGACTCCTCCAAACCGCACTCGAGCCAAGGCAGAAAAGACTACAATGGTAAAATTGACAATGAGCAACCTGCAATGACTCTTCGAAACATACTGACTAGTACCGCAGGAGCACAGTACCTCTTCCTACCGACTCTTGACCCAAGGTCGTCGTGTTACTCGCCACCAAGTACGCCAGTTGCGCGCTATCTTTCCCTTCCTCGAGCTTCCCGCTGAGCTCCGCAACATCGTCTACGAATATGCCCTTGGTGACCCGAACGACAACGTCAAGGTATGAATCACCGAAACATAAAATATGGAGACACCCAGCTGATGTGCTTGCAGAAATTCCTCGACAAGTACTACGAGAGTCTCATCAAGAAGATTACTCCTCGCCCGTCCCCTCGCAAGAAGGCCCCGAACGTCCTCCTCCTCAACAAGCAGATCTGCAGAGAGGCAATTGGTCTGCTGCAGACTCGCTCCCTCGTCTTCGACCACGGCATCTTCGTCCTCAAAGATGTCACCCGCGTCATCAGCTCGAACCTGCTCCAGCAAGTCACGTCCATCGAGATGAACGACATCGGTCATCCCATTATTCGCGGCAACATCCTCCCGGAGTCCTGGGCCGGCTACATGAAGCTCTTCACAAACCTCGCACACGTCCTCTCCAAGGGCCACAAGCTTAAGAGCTTCATCGTCAACTTCACCGACTCCCGCCTGACCGAGCACATGACCGTCTGCTGGGATGCCGACTACGAGTGCGGCTTCCGTGACCAAATGCGGGACGCTACTGACGCTCTTCGCAAGATTCGCGGTGTCGAGAAGGTGGAGATTAAGGGCATCAACGACAAGCACGCTCAGGAGCTCGTGGAGATCATGCAGAGCACTCCCCGCAACTTCATGGACCTCCCGCGAGAGATTCGGGACATGGTCTACGAGCACGCCGTCGATCCCTCCGACATCACCACATCCATCAACCGCAGCATGGCCAACTGGGCAGACCGCGACACCCCCTTCCCCTACCCAGCCCGCAGCACGCCAAACGTCCTCCTTCTCAACCGCCAAATCTTCAACGAAGCCCGCGAAATGCTGGACAAGAAGCCCCTCGTCCTCACCTTCGCCGACGGCAACAGCATCAAGCAAGAAGCCCACGTCCCCAGCATCCTGCAATTCATCACCCGCCCCTCCCTCCAGAACGTCCGCGTCCTGCACCTCAACTTCGAATCCTGGGAATGGATTTTCAACCTCAACCGCCGCTTCGTCTCGGCCCTGGCTGCTTCCTCTAAGCTCGAAGCGATGCACATCTCGTTCTACGACCGTCTCAAGGACCAGTTCATCGGCCACGGAGCGGATCGCTACCCGGACAGGAAGCTCAACGTCTACTTCAAGCTGCTTACCGCTGTGCGCGGCCTCAAGGAGGTGGTTTTCAAGGGTGATCTGCCGAATTGCTACACCAAGGCTCTGGTGGCGATTATGACGAGCAGCCCGACTGCGGGTGAGGTCTTGCCGCCTTTGCTGGCTATCAAGGCTGATGGGGAGTTTGAGGAGATTGATGACGATCAGGACGAGCGGGAGGCTACTATGGTTGAGTAAGACGGTGCATGTCTTCCTGCATGTCTGCGTCTGTCAACAGAGGCTGGCACCTGCAAATGCCAGTTTCCTCAAACTTTTGCAGGCCATCGCTCTGAGCGCGTGGCGGTTGACTGCTGTGTACGAGCGGGCTGCAATGCTTCGTGGACGGATGCTAGCCCATCCCCTCCACTCTACGACTACAACACGAACACGAAAGAGAAAGGTCACGCGGACGAGACTACGGAGGCCGTTTCTTCTGGGGCGGCTCAACAACTTTCATGAGATTGGAATTTGTGTATTTCCTGGCATCTGTGGAGAGAGAGAAAGAACTTCAGAGAATTCCTTCCTTACGAGAGCGAAAGATTATCGGCGTGCTGTTTCTATAGGTTAGACGTTTGAGATGAGCTCCATGACACGGCACGAGATGAATGAATGCAAGTGATATTAGAATCTTTAAGGGTTGTTGATTGCTTCATGACATTGGTATTTGTGAGCTCGGTCTATTTGATCAGCTGAAGAGCGAATCAAAGTCCAGATCGTTGTTCGCCGCGTTGTTTCCATTGCCATTATCTCCATCCATGCCTGTGTCGAAATTCGCGAGATCCATCAAGTCATCGAACGTCGTGTCTTGTTGCTCGCCAGTTCCGCCTTGCATGTCGCCTGCATTCTGATTGTTGTCGCTCAGGCCGAAGAGTTGATCGAGATCGACTTCGTTCGCGTTGCTGTTCGGCTGTGTGTTGGCGTAATCCTCAAGCCCTGGAAGGAGGGAAGAGATGTTGTCATTGTCTCCTCCGAAAGAGCCAAAGTCCATGTCGTTGCCGCTGCCATCTTGGTCGAAAGAGAAGTCTGCGTTGGCACCAGCTCCGCCGCTCATGGGATCGTTGAAGAGAGAATCTAAGTCGTTGACCGTGTCTGGAGGCTTTTCTTCATCAGTGTGCTTCTGGTCTTGAGGTTTGGACTGCTCTGCAGAAGTATCGATGCTGGGAAGTCCATTCGGTGGCGGCTCGGAATTCTCCTTCAGGGCCTTGGAATCTGTGGCTGGCGCTGCTTCGATTTTGGTATCTTCTTGAGCGGTAGGCTTAGACTCAGAGACCGCTTCTGGGGCTGGTGCAGCGGTTGCAGGCACAGAAGGAGACTTGTCAGCTGCCTGCGGCTTCTCGTTCTTTTCGGGAGCGTTGTCCGTCATAGTCGTGTCCTTCGCAACGGGCGCAGATGCCTCCTCCTGCTGCGGAAGACCACGTGCTGCTTCTGAGACCTGTGCTAGAGGTTGCGACTGAGATGAAGCTGGCTGTGAAGTTTGCGCGCCAGAGAGTTCTCTACACACAGCTAGGTCTCGGCGCATGACCCGCATTGCTCGTTGCTTGCCATGAGGTCAGCTAGGATCACGAATCTTCCAGACATCCAGTTAGACGTACAAGCTCAAACTCCAGATTGTCGAGGGCGCCATTGAAATTCTTCTCGGCGACAGGCAAGAGTGATTTGAGTCTTGCCGCTTGGGAGGCTGGGGGCGAGTTGGGATTGGATATCATGGCCGCAAAGAGTCTACCCGTTTCTTCAAGCTACCTTGTGTTAGCAGGATCCCGCATGGACTGGGTTGCAAGCGTACTGTGCGATTGAGACTTGTCTGCAACTGGCCCAGGGCCTCGGAGTGCTCCTGTGGGAGAGGCATGTTGGTTGGAGGAGACGTGTTGGTGTGGGGCGTTTCTTTCGGGTGTAATGCCAAGCAGTAGCAGACAAGACGGAGCGATCAACGCTCGATATAGACAGCAACGCGCAAAAGCGCTGTGTCTGCGATTAGTATGTGGTGGTAGAACAGGCTCAACAGAGGGCCAGAGGATGTCGTGGGCTGCGAGGTTGGTTGCTGTTAGCTTGGACGGGACGGTGCGCAAGCTTCGGCCGGAAGAGCAGCCGAGTGGTCCATGAACATTCGGAAGGGTCTCGGCCGGCAGCAACCGCAAGGCGTCGGGCGGCTCTGCGGTGCGGAAGCACTCCACTTAAGGTCGACTTCTCACTTCTTTGCCTGACCGACCGACCGCACCCACACCACACGATCCGCAAGCTTCGCCCTCTGCTGCGTCTCCTCTTCCTCCTCCTCTTCCGTCTTGTTGGGCTTTCCTTTGTCCGGACTCGTTTCTTCCCTTTGCGCGCGCGCTGCTGATTCTTTGTGCGGGCGACTGGACAACGCTCCTGTATCTGTACCGTACCCGTCCGCCGCATTCGACCTCCAACGCTCGTCCTTCGACCGCCAGCAAGCAAGCACACACACACTCTGCTCATCGCACACGACGCGTGGTATAGCACTCATCTGCCACCAACGCGTGCCTGCGGTCAGCAACAGATAAGCAACTTCACGAGCTCCGTCTCTTTGTGTGCGTTTCCAGCTGTCCCTCTCCTCGCCGTCTTGCAACCCGGCGCCTAATTCTCATCCATTCAGCTTTTCACCATCTCCTGTTCGGATCTCTCTACAAGTCTCATCTCCTCTAATCTCTTGCGATTATACGACAATGTCCGACCCTACCTCCTCCGCTCCTTCCTCGCTCCCGCAGCCGCCGACCACAGGCTTTGCGCCCGGTCAGTCTGGCTATCAGAATGGCTCTGGGAGTCACATGCCGCCCCCGCCTGTCCCACCGCTCAACATCCCGCAGAACAACAACCCGGCTCCTACCGCTGTTGATGCCGGCACTGCTGGCGTCACCTCCCCGACCAGCGCTGGAGGCTATGTCAGGAGGGCTGCCCCGGAGCCGAACAAGAGAGCTTTGTATGTCGGTGGACTGGACCCGCGCGTCACCGAGGACGTGCTCAAGCAGATCTTCGAGACCACCGGACACGTTCAGAACGTGAAGATCATCCCAGATAAAAATGTGAGTACTCTTGCATGTGCGGGAAGGCGCGATGGCAGGGCACAAGTAAAGCCTTCACCCGACCTTATGGGTCTCGTGATTGCACAATGGCGTGCTTGATTGCTGCCTACGTTCGTGGTGATACCTCTCTGCAGACTCTTGATCCAGTCGCAACGCCAGCAGTGGACAGCAAGCAACAAACAATTACTAACTCACCACAGTTCCAATCTAAGGGCTACAACTACGGATTTGTCGAGTACGACGACCCAGGCGCGGCCGAGAGAGCCATGCAGACCCTCAACGGACGCCGAGTCCATCAGCAGGAGATCCGCGTCAACTGGGCCTACCAGTCCAACAACGCGACCAAGGAGGACACTTCCAACCACTTCCACATTTTCGTTGGCGACCTTTCCAACGAGGTCAATGACGAGGTCCTTCTACAAGCATTCTCGGCGTTTGGCAGTGTGTCCGAGGCTCGCGTCATGTGGGACATGAAGACCGGACGCTCGCGTGGATACGGCTTTGTCGCTTTCAGAGATCGCGGCGAGGCTGAGAAGGCGCTGAGCTCCATGGACGGCGAATGGCTCGGATCGCGTGCGATTCGCTGCAACTGGGCAAATCAGAAGGGACAACCATCTTTCTCCCAGCAGCAGGCCATGGCCCAGATGGGCATGACTCCCACGACTCCTTACGGTCACCACATGTTCCCGACTCAGGGCGCTCAGTCATACGACATGGTCGTTCAGCAGACCCCTCAGTGGCAGACGACTTGCTACGTTGGCAACCTAACCCCCTACACCACTCAGAACGACCTGGTGCCGCTCTTCCAGAACTTCGGCTATGTCACCGAGACGCGCTTTCAGGCCGATCGTGGTTTTGCGTTTATCAAGATGGATACCCACGAGAACGCCGCCAATGCCATCTGCCAGCTGAACGGATACAATGTTAACGGCAGACCTCTCAAGTGCAGCGTACGTGACAGTCAAGGATATGGAGAAGAAGATGAATACTGACAAATTCTTAGTGGGGCAAGGACCGACCGCCAACTGGTCAGTTCGATGGTTACAACCCAGCGCAGACACCTCAGTCTGCCTTCCCGCCAACTACTCCTCAAGCGTTCTTCCCTCAGTACGGACAGCCTGGCGCCGCCATGTCTCCTCAGTCTGCAACCCCTGGCCAGTTCCAGCACCCGACTGCAGGTAACTGGAACAGCCCGATGACTCCTTCAGGCATTCATCCAGCCCCAGGCTCCTGGCCAAGTCAAATGCAGCCACCCAGCGCAGGCGGCTACGCGACGCAAGCACCAGCCGGCTTCATGCCTCAGCCAGGTGCTCCTCAGCCAGCTCCGTTCGGTCGCGGCTACGGCGGCTACCAGGGTTAAGCCTCTCCGCACTACAAAGGTTCTGAATCTGTCACAGGCCGCCACGACTCTCCTATTACTACAACACGACGGGTTCCTGCTTCTATCGCGATGTATAAGTCCCTCATCCTTTATCATCACCAGCAAGTCATCTTTGCGTTGGATACCCTTTGCGACAACCAAAAGCTGCTTCTATTGATATTCTTTACGCCACGGCTGCTTTGCGACCGTGGTGGATCCTGCGTTCATGCTGCTGCTGCGATTTGGGAGGGGAGACACCTTAGCGTGTGTGTGCGATTATCGGATTCGAGAGCGAGGCAGCGCGTCCTGCCAAGTTCTTCGAAGGGAAATGGCGTTTCTGCTTCTTCTCAGAGGCAGTCTGAGAATGGAAAGAATGTATGGTTCGTGTAGGGTAGTGTAGACCCTCTACTTCTCTGAGAATGGAATGGCATGAAGAGCATCCTAATAAGCAGGTTTCTGCCGCTTATCGCTGTTGACCTGTCCGGAAGTGGGGGAGGCATTGACATTGAATGCTATACCTTGTCCCCAAAAGCGTGTTCAGTTTTGCCATTCTTGGCGGCTCGTGCGTACTCGACGTCAAGTACATCGGCTTCTTCATGAAGGTTTTGGCTTGCTGCTCATGGGGATAGGAGGTGCAGCAGGCGCTGAGCTAGAACCTGACCCTTCCTCCTGCCCGGCACTCAGTGCAGCCTTCTTCGGCGGAGGCGGAGGTGGCGCTTTCTTCTGTGCAGCGCCCGCTAACCCAGAGCTCCCAGCATTCGAAGGAGTGGCAGGTGATGAGGGAGAGGATCCAGGGTTCATTCGCGCGAATCGTTGCTGCAACTCGCTCAACTGGCCTGCTGGCGGGCCTTTGGGGACCGCCGGAGTCTCCGTCTGTGACCCAGAGTTGTTGTTGCCGATGCCGAAGCCAGCAACGTTGACACCGGCTTGTCCCAGTCTCTGCGCAGCCCCTTGGTTTATTGCGGCTGAGTCCTTAGCGGTAGGCTGATTTAAAGCTTCGTTATACGGAGGTGGAGGCGCAGGTGTATATTCATCGGGATACTCATTCTGTCTAGGCGGCAGCGAAGGCGGAGGAGCGGCGTTCTGCCGCGGAGGCGCTCGAGGAGGGACCGCAGGCGAAGGACCTGATTGTCTAGGAGGCAGCGAAGGCGATGCCGTCCTCGCGGGGCTCGCAGTATCCCCTGGTGTCCCATTCCGCCGCACCGGTGGTTTTGGCAGATTGTCTGTCCTCAACCCTGTCGTGTCCGACCTGTATGGTCCTCGAGTCTGCTTCGCCTGCTCTTCTTCCATCTGCTGTCTCTGCAGCTCTTCCTGTTCCCGCTTCTTCTGCGCGTACCCCATCTCCACGGCGGAACTGCCCCACCCACCACTTGGGCCTCCAACGTTCGAGGAGCTAGCGGAGCTCGCTGTCCCGGTTCGGGCGATTGCGTTCGATGCGTTTCCGTATGCCCCGGTGTGTTTCGGCGGCGGGCCAAAGCTATCGGGATCTCGTAGACTGGTCAAAGGCGCGGACTGATGATTACGGGCGTCCTCGTATGGGTCTTTCTTCTTTCCTGTTGCCATTCCTTTGAGGTCTGTTTTCCAGGTGTCGCGGTGGATCTGTTTGTCGCCGGACGGATGCCAGCCGCCTTTGGCGAGGCCTTTCATTTTGTCCATGTTGAGTATAGATGTCGTTGGGTATAGATGTCGTTAGAAGTATGCTAAGGTCGTAATCAGATCTCGCTTGTTTGAGCTCCCAGAGCTGAACGAAGATTGCGGTGAAGATGTGAAGATTGAGTGATATGTATGTAAGTTTACAGCGTGAACATGTCGAAGGCCAAGTCAGCCATCTACGCAACCGCAAGATTCCGAAGCATCGGCCCGGGCTCCGGAAGTCTAATGCCGAGCCCAGCATGCCGGACTTTCACTTCGATGTTGGTCCTTCTTCATCAACGCTGCTCTTCTGCGGTAACAACACGATGGAAATGTCGTCAAAATGCGAGACCGAGATATGCTTTGTACTCGGAGTCTTTCTTACAACCAACAAGAAGAGTTCCTGCATGATGGTTCAAGATACACTAGCGCTGATCATTGGTAGCTGACACTAGCACGAACGTGCTGAGCAGTAAGACGGAAGCATTTTGATTTCTTCCTCAGCCCTCCTCACTATTATCACTGGGAGAAATTTTAGGCCACATCTCGTTCGATTGCAATCATGAAGCCTCACGAACAACGCGCAAGGACGCGCATCGAAACACTCGCCTACCTTACAGAGGCCTGCAAGATCTTTACCCAGGGCCTCAACAAGCGAGATTTTGATGCCTCTTCTCCTCACTGGCAAGCCGTCGCCGACAACTTCGAGGCTGACTTTGACCATCCAGTCCTAGGTCGGGTGAGGCACGACCTGCCTGGTACACTTGAAGTGCTGCGTGAGCTTGCGTCAAAGTTCCCAACACATGAATCTCGCGTCAGCAATGTCGACGTCCGACTCAATGGAGAGAAAGGTCAGGCCGAAGTGTTTGCTGTCGTCGACTCTTATGGCTCCCCTCCTGGGCAGGTCCGGCAAAGTCTGGTCACGCAGCAATGGGAGAGGATCGATGGCCGGTGGCTCTGTACGAGACATTCTGGCGTGAGAGAGATGGCGGACGGTGCCATCGCTGAATGGTGGGGCACATCCTGAATCTGTCAATACTCAACAAAGGAGAGAACCTGGGCTCGAGTGAGGCTTATCTCAGAACACTGGATATCAGCGACTGATGGGCCCACTTTTTGCCCTTTTCAGCTAAAACCGGAACCGAGGAGACATCGAAGTTTATTGCAGCGCCTGCAATGGTTTCAGGGATGCCGCAATTGCCATCGTGTCTTGAAGCTGGCCTTATTAGAAAATATCCTGGGACAACGCAAGCATACGACGAGATGAATGCCTCTCTGGACGTGCTATAATAAAGACCCCATTACAAAGGCGATCGACGATGGCTCCAAAGACTCTCACGAAGGCCTGTGGGATACTGGCTCCGAGGCTACCGACCAGAGCCCAGAGACGAATCACGAGACTTTCAGAGAACACCACTCGTACATTTCGACAGCCGACAGTCACGAGAGCAGCCGCACTCGAGTTCGACAAGTTCTACAATGTAGTTGGAGGCCATAATCGAACCTCAGACCAGGTTCACAATGCTGTCAATCCTCGGACGAGAGAGAGATTATGGGACATTCCCATCGCGACCCAACACGACGTGGATAACGCGGTCATAGCCGCAGAACAAGCTTTCCAGGAATGGCGATTAACGTCACTCGAGCATCGTCAAAAGTTGATGCGAAAGTTTCTTGAGCTTTGGCAGGAACATCAAGCCGAGTTCGTTGATCTGCTAATGGCTGAGAATGGAAAGTCAAGAATCATGGCGACTGCAGAGGTAGACACGGTGCGAATCTGGTGGGAATACTACTCCAAGATCAAGATGCCGGTCGAAGAGTTCGAAGACGAGCAGAAAACTGTTAAGACCGTCTTCAAGCCCCTGGGAGTTTCGGTTGGAATCGCCCCTTGGAATTTCCCGATCACGTTATCGATTGCATTCAAAGTTGCTCCAGCAATCGTCGCAGGGTGTCCAATCATCATCAAGCCTTCACCCTTTACTCCATATACTGCAGTGAAAGCTGTAGAATTGGCTCAACATGTCTTCCCGCCTGGATTAATACAATGTCTGGGAGGTGACGACAGACTGGGTCCCATGCTCACAACCCACCCTGGCGTAAAGAAAGTCTCATTCACAGGCTCCATCGCTACAGGGAAGAAGGTTATGCACGCATGCGCCCACGATCTCAAACGCTGCGTGCTAGAGCTGGGCGGGAATGACCCAGCAGTCGTATGCGAGGATGCCGACATCGAAGCTACTGCCGCCGAGTGTGCAATGGGAGCCTGGTTCAACACTGGCCAGATGTGCGTGTGCACGAAGCGAATTTTTGTGCATGAGAAGATTTACAAGCCATTTATGGAGGCCATGATTAAGTTCACGAAGACTTTGAGCTTGGACGCTGAGGGCAATGGGATGTTGGGTCCCGTGCAAAACCAGATGCAGTATGAGAAAGTTCTTGACGTGTTTGCGGACTCGCGAAAGAATGGACATAAGTTCGCGTTGGGTGATCAGGAACCCAAGAGCGATGGCAAGGGGTATTTCATCAACCCTACCATCATCGACAACCCTCCTAGCAATTCTCTGGTCTGGCAAGACGAACCATTTGGTAAGCAAACAGTTTCCTCAACGAGTTCAGGTTTTCGCATCTAATGACTCTATCTCATAGGTCCGATCGTCCCCGTCCAACCCTGGAGCTCCGAAGCCGATGTCATAGCCCGCTGCAACGACTCCAACACCGGCCTCGGCGCTTGTGTCTACGCCAAGGACATCGATCGAGCAGAACGCCTTGCCGCACAAATCGACAGCGGTACAGTCTGGATCAATAGCTTTGAGAAGCCTGTTCCGGAGGCGTATTTCAATGGGCTGAAGCAGAGCGGTCTAGGAGGTGAGGGCAGTGTGAAGGGCGTGCTGGCTTACTGCAACCAAACGGTCGTCCAGACGTATAAGCGAAATGTCAATTACGAGTAAGAAGTTGGCAATGAAGTAGATTTGAAGGATTTTTGCACTGCGATCGTGTTCTCGTCTTCTTCACAACTGGTCGTGTGGATTTCATCCCCCAATGACCGCATTGCTAGCATATGTTCCCTCGAACAGCGCACACCTCTGGTCCACGTCGCTTTGATCAACCACCGTGACTCCTGACCCAAGAGTGTCTCCGGCGTTGCCCAGTACACCCAAATCCCACATACCACTCGTCGCCGTCCCGTTTCCAGACAGATAAAGGCCACCTTCCGCTTCAGAAGTCGCTCCGACAAGCACTTCATCCTCAATCCCAGTGCCAATTTGATTCCACCCCGGCCCACCAGCCGGATTCTTCGCAAATCGCGCCCACATCGACCGCATCGCCCGGCTCAGCGCATACTCCTGCGTCGTCACATTCGTTCGAGGGTAGGTGCTGAAGACCAGTCCGATCTCACTGGAATGATAGACGCCCAAATTGAAAGCGTTGCCAAAAGGTTGAATGTTTGTAAAGGAAGCGTTGTAGTAGTATCTCCAGGTGGGGATGCCAACGGATGCGGAGGCAAGGGCGTGGTATTTGGACGAGCATTGGAACACGAGCTCGGTGAAGAATTGGGCTGCTGCGTCGTAGCCGGTTCCGAATTGCGGGCTATAGGCGGCTACGAGGGCGGAGACTTGGGCGGATTTGGTGGGAGAGGAAGGGAGGAGGGAATTGAGGTAGGCTGTGAGGTTGGATTGGCCGACTGCGAAGACGCTGCAAGATACGCTGTTAGTCCTGTACACATTGTGGATTCGAAGGGTAATTGCTGACTCACCGGCCTTCTTGAGCATTGCTCCCTTCTAACACAGGGATATGGGCAATGTTGTCATCTAGTCTCATTTGCAAGGGATTGGAGACGAGCGTAACATTATCGGCGGTAGGATTGAATTCAAGAATGTTGACTTCAATGGCATTCTTGATGGCGCTGGCGTTGGCAGCTCGCAGGCAAGTCAGATTGCTACCATAATTGCCAGGGCATCCAAGCAACTCAGCCAGTTGATTCCATTGAGGAACAGTGCTCGGCCTGGCTTGGGCATTGTAGCTGATCTGTCCACTTTCTAGGATGGCGCCGCGGAAAGGAGGATTGCTGCTCTTGGGATAGGAAGTGAGCAAGGCATCGACGGAGAAACCTCCAGCAGACTCTCCAAAGATGGTGACTTTGTCTGGCGAGCCGCCAAATGCAGCGATGTTTTCTTGCACCCACTGAAGCGCGGCACGTTGATCCAAGAAGCCCAAATTACGTTCAGCGATCGGGATCTCGGGAGAAGTGGCGAATCCGAACACATTGGTGCGGTAGTTGATAGTCACAACTATCACGTCCTCGTATGCAGCGAACCAGCTGCCATCGTAGCCGGGCTGCGACGCGGTACCAAATTGCAAGGCGCCGCCATACAGCCAAAATAAAACTGGCCTACCGTCGTAGGGTGCTGGAGAACTTGGAGCGTATACATTCAGGTATAAGCAATCTTCGCTCTCCTCCGGCGGCGATCCACCCGGAGAATTGAACACCGCCTTGGTGAAGTCTTGCTGAGCTTTCGGGTATACAAATTGTTGAATGCAAGCTGGCTTCCATGCTTTGGCTTCAATGTTGCAGCTTCCAGCCTTTTGCGGAGGTGAGAATCGCTGCGGTGGGCTTTGCGCAAACGGGACACCCAGGAACTTGTTCACTGTGGCTGTTGCGTGAGGCAGAGAAGTGGTCGTCCCTGTGAGTGCTCCGCAGCCGAGGGTCGCCGTGGGCCCACTGCCGGGACACTGCGTGGCACAAGTAATTTTGCAAGCGTCGCCTCCATGAGCACCACCTGATCCCTTCGGCGAAGCTTCCCCTACACCGCTCATTGAAGAAGCAGAGGGCTTGCCAGCCCCTGGAGAGGAGTATGACACAGGCTTGCCACCCGGAGGCGCCGATGATGAAGCCCTTGAGCTTGGCTTAGCGGATTCAGACGTTTGCATGGAGCCGCTGGGAGTCGAAAGAGCAGGCTTGGATGCCGATGGAGAGCCTGCACCTGGCTTGCTGCCAGTGATCTTGTAAGATTTCCCTGTCGACGGTGAGCTGGTTGGCTTGCTTCCCGCCTTGGTTGGAGGGGATGAAGGCTGCATAGAAGGCTTCCCGGAAGACGGAGAGCTTTGTTTCGGTGGCTGTGAATAAGGTGGTGCCGATGCCGCGGGAGTTGAGGAGGGAATTCCTGATGGCTTCGAAGGTGATACAGACATGGTAGATCTCCAGACCGAACTCGATGGATACTGCGAAGGCTGAATGGAAGACATAGAAGATGGCTGACCATAAGATGGGCTTCCCTCTTGGCCATAAGAACCTGGTCGAGGGTCTTGACCACGTCGAGCATGCTGCTGGTCCAAATGAATATCCTCTCGCTCAGACAGTTCGTCCCTCGACTTCATCCAATCGAGGCCGTTGGCAAAGGCTCTTGAGGCCAGCAGAAGACAGACAAAGCTCTTGGCAGCCATGGTTGTTGGGTAGGAGTCAGCTCCAGGTCGACGGCAATCGACTTTCTAGAAACAAGCAGGATCCGTTCATTTTGAATGACAGAAGGTGCAGACATGTCGTCAATGGGGGCGCTTGCGCATATGGGGTGTGGAGACTAGTTCGAAATGTTTCCAATATCTTGGGCCGATAAGTACATTGAGCCGGCTAGACTCAGCCCGGACGGGCAGTCAGAGCAAATCTTCGCCATCAAATTGTGCCAAGTCGGTTGTACAATGAACGCATTTGGACCGCACCTCGGGCAGTGGAGTCGGATGATGGCTCGGCTCATGTGCCGCTTGCTTGTCGACACATGGCAGCCCTGTTGTGACAGCTGCACAAGCAGCCACTTTGCGGGGACGCACGGCCATCATTCCTTGGTTGGTAGGTAATAACAACCATTACTTGCTTACTACAAACAGCAGGCGAGGATACGAGCAGGATGGCCCGAGGTGCGGCTATTGCCACGCGAAGCAGACGAGGGGTACTGCTCTAGTGTTGTCCCTCTTCTTTGGTTCTTGAGCGTCTTCTATGAATGCGTCTTCCTGATTGAGACTGACTGTGTCCTGTCGTGCTTGTATGACGAATTGCGGGTTGAGCTGTGCTCCGGATGGATGTCCCAATGCAGTAGTCGCATCAAGCACAGAGAGGCAAAGTGAAGTCCGTAGCACCCCGGCCCAAGCTTGAGCTTCTGAAGGCGGGCTTGTCCAGTTGAGGCTTAGCTTGGCGGACTTAGGACTTAGGGACGCGCCAGTAAACCGTCTTGACGAGAAGATACGACCAGGGCATGAAGAAAGGTGTGAACCTCCTGTTCACAATTCGCGATCATACGCTGCCCATCTGCATATTGTCCATTCCCAGCCATTGGTCCAGATGGGCGAAATTCTCTGTCAAGAAAGGGTCCTCCAGCGATGAGGAATTCATATCAAGCTCCATCAGCCATGGCAAAGTGTTGCCCATCGGGAGCTCGTATTGCTGGACATTCCTATCAGGCGCTTGCGCGACATCACAGGTGCTTTGAAGAGCAGCAGTAGACTTCTGGTTGTTGGCCTCAGCCAGCTGAGAGGCTTGACCATCCGCAATCTTTTGTGGTTGTGATAATTCAGCAGTGTCCAGCTGTCCAGTCTTCTGGCGGCCAATGCGAACCTTTCCCAGCAACGGTATTCGAAGAGTAAGGTTCTGAGAACTCGCGGACCCATCTTTAGCCAGGTCTATCAACGACCGAATGGTCGCCGAGGCCCCCGGCACAAAGTCGAAGCTACCGTCAGGACCTGACGTTGACAAGACAGATTCCATGGTCTCGAGAACCGACTGTGCCATGGATATCTTCCGTGGATCCGTTGCTTCAGCTTTGCCCATACCAGGGAGGAGCAGGAAGGCCGCAGCAGTAAAAATTTGCATGTCGACGATGCGGCACAGAAAGAAACCTCCAGGCAGACCTCGTCTGACAGTCGGATAGATCCTCGTCATCATCTCGCAAGCTTCCTCGCAAGATATACGACTATAGCTATGCTGAGTATGTTCGTCAAGACCCATGGCTGCATGAAGATGAGTCCGGACGAGGAGGTAGTAATGCCAGAACTGGATTAGCAGTTCTGGCGAGAAGAACGCAGGCTGCTCGACCCACCAAGTCTGTACTTTCATCAGCGATATTCGGTTGTTCAAATGCTCAGGGTGACGCTACCTTTGGGGTCTGGCTTTTGAAAGACCGAATACGGCGATCGATGCCCAGCACGGTATCATAATTCTCCCCGATCGAATCATTGAGAATGTAGTCTTCGTCCAGCGACTGAATGTTCAATGCGAGCCCAGAAAGCTCAAAAAGGTAGTCTCTAACGGATACTTCTCCCTCTGGAGACACGATGTCCTTTTTTGGAAAGCGATGTGACGCAGTCGCAGCTGGCAAGTTGAACATCATGCTCTTAAGTCTGTCGGTTGCGCAGATGGCTTCCCAAATGGCGATCTTTTGTGTGTTGCGATCTCGAGTCGTGGAAATGGAGGACCTTGGGGTATAGCCTGATGAAGGCGTCTCGGTTTTGCGGGCGTGCCAGGCACGAGGCATCCCAATTAGCTCTCCCAAGGCGATAGTACGTCGAAGAGAGAGCCAAAGGCTGCGAATGGCACCCAGACCAAGTTGCCTAAGAACGAGATTTTTAGTACGCATTGAGCAAGATCGTACACGTGCATCGATACTGACAATCTGTGGAACATAACAGCCGCTTCAATGCCCTCGACGGTGATTGCAAGTCCAGTATGCGAAACGATGGTCGACTCAAACGTGTGCGCAATTTCTTGTGCATAGGTGCGGGCATCTTTCCAGTCTGTCGGCGGCAGCTGTTCTCGTCGTTCTGGAACCTGCAGAGCAGTAATGGCGAACGTTAACAAGAACATAGACATTGATATTGGATGGCAACTTGGCGACTGCAACTCGTCCCACTGTGCAATGAGTTCCTCTTTGTTAGCGATGGACGTGGAGTTGGGGAATATTGACGAGTAAAGAGAGAGCCATGGCGTGGCATAGCTCGCGACTGCAAGGACCCAGTCGCGAGAAGGCATTAGTCGCTGCAGCCTCGACCTCGCCTGGTCCAGATAACGCTTCGAGACTTTGGCATTGCTTAGATAGATACCAGCCTCATCATCCCGCTCAATGGGATTCATGCGGGCGCTGTCGAACAGAAAAGAGAGATGATGAGGCGGAGATGCAGCTGGGCCTTCGGAAGGAAAGCGCGCTTCGGGCTCCTCTCCAGAGGTCTCTATATCGCTTGAGTAGTCTTCGTGTTGGGACACGCTAGACTGACGTCTATGGTGGTCACCATTGTCGGTCACAGATGCCGTAAGGCTGGCGATCTGTGCTTCGAGCCGGTTGATGCGGTCCCGAGAAGATAGCTTGGGAACAGCAGTGGCGCGTCGATAGAGCTGAGGCACACATTGTTTTCCGCGAGCCCTGCAGCTCACACAGATGGTGTCACTTGGCGAAGTCCATTGACAACGGATCTTCCGATGGCGGCCTGTCGAACGAGAATGTTAGGAACAGCGCTTCAATGACAAGAGTTTTGGCATTTTCGGTGGAGGTACGAAATGCTTACACTCCACGCAACTCTTTGTTCCCTTCCTGATGCGTTTCACAATCTCTCCATTACCGCTTGGAGGCTGCGACTGTTGCCCCGGTAATTGATGAGATGGATCCATAGTGAGGCGTCAGTCACGGGTGCGTGGGGAGATTGCAAGCGGTTGAATTCTACGTCCGCAGACCGCAGATGTAGAGATTACATACTCGATGGCAGTGCGAGACATCAATGATGGCCGGTGCTGAGATAAGGCGGCGCATGATGACCAGTGGTGCGAAGCATAACTTAACCCTGGAAGAGTGAGGAGGAGGATCGCAGGAAGAACCGGCGTTGGCTTCGTCCGAAGCCCGACCTCTTGCACGGCCGGCCCATCAAGCAAAACGTGCAATAGAAGAATATGACATCAATTGCCTGCGTCGATGCTCCAGATTTGAAGTCACAGGCTATACAGGCTGAATAAGAAATATTCAAACCATTGCATTCTCGACGCACACTTGTACAGAAATGAACGATGAGATACCAATCCAGCCCGCTTCTCCGAAGCGGACCAACTCATTCGTCCGCGGCCAGACCGAGCCGTCTCGTGTGGGCGTTCCTGCAGATCGAAGGTGGAAGTTTGCCATGCTGTTGACGAATACAATCAGATTGTTTCAGCGCCTCGTAGGATCGATCAACACAACTTCCACTGGCGTCGCGAGGTCGGGGTGCCTCATCGGCCGACCGGGCACATGTCTTCGCGATGCTTACCCATGTATTGATGTCTCTTTATGCCTTGGAGAGATCGCAGAACCCACAGCTTGTGCGACACACGCAGGACAGATAGGACTGGAAGGGTTGTCATAGTTTGCGACCAGCCGTTTCTTCTTCTTATTCACCATAGCAAGCGACACGCCCATACAGCATAGCACACCGGCTGCAGGCACTCCGCGACAGCTTCAACAAGGAAGACGCAGCATTCTCCACGGCGGCCAGCGTTTTCGGCTTCGCAACTGCCCGCATATATACGGAACACAGGTCGGCGCTTTCCAGGTCACTCCGAATCCAGCAGCTTGAGCAATCGACAAAGCCCGGACAGCGTCCTCGATAGAGCAAACAACAATTGCGAAACCCTTGCTCTTGCCCAAAAGCAATCGATTCAGCCATCAAATCCAGACAACCATGTCATCGAGTGCAGCCCAGGTCCAAGGGGTAAGTCATATTCCGACCATTTCGATACAGAACTTGGAGCTGATATAAAGTGTTAGCCTCCGTATCCACCTACCACAGCAGGTCTCGGCGGCGAGCCCTCGATAATACCTGATGTTCCGATCCTCGCTATACTTCTCTGTTTCTACATCGGTGGAGCTATCGGCAACATGACCCTCCTCCAGATAAATCTTCGGCGGCATCAACACAAGTTCATCATTTCTGGAGCTCTTTTCGGATTCTGCATGGCGCGCATAACAACGTGCTCCTTGCGCATCGCGTCGGCGGTGCACCCACACAACGTCTCGCTCTCGATCGCCTCGAACATCTTCGTCAACGCTGGGATCCTGATCGTATACATTGTGGACCTTATATTTCTTCAGCGAATCGTGCGCGCGCGGAGACCGGAGATTGGATGGCACAAAATTCCAAGAGTGCTGTATAAGGTCTTCTATGCGCTTGTCGCACTGGCCTTAATTTTGCTCATCACATTCATTGTGCTGAGCTTCTACACTCGGAATGCTGGACTCAAGCAGGCCGCGAGAGACATCCAGCTCGTGTGCATCACCTACTTCCTCTTCATCGCAGCGCTGCCACTGTTCGTGCTGCCAGTGGTGTTCCTCCTGCCCAAGTCACCACGCGCGGAGGAGTTTGGCAAGAAGGGAGGCATCATGTCCAAAGCTCTGATCTTGACCTTCTCAAGCCTGCTTTGCACGCTCAATGCAGGCTTCAAAGCTGGCGCCAATTACCCGACACCGAGGCCGATCTCAGATCCTGCTTGGTACCAGAAGAAAGCGGCCTTCTACGTCTTCTTGTTCGTCCTGGAAATTCTCATTGTCTACTTCTTCCTGGCAGTCCGAGTCGACCAGCGGTTTCATGTCCCGAACGGCAGCAGCAAGGTGGACACTTATGCGACCGAGCCACTCAACTTTAAGAGGGCACGAGCGCCGGGCTCCGATGAAGAAGGTCTGGCGTCGATGGAGGAGGTACGCTCAGGAAGCGCGTGAGCTCGCCGTGTGCCAGCGATGTAGGTCTGTTCCAGTTAGCGAAATATGAGCTTAGATACCCAGCAATGAGTTAATGTAGCATGACTCTAGCCATTTCGAGCGGAAATGTCTTTTATTAAGTGATGTCGTCTCCAGGGACAAAAGCTTGCACCGAGCCTTATGAAACAGTGAAAGCATGTTGAACCCGCCGCGGAAGACCTGTTGTCGCTTCAGAGCCGTGATAGGAGGCGGCGGAGTCGAGGATGTGGAATTGTGACACTTTGAAGTTCTTCCGTGGTTCCCGACCTCTTCAGCACAGGCCACAATCGCGGGCCGCCCTGGAAATCTCGGCTCTTACATTCCACTCCACCTCACCTTTCCCTCTTCACCATCACCACCCCGTGCGCATCGGCGGCTGTGTCGCGGTCAGAGACCAGAAGATGGCCGTTGCAACTTATGCTTATCCCGTCCACGTCGCCCGACTTATTGCTTGGTGCAGAGAAGCACTTCGAAGCGCGTCCGCGGCATTCGGCAAGGACGCTTTTCACCATCGACGAGCCACGCGTCAAAAGCCATACCGTACGGGCCGATATCCGTTTGCCATTCGATGTGCTACCAACAGAGCCTCCGCTGGAGAGTCAGCGTGTGGAATACGGAGTGCGGCAGCTATGCGTCGAACCCGCCTGCCGTCGCCTTTTACTGCAGAAGTCGTGATGCGAGTGGAACCAGCCCCCCGGGCACACGACGCCAAGGACGCGTCACCCCGTCCACCTGGACCACCAGGTGCTAATCTTGCGTGAAACGACGCCTTGTCAATGCTTGGTTTGCTTGTCTGTCCCTCTCCTCTCCCTCTTCGAGAGCGCATTTGCTCCAAGAGTACGACTTCCTCCAACCTCCTCGGAGCTTTTCTTCGCCACCTTCTTCCTCTTCTTGTAATTCACCACCTTCGTTTCCATTGCAACCTCCCTCACGCTCGCTTTTCAATCGTTTCCACTTCTTGAATTTTCCCTTACCTGCACTCCGATCGACAGAACCGGCCAAGGACGACAAACACAATCACAAAAAAGGACAGCGACAATGCCTTCGGTATCAACCTTGGCGCTCGCGTTGGGTGCTGCTTCTCTCGCAGCCGCTGGACCGGCGAAAATTGAGGCTCGTGCGACCAGCAGCTCCAGCGCATCGGCTTCTGGAACGGGCTCGACTTCGCTTCCCACAGTCACCACCAAGGGCAATGGTAAGAGATGATTACATGGCCTTCTAAAGAGCTGGACTAACAGTGACAAGCATTCTTCGCTGGGGATGATCGATTCTACATCCGCGGTGTGGACTACCAACCAGGAGGCTCATCCCAGACCACGGATCCTCTCGCCGACTACGACACATGCTCACGCGACATTCCGTACTTCAAGAAGCTTGGCTTGAACACGATCCGAGTCTACACCGTCGACAACAGCAAGAACCACGATCAGTGCATGAACGCGCTTGCCGAGGCTGGCATCTACCTGGCTCTGGACGTTAACACTCCGAACTACTCCCTGAACCGCAACACCCCAGGAGAGTCCTACAACCCAACTTACCTTCAGTCTGTGTTCGCGACGGTGGATGCTTTCGCTGGCTACACCAACACTCTTCTGTTCTTCAGCGGCAACGAAGTCATCAACGCCAAGAACAGCACAACCGCGGCGCCTTATGTGAAGGCCGTCACTCGCGATCTGAAGCAGTACATTGGCGAGCGCGGCTACCGCTCTATTCCAGTTGGATACTCCGCCGCTGATGTCTCGGACAACCAGTACCTGATGGCCCAGTACATGGACTGCGGCGAGACCCCATCTCGTAGCGACTTCTACGCCATCAACAACTACGAGTGGTGTGACCCCTCTTCGTACACGGAATCAGGCTGGAGCGCCCTCGTCGATCAGTACGGCAACTACTCCATTCCACTCTTCATGTCTGAGTACGGCTGCATCACCAACACTCGCAAGTTCACTGAGACGGCGGAGCTCTACAAGGAAGAAATGACCAAGGTTTTCAGCGGTGGCTTGGTCTACGAGTACTCGCAAGAGGGCAACGGATACGGTATTGTCACTATCAGTGGTAACTCCGTCTCTCCGGTTGGCAACCAGTTCGACTGGCTCCAAGCTGCTCTCTCCAACGCTTCCAACCCAACCAACGGCGGTGGCTACACCACGAACGGCAAGATCCAGGACTGCCCTGCTCAGCAAGACAACTGGGACACCTCGCCTTTCACTGGCAGCGCGCTTCCCGCCATGCCTAGTGGTGCCGAGAAGTACCTCAAGAACGGCGCCGGTGACGGTCCCGGTCTTAGCGGAGATGGCTCTCAGAACGCTGGTGGTGGCAGCACTTCCACTGCTTCTGCCAACGCTGGCGCTGTCTCGACAACCTACGGCAGCTGCGCTTCCTCTACTGGCTCTTCGGGTGGCTCGTCTTCCTCCAGCGCTGCAGGTCCCTCCCCTCGCCTGGCTCCTACCGACATGGCACCAATGGTTTGTGGAGCTGTGGTCTTTGTATCCATGGTCTTCGGTGCGGTGCTCTTGTAGAGTGCGGAAACAGCCTCTTGCATTCGCAATAGCTTGGTGTTGCTGGCGTATTAAAAGACGATCAACCTCGGATTTTGGCAGACAGGTTGCATGTGCAGAAACGAGATAAGGCGTTTCCTCTGAAAGTCAACTCGCGGTTGTTAATACAATACCCAATTCAATTCAATAGAAAATCATCAGGATTCGAATCTTGAAATTGTCACACTCACTGTTTTGGAAGTTTCATTGACTCGACACTTCGTGAGCTGCCCTCCGCTGTGTTTTTCTTCGAAAAGAAGTGCCCTCTAGCAGCATCGTTAACTTGTCTCGCTATGTTACGCTGAATCTCAGCCTACGTCTCAAGCCCATCCTTCGGCCGAAGCTGGAAAATATTCGGCTTATGCAATTGGTGGATCGGCCCGCTGCAGCTGGATCGCGTTCGAGCAGACGGCCAACCACACTTTGCTCTCAGCTCTCAGGAGACGGTCGGTGATGTGGCTTGCGCCCAGCACTTGGCCTCTGCGCAGCAACAAGATGTACGACTTCACTTCATCGAGTTTTCCGAGCAATTCTGCTGGAGGAGGCTTTCCTTGGATCTTCGAGCGCGGCGTTAGGTGAGCGCGAGTGGGAAGCAGCTATCTGAATTCTGGTTCTGTTGAGGAGCGCTCTTTCTGGCCGTAAAGGACTTCTGTCTGGACTTGAACATACTTACTTCCACGAGATCGAGGAAGCTGGCTTTGATACCCTGAGCTCTGGGAGGCCTCTGGAGTCCCTCTGCTGTCTACCCAAAGGCGGCTGGCCTTCCCACGAATGCAGCGATTTGAGGTGAAGAAGTGTATGCAGCTATGGCGCCTGTCTGGAAATTTCTCTGGCCGGTGGCAATAAGTCTTTCGTCGGCTTTTGCTCAACTTGAAGCCGCAGAAGATACAGGAGCAGCTGTCGCTCCAGATGCAGCCTTCGAAGCTGCGGTAGTGGCTGCTGGCGAGGCCGAGGATACTGCGGGTGCTCCTCCGTCGGAAGATGTCGAGCCGTATGATCCATGGAAATGCCCACAATACACCAGCTGGGTGGATTACGGAATGTGGCATGGGCCTTCAAGTGATGGTATCCACAACATGTCTTGGTCGCGACCAGAGCCCCGATGTCGAACTTTCAACAGCTCAGAAGTGGAGGCGGCCATCCAGGACACGAAAGCCGCAATCAGCGACCCGGACATGAAACGCCTGTTCGAGAACTCATATCCGAATACACTAGATACCACGATCCGATGGCGTGGCGTGTCGGCGGACAACTCCGACGAAGAGCTTGCCTTCATTATCACTGGTGATATTGACGCAATGTAAGTAGAAGCAAGCTTTAGAGACAACTCCCTGATATCGACATGTCAGCTGACCATCAATGCTTTTCGCCAGGTGGCTTAGAGACTCTGCAAACCAGCTGCAATCGTACGCGCCACTCCTCAAGGCTTCGGATAGCAGCGATTCTCTGGCGTCACTGTTTCGGGGCGCCATCAACCTTCAGGCCCGTTATCTGCAAGTCTCGCCGTACTGCAATGCCTTTCAACCACCTCCGGAATCAAACATGACACGGGTCCACAACGCAGCTTACAATGGCTACGACATCCGTCCTGAGTATAGCTGGGATTTTGTGTTCGAGTGCAAATATGAACTCGACTCGCTGGCCTCCTTTCTCCAGCTCTCGCATACGTACTACGAGAAGACTGGTGACATCGAATTCTTTCGCAAATTCAGTTGGACCAGCGCGATTCGTTCGATAATGGAAGTTGCTCAGAACATGACTGATGAATCGACTCACGGTGCCAATGGCCGAGAGATCCCTGGATCGTACATGTTCTCACACTTTGCCAACCATGGCCAAGGGAACCCTGTCGCTCCGAATACTGGTTTGATCAGATCTTTCTTCCGGCCATCTGACGACGCTGTCGTGTACCAGCTCTTCATTCCCGCTAATATGATGTTTTCCCATTTCCTCGGACTGAATGCTGCTATAATGTCGAAGCTAGGTACCGATCCTGCGCTCGCTGCTCGGATGAAGAAGATGTCGCAGACTGTTCGTGAAGGGATCGAGAAGCACGGTGTTACGCACACGAAGAAGCACGGCGACATCTATGCTTTCGAGGTCGATGGGTATGGCGGTCTCAATCTGATGGATGATGCCAATTCACCTTCCCTTCTCTCGGCTCCGTTCTTCGGATACTTGGACGCGAGCGACCCCCTTTACCAAAACACTAGACGACGAGTTCTCAGTGTCGACAACCCGTACTGGATGCACGGACCTGCTGTCTCTGGCGTTGGTGGCCCTCATTATGGACAAGAAAAGCCTTGGCCTATGGCTTTGATCATGAGGGTGTTCACTACCAACGATACGGACGAGATCCTGCAACAACTTCGCCAGCTCGTGAGTAGCACGGACAAATCCGGGCTCATTCACGAGTCTGTACGTAACTATAATGCCGCAGATTGGACACGGCCTTGGTTCTCGTGGGCGAACGGGTTGTTTGGTGAGATGATCATCGACTTGCGGAAACGTAAACCTGAACTCTTGAAAATGAGTTTTCAGGAGGAGTAAGTGACACTTCGCTTGCGACAGGCGTCGAGAGGGCTGACGGTAATACAGCTACACGACTGGCAACGACGAGATTGGCTCCTTGCCGACGAGCTTCAAGTCTCCGAATGACTATAACGGAGAACTGGACACGCACTCAAAGCCCAAGCCGGGTGTAGGACCGTCGACACCCGTTGGAAGTGAGGAGATGGAACTGGTCTTCGACCACCACTCCTCGGAGCAAGCCGGTCACGCGCATCCAATGCCTCCGCCGCATGTCGCAGATCACAGCAGCGCGGGGAGCAGTTGGTCTGATATGCACTGGTTTTGGTCATTGACGGGTTGGATGGCAATTTGCTCAGCCCTGATCTGGCTTGTTTTCCGCACAGTTCGACGACGAAGAGACCTCAGGGGAAGCGTAGGTGGTAAGATGGGGATTCTAGCGACATGATGATATCGACAGCGTGCTTTTCCCCTAGATGCTGACTTGTCTTGTTACAGTGCTGCTTCTTCCCATAGCGGTGTACGGATGTACGGTGTACCTACTGTCGAGTCACGATTGAGCAATTATTCTCACGACAGTTCCGACATTTCCTCGTCCATGGCGATAATTACGATGAGGCTATTGTCGATTCATCAAGGTGGCTCGTTGGCGATCTACTGTCGCAAAGCCTACAATGAATACGACGGTAGAGAGGACCTCCGGCAAGACTGCCCATTCGCTGACTCCGCATGTGAAACTAGCTGAAGTAGATGAACCTGACGCGGCCAGGTGAACTCTCATTCGGAACAGGCCGGAGGTGCGAACGCAGCAACCATCTCTGGAAGGCCATAACACCTACATACATGCTATCCCCATCTCCTGGGCAAGCTGCTGCAGTGTTGTCGTTCTTGTCGCCTCAAAAGCTAAGGGCCTGCATTTTGAGCCTGCTTCCTACATCCATGCACGCCGAACCCCGACGCCGAATTATGACAGCGAATCGACTCATTCCCCGAGGAGCTCTTCGACGACATCAGAGATCTGTCGACACATGAGGTCGACCATGCAACCATCGATAGATTCTCACTCGTCTCAGGCGAACGGCAGCTAGCGGGTGTACGAAGCCTCGCGGTGACGAGCAGAAACGCCTGGATATCACTGGTCTCTGCGGGTGTCAACCTTCCAGAACGCGTGATGGACAGATCCGTTACATCCGGTTTGAAGCGACTGAGGTGTCTCGGAAGACATTGCACCGGGGCGAAGCGACGGCATACCACGCACGACAACCTATGAAGACGCCAGTAGTAGAGCAAACCCGCTACGCTGCTTCATGGGCGTGGAGATAGCATGGACTGAGTTAGCATGTACTGCCCAACCCACCAGGCTCAACGACTCATCAGAAGGTTTACTTCGACAGAATGATCGTGACGGATCTCGCTGTCCTTTTTTTCTCCAGCGTGCAACAACAACTTCACGCGAGCCTTCCTCCCAGGATCTCATGGCACAGTCGACTCAACCTCGCATGTATCCATGTCGCTTCGCAGTCGACCGTACTATAAGATGCGCTTCGGAAGCATAGCCGAGGGAATTGCGATTGCGCGAATCACAGTTCGCTGCCAGTCCTACATCACGCCTGCGCCTACGATGTGTATACCTCCGCTGAAAACTCGGGGGGCAACAACACCAACAAACACCTCGTGGCTCCAGCACAGGTATAGATGCGATCTGGTGCTAAGGCATGGTTGACCCAAGCACGTGTGCGATGGATACTTGTAGTAGGTGGGTTCTCCAGCTAAGGCAGCCACTCATTTGCTTTAGCTTCGACCTGATCTATACTTGCGCAGGTACGAAGGCATTTGTAATTATTGCGATGTTCGACCCTCGCCGCCGCCGCCGCCTTTCGATGGCATGATTCCACACAGCAAAACTCGCCCAAGACGGCAACCTGATCAACGCTCCAATTTCGCACAGTTCAGCTATAATCAGACCATCTGGAAAGCTTGCTCAGTATGGGTAACGGACCTATCCCCGTCGAGCCTTATTGCTATTGGATCCCATCTTGGAACCGCGACGCCGCAGCCGTCCCCCGCGTGTTGTGTCGAGCTCGAGAGATTGTTATTGAATTCCGGCTGGGTCGGTCCATCCATCCGTTGCTAGGGAGCTGTACCACGTTTCGTCTATGACATCGACCACGCGCTCTCTCTGTGGAGATTCTGGCCGCGGAGACACAGTCGTGCCATTCCTTCGGAAAGCAGTCCTTCCGCGCCGCCCCTCACGTCGTTGGCGTGAGATGATGAAGGCATCGATGACCGCCACCAAGCCTTGGGAGGAAGCTAACCCATCAAAATATTGATTGAAGGAGCGGATGTGCAGCAACCAGATGCAGACGAGACGGCACTTTCCAGTGCGAAAGCGGCACGTTTGCCCGACTGCCAGCGCGCAAATTGCGGGGCATTTGGCAGACGAGACGGAAAGCTCACTTTCCGAACTTTCACTCTTGCACACTTTCGTCCCATGGCAGCGACGCTAGGCCGCATGGCGTGTCTTGGCTGACTCTCACAACTGCGAACTGCTTCCCGGTCGGGCTAGCATCTCGTGCAACCGACACACATGGAGATGCTATGATTCGCTGCAGAAAAGAGCTTCACATCAAGCTTGAACATCATAGCACGATCATGCCAATGACATCGTCCTCCAAGACATGGTCTTCCTGGTCGCCGCAGTCGGGGGTTGTGAGCCTCCCAATCACTACCCGGACTGGTGCTGACTAGCTCTGAGCAAATGGGTATGCTTAACCTTATTGCCAAATGAGGGCTGAAGTGGGCCTGGGCCTTGCAAAATGAGGAAGCCAACGGTGAGGAGGAAGTGCAACGGGTTTAAACGATCCAAACAGACCTAACCATGACACAAGCGGCCAAGAGGAGGAGTCCGCGGCCGTGAGAAGAGGAGGTCGCCCATAAAGCGCTGCGAGCCCGCACATCGCAGATACTTTCGATTTCCATCTGCGACTGCCCTCATTAAATCGATCGCTTGTCAATTCTTCACAGCACGCACAACATCGCAACCATGTACAAGACTCTCGCTGCTGCTGGCCTTGCGGCCCTGGCCTCTGCTGTTCCCGTCGAGCAGCGCCAGTCTGGCCCAACCGACGTCCAGATCCTGAACTACGCGCTCACCCTGGAGCACTTGGAGAACACCTTCTACCATGAGGGTCTCAAGAACTTCACTGCCGCCGACTTCGCGGCCGCCGGCGTGACCGACTCCATGTTCTACAACAACTTGAAGCAGATCAGCTCCGACGAGGAGACCCACGTTTCTGCTCTCTCCAGTGCCCTTGGCTGTAAGTTGACTCGATATTCTTCCTTGGCGTCATGGTCGCTAACGGGCTTTGAAGCTGCCGCTGTCAAGCAGTGCACTTACAACTTCGGTGTCACGGACGCCAAGACCTTCCTGGCTGTTGCCAACGTCCTCGAGGGTGTCGGTGTCAGCGCCTACCTTGGTGCCGCCAAGTTCATCATGAGCAAGGACTACCTCACCACCGCCGGCTCTATCTTGACCGTCGAGTCCCGCCACTCCGCCTACCTGCGCCGCAACCAGAACCCGGCTCTCTCCCCCTTCCCATCTCCCTTCGACATCCCACTCGACTTCGACGAGGTCTACACCCTCGCCGCTCAGTTCATTGCCAGCTGCCCAAGCAGCAACACCAACCTCCCAATGCTCAAGGCTTTCCCAGCCATCACCGTCATGCCAGCCGGCATTGCCAAGCCAGGTGACAAGCTCACCCTGAAGACCGCCAAGACCGTCGATGCTAAGGCCGCATACTTCATCACCGCCACTGGTGCCGTCCAGGCTCCTCTCTCCGGCTCCGGCTGCGACTACACTGTCACCATCCCTGACGGTGTCCAGAAGGGCCAGGAGTACCTCGTCCTCACCTCCGCCGCTGCTAAGCCATCTGACGACAACATCGTCGCCGGCCCAGCTGTCGTTGAGATTGCCGACAACGCCTTCGGCCAGCCCCAGGGTGGCATGGCTGGCAGCGGTGGTAACGGTGGCTCTGGCTCTGGCTCTGGCTCCGGCTCTGGTGCCTCCCCCAACCCATACGGCAGCTACGGCAAGTACGGTTCCTACGGATCTTACGGTGCCTCCGCTGGCGGCAGCGGCAAGGTCACTCAGATTGGGTCAGTAGTGCTCTGAACATCTCACCCATTCTCTCATATGCTAACGCCTCTCACAGTGACGGCCAGGTCCAGGCTCACGACTAAATCGTTGGCGCTGAGTAGCCGAGCTTTTCGTAATGTTCAATAACCACTCACGACCGTGATGTCGGTAGCATTAATGTGTATAACTTAAAGATGCCGGAAAGACTGTGATGACCTTACGATGATCAATCCAGAGGCCCTACATTTGCATACTCAATACAATTCGCCTTTTTTGGTGCATTTGCTCCTCTTTTCCTATCGTGTCTTTTGATGAAGAGTGATGTTTACTCAAGCAACTGCGCATCCTGGTCGAAAGTGGGTCCACTGCTGTCCGTGCCTTCCCGAGCCGTAAGACCTACTTTAGCGACTTCACCTTCCACTCTTTCTTATACTACAACAATCAGCAGCTGACATAGCTTGTGCGGTCGAGACTTGCAGCCATGAGCTCGGTTCGTACCATAACAGCAGTGGTATGTAAGCTTTGCTCTATCTTCCAGCTTGTGCTGACCCGACACAGCTTGCTGTTCTGCTGTCGTACTTCATCTACTATCGCTCCGGGATTCTGTACACTTTCTACGCCAATGCTCCCGGACGGCTGGAGAAGATCAATAACCTCGGAAGCTACGAAGTACGCTTTCAGCACCTGATCCGTAATTGTGAGGATGCGTACTTGAACGACGAGGAAGGCTGGGCTCTGCTGAGCTGCGATCCTGGTCGAGATGAGTGGAATACGGTGATGGTGCGTCTCCAGGTTTGAGTGAACACGACTAGTTGCTGATCGCTGTTTGCAACTTAGGGGACTTTCATCAATCCTGAGAAACCACTCGGGACAGGGCTCTTCCTATTTCGGTATGCGAATGGACCTGAGACCACTCCGGACATGGTGAAGATGCTGCCTTTTGAAGATGGCCACAGGGACTTCCATCCACTCGGTATCGATTACCATGCTCCGAGCAAGACGCTGTTTGTCGCGAACCACGCATTCTCTGGCCCCAAGGTCGAGATTTACAGCTTCGACCCAACGACTGTTTCAGCGACGCTGAAGTCTAGCCTGAACGAAAGCGACGGAGTCTGGTCTCCAAATTCCATACATGCTGTCAGCGATACGGAGTTCTTCTTCACGCAGGATCACCATTTCCGGATCAGGTTCAATCCAGTCCTTGCCAAGATCGAGACTTATGGTGGCATTCCGGGAGGGAGCGTGGCACACATGAAGCTTCTTCCAAATGGAGAGAGCCAGATGAATACACTTGCAAGGCTCTCCTTTCCAAACGGTATTGCAATGCTGAACTCGAGCACCATGGCCATAGCGAGCTCGTCGGGCGCATCTGTGAACCTGTACTCTCTCAAGAACTCTGCGTCCGAAGGAGCGCCGGAGCTCACAAAGACTGCCACGATACGATTGCCATTCATTCCGGATAATCTGAGCATAGACGGGCGTGGAAATCTACTGATCGCTGGTCATCCTCACGCACCGAGTTTAGAAGAAGTCGCGAAGACGAATCGACTTTGTCATGACGAGAGGAGCAATTGCCAGCTCCATCGATTGAGTTGGATTGCCGAGTGGAGCGAAGAAGCAGGTCTGAAGACTTTGTATGCCGGCGATGAGTTTGGTACTTCTACGACGGCTGTCAGAGATACTTCGAGAGGGATTGGCTTCACGACTGGATTGTATGAGAAAGGCATATTGGTTTGGAAGAGCTAGTTCAGCTTTTGTGCTCGATTCGGAGCGGCTCATATGGCGTGTGCTGAAGCTGGAATTGATGGTGTCGCTCGATCACGCATCTTTATGCTGAGAGGTTTGGGCTCGTAGGCGGGTTTCGTTCGCAACGGCTTGTGAAAAGCATGTGAATACTATCACTTGGAGGCTTGCATCCAACGTCGTACAAATTTCACGCACGTCGCACCTACCACATGCACAAGTACAAATTGCGATCCTATGCAGAAAGACTCACCAGCAACCCCTGACAAATCTGAAGCCTGTATCAACAACACCCCGCCAAGTCGAAGCTGCAACAGAGGAAAACTGTCCGTGGCGCTTCTGCAGCCATCAACGCCTACAAATAGGCCAGACCATCACGAATAAATACAAACTTCGGCGCCAAAGGCTGTGGGATCAAAGGCGCTTAAGGCTGCGCAGCCTGATGGACCTGCAGCCTCGTCTTCAAAAGCTCAACTGTGCCGCACCTCGAGCGACAACTTGAACTCGCACATCAACATGGCCATCACCGCGCCGCTGAATGCGATTTTCACGCCAGCTCCAAAGTGTCTCCAAGACAACTTCTACGACACGTCTGCGGAGAATCCGGACTTTATCGAGACAAGTGGGAATGATACCGTGGTGATCCGAGGAATCCAGCCGCAATGCTATCCGATCAGCTTTGCTTCGATCGCTCAGGCTGCGATTCAAGAGGTCACTGAGACTGACGACTATGGAAAGACGCAAACAGCCACCTCAACGGCAAATTTGGGATCTTCGACGCACGGGAGAGTCCTCGAACTCTCGAAAGTGCAGAGTCCGGAGTGGATGTCATATTACTCGCCAGGCCCTTGTCCTCTAGGATATGGCACAGCAGCTCACACTGTCATGACAGAGGGTGTGACTGCGGCAACATGCTGTCCTGTGTAAGTCTTATCAGTACTGTGACCCTCAGAAAGAGAGCAAGCTAATGGTGTTTTTGAAATGCAGGACCTGGACCAACGACAACGGCAAATCTTCCAAGGTCTCGTATTCCTTGACAACCCACGAGTCCTTTCGCAACATGTGCTATGGCGGCCAGGGAGAGACCGTCACCATCCAGACAGCGGGCCAAAACGCCACTACTACGGCCAAGACGAGATTCTTCTATCCCATCACGGTGAGGTATAAGGATAGCGAGACCTCCATCTGGGCGACGGAGACTCCTGCTCCGAAGACTTGGGACCATCCTCGAGTGCGGCCTAGCTTGACGCTTCCGCTTACAGGTCAAACTGGCCAGTCGTCGGTTGAGGATGCTGCTGGCGAAAGGCATGCCCATACGTCGACCGGGCCGCAAGTCGGCGCCGCAGTTGGGGTTTTCGTTGGAACATTGCTCTTGCTGGCCGCTTGCGCAGTGCTCTATCGAAAGCATACGCTCAAGCGAGTGAGAGTTGAGGGAGTCGCTACAGCAAAGAGTGTCGATGCCAGTGATGACGAGCAGGATGCGACTACCGATCCTGAGAAAGATGCGCGTTGCTGATTCAGGCGTCAAAGTTGGTCAAGAAATAGATCGGCTAGCAAGCGAAGAAGCCTGACTTGCAGGTCAGCTGACTATTACCTTCCCTTTACACCCTGCACGTTCATGTCAGCGCAAGCATCTCATATACATGACCAGCCAGCGGAGGTACCGTCCGATTGAAGACGGCTCCTCACTGTCAGTCCGCGGTAAGATACTACGCTGAGGTTCGCGAAATATCAATGAGAATTTTTCCAATATTCCTTCGTCAAGCCATCGACATCCACCTGCCTGGCATGGAAACACGTGCGAAAGACAAGTACTCATACTTTCTTGACTTCTTGACTCAGCCAGCCCAAGAATCCACTCTGCTGCCTTTTGCGGCTCGGTTCCGACCCTTCTCAGCTCACCAAGACACTCACCCAGCGGCACAGCAAGTCACCGTCGCTTCGCAGCCGCGGACGTAGCTCTGCTTCATTCGCAGGCACAAGGCCAATCTCATTGGCCCCACGCGCTGAGCTGACCACCGGACACGGCGAGGAGGCTTTCTTGAAGAGTCTTGGAGGAGTTCACGCCTTCCTGAACTCGTCCAGACGAAGGATGCGCTAAACTCTTCTCGTCGAAATCTAGTCCTTCTGCGCAGGAGATAAGCTTCCCGGTCAAGCGTGCGATCATGCAGCTGCGAAATGCCGCCTCGGTGGTACGAGTAGCAGTGATAAGACCGACACATTGGGCAGCTGTCATTTGTGCGACCTGCGTGTCTGTTTCGTGAAAGCGTGTGGCAGGTATCTTTTCTGTGCTGTTTCCGTGTTTTGGAGGAGTAATAATTTTGGAGGGGTTCTTCCAACTGTCGCTTGCTCTCCTTCCGTGGTCATTGCAGGCGCGCACGGCCTGTTGTCCAGGACGACATACCTTTGGGATTTGCACCTGTCGCATCTCGCAGAGTGGACGGTGGTAATTGTTTCGAGACAACAACGATTTTGAGGAGAGGATGGACACAACGACATTGCAGCGAAACGATTCGGCGATTGTGCATGACCCATGGGAGAAGACATCGAAAGTCTCGGTCGCGGAATACCAAACGCATCCATTGAAGGACTTCATATCGCGAGCTGTCGAGGAGTATGTGCTGGAAAGCTGGGACTTCGAAGAAAACAACACCAACAAGCAAGCCTTCCTATTGAGCGGCGTCAGTGGTATTGCGTGCGATTACTTTCCAACAGCTCTAGATGAGAGAATCGGACTAGTCGCTAGGCTTTTTGCTGTGCTGTACTTGATCGCCGGTAAGTTCAAGCCTCATCGCGTGGCCGCAACTTCGCTAATGCAATCTCTAGACTCGCTATCCTCTTTTGACGCGGAAGACGGCGAGGAGTACATCGAGGCATTGGAAGCCGCAACAAGGGGATACTGGATGCCTGACGAGAAGGTGTCGGCCGTGTGGATGCTGTGCGGTATCTTCGACGAAATGCGAACGATCGATTACATTCAAGTCGACGATGTGATGGAGACAACTCTGGCACATCTGCGAGCAGGTCTCTTTAGACGAGGAAGATCCGCCAAGAGAGACGATGGTGGCAGATCGGGGTTCCGGATTGGAGCAGCTTTGGTGTCGGCGCTGTCGACTTTCGCGATGTGCGTCGACGTTGATGATTCGTTCTGATGTGGCCTGGTATGATGATTGATTCTGATGCGATACCCAATTTGTTTATGGATAGAGATATTAATGTAATGACCATAGACGAGACTTACTCTCCGATGTCGGTTCTTCGTCGCATAAGCGTGGTCTAAGGCTCTTCAGCTCTTCGCGGATTACTGCTCTTGGAGCAGCTCATCTCTGCTGCTCAAAAGTATTAGAACAGAAACGCACCCCTCGGATCTTATCACATCTTGACATCACTTTTAAGGATGGCTGAGTACAGGAAATATGCCGTGCCACTTCCTCAATGGGAAGAGGTTCGTAAGTGTCAAGTTGTCGTAGGAGCGAAGCCCGCTGAATGTATTTGGTAGTTCCCGAAGAACTTGCCTCCTGGCACGCGAGTCGACAAGATGACCAGAGACCGTCTGGCGATCGTTCCTCAAGAAGGACTAAATATTGATGAGTTGAGCGAGAATGTATGCGACGGTTCTCCTGTCATACTGCGGAGGTATCGGGCCTCACATAATACCGAAACACCGCTGCCCGTATTGCTCTTCATGCATCCTGGGGGATTTGTGAATGGCGGATTGGAGACTGAGGATGCTCTGTGCCGCAAGCTTGCACTTCACGTTCCGATCATCGTTCTGAGCGTCGAGTATCGGTTGGCTCCAGAGCATTCGTTTCCAGCAGGTTTCAATGACTGCTTGGCTGCGGTGAAATGGGTAGGTCGTTCGGTGATGAGCATTGCGGCTGCCACTGATTCTTTGGAAGGTCACTTCGCAATCCGGACAGAGCTTTCTGGAGGCAGACCTGGCCAGAGGCTTCATCTTGGGAGGCCATTCCGCCGGCGGTAACTTCACAGCAGGTCTTGCGCACAAGGTGCTCGAGGACAGATTGAAGCCTCAGCCCAATGGTCTGCTTTTCATGGCTTCCAGCTTCTGTCATCCGAATGCTCGCCCACCGCAATATCGAGATCGCATTTTGAGTGTAGATGAGATTGATGACGCGCCCGGTTTGACAGTCAAGAGCATCAAGTACTTTTCTGAGAAGTACGGCGCGCCTCCAAGCGACAAAAGGTATTCACCGCTGCTGTACGATTCCAGGAGAGGTCTGGCGAAGAAGGCCTTCTTCCAGATCTGCGGATGGGATCCAAGAAGGGACGAAGCAATCCTGTACAGCAAGTTGCTAGAGCAGGATGGTATTGAATCAGAGTCCAAGATCTATCCAGGGCTACCGCATGGCTTCTGGTTGACTTGTCCTGAGTTGGACGAGTCGAAGCGGGCGGTTGAAGAGACGCTGGAAGGCGTGAAGTGGCTGCTCGAGTCTTGAAGGATATGCAATCAGCCAGGCCAAACCTTGGGAATGATAGCAATGATTCTTTCAGCGTTTGTCGTCATCTTGTGCTGAGCGTTGGTTGATTGTTTATGTTCGTATGTTGCGAAAAGATGTCGTGACCAGGCGGGAGTTCCTCGCTTGAATAGCCTCGAGCACGGACGCCACTTCCTTGTCGTTGTCTCTCCTCACGACATGTGGACATTCATCTCGACACGTCAATTCACATCACTAGCCGTCTTCACATGCAAGGGGCAATATCCAAACATGTCGTCTCAAGGTGCGGGCCAAGAGCCGGATTCCTGGTTCTTCTTCATTGAATGCGGGCGGCCGTGGCGCGGAGTCCACTCCAGCTTCCAGACCCAGCGTGGAAGGCCTACACCGTCCTAGGAGGTAGCTGCTGTCTCGACAAGCGAATGCTTCACCAACTTCACAAGCCACGTCCTACTGGTGGCGTTTGATCAGACTAACAGATGATGCTGCTTACCCTCTGACAGGCTCAACAGCTTTGGCGGAAGCGTTGAAACAAACGACCACGTTCGAGGAAGACGAGCTCATCTGGGAGCCTCAAGAGACCCAGCTTCAATGCGGATCCATGGAATCACTCACTTTCCTCGCCAGCGTTGATGCTGATCCTAGACCGACTTGTGTAATCGATCTCGACTGTGTGGCCGAAACCGCAGTGACAGGGACGAATACAGCATGCGCCATTGCGCATAGCAACGAAGCACTGAAATCGCAAGCCCACTTGAGAAACGATATCTTAGAGGATGACGACACAACTCTGCGAGCGTGGGCAAGCGATCGAGCCTCGACCAAACCACTCATCACGTCGAGAGGTCACACCGTCTGCGCATACACTATTGAGAACAGGTGGAAAGTTGTACAATGGATCGCGTTAGAGCAAACGAACGCGACGCTCATCAGCGACCGCGACGGAGCGAACGAGAGACTAGAATGCTTGCTTAAGATGATGGAGATGGTTGACGTCGGGATATTCGAATATGACAAGAAGGGCAAACTGGTGTACGGGAATGATGCGTTCTACAATCTGAGCGGACATCCAAGAGACAGCGCAAAAGAGGAAGTGACGTGGCAGGATTCTATTTTTCCTGAGGATGGCGATTGGCTCATGGGGCAGTGGATTCAGCTGACGGAAGGCGTCTCACTGACTTTTGAGATGAGATGGAAGAGACCCGCGAGTTCGATGCCGAATGGTGAGGAGGATGTAGAAGGATCCTGGGTGCTAGCCGCCTGTGTCCCGACGACGGATGATAAGGGAGAAATCACGTCGGTCTCTGGATGTCTGACCGATATTTCTGCACAGAAGAGGAACCACTGGGATACTATGAAGAGAGCCGAAGCCTTGGAGCGAGCAGCAGCGAGCGAGAAGCGCTTCAGTAACTTCGCAGAGAACTTGAATGTGGCTGTTTGGATCCTCAACTTGAATATGGAGGTGAGTCGATAAAATTGGGCGAGATTCTTTTCCTCCTACTAAAAGTCCTTGACAGATGCAATACTGCAATCCGGAATGGTTCGTCGTAACGGGGCATCCGCAGTGTAAGCTTGAAGATATCAATTGGTCCAATACTGTATCCGAGAGCAACACCGCCATTATTATGAGCAACTGGCAGACGATGATAGCCGAAAAGCGACCCATCAAGTTCCAGTATGAGCTGAAACGATTCTGGAGTGACGGACAAGGCGGCGGCATGCGCGCTTGGGTCCTTGCTTGTTGCTATCCTGAAGTCAACGACGCTGGCGAGATCGTTGCGGTGGCTGGTACCATGGCAGATATCACTCAGCTTCGATGGGCAGAAAGATTGCAAAAGCAGAGAACAGACGAGGCGGTTGAAGCAAGACGACAACAGGAGAACTTCATCGATATGACTTGTCACGAGTAAGACTTGTTCAGAAGACGCCTCCAGGGGACAAAGCTAACAGGTTGTGCAAGGATACGGAACCCCCTTGGAGCAGTCGTGCACTGCGCTGACTTGGTTCGGTCCTCTCTGACAGAGATGACTGAAGCGGTGGAAACGCTGTCGGGAGTCTCTGCTCTCGACCGTGCCAACATCAACGAGCTCTGCGGAAGCGCTTTTGAAGCAGTCAACACAATCGTAAGCCAATTTCTTGCGATCGTCTTTCATGATGGAACTTTTACTAATGCGTGCCTCTGCGCTACAGCAAAGCTGCTGTGGCCATCAGAAACGAATTGTAGACGACATATTGACGCTGTCGAAACTGGACTCAAAGCTTGTCACCATAGCACCGGCGCCAGTCCGGTTTGACGATATGCTCCAAGAAGTCTCTCGGATGTTTGAGGCAGATGCGCGTAAAGCCGATGTCGCTCTACAGACTATCAAGGAACCATCGCTCGACCTAATCACTGAATACGTCATGCTTGATGCTGGCCGTCTGATGCAAGTGCTCATCAATCTCATCACCAATGGACTCAAGTTCACTCAGAAAGAAGCAGAGCGAGTGGTGACTTTGAGCGTCGGTGCATCTCGAGAACGAATGTCAGAAGCTAGTCTCGATGTGGACTTCATTCCTCCCAGCGTCGCTCGAGACCCAGGACGGCTAGAGCTTAATGGGCATACGGGAGAAGAGATATTCTTATACTTCAAAGTTAGCGACACCGGCTGTGGATTTGACGAAGAACAAAAGGGTCGAATTTTCGAGCGCTTCTCCCAGGCATCACCACGAACGCATTCAAAGTACGGCGGCAGCGGTCTGGGGCTTTTCATCAGCAGAGAGATGATCGAGCTGCAAGGTGGTGAGATTGGTGTGCGATCGACCCCCGGAGAAGGGTCAGTATTCGCATTCTACATCACCTCTCGCACGGCTGCAGTCCCATCGAAGGTGAAGAGAGGATCAGTTCCTTCTCCTATGCCTAAAAAGGGGCTCAACAGAAGCCCATCAAGCCGTTTCACGATCCTCGTGGTGGAAGATAACACAGTCAACCAGCGCGTCCTCCGTCTTCAGCTCCAGAAACTCGGCCATGAGGTTCACGTCGTCTCTCATGGAGGTGAAGCGCTCGCTTTCCTGGAACAGGCTTCTTGCTGGAAGGGGAACATTTCGAGCGATATCGACCTGTCGGTCATTCTGATGGACGTTGAAAGTAAGCCCGCGCACGACCTTCACCATCATACTTCTCGTGAGCATTGCTAATTCTGAATTCAGTGCCCGTTATGGGCGGCATTGAGTGCGTCCGTCGAATTCGAAAGCTCCAAAAAGAAGGCCACATTGTGCGGTATCTCCCCATTATCGCCGTTTCAGCGAACGCAAGAGACGCCCAAGTCAGCGCAGCGCTCGAGTGCGGAATGGACGATGCTATTAGCAAGCCTTTCAGGGTCGCTGATTTGATGCCAAAAATTGAGCAGCTGGTCCTGAATGGATGAACAAACATCGACAGAATGATCTCGACATCCGCTCTGAGCCCTCTCGGGCTCTTAACAATGACAGCCTTCGACAAAGTGCCCGCAGAGCCTTCGAGACACAACGACTAAGACCCGTTTGCTGCTTTGATGTTCGCAAGCATAGAACCCATTCACGACGCTGTCCTTCTCACGGTGGCTTGATCTTCATAAAGCTCTTCCTATCCGACTAGACGATCAGACACTGTCAATCATGGACACTGGAGGGGCTGAGATCCAGCAAAGTATGAACAGCCTCACATTGGAGCGCAAATACTCCGACATGACGATCAGCTGCCAAGGACACGTCTTTCACGTCTCACGTGCAATGGTCTGCAGTCAGTCGGACGTCCTGGCTCGAGAAGTTGATGGGCAATTCAAAGAGAGCGGTGGAGTCCTCGAGCACGACATGTACGATGCCAAGGCCTTGAACCGCATGATTGAATATTTGTATACTGGAGACTACGACAAAGCCACGAAGTCGCCTCCACGAGTGAGCACCAGTCCGCCTCGTGCGGATGAAGGCGATGACAGTCAAACAACCAGACAACTTGCCACATCCAACCTACTCTCGCACATCAATGTTCACGGCATTGCTGGCTATTACAACATCACAAAACTTCAGAAGCTCGCCGCACAAAAGTTTCAGGGAGCTCTGAAAGACGCTGCTTGGCCAGAGGTTGATTTGCTTGCAATTGTTCAGGCTATTTACGAGCAACCTGCATCCCAGGATCAGGGGCTCCGTACGGCTGTGGAAGACAAGAGCCTTCCTCACGCGGATGAGCTTGACAATGACAAATTGCATGGCGAGTTCCTCCTCAAACTGGTCAATCGCCTCTCAGCCGAACGCATACAGGACAAAGCGAAGATCCTCGGCGACCAGACCACTATTCAAGGATTGCATACACTGAACGATCAGTTCTCTGCTCAGAGCACCCAAGCAAGGGGCGACCTTCATACTGTCGCTAGGCCCCTCCAGCAACTTCGTGGCTGTACAGGCTGCGATTCGCGATTCAATTTGCGCGCAGAAAAGAGTGGTCCCGCCTGAAAGTACTACATCCGCTGCATTGGATCCAAAACTAAGCATACTTTTTGAGACATGAGAGCTGGAATTGATCTGTTATGATGGCAATGTTGACAGATGCATGTGACGTGCTCAAGCGACGTGTTGAGATCAAGCGGAATGCGTCATGCCTTGGGATTCTTAGAATTGTCTAGATTCTGTGGCTCTATGATAGAGAAATGAAGAAAAGCTACTTAAGCAGAAGGAGCAGCAGTGCCAGACGGCATGCCACCAGAAGGCATAGTGCCGTTTCCGCCAGAGCCACCCATGAATCCAGAGTCAGCATTAGCATGACCGCCATCAGCCTGAATGTACGCAGCAATGCTGTAGTACTCGTCATCAGTCCAGTCAGCAGAAGTGTTCAAGCCAATCTGCTTCCAAGCAAACAGACCGTCCGCAACAGAGTCGCCGAGGTACAGGAATTCTGGGAACGGATCGTAGTCGGAAGAAGCTTGCAACACACTCCACATGTCATCAGCATTAGAGACGATGGCCTGAGTGTTGGTAGTGTACGGGTAAACGTCCTCCACTGCGCTGCGAATGACTTCGTTCCAGAAGAGCTGGCCGATCTGGGTGACGGAGCCGCTGCCGACGAGTAGGGTGTTGTTGGGGAGAACGGTGACGTTCATGTGCGCGAGCAGGTGCGTGTGTGTGGCGCGGCCGTCGTAGTGGCCTGGGAAGATGGTGTCGAAGGTAGCGACGCCGTCCTCATCCGTGGCCTGTACTCCTCGCAAGTATGTACTGTTGTAGCCGCCAGTGGCGTAGTTGCCGGAAGTCGAAATGCCAGAGTAGACACCAGTAGCATTGGCGTTCCAGATGTCGACGTAGACGTTGGGAATTGGTTCGCAAGTCTCGATGTCGTAGTACTGGACTTCGAGATGGACGGGAACACCGTCAGAGAATTGCTCCTCGACGACATCTTGGCGAATCATCTCGCCCCAGACGTAATAAGGCCCATCTGTGATCGAGGGAGCGAAGATTGGGCTTGTGGTGGCGCCGAACACATCGTCTTCCGGCGTGTTGGCATTGTAGCTGTAGATGCCAGTGCGGTTGTGGTCGATGGCTTCCCACTTGGCCAAGTCGGTTGCGTTACGGCGCTCGAGCTCTGTGGCACGACGGACCTTGCGTGATGCTTTCGATTGTATTTAGCTTGGAGGTCGCCACGAATTGGCTGCCAGGCGCTTACAAGAAGTAATGCCGCGCTTCTCACGGAGGTCGCGAGCTGTTCGAGCACGTCGCTCCACGTTCTTCTCAGCGAAACGCTTCGCCTGGGCAGTGCCTGAGCAGCTGTCGAGCGATCGCTTGCCAACATGGGCCCAGTGTTCTCTTGCGGCTATCTCGCGCTTGACCCTGGTCAAGATGCAATGTCAGCGAATCTGTTGGACGCTCTTCTTGATGGTAATGCTTACTTGGTCGGATCATGCTTCTCTCCCGGGTGAGCAAGGGCGGGAGTAACAACCGCGGCTGCAAGAGCAGCAATCTTAGCCAATTGGACCATTTTGAATAGAGCTCGGATGAAATATGAAGGTGTCTCTTGATGTTTTGGTTGTGTTGGATGCTGGGAATCGCCATGATCGGAGGGCAGCCCAGATTTATACCTACATCACCTACTCACAATCTCGTCTACTATTGACGACGCTCGTGTTCTGTGGATCATGAGAACCTCCGTCACTGGAGTGCACAGTCGACGGTCGATTGCATACCGAAGTCTCCCATTCTGCTACAGTCCGAGTTCATGTGGGTCTGTCGGTTCAGGTGGGCGCGAAGAGGCGAAGACCTTTTCAATCAACCCGTGCATCATCACATTGCTTCTGATTGGACTCTCCACATTGCTAAGGCAGAATTTTGATGCTTCGCCGTGCTTCGTCGTTTGATAAGGCCGCGTGGGTTGCTCTTGGCGGTGGTCGTACCGCATGAGGTCGGGTGGCTGTATTGAAGAAACGACGTCTGCTGGGGACCCCGACCACTTGTCGTCGCAATAGAGTGTGTGCGCGCCGTTCATCCTCCAGTGATGTTGTTCGTAAGTGATGACCCCGGCCACTTGTGGTATGCGTCCACCAGTACGTGGCTTCGCTGTGAGGCGCCGTTGAAACGCGCACGCAAGGACATTATTCGGGTGTCCTATCGGTATCTTCGTTTTGGTAAGCGGTCCCGAATGTGGTCGTAGTCTTGAAGGCGAAGTGCGGATGTGCGTGGAGAGCGAGTCCAGAAGAATCTGTGCGCTCTGATGCACTGTGAATCTTGTGATGGCATGTCGTCGAAAGTAGCTCCATGGTGCCAAGACGGCTCAAATGATACCTCTCAAAGATCCCTAACATTTTCCGGCTCTTCCAGTACAATGGCTCTTCAAGTATGTCTCAAATATTCTAGAGATACTATTACATCTCTGGCCTCACTCGGAGGACTCATGATCTTCCCATGTCAAACAGGAGGAATTCCGCTGGCTTCTCACCAATACTCTCGACCTCGATCTTGCCTGGACCCGAAGCGCCTCTTACGAAAGCACCATCGCCTTCACCCAACTCCACGTCACCAACCTTGATCTTAGCGCCGGTGGGATTCTGCTTTCGGTCGGCCATAACCACGTGCAGATAGATACTTCGCTCTCCGTCCTTGACCAGCTCATGAACAACTTGCTTGCCCGGAGAGAGAATCGAGGCGTCCATGCTCAGATCCGCATGTATCTCAATGGGCTCTGTTGGTCCATCTTTGCCGCTGTGTCGCTCGGTTGATTCCATGATCCTCACAAGCTTGTCCGTCTTCATCTCGTCCGTGTATTTGCGCGTACAGTAGCTGGGCTTCAACCCTCGCACGTTCAGCTTGCTCCATATCTGAATGAAGTGTACATCCTCTTGCTTGTTTCGGCAGTATTCTGAGTGGCTGATTCCTGTTCCCGCGTTCGTGAACTGTACTTCGCCGCGTCGGAGGTTCTCCAGGTTGCCCATGGAGTCTTTGTGCTCGAGCTCGCCATTGACAATGTAACTCCAGATACCTATCCATGACCGTCAGCAGGTGCAATCGAAAGCATAAGACTGCGTTCGCTCACCAAATTCAGCATGCGAGTGCTTCCCAAATCCAGTGCCGCGTTGGACACGGTCTTCGTTGATAACCCGCAGAGGGCCAAAAGATTCGTACTTGGGGTCGAAATATTGCGCGAAACTGAAAGTGTGGAACGTATAGAGCCAACCGTGGTCGGCGTGCCCTCTGGCATTCCATGGCCTTTTGGTGATCTTCAAGTTCGAAGTCCCGTTGGAGGTCGACGTTGTCGTTGCCATTGCGCGTTTGGAGGCGATGTTCGAGAATTGCAATGCTCTGAGTAGACTCGATCGCAACGGATTGTAGAGCGCCAGGATGACTGCTAGAACCGCTACAAGAGTGGCTGCTGTTTTGAGTGAAAGAAGCGCACTTGGTCGTTCGTTCGTAGACGTGTTTGGCTTGTCTTGATTTTGAAGAGACATTAAAAGCACATACCGTACGAGCTGCGAGTATTTATACTGCAGTCCTTACCTACGTCGCAATATGGCGGCGACGAAGTGTTGCTTGTGAAAGCGATGACAATTGCTTCCGTAAGATGGAGCTCCCTCCTTCGGCAAGCTGCTCGGCACAGGCCTGGGAGCCGAGACCGAGATCCAACTTCACCCTTGCCACTCTTCCTGTCACCTCTGCTCATCAGCACAAGTGAAGTCAGCACACTTCATTCATCCGAGATTCGATATCAGCAGTTTGTGCGCTCCAATTTGGATAGCACGCTCTTTTACGAGCGCGTACATGGCTTGAACGCTGCATCAGCTCAGCCTGATCCAAGGGCATGACAGGCATTTGATCTCACCCTTGTTCAAATGGAACGGATGTCCAAGCGATCACCATGGAGCAAGTCTCCGGCTTTGCCCATTGCAGAAGCATCAGCACCGTCGTCTAAACGACTGCCGAGGCGGCGGCCACTTCTGGAGGTCGTCTTCATAGCCTTCCTATTAGGACTCACATGGTACCTCTTCTTTGGCAGACATTCACAGCCGGCCGACGTTGGACCAACACCGGAGAGATCGAGACCGATTGCAAATCAGACAGGAGAATTGGAGCTGCTCCCTTGCTCGGAAATCGCAGGTGCTAAAGACACAGTAGTAGTCTTGAAGACGGGCGCCGCTGAGTTGGAAGAACGGCTACCGATCCATTTCGAGACGACGCTACGCTGCTTTCCCAATCGTCTAATTTTCTCCGACTTCAGAGAAGAATATCAAGGGCACACGGTTTTCGATGCCATTGAAAACATCGATTTCAAGCGAAAGGCCTTTCATGCGGACCTTGATCTCTGGCGCCGACTTCGCGATGGTGGCCCGGATGTGCTATCCGACGAGGAAATGTGGGACGCAGACCGGACTACTGCAAACCTGGACAAATGGAAGTACCTTTTGATGATCAATCAGACCCTACATGAGTACCCATCAAAGAAGTGGTACGTGTTTCTTCCAACGGACGCTTTCGTGTTCTGGAACAATTTGCTTCCAATGCTGCGGAGCTACCATTACAACGAACCTTGGTTTTTTGCCTCCCAAGCGCCAGAAACTTCGCTTGCTGAGCTAGAAGGTGGATTTGCATTGTCGCAAGCTGCCGTGCAGGCTGTCGTGAAGATGTTCCGTGCAGATTACGAGAATTGGCAACAACGTGCGGATTACCATCCTTCCGGCGCCTCAATTCTGGGAACTGCGCTTGCAGAGGCAGGCGTCAACCTCTCAGATGCGTGGCCTTTGTTCCAAAGTCGAAGCCCGGGGTCAATAGATTGGTACGAGACTCGTCACGAGAGGAAGCCGTGGTGCTATCGAACGATATCCTGGGGCAAGGTCTCTCCAGAAACGATTAGGGAGATGTGGAAGTTTCAGCAAGATTGGGTCAAAGAACAAGTAAGCTCCTTATCAATAACTAAATCCCTGCAATGGCTGCTGACGAATGAAAGTCATCTAGTATTAGTTTTGGCCATCCAGATATCTTCCACAAATTCATGATGCCCCGACTCACTGTGCGCTCTGGCAGAGTGGATGACTGGGACAACTTCAGCGGAGACTTCGATCAGGGCACTCCTGCTTCCTCTGTTGACGATTGCCGGCAGCCTTGTGTGGATAAAGCAGACTGTGTGCAGTTTGCCTTTGCGGATGGCAAGTGTACATTCTCATCCAATCCCAAAATGGGAGAATTCAGACGGGGCGTACAATCACGATGGCTGCTTGCTCGCGTTGATAAGTGGGCCCATGACAGGCCGAGTGTTTGGCAGAGCGTTTGTCCGCAGCCGGTCGACCAATGGGTGGTACCTGGATGGCATTAGAACACAACCTCTTCAGAGAATGCCTAATGATGCTGCAATAAGAAGTGGTTTCTTGTCATCATTACCTTTCTGCCCAGTGATAAATTAAGTCCATAGCGCGCGTTTTGAGTGATCGAGTACTCTTCCCCTGCCCAAACACGCGGACGATATGCCTGAACTTTCCGGCGAGAAAGAAGCGCCAGCAAACTGGATTCCTGGCGCACCTGATATCCTGCCATCAAAGAGCGGTCCATGATAACGTTTCCTGTGTTCAGCTGACAAGGTTTGCAGTCATCGCCGGGGGAGCCCCGACAGCTGCCAGAATCAGCATTGACAGGACCACCACGAAACTACCATTGGCAAGCTCAGGAGTTGCAAGCCAGATGGACTGTCCACGATCTTCCCCTGTATTCACATCTTCTTTCAGTATTCGTGCAAGGCCAGGATCCCATGATTCATACCCGTCTTGCGGTTTTGAAAGCATGCAGGATCCATCAAGCTATCGTTTGGACACCCAACTCGACTCAGAAGGTCGCCCTAGAGGCTGATTGGAAAGCCAATACGAATCTGATCTGAGTGGCAACACGAGCTTTGCGCTGCGGTTGCGTTGCAGGTGCTCATTGCTGGGTCAGGTGTTCTATTCACGGAATAACATGTCTTGCTCTCTTGACAATTTGCTGGGGATATGTACAGAAGTGCAAGCAGGGACATGAACAGAGAGCGCGGAAGGGCCATTGCAGACAGGCCAGACGAAAGGAGCGTAATGGATCAAGGCAGCAGATGAGTTCGTGCCGCTCCAACGTCGCTCATATCCAGTATTTAGAGACAGGCGCCCAGTGAATGCCGCTCGCCGTCATCAGTCTGCTCTGCCCCCTGACGCTGGCTTCTTGAGCGGCGCGAGGCAGGCCATGCCTTCAGGTACTCCAGGCGGCTCAAGATCTCTAGGCAGTGGTCAGCAGTTCAAGTGGCACAGTACGTCGCTCTTGCTCTAACAATCGCGCATGTCCCTTCTGCAAGATTCGACAAATAGCACGAATTGGGCAGAACCGAAGTTCAGATGCCAGAATAAGCTTTTCTTGATTCTGCTGTCGCTCCTTCGATTAAGCGCCGACTCCGAATATTGGTGTTCCGGATCCGATTTGCTCCCGTACGTCGATATCGTGATCGAATCGAATGATCTTGGCGCTCTGAAGAAGTCAGCAGCCTTCGATCTCGTCATCACTCGTCGCTGCATGCATGCTCTCTGGCTTGGTGATGAGTGGTTGGAATTTGCTCGCGTGCAGACACTTGACAGCTCCTCATCCCTCGCGTCAAGAACGGCAGGCAATGCCATCTCGAGCATGAGCTGCATGATCTTCGGCACCTTGCTCTGGGACAAGCACCGTGCCTTGACAGGTACTATTCCAGTGGGCGAGATCCAATGTCTTGATGACCCTGAGGAATGTGTCTTTACTGTCGTGGCTGTTTCTGCGACCTTCCAGGCTGCCCGCATACTAGCGAGATAAGGATGATGTGGTGTTGTGTGACCTTGTAAGCACATGGCTCTGACATCTCATCCCCAAATGGCATCGTACATGGCATTTCGCTGCCGTATGTTTGCCTTGCGCGCGTCATGGCCCCGAGGATCCTGCCTCCGATCATGCTCACCCCAGACCATAAGTACAGACTCTCTTCCGACCATGTGAAAGCTGTTGCAATGTCAGGCACCACCTGATGTTGTTGTTGTTGACACAGTGCACATGCAATGCCTTGGGAAGCCGCGCTAGTGGCTTTATGCACGTGGCTTAGGTGGGGCCGACGTCATTCCCATTAGAGCTAAGCCCCGTTCTGACTAACACCACACCACCTTTCGGTTCTCTGGAGTTCTTGTTCGACACAACACCAACTACCCACACAAGGCGACCAACAACGACACTCTTCAGACAACGCGAATGGACCGCTAAGATGATCTTCCAACACTCGACATCCAACAAGAAGATCTGCATAATCCTCCTGCCGAACAACAATCGCTAGAGACGCGTCTTGGCTGCGCCTAGCACCCCACGAGCGCGCGAGCGCGATACGACGCTGATACGACGCTACCACCCTGCATTTGCCGGTCCGAGGACTCCACCTATCAGCCCGGCTTGCATTGAGGGCGCTTTGAAGCGGTTCAGCGACCGCAGTCGATTGAGACACGCCTGTCTGTCTGGAGCAACCATGGCTGCGAATGGGTACACATTGCACAACGGCGACCTGCAGTACGGCGCCGCCTCGCAGTCTCCACCAAAGGCACAGGCGCAACAGTCTCAGACCACCAACTCCAATCCCAACTCGGCGGCGCACACACGCACATACCAGGCATGTATACCTTGCCGTCAGCGCAAAGTAAGGTGTGATCTGGGCTCGGTCGACAACCCGAGCGATCCACCATGCCAGCGATGCCGACGTGAAGCAAAAGAATGTTACTTTTCGGCGACTCGACGCAAGAAGAAGAATGCATCTGGGGATGGCAATGGCTCCGAAGCGGGCGATGACCTGCAATATGAAGTACGAAGCAATAGAAAGCGACAGCGAACTTCGGCTCCCCCGGATCAGACCGCCGACGACGAATACGACGACCCTCCTCGAACACCAGGCGGATCTGTCGGCCGCAACCAGCCTTTGCGAAGACCGACAGCACCAAAGCCTGTCCAGTATGGCGAAGAAGAGGAAAAGAAGAGCGAGGTGACCGCAGCTCTCTTCCAGCGTACGGAAGTACACGGAGGCCATGATGCACTCAACGTGCTGTATCATGCGGCAGTACATGGAAGGTCAGATAGCATGGCAAGCAGCAACGCTCGTCCGACCATGAATGGATTCACGAGCGGCTCGCTGCCAGACGCAACCAGCCCTATCATAGAGAAGGCTGGCAATGTGAGCTACACAAATGGACCGATGGCCATGTTCCAAAACGACGACCTTTGGAAAACTCGCACCGACAAAGCTCCTACTGCAGATGGCAACGCTGACAATGTGCCTACTGATCTTGCCTCGTACTCTGCTGCACTGAAGGCTTGGTCTCGCTTCAAGTTTGTGCGCTCAGGGTGGTTCACGGCCAAAGAGGGCATCGACTACATTCTGTACTTCTACAAGCACCTAGCCCCCCTCACACCAGTTGCATTTCCCGACTTCAAGCACCCTGGAAACCACAAGACCTTGCTGGAAGATGAGCCGATGCTTGCCGTGACCATCCTCTTGATCGCTTCACGCCATATGAAGCTGAATGGGCCTGGTTCCAACAGCCGTCCATACGCGATTCATCAAGCCCTTGCAACCCATCTTTCTGGCATGATTGACCGATTGGTGTGGGGACAGGAGCAATTCGGGGGTGGTTTCTGCGGCGCGGGGGTTCAGCCAGGCTCCGACGTCAATCCACTCACCCGCAAAGGCTTGAGAACGCTAGGCTCTGTGGAATCGCTGGTGCTCCTAACGGAATGGCATCCGCGCGCGATGCACTTCCCTCCCGGCGAAGACGACGATGATCTTATGCTGCCCGATAAGCCCTTTGGGACTCCAGATCTCTTTGGAGCTGACAACATCCCAAGAGGCATTGGTGGACACCGCATGGACGCTTGGCTGGAACCTTGCTGGCGGAGTGATCGCATGTGTTGGATGCTCCTGGGCATGGCCATGTCACTCGCGATGGAGATTGGAGTGTTCGACGCAAGCGAGTGGCAGCGCCATGCTCGCTCTAACGATGGTGGCCCCATGTCGGCAGAGGAGATCACCGCATACGACAAGCGTCGTGGAAGCGTGCGAGACCTCCTTCTCGTCTATGTGACCCAGACTTCGGGTCGCTTGGGTCTCACTTCGATGCTGCCCAGCTATTACAGTAAACCCGAGGACAGCGACCTTTTCAAGAGACAGATTGGCCAGCAGGACAGCGTGCAAGAAATCACATTCCATTTCTGGCTACGCATGGCCGCCGTGATGAGAGAAGGCAACAGCAAGATCTTCGCCAACAAGGCTTTCACCCGCGACCTCATTCGCAATGGTGATTACAAGGCCGTGCTCGAGCAACTCCAGCAGCCACTGCGCCAGTGGCGACAAGACTTCGATGACTGCAAGGTAATACCCAAGCATATGCGGTCCATTCTGGAGATTGAGTTCGAGTACTGTCGCGTTTATATGAACGCTTTGAGTCTCCAAGCTGTCGCTGAGCGATGTGCAAATGACCACCCGTCCCCCATCGATCCACCACTGGAAATGGCGCGCGCAGCTGTTGCCAACGGCGTCCACACTGATACGGTCATCTCGCCAACTACCCTGTCCAAGTGGCTTGGCGGTGATCGACACTACATCCAAACAGTCGGTGAATCCGCCCGCAACCTCCTTAAGGTCGTGGTTGAGGACCTGTATCCGGACGGCTTCCTACGACATGCACCTGTGAGGACCTATTTCCGCATCATCAGTGTAGCTATCATGCTTCTTAAGTCCTTCGCGCTTGGTGCTACTGAGGGCGACGTCAACGACTCACTCATACTCTTGGACCGCACGGTCGAGGCTCTCCGAACTTGCATTGTGGACGATGTTCACGTAGCTAGCCGCTTCGCCGATCTTCTCGACACTGCCACCCAAAACCTCAAGCCTCTGCTCGTCCGCATGAGCTCTGATGGACGTGCTGCCCGAGGACGTTCTACCAACCAGCAAGAAAGCGTGCGCTCCACCCCGACCGTCGGCCGCAATGGCCCACAATCTGTGCAAGGGCAACTCCACCCCCAAACTGCTGCTGCTCAAAACCATCAGCAGCAATGGCAGCACGGACATGCCAACAACGGCATGATGCAAAATGTGCATATGGCTGGAGGTAATCCGATGTATGGCATCTCGAACGACACCTATGACTTGATGGGTGCCGATAATGCCTTCTCGGTAATGCCACCTCCAGGCTTCAGCACCAGCTCACCCCAAAGCGCCACCAATATGCCCAGCGGCTCTGCCAACGGCGGCTACGATGCCGCCTATAACACTAACAACAACTTCGGCGACCAGCAAGACTGGCTCGCACTTCCGCTTGACCCGCTCATCAACATGAGCGGCGCTGACGTTAACCAGACCATGTACGGACCAGACAGTAAGTGCATTTACCCTCAACTACAAGACAAAAAGCTGACATTTGCACGCAGTCGGTGGCCAAGACATGCTGGAGCTGTTGCTGAATCAGGCCAACCACCACGGCAATCATTTCTAGGAGGATTGCTTCGCCGTGGACCCAACCGCGAATTCGACAACTACGACACCTTTCGACTGCTCTTTGCATCATTGACGACTCCGATGCAGAAATTATGCTTACACTGAAACGAGACAACATGATGGTCCGACGATGATGGACCTTTACTACTGATGCGATCACGGCTACGGGCTTTTACCTTTCATGACACTATGGGTGCTACTGCTGCTGTTTCTTTTCTGGGGTTGCCGGAGTCAGGGAACGGATTGTGCGGATTGCCTGGAGCTGCCTTTCTGTGTTGCTGCTCTGTGGCTTGATATGATACCCGATCAGTTCTTTTCTCTTCTTTTCAAGATAGCATTAGCCACTTCAGGCAATTGGGAAATGACTTATCAAATTTCCTTGTCTCCTCACTACTTCAAACACTGTATGTCGCTGCTAGTCGCTCCATCAGATGGTCCTTCGCCGTGATTACTTTGCTTTGCCTGCCGCTTTTCTTCGCATGTTCCTTCACAATGTCGCTTGGCACGGGCTCCAGCAACGCGTCATCCAACGGGTGACAGAAATACGCAATCGAATATCTATCACCCGCTTCATCTCTGGGAAAGACCACTCGATGCTTCGTCGACTTCAGCAGTCCTCCAGTCCAGTCCTCCAGCAAGTCTCCTATATTCACCAATATCGGCAGTCTGCCCTCTCCATCTCCCTCCGGATCCACAGGCACAGCCGCCCACTTCCCTTGCGGCGTCAGGATTTCCAGGCCTGGTTGACCGGGAAGTTGGAACAAGCAGGTGATACTCCCATAATCGCTGTGCGCTCCGGCGCGGATGTCAACTTCATCGTGCGTGGAAGCGTCGTGGGAAGGGTAGTACAGCAGGCGGAAGACTGTTCCAGTTGGGCCGCGGGAGAGGTCGTGGCGAGATGTGAACCAGTCTGGTGGGAGGGAGAGGGAGACCGCGAGGTGAGTGAAGATTCGCTGGCAGAGGGAGTGGCAGGATGCTTGGAAGGTTTTGAGGATGGAGAGGTTTTGGGAGAGGAGGGAGGGGAGGGGCTGGTCGTAGTTTCCTGTCTTTGGGTCCGGGAGGCCCATGTTGAAAGCTCTTTGCGATAATGTCAGTACTCTGCTTCCTGGAAAGAGTGCTTCGAGGTCAGGATTGGGTATAGACGCACTCTTTCACGTCAGGCCTGATCTGCTTCCCAGGATCCAGTTTCTCGACGCCTTGGCCCAGCCAGCCATGGTTTTTGCCAGCCTTATTCGAGCTTATGGAGACTTCATCCTTCACTTCTGTTGGTAGGGCGAAGAATTCTTTGGATAGGTCGAACAGGTTTGATATGAGATCTGGGGGAATCCCGCCTTCGTTGTTCTTGATAAAGACGAAACCGAAACGAGTCGCTGCATCGAGCAACTGCTGAGGTGCTTGCGCATAGTTGGCAGCGCTAATGTCGATGACAGGTATTTGAGCCTGCGCGTCGCCTATCGAGCCCATTTTGATGGTGTGCAGTGTTCGGATGGCGTTGAAAGAGAAGAGCAAGAAAGAATGGACGTCGAAGCTGAGTTACTCGTTGCTGCCTCATCCGGCTAGCGCCATCGCTTCTCGCCTGTGCTTGCGAAGGATGGAGGGATGGCAACACCCAGGCATGTGATCGATAGGACGCCGTCAGTAGGTATGAGAAGTCTCGTCGATAACCATGGAGCGGATCGTAACATGCCGCTCAGGCTTTTCATTTCATGCAGTCATCAAGAAAATTCGCTTTGAACGCTCCAAATCCAGAATGTCACACGTTTGCCTCATGCTTTGTCTCAATCTTCGTGGGTCACTGCAGTATCCAAGACCTCCACTCTGGCTCGGCCTTTGGTTTGAGAGCTGATAAACTCACTGAGGGTCTTGAAGCTGCCAGGCACCACGAAGCCAACGCACTCCCACTCATCGCCAGCCACATCTTGGTTCTCCACCTGCTCCACGAAACTGAGAATCTTGTCCTTCACCGAGCTCGAGGTCGCCTCCTCTCCTTCTGCAGTTGGCGCCGACTTCACGCTCTGCTTGGTGACGCTCGTGGGACAAGTGATCCGCAGCCTCATTCGGGCTCGTGCTACCGGAATGGGTTGGTGTGCAATCAACGCCTTCATTGCTTCGAGGGCCTGAGACTTCGCGCTCCTTGTAGTTGTGACGCCCGTCCATTTAGGCTTTGGCTTCTCGGCCTTGTCCTCGCTCTTACTCGCATCGCCATTCGACTTCGCACGTGTGCTTGAACCGGACTCTGCTGGAGTCGCGCTCTGATCTCGGCTCTTGCTCCTGTCGCTTCCCTCAGCGCTTCCTTTGCCAGCGCTTCGCCCTGCTTGACCTCCTTGACTGGTGAGCTGATCCAGCGCCTTCTCGATCATGCCACTGGTATATACTCTCTTGCTCTTCGGATCCACCAATCTGCCAGCGACGATTTCGATGACCTCCTTGTGCACGCGGTCAAGCTCTTGTGATCGCTCTTTCTCGCCCACTTGGATTTCTCCCTTCTTCAAAACCTCCAGCACCACTTCTTCTCTCGTCATGCCGGGAAAAGCCTTCTTGAGCTCTTCGTTCGGTGCGACTTGGCCCTTGGAAACATTTAAGAAGACGTTCTGTATTTGCAAGACATTGTCCAGGTCTGTCTCGTTGCCTGCGCGAAAAGATGTGACTGTGTTCTTGTAGCAAGCGACCTCGAATCGTTTCTTGCCCTTTTTCATGCGAACAAGCGAAACGTTGGTCAATTTGATCTGATTCGATGGCTGGTTGATTTGTGCGGACGGCATCTTGGATCTGTTCTCCGGAATTCTGTGTGTAAAGGTGTTGTTTGAGAGATGCTGTGTCCTAGGAAAAAGAACAGGACATTTATTCCGCAGCTTTGAAATTCACGGCGACTCACGCTTGCTCATACATCATAGCTGGGCACGTGACCATTGTGCGGCTGAATGCCGGCAAAATCGATAAGCTCCAGCCCCCCAAGGTGCGATGATGCGTTGCCAGGGCGCTTGCCTCGTGAGCTCCGGATGAGGCGAGAGACAAGCAGTCACGCCGTCTTCCCATCCAACTCTCTTTCCCCTCCTTCTCTTCTTCCTAATCACTCCATCCCAGTTCATATCCTCCTCGCTGTTTGGTCATCTCGAGTGCCAGCAGCTTCAGTTGTAGCTTTGTTCTTGGTCCGTTTCTGTCGTCTGTCCCCAACCTAGCTCTCCACAGCTCCGCCGCGTTGGGAATCCACTGGTGCCTGTACCAACAACTCGTCCATCGACCGTCACCATGAAGGTCGCAGCATCGGCGCTCCTCGTGGGAGCTGCCGTGGCCGCAGTGCCGCAGCAGCAGCAGCCATTGCAGGCTCCTGAGGCCGTCCAGAACGTCCTCAAGACCGCCAGCGATAAGACATCCGGCTGGTCCAAGTCGCTGAAGAACCTCCAGCATGAGCTCAAGCACCTTACCGAAGAGGCCCGCCAGACCTGGGACGAAGTCGCGATGATGTTTCCAGAAGCCATGAGCCAGGCCTCGTTCTTCAGCACGCCCAAGAAGCACTCGCGCAAGCACGACGGCGAGTGGGACTACCTCACCTCGGGCAAGTCTGTCCAGGAGCTGTACACCACCAACTCCAAGGGCGAGAAGCAGCGCGAGATTGACGGCCACCTTGAGAACTTCAACCTCCGAACCAAGAAGGTGGACCCGAAGAGCTTGGGCGTTGATAAGGTCAAGCAGTACTCTGGTTACTTGGACAATGAGGAAGACGACAAGCATCTCTTCTACTGGTTCTTTGAGTCCCGCAACGACCCCAAGAACGACCCTGTGCTTCTCTGGCTTAACGGCGGCCCAGGTTGTTCTTCGCTGACCGGGTTGTTCATGGAGCTTGGCCCGTCATCCATCACCAAGGACGGCAAGGTCAAGTACAACCCAAGCAGCTGGAACGCCAATGCCTCTGTCATTTTCCTCGACCAGCCAGTCAACGTCGGCTACTCCTACTCCGGAAGCAGTGTGTCCAACACTGTCGCCGCTGGCAAGGACGTCTACGCTCTCTTGACCCTCTTCTTCAAGCAGTTCCCAGAGTACGCTAAGCAGGACTTCCACATCTCTGGCGAATCGTACGCTGGCCACTACATCCCGGTCTTTGCTTCTGAAATTCTCTCTCACAAAAACCGCAACATCAACCTCCAGTCGGTCCTCATCGGCAACGGTCTCACCGATGGCCTCACTCAGTACGAGTACTACCGCCCAATGGCCTGTGGCGAGGGCGGCTGGCCAGCAGTCCTTGACGAGCAGGAGTGCGCCAGCATGGACAACTCTCTTCCACGCTGCCAGAGCTTGATCCAGTCCTGCTACAACAGCGAGTCGGTCTGGTCTTGCGTTCCAGCCAGCATTTACTGTAACAACGCCTTGATCGGCCCATACCAGCGCACCGGCATGAACCCATACGACGTCCGTGAGAAGTGCAAGGGCGGCAACCTCTGCTACGACGAGTTGGAGTGGATCCAGCAGTACCTCAACAAGGACGATGTCATGAAGGCTCTCGGCGCCGAGGTTGACAGCTACGACTCCTGCAACTTCGACATCAACCGCAACTTCCTCTTCCAGGGCGACTGGATGCAGCCATTCCACCGCTTGGTGCCCGGAATCCTCAAGGAGATCCCAGTCCTCATCTATGCTGGTGACGCCGACTACATCTGCAACTGGCTCGGTAACCTCGCGTGGACCAACGAGCTCGAGTGGCCAGGTCAGAAGGCCTACCAGAAGGCATCCCTGGAGGACCTCAAGCTGTCGGACGACGGCTCCAAGATTGGTTCCGTCAAGTCAGCTCACAACTTGACCTTCACTCGCATCCACGCGGCCGGACACATGGTTCCCTACAACCAGCCGGTTGCTTCTCTTGACGTCCTCAACCGATGGCTCAAGGGCGAGTGGATCGAGTAGATCCTGCGATCGAGATGTAGAGAATGGTATCATAGATCATTTATGCGGGATGGCAATTCTCTGTACGAACTAAATAGGCTCAGAATGGAAAGCCTTCAATGGCAATGATTGAATAACACTTCGTCTCTCATCACTTGAAAATGGTACCCAGTTCCGAATACGGTTTTTGAAGACAGTGAATTTGGTACAGCTACAGACACCGCTATGCCGATTGCGTCTTATTGACAGTGCGCATGCATGATTCCGCACCTACCTCCCTCGTGCTTATCGTACATGAAGTCCGTGAGGCCTTCTTCGTGCGGTACAGAGAGAACGGGAGGAAGAAAGCACCCAACAAGCAAGCAGAGAAAGAAGAAAACAGATGGAGCCTCCTCGATTCCGCTAATCCCGTGCTCAGTGTCGCGCTCAGCATCGTCCATGATGATCGTACAGAGTGTCGTCGTGTGCGCGAGCCGGTTCTTACCCTTGAGGAGGTAGTCCGACTCACCGTGGTTGCAATTTTTTTGGTGGTTTTGTGATTTTACGTGCTTGCTTGCTTGCGTGGGTGGTCGTCATGGGCTTCATCTGGAAGTCAAGTGTCTGTGGTGAGTTGCTGTGGTGAGCTGCGCTGATCAGTATACTTACCCAGCGCATGAAATCGTCTTTTGGGGTGCCTTACCATGATACTCATCTTGCTGAGAGCGTGCTCAGTAGCGGCGGCGCTGACGTGGGTCGTCGTAGCCTCCGCTGCCGTATGGACGCTTCTGGCCGCTGTTGTAGTCGCGGTCGCGAGGCCGGTCAGGATCGTCGCGGACGCGAGATCGCTCACGATCGTCACGGATGCGGTCACGATCCCGGTCTTGGTCGCGATAGCCACCGCGTGTAGGCAATGGCTCGAAGTTTGCGTTGCGAGAACCGCGATCGTCGAATCGACCTCCGCCGCCGAAGCCGCCTCCGGTGCGAGGGCCAGATGGAGCGCCGTTTGGTGGACCACCACGGAATCCTCCGCCACGACCACCGCGAAACCCTCCGCCTCGACCGCCACGGAATCCTCCGCGCTCGAAGACGCTTGCACGAGGAAAGCCACCAGGACCAGAAGGAGGGCCGAAGCCGGTTCTGGCAGGAATCTTGGTATAGTGACGACCTCCCAGGCCACCACCGAAGCGGCGTGGGCGCCACTGGTTCACGGTCCGGCCTCTCTCGGCGTCAACGACAACCTTGCGGCCGCGAATAATGCACTTGTCATTCGCAGCGTATGCAGCTATTGCTAGAGTTAGCGGGGGCACGTCATCATGGGCGGAGTGATATACCTTTCATGGCGTGCTCATGGTGGAACAGGATGAAGGCGTAGCCTCTCAGCTTGCCAAACGACTTGTGATCCTTGTTCTCGTTCTTGACGAGACGCATCCGCTCGATCGAGCCAAACCGCTCGAACTCATTCCGAAGGTCGTCAGTCGTGCAGTCGTATGGGAGACGGCCGACGAAGATGGTCTTGAAGGGGTCGCCGCGAATCTTCGGATCCTCGTGCGGCTTGTACAGCTCCTTGTAACCCTCCTCAACGAGATGCTTCTGAGCTTCCGCCTTCTCCTGCTTGGCACGGGCACGAATCTCAATGTCGGAATCGGTGTACTTCGTATCCTTCTCCGCCTCCTTCTTCTCTCTCAGAGCGGCCATGAAGACAGCGACTCCATCGATACGTGTCGTCTGACGCTGCTCAGGCGCATGGTCGTTGGGTGGAAGATAGCGGATCGGTGGGCGCGGCGTGAACAGCTGCACGAGGTTGGGTGGAAGACGGTCCGTCATGGTTTCGCCTTCTTGGAGATCGGTGAATAGGTTGGCTTGAGTGCTTGCTGGTGGGACGCCCGGAGGGCCCTGAGGTGGGGTGTTTGTCGGCCTGTGTTGATCGCAGATTAGTATCCAGTACCGCGATGGCAAGGCGCCAGTCACTCGTCAGGACGGCGTCGCATGCGTCCTCGTGGATGGCTGATGGCTGATGGCTAAAGGCTGGCTGGCCTGGCTGGCTTGCGGGTGACTGCGGTCGGCGGTGAAAACGGCGAACGGCAACTGGCAATTGGCTATTGGCAAAGATCGTTCGCGTAGGCGGTCCGCGTGAAAGGTCACCGTCGGCGACGGGAGGAGGGTTTGCGCGGGCGGGGCGCTTTGGAATCGCGGAGGTGAGGTGTTTGATGGGGACTCGGGGGTGGAAGGATTGCGAGCTTTGCGAGCTGTTTTGTTGTCGCGTTCGAAGAGCGGTACGCTAGCGGGACTTCCCTCCCGCCCGCCCGCCCGCCATCAAAGCTCCATCAAAGTTGTAATCAAAGCTGGCAGCTTGCGTATTTTCAGTACCTTTCCCGCTATACACAGTACTTCTGGTCCCGCTCCGCTCTGGCTGGTGACGTCCGAGTGCTGAGATCTTCCAACCTGGAAGCTGGATACATACAGGCGACAACGACGTCTCGAAAGACACTCCCCCCTCATTTGCGCTGCCATCACGCGCCCGATGTTTCGAACATGACGACGAGGCTCGTGTCCTCGCGCCTGTCGACTTCTGCGCAACGCATTCCGGCTGCGCTGCGACGACCAACGGCGCAGCATGTAGCCTCCCTCTACAATAGCGGCGCTCTCGCTGCCAACCGCTCCTTTTCGCACGCCGTCCTCTCACGAAGTGGCAGCGCCGTTCGACGATGGCCTCAACGAAGACAATGGCCGCTGGGGCAGAATACCATCCACAACTTGCCCGCGGTTCGGCACGCGTCTTTCGCCCGATTGCTGCCAAAGCTGGCCACCAAGTTGCTACGCATACCGGCTATGTTGGGTGCCGCGATGATCGGAGGAGTCACTTATCTACAATATCGGGCCGCTCAGGGTTGGTCATATGCGACTGATATCTTTGGGCAGGCCAGAGACACAGCAAGCACTGCTGCGAATGGCTTCCTAGAGGGAGTTGGAGACATATTTGCACAAATGGGCAGAGGCTATGATAAGACGAAAGACGATGTTCAGGGCGTGCAGATGCCTCAGTGGATGAAGGACATTTACGAAGGCAGAACTGGAAAGGAAGAAGGAGGCGAAGGTGGAGAAGGAGGGCCAAACGAACCTAAGCACGCTGGGACTGGAGCTGCTGCTGCTGGCGCTGGTGCGGCCACTGCAGGTGCTTTCGCCATGGACTCCGAAGGCGAGGAGGATGAGCGATCTGAAGACGCAGCAGCGAGAGACGACCAGATGATGATGCTTACTCGGAAGATGATTGAAATTCGGTCCTTGCTACAGACAATCGGCCAGTCAGAATCTCTTACGCTCCCATCGATCGTTGTTGTTGGCTCGCAGTCTTCGGGAAAGAGCTCTGTCTTGGAAGCCATCGTTGGTCATGAGTTCCTCCCCAAAGGATCCAACATGGTAACCCGGCGACCAATTGAACTCACACTGGTCAATACTCCGAAAGCCCATGCTGAGTATGGCGAGTTTCCCGCTCTTGGGTTGGGTCGCATTACCGACTTCAGCCAAATACAGAAGACCTTGACCGACCTAAACCTCGCTGTTCCGGAGAAGGACTGCGTTTCAGACGATCCAATTCAACTGAGGATACACTCCCCAAATGTGCCGGATTTGTCACTCATCGATCTTCCAGGTTACATTCAGGTGGAGGCGTTCGATCAACCAACAGAGCTCAGAACAAAGATTCAGGGCCTCTGTGACAAGTACATTCAGCCTCCAAATGTCATTCTGGCAATCTCAGCTGCAGATGTAGATCTCGCGAACTCTACAGCATTGAGAGCAGCACGAAGAATGGACCCTCGCGGAGAACGCACTATCGGCGTTGTCACCAAGATGGACTTGGTGGACCCTGTCCGTGGTGCTCAGATCTTGTCTGACAAGAACTATCCGCTCAGGCTAGGCTATGTTGGTGTGGTGTGCAAGGTTCCTCAAGAATCCAAATCTCTGTTCTCCAGAGGGTCGGCCAACATCACGAGCCTCATCACCAAGAACGAGTCAAAGTTTTTCAATGCTCATCCGGACGTGTTTGGGCCAGATGCCAAGACCGACGTGACCGTTGGCACCCCAGCACTCCGCAAGAAGTTGATGCATGTCTTGGAATCGGTCATGTCTGCATCACTGAAGACTACGAGCGAAGCGATTCATCACGAGCTTGCTGAGGCATCGTACGAATTCAAAGTACAGTATAACGAGCGAAGCCTTAGCGCTGAGAGCTACCTTGCAGAATCCTTGGACGCCTTCAAGCACGGCTTTAAGCGAGTGTCGGAATCGTTTGGCCGAGAAGAAGTTCGGGAGATTGTTAAGAACGAGCTCGACCAACAAGTTCTCAACCTCCTTGCACAAAGGTACTGGAATCGGCCTGTTGAAGATCTGCGCCCTATCGACCCCCTCTCAGAAGGCGCGCAGGAGCCTCTAGAAAACCTACCTAAGGCCGACCCAGAAAATCCTCTCTGGCATCTAAAGCTTGACGCATCGACCTCCACGCTCACGAAGCTGGGTATCGGCAGGCTGGCAACTTCAGTCACTGCACAAGCTCTACACGGTTCGGTGCAAGAGTTGATTCATAGCACGCCGTTCGCGTCGCATCCCTTTGCCGTCAACGCCATCACGCAAGCCTCGGAGAACATCTTGCGGGACTTGAGCTTCGACACCAGTGACGAGCTTGAAATCTGCGTCAAGCCGTACAAGTATCGTGTTGAAGTCACCGAAGCCGAATGGAAGCAAGGCCGAGAGAACATCGGGCGGGTACTCAAGGATGAGCTGCGCGACTGCGAGAGTGCCTTTAAGACGATCGAGGAGCAGATTGGTGGGCGACGGAAAGCCAGAGATGTCCTCTCTTTCATTGACCGCGTACGCAAAGGTGAAGTTGTTCTCGAGGGCGACGGTGTTGGTGGAGCCGGTGGCTTCTCCGCATCCTTGCTCGAGAAAGGGAAACAAGCCTTGTTCCTCCGTGATCGTTCGGACATCCTCAGGATGCGGTTGGCTGCTGTCAAGAGTCGGCAATGCGCACAGCCGAAGAACAAGTACTACTGTCCTGAGGTCTTCTTGGACGCTGTAGCTGACAAGCTCACTTCCACTGCTGACTTGTTCTTGGACGCCGAGCTCTTGAGCAAGTTCTATTACCAATTCCCACGAGTGTTGGAGAAATGGGGCAGGGAGCTGGACGAGAGTACGATTGAGCGTTTTGCCAGGGAAGACCCCAAAATTCGACGACATCTGGATGTGGTCAAGCGGAAAGAGCTGCTCGAGCATGTGCTCAAAGAGATGGAGAGTCTGCGGCAGCTTGAGGCGAGGGAGAAGAGAAACAGCACTAGAGGCACACAGACGGATGATGGGGGCAGGAGACGACGAGGATGGGGATTGTTCTAATACCAACAAGCTGTGATGATCTGAACAGGGCGTTAACACGGGTTTCTTGCGGCGGAGAATGATACCACGAGTGCTTGATTGACTGCCACATAGAGGCAGAGCGTTTGTATTCCGCTCAATTTCTGAAGCAGCTAATGTCCATTGTAGATATACCAGTCCTTATCAGCGTTTCTAGTGAACGAAGGTGTGAGTTGCCTGGCGCCTGCCATCCGCGTTCGATGATGTTCTTGGATGAGCAACTGCGAAGCGAATCCTATAAGGTACATGTATGAAGGGACTTTCTCTGCAACTCGACTCATACACAGGGCGGTACACAGCCGCTCATGGCTATCCCTAACAGACACATCATGCATCTCACACGACGCGTCTCTTTACTCCGCCCTTTCTACCGCCTACCACAGCCTCAGCTGGCTCGAAACTATCCTGCACCGCGCAACCAGCAGCAACCCGCACCGCCTCTCGCTACGCCTTCCACTTCCCCTCCGCCATCGACCGACGTCTTCAGTCGCTTCACCCCCTGGGCCACCTCGACACTCACCTCTCCCACGCTGATCTCCGTCCTGATCCGCAACCACGAAGCCACCCCCTTCCAAATCCAACACGCGCTCCTGACCCAAATCTCCGACCCTCTCAACGCACCCCTCCACATCATCGACCGCGACTCCACACCAACCCTCGACCTGACGCTCTTCGAGCCCACCTCCGGCCTTCTATTCCTCTGGTGGCTCTTCAACCGCCGCCTCCCACGCCTGGAAACCGACTGCTTGGGCCGCAAGCTCGACCTCTCCGAGAAAGAAAAGGACAGACTCTCCAGTAAAGAGAAACAGCAACTCCATCAACACCATCGCGAATTACGCGAGGAATTCACGACCTCTCTCATCGACGCCTGGAGACTGGGTTCCGCAATCCGCTGTCCGCGGTTCCAGAACGATTTACTACGTTCCTGTGCGAAGCATCTGCAAGCGGAAGAGCAGCTCGCCGTACGCTCGCCGGAGCCGCATGGGTCGTATGCGATTTCGTGGGCGAGGAGAGCTTTTGATGCGACAGCTGATTTAACGCATGGGAGGGAGTTGAGAGAGTTCTCGGTTGATGTGGCGGCGAAGAGGGTCTATGATGTTGGTATGAATGGGTGGACATTGGGACCACGAGAGAGGTTGGAATTGGGTGGGTGTGCGCAGTTTGCGGCGGAGGTGTTTGGGAGCTTGGGAGGGCAGATTGGGACGAAGGGAGTGGAGGTAGAGGATTTGGCGAGGGTGTATATGGTGGAAGTAGATGGAGGGATGGTAGCTGAGAAGTGAGGTGTGGTTGATCGTGAGTAGTCTCATGTCGGATGAAGAAAGGGTGGAGCTGATATCCTAGAATTCGTTGGCATTTTGCTCAAAATTTTGGGCTTCGTATTATGTCACTTTTACACTCTGTTGGATCATCTACAACACGGCACTGATTCACTGCTTGGCGTTGATAATGTCCACGAAGGCTGGCTTCAAAGAAGCACCGCCAACCAAGAAACCATCAATGTCCTTCTCCTTGGCCAAGTCCTTGCAGTTCTTCTCGCTCACGGAGCCACCGTAGATGATTCGGGTCTTCTCAGCCGCATCCTTGCCAAGCTCCTGTCCAATCCACTGTCGGATCTTGTCGTGCACCTCCTGCGCCTGCTCAGTGGTAGCGACCTTGCCAGTTCCAATGGCCCACACAGGCTCGTAGGCAACGACAATCTTGCTCCAGTCCTTGACCTTGTCCGCAACAGCCTTGAGCTGCGAAAGGACGACCTCAGTGGTCTTGTTTGCCTCACGCTGCTCCAAAGTCTCACCGCAGCAGAGAATAACGCCCAAGCCGCCGTCGAGGGCGTGCTGGGTCTTGGAAGCAACGAATTGGTCGCTCTCCTGCAGGATCACTCTTCGCTCACTGTGGCCGAGGATGGCCCAGGTGATGTTGCTCTCCTTGAGTTGCTGGACGGAGATCTCACCAGTGAAGGCGCCGTTGGGCTTGTCGAAGACGTTTTGTGCTGCGACTTCGATTCCGGGGCGCAGGTGCTCGCGGGTCAAGAGGAGGTAGAGGGCGGGAGGAGAGATGACGATTTCGGTGTTGGGGTCGACCTTGGCGTTGTTGAGGTTTTCCACAATATCTGTGATGGTCTTCACAGAGCCGTTCCTGGATATGAAAGTCAGTTGTGTCGATCGGAGGTGCATTTTTCTTTGGATTGGCCATACATCTTGAAGTTGCCGCCGACGAAGAATTGACGAGCCATGATTGCGGTGTTGATGAGAGTGTTGTAAAGAAGTGCTGGTGTTTCTTCTGCAGAAAGTGTCCTGTTAATTGGTCAAGTGTTGTTGTGTGAAAAGAAACAAGATCAACAAGAAAAGTTGTAGTTTGGTGGGATGCGATGGAGGGGCAGCCTGTGACGTGGTGAGCGCATCTCACGGTGGAACTCTTGACAGCAGGCCGAGAATGCGCCAGCTTTTCGGCGCCTCAGCCATTGGGAAGGGAGAAGAGCACGAAGAAGAAACGGAACTCTTTCATGTGATCGTGATCTCACATTCGTCAAGTTCCTCACTTCTGCTTCACGTCCGCCCTCCACCTCCACCTCCACATTTTGTTCTGTCCCGGCAGCTTAAGAAATGAAAGGCTTGCAAAGGCTCTCTCTTCAACCATCTAAACTCCTATTCTTGATTTTACACTTCTGACTACAAACTTTTAGATCCAAATTCTCCTGAAAAGACCTCGACTCAAGACTGTTTATCGATCATAACGGCCTGCGTCTGACTTCCTCGCTCTCCGTTCGTTTGTACTGCACTGCGAAGTGCCTTCGTCCTATTTGTCTGATATGTCACATCCCCATTTGTGTGCGTCTTATTCCTCTGATCCGCTCTTGTCTGCAGCAAATTGGTGAAAGGCTGTCCCAACCACGCCAGGATCATACACATGAGCGTCGCCCAGAAGTGCCATAGCAGCACAATGCTGTGTCCGATGCCCCACGGAGCAAAGAACTTGACAAACTGATCCACCTGGTATAGATCGTTCTGGGACGAGATGTAGTACCTTTTCGACGACGAGCGGCGGACGAGTTGGAGCTGCGTTGTAAGGGTTACCGGAGAGCGATGGAAGGGCACGAACCAGATCGCGAAGATCTGGGAGATGTTCACGTAGAGTACGAGGTTGGTTTCGTCGAATGCTGCAGAGGCGTGTGCGTTAGCAGGACAGGCTACAGGATCATGCTGTCCAATGCACGGGGAGCTATGTCGCCAGGACCTACCAACTCCATTGACGTTCAGTTCAATCGTAGGGCTCATGATCTTGTACCAGCGGAAGATAGAGTGGATCAGCCGTCTGCTACCCTCGAAGCTGCCAGTGCGGCAGAATGGGTGAGTGAAGGAGGCATCGGTGGTAAAGTACTCGTTGATAGCCTCCTCTTGTTGCTTAGGCGAGCCTTGGGTAAGGCGATGGACGACGCCGGCGATCTCCTGGATTGGGTCTTCCATCGTGAGTGTTCGCGTGCTTAAGAGCTCTGTAACAGGCTGCTTCTGCGATGGTCGCGTGTTCAGGTAATACAAGAGGCTGCCAGGCGTAGTTGTAGTCTGGAGACGCGTGGGAGCTCTCCTGTCTCTAGCTTAGCAGACACGCCAGACGCAGCAGGACGATGGACGCAAGAGCGTGGGGAGCTGATTGGGTGTAACGCGACTTTCACATGCTTTCCCGCCTGCCGTGTTTGACGTCACGCCTTCAACGTTCCTGGATTCTGCATCATTTTCGGCGGGCCCGGATGAGGGAGGCGAGGAGCAACGCGTTTCGCATCTCCCAATGCCGTAGAGCGTCTTCTTCTTCTGCTGTTCTCTCTGCCTCTGTGCAATTGTTCACATTTTGCTGTCTACCATCAACCAGCGCTGGTCGCCGAATTCCCTTGCCGAAGCTCTGCCGTAGAGCTTCCAGCACCAAAGATGGCTCAGTCCGCGACAAACCTCCTCCAAAAGCTCCTCAACGACCCCTTCAAGTTCATATTCCAGCTCATTCAGTCCATCCTCAACTTCTTCCTCGCTCCAGCTCCTCCGCCACCCAATGCAAAGCTCGGGCGCCCGCGAATCGCTATTATTGGAGCTGGCCTGACAGGCGTTTCGTCTGCATCACACTGCGTCGGCCATGGCTTCGATGTCACCATCTTTGAGGCGGGAAGTCGCAAGCAACTCGGTGGCATATGGGCAAAAGTGAACAATACCTCTGGCTTGCAGATCCATTCGATCATGTACCGCTTCCACCCAAGTGTGGAGTGGTCTTCGGGATACCCCAATCGCAAGCAGATCGTGGACGCTATCACGAAGCTCTGGGAAAAGTATGGATTGCAGGACAAGACCAAGTTTGACACAAAAGTTGAGAAAGTGTACAAGGACGGTCAGGGCAGATGGATAATCAACAACGAGTCGAACGGTCGTTTCGACGGCGTTATCGCTGCAGTCGGCACTTGCGGTGACCCAAAGATGCCACCGATCAAGGGCCAAGAGAAGTACAAGGGAGCTGTCTATCACTCCTCTGATCTGGACGGTAAGGATGCGAAGGGAAAGAAAGTTCTCGTGATTGGAGGCGGTGCTTCCGCCATCGAGGCAATGGAGTTCACCACCCAGCAACAGGCCGAGAAGACCTACATTCTGTCACGTTCCGAGAAATGGATCATTCCTCGCAACCCCTTTATCGACGTCCTACTATCCCTCAACATCTTCGGCGCCGAAACGCCACTTTCCTGGATCCCTGAGAAGCTGCTCCGCCTCTTCTTCTACCGCGACCTCAGCGACATCTCCCCACCTCCAGGCTCCGGCAAAGGAATCTTCATGGAGACTCCAATGGTAAACAACGACGTCCTGGAGCAAATCCGCAACGGTCGTGCCTCCTGGCTCCGCGGCGACATCAAGCATTTCACCGAAAATGGCATCGTCTTCAATCACCGCTCCCAAGGTGTCCCAAAGGGCGGTCCCGGCCGCGAAGAGCACATCGAGGGCGACATCTGCATCATGGCAACCGGCTACGAACGGCCAAGCTTGACTTTCCTGCCGCCAGAATGCTTTGAAGAGAGCTACGAGCCACCAAACTGGTACCTCCAAGTCTTTCCTCCAAAGCACATGGACATTTGCGCAAACAACTGCACCTACGTCAATGCCATCGGGACTGTAGGCAACTACCACATCGGAATCTACACTCGCTTCCTACTGATGTTCCTCGTCGACCCTCTGGCGAGACCAACTGAGGGCCTAATGAAGAAATGGATCGATTTCACGCGATGGGTGAAAGCCCGTGCTCCGACAGGCGCTTTCGAGTTCTTCACCTACGCTGAACTCATGTACTGGTTCGTGTTCGTGATCTTGATCAACCCGTTCCGCTGGAAGTGGGCTCCGTTCGTGCTGTGTGGAATTGGAGGAGCGTTGCCCAATGCCGTAGTCCAGCAGGAAGACAAAATGAGAGAAGCTTGGTGGGGAGACAAGCAGCAGAGTGTTAACAACAAGAAGGCAGGAAATCGCCAGGTGAATGGCGTGAAGAAAGAGTAGAGGGATGAAGGAGAGCTGGACGGAAACGGATAGAATTAATGATACGATAGAGAACCGAGAGAACTGGGATACTCAGATGTCAAACCTAAGGCTTCTACCTTTTGCGGTCACTTGCACTCTTTCACATGCTAGCGCGAACACCTTGTTAAAAGCGGGGTCTGTTGCAGCTCGTCCTTTTTCTTGATTGCTATTCACACGCAACACGTCCAGGCACCATCGGAACCACACTGACACGACCAAACCGGGAATGCGAAGATGTCGTTTTTCCTCGCGGCTTTGCAGAGCAACCAGAGCGGCGGATCGGCTTACAGGGACCTCACGCCCCCTCTACCGGCTTTGACTCAGCCGACATCTGCGCGCAAGAAGCCTAAGAGATCGAGAAAGCCAGCAAGTACGGCTGTCAAGAAGCAAAATTTGAAACGAGATGACAAGAAGACACCAGCAAACAAGCCAGCGAGGCGCAGAGCCAAAGCAAAGGCAAAGGAGAAAGCCCCTTCTCCTTCCCCGTCCTCATCCGAAAGCTCGACAGTGTCTGACGCCACTCCAATCCCACGAGACTCTTCGGTCACACCTGCTCCGGACCCGCAGTCGCGCAAAACCAAAGAGCCAACTCCCGTGGACTCGGCCTTCGATCCTGAAAGTGACGGCGAAGAAGAGAGTGAGGAGGAAGATGAAGAAGCTGCGGCAATCGCTTGGGCACTCGGACAAGCCAGCGACATTCAATCGCTTCTTCAGGCTTCAGATCGCTTGCGTGAGCTGCACACCACCATTCAAACCGCACTACAAGACTGGGAAGCGCACCTCAATGGCCTAGTCTCTGTGCCCTCTTACACCGGTACTCCTACATCCGTCCCCTAGCATCTGCCACTCCAAACTGACATATGCCAGACCTCATAAGCGGACCTGTCACGAGCGCTTCTAAAAACGAAGCACTACTTCACATCCTTGAGACACTTCCGTCACGACACCATCACCTTGCCAAAGCATATAATGACGAGCTGCGAGTTTCGCGGCTGGGCAAGAAATCGGAGGATCTCAAGAACATGCTGCAAGATGACCCGGAAGCGGAGCTCAAGTACACTGGTCCTTACACTACTCTTTTGTTCAAGGGAAAGAAGTTCCGTGAGGAAGCGGTGAAGGCGGACAAGGAGATTGGGTGAGTTGGAGCCTGGAAGATGTGTTCTTCGCTTGAAGGTTTCTGCGATGTGGAGCTGACTCGTCTCTTCGTGATGTTGTAGAGTGATGGAGCAGAAGCGACTCGACGAGCTCAAAGGGTTGATGGAGATGGTTGAGAAGCTTGACGGCCTGGAGAGTGAGGGGAGATTGGAGATGAAGGCGATTCAGGAGCTGATTGAGGTAAGAATGGTTCCGGACGAACTGAGTAGCGGTTGCTGATGTCAGTACAGGCCATGGAGGAGGTTGGGCTGATGCAGGACAAGAGTGAGGCGTCTGAAGTGGGTTCAGAGGACGACGAAGCTTGAGGCAGCCCGCGATGCCAATGAGCAGCGTGGCCTTGACCGACTGACTGAGGTTCTCCCTGATAATGTAGCATTTCATTCTTAATCACCATCATCATCACTGCTTAGATCATCGCTATCCCATCCCTCCTCGTACTCTTCTGCCATAGTAGCTAGCCCGTCACCCAGGGCCTCGCGCTCTTCAACCCCAATAAGCCGTCTTGCGACGCTCTCAACATCCCGCATGCGGTCTGCAATTGCGGTTGACGTAGTAAGCGTTGCATTGACTGCGAGCTTGCGAGGGTTGTTGGGCAGCCGGAAGATTCCTGGATATGACGACAGCAGTGGGAAGAGAAGAGTCGACTGGTGTAATGATGTTCGTGGGCCATGTCCTGCTGAGAATCGGTCGTGTAGTCGATCATTGGTGTCTTGGAGCTCCTCAACAGTCTTCCACGGTCCACGCAGGGATTCCATTCTGCTGAAGACCTGCGTTCTCCGTCTGTCTCGAACCCTTGCAGATTGGTTTGCGGAGTCGGGAAAGAGGTCGATGTCTCCTTGTCGCTCCTTCTCCACCTCGTCCTCTTCGTGATAGCCATTCGTCAAGCGATCATCAGATTGGCCATTGGGAAGTTCGTCGACGTGCATCTCCGACGGATTCTTCACTGACAGCGAGCATGCAGCAATTCGTCTCATGCCATTTCCATTGAGCGTTGACTCAAGATTGTCGAACGTAGCACGAGCACTAATCGTGCTTCGAAGTCGGGTTGGCAAGGTCATTGATTCCACCGCCGCTGCTTGCAAAGCTGAAGTGTTCCATTTGCTTGCACCTGCCACAGACATGTAATCTGGAAGCGAAGACGGCAGACTACTGAGAGGAATATGCATGCTCGCGGATGGATCAATACCGTACAGCGACTGGGCTGTGTTCGCCAACTGCAGCGCGCGCCGCTCCCGCGAGGCGCGTTGCGTGTCCTGGAGGCCAAAGACCCAGCGGCAGCCTTTGCCTAGCTCGTCCGAAATTCGCTCCAGATACCTCGATGTGAAACCTCCCCAGGCGTCATCTGTGCTTGTAAACACTTGAATGCCTTGCAATTGGTCGCATTCTTCAAGAAATGGCCTCAAGTCTCGATCCAAAAGATCATGCTCGCGGTCGAGATTAGCGAAAAGCTCCTCGCCTGTCTGGAATCGCTCGAAGGGCATCAACGAACTGTTCAACTCATACTCATTCAGCTGCACTATGCTCCGGGGATGATGAAAGACGTGGTTGTAGTCCGACCAGAAGCGCACGGACTCGTTCGTTAATGCTGGCGGCTCCAAGCCCTGGTCCAGTGCCTGTTGGTATGGGCTTGGTGAAATGGGAGGCAGCTGCAGTGGTATCGTGCTACCGCTCCACTGGCCTTGCTGCGCAGGATTCTCCTGCTGTTGCAGCTGATACAGCGCATTCTCCCGGCGAAGCGTACCGAAAGCACCTTTTAGGTCATAAATGACGGTTCTTGGGGTGTAAGTCTCTGAGCCATCTGCTCCAATGCCAGGCCGAAACGAGATGTCATGGTTCACGGCAGATTCCCCTTCGCCAGCATACGTGAAGTAAGACTCCTGTTGTCAATGTTAGTTCCTGGTAATCGCGTTGTCGTCTTTTGCCATTGGAAGCACGTGCCTTACCTGAGTGTTCCAGTAGTGGGTGCCTAGATAGTTGGCCTGCTGGCCGAATTGCAGGGTGACGACTTCATGCATTGCGCAAGCAAGTTATCCTGAGATCACATGCCGCAAGGCCTGCAAAGTTGACAGATGAAGCGAACCTGAATGTCAGGACGTGCATCAAGCATTTAAGCTCGTGAGATAGTGCTTTCGGCAGGCGGCTGAATCTCGGGGCGCACAGGGCTGCATGTCGATCCGGGCGCTTTCACGTGGAGATGTGATGCGGCCTACGACAACACCACCTCCAGCAACGCGAGTACACGACGAAAACCCTCACGACAACTCCCAACGAAATACAGCGATATATCGAAACAGACCCGCATCTTCTGTGCTGGCTGGACCACACATGCGACTGGACAAAGAGCAGCGCAAGCTGTGAGACGTCACCTCCAGCGAGTCCTGCTATTGCGGAGCAGGAGCATCAGTCAGAGACAACCGACTCGTTGGTAGCTTCCGCCAGCGCCTCCGCCCGACTCACGCGCACACATCCCGATAACCACCCTCAAGATGGCGACCGCGACCGTCGCTCGACCTGCACAGGCGTTGCGCAACCGCCGCGACGCACCACGACCGACCCTCCCTTTGAAGCGCGCCTCAGCCATGGACGCTTCCGCTGAGCCTGGAGGGAAGAAGCGCAAGCTGAACGAGCCTCACGTCATTACAAAGGCGCATATCTTGAAGAAATTCAAGGACCGGCAGCCGTCGCTCACCGTTCACCTCCACCAGACTCATTGGAAGTTCGAGGGCCAGGAGGGCAGCTTCGCATACGACTCGCCTATGCGCGCATTTTTACAGCATCTTCGGAAGAGTACACTACCTCATGACATGTTAGAGGAACTGTTGACCGGCAACATTCCGTTCTACGATGGCTGTCTCATTGTTGAGGTCCACAACCATCGCTCCGCTAACGGCAAGGAGAAGGGCAAGCGAGATTCAGCAGCAGGAGACCAGGTCAGATATTCCATGCACAACTATAACAGCTATGTTACACCTTCGCCCTTTGCGCCCTATCCGAAGAAGGCGAAGGAGCATGAGCCACCGACCAACGAAGGGGGCGCGAAAGCGGATGAGCAGAACAAGACGAAGGAAGGGAAAGGGAAGGATAAGGAAGGGCCGCACATCACAACTGAAGCCATGTTCCCGACTCCTCTTTCACGGCATAAGGAGATGCTCATCTTGGCCAACACTCCTGCATCAGAAATGAGGAGCAAGAAGCGCAGCACTGACGGCGCGACTCCATCGTCGGCTCAGCCTCCTACACCACAGCTCGCAGTCCCGCCTACCCTTGGCGGAAAATCGCCTGGCTCTGAGAACAAGATGTGCTTGGAGGACTCTGAGGTGTACCAGTTCGAAGCGGAGACGTTGATCACAACGCAGCCTCCACTCTACCTTGAGCCCGTGAAAGACCCACAGGAAGCGCAGAAGGTACTGGATATGCTGTCACACCCACTGCACAATGACCCGCCGCCGTCGCCTAAGACGCGCAAGAGGACAACGGCAGAGATGGCTGCAGACGATGCCCAGGCCGCCGAGGCAGAACGCCGCATGCTTATCATGGACGAGCGTATCAAAGCTGCGTCCACAGGAGACACCGCTGGCACAGCGCAAGCACTTGGATTCTCGCGCTTCAAGACAATACAGATGGTGCGAGAGAATCACGAGGAGCAAGAGCGCAAGAAGAAGGAAGAGGAGGCGCAGGCTGCGGCACAACGTAGACATCAGGAGATGGTCGAGGCGAAGGAGAAGGAGCAAAAGGCACTGCAGGCAGAGCAGCATCGTCAACTAATGAACCGTCGACAGCACCAAGCTCGCCAGGCACACGAGATGCGACTCCAATCACAGCAAGCATTGCTGGCACAGAATCAAGCCCAACAGAACGGCATGATGCCGAACCAACATCAAGGCAACTTCCAGCACCCAGCCTCCGTCTCTCAGGCCAGTCCAGTCGTCAGGCAACAAACGCCGATGATGAACTCTTCGCCAATGCTGCAGCAAGGTGGCTTCCCAATGACCGCAACTTCCAGCCAGCAGGCTGGCAGTCCACCGAGGCCCACATCTGCTGCTATGCCAAATCCCAGTGTCGCAATGGCACGGCAGGTCAGCCAGCAACATGCGAGTCGTAATGCGACTCCGCAGATGGCGCAAGGCACTCCTAACTTGGGTGGCCAAATGCCTAACAGGCAGGTGAGCCAGACACCTCGCATGGCGCATGGTAGCCCAGCACCAGGGACGCCGGCAGCAGTCGGTATGCCCAATATGAACATGGGGGCTCAAAATGGAATGACACCCGAGCAATTTGCAATCTTACAGGCTCAGCAAAGACAGATGAGCCAGAGCCAGGGCGGTGCTATGAACGCGGGATCGCCTGGACAGCAAGGACAGATGACGCCCGAGCAGTTCCAGAGCATTACTCAGCAGCAGCGACAACGTATGCAGCAACAGATGCAACAGCAGATGCTCATGGCTCGGCAACAGGGCGCGAACCCTCAACAAATTGCACAGCTCGAACACAGAAATCGCGCTCTGATGATGCAGCAGCAACAGCAAATGATGCAGCAGCGCATGATGGCACAGCAAAACTCCAACCAAGGCCAAAGCCCTCAACCTGGAATGCAGCAAAATCCGAATCAGGGCTTTCCGCAGCAAGGCGGCATGCAGCAAGGCCAGCAGCCTACTCCAGAGCAGATGCACGCTCGGCAACAAATGCAACTCAAGCAAGCCCAGCAACAGCTACAGCAGCTGCATCACCAGTATAGCGGACTTCAAAACGTTCCGCAGCAGGTTGCATACTCTCTACCACAGCCAGTCCAGATCTTGCTTCGCCAACAGCAGCAGCGACAGCAAGCCGCGCGCGCTCAGCAGATGGCCATGAGAGCCCAACAGGCCCAGAGTGCTGGTCAGCCGGTCGCTGGAAGCGGTAATGCCGATCCCGAGTACATGCAGACGCTCCGGAATCATCAAGCGATGCTCGCTCAACAGCAGGCGCAGCAGAATGGACAGGGCGGGCAGATGGGTGGCATGGGCATGGGACACAATATGAACTTCAACAACATGCAGAACCAGCAGTTTGGTGGCCAGGGTCAGGGTAACGACCTCTCTGCGTCATTCCAGGCCATGCAGGCTGCGTTGAACAGAGGTAATCAGCAAGGTGGACAGCATTAGCATAGCGACGCACTGGCTGAAGATCGAGAAGAGACTGCTCCACGGGCTACCGTTGGACGATCTCGATACAGAAAGTCATCCAGCGCAGGATCATGAATTCATGAACTTGGTTTGAGTGGACAGGACAGCCACCATTATTCTTGTTAAGAGAGACGAATAAGAAGTCGTATTAATTGACTTGATGTCTGCTGCCACTCTTTTCTTGCTTGATATACGAATCTTCCGAGTCTTAAGTCTCTACGTGCACTATGGCGCCAACAGATGGAGGAAGTCGAATCGTTAATGATGACGTGGTGCCACATGTAAATTCAGGGGCGTGGTTCGAGACTGATGGGCGGCTCTACCCGCTTCTCCGTCGGAGCACGCAAGTCCAACTTTCAAGGCCAATATCGATATCATACCGAAAACCGCGCGCTTCGGAACAGGTTGCAAGATTTCATGGCATGCGGTAGGAGTATGTACAACCTGCTGCACGCTTCGTCAAAGGCCTGATTGACCAGCCTCGTCTAGCTTGTTTGGTAGCGCTCGCAGGCTTCTCGTCGATTTCGATTCTGCGAGTTAGACTTTGCCTACTTGCGAAATCACCGTATCGATGCAGTGCAAGTAGTCTCGTAGAATGATGTCTTTGGTCATTGCCTAACAGAGCAAAATGAAAAGTGCATTTCCTTCCTCAAAACTCTAAGAAGGAGAAGCCGAAAGGGATGGAGAGTCAAAGTAGAAACCGAAGAGAAAAAGTCACGCATGTCAAATATAACTTGAACTTGGGCATGCGGAACAAAAGAAATAAGCCCTGAAGAGCATGCCTGCCCCTGCCCTCTCTTTCCATGCCCGAATTCTTTTTTCTTCCCGGATTGGGTATTTTTGGCAAGACTTGTATGTTTTTGACTCTTCGACAGGTTGCAAGGCATGATTCAGAGGTCATTCCAGGAACAACGGCCCGGGACACGAGCGGCGGGAACGAGGACCTATTCGCACCAGGGGTGGAGTAGAACTGCGCACAAGAGAGGATTCAGTGGAATATCCAACAGAACCGGCTCTGTGCGCAGTTCTGAGAACGCACGAAATGAATTAACTCATAAAGGTCCAGATGCGTTTGTCGTCGGCGCGGGGCCTTTCCGGATTCCGAGTTGGCGAGCGAGCGTTTAGATGTGCGGCGGGGTCTTCAGCACTCTGCTTTCACAGCCGTGATAAACAGAGGCTCGGCAAGAATGAACCCCGTTCAAGGTTCCTGTTGAATACGTGTGGTACCATGTAGAAGAGTCCACGGCCGAGGAGGCCTGACGCGCTCGTCTAAGGCCTGGGTGCGCAGAGCGCTTCCAGCTCCGGCGAAGTCCAGGTTTGTCCAAAGTAGTCCAAATATCTTTTCGTGCGTCTTGTATCTTCTTTTACTTCCCACCATGGAGAATATCACAGGTCATGGCTCTTTCTTATGGAATTGCAGGTTGCAAATCGGACACGCTTCCAGCTGAGGCCATCTTGATTCGCATTGCCGACTTGCAGAAACGCAGCCGGATACTACGCAACCATTGATCGTATTCAGCATATCAGAGTCAGCTCTTTCCAATCGCCGCTGGTGTCGAGGTCGTGGTGTGTCCCGTAAATCCGAAGGGTTTCACAGTAGAGTCGATCGTGAGGTGAAGTCGCCGTACAGTCATGGCTCGGCGGCCTCGCACAGCACGCGCGCATCAACGCCAGGTATCCACCACGAGCCTCAACGCTTCAAAGATGCATAAAGTTATCGCAAAGAACACCCATAGAGACAAGATGATGAAGAGATAGAAGCAGCGTTCACACCCACGCACCAAGTGAAGTCAGCCATCCCCCAGCCTAGCGCCCGGCAGCTCGGGAAAAGCCAAACTTCCCCGTAAGCGCCCTCGCACTCCACTCCAAACCTATCAACCACCATCTCCTCCAGTATCGCAAGCGCCGTACCACAAGCGAAGCAGTCTCACGTCCTACCATTCAAACCAATCAGCAGATGAGTACACCGCCGCCAGCTCCATATTGAGTGAACCATGGGCCCCGAGCCGCCGGCCAAGATGCAGGAACGTCGCCTTGATTAGGAAGCGTATGTGACTTGCAGCTTTCATGCAGATGGCTGCTTGCTAGGCGCCTTCTCTATCTATGGAATGCTTGTCTACTGTGGCCTGGCTGGCTGGTCGACCAGGCCGAACTATGTGGAGAGTTTGGAGAGGTGGTACAGAGGAAGGTAGGTATTGATATACATAGAGGGCGTCAAAGACCTTTGGTTGCTTCTCTATTGCTCGTCTACGAAAGAGATACCCTTCTTCTTGTTACTCTCTTCTCTCAGTCAATCTTCGCTCTTCCCTCCATCTCAGTCGCTCCTTCGAAATCCCCATACCTTCTCCATACAAACCCACCAAGGGAACAAAAGAACCAGAAAACGAAACAAGATGTCCTCCCGTCTCCGCCTCCCCCTCCTCGCCCTCGCAACCCTCTCCATCGGCCTCAACATCGCAATCCTAGGCTGCGCCGGCCGGACCCTCCACGTCTACAACTCCGAACAACACACATCGCCCTACTTCCTCCCCATCTGGTCCTCGCACTTCGACACCCGCGAACTCTCCGCGCTCATCGCAACCTCCATCCTTACATTCCTGCTCAACTGCATCGTCGTGCTCTCGCTGTTCATAACCTCTGTACGCCTCCCCTTCCCTTCTTCTTCACCAAACCACGATGCTGATGATTGTGGATGTCACAGCTCCCAGCAAACCTCCTAATCCTCGCCTCAACAACCCTCTCCACCATCCTCTCCCTCATCGCCCTCATCTTCTCCGCCGTCCTGAACACCAAAGCCCCATCGCCCCGAGACACGCTCCAATCCTGGACCTGCCGCTGGCGCACACTCCAAAACCAAGACGATTCCATCCCTCGATCATACGACACCCTCTGCCACGAAACCGTAAGCCCCCTTCCCCTCCCACCCTTCTTCTCTAACGCATACTCCAGCGCTTCGCATTCTACACCACAATCCCAGTCCTAATCCTCCAACTCCTGCTCCTCGGACTTGCGGTCTCCGCCCTCGTGGCGGGGAAGAAACAGCAGCCGCGCGGCGTGAGATTGGACGAGGAGAAAGATTTCCATGAACTGGCGTCGCGCGGTCTGAGGCCGCAGCAGAGTTTTGATGCCAAGACGGAGGGGAGTTTGCCAGAGAGTATGAGAGTCGTGGCGGGGAAGCAGTGAGAAGATAGACAGAAAGGCCGTGAGAAGGATGAGAGTGGAACTGCGGAGAGGGCGTGGCGGATTATGGAATACGTCCGATGAGAACTGCGAATGGGAAATGGGAAACGACCGGCTATGATGTGTATGAAGAAGTATCTTGGTATTTTTTACATATCAATCTTCTACGCTACTAGAGACGATGAGACGGATTTTAGGCTATTGCGTTGCGATTGATTGATGAGGCACAGCAGGTCTGTATGATGTATTTATCAGATCCTGCTCTTCCCATTTGTCGCACCTGCAAAGAAATCTACGGGTATCATGATGGCCCTGAGCCAATTCAAAAGACATTAGTAAGAGATGGGCGCCAGCCCTGCTCATTTCCCTCCTCTTGCTTCACATCTCTCCTTCATCGAGTCTAGCTCGCAGCAGCACTCCTTCTGAACGCTGCTAAAAAGCTCTTCCTCTTCCCAACCTTCATACTCTTGACGGACTTGGACTCATTCGACTCCGGAATCGGCGGCGGCGACGGAATTTTGTGTCCAGCAGAAGTGACTGTGGACCGTCGCTTGGCAGTGTTCGCAGTCGCCTCGCTCTCAGGCTTCTCGGCGATGGTGGGCTCCCTACCACCCAATTCCTTGAGTTCCTTCATTGCAGCCGGCGTGCCCATCAGGCTGTCAACATAGCTGTCTCGTGGTCGCGGCTTCTCCTCCATGGGCGGCAGAGCGGTAGTTGTCGACTTAGGAGTTGTAGGCCGAGACTTCGACTTGGTCTTGGTGGTGGGATCTTGTTTCAGGAATGAATGTGGTCGTGAGGTGTTCCGAATGTTTGGTGGAGCAGGTGCCGCGTCAGACCTCGCCTTCTTCTGGATGGTGTCTGAGAGTTTTGACGTAGCTCCAGAGAATGTTCTGGGCCTCTCGTTCGAGCCTTTCGGACTCTCTAAGTCGGCATTTGAGATGCCATTCATGCGCAGACCATTGGAGCCCGATGACGCAGTGTGACCATGCGATGTCGACGGTCTCGACTTGTCATTCGATCCCATTTCAACGGCTGGCAGCTCATATACACCAGCTGGAGATAGAACAGCAGCTGGTGGTGTCGGGGGTGAGTTCGTGCTCCGCTCGCTATCGCTCCCACCATTCCCGGCTCCATTCGTCAGGTGCGGTTGCGTCTTCGACCCTGTTGTCTTTGCGTGCACTGATTTCGTGTCCTCCTCTTTCTCCGTCGCCAGCTTTGTCATGCTCTTCTTGAAGTTCGGGATGCTCTTTCTCCCGTTCGAGATCACCCTCCGCATGGTGCTACCGCCCTCACTTGAATGCTGCTTCTCCTGTCTCTCGATCTCACCCAGCATCGTCGTTCCGTTGATCGCGAAATTCTCCTCTGGGATGGGCGAGAACTTGACGATTCCCCGTTCAGGTGGGACACTCAAAATGTCTGCCATAAACGACTGGATGAGAGCTGCGTTGCGCTTGTTCATTGTGGGACCCATTTGCGAAGGAACGGCGGTGATGGTCAGGATGTAGCAAGGATCGAAGGTACCTCCCAGGGCAAGGCAAGCGCTGTGGTCTATCTTTACCATAATAGCGGAGTCTGGCCGTGTGTATCGTGCCGCAAGATGATACGACAGGTCCGTGACCAATGTGAACTCGTCCTTGATCTAGAACAGTGTCAGTTCCTCCGAAACAGTCTGCAGTGTAAATAATAGCCTTACGATGACATTCGTTCGGAGTTCGGCAACAACTGGTGACTCTCGCTGGACTCTCTCGCGGACGCTGCTGTTGACATTGTCCTTGTACTGGAACTGGTCCTCGTAATACTGCGTACGCTGCTTGGCCGAGTTGTTGTAACTGGCAATCATGCTGTTCCGGTTGCCCAGGTGCTTGAAGCGAAACTCGTCGACCTCGTCGGTCTTGATCAAATCCGAGTAAATGTTGGCGTAGAGCTCGGTGGGAGGAGCGCTGCTCCGTTTGCGGGCATGAACGGGTTGCGAGTGTCGAGTGGAAGTGGAAAGAGCGACGCCAGGCTTGTTGGAATTATTGGAATTATTGGAATTGGCGGGGTTGTTGTCGACAGTCGAGGAATTTGAATTCATGCGGCGAAGCAGGTCGAAGGAGTAGTTGGACGCGGTGTCACCGGACGAACTCTTGACTGAATGCGGCATGTCGAGTTTCAAAAAGAGAGGCAGGTGCGGGCGGGTGTAACGATCGGGTCCAGCATGTGACACCAAGTCGGTGGAGCCGCGTCGACAGCGGCGGAACAGTGGGACACAGGAGTGGCAAGAGTTGCTCGATCACAGCCGGGCAGCGCGTGCGCGCGAGGAAGAGCAGTCGCAAACCTGCACGCAGCGCGCTCTGGACAGGACGGGAGAGTCGGTCTATTTAGGTGAGCAGTGCCGATATGAAGTCGGCAAGTTGGCGTCTGCGGGCTGCTATTGGGCGCGCGGGAGGCGTTGTGGCGGCTGAGAGGAATAGCCTGACGGGATGGTGTTCGCGGGGCCTGGAAATGGAGGATAGAACCTGTAACAAACGATCTCGACGGCAACAACAAGCAGCAGTCAACAAGTCAATTCAAGTCAATTGAATTCAGCAGCACGCAGCAGCGTCGGGGGCGAGCGACGGAAGCAGGAGAGGGCCACGAGGGCATACTTATCTGCCGCGTTACAGAACAGCGACTACAGGTGCCGTGTGCGTGTGCGTGTGCGTGGTGGACTGCACTGGCGACGTCCCAGGAGATCCCGAGTTGGGCAAATGGGCGAGAATGATGATGAATCGACGCGCTGAACTCTGTCCGCCCAGGAATGCGCCTTCCGCCATCCGCTTGTGACAGGCTCCCCCCGAGGAGGGCGGATGCTGCTATTGCTATCGATGTGGTGATGCTGCGAGAACAGCTACATGTACTAGCGACGCGCATGTACACCTTACGGCAGGCGCAGGTGGGTATCGCGGCGCCGAGCGTCTCATTTCGTCGGCCGTTGAGCGAGTAATCGCAGGCGTGTCGAGGCCGCCGTGCTGCTGCTGCTCCATCGCACAGAGAGGCAGACGTGGATGCCGTGCTGTGATAGGAGGACAGGGGGGCATCGATTGTGCAGGAAAGAGTCGAGAGAGTCGCGGAGTTTCCTTTCCTTCGGCCCCTCTCTGACACCAGCGCGGCGAGAAAGCACAGACACACGGCTGGTGGGTCCCGATATTCGCAGGGATCTCGCGTGCTCTTCAGGCCGCCTCGCAACTCAACTTCAGCCATCCTCACTCTCACACACACACACACACACACGCGCGCGATAAGACAGGTGGAACCCGGCTTCTCTCATCCTCACAGACCATTTCCAGACGCTCTACAGCGTTCTCAAGCCCAAATCTCAGTAGCAGCATACGCGGGGAACAACATTGGCCTCCATCTTCGAATAGCGCAAAGCCCATTATGCGCATACTCAATCCAGACACGATCGTCAACTGGCCGTTGAGGTTGCGTCTGATGCTTCGCATCCGGCATGCAGAACTTGTGGGGAACTCTTGACACGCTCGCCGTGTTTCACATGTCGAGCCCACGACAACCCCGGCCTGAATGCCGCCCATGCTCATCCGTCAGCCTGAGATGCGCAACACACGCAATGCCAATGTCTTCAGCTTACGGCCGTCAGCCAGCGACAACAGAAAACGAAAGCCCACTCGACCTGTCCTTTCACTTTGCGAGCCAAGCGGAGGCGAGGCCAGCGCACCTGAAGATTTGCGCATGTGCATGGACTTGCAATTTCCTGGAACAGCTTCCACAAACGTGGCATCTACTATTTCCCGGCCATAACACAAACTCACATCTTATCTGCTCTGCCTATCGCCCAACGCAGAAGATCGTCAACGCAGATTCGGAAGTTTCACGAGACATGTCAAGCCATCTTATTCACGATTCGCTCACGCTTGTTGCTTGGTCGTGCTTATCCGATTTGCAAGTCTTTCCACGCAATGATCGCTCCAAGTTGAGGATGGCGTTGAGACAGGCGCATTCGTCAAGCCCTTTTGGGATGTTCTGCGTTATGCTGATGCGTGCAACAGGCGCATGTATGGCGCAATTTCTCTGTCCAAATGAAGATCTGTCATGACAACAAATTCATCTGGCGTCTCCGAAAGTGAAAGAGGGCTGGAAAGGCTTCCGAAATGAACAGCCTCGCATCTGGACCGAAGTGTGATGCTTTAAATCGATGAGCATCACATCTCACAAACCTCCAGACATTGGAAACCGTCACATTGGAGGGGAACGACACTTCTGACAAACGCCTGCATCTGCTTACCAGCCCATCGGATGCTTCGCTGCCTCATATTCCGCCGGGTATGACAATTGCAGGCCATGGTAGGGTCTCCGCTGTCCGGCCTGAAACGTCCCCTCTGGGGCTTTGGATAGGCGGCATGGCGATGGAGCGGCAGAGTCCGCCAGAGAGGAAGCTTTACTCTTTACTCCGATGTTGCAGCTCTGACTTTCAGAAGCGAACATGCAGCCAAATAGCTGACCTGCAGAACGTAAGTATACCAACACACGACTGTTGAGAAATTGATCATCATCGCCAGCTTAATATTTGAGGAACGATCATCGCCATGAGGGAGATCTGAGCTTATGCACGCATCATTCGACTCTCGTACGACCACGACCGAAGACTTCGAAGGTTGAGTCTGCAATCGAATACATAAAGCATCATACAGATTTCCAGTAATGTACACAAATCAAGGTCGTAATCGATCCAACAGTCTTCAACATCATCCATGACAGCTCTCTCGATGGGCCATCCTCATGCTCGATCGTCAACTTCATCCTGCGCAGCCAACGCATAGTTCTCCTTCTTCACATAAGGCGGTCTGCTCGAACCCCACTCGTCAGATCACCCAAAAAATTCCAACGCGCTAGGCAAGAAGACATACTCACCTCAACCAGTTCTTCAAAGCCACAATCGCGGCACTCCCCACCGCAAACCCTCCCAGAACCCGACTCCAGTCCTGCTCATACGTCCTCTGCCCAACACTCAACGCAACCAAATCATAAACCATACACCCACCCAAAATCCAATCGCTACACGCACTTAACGCTCCAAACCCCAGCCCCGTCGCAACTTTCACCGCCTTACTCGGCAACGCATTCTTCGCAAACGCCACAGAAGTATTGTGCAAGATGTCCAACACCCCAATACCCGCAAACGTCTTCGCAACCACGTGCGTGAGAATGCTGCTCCAACTTCCGCGATCCATCGTCTCCAGCTGCGAAAACACGTACCACACCTGCACAACCGTATTAATGACGACAAAAACATCCGCCACCTTCAACATCTCCGCGTTCCAAAAGAACATCCACGTCCCGATACACACGTTCCCGACCACGTACGCCGGCACGTACTTCAGCATCTCCTCGAGCTCGGATTTCTCTTTGGGGTGCTGGGGGTTCTTTCGCCACAGATTGTACAGCCAGGCGAGCTGGCAGAGCTGTTGCGGGAAGAAGAAGGCCGCGATGAAGAGCGGTTGCGGGCTGAAGTAGGACAGATTCCGGTCGTGGATGGTTTTCATGTTGGGATCGCTGAGGATTCCGTAGTTTTGGGCCGCGAAGTCGTAGAGGAAGGCGGCGGGGGCCAGGTAGCGGGCTGTGGGGAGGGAGATGATGGCCATGGTGAAGAGCCGTGGGCTAGAGCTTTCTCAGATTTGGTCCTGCGGATTGAAACGGCTTTGGTCGGAGTAGGCGTTGATGATATTCTTCAGAGAGGATCGAAGGTGGCTATCTCTCTAGCGCTCGTGCTTTCGGGGACGATGTATGGCAGCGCTCTTGCTTGCTTGAGATTGTTAATCGGACAGGAAGTTCTTGCCGAATGGGTTGAATTCGACAAATGGAAGGGAGCGATCTTACTTTTTCAACACCCAGATAATAATACAGCTACAAGTAGTACAGAGATCAATGTTGACGAAGATATTGCGATGGTCTGACAAGTACAAAGAAGTCGTGACGTCGATCGAGGTCGGAGTTCGGGCCCGCATCCTTGCAGAGATATTCAGGCATTAAGGCAGAAACATTTCCCACGCTCGTAGGAAATGACCATTGCAATGATTTTATACTCCCAAACACGTCGGCTGTGATACTGTCCGGGCTCTGAGAACATTCAATGATAGCTACTGAGCTGGTACGAGATCTTCAAGATATCGAGACAGAGCGCATGTGATCGAACATGAGAGTCTGCCGTGAGATTGTTGCTTGCGGATTTCACCGCCCAATGCATTTCGTGCCTCGTAGTTACAACTTACATATGCTTTTATACTCCTGCTTGCGGCATCTCAATGCCCAACCTGCTCTTTCGTCCTCTCGCAACCGACGTGACCATCTTGACGGGAGGCCGTAGAAGCTGCTAAGGTCCTGTTCAATGCCTTGATCCAATCCAACCCAATGCAATGATATCCCTTATGCTGCCCTGCTCTTTGGTCTTCCGCTTCCAACTCTCTTTGCCTGTGGTCTTTGCAAGTGCTGAGCGGGGATCCAGCTCTCATCGTATCCCTTAGCACCAGTAGTGACAGCCGGGCCCTCTGCACCAGTAACACCAACTTGGTCAGCTGGGTCAACAGGCTTGGTTCCAGTCGTCGATCGCTTGGCGCGCTCGCCTCCCTTGCCGCCGCGACGCTTCTGTGGGAAGAGGGTGGTGATCCAGGTAGAGTAGATGAAGTAGCATGTACCGCCGAAAGCAGCAGCGAGGAAGAGGTAGAGGAAGATGCTGTGAATGATATTAGCACTCAAAATGGATTCGAAAAAGAGTGGAAACGTACATCTGAGGGTCGAAGATCGAGACTGGTGCCTCGACAATCGAAACGCCCTCTTTGAAGACCTGGAGGGTGTAGAGGTTCTGTCCCTTCGAGACCATGGCCTTCAGCTCCAGAGTCACATCCTGAGGATGCATGACAGTTGCGAAGGAGTATGTGAAAGACTCTCTCGACTTGGCCGGGACAGTGGTGCCAAACTTGGAGCCAGTCAAGTTGCGCATCGTCTGAGGTGGGTCAGGAGCGCCTGGCACGTCCATGGGAGTCAAGATAGCTCCCAATGCCACCAACACACTGATATCCTCATCCTCGTTGTTCATGAAGTTGAGCACGGCACGCGTGGGCCGGCCATTGACCAACTTGACTCCAAAGATCTCAGCATCCGGGAAGTTGACGTTGACGTCGACCTTCAGCTTTCCAGCTGCCTTGCTGTCGTCGCTTCCGGCGTCCGCCAATTTCTGGATGTCCTCGAAAGTCGCATCTTCGGCAATGGGGGCGTCTTCGACCTAAAGAAGGACAGAGGGATGAGTTACGAGGTCAACGCCAGATCCGTCCAATTCCAGCGCACTTACCTTGACACCTTCTTGAGCAAAGACCGAGAGAGAGCTGAGGGCAGTGACAGCCAAAGCTGCGAACTTGAGGGACACCATCTTCTAGTTGTCGGCGAGGAGTGGTGAGGGAGCGTGAGTGTACAAATCCAATGCCAAAAGTCAAGCTTCGAGGGTCGCACGACCAGGACACAGCTGCCAGCTGGCGTTGATTTCCTAGCGGCGGATCGGTCCGACCTCCAGCCATTGCATTCACTTTACCAGCCTCTGCTTCCACATGAATGTCTAGATATACTTAGAAGCGAGGGCAAATCTCTCCAAGCAAGGTCTACTTTTGGCATGAGAACATGCGTGAAGTTTGCAGCTCAGCCAAATCGTCACTGGCCCCAAGACAGCCTGCAATCTAGTATAGGGTTGATCAATTCGTATATCATGCACATTCCCATTGCCTCAAGGCTCTTGACTACCCAGTCGACGTATGCCTCATCCTTTGGAGCAAATCAGCTGAAATCTTGAACACGCTTCAAGTAGAACATCGGTCAGATCCGTACGTCTTCCAGCCTAATTCCCACTCTATCCTCCAACGTGCCCGCTGAGCGGCTTCTCACATATCCCGATCACTCATACCCGATCCAGATGGCGCAGTTTGATAGAATGGTCTAGCTGATTGTGTCGAGGAGCTGGCTCCTAGTCTTTCGATCATTCGACTTTTCTTTGAGCTCTGTGGTGGCAGAACGTATCGGTCTCATGGCTCTTCTCTGCCATGGTCATTGCGACCCTGCCGTCTCGTAGGCTTAGCGTCCCACAGGCACACCTCTTGGTCTTCATTCGTTCCGATCTGCAGCCCTTCTCAGTTGTCCTTACGGTTGTAAACCTCTTGCAAAAGCTCAGGAGCCCCCTCACCAGCAAGTCGCCTCTCGTCGTCCAGTCTTCTCGATTTGCAGCTCAGAGAGATGAGAGTTTGTATCTAGCATAGTCGATATGTCAGTGGTAGAGATACAACGATCAGTCGTTGTCTCCGCAGGAATTCTCAACGCGGAGCGATCCAAGAACTGATCTCATTCTCAATCAGGTCACCACTCGGAAGCCGTCAGTTTGAGATTGTGTCAGACTGTAGCCCAGCTTGCCTTCCTCAGAGCAGAGAATATAATACAGTACTACATGTGTACAAGTGTGAACTGCAATGCACTCGGGATGCGAATCGTCGAAACCAGGCCCTCGCATCGCTTAAAGAGCAGGCTTCGCGTTCTGTTGTCCAGATCCAGATGTCAAGAGCTAGAGAGCCAAAGTCAGCATGTCCATCTTTCGCACAGTTTTTGGTCCACTCCAAAGATATTGTATCAACTCACCTCGTTCGCGCTCTGCTGCATCCGCATCTCCCTCTCCATCTCCTGCACCTGCTGCTCCTCGCTAAAAGCCAGCGCCCACGGAACTCCCAAAAGCAGCGCGCTGGTGCTCAACACCCACAGCGACTTTCCACTGAAGCTCAGACCTTTTGATACCCACGAGTAGCCGGTGTTGGCTGCGCTGGAGAGGTTCTTGCGGTATGTGGGCGGGACGATGTCTTTGAGGGCGTACACTCGGTCGAGCAGCGATTCGTCGAGGTCATCGTCGTCATCTACTTCGGATACTTCGGAGTCTGGTTTGGATCAAGACGGTCAGCCAAATGCGCGTTGATGGCCGTTCGATGGGGTGTCTGTACCGGAATCTGTGTCCCACTCATCCTCATCCTCCTTTGGGCCCTGCTGTTGCGCCTCGAACTCCTCATCGGGGACCTCCTCGAGCTTGACCATTTTCGCGGTATCTGATCGCGAATATAGACCGGTAGTTTAGAAGACGGTGCGGATGTGGTGCGACGATGTGTGATGGATGCGCGGAGTTGAAGAAGTTGATGCACGTGAGGTTCGCTGAGCTTCAGAGTCCCTTCGACTTTTTTAAGCACAGGCCAACTGCTACCTAGGTATACTTAATATCCGACGTCACACATCAGCACATGAAAGGGTCACAGAAACACATGTGCAGATATCAGAATGATCGTAGTTGCAATGTGCTACGATACGGTTGAAAAAGAAAACCGAGCCAATCTAACGACCAAAACTAGTGTGGCATCCCATCTCATTGTGCCGTGTCCCAATACCAGCCCCCATCCCGTCCTTGGATACCCACCAGAAACGCCGCATCGCTCATTCCAACATCATACATAAACTCATGCAGCCTTCTCGACCGCAGCCTTACCCTCCTCCTCCGACCTCTCCTCCGCCGAAGCATTCGGATTCGGATTGAGCGGTTTCGAGGGATCGTAACCGACTTGTTTAACGATTCCCAGCCCTTTCGTCCGTCCTTCACGGAACAGAATACGGTCGCCCACAGCCAGGAACTCTGGTCGCTGGACGAAACGGAAGGCAACAGTTGCCCGATCTCCTGTCCGAATGTACGAGCGGTCGATGTCGACTATACTGCACGTTTGGCTGATTGGCCCTACATGCAGCATTGCTTGGTACTTCGTCCTGATCGTAGTCGCATGCGAAAGGATCAGAACTTCAGCAACGAACTCGCGATGTACCTTTGGCTCGGCCGTCTGTAGATTGGGGTTGGCGTCAGACTTGGCGAGAAGCACTACCATTCCTTTTCGCACATCCTTTCTCTTGACTCGTCGAAGAGCAAAGCTGGCGCTCTGGCCAGCCGAACATGCGGGAACACCTATTCGTTTCCGCTCGATGGAACGAACCGTAGTTGTCGCGAATTGACCTAGGCTGTCTGGGCCGACAAGAACAGTGTCGCCTGCATGCACGACGCCAGACTTGACCACTCCAGAAACAACTGTGCCAACGAACGGTACCGAGAAGGTGTCGTTGATGTGGAACTCGAATGGCGCATCGACGTCGTATTTGCCATGATGTGGCAGAATGTTCAGGAACTCCCGGACAAGCTCCAGAGACTCGCCAGTGACATTCGAAACCTGAAATATCGGGCAGATGCGCTGGCTCACAAACTGCGTGGCGACGTTGACACACTCCTCACGATTCTTGATGAAGATTGGTATTTTCCGCGCTCCAGGAGATTTCAGAATTTTGGTGATCTGGGTCAGAGTCTGCTGCAAGATCTGAGGAGGACAGATGTCGATTTTGGTGATGACGACCATGACAGGCACATTCAGTGCGAGAGCAATTCCCAAATGCTCTTTCGACATTCCAATCAGGCCATTGTTGGCTGCCACCATCAGTAGGCAGTAATTCGGCTCGCTGGAAAGGAGGCCGAAGACCGTAGTCCGTAGGTAGCGCTCGTGTCCAGCCAGATCAGTGAAAGAGATGACTTTTGCACTGCGCTTCCCAATCTCCTCCCAGCTCAGCTTGCGACCTGGAACTCCCGAGACGACCACATCGCCTTTGGTATCGAAGCCCATGATCTCCATTCCGACGGACGAAGTTCGTCCCGATTCCATCTCGTGCTTGTGGCGGAAGAGGTTGACACGGGCCTTTCCCCGGCCATCGTCGAGACCTCCTTTGACCAGGACTCCTAGCAACGTGCTTTTGCCTGCGTCGACATTGCCAACCACCGCTATTCGTGTCTCAATAGTGTCATCAATCTCAGCAGGCCGCCGCCTGATCATGAGCTTTCCAACGCATCCGCGCTCTTTCTTCAACTCGTTGCCCACGTCAACCTGGCTATCCGGCACATTCTTGGTCATGAGAATCTTCCAGTCCGCCTTGAATTGCTCCAGAACGACCTTGAGCCGTGCCAGCGCAGCTTCCCACTCCTGCTCAGTCAGTAGCTGACTGTCTCCGTTGTCCTCCAACCCCACATCGAATAGACATTCGCCATGACCCTCCTCGAGTCGTGTACTGAGGATCTCCTTGAGTTGCTTGATGCTCTCGTCTTTGGTCTCCGATTCGTCAAGAAGCAGGCTCTTTAGTCGTACTTTCGGCTTGTCGTCCGCAAGGTCGAGGGTGTCGAGGATGTCCAATTCGGCGTGCTCTTGCTTGGGAGCGCCATTAGCTGCACCATTAGTACCTGCAGCATTGCCGGTGATCGGAGGCTTGCGCAATGCTTGCTGCTGCTGGACGTAGTCGGCAAATTCACTGAGTGCCTGTACAGAGTCAGCAAGATGCTTCTTGTGGATGCGGCGAGAGCTCATAAAGTACCGACTCGCCAGCCCGCCGGTCTTGCGGCGTCTGCTTATACCGTTCGCTTCTCGTTGCCATCGTATTGGTATTCCCTAGCTGGATCGCGATGGCGCTCACGTTCGTATTCGTAGGATCATTTCCGATGTTGTTAAAAGCAGAAGAACAAGGATGGAAGACTCGGAGGGGCACTTCGAGAGTTAAATGTGGAAGTCATCCATCCAACGTGGGGTCTGGCAGATGCATGTGTCACAGAACGCAGTCATCAATTTCGTTCAAACTTTCAATCAATTCTAGGGTGTCGCTACCGCGAGAGTCATAGAGTGAGTAGCTTGCTGTGCCACTCTCTGATATTGCTCATATCAAACCCGTGAATCACATTGTGAGCCTAGCCGCCCTTTGACTATACGCTACATTGAGTTCTTCGCCTCCCTCAATGCCGCCATAACACCAATCCGGTCCGTCTTGCCGGTGAACTTCTGCACAGTCGGGTCCTGCAGATGGTCAGCTACGGTCCACATGACTGACTGAACAAGACTCACCTCAAGTCTCATGAAGACGTTATGTTGCTTCTCGTCACCAATCGTGAACTTTCCCTGAGTCTGCTTGTTGGACATGGCGAAAGACTCAAGCTTCTTGATTGGTTCAGACTGCATGACCTTGATTCCGAACTTGACGTTGCCTTTGGTGTACTCGTGTCCAGGCTGAAGATGATTAGTCGATGAACGATATCTGGAGACATGACTGCGACTTACGAAGACCTTCGTGTCATCTGGCAGGGCCGCCAGCACCTTGTTAAGTGCAGCATCCATGTCCTCAGGCTTGCCTTCAAAGAAACGCCCACAGCCTTGCACATCATCAGCTAATCAACAGAGATTGAATCCCAAACGTTAATGCATACCACCAATGAACAGCGTGTCACCGGTGAAGACTGCTCGGTCGTTGCCATCCTCGAAGAAGTAGCAAATGCTGTCCTGAGTGTGGCAAGGTGTGTGCAGAGCCTTGACCTTGATGCCTTCACCTATAGTAAATGTTTCGCCATGGCTAGGCGTCTTGTTGACTTTGGCGCAATCCTTGCCACCGATGATGGGGACCGGATAGGTTTGGAGCTGGAGACCGTGTTAGCAATGACTTGTATGGTGAATTGGACGTACGCACCATTTCTGCATTACCTCCGGCATGATCGTGGTGGCTATACTGCTTAGTTCAATGTCCATGCTCTCATGAGCTCAGAGTACTGACTGATGAGTGTTGATGATGTTCTTCAAGTTAATGCCACCATCGACAGCCTTCTTCAGTTGAGGAAGCACCCTATGTCTAGGATCAGCGTACTATTCCTGCTCTGCACTGGAGCATACTCACTCAGAGGGGTTAGCTGGATCGATAATGACAGCATCCTTGGTCTTGTCATCGGTAACGACTAGCTGAAGTCAGCGCATTCGTCCTCTCTCCGGCACTATTCGCGGGTAGTCGTACGGTAGGCGTAGTTGTTGCCAGTGCCCTCCCCTAACTATGTCTTAGTAATCGGATGAAGCACCTTGATGGTTTATCTTACACATGGGGATAGACTGGATATGCATCTTGCGTGCGTTTGTTGTCTTCTTGTCTGGATCAGCGCCTCCCAAATACCAAGCGAAACCGAGAAGCCCTACTGTAAAGAAGGTTGATACGAAGGGTCGCCTCAGTGCCTGCCTGCCAGCTGTCAAGAAGCTCATTGACATTCACGATGTTGAAGACGATAGCCCTTGCTTGTGAGATGTTGCAGTCGAATGGGATCGAAGATGATGTAACAACCTGTCCCAGGACTTCTGTGCGGGGCCAGCGCGTTCGGACATTATCTCACGTTCGGACATTATCTCGCTGCAGCATCGTGGGTGCACAAACAAGAATGGATGGATCTAGTGAATGGAAGAGCAGTGTAACCAACATGAATCGATGCGCCGAGATACCTTTAATTCTCCGACGAACGGGCGAATCCAGCTGAGGCCTCACTCTTATCAGACGCAGCAAGCTACGAAGTTTATGCCTGAGGCTTCAACAGATCACGCCAGGCCCAGGTGGTGAGGCTCTGGACGACGGGACGCACTCTTTCAACTCTTCTGCCAAAGACGCAACGCCCGCGTGTCGCGCATGCTGATAAAGCCAAATGCCTCATCGGTCGCTGCAATGGCGGCAATGGCGGTGATCCATCTGGACAGCCTCGAAGTGCTAGTAGAATGGCGGTCACTCCAACTCATGCACCACGTTCATCATGACAGACCAGCAAGATCGCAAGCCGTCACCTCAGCGCTGCTCGCTATCGTCATTCACTCCTAAGGCTTACACAAAGCTTCACATGGTCAATCAGGAACTACGGACGATGGAAAGCGTGAGACAGAAACTGTTTGAAGAAGGGAGAATTAAACTCCATTCTTTTGCTATCGAGGGTGCCGGGCAAACCTAGCAGAGTGGCAAGTTCGGCTTGCTCGGGCAATGTACAATGTGCACGCACTTTTGCAAGAGGCAAGGAAACTTGTCTAGACACCAATTGTGCCTGAGGGTAGTCTTGATGGAGCGCCCTGATGATGTCGCATTTGGAGCATCATAACAACAGTACTTGCCCAATCCATGGCCGTGAGCTGCGCAATGTCCGATACCGCGGAAAGATGAGCCAGCAAAACTTCATTAGTCGACGTCCATGTCGAAGTAACATTTGGTGCTTTTAATGTTGAGGGTGAAAGTGCAGGCCGAACGATGTCGAGGTACGTGGGCTGCAACTTCCAGGCAAGATCTAGAAGCTGGAGGCTCCTTAGCCTTCCTTGCACCAGATGAGTCTCTTCTCCGCGATGTTGTCAATGAAAGTGCAGGCCGAACGATGTCGAGGTACGTGGGCTGCAACTTCCAGGCAAGACCTAGAAGCTGGAGGCTTCTTAGCGTTCCTTGCATCAAAGGAGTCTCTTCTCCGCGGAGGATATTGCACTGCTTGGCTTATTCGACTCCGTCAAAAGTCGGCACTGCCCCCGACGTTGGTCTTTACCTGCATCACAGTGCTGCGGATGGGTCAGCTTCACGCCCGGGGAGCCAGCTTGTCCGAAGCCATGATTTGGTCAATCTTCTTCTTTTTGAGCAGATCAACTTCATGCTTGGAAGCTTCTTCTCCCAGGGACACTGCCTTCGCAATTGAATAGACCAGGCTGCTTTTAATGTAAAACTTACTCCTGCAGAAGGGCTCGGTATGTCTTCTTTTCTCAGCCGAGGCTTCCCGCACTGGATTTGCGGTCTCTTCTTTAGAGAACTTGAAGTCGGCCTGGTTGGCTGCATCTTCTTGAGCCACATTTCTCGCGGCTGATGCCTTTCAGACCTACCTCGATACTCAGCAGCACCGTCGCCGGCCTCATTTGGACCATTGGCGTTTCTATTGGAATGGTCGGCTCTGAGGGTCGATCTGAATCCGGAGGTCTCGTTCAATTGACGGATTACTCTCTGCTGCGGCAATGTTCGCCACAGGAGGATTCATTCAACTCAAAGCGTGAGCATATGGCACCCACAAGCCAAGAGCGCCGCCTTTGCAGCAGCTAAACGCAAATTATGGGCAAGTCTCTTTGGGGTTCCGACCATGCCATCGTGGCTATCAAAACCGTGTTGTTCACAGGGCTGCCTTCGTCGACAGAGCTGCTGTTATTCGCACGCTTCATCAAGTCGTTGGCATAAGTCGCTGGACCTTCCAAGAGATCCTCGTCATTACCAGAGCTGCGATTGTTCGCAAGCCTCAGATTTTTGGCGCAAGCCACAGGATTTCGGACCTTGTCACGGTCAATATCGAAGCGTCCGCAATTATTCGGGCGCACGGGCTTCGTGCTTGAAGTCGCACTGGTCTCCCTTTCTGCATGTGCCTTTGCGGAAGTAGCGACAATTCCTATCAGATTTGCTGTTCTTACCAGCGTTAGCGTTGCTGTCCACAGTCGGTGATCGCTGCCGTCTTGATCCGTTTCGCCGACTCTTGAGACGGCCGTTTTGCGAGGAGAGAGGCGCTGAAGGACTGCGGCCGCGTGTCGGCGGAGAACGCACTCGACCGAATGGGGACTGGTAGCGTCGGCGGGACGCTGAAGGACTGCGGCCGCGCATTGGCGGGGAATGAGCTCGGCGAGACGGAGACTGGTAGCGTCGGCGGCTGTCTCTGCGACGATTGAGCTCATCAATGAGTGCTTCAGCCATCATTCTAGCGAGAGCTTCGGAACTCAATTGAGGTTGCGGTGCAGCCTGCCATGAGGGCTGCGGTGCAGGCCAATAGCCCGCGGGGGCCTGCCACATCATCCCGTTGTAGTACAGGTTCTGAGGTGGAGGAGGTGGAGGCGGCGGAGGTGGCGGGGGCGGGGCCTGGTAGACCACCATGTCGCCCGTCAGGCCGGCAACACCTGCGAGGCTTCGGTCGTCTGGCTCGAAACTCGCTCGGTGAGGCGACGCCGTTCGCGTCTTTTGCTTGGCACGCTCGTGCTTGGATCGGTGCTCATCCGAATTGGTGCACTGTTTGCCGTCATTGTAGCATGGTGTGCATCTAAAAGTGCCGTTTCGGCACTGCTGTCTGTAGTCACAGTTATAGGTCGTGCCCATCAGGACACATCTGTTGCAATGCGGCGTGAGATCACGGCCGGGCTGTCCTGCATGGTTATTGTCGCGATCTCGCTGAGACTGCGTAGAGCTTTCATAGTTGCGTCTGTCGCGCTTGTGTCTTCCTGGAGCCATGGTGTGATGATGGCGATGTGGAAGTGGAAGTATGAGGAGAGAAAGAAAGGAAGGAAGGAAGCGTCACGAAGCTGAATTTCAAAAGTCTTTGTGGCGACGCGCTGCGGCCGCTTCCGCACTTCGCGAGCTCGGAAGGCAGCCGAGTGGCCGACAAGACCCAAGACGCGAAGAACAGGAAGGTGCGAGGCACTAAGGCCTAAAGACATTGTCGAAAACTGATCCAGGCTCGATCTACGAGACCTCCTTCATTCAATTTACCGCTACGAGCAATTCGACCAGCCCCTTTTCCAAGAGCAGCGCAGTCTGTCGATTGGATCCATACCATCCCATCTCAAGTGTCTCGATCGACGGAAAGGTTTACAGCACTCATTCCATCAAGAATCAGCATTTAATGCTGGCATACAGCAGCAATTTCATGAAACACAAGACCCTCGCAGACTCAAAGGATCGCTCTCTTGCTCCCCCCTTCCCCTTTTTCTCTTCACTAAACTGACATCGTCCCCAGAAAGTTCTGCCGCCGGGCCCTCCCCCTCGTCCCTAATGTCTGGCCGCACTCTACCGTCAACTCTGGAGCCGATTCACGTCTATCTCTTTGACCAACCTCTTCCATCGATCGATTCCCTTGCGCCCATGCCACTATCATCCCCATCGGATACCCCCTACTTTCACCACATATGCCCCTTCTTTCGCGTCCCTCACCTAAATCATATCTTCATACTCGAACTCAGCATCTTCGTCGGATCCTTCGCCTTCGAGATGGGATTCGTCGTGCTTTGCTCGCTTGGGCTGCTGCACTGCCTCGGTCTCGTCGCGGAGATTGCTGCGTTTACGCTTGGAAGTTTCTGGAGTGGTATGCGTGCCCGTTGAGCCATGGTCGAAGCTGTGGGAGACAGTCTGGGAGCAGGGCCCGGAATTTGCTGGACGATCGTTCGGACCACTGGCAGTGGCTTGCATGCTTGGCTGCAAGACTTGAAAGGCGGGAGCTCTCACTGCTGCTGAGCTTGCCTGAGCCATTTGTCGATCTCTTATGCCTTGAATGACTGTCTCGGCCTTAGAGCCCGGTGTGCCGGTCATACGGTAGGCAGATCGGTCATTTGCGAGCGCATCGAGAACCCGCTGGCGATCTGCGTTAACATCCTGACACAGATGCTTGACAGCGAGGGTGATGCGCTTCGTGAATCCGTTCGTTGAGACGTCGCCCTTTGCGCCACCACGGAGCTCGTAGAGCTGGTTCGCGAAGCCGGCGATCTCTGCACCGCTATACTGCTTCGCTATCTCAAGAATGACGGTGCCGCACATGTCGTCCGGGTGCATGTGGTGCAAGAGTTCGTCAGCCGTGAACTCGCTAAACCAATTGCGAGTGTCTTGCTGCGGCTTGGGGATGCGCACACACAACACGGATGGTGGACGACCTACGTACTCACCAATTGTGAAGCGGTCAGTGGGAATCGGCTGGCTTGGGTGGTGCGCAATCTTCTCCTTCGCAAGTTCTATATCTTGGGCTTTGGTGAGACGGATGCGAGTATTGATCGTGAGGCCAGGGCTCATTCGGGGTTGATGTCCGCCGAGATTCTGCTGAGGTTGGCCGACATTGGCTATTGGTCCATTGGATGCCGATGCTGAATGGGACGTTTCTCCAATGCCGGCTTGTGGTGCTACGCCGTGCGAAAGATCTCCTTGTAATTTCTGTGTCCGACGAAGAGCGGGATCCAAGTTGGCCTCATCGTCGGCGCCATCATCTGTCGCGGCAAGAAGACGACTGAATCCGGTATTTCTGCTTGTGGTTGAGAAGCCTTGTTGCATAGCAGTGCCAGTCGCCTCCTGACTGTTGCTCATGGCCCATGCACATTCGTTCGGGGCCGGTCGCTGCCTAATGCTCTGGTCGATCTGAACTCTTGGGCGTGCCAAAGCAAGTGAAGGAGTGGCAAAAGCTTTTGAAGCGAGCATCTGGTTCGCAGCCTCGTGTGGTGCTGCAGCATCGTTGCTTACTGCAAACGCCTGCAATAGATTACATTCGATATCCTGGATCCGATGCTCGTGTGCTTCGCTAGTCTTAGCGGCTGAGGTAGTCAATGCGTCTGGTGCCCTGCCACGCTGGTCAGGCTCTTGTTGCAGGAGGTCCGACCCAAGGTTGCGTTCTTGCACAGATCTGTCTTGCGTATTGAAAGCCTGGGGCTCTGGAGTTGTACCTGCGCTAATGGCTGGTGCCGTGCGTAGCAGCTGCTGGGACAGTTGGTAGTAATTGCCGGGAGGGCCGTTGCGGTTGAGCGGCTGATCCTGTTGGCGGCGGCTAGTATGATGCCGCAGTGGAAGGCTTGCAGGGGACTGAGCGCGGGAGTCATGGGAGAGATGGTCCGGCTGTCCAGGAACGAAAGCTGGTGCACTTCCGCGAAGGCGGCTGTGGGTTGGTAGGATGAGTCGTCCGCTGTTGGGGTCGAGGCGAGCCATGGCGAGTTGGGCACCATATGCTGGATAGGGGAAGCGACGGATGCCGTACTTCTCCTCCATATTGACAGAAGCTCTAGCGAGGGAGCAATCCGGTGCAAAGAAGAGTGGTGGGTGATAGTTGCAGGGTTATTCGTAGCGAAAGTGTCGCTGGCTGGGTGTTGAAGATGGTGGAGTTCTCCTGGTAGTTGTTGTGATGGTGTTAGGTTGGTTGTATGAAGACGCTGGATAAATGCTATCTTAAGGTGTAGTAGACGCGTTACACGTCGGACGCGTGAAGGTCCGTGAGGTTGTTGCCAAGGCGACCGTCACATGCAAGTGCACGGACCATCATGTAAGTGAATGGTCGATCACGGTGGCCTCCGACGCCGGGAATGCCATACCATGCACACCAGACATATAGAATGGATATAGAGGGACCACCATTGTTTATAAACGTTGTGCGCAGCGCCGTTATGCATCTCCGGTGAAGTAGAAATAAGCGTGCACTGAATGGCGAGTTCGGCCGGGAGCGACCTCTGTGAGACCTCAGCGGTTGAAACCATTGACAAGTCCAATTCTTTAAAAGGAAGTAGCAGTCTATCAAGATACTATCTGTTTGCTTTTTTGAGCAACAAGTACTCCGCTTGAAAGCCATCAACAATCATGTCCATCCATTCCTCCTGGGGGAGATGTCGCTTTACCGGCGCCCGCAGGCTTCTCTTGCAATATCCTTTCTGCTCAGCACTATGAAGAGGAGTGCTTCCCTAGAGCCTAAATTGCTCTCCAAGGTCCTCTCAGTACTTCATCTGCATTCCATCGTCCATACTTGCTTCTTGTTCCCGGCCATGTCATTTCCGTTAGAAGCTCTCCTCAGCATGCTCCGAAGCCTTGACCCGCTTGACGATACTTGCCTCCTCCGATTCCGTGTCGTCACTGACACGCTTCCGCTTGGACGCTTTTGCGAAACCGCTTGGGGGGTTGGGAGCGCCCAGGTCCTGTGCAGCGCCTGAAGAGAGCAGGTACGTCGGCGCCGCAGGAGTATTAGGCGGCATCGATGGATGAGTGGGAACTTGAAGCATTGAAGCTGCACCTTCAGATGGTTGCATCGGCTCTTTAGCTGCCCGCATATCTCTCGCAACTCGAGCAGCTTCGACAGCGGCCTTCGCATTTCGAGCACGTTGTACCTGTGCAGCAAGGATTCGATCGATCTCTTCCTGAACCTTGGTACCTGGTTGACCATGGGCACGAAACGTCGTGCGATCTTGCTGCAATGCATCGATTACTGTTGCATGATCCTCCTTATCACCCTTGCATAGATGCAACACCGCATTGGAGATCCGCTTGGTGTAGTTGTTTGCGGTCTTGGCATTCTTGCCCTGGAGTGCGTAGAGCTGGTTTGCGTGAACAGCAATCTCTGGTCCGCTGTACTGCTTGGCCATCTCGATGACCAGGGTGCCGCAGATGTCGTCCGGATTCATGTTGTGGAGGAGTTCATCGACTGTGAACTCACTGAACCAGGTGGAATTCTGCTGTTTTAGACAACCTTCGTTGCGAACAAGGGCCGGCGGACGTCCAACCAGTGGATTGATGCTGTAAGCGTTCTTGGCATCGGTTGGATCGGGCGGAGAGCCATCTTCTCTTTGGCAATTTGAAACTTCTGCTGTTTCGTGAACGGAATCTGGGTGTTAATGCGGAGGGTGTTTGGGCCGCCAGCGCTCATGCTAGGCTGTACGCCGCTGTTAGTGCTGGTCTGAAGACTCTGAGTGGATGCATCCCCATCCGCTCGGTCTTCATGCTGTGATGCAGAAGCAGCGGCGTCAGCATACCCAACGCTTTGTATCTGGCTCAGTGTATTTGTGCTTGCAGAGGCTGCAGTGGGCATTATTCTCAGCTCCGGATCGACGATGGACTTCTCGTAGTTGCGTGGGCTCCCAGTAAAAGCTGTCTCCTTCCGCTGGACTGGAAGCAGTGTTCCAGAAGTAAAATCTCCTGCTCCCTCTTTGGTTTCATCGCCAGCCGCAGAGGTCAGAGCTGTGCTAACCACCCGCCTACTAGTCGACCTAAGCAGTGGATCAAGGAAAGACTCATCTTGGAGTTCTCCGGATCTGCCGTCGGCTGCCTGGTCCTGCACAAGGGAAGCATCAGGACCCAAGTCAGCTGCAGAGGTGTTCCAGTCAGCATCGTCGTAAAGTAGTGTTGGTGACCAGTCGGTTCCAGCTCCCTGACCGACGCCATCTGCCTGTCCTTTCGATCCTCTGTACTGCTCCGATCGATTCAATGCTCCTTCACGTTCCCAAAGACCGAATGCAGCAGTGTCGGACTGCGCAAACTCATCATGCCGGAAAGGCGGGTGTTCGTAAATCCAAACCAGTGGATGACCGTAAGCCAGGCTATCGGAGTGCTGTTCCGTCTCTTCCAGTTGGTCTTCCGCATCAGATGTGCGCAAGTAGTCACTCCATTGCAAGTCTGCCCTGTCGTACATGAATGCTGGCTGGGCGACGGTTGCAGCTGGGTCAACGTAGCCTTGCGGATACGCATACGGATTGGAGTCATAATCTTCGTAGATTTGCTGCGAGCTGAAGGTGTCGTACGGGACAAAGACTGGAGCATTGCCGCGAAGAGTGGAATCGGCCGCTGTCCGGATGTCAGCTTCATAGTCTTGCTGGGCGTCGCGTATAAACTCACGAGTTCCTGCCATGGCGATTGATGAGAGAGGAGGTTGAGCGTGATGCTGGTCTGATGCTGGCCGCAGGTTGTGGCGTGCGCCGTGGTGCAGAATTGCGGTGTAGGAAGCTGTTGAAGGTCCTGACCGGGTGTTGATACGTCGAAGAGTAAGGAAAAGGTTAGTAGTCCGGTATTGAGCTTGGTCGTAGATGGAGTAGGATGTGCAATCGATGTCACAAGCTGCGACGCGCTACACATTCGACGCGCGACGTACTTGAACTTTGTTGCCAAGGCGACCGTCACATGCAAGCCGCACGGACCACCCAAGTGAATGACCACCGCGGCATCCTGCGAGACCAACGATCAGGGATCTAAATACAGTATAGCACGAACAATTAGTTGTATATACCGCGGCATAGCACCGCAACATGGTAGAAGCAGTAAGACCTGTAGCCCCGCGAGGAAGGGTTGGAAGGGTCACCTCCTTTCGTCCTAGTAGGTCCAGGCCATTGCGAAGACCAAGGAAGTGAGACCAACGGCACATAAGTTTTGAATTATTTGCAGCAATCGATCTGGAGCTACCAAGCAAGTCTGATTGCTTTGTTGATGTTCAATGGCAAGCGTCGTAAAAGCAACGAGACCGGGGCTAGGGTTCCGGCAAGATGTATCGCTCTTAGTCAGAGGCCGTCGGCGCTCATTTAAAGGTTCTTTTCCATACAAAATTCTCATGTAGCCCTTTATCGACCACCGTGAAGTACCAGCCTAATATCCATGGGCATTCTTCTGAGGAAGAGGTTTGCTCGATTTACACACTAAGAGCCCGATGCCACTGCAATGACAATTGCGGCAGCCGGAAGCCCATGCCGAGAATATCCATCCGGTCGTCCTAGTTGCCAGTCCATTTACTCGGATCCTGAACGCCCTTGTACCCTCCTCGAGGTAAGGCTGCACTGCGGCCACGGCCACGACCACCGGCAGCCCTGGGAGGAGCAGAAATCGAATCCTTCCGAGCGTTCTTGCGCCTCTTCTTGGGTGTCTTGCCTTGGTCTGGAGGCTCAACCTCCGAGTTCTCGCGGACTGGAAAGTTGCGAGTAGCAGCAGCTTGACTGTAGACGAAGTAAGGACCTCCAGCGGCGCTGTGTAGAGTGGGATCTCCGTAAGAGGTGCCGTCCTGGCGCTGTTGCTGGGCCTCAACCGCAGCTTGAGGATTGGAAGAGATGCGGCTGTACTTGGTGTCCTTCTCAGCGGGCTGAGTCTCATGGCCAGTTTGGGTGGGACTCGAGTCTTTCGGGTGGCTCTTGTTCTCGGTCGGTGGCAGGGTGGCGGGCGTGTCGTCCTCGCGCAGGAGTTGAGGGTTGATTGAAGCGTCGGCTAAGCGCAGTCCTCCAGCAACGACGCCTGGCGGCGGTGCTGCTGGTGGTGCGTTCGAGCTGCCGACCCAGCGGCAAGTCGATGGGTCAAAGCCTGGAACTGCTTCTACGCTCCAGATCGGCTGCTGTTGGTTTGGTCCGCGGTTGTCCATGTTGACTCGATGCGCTCGTGGTGGATCGGCAGGGTCTTGTATCTTTGTCGTGCTTGTTTAGCATCTTCATCTGCTAAGCGGAAAGGCAAGACTTACACGGCAAAGCAGGCGAAAGGGTTCAGGCTATATTTGGGAGCGAATGGGGTGTGCGACAGCGCGTCGGCAATCTTTGAGGTTGTGGCTGATGTCGAGTTGCAGATATTTGCGTGGGTTGAATTCAAGAAAGTAATGTAGTTAGGAAGTGCGGTGGAGCGAGCGGCGGAGGAGGCGGTTTTAAACCCAATGCCACCAGCAGCGCACAGACAGCTACAGATTCTTCGGTTAAGGGTGAATCAGAATTGTTCCACACACAAGGCAATTACCGTCTCAGAGAGACAATAAGCTGAGCTTCCAAGCTCGAGACACTATGGTCTCGTGTTGTCGAGTAAATAATAAGAATGAGAAAGGGGGCAAGGCGCTTCAGGGGTGAAGACGCACGCCCGACAAACATGTCTCGCCAAGCAGGAAAGTCATGTCAAAACTCGAGAAAGTCGAGTCCATCGCTGCAGTCTGGATGTGGGATAGGGAAGACACAGATGACGTTCCTGAAGGCTTTTCGATAGCATACATGATTTAGCTCTGAGCGTTTGATATCCCTGTCCAATCTACCAGTCTCTAGAATCCACTCCAGTAATCTCAATCCTCCTCATCATCATCGCCGCCGTCAAAATCGGAATCATCAGAACTCTCCTCTTTCTTCACACGTGTGACCTCCTTGCGGTCGTCGTCCCCATCATCCTCATCGCTGTCACCCTCTTTCTTAAACTTGAGATCGTCCATCACAGCGTAGTTGACCACGCTCTTGCGGTTACGCAGGGTCCGGGGAGCGCTTGCTGGAGTATCAACAGCCGTGATTTGGCGAGCCTTCTTGACCACAGGCTTCTTCCCTTCTTCGTCCGACCCGTCCTTGAACTCCCGCTTCACAAGCGAAGTCTTCGTGATGCGCATGCGCTTCGCTGGTCTCTCTGTCTCATGCAAATCGCGAAGCTCCTCTTCGAGATCATCCTCAGAATGCATTGAGCTCAAACTGGGTGACTTGCGCGCGCGCTTCCCTGAACGCTCTGCCTCAGCCTTGCGCGGCCTTCCAACTCGGCGTCGTCTCAAGGCCGGGCTGCCTCCTCTCTTCGCCTCTTCCTTGGCCTGGGCCCCATTCGCCTTGCGCTCAGCATAGTAGGCATCCTTGATCGTCTCGAAGTCCTTTCCTTGCTTTGCGGCTTGAGACTGCAGCGCCAACGTGATTCTCTTGGTGATGCAATTGGGGTTCATTGCCTTGTTGCGTCTACCAGGCAGGGCGTTGTAGAGGGCAAGCACATGCGCTGCAATCTTCTTGTTGCTGTTGCGCTTTGCGAGATCGAGGAGCAGTGTTCCGCAGATGTCTTCTGGGTGAGCCATGCCAGTGAGAAGCTCCTCATCGGTGAGGGAGGCTGGGAAGCAAGGCCGAGTATCGCGATCTGGGCAGCTAACGCCTTCGAATCCATTGAGCTTTCGAGTGATCAGCTGCCCTGGTGAGACGATGCGAATGACAGAGCTCGATCTATCCGAGCTGGCCCTGGAGGACTGATCTATGACCGGCAGCGTGTCTGACGACGACTCGTCATCAGATTCATAGCCATGATTCAGCCGGTCCTTGCCACTAGGAGACGTGAAGGTACTAGATGAAACCTGCTCTTGCGCTGGAATTGGCGCATCTGGAGAAAGCACAAAACCTTTCCAGATCTCTTGATAGTGATGAGCAGTCCCAATGATCTCGCGATAGAGATGGAGGGTGTGCGTTGCGACATCCAGGGGCTTCCTCTTGAATACCTGCACTCTGTAGATGCCAGCATAGTTGGTGATGACACAGACCTGCCAGATCCTTGGGCCACCTGACTTGCCATTCTGGTGGTATTTGCCCAGTGCCTCCAGCAACAGCAGAGCTTTATCGATGGTAGCGTCTCTGAATGGAGGGGTGCCCAGATGCTGAAACCCGCTGAATGCACCTGGCTCTACACGTTCTTCGCTGATGCCATAGCTCTGAAGCTCATCAGAAGATAGCAGATGGAGGGCGAAGCTTGTGTCGCCGTCGATATTTGGTAGAGCGCCAGTCTGTTCATGGTAGCAAGCAGAGACTCGGAAGCAGTGAGCATTTGCTTCTGGCTGCGTCTCCTGCACCATCAGTCGCGCAACAGAGACAGCCTTCTGCAACTCGGCCAAAGCCAAGAAGTCGCCGCTAATAGTCACGGCTCCGAAGCGCGGTCCATGGATGGGCACCCGCATGTTGTGGTCTCGGATGGTGCCCTTTAATACACCGTGGTGGTTCAAAGGCGGAGGATTGTTGGAGATGGGTGGCTGCAAAGGTGCAGGCGGTGGGTGCCAGCCATGGCTTGGCTGAGGTGTGCGAGCGAAGTACTCGGCACTGTACTGCGGTGTCGGCAAGGCATACGCTGGCGGTGCATGGTAGTACTGCGGCATGTAAGGCACCGGCGCATACGGATACTGGTAGCTGGTGGGGTAGTATCCTGCGCTCTGGCCGTGAGGCATTGTGTTGGGCCCGAATTTTGACGGCATCGCGTTCGCACCTGAGTACGCAGTATGAGGCACTGCCATGGGGTAGTGATAAGGCATCGGTCTCTCATCTCCTCGGGGAGGCTGTTGGTCAGGACTCCACGGCAGACGGTGCGCAGATTGTTGCGGTGTCTTCTGCAGAGCAGCGTTGCGGGCAGGCGAGGTAAGAGTCGTATCTGAAGAAGATGCTTCCGACCTCACTTCGGTCATGTCGATGACTTTGCGACCTGGTGTCGGGTGCGCGCTGGAGGAATCTGCCATCTTAGGCAGAATCAAAGAATGTCGAATGCCGTCAAAACGGGCGATGTTGGTGTTGATGACTTCAGTCGTAAGGGTGTATTGTAAAAATGCTCCAAGTCCTAGGAGGAGCGGAGTCTGAACGGCGGCGTTGAGCACAGACCAACAAAGTGAATACACTGGCTGGAAACATGCATCTGAAACAATTGCTTTGTCTCAATTCTGATAAGACAATGCAGCTTCACTCGGACTGGCGGGATGCAATCGTTCCATCAGCTTCTCCCAAAAGATTGGCTAAGAGTCAGTAAAACTATAGTTAGAAGGGTTTGAAGGTGTAAGTGGAGGAGTAATGTCCGTTGCAAAACTGGAGGGCAGCAGATTCATGGAAATCTGGTTTGTTTGCTTCTAGTTTGCGCACTTGGTTTGAGACTTATCTTTGCTTCGTGCAACAAAAAGTGCAAGACATCGAGCCTTCGCCTGCGGAGCTGAGACTGGACTGACGCAGCGCTTGTACTATTCCAGCCCAAACGCGAATCTTCGCCAGTTGCTTCGGAGTCTGCGGACGCCGTCGTCGAGTTGCCATCCTCTGACAGCGCATATCTTTCGCACGATCTCCTCCAAGTAGAAGTCCATGCGATCGCCCGCAGTGTGGAGGTCACTCTCAATGAGGATTCGATCTTCCGGAACAGCCTTGACAGCAGCTTCTACTTTCCCGTTGCCGCTATCGGACCAAGCATTGATGGTCGTGCTGAAGCTGAAGAAGACTTCGCATGGTACAGTCGGCGCAGTGTACTGCTTGACAGTCTCAGCCGGTCCTGAGAAAGAATGTAGGCATATCCTAGGAGGGTAAGGCTTCGGCGCAGGTTGCTCAGACGGCTTCTCGTCATCAGGCAGACTCGACTTCAGCTTTGCTTCTGCCTCCGCTCGTTTCCTTCCCTTTTTTGAATTCCCTTTCCTTTCATGACCTTTCCATGTCTCTGCAACCGTATCATGCACATGCCCATGCGCCGCCACGCCATGCACTGACACCACTCGTTGCATCTCTCCTGCAAGCCGAAGTTGCGCAGACAGCACTTTCTTCTGATGATCCATACTGACACTATATGGACTCAGCATCCTCCCTTCTCGGCCTCCAGGAGTGAGAGCATCATCTCGGTGTTCAACCTCGCCGGGAAGCCAAGCTTCGGGTATTCGAAAGGAGCGGTCAAGCCCGACCTCGCCCACGAGAGCCAGAGGATAGCGCTTGAGGTACTCTCTCGTCTGATTAACGAACTCTCCAAACGGACGGGGGCTCGGGAGAGCTCTCAGGAAGTCAGGGTCCTCAGGTTTTGGAGTGAGCACACTCTGGTAATGCGCTTCCTTCTGCTCTGTTGTGAGCGTTGTAGCACCTCCGTACTCGGACTCGTCGAACATCTGATGTGAGAACCACGGATGCCAACCGAAGGACGGTAATATTTTATGCTGTTGGCTGCACACATGTCAGGCCAGTCCTCCTCGGCAGTGGCAGCGGGAATACCTCATCAGCCCAACCTACCTCCAATCCATCTCGGCATCATTTGCTTCCGCTTCTGTCACTCCGAACTCATCTGCAGCTTTTGCAACTAATTCTTGATCTTGTGCTCTCGTTGCCATGACAGTCAAAACCTTTGCCTTCATGCTGGGAATTGCTTGCAAACTTGAGAGCGTGTCGGTCGGGTGGCAATGAGCGTCGAACACGCCCAGATGCCACGGAATCGACTCTTTCGAATCATTCGAAGCCATGATGGGAGCGATGGTATATGGTATTGATGGGTTGAAGGGAGAAGAGTGTTTAGAAGAGGTGAAGTTGAGATAGGCTGCGTCAGGTGGGTGGTCTTGGCCGCGCCAAGCAAAGTCTCTCCACTCTCTTCCGCTCCGCTCCGACTCCGACTCCTTTACATCGACTTCTTCTTCAAACCAAATCGTTCCATCAATCCTTCCATCAGCTCACCGTCGGTAGCCTTGCTCTTAGGAGTCCAGGCTCTTGTTTTGGATCATGTGAGCATCAATCCCACCATCAGCCCATCTCGCTCCCATGTCGAACATCAACACAGATATGCTGGACTCCCCAGGAGGCGGAAATGCGCAATTGCCGCGATCAGCAGAATGAAAATCGGCCGTTTTGGCAGCGCTTTGAGCGCATCCGGCTTCGCAGCAGCAATCCTCATGCAGCAAGAGTTTGGAGCTGATGGGTTATACGGGAACTTGGAAGAGACCGATGCGATGTAGCAAGCAATCATCACACTTGCCTCGGTCCAACACGATGAATGCAGCCTTTCAAAAATCTTCAAGTACAAGCCATCCCTCGACTCGGCGTTGATCACTTCCAATCGATCAAGTGTCGAGGTTCCGCATCATCTTCGAGGACGGATCTGATCGGGTCTCTCACCTAAAGCAACGATGAGTTCGCATTGGTATTGGACTGCCGAGAACTTGCGACATACCACGTTGACTGCCCGCCCTCCCGATGAGCTCCCTTCTGCAATGTGTTCCTGGCTCGTTGCCCCATCACATAGCCCGCAATTATCACGCCTTCGCCGCTGGAATGCAAAAGGGTGGTCATTGGTGCAGGCTGCAAAGGAAGAAGACCTTAGAATTTATTCGATTCTGTCCACCGTGCTTGCCGACAATTGGCATTAAGATATTTCGAGGTTGGATGGAGTGGCACTGCTGACGAAGAAGGCCCCTCATTGCTGCGGCCGTCGACGATAGGGCGGAGAATGAGGCGCCGAAGGAACGTACTTAACCTGAGGACTTTGCTAATCAGTAGTCAGTATTACCACCATTTTTGTGTTCAGAGCATCGTTCGAGACGTATTTTCGTTGCTACTGAAGTGGAAAAAGAGCTAGCTTTGCCACCCAAGACAGGCATCACGATGTTGCAGCCTGGTAAAGGAGCTTTCTCTTGATTTCATCCACGATTGCCAGCCGCGCTCTATCTGGTTTCCGCTTTGAATTGCCTTGGCATCCCGCTGCACCCAGAGTCCTTCATCCGCCCTTGCCGACAGTCTACTCGGCATAGCCTTGCTCTGTTCTGGTATGATGAAATGTCAGGTATGCGACCTCGGGAATCTCCCTCTCAAACGCTGCCTCAAGGCTTTCGAAATGAGAGAATCCTCATAGCTCTTCTTGTCGTGTTGGCCGGACTCACTGCGCCCGCTCTGGCATTGATTGTGACTGTCTCTGCAATGGTGCAAGCTCTTGCAAACCGGCAAAGGCTGCGGAAACTCGTATCCATGCCTTCTACTAGGTGCGAGCGCTGCTTGCATTGCTAACCTCGACTGGCTTTCGAGGAGTACGGCTTCGGCCACGGCGCTTCCAGCTGTCGCTGTCTTCCGAGACGTTCTCGCGACGGGGCACACGGTTGGCAGTCCGGCCACGCTCCACAGCTGGACCATGCTCTTTCTGTGCCTCCTCGTTGTTGAAACCCGCATCTTGCTTTTCCTGCCGTCGAAACGGGGTTGGTGAGCGCCGAATTCTCCCATCCTCCTGAGTCTTCGCCTCTTCGCGGCCTCTAGACGGCTCCTCGGCGAAGCGAACCATCCGACCCTGCTTTTCTCCAGTCTTAGGAGATCCGGTGTGTGCCAGAGCACTGCGCGTAGGGGCTGCTTTGCTGGAAGAGCCACCGCCAGGACTGTAGGATCTCGTGGCTGGATTCGCCTTCGGTGCGGTGGAGGAGGACGAGTCGCATGCAGCGTCGTCAATCTTCGTTGCTGACGGTGACCTTGCGGACTTCGGGCTAGAAATCGCTGGCGTCTGGCTGGTTAGCTGCTGCTCTGAGTCCATGATGTTGAAGGTAGATAGAGCTCAGCGCAGCGGTACTCTTGAAGTTCTTGACTGGCTTTTGCTGAACTTTGAGCCTGGTCTCGAGTGTTGCAGATATATGCCGCGGCAACTGCATGACTTCAGGTCTGCTTTCGAGGGTGAATGTCACAGAGACATTGTTCAAACAGTGAAGTGGGAAGTGGCCTTGGCTTCATGTGAATCTTGGCAATGTCAGGGGTAATGCGGGCCGGTGAAGCGTGACGCGCAGCAACACAAACGCGAAATTTCTCCAGCACCTCAGCTATCGCGCAGACACTCTCAGCCCTAAACACGACAGCATCTATGTCCCTCGATCGGTGGACAATCGTGAGCATAGCCTGCATCACCGTATCCCTCGTTCTCCTCTGCCTTCCAATGGCCACCAACAAGAAACCTCGCCAGAAGGCGCCTCGAGGGAGCGAGCCTCGATCATACGCTGATGTCCTGCGACAACCTCCACCACCAACTCATGAGCCGATTGTCCTCCCTTCACACGGCTCCCCCAAGAACCCTTCGAGAACCAAGAAGATCGACGATCCGGCCATTATTACGAACTCCATGATCGCCCTCACCCTCACAACGCCGGACACGGCGGGAGCTGAGGAATTCGTGTCTGCTAATCTCGCTCGCAACCGCACAATCGACGAGTATGGAGAGCTGCGCCAGGGCCTCGTGGTGCCGCCTCAGATCTACAAGAGGCGTTTTCGCTACGAGGATGAGGGACTGTGGCGCGGACCTGTGAAGCCTGGTAGAACGCGCATCTTAAGGCTGAGACAAACGCCTACGCCGAGAACCAAGAAGATAGAGGGCTCTTACAGCGGGGAGGAGGGCTTCGAATCACTGGATCTTGGCCCGCCGGCCATTCCCCTTGGCGAGGAAATCGACGGGGAGGAGGAGGAGCAGGAGGAGCCAAGCTGTGAGTTTGCGAAGGCAACGCCCTACAGCTTCTTGGAGTTGGCCAAGAGGGAGACTCAAGCATTTGCTCCCCCTGAGCAAGCAACAAAGCAGCCGGTGGAGCCCTCTGAAAGTAGCTCGAGTCAGCGATGTCGTCCAATGTAGATGACGACGGGTGCGTATTGGGTTTTGTCACTTCAAGAGTAGCAACGGGTGTATAGTGTTCTTGCTGCTGTATAAGGTCAAAGCATAATAGCATTGCACACAAATCTTCCCGCTAATTGTAAAATCTACCTCTTCTACATGCAACAACTCGATTGCTTAGCCAGTCCTCCCCGGGCATTGTCGTAGCTCACACATTGTCTATCGTTGCTTTTACGACAAACCTTCATTGACTCTGGCGCATCAACATATTTAGCAGGGCAATGCGTGCCACTGATGATTAGCATTTGCTCTCCCATCGAACAAAGAGATTGTTAGCAGCCGCATTCGGAAGTCTGCGTTCCAACGCTTTGCATTGAGCTTGAACAAAGCTGAAGAATCCGAACTGACAAGCTGAACAGTCGCAATCAAACATCACTCTGAAATGAGCGAATGAGTTCAACCAAACTGCACAATGCCGCTGCGACTGTGCAAACGTTACCTGAAGACTGCAATGCCAGGGACTGTGCTAGTTGTTGCTCCTACAGATGTTCCACTTAATGGGAAACACTTTGTCAAAGTCGATCATTCGAATGCAATGACTCAAATTCCTACTACACTAAGTTGTGAACAACGGTCTGGATCAGCACCATTCTTGTCATTGCAACAGCAGCAAGATAAAGCAGTCTACTGGCTCACTGGCTCAAACCATTACTGGAATGGAGCTACTTGTGCATTCCATGTGGGCCGCTGGACGGAATATCCAGCGAAGTCGGTCGACCGCAATGTCTGACACGAGAGAACTCTTTTCTATACACCCATAAAGACCGATATATCAATCTAATCCGCACAGACACTGGACCTAAGAATGCCGGTTTGTCTGGCTCTATCGATGCAGAGAGGAAGATGAGAGACTCATTGGGGCTCTGAGCCATGCCAAACACGATGGAGCTGCCGTGACGATGCTTCGCAAGCGGGCTGGTCCTAGCGTCACGTGAATTGCGGGTCAATCACATGCAGTGGCTTGGAGCTCGGACCTCCGCTTCGCGCGCTGAAGTTATGGCCCACTCGACGCGCAGCCCAACAACGTCAAGCAACACCAGCAACTCGACACGCGACTTCTCGACCAACAACACAACCCACACTTTAAACTCCCTTTCGATCAACCCCCTCGCCACCTTTGCTTTGCAGAGACCGCTGCTACGCAAACGAAGAACAGCAGCTTCCTGAGTAAATCGCGGCGCTAAGAAGGACTTCAGAATGGAATGTGCGTCTCCGCTCGATTGATGATGTGCCGTACATCTGCTGACAAGACTGCAGCCTTCTTCGGCTCAAAACTGACCGCTGAGGAAGTTCTGTCTAGCAACCTCTCAGGCAACATACACGGCTACTCTATTCGAGCAGACGGCAGCCTCCACCTGCAATTTTGGGATCACGAATGGAATGGTAAGCTAGGAACCCGAAAGCGCTTCATTCAACGTGCTGACCCGTACCAGAATTCTATTCCCTCGCAACTAGCATAGCAGGGCGATCGGCTGCCCCTGAAGCCGCAGCTACGGCTCCACGAATCACCCCTCACAGCACGCTTGCGGAGCGAACGGCATGGGCGCTTTTCTCGCAGTCGATCGAGGTGGCCGAAGTGGAGCAGCGGCTCCTGGGAATGGTGCCTGTCAGCTTATCGCGTCCCAACAATCCAGCACCGCCTGCGCCTGGCAATGACGCCAATGCAGCGGGTCCAAGAAACGCAGCAGGCCCACAACCTCTCAAGGGCAAGAAGAGAGCGGCAGAAGAGGAGGCAGTCTCTCCGCGGGCAGCCAAGGTAGCCTACATGGCGTCTGACGATGACATGGCGACGGAGTTCACAATGTCTCCCACGAACTCAGGTAAGCTACCGAGCATCTGCCATTTCTACCAGCTCGTCGCGCCTGTAGCTAACTTTTGAGCAGATTTCCAACCAGGTACTGCGCAAGCTTCTCCGGCACCAAGCACTCCAGCCAACACATCCGGCTCAACTCCATCGAATTTGAACGTGCTCCGACGCGTTCAGAACAACGACAACTACGGACTTGGACTAAAGGGCCGTGTCTCCTATGATTGCCGCCCGCCCATGAATGTCGATATCAGCTTGCGCGAGCTGCTGACATTCCTCCCCAACAGCACGCAAATTCCAGAAGTGGCTGATCGCTTCATGCGTAATGGGGTCCTCATCAAGCAAGCCGCCAAAATGATGCTACACCCAGTCGGAGAGATGAACAAGAAGAACGTCCTCACTATTGAAAACCGTCTGAAGAAGCAGTACTCCACTGCTGGAAAGCTCATCTATAAGGGCTGGATGACGGGTGACGTATGGGAGAAGAAGCATGCTATGGCTGCCGGAGTTCAGCCAGACCTGAGCGCCAACGGCTGGAGATTCCGCTCCTGGCATGCAGGCAAGGGAGGAAACTTCGTCGACTACAAGCTGGTTGACATTGCAAACGCAGTGCCACAGGAGGCGTGGCCGAAGGGTGATGATGCTCTTTTCGTTACCAAGTGCCTCGATTACGCTGTTGACCATCCAGAGGACGGTTGGGACACTTCTCACTGGGACGTTCTGATCACGGCTCTCGGTCTTGCTGCTCCACCTGCTCCGGCCAGCTTCCCCACTCGTGATCACGAGGCCTTGAAGCGGTTCATGGAGGAGGTTCCCAACCCGGAGAATTGAACGAGTTCCAGGACTCGAAGGGGCATCGAACTCACCACTCAAGTAATACAGCGACAACCATTCAAGAGCTCAGCTACATCCGTTCAAGAGCCACAGCGACATTAATTCAAGAGCCACAGCGACAACAGCAGCATCGGCTGTACGAGGTGCGACCGGGGCAATGCCAAAACTCAACGTGGGATAAAATCGCATGATCTGCCACACGGCAAGATAAAAGATGAGATGCGATGGACACGAAGTCAAGAAGAATAACTCTGGTGCATGACAGACTAAAGTAGCATTAATTACCAAAGCCTCGACAATGGAAGTACTACATGTATCTTGCATGTACCCCGCATTGTCAAGCTCAGTCAATCGATATCATTCGAACGATAGAAAGACCAAGCACTCGTATGCACGCAACTCTTTAGTATCCGCATCCCTCCGTAGCCCTTTCGTACAAGTTCTCGCCCCTCTTCGCAAAGCACTCAACATTCGCCTCAGCATCACGCTTATACCCGCAGCCTTGAACAGCCCTCTCGAGCACTCCTCCATCCCTCCTTGCAAAGCACTCAGTATTCGCTTCGGCATCCCTCTTGTATCCACATCCCTGAGTGCTACGCTCAAGCATGCCATCCTCTCGCTTAGCGAAGCACTCTGTGTCTCTCTTGTATCCGCAGCCCTGCACAGCTCTTTCGAAGAGGTTGTCCGAACGCTTGACAAAGCACTCGGTGTCGCGCTTGTAGCCACAGCCTTCAGTGGCCCGCTCGATGATCCCGTTCTCGGCACGACGAACGAAGCATTCGGTGTCTGGGTTGGCATCACGCTTGTAGCCACACCCCTGGGTGCTGCGCTCGAGCATGCCGTCGGCACGTTTGGCGAAGCAGTCGGTGTTGGCGGTGGGAGAAGCGATAACCGTAGCAGTCAAAGCTAGGAGGGAAATGAGAGTGGTCTTCATTGTGGCGGTCGATGGGCAGTAGAGGTCGATTTGAGGTCTTGTTGCGGCTTTGCAATGCGCTGAATTGCGCGGAGCATTTCTACTGGTTTATATGTTGTTTTCAAGAATGTCATGGAAATTTCAGCTCACAACCCTCAGTTGCTCTCTATCTCAATGTACCTGCTGGATCTGTTGAAGATCAGCACCTGCTTCCCTGACGTTGCAACAGGATTCCGCAATGCTTGTCGCCGGCATTACCTATCTCAGACGATTGAAGATAAGGCTCGGGTCCTATAGCCCCTTCGTATACGATGCTGCCGGTGCATCGTGTGGTCTCTACCTTAGCTGAACCAACAAGCTTCGTCGAAGCTCAGCTGAAGTGAGATACCTTCCGAATTAGGTTAGCCTGGAAGCTTAGCGCGGCTGTTCGTGCATGTGAAGGATTTGGATATGGTGGTAGAACCAGCCGGTGACCGATGTAACATTACCAAGAGCGGTATGTATAGTTTTAATGGTGTTGCAAGCACTATCAAGCTTTGGCAGCTACTGCTTCTGCTCCTACATAGTTGTGCGCCTTTCCTTTTGCTTTCTGTAACGTCTTGGGCCGTTGATTACACCAAGGAAGATATGTGGCCGATAGTCAAAGCTGATGCACCGTATCTACCATTGAAAGGAAGCCTCACAGATGAACCTTCGATCGAAAAGAGTCTGCAGGAGGCCAGCTCAAGGAAGTCCATCAGGCCTTGGATCATTCATGTTCTATTTGCGATCATCTGGTCTATCGCATTCAGTATTGTCCTTCTAAGAGGCGCAACATCAAGCTCTTGCAATAATCCAGACAAACACAGTAAGCCTCCAAGTCTGTCAGCATCCCATTGCAACACTAACGATCTCGAGGTCCAATATCCAACACCATCCATTACTCTCAGCAACGCTTCACCTCCGGCCTCTCCGACTCTCTCACCCCCTATCAGGGCGCCCCGAACACTCGAAACGCCGCCCTCTGGTCCCATCTTACATCCACCGGCATCATAGCCCTCACCGCAACCGAAAACTTCGCACTTCCAGAGCCCTCCGTGCCATTCAACACCACCACAAACACCTACCTCGGTGCAATCGAAGTATTCCACCAACTGCATTGTCTAGATATGCTGCGGCGAGAAGTATATCACGAACTAGGTTCTTGGCTAATGGAACACCAATCGAAGAAAGACAAGATGGAGCATCTGGATCATTGTGTGGATTTTCTAAGGCAGAGCTTGATGTGCCGGCCGAGTGTGGAGATTTTGCCGTTTAGGGTTGATAAGAAGACGCGGCAGTTTAAGGCGAGGTTTGATGGGGTGCACATGTGTGCCGATTTTGAAGCGGTGAGGGAGTGGGCGGTGGAGAGGCAGGCAGGAGATCTAACCCCATAGAGAAATGCAAAGGAGCATCAAGAGAAAGACTTAGATGGAGCGAGCCACGACAAGGGCACTTGTCCCCTAAGAACATCTTCAAACACTCGGAGATAGTAACGAAATGGAAATATAGAGATCTGAATAAATGTGCTTTCATAGAAATACCGATGATCGAACAAAACGCAGCAAGTGGCGACAAAAAACAATCAAAACCACCTCCTATCCCTCCTGTCTTCCCTCCTTTCCCCTCTTCGCTCCCTTCTGCTTTCCCCAGGGGGACCAGAGGGGTACACATACCGATTATCATCCCTCGGCAACACATACCCCTCCCCGCCCCTATCACTCCTCTCGTCCCTCCACCCCCTCGAATTCATCCCATCCAAGTATTCCGCCGCCGTCGGCCTGCCATCCCTTCTACTACTAGGCCCTCCATAGCCCGGTCCATACCTCATCGGCGGCCCGCCCGCCAAAGACGACAAATCCACGAGTTCCGGCTCCGGACTCCTCCGTCGCCGTGGGTCTCGGCCATCATACCCGGATCCCAAGGTTTCGAGGTAGTCGCGCCGAGGGGAAGGACGGGTGCGTTGGGAGTCGCAGAGGCGGGAGAAAGATTCTTCGCTCTCCTCACGCCGCCGTTGGCGGTGCTGACCGGTGCCGTGGAGGTCGATTCCCAGGCCGATTCCGGGGCCAAAATTCCCCAGAGTTGGGGAGCGACGGCTGGGACGGGGGGAGCGGTGGCTTGAGGAACGAGAGAGAGGTGGAGAGGGTGGCGGAGGTCGAGGAGCACGATGAGAACGATACTCACCGAGATCGAAAGCTCTCTCGTAGCGCGAGGAGCCCAGGGGTGAGATGGGACGGGAGTAGTATCCATCCCGATTTGCGGATCTCCTGGAAAAAGTGCTCGCAGGACTAACGCGACCACTGCCACCGCCGAAGCTCATCTGGTCAAGCATATCCGAAGGGAGAGGCATCGTCTCCGTCACTCTTGGTGAGTTGTCTCGGGTTGTTTGCGGAATCGTTCTGCTGCGAAAGAGGTGTTGATTGCTCTCTCAGAGACTTCTCTTTCGTCGAAACCAGTTCGAGGCTGCGAGATTCACTGAGGACTGTTGCTTTTTCCAGATTGACAGAAGAGGAGAAGGCTGCTTATAAAGATCTCTTGTTTTTTGATCGCTCATCGTGAAGGGGACAAGGCCATTGTTGTCGTCGCCTCTTTGTTCGGACAAAGATATCTTAGAGTCTCCATTCAAAGCCGTTGATCGAGGGCGTTGGAAGACAGGAGTGAACGCCTCATCGTTTAGTCCAGAGTTGAGACGGAAAGCTGCAACAGTGTCGCTTGAGTGCAATTAGGTTCCCGGCAATGCCTCTCCTGGTAGAATCCAGGAATGTAGCCCCATCCGCAGTTCCTATATTTGGCGTGTAATCCAGAAATGTTGGAAATCAAGCTGCTCCAACCATTTCATCCCCAAGACCAACCATCGTCAAAAATCGACTAATCGTCAATAGTCAGTATTGCGCCTCCCCCTCTCACCTCAAATAGAGCAATTTCAATCTCATGGCTCAAGATATTATCCATTATATACTACCAGACCAGTCAGCAGCTCTTGCGATCCACGCAACGGGAATCGGTGGGAAAGGATATATACACATCACACCGACCCAGCATTTCATATGCAGAAACAATGCTCGCTCTCAACGCACCGGATGCCCAAAGACCCAAAACCCAACCCTCTGCAAACCCAAGAATTCCCCTTTCCATATCATGCGTTTCCGTCTTTTCTATCATTGCTCGAAACTTGAAAGAAAACCACCCCCCGCTAAGGTCTCTTCTTCAACTTACTCGTCGTCGTTGGATGCGAAGTCGACGATTCGGCGTTGGCAGCATGATCTCCAGACACATACTGAGCCAAGCTCGCCAGCGAGACCGGGCCGGTGGAGAGATGGATGAGGAACAACCAAAAGCACAAGCCGTTGACGGCGTAGTGCATCTTGTATGCGTACGTCACCCCGTAAGCCGCTGCGAAGATGGCGAAACAAAACATTAAGGTGTTGGTGAGGTAGCGGATGCTAGAAGGCGATCAAAAGTCAGCACACGCAAGACGTTAGATAGATATTGACGTGGGTGAACTTACCGGCTCGTAACTCTCGGAATCATATTCTGATCGCTCATCGTCTCGACCAGCAAGATATATCCGAGCACAGAAAGCAGGTTGTGATGCGTCGAAAAGGGCGTCAACCACGACACGGCCAGGTTGTGAGCCCACACAACAAGCACCGGCATGTTGATGGGCAGGATCCATAGCATCAGCACCAGCATGGAATGCGTGTAATTATAGAAGTTGTAGCTGTGAGCGGATTGTGTTTCTAGGGCACCGGTCAAGGCGCGGATGCACGTGGCCACTTGGACGATGCACAGGACCATGTAGGCGAACTGGTACGGGATGAGGGTAATGACCATGACAACCAGGATGAATGTGAGGAGGATGCGTTGCTGGGCTGGTCTCGCGACTGGCACTTGACTTCTCCTGCAATAATATTAGCAGAAGATCCACAAACGTAGTGTGAATACATACCTGGGCTCTTCGGCACGTTGACTCCACGCTCGAAGACGACCAACCATTAGTGCCAGGAAGTGTGTCACGATCAAAACCGCATAGTTCATTGTGATGCAGATTCCAACACTGATGATCGCAAACAGTGGCACCAAGAACCAGAAGAAGGGATCTGACGTGCCAAGCATCAAGTCATTGACGGTGAAATCGATCGTCGACTCGGACGTGCCTGTTGACGTGCTGAGCAGTTGTCGCGTCCAAATACTGTGGCTGGACTTCGACACAGCAATGGCGAAGAACGTCAGCGCGACGAAAATGGCAGGCAATGAAGTGCGGATGCACTGGTCCATGCTCTGCGTGAAGCTCATGAAGACTCCAGTGGTGTCGTAGACCTTGAATTGCTTGCGAAGAACGAGGGCAACAACGAGCAGCGGGAAGGCCGCGAAGACGGTGCGGTACCTCATAATGAGCTTGCCGGCACTGCCAAGCACATCGACCTTCAACGAAACCTCCACTGTCGAGTTGCAGCTCGGGTCCGTCCAGAATTGCAGTGACAGGCCCTCAGTAGCACCACCGCCAAGCAGTGGAGGTGGCATGTACGGCGACAGCCCATGCACGTTGATGTTGCCGCCCTTGGTATTGACAAAGTATTTTGACTCGTACGGCTCCGCAATGTACTGGCGCATGAGCGGTGCGAAGATTTCTTCATCGTTCCGGCAGGTCTTTCTGTCCACGTCCAGACGATACGCAAAGAGTGTAGAGTGCACTTCAGGAATCTTCAGCTCTGTCATCATGGGCCGTTTGGCTGGCAGAACGACTTTCATCCCGCTCATCAAGATCTGGTGGTGGCCCTTGCTGACTTTGATTGAGGATTCCGCAGCGTTATTGAACTCGGCGATCACCCAGCCTTCCGTCGGCTCCTTGACCTTCTCCTGCACAGCAACAAATTGGTAGTCCGCGATCGTGGACAGATCATACTGCAGGTACGAAAATGGCCGTACAGTGTCAAAAGCATTGACAGAATTGTTGGTCGACGCAGGCAGCTTGGACAAATCAGGGGCGACACTTTTGCATGCGAGCTTTGTAGATCCAGCAGAGCCCCTCGATTCCAAAGCATACGAGAGGACCGAGAATGAAGGCGGCGGATTGACGCTACACAGGAGAACCGTCAATGCCTGCTCTTCCTCAGCGGCATCCAGAGGCTGATCAGTCAGAAGAGTAAATTTGCTCCCCTCGACAAATGGCTGAGCAGGGATTGGCATCACGTGTGTCTTTAGAGTACCAGTTTCCCCAAGCGAGCGAAGCACAAGACGCTGTCCGTGCGACAGGATTGAAGTCGAGTCCGATTCCAGGGTAAGAGGAACATCGCGCTCTTGATGCAGCAGGCCCTTCTCCACCACCGGCTCCATTCCAGTTAATAGCCTCTTCCTCAACGCACGTACTCTGTCCGGCCGGCTTCGTGTTTGCGATGATCGTCTGCTATCAACAACATCAAAGATGGCTCTGACGAGTGCTTTCCGGAATTGGTCACACCACATAATAGCAAGGTGGTCCATTCCAGTCCAGACATTGGGTATGCTAGATGTGAACACAGTGAAACCATGTGTATCAGGCACAAGCGATGTCAAACTCGTGTACTCCGAAGGGATCATTGTGTCCAAGCCACCGCCCGCCACTGAAACCAGAACCACGTTCTCCAATGGATTTCTGCCTGCGATGAGACCAGAATACGAGTCTCGCCAGAAAGTGTTCACATCGTTGTAGGTCTCCACCATCGCTGGATCAAACGAAATCGGAGGTCTCGCGTGCGGCGCGGATAGTGTCATGATCGTGTTGATCGTGTTCTCCTGGTAGTTAGGAATTCTCAACATGGCTCTCGCAACAACACCACCCATAGAGTGGCCCAGTATGATCACAGATTTGGGATCTGGAAGGCCAGGCTCCCGCACAGAGCGCTGTGGCTGATGGTATAATGCCAGAATGTATGCGACTGCCTCATTCAGGTACTCCGCCTGATCCAGAAGGGTCTGCCCGTGAAATGCGATCAATTCCTCATTGAAATCCACCGTGAAGAAGTCCAATGGTCTCTTTCCTCCGACCAATGCCTCCGGATCATTTCTCAACACGTCGTGAAAGTAGCGCGCAGCCTCCGCAGCAACAGGACGCACTTGCTTGTAGCTCCCAGCATTTCCAGGTATGAACAGCACAGGTATACCCTTGACTCGTGTATCCTCATCTACTCCGCCTTCTCTATACAGGTACAGCGAATACTTGCTGGCAAAGCGGGTGTACTCGGTGTCAAAGTCGGAAAAGCGCGCAAAACTGGGCATCATGTAGGACATCTGACATCCTTTGGGATCCTGCTGGCGATTCAAGAAGGAGTGTATCACTGTCAAGAGCAGTATTATTGCGCTGATACTCGTCGCCAAAGTCAGCAACGAGCAGCGCCAGGGTGAGCGCAAGCGCAATGCGTTCTGGCGCAAGTGATCCGCTATGGGCGAGGGTGTGTCCTTGAGCGCGGAAGGCACGTGAGGGCTGTTCAGCGCACTCTTTTCCATCGCAGGACTGGCATTGGATGCGCGCGGCCATGGAGCAGCAGGCGGCGCAGTGGCCGTGGTGGTCCTCTGATCTGAAGCAGGCGAAAGGCTGACCTCTCTGCTCTTATTGCGCTCTTGAATGCGCAGCGATTGGCGCGTGGTGCTGCGACCAGCTCCGGTACTGTGATCCCGCGATGTCATGATGTCTGCTGCTCCTGCGGCGATTGTATTACCTGCCCGACTCTTGATGTTCTCTCCTCCTCGTCGCTCCCTGTCCTGGCTGTCGGCGGTCGGCGCGGACTTGCGGGCGTCTTCATCTTCGCCTGAGCCCGACGGTCGTCTCCTCATTAGGCGCCGGACGTGGTGCGAACAAGGCGGCGGTGAAAAGTCCTCGCATGCGGCGTGCAGCACGGTGCGGTAGCGACAGAAAACGAGCGAGTCTCCGGGGTCCCTGGGTTGGCGAGAAGGGCGCGGATGCGGGTGCGGATGAGGAGAGGGTGGTTGTGGTTGTCGTCTCGCCTTGTGCCGCGAGCGCAGGCCGTCCGGGTGCGCAAGAAGGAGAGGATTGCGAAGGGCGAATGCGGTGTTGGATCAGGCCGTCGCGGAGAGGAAGAGGAAGGCAACAAGGTAGAGGTAGGTAGGGTAGGGCGCGGACGTCGGCAGGTGCAGGCGCGGAGGAGGAGGAGTGAGGACGGCGGCACGGAGCGAGTAATTACGAAGGAATCTCCACCTCACAGCACCAAATCAAGACGACCAGCAGATCAGCCGGATCGCCCTTATCGATATGCACTCCCAAACGGGGCGCATCTATGACCACTTTCTGCACGAATAGACGAAGATGGCTGTGGTTTGCTGTCCGCGGGATCTGCAGAGATATCGCATTGAAAGGTACACAACAAGTCGAAGCTATCCTCCTTCGCCCAAAATTCCACCGTCCAGCACGTGCTGCGCCATGTCGTCGTCTGTGCACGCCGCATCCCTGTCCTTCCCCATCTTTTGCAACAATCCAATTCTTTTTCCGTCTTCAGCTTCGCCACATCGAATACAACTCGCGTTATTGATTACACTTCCACGCACGAGATGCAGTCCGCCAAGGTCGAAGCCGCGCAAGCTCTGAGCTCCTAGCTGCAGCAGAGGAACTCCCGAAACATGGCAGAAGCCTGCTCTGTGCAGCTTTCGCCATTTATCCAAGGCTGTGGCTCGGTCCGAAAGCTTCCGCTTTTGGTGGTTGGATTCACCCGTCCGCTCCACATCCCGAGGTAACGCCGTGCCATCTCAGATCTCATGATATCGAAGACCACATGAAAGTATGCAAGGCGAGCGGTGACGAGAGATGTGAAGGAGTCTAGTATCATGCGACAGGTCCAACTTGGACCTTCTCCCTCTCCTGCCTCGCGCGCCACTTCTCGTTCATCTCCACTTTCTTCTCCGCCTTGCGCTTCTGCCCAAGCATGCGATTGAATCTTCCTCGAGCACCATGCTTGAACTTGGTGATCCAGTCACCCGCTCTGCCCTTGGTGATGGAGCCCAACTCGAGCTTTTGATCTTCTTCACGGAACTTGTTCAGGAAGCCGAGCTGTCCTTCCGATGCCCACTTTTTACGCCAGTACGCCGAAGTTGCGATAAAGTTGAACTCGAATGTCTCCGAAGCGAATTTGTCTCCTCCATGAACGGCATCTTCGAAGGATATTGCCTTGCCTACCACTCTTGTGCGAGCAAAAGGTGCTTTGGAGGCGGATTCAGGCGGCAGTCTCGGCGTGTAGCTGATGACAAACTTTTCACTCGTGTCGTCCTTCTTGATGCTGACGTACGATCCGTCTCGGTTGGAGAGGATGTAGCGACCTTCATCGATCTGAACCCAAGCATAGCGAGACAGCGCACGAATTTGTCGCTCTCCAGAAGTATCCTGAATCAGATCGTTGACGTTCTCGTAGTCGGTAAAGGTGATCTCCCCCTTCAGCTCCGGCATTGATTGGCCCGACGTGTTCAACGCCTGTTCTACTCGTTGCTGCTCCAGATCTTTGCGCTCGCGCAGACTCTTCATTTCCTTGTAGTCTGCAGCCTGAACCAGCTCGTCAGGATCCAGCCCAAACAGCGTTGGGGTCGTCACGATGCCAGCCTCAAGAGACGCCACCATATCAATGATATGACAGTCTTTCTTCCCTTGAAACTTCCGTAAACCACGTCCAACCATCTGTACCAGCAGGTTTGGTGACTGCGTTGGCCGCGCTAAGACGACGCAGTCGATGTTGGGGATGTCGGTACCCTCGGTGAAGATGCCGCAGTTGAGCAACACCGGATACTCCCCAGCTCTGAAAGCATCCAGTCTCTGCGTTCGCTCTTTTGCTGGCGTGTCGCCGGTGATAAAGCGCGCATCGATTCCGTGCTGTCGAAACATGGCAGTCAAGCTAGTGACATGTGCCAGATCGACACAGAAGACGAGAGTCGACTTGCGACGCCCGGCCTTCTCCAGCCACGCACGTACGGTGATGGCGTTCGTCTCGTCATTATTGACTGCTCTTGAAAGTGCACCGGTCTGGAAGTCACCGCCCGAAACCTTGACTTTGGAGAGGTCGACGCCCGTGCGAGCAGTCGTGAAGATGACATCTGCCAACCACTTGTCCTCGATCATGTCCACGTAGTCCTTGTGGTACACGATTCGATCAATGGCAGCACCGAGCTTAAGTCCATCGTGTCTCGAGAACGTCGCCGAAACGCCCACCAGCGCTGTCTGCCCTCGCTCGCATTTGTTCGTCAGATTAAAATGCTTGAGAACATGCATATAGCTGCTTGCAACAATGTGATGAGCTTCGTCCACCAAGATTAGCTTGAAGCGACTCGGATCAAAGCGCGCCAGCCGTTCCGGTGACCTCAATGTGGCAACCGACGCAACTGTGATGTCTGCCATCCCAGAAGCATGCTTCTTCGCCATCTCAATGTCAACAGTCTTCGCGGGGTAGAGCTCTCGGCAATGTCGTGCAGCTTGTTCCACCAATTCCTGACGATGAGCGAGGATAAGCGTTTGCGTGGCCTCCGATGTGGGCACTGGGACCTGGTCGATGAGATGGCTGAAGATGACCGTCTTGCCACTGCCGGTCGCGAGCGAGATGCCCAATCTCTTCTCTCCGCTCTTCAAGGCATCGAGAACAGATCTGATACTTTCCTCCTGGTAAGGGCGAAGTTGAATGCGTGGCGCGGTATTCTGGTGCCATATTCGGGATGAAGACCAGTGTCGGGTGCCAGCTGGACGCGGTCCTGAAAAGGTGCGATTCTGTGATCTGACCGAGGCGGCTGACCACCTCAAGATGGAGGGCACTACATGCTGCGATGTGATGAAGTGTCCGCGCATGGAGGCGCCATGCAAATGGATGTTGATGATGGTGACGAGGAGAAGAGAGATGCAGAGGAGTGAGGTTCGCTGCGAAGGCCCGTGCGAGTGTGGCAGCTCGCTGAGGCAGATCGAGCATCCGCTAGCTCCCGCTCCTTCACAGCCAATGAAGAGCCACAATTCAGGCAAGTTCCAATGCCCATCTCAACTTCCCGACATCTTCACCACCAATACTCTTTCACACTCCACCACAAAGCGTACAGCGTCTAGTACTTTGCGCGATATAACCTGACCTTCACTCCATCCATCGGCGCCATCGTAAGCCCCAGTCTCTTCCGCATCCTCGCCATCTCACGCTGATCCATCGCCTCAATCGCATCAAACTCCATCAACATCTTCACAAGCACGAGTCCCGCTTCCGTCAACGCGAATTGCTGACCCAGACACACTCTCGGACCGCCTAAGAATGGAAGGAACTGCCAGGCGCTGTACCTTCTCTCTTCCCAGCGTTCTGGCCGGAACACCTCCGCATCCTCTCCCCAGAGATCTGTACGGCGATGGGTCAGATACAGGCTGAAAAGCACGACTTGGCCTTTCTGGACCGCGATGGGAAATTGCCCGTCTGGACCACCGCCACGGGGTAGTGTCGTGTCTTTCGTCGCTGTGCGTTGGTTCAGCGGGAGCGGCGGATGCAGACGGAGGACTTCGTTCAGGAAATGCTGCAGGTATCGACAAGCCTTGAGATTAGAGAAGCTGGGCGTCTCGTCTCGAGAGAAAGTCTGTATGATGATCCCACGCAGCTTCTGGAAGATCTCTGGATGCAGTGCCAGCCGGACGAAGCACCACGCCAACAAAACGGAAGTAGTGTCTCGGCCGGCGAACAAGATGGCCATGCCTTGGTTGCGGATCTCTTGCTGATCTTGCGTTTGTGTGGCAAGTCCATTGACCAAGCTCCAGCGTTTGCTTCTTGTCGATTCCTCTGATGGACGTTCTGCAAGGGCCTTCTCCACGAAAGAGTTGGCGAACGAATGCACCGTACGAAGTGCTCTGCGAAATGAAATCCCATCCCCGAGCCAACAAAATGTTGCTCCTAGGCGGATCCGCGTGACGACCATCTCGCTGACCTCAGCAAAGGCATTCGAGAACTCCCGATTTCTGAACTGCTTGCTAGTCGCATCTTCACTTTGGTCATTAGAGGTTTCAGTCCCAGTCAAGTCCGTCGACTCCCCAAACAAGAATGCCGTCGCCGTATCCATCGTAAAGCTATACAGCAACGGCTGCAAATCAACCTCATCCGTCCTACCATCGCTTCCTACATCCCCAATCGCCCCGATGAACTTACTCGCAACCCGCTCCGTATGCTCCAAATCATTGATATTCTCCCTCGCAAACTGCGGCCTGAATAAAGCCCTCGAATGCGCCCAGAACTCCCCATCGCTGGAGAAAATACTCCTCCCAATCAACGGCTTCAGCGTCCGATATCGAAACTGTCCCGATTCAAAGTCGTGGGACTGCGTCGCCAACATCGCTTGCAAATTCGCCGGATCGATGGTGTGCAGGTTCGTAGAGCCGTCGAAGGATTTCTCGCGGATGGTGCTGGCGTGGACGAAGTCCGGGCTAATGATGTCGTCGAAGAGGTCTTCGCCGGTTGATTTCATTTGGCTGGGAAATGTAAGTCTCGAATGCGGTCTATTTGGAGGGAATTGGGACGCACAGGAGCCGATAGAGGCGAGAAAGCCCCTGGAATATCGTTCGGGTGCCGTCGTGGGGTTCTTTGCAGCCATTTTGTCTTGCGAAGGTTTTGAACCTCCTTGAAGCGATCCATGAAGACAGAATGCGATGAATCACGATGGCAAGCAGGACGGACGCACAGTATAGAGCAATATGTGAAATCATTTTGTGTGATTGCTGTGAAAAAGTCACCGTTGTGAGGATGACGAAGCCTCAATCGAAAGGGATCGAGCGACACTTGATATTCAACTCAACGATATTCTGCCCCATGCTTCAAAGATGTCGCCACCAGAGTGACGATACCAGAGCGAGCAAAAACGTTCAATGCATAGCATGTGGAAGCGCCACAGCGTCGCACTTGGACGTTCATGTGTTGTGGTGTGGAGCAGAGGGATGGGGCTGATCCAAGCCGAGCTAGGGCTGGCGAAGGATTCATCAAAGGTGGACGTCCTTGGGATCGATGCTAACGACGACTTCGATGGTGCCCCATCGACTTCAGTCCTCGCTGCGGCATATCTAGCAGCTGTATGCTTCTTAGTGGCGAGTGTGTAGTGGTTGAAGGTAGGTAGATGAAGTGAATGGCAAAAGCCCAACTCCTGCCAAGCCGGAGAAAGGATGTTCCTTTTTGCCTCAGGCACGAATCAAAGACCCCACATTATGACTCTGAAGTTCAAAGAATCCAGAGGCGGATCTGCTGCACGCGACAGAACAATTTGAGACACAGCAACCAACCCTTCACCCGCACCCACTGCCGCATAAAACATCCAGAGCCCCCCGCTGGACAGGTTCCGAAACACCACCTACCACTGATCACCACCGCCCACACATAGCCCATCATGTCGCTCACAAATTGCCGCTTCTACGAGGAGAAATATCCCGAAATCGACTCGTTTGTCATGGTCAATGTCAAGCAGATCGCCGAGATGGGCGCGTACGTCAAGCTACTGGAATACGACAACATCGACGGCATGATCCTGCTCTCCGAACTCTCGCGTCGACGTATCCGTTCCATCCAGAAACTCATCCGAGTCGGCCGAAATGAGGTGGTTGTGGTGCTGCGTGTGGACAAGGAGAAGGGATACATTGACTTGAGCAAGCGCCGTGTCTCACCAGAGGACATCATCAAGTGTGAGGAGCGCTACAACAAGAGCAAGATGGTCCACTCCATCATGCGCCACGTTGCTGAGAAGACCAACACCCCTATCGAAGAGCTCTACCAGGACATCGGTTGGCCACTCAACAAGAAATACGGCCACGCTGTCGATGCTTTCAAGCTCTCCATCACCAACCCAGACGTCTGGAACGAGGTCTCTTTCAAGAACGACGTGATCCGCGACGAGCTGCAATCCTACATCGGCAAACGCCTCACTCCCCAGCCCACAAAGGTCCGCGCCGACATCGAAGTCACCTGCTTCGGATACGAGGGTATCGACGCCGTCAAGACTGCGCTGCGTACGGCTGAGGCCAACAACACCGCCGAAACCCAGGTCAAGGTCAAGCTCGTCTCCCCGCCGCTCTACGTCCTTACCTCCCAGACAATCGACAAGAACAACGGCATCGAGGTGCTCAACGACGCCATTAAAGAGATCGAGTCCAACATTCGCGCGGCAAACGGCAACTGTGTGATCAGGATGGCACCCAAGGCGGTTACCGAGAGCGACGACGCAGAACTGCAAGCATTGATGGACAAGAAGGAGCGCGAGAACATGGAAGTCTCTGGTGATGAGGATGAAAGTGAAAGTGATGAGGGCGTTGTCGCCGCGAATGAATAGTGGCAGTCCATCTACAGCGCGGCGTACGGAGTTTTTGGATGAGAGCGGCGGAAAAGCATTCTTGGGTGTGCCTGTGCCGGATCAGAACAGCATGCAGGCGGCATATGCGCTCTGGCCATTTGTTAGATTATCGTCAAATGCATGCAAGCCTGATGAGGGCGGAATAGAGAGGTTTGAGCATGGCTATGATTGCATTTCTATTCGTTTCATCAAACATGAGAGACACTCTGACTACCGCAGATAGCATGCTACGCGAATGCGAGACGAAGAATGGATGCACCTCTTCGCTGGCTGGAACCAAAATCTGCACGAACAATGTTGTGGACTGGGTCGAACGTGACCGCTCAAGCGAGGGGCGTTATCTATCTTGGTGACACGACATACCATCGCGGAACAAACACACACTGCACTGCTTCTCTCCTCAACGCCTGCATCTGCTTGCTTTCAAAACCCCCCCACGCTCAACAGATTCGAAGACATACAAGATCAAGAGATAAGAAGCCGCAATGAGTCCAAAGGCGGTTATCGCGGGCATGATTCCCGCTTGCATTTTGGCGGGACTGGGTGTCTATTTCGACAGAGCCATTGAACACGCGCGTCTCTATGGGCCCTATACCGCTACTTATCGAAAAATCGGTGCGCTTCCGCTTCTTTCCCCTCGCTTTTTATCTCCTGGTCCTCACTAACTTCCCGCTCTTCCTGGACTTTTAGACGAATACCACTACCAATGGCTATTTCGCCAAGAAAAGGAGCATCGCATGAATTACGAGCAATGTCGCGAGAAAGACCCTAAGCGAGCGGGGCGAATTGTAGAAGATGCGGAAAGCTGCCGTCAACAGAGACTGGATCTGGAACAGAGCACGAGGCTCAGAGTCGAGAAGGAGATGTTTCGTGGAGAGAAGGAAGGGGACCCAATTCAGTGGGGTTGGAGGCCCGACAAGGAGAAGGGACTGACGTCTGTCGAGTACGGAAACCTCACGCGCCCTCGTGAGCCCCGGTGAGATCTCCTCAGGAATCACATTGACGGATATGATGGCAGAGGTCGATATGCTAGACTCGCAAGATACATTTCCCTTTCTTTTGCTACAAAGTCTCGTTTGTGAACAGCCAGTCATTCAGCCTGCCAAGACGGAGTTTTTGCTCGACTCTTTGGACATTTTCGATTCATCTCAGAACCTGTCACTACGCTGGAAATCGCGTTGCCGATTCAATAAACCCCGATGTGTCGGAGCGTTCAAGCAAGGGAGAAGCATTCAGAGATATTCGCGGAACGTAACACAAACATGTGCCTTTCGTTGCTCTGACTCAAAAGCTGATTTTGATGTACACTCCAACGTGCCCTCTGAAAAGAAGTACAAGTGAAGAAGGAATCAACCTCAACAGATAGCATCATGTACTCTCTTCCGAGAATCGCTCGCCCTGCATCTCACGCCATCTCCCGCCGCTTTGCCAGCACCACCACCCTTCCTATCCCTCGACCCACCCACAATGACGCCGACGCAGCGATTGGAGCAGGTTTCTGCGTCCTAGGCTACGGCATGCTTGTGCTGGCCGGTTCATACACGTCCAAGGACGATGGTTATTGCTGCTGGATTGGTCCAGGCGATGGTACGTCCCAACCCAACATCAATTGACACAACCTAAACTACCCACGTGCTATAGATAGGGACAGGTGGAAATCTGTATTGCAGAAGAGGCCAAGTTTCTCAAATTGTATAAGGAGAAAAGAGCGAAGGGCGAGAAAGGTGAAAGTGAGAAGTTATGGAAGAGGGCATTGCGGTTTAGAGCGGATAGGGAGGATTTGGAGAAGCGCGCGAAGCAAATCACGACAGCGGCGCGTTTGAGGAATAAAGAGGAGAAAGCGAGTAAGGAGAAGGCGAGTAGGAAGAGGCCGGAGGACGAAAGGCGTTCAGTACCAGACGGGGTGCAGAATGCAGAGGGAGCAGCATGAGGACCGTTGGAAGGTGAGGTGAGAGCATGTGTACATTTGTAACACGAAGTCTCTACTGATGCATTGTTGGCGACCATCTGCAACGACAATATGTAGATATCCACAGTCCCCCTCTCGAGACTTTTGCCTTTCCACTCCTCGGTCGAGGTTCTTTTGCGTTCACTGTTGATAGAGAGAGATGCCGCCGGTAAGCTTGCCACTACCGATTTGTAGATTTGCATTTCTGTGGTCTTGTCGTTTCTCTGGGGGCGCTGCCTGTCCATTCTGCGATCCAAAGGAGTCGCTGACGGGTGGATATCAGCATGGTGAGTCCTTGATGGGGATGCGACAGAGCGAGCCAGAATGCGGCCGAATACACATTGCCGGACGGGAATGCTTTGACTTGAAAGTTGACCCAGATCATAAGGAGGCGGGCTTGATCGAATGTGACCTTCTTGACCACCTTTGTCGGCGAAAGAGTGGCATATCCATGCGGGAAAGAAGAGCACCAAAGACTACTGGTGGTCCAAGATTCCAAGATTGATTATGTCGGAACAAAATAAAACATCATTCCATCTTCTGCATAACCTCACTCCTCTCCCAAGGTATGCAACTTCATCAGCGAGTCCGAGGTCGTATAAGTCGACAGTGGCGGCCGCACATGACGAGTTGACGTCTTCGGGCAGTTGTACTCGCTGCTGAGCTTTCTCTTTTCGTTCGGCGACGAGGTCAGGCTGTCGTCGCTATCAACGCGCTTTGGCGTCTTCTTCCTCCGTGGGTTCCGGGAAGACGACTCCCATCCGGCTGGGTATGAAGGCTGCAAAGCGGAGGACACTTTCTTCGACAGAGATGAGCTCGAGGGACTCTTTTCAATTGGTGATTCGACGGACGCGACAGAACCCTTTCGCGAATCTGAATCTTGGTGCGAAGTGGTGCTGCTGATGCTTCCGGGCTTGGAGGAGCGAGACTTGGCCTTGGTGATGAGAGTATCCATTGCGTCGACGAAGGAGAGAGGCATGGTGGGCGTGTTGAAAGTCTCGGTATGGGTGATATGCTGCTTTGTTGTATGCAAACGCGATCGAAAGACCAGACGTTTGCAGAAGCTGCAAAGAAAGAGAGAGATACAGGAAAAATGATAAGATATACTCACCTCGCCAGGAAAATGCTTCTTTGAAAAGCTTGGTTGCATCACAGTGCTTGCGCAATTAGCACGCACACCATGTGTGACAGAGACGTTCAACGCATTCTTCAGGACCCGTTTCGCGCGTCTGGTTTGTACAGACAAGTTCGTTGGGATCTTTGAAGGCGAAAATCCGGAGAGATAACAGGTGAGAGTTTGCACCAGGTGGCGTCAGCAGGCCCCAGAGGTGTGGCTCAAAATACCGCAACAAAGCTGGACGCTTGTCATCGCTGCTTGAATGCAGATTCTTGGTGCGATAGGCATTTGTTGTCAGTGGACAGGAGCCGTGACTCGACTGTTGTCTTATCTTGACCTTTCGTGAGCTTCCTCGTCGCTCATGATCATGCGAAATATCAGTATCGGTTCAAAGAATGCGGTGCAAAAATAGGTGGCTTGCTCCACTGGCCAGTCGGACCGGGCGCGGTCGTTGGCACTTTTGAGGTCCACAAATTTGGTAGCAGAGGCACAGAAGCAGTAGCACACTCGAAACAACGTGCTTGTGTCTGGTGCCTCACGACCACCACGGTGACGTCGTCAATAGGAGAGGGATGACCCCTTTGCGACCTTTTTGGTGTGTAGGTTGGCAAGCTGATGTTCCAGGACTCGGGAAACTGCCCGAAAGGTTCACTGCAGCTTCGTCAAGAGCTTCCTTCTCTGCTGCCAGATGATTCAGCAGAAATCTGTTCCTGGGTTCTGCACATTCCCGTCGTGCTCGCGCTGTGGAGCGTCGTTCGGCACGTGCAAGCACAATCCCTGGAGAACATGGCACGCGAGCTGAGTGCATGAATCAGCGGCGTAACGAAGGATTTCGTCTTCGCCGAATCCGGACAACAGTCAACGCTGGAGCAGAGCGTTGGCTTCATGCTATTTTCTAGCCAATCCCTTTGGCTTCGAGAAGAAGGGCGTTATGAACACCCAAAGACCCTACCAGCAGGATGTGAGTTTTAATATGCATCCTGATATGATAGAAGAGAAAGGAAGAAGGAAGGAGAGACAAGGAAAATGCTTGAGCGATCTTACCCGATGCCCGATCTCCGTGCGATCTCTTGGCCCTTGACCCCTGTACCGCTCGCGCCGCCGCTGCACGTTCCCATTATTCCGCACGTTCGGTACCTGAACTTACCAACTCACATCTCCAAAAGATAGACGAAGGATACGCTTCTCCCGCCTCCGCTTCCACTCGGCACCACCGCCGTTGCTCGCCACGCTGCACGCCGTTTCACCATCTGCTCGGTAACGCTTCGGCTCATCGCGAGTTCCTGGATCTCAGATGAATATCCAACACGAAACGGGCGAGAGATCAGATTGACTTTGTGGCTGTCTCCAACTCCCGCCAATAACGACTCCCAAACACCCGACTCGACGTCACCCTGCACCTTATTTCGACCTCCCAGTCTTTGGTTGTCGAGTCGGCTTGCGCAGCTGGGCCTGAGAGCATGCGCAATGGCCTCGCTGCGGCATCCGGGTTGAGCATGGCGCCCGTCCACGACGCCGACCTCTTTTTCTTCATCTGTGTCCTGTCGACCTCGTCAGGTCAAGAACAACAACACACAGAGATCCGTCTGGTACGGCTACTTCATCATCCAAAGCGACGTCCGGACTGCACGCAGGCTGAAATTGCGACTGCGACGCCGAATTCACGACCGATGAACGATTAAACTCGAAAGCGGAATCACCAAAATGCAGCAGTATATGGGCCTTCGCGGGCAAGGGCTGTCTCACGCCATTGCGGTCGTGACGGCCCTCATCTTCTTCCTCTATGGCTACGACCAGGGCGACATGGGAGGTTTCTTGACCGTGCCAGGATTCTTAAGACAGTTCCCTCAAATTGGCGTCCTCTTCAAGCCCGGAGACCTTCACGTCGCGCAGCTGACTGGATTTACGGTCGCCGTGTGGAACCTAGGTTGTTTCGTCTCTGCAATGGTCGCGTTGTTTGTCGGCGATCGACTTGGAAGGAAGCGAATGATGTACGTTGGTCTAGTCGTGCTCTGCATCGGCGAGATCATACAGTGCGCTTCCTTCCAATGGGGTCAATTCGTCGCAGGAAGGTTCATCGCAGGCTTCGGCAATGGGTTCAACTGTGCCACAGTCCCAGCTTGGCAAGCCGAGTGCACCAAAGCGCATCGCAGAGGCACAGTGCTCATGATCTCTGCGGGAGCCGCTATTGCTGCTGGACTCTCCTTCAGCTACTGGATGACCTTTGCCTTCTCATGGCTCGACCCAAACTCGTCTGCTTGGAGAGTTCCGATTGCGCTTCAGATCATCTTCATCCTGGCCGCTCTTGTCATTCTGGTCGGCCTCCCAGAGTCGCCACGCTGGCTGATTCTGCAAGGAAGAGAAGCCGAGGCGTTGAACGTCTTAGCGGCATTGAATGATTCACCTCCGGACACCCACGAGATTCGCCAGGAGTTCTTGCAGATCAAGGATGCTGTTGTGGAAATGGCCAAGGCATCCTTTGGAAGCGCATTCAAGATGGGCGACTACCGCGACCTGCACCGTGTTGTGCTCGCCGTCATGCTCCAATTCTTCCAGCAAATTGGAGGCATCAACTTCATGACCCAATACTACGCACAGATGTTCAGTCAGCAGTACATCTGGGACCCTTGGAAGGCCGGTCTTCTCGCGGCTGGTGCGGGAACTTGCTTCTTCCTCTTCTCCTTCGTCGCAGTCTGGCTCATCGATCGAGTGTGTGGTCGCCGTCCTCTGATGCTGTTTGGAACTTCGGGAATGTTGGTCTGCATGATAATCTTGACCATCATGCTGGAGGTCAACACTCGTGCGTCTCTCGATGCCGGAACTGCCTTTGTGTGGGTCTTCTGCGTCTTCTGGGCTGTCGGATGGCAGGGCATGAGCTGGCTGTACCAAGTCGAGATCGTACCTCTACGCATCCGCGGGCCTGCCAATGCGCTGTCCACGGGTGCTAATTGGCTTGCAAACTTCGTCGTAAGTCCGATTTGAGGCCGACAATCCGCGGCCAATATTTTGCTAATCGTATGTCACACAGGTCGTGCTCATGGCTCCAGTTGCGTTCAACAACGTCAAGTGGATGACCTACTTGATCTTCGTCTCGACGAACGCAATCATATTACCGGCCGTATACTTTTTATATCCCGAGACCGGCCTTCGCTGCCTCGAAGAAGTCGACTACATCTTCCACACCGCCAACTCCACGCCGCGACCATGGCTGGACGTGGTCAAGCTCGCAAACGACGAGCCTCTGTGGTACGGCAGAGATGCGGAATCTGACTACGACTACGAAGCCAGCGAATGGCACCAGCGTCACGTCCGTTTCTCCGACGAAGTCAAAGACTCTCAAGGCGAAACTACAACTCTGCAGGCCAGCAGTGACGAAGGCATGGAGAAGCTCACCAGCAATGGCTCGAGCAGTGAAGATGATCAACCGAGATACCCAAGTGATAACTCGAGCCCGCAGGTTTCGAGGCCTGAGAGTCGCAATGGGAGGCCGACTTCGAGGAGTGCTGGGCGTGGAGCGTAAGGACTGTTCCGGTTTGTTGAAAAGCTTTCGAGGTCTGAATGTGAGATGACAAATGTACGATACAGCCTTCGCGCTGCTACTGATCATCAATGCATACGTTTACATCTGATCAATTGCTTGACTTCACTTCGTCCCGTCTTCACTTCGCCTTTTCCTCATGCTCCTTCCATCTTGCTTCAACTTCACCGCTTCCTTCCGTATCTAGCCATAATACGCAGTTTCACATACTCTCTTCGCTGGTTCTCCCTCATCAATCGGGTATGGTGTAGCGGCTAGCATTTGCGGCTCTCATACCACCTGTGAAGGACCTGCAAGACCGGGGGTGAGTTGAACTTAGAAACAATCGACCTGCTTGGAAGAAGAGTCTCTGACCATGAAGCTCAGTTCGATTCCCCGTACCCGAAATTCGACTGCTTTCTTTTTGACTCCAGAGCGTTTTCTGGTGTAAAAGTTTTGTAGATTGAGAGTCAGGTTATCGCGGTGTTTGAGGAGGCGAAAGGAACACCGTATAGGAGCTAGCAAGTAGCTTCACCTTGGCCTATCATCGCTTGGCAATTATCAACCAAATGTGCCTATCACGATGTCTTGTCTCGGACCGAGACCCTTGACAGTAGACAGAGCAGTGCACGTTGTAAATAGGACACTGCTTTCCGATCACAGTTCCTCGTGCAGTGGATTTGCTCTTCGGATCGTCCATGATATAATACCCCGCAGCAGCAGCTTCCTTCCTAGGTCGGAGACACCTGTTTTGATGTTCTTAACATAACAACGACGGCGAGTAACAAGATTCACATTGAATAAATGGGCTCAATAAGCTCTCCTCACAAGATGACGATCGAATCAGCCGAAGTCCTCCTTCCCTCGAAATCCATCCCAGACGACATCGCCTTCTGGACCTCCACCGACCTAGGCTTCCGACTAGAACAAATCTACCCTGCCGACAACCCACAAGTCATCCTCCTTTCCGGTCATGGCCTCCGCCTCCGTCTCGACACCGCAGCAACAACAACTTCGCCAGGCACAATCCGCCTCCTCGTCTCAGACCCAGAATCCCTCTCAAAACCAACCCAAACTTCCCCTTCCGGCACCACAGTCCAATATGTGTCTTCGAACATCCAATTCCCCCAACCTCCAACCCAACACGCCTTCCGCGTCGGCCGCCTCGCGGACTCCGCCCCCTGGATCGTCGGCCGCGCGGGCATGCACTACCGGGACCTGATCCCCTCGCGTCTCGGCGGAGCGATCATCGCTTCACATATCCGGATCCCAGACGCGGGCCCTGTGCCAGATAACGTGCACTTCCACGCGATCGGGTTCCAGTTGATCTTCTGCGTTTCCGGGTGGGTACGTCTTGTGTACGAAGACCAGGGGCTGCCGTTCATACTCAATGCTGGTGATTGTGTGATCCAGCCGCCCAGGATAAGGCACAGGGTGCTGGAGAGCGGAGAGGGATTGGAGGTTGTGGAGATTGGGGTGCCGGCGGAGCATGCGACTGTTTTGGATTGGGAGATGGAGTTGCCGACGAAGCAAGTGAGGGCGGAGAGGGAGTGGGAAGGGCAAAGGTTTGTCCACAGTAAGGCGGCGGATGCGGTTTGGGGAAAGGGGAGGGTGGAGGGATTTGACAGTAGGGAGACGGGGATTGCGGAGGGGACTAAGGGGGTTGCTGGAGTGCAAGTTCTGAGGCCAATGCCTGAGGGAGGGGATGGGGTTGTTGTGAGCCACCAGGGGGACATTCTCTTTACTTGTAAGTCCACTCGGCAGGATGTTGTGCGTTTCGATGCTGACTTTGTTCTAGTTGTCCTCTCCGGGTCATGTACGCTCCGCAGTGAACAAAATGGCGTACACCAGGTTGCGAAGGGAGATGCGTACACAGTGCCGCCAGGATATAAGACGAGTTTGTGTGAGATGTCGAAAGACCTGAATCTACTGGAGGTTGCGTTGCCGGCAGATTTGAAGACGATCGTGCATCATGGAGAGAAGCTGTAGAGACACAGATTAGCAAGCATAGATTGAGCACTGAACACATTCAAGCATCCTATTTTCAAGAATTACAAGCGAAACCCCGGTGCTATTCATTGTAAAGGACGAGCGAACGCCTGCTCAGCAAGAAGAGCTGCGATGCCCGGATATAGTGTTCGACATTACATATGATGCTACGAATACCACAACATGCCGCTTCATATCAACAACAACATACACGCTATGCAACCTGCCCAACAGGGGCTTCCCCCTTCGCGTAGTCGCCGACTCCGACTCCAATTCCAAACGCTCTTTCAGGGTTCCTAGCACCCCAAGCCCATCCATTTCCACGGCCCAGAGGGAGATGATACCATCTGAAAGCGACCCAAGCGGAGATGATACCGATCAGAGATCCACTGATGATATCGAAGCCGAAGTGATAAAATTCGAAGAAGCGAGTCGCGGAGATGTAAAATGCCACGGCAATCGGGAAGAAGGCTACCACGATGAGGTAGTTGGGAGGCGAGGCGGCTTGATGGCGGAGGTCCGGCGAAGAGGCCAGCTGCTTCGCTGCTGCTGCTATTGCAGTCTCGTCGTGTGTCTCGTCGTCTTGCTTCTCCGTCGAAGGTCCCTCATGGAAAGGCAGAGCTCCATGTCCATTCGTCGTGGCCGCTGCCCGCTTCTTGTTGGTAGCGTATGGCAACGTGGGTAGATGCGGAATCCAAATCGCAAATTTTGAACATAGGAAAAGCGAAAGATACATCAATCCCGCGAACGAAAAGGTCGAGTGCCCGCTCGGCCAACTTCTGAACCCGTCATTGAGGACCTTGTCGTCCTCATTCGTGCAAATCGTCGCAGAAACCAACGTCCATCGCTCGTCGATCCGCTGGCCATATCCTCCAAGAACGTGCTCCGCGATGTTATTCAGGTCCGGCTGGCAGCGATCCAACATATCCGGACGTGGTTTGCCGAAAAGGTTCTTCAGCCCTTGAGTGACGAAGAACGCCATCGCGATAGCGAGCGCCAGACCCGCGAGGCCTTTTTCCAGCTCCCATAATTTCAGGCGAATAATTTGCGCTCGGCTGAGTTGTCGACTGAAGCGAAATCCAGGAACGAAGACGAGCGCGACGATGGCGATGATTGCTCCTGGTGCGATGAGGCCGACCACGACGAGGATGGCGGTCGTGATGGATTCGGGAATGTACGGGTATGAAATGCTCAGGTCGAGGAGCGAGAACGGTCTTTTGTACGGAGGCACATAGTATAACCCTCCTCCGATGGCTGCGATAATTCTGTGAGCAATGTTAGAAGGATTGTGCTGTCGCGTGATCAATTTCCGCGCGCGAAACGTACATGATGACGATCCAATCAATAACATAAGACAAGATCAGCCTCTTCGACGGCATTTCTATCCGTGACCTGCGACTTCGCGACTGTGCAGAGGGAGGATCCATGATCTCTTCAAATCCAGAAGAAACAAAGTCAAAAGGTTGCATGGAGAGGTCGCGTGCCAGAGGTAGCTTGGGTGTTTGTATACTGCGGCTCGTCTTTGGGTTCGGGCGCAATGGAAGCTTAGAAGTGCACGATGACGAGAGGACCAAGACCAGTGGTTTCTCGGCGCTTACATACTTTGCCTGTCTTAAGTCTGGGCGAAGGCGCAGCAAATTCCGAGTGCGAAACGGAGCGGTTTCTGGTAGTTGTTGTTTCGCGAGCCGCGCAAGCGACTCAGCCTCGCACAAATCTCCGCGGTAAACCGATTTTTGGTATGCAGATACTCATGATGAAGGGGCAACATGCGACTGTTGTGGCGGGCGCACAAATCCCTCCTCGAACTGGTTGCCCCATCCGGTATAGCGTGCTCTTCATCTGTAGAATCTGATAACTCAGATACGCTTGAAAGGGAGTGCAATTCGGCGAAAATCTCTCTGGGCGGTTTCATAAAATAGGCAGCCAAATAGGTTGGCTGTGAATGTCACTCACTCACTCACCATGCATGTGACTGGCGGTCCGTGCATTGAATGACAGCACATCCCTGCATAACATTATTCGGACTTCATCACGACAGATTCCGTTGCAAGCTCCTTTTCGACTCCAGCAACGTCGAGCGTCTCTTTGCCACTCCGGATAAGCTCAACATCAGGCACGTTGGAATGCTTCTTGCCCTCGAAAAGCGCATCGATCTCTTCGAGCGTCTTGCCTTTCGTTTCGACCCAGTAGACAGCCTCGACACGGGTTAGTAAATGCAGCTATGGACGAGATCAAGCACTTACAATCAAGACTACCACAATGATATCCCAGCCGCCGTTGATCATGTACATCTTCCAGCCGATGTTGGCAAGGCCGATGGGCATCACGAAGACCAGCAAAGTTCTGTTCGACGAGTCAGCGCTTGATAAAGAGCAAGATGCGAAAGGACTTACGCCAGCGCACTCAGCATGAATTGAGAGAACGCCACTCCGTTCGCTCGGATGGAATAGTTCATCACTTCACCTAAAGCAATGGGCAGAATGTGAGCAGATGTCTAAGACACAAGGGGTGCCTTCTGGCCTTCAGTATAAATTTTTCTTACCGGGGTAGAGGTAGAGCAATGGAGTCCATGCGATGGAGTAAAACCCTTGGAAAAGGAACATGACGGCTCTGAAAGCGAAGGGCAGAAGGTAAGCAGATGTTTAGGGCACAAGAGGGTGCCTTCTGGCCTTCGGTATACTTACACGTCTCCGTATATCAGACTGGAAGAAGCTCCGTCCGGATTGTCTGCATACACCTTTGAGAGGCCTCCAATGATAAAGAGACAGATGACGAGCAAACACTGCGTAACCAATGCCGTCGGCTTTCGGCCCCAATGGGCGCATAAATGCGTTCCCAGCAGGCAAGTAAATAGACACCACACATTCAACACGACATTGGCCTTCAACTGATCGAGGCTGTCAGTGATTCCAGCAGTATTCAGCTCATCTCCAAGATAGTACGATGCGATGATGTTGCCGGCTATACAGGAAAACGGGCCCGCAGACATTCCGACGAGAAGTCGCTTGCGAGCGACCGGGTCCTTCGCGATCTGGAGAGGGGTCATGGTCCGTTTCTCTTCCTTTTCCCATCTCAGCGTGTCGACAATCTCTTTGTACACGGCCAGCACAACCGGATCAGAGAGGTCGCCATTCGCATTCGTCTGAGCCACCGAGATACGGGCCTCTTCAAGGTGTCCAGTTGCCACGAGCCAGCGAGGACTTTCTGGGGTAAAAGGCAGAATCAGGATACAGAGAGCCGAGAAGATGCCTTGAAAGAGACATGGCGCTCTCCAGGCCCATGTCGATTGCCAGGTACCCGTTCCAAGCGTGATGCCGGCGGCAAGCAAAGCTCCAACATAATAGAAGTCGTTCAAGAGGCCCACCCCCCATGCACGCCATCGGCTTGGAAACGTCTCCGAGAGATAGACACCTGCAGGCTGAGATTAGGTTTATAAAACAGCTAAATACGAGAGAGAGAGACACCTGCTGAGATTCCCGAAACTGCGGAGCCGAAGCCCAGAATAATTCTTGCGACGACGAACATGGCGATGTTTTGGGCGGCGGTCTGTATGACGATGCCAATGAAGGTGATGAGAGAGCCCCAGAATATGGCCGGTCGTCGACCAAGTTTGTCAGCGATGATACCAGAGAAGATCGGACCAAAAAAGCCGCCGATAAAGACGGATGCTGTGTTCAAGCCGGTTGTCGCTGGAGTGAGTTTAAAGTAGTTGGTGTAAGTATCCAGGATGTTCAGGCCGTTCAGCATGGAGCCATCATAGCCGCCGGTCTACATCACCGTTAGAAACACCTTTTTGCTGCCAGATCTTTCGGTGGCACTCACGCAAGACTGGACCATGGACGAGATAAGCAGCAGTATCGACAGCGTGAATGTCGACTCCGGCACCCAGGCCGGCAGCCATGTGCCCGTCGCTGTGCGCTGCAGCATTGTCGGTGACGGCGATGTCAATGTCAACACCCGGTGCTATCGAGAAGAGCAAAGACAGATCAAGCGGTAGAAACAAGTCAGCAATCGCGAAGGTTTTACAGCCGCACAGCTGTATGCCGATCATTCCTCGTGGTCACCTTGTGCCCCCGCTTCCTCTTGTAGGTGCCGCGATGCAACCTCGAAGTATCACGGCACTGAAGGAAGTTACATGCCAATCCGAATTTGCTGATAAGCTCCTGCCGCGGATGCGGCTTTGTGTTCAGCGTGAGCTTTTATTGTTTGCGCATCTTAATCCAGCAGAGAATATGGCTCATCTACCTTTGTAGAGGCTTGAAATGTTGCGTCAAGTCAGCGCATCTCGCGGTGGGTGTCTTGTCTGATAGCGTGCCGCGAGCCGTGATTGGCGAGTTCTTGTACGAGAGTAAGCATTGAGATAGCCCTACATGGTGCTTGTCATCCTAAGAGGCTAGAAACTCACAGGTACTTCCAGACCGTGGTTGCAGTCCTCTGCAGCGGGCGAGTCATCCTCGTATTGATAGGCCAAAATGAGGCGCCGTGATGCTGGAGTACACCTGCTTCCCTTAGCATAATAGATTCTGACGTACACGGAGCGAGGATCGAGTTGGTGTAGAAAAGCAGCGCTCGTCATAGGAAGAATTTACGAGGTCCGAAACGAAGCTTTACTCCGTCCACGCTGCGCGGCCAAGGAGTCGCCGTGGATGCCGTGAAAATAGCTGTTGACAAAATCGCGGCTGCGGCGAAGGATGAAAACAAGGCCAAGTCCGATAAGGTGTCTCAATTCGAGGAGGATTGGAGCGGCGACATCTGGATAATTGCTCAATAGAAGAAGGAGTAGTGCTCTTGCCCGAGGTACGAGTTGGAGGCATCCGGAGAAGCTTTCGATGGCAGTATGGCCGTTGTAATTGCTCGAAGGCATGATTTTACACGAGAGATGTCAGATGGTGTGTCATCTGCTATGTTACCTTATGAGGGTAAAGACTTCCTTCTTGAGGCATTCAGCAGCTCAAGAACTTCATGAGAACCCATGTTTCTCTTCCTCGTCCCACCGAAGTGAATCGTGGTGCATCAGACACCTGACAGATGAAAATATTGCGATTCGAGCAGAGAGGCGTGTCCGAGAGAACTGACAACTCCCTGGGCGCCGTGAAATGGTACTTTGGGTAGTCATGATGCTGCCGTCTCCTCTTCCTTTTTCCCCCTTCCGTTCTTCATGCCCATTAGCAGACTTTGTCGTGGGAAAAAGGTGGAAAACATGCGCGTTGTCACCTTGTCGAGCATCAAGGGTCGTTCGGAGAGGTGTCGTAAGATTTTCATTGCTGCCTCAGGCACTCAATAAACAACCTTTTGCACCTGCACAACTTCATCTTCTGACTTCTTCTGACTTCACCTCAACAACAACCCTTCATTTGCCCCCTATTCACACCTCCTGTCACATCCTCTCCGCAAAGTATTCACCTCGCTCTGGCTCTGTGCAAAGTGAAAATATGCGTGCGCCCACTTCGGCCGAGACGCGTTTGTCCGCCGGGGTGGCTGACGACGACCTATCTCCGCCCACATGAGACGCGCATGCGGTCGTACGAATGCGTCGACGATGGTATAGGTCTAGTTTGGAAATATCTGTGGGACAGAATGCACTTCTCTTTTATCTTATCACTTCCTTCTCATCTCCACTTCCACCTTGCAGGGCACACTGCTGATCCGTCAACATGCCTCGAATACCGAGCCTAATCAGCTTAGGACTGACCGTATCAACAGCAACTGCTCACGCCCCAGAGCTCCAGATTCAGAATGCGAATCACATCTTCAATGCGATCCACAGCTCCATGCGACAATGGGGAAGCTCCGTCAACCACAATGGCATGTCCTACTTCTTAGCGACCGTCCTAGAGGGTACGCAGCTTTACCATGGCACGAGCATTCCAGATCGCATCAATGGAACTGAATGGCTTGCGTTCGAGCCGGAGCATGCTTCTGTGTTTGCTCGTCCAAGACGGGGTCCTCCGCCTGGCGAACGTGGACCTCAGCATCACCGAGGCGACGAAGAAGGATGGCATCCGCCGCAGGCGCTAGACGAGCAGTCGAGTGACAGACTGTCAATTGGTGAGCGTCCTCCACACTTCGGCTCTGCTCAGGACATTCATGTTCCTGAAGCTTGGAATCCGCGCGATGGACCGAAACAAGGGCTGAGACGACGACAGCTTGACGAGGACGATGAAGAGGAGAGACCCCTGACTCACACTGCAGGTCAACGAGAGCGTCACCAAGAGCTGGTCGACCAGACTCACAAGAAGAGGCCATCTGTAAACATGTGGATTAACGGCGAGAGAGTTCAGTCAGATGAAGAGCCTCACGGCTATCTGCACACCTACCGTCCAAAACGTGACCTACGCCTCCTTTACATTGACGGCCAATCCGGCGCCAAGTCTTCCAAGGGCACTCTCGATTCCCAAGACCTCGTCCTCCTTCACGATACACCTCCACCATCTGGAGGCGATCATCACCATGGTCCTCCACCTCCATTCACCAACAAAGACGAGCCCAAGAAACGCCGTCCTGGCGGCCCCATGAACGAAGCATTTCGAGCTGAGCACCTCTGCGCCATCGCTGAAAAAGAATGGGGCAACCGCATCGACGGCTTCCTCCGAATGGAGCTCGGCTTCGAAATCATCCTCTGCAACTTTGAGCGTGATCTCGACGTCGCACGCATCACGCAAGTCAAGGAGACCCCTCGAGAAGGCCCACCAGGCGCCGGAGGCAGAGACGACAGAGACCGATTCAGCTACTACCAAGCCGTTGCCAGCCGCTTCGACGGGATCGGCGCAGAAAGAGTCCAGCTCAACTACGACGACTTCGTCACCCTCTTCGCCTTCGACGAAGCACTCTACTTCGAACCTGGAACCAACCTCCCGCGTGCCCGAAACGAAACAGACCTCATCCGTCCCGTCCAGAAAGCAATCTGGGAAGTGATCTGGCGCGACCATAAACCTTCTTCGGTCTCCGTAAACTACCAATCCCTCACCGACATGGTAATCTCCCGCTACGCCGACCGAATCGAACTCCTCGCCTCCGGCGATCTCCCCTCCCTCTCCACCCTACAAGCCGAGATAGACCGTGCTCTTCGCCCCTTCATCGACTACGGCGCACGAGACCGAAACGCAGAGATCCGACGCTGCGCGACGCAGTACTTCCCCAAACTCCCCTCCAACCTCGCTGGGACGTCAATTCTCAACGTGACGACTACGCTTTGCTCTGCACTCACCAAGGCCTCGGAGCAGAAGCTGTACACCGATGCGCTGCGGACAGTAAGGGAGTTGAAAAGCTGGTTGGGTTGGACGACGTGGAAGAGATGTCGCGGTTGTGGGTATGATGAGGTATGCTTTGTGCCAATATGGCCAATGGGTGGTGAGAAGGAGATGGAGACGCCGAGGTGTGTGGCGAATCTTTCGGAGGTGTCCAGAGGGTACTGGGGTGGCCTTGGTGGGGGAGAGCACAAAGGGCAGAAGAAGGGCAGATGGTTTTGAGAGAGGCCCTGGATGAGTGTGGTCTGTATGATACCCCTATTATTGAGATACTGATAGAACATACATTTTCCGCTTCTCGCGCTCAAGAGCTTAAGAGCTGATTCCACTCAGAAAGAAGTTTCATCCCATCGATGTTCCAGACCCGCCAGATGGTTTGAACGATGTGAGCACACTCAGCCGCACTTTCACTACATGAACTTCGGTCAGCACACATGCCTCTGGAGCCGAAAGAGAGGGAGCACTATACCAAGCCCAGTCTCATAGCTTTGGACATATCAGCCTCATGCATCAACCGCCGCTTCAAATCATCGACCTCAGTTCTCTCGAGCTGCCGAGCATCCCTCCTCATGTTCACCAGAATGGTCATGTACACCTCAGCAGCAGCATACGTAATCGCAGCCCCAGAGAGGGGATTCTGCGTGTAGTGACCAACAATCTCCGATGTATGCTGTGCCAGAATGAGAAGCGCTCCGACGACAGTGAAAGCCGCCACTCTCATCACGCGTGCTGAGAGCTTCCAAGATGCAAATCTAGGTCGGATGTACAAGAGGATACCAGATGCGATGATGGCATGGCAACTGATAGAAATCCACGTGAGCTCGTCGAATCGATCTTCGGACGTGCCCTTGAAATTCGGCTGCGCGAGTTGCTTGTAGACGCTCCCGCCCACTGCAATTGGAAAAATGTACACCGCAATCGCTTCGAATGCAGCTTCCAGCATATCCAGCTTTGTCGGAGCAGGCATCGCAGCCATTGCGGCAGCTTTAGCCCTGCCTTCCTCCTCTTCCACCTCCGCCAACCGTTGCAATCTTATGATCTTGCGCGAATCGTCGAACCAGTAGGACACAATGACGCCCTGCAAGTGCCAACGAATCCAAGCCAAAGTTTGTGCAAGCACAGGATCGTGCGCCACGTAGTCCAGCGCAAAACAATCAAGTCCGCAGCCTAGCACGCCGACTAACAAGAGCGGGAAATCAGCCCACCACCACCATGTCCCTTCCAACTCCATGAGAGGTTTACGTATGAAGTATTTGGCCTGAGTGTGCAGGACTATCATGAACAAATTCGCGAGATGTCCCAGAGCTGAGAAAGCAATGACGGTCGGTAAAAGCCATTCGGGGAAGAAGTGGGAGCCATGCTGGACTCTGTTGCCGAAGAAATGGATCAATTGGAATGGCCAGTAGTAGAGGAGTAGGAAGTTCCAGGTGGCGTCTTCGTGAGCTTCTACTGGAGAAGCGGCCATGGTTGTGAGTTCGAGGATTTTTAGTATTGAGGATCAAGTTTGCTGGCTATACTGATCGGCTCTAGGGGTATCAATCGGCTCGGTGCCGGCTGGAGACGAAAGGCGAAGTGGTTTATTGTGTTTGCGATGTTTGCGGCTGTGGATGGCATTGACAAAATTGATATCCATCCCTCTCAGCAAGAACAACGCTCATTATTTCAGCTTACAACAGGCAGGCGTAACGCAAAGCTCATGGGGCATTTCATTCATTTGACGTTCTCATCGCCACGAGAAAGAGCAGAGCATTGATACAGAAGTCACTTCCCCAAGAGATTCTCAAATCTTCGTCAGGGAGAGAAGCAGCAACCCAATCTCTTCACCCTCGACCTAGGTACTGTCGTTCTCTTCAGCGCGAGAGCACAGCCAGATTGCAGTTCCACTCACAATTCGCCAATCCTTGAAGAAGCAATTTCTATCCAAAGACGAACGGAATTGTGAGTCTCCTTCGTCAAGAGCACATGAAAAGCCTTACTCAGATATCTCACCACACACTCCTTCCTCGCAGACAAACCCAGATCGCACCTGCCTTCACTTCGAACGTGAAAGTCTCGGTAATCCCGGCACCCGCACGGATCTTCGTGCTTTTTTGAACCCGGGAAGGAGCGATCGTTGCTCACCTCGACTTCAAAGTAGGTAGGTGCCCAACATCTTCGATGTCTTGCAAAAGAGATTGCCGTAAACTACGGTCCGGGCGAGATGGAAAGGACAAACATACCAACAAACAAGACAGCAGTCGTGGGAAGAGATGAGGTGTGGTGGCTCAAGTGTAACCCCTCTCCGCCCACAATGGACGAGAATCTCCACACTCCTCAATGTCGACAGAAAGGCGTCAAGAGAAGGCGTAGTAGTTAGTTCATGCACAGTCCCTGAACGCCATACTGCCCCTTCCCCAGATCGACAGGCACAGGAACGCGGCGGCTGTCGCGCACGGTAAAAGCAATATTGGTGGCGTGGGCGTTCGTGTTTCCCGCGAAGAGAAATGCGAGAGATGAAGAAAGGTGGGATGACATGAGATAAGCCAATGCGCACACCCGAGACCTCGAAAATCAAATGCGAATGCAACCTACCAGAAGGGAAAGAGGTGTTCATGTGCCTGCGGATAGGAAGGTCACAGAACCTGTTCGTCGGTACCAGCGGCCGGGGAGAAGCAGAGCCAAACGATTTGGTCGTCCATGCGGATGGCTAGTCGTACATGACACGGGGATGGATTTCTTTGTTTACTCGCGGCGAAGCGAACAGGACGAACGCCTTGCGCGTCTCTCGGCAGCTTGCCGTCGGTGCACGACAGGACGCCCGAAGTTGCTGTTTTGGAGTGGACCTGCGGCGGCGCGTGATGTGGATGACGGGAAGGGTTTGTGACAGATGCCTTGATGCGAGGGACCGTCGAACAGTATGAGAGTGGTACGAATCGATACTCCAGATGTTGATGAGCGATTCGTAGCCAATTGAGGAGTCTCAATGTCTTGAGCAGTGATTGGTCTGAGCGATCAGGATGGTAACCGGGTAGCACGAGGCTGAAACCAGAAGCAGCGGTTGACAAGCAGAGATGCAGAGCTGGTGGATATCGCATGCGCTCGACATCATCATCAGCATCAGCGGTGTCGAGCAGAGCAGATTTTTCGCGAGCTCTCATGGACAACGCAGCAACAGGTGTGAGTCGAGCAGGTGAGGTTGGAGGTGAGCGGATGAGGGTGGTATACTTTCCAAACGCCCTTGGGTACGGACGCATCCAGGCTGGCGAATCAGAAAAATAGGAGCAGATTAGCTTCAAGCAGAGTCGGCAGAGCAGGGCCAATCAAAGGCGTGGTGGAGCGCCTTTCAGCGGACAGATGCAGCTCGTCCTTACGATGGGCGCGAGTTGGATGTGTGCTGGCAGAGGACGCATGCAGGCAGATGGCTTCGGCACCAGGCTACTGCGACGAGCGACAAGTGCGAAGAGCAAGAGCAAGAGCTGTCGAATGCCAGTCGGTGGAGGAGAGCAAAAAGGGAATTTGATCATTGTGCGAGAGCGATGCACGAGCGTTGCCAGAAAACCGTTGGATGGGCCGAGAGCCGCACGCACCACGGAGTGTACGAAGTATAATGATGATACGAAGGTGTGAAAATGGGCGCACTTCGTTACTCGCAGATGTAGATGAAGGGCGAGGGCGGATCCTGGTCATTCGCACGCGGTGAGGCTTGCATACGGCGTGGATGCGAGCGCAGTTCCCACGGAAGCGGCTAATGCAGCCTTTCGAGTTGGCAGCACACACGGCAGCGAGCACTGCGAGCAGCTCGCTGTTTGCACATGCAGCCGCCCGAAATAGGCAGCGAGGGGAGGACGAGTGGTGATGTGCGTGATATCGGAGTTGGAGTAGTATTGGAGGTGGCTGGCAACGGATTCGCCGGAGGAGCATCATCGCTCTCCGCCATCCTTCATCATCGTATCTCACGCATCCGGTAAATCCAGTAAGAGCCGGAGAAGGGTCGTGGTGGTGGTTCTCGTAGGATGCAGGATGTGCGGCTGACGGCGGAGAGGTACATGAAGCTACATGCAGTGACATGTACGACAAGAGTGTACTAAAGATGTGAGCGGCGGTGGTGTTGTCTGCTGTTCTGTGGTGGATTTGGTGCTTCTCGGGCCGGCGGGCGGCAGCAAGGAAAGCGTGAATGGCAGGCATCCCCCCGCTCGTTGGGTTCCTGCCCCTTCCACCCCTGGTGCATGTCCGTCGCTCTTACCGCGCTGAGTCGGCGCTGCAAAAAGGGGACGAGTCGACTCATCCCGACTTTCTTCATCTTCGCCGTCGTTTGGACGATTTTCAGCGCAATATTTGGCGGTTTAATTGCAGGCCTGTCCCGAGACTGACGTTGGTCCGCGCGCATCCTCCAAATTCTAACGTTTCCTCCTCCTCAGCCACGCCACGCGGATCTCGCCCCTGCCGCGCCGACTCACAGACCATCTCTCATCGCACATCGACTGCGCATATGCCTCGCTTCTTGTCGCACGCCTCCTAACCTCGCCCTTTTTCTACCATCCTCTCCCAGGACCCGACTTCCAGGCTACAGCGCATTACTAACGCCCAATCACCAACCATCGAACCCGCGAGACCCTGATAGAAGGCTCTCGCTTGCAACTGGGACTCATTCCGCGACATCAACATCCTCAATGTACTCACACACAGCGGCGACGACATCCTCTTCCTCCTCTCGCCCTCCGCTTCCACCCTGTCGGCCGCACGGTCCGAGTTAAGACACTCAACGACATCCGACAACATCTGGAGACGACCACTTTGATTCCGCGATAACCATCTGAGGCGCGTCTGGACGCCTCTTCGTCGCCGACATGGCGACTTTCCAGACACGCTCCTACCCGGTGCATCCATCGTATGCATCCTACTCCTACCCGACCACTCCTCCGCCCGCCGTGGGCAGCTACGCCTACTTCTCGCCGCGAAACTACAGCTACACCACCTCGGCGCCTTCCAAAGGACACACGAGACGAGCGACTGGCGATGGCACGACGTATACCTACACCTATACCAACACGACACCCAGCAAGCCGACTCACTACAACACTCCAGAGCACGCTTACTTCTCCTCTGCGCACTCGACGCCGCGCAAATCCGACTATGTAAGTGGCTCTGGTCGCACACGCGACTCCAAGAACACCTCTCGCAAGGACTCGGCCAAGCAGCGCAAGTACTCCACCGCCAGCACCAAGCAATACTCGCCGTCGCGGAAGCAGCATGTCCCCGTCGACGACTACGACAGCTACGACCGCTCCTTCGAGTATCTGCCACGCTACGAGAAAGAGGAACCGCGTCCGCCGCCCTACAACAACACCAAGCACCACCAACCACAACACTACTCAACTTACTACTACGAGCCGCGCACTGATCATCGCTCTCGTGATCAGGTCCCCATCTACACCTCCACCGACAGCAAAGCTCGCCCGCGACGCGCCTCCTACACCACGAAGCCCGCACAACAACAGCAACAACCCCCGCGTCGACCGACAACTGCCTCCTCTCCACCACCCAAGGCTACCGAAGCGGACGCACGCAAGGCTGGCATACCTGCCGGCTACTCCTACAAGAACTGGGACCCGACCGAAGAGCCCATCCTCCTGCTCGGCAGCGTGTTCGACGCCAACAGCCTCGGCAAATGGATCTACGACTGGACTGTCTTCTTCTTTGGCCCGGCCACACCCATGTCTGAGGTAGCAGGTGACCTCTGGCTGTTACTCATCCAGCTGGCTCACAAGATCAAGCGCGCTGAGGACATCATGCCGCGCATCCGCTCCACTAAGAACCACGACATGGTCGACGAATTCCTCGACTCGGGCGAGCGACTCTGGCAGCGCTTCAACAAGCTTCTCAAGATCTGCGAGAACTACATGTGGAAGGCGGCCAAGAAGGAGTCGGGGAATGCGAAAAATGTCACCATGGGCAAGAACAGTGGCTGCGAGTTTGTCGATGCCATCTTCGGACGGGATCGCGAGCTGGACCGCACGGAAAAGCTGATGGCTGGGATTCGCCTCTGGAGCATGCGATTCGACGCCAACTGCGAAGACATCCTCCGCAACCCCACGAAGTAGGCGACTGCTGCCTGGAGTGTAATCTGGAGTGGCGAATCATAGCCCCAAAACTGGACTCGCCACTCGCCTCGCAATATTGACTTTTTGATCTTCTGATACCCAACTCGTCTGTCGCGTTTGGAGTACTACCACCAACGAACATGCTTTTTGCTCGGAGTTTCGGACACAGGACTGGGATCTTTCACCAATCAACCTTCGTTTCTACTGGATCACACTGGACGCTCGACATCACACTGCTATTACCTGTACAACTAGATTCGGGGGGTTCTTTCCTGAACGGCGCAATATCGTGCATGTATGGTTAGGGGACGGATGGCAATTTCTGACTCACTTCATGCATCACATGGCGAGGTTTTGATGGGATGGAAGCAAAAAAGCGCGCGAAAAGTTGGCTGTCTTTGTCCACATTTTTCTAAGCTCTATACCCCCTGGAAGTTTCTTGCTTCTGATTTTTGGTGTTTGGGGAACTTGATCCGTTAAATGGTGCTTCTTTATTGATACCGGGCTATGTCTACGGACTGGCCTCCTTTGTTACGAGGGATCTGTATGCAATAATTTGATAGCTTTTTTGAAATTGAGAATATCGGTATTTGAATTGTTCACTCTCTTTTCTTTTTGTTTCTGGAATTGATGGTGGCTGGGTGAAGTCGATGGTTGGTGGTTGTTGGGCATCGATGTTCCCAGTTTCCAAACGGTTCGCGTCGCAAGATCAGTCTTGCTTGCTGAACTGGTGATCTTTTTTCTGCCAATATCCTTGTTCGTGGAGGGAAGCAGAGTTTTCGATGGGATGACTGTGCTTTTTGCACTGCCACAGATGACAATGTAAATGTGCTGGGATCATCCCTTTTCATGCTTTGGAATTTTGCTTGCGAAGCGCAGGGCTGAAGGGACGAAGTTGAAGAGGTGAGGTCTAGATTGAATGGTGGATGCGCCGAGACATGTTCGCATGGCGAGTTGCTGAGTGATACCACTATGGATTGGTGTGAAGATTGTGAGGTGTGGTAGAGAGCTTGGGAAGGTCTCGGGAGAGGGTGGTGGACAGAACGACGCCACGTGGGTGGGATTAGTACCCGTGGTGAAGATAGTTGGTTTGTGGGATTTTCTTCTATGCCCACGTGGCTCAGAGTGAGTAACTTACGGTATGCCGGGCGCATGTGGACTGCTGATGCAGGTGCTAGTAGGTGTTGATCTAAGATGTGTCTGGAAGGATTGATCGATGGAGTGGGTAGGAGTTCGGGGACCGAGATTGTGGAAGGATGGAAGACATGCGAAGAGACTTTTGCTCTCTTCCTTGCTGAATGGAGGAATGTGTTTCTGATGCTAAGATCGGTTGTGCACGATGGATGAGAGATGCCCTAGAAGGATTGGGAGAGTGGTGGTGGCTGTTGTTACCGATGATGGGGATTAGATGGCTGTGGCGAGGTGGCCGCGGAAGGATTCGAAGACATGGCAGAAAGAAGCGTTCGAATAGGAATATGGAAGCATTGAAGATACGACATGATGTGCGATATCCTCCGAAGAGGAGGAAGTGAAATCTATCATGTCAGCCATCAAAAGTATCCAAAAGGAAGAGGAAAGACGAAGGAGATTCCATCGTCGAAGCTTTCCTTCCACGCCGCTGAGCTGCATCGTTCCACTAAGTACGAAATCTATTTCCAACTCCCGAGAGCTGCAAAGCTGAAAGCTCACCATCCACCAACAACATTTCACATGAAAGCTGAAATGCACGTAGTAAGAAGCTCCAAATCCTCATGTACCACGTGTTTCTATCAGCCCTATGATTGAGATCGGATCGTCAGAGAGACAGGCGACGTACGCGAAGAAAGAGGTGAAAAGAATAATCCAGCAGATGGAGAAGAATCCCCTGTCCATTGACAGTCTATCCATACCATCAATACCATAATACCTCATAATCGCATACACTCATGATTTTCTTCCCACCAACAATGCACGCGCCATAAAACATGCTCTCTATCCATGCATAACACCATCCAACACCATCGCTCAAACAAAAAACCACCTCATTACTCCACCATCTCTCCAATCAACTCCTTTTTCAACACCCACTCACTCACTTCCCTCACGGCGTCTGCACATCCCCCTTCATACCCACACCCCCTGACTTCCTCACAATCCCCAACTGCACCAACCTCTCCCAAGTCCGATCCCTAACCAAAGCCGCCATCCGATCAAAAGCCAGCCCATCCAAAGAAACCAACTTCTGACAACAATTGCCCAACAAAAGCTGATACACCCTCCTCCGCAACAGCGTATCCTCATCTAAACGAGCAGAATGCGTCGCGTCCAGACTCGAGTCTCCAGCAGGCAGGATGTATTTGCTCGCTACACGCTTCTCCGCTTGAGCGTCTTCGTCTTCTTCCATGGAAGGAGCGCGGCGAACCACACTCGTGTGTTGCGTGCCGGCTCCAACAGAGGGGTAGAAGCCCTGGGTGAGCGGATTGTCGCGGAGGTCGATGCTCGTTAAGGTGGTTATCTTTGACAGAGCGGCGACGTTCTTGCGAAGCCTGCTAAGCCGATTGCCGCACATCGAGACTTGCTGGAGCTTTTGGATGTTCAGGAGAGGCCGGACGTCTTTTAGGGAGTTGAAGTTCAGGTTCAACGTGACCAGATTGGGAAGCTTCAATCCAAAGTCGTCAGGCAGGTCTTGTAGACCAACTGATGCCATCTCGAGGTGCTGTAAGCTGAGGAGGCCATGTGGGAGGCTGATGCTTGGAAGCTCGTTTCCAGAGAGACGAATTGTGCGAGCCTGAACGGCTTCTTGCAAGATAGTAATGTGCCTGCCCTCTGGTAGAGTCTGTTTCCTCAAGCTAAGCAGGTCTAAAGATCTTAGATGCTCCACGCCGGCAACTGTTGACAAGGAGTTGTCGTCCAGGAGTAATGTTCGTAGCGCCGGCATGTGCCTGACGTCCAAGTGCTGCAAACGGCAACCTTTGAGCGAGAGATGCTTCAAATTTGGCATCTCTTCCAGCGCGGAGAACGGCTCCGCCAAAGCATTGCCATCCATGATCAGGCGCTCCAGTCTTGGCAGAGATTCCAGGCTTCGAATAGTACCCACGGAATTACCGACGAGATCCAGTTCCTCCAGGCGGTAGAGATGTGCTGCCGAAAATTCAATCTCTTGAACCATATTGCGTCTTGCTCTCAGCTTCAACAGTCCATCCAGACCCATCATGCCATCCAGAGAAGTGATTTCATTGTCATCGGCACGCAGCTCACGCAAGTGAATCAAGCAAGAAAGACCATCCAGACTCTGAAGTTGATTCCGAGAGATGTCCAAGTACTGAAGGTTCATGAGATGATTCCAGGGCGTCAGACTGCTGAGTTGGTTGCAACGCGCGATCAGTTGTCGAATCGTTGCAGGCGCACCATTCAAGTACGCTAGCTTGTTGTCCGAAATGTCAATGTCCTGTACACTCCCGCAAAAGTCGCTCAAGCCATGCAGGGATGCCAATGCTCGGTCGTGAAGATCCAACTGCTTAATGTTCTCCCAGTATGGCTCATCTTCCTTCACATCTGTGAGGATCTTGACAAGGTCTTTGACCGACAGCGCATATCGATCATCAACCTCAGCAGCCGCGTGTGCTGCAAGTCTTTGAGCCAAAGCACGTTCCGACGGTCGCTCGTGGTCCTCTTCGTGGACAGTAAATTCCGGGAGATCGCTGAGCATGAAGCTTGGGTCGTACTTGGTCGGCGAGGATTGCGGATCAAGCACACGACCAACAGCTTGACGTTTGCTCATCGGCCTTGACACACTGAGGGACACACTCATCATTCGATCACCTGGCAGGGGTGCCACGAAAGAAAGCTCGCTCTGCTCCATCAGATCGGCATCGTTGAACCTGCTCGTCAAAGTCTTCCGTCGAAGCGACATCTCTCGAGTTCCAGCACGAGATCCTGGAGTTGCTTGAGGCTGCGGCAGCGTCTGAGCTCGGCGTACTCGCGGTGAGCGGAGACCTTCAATTTCGGACTCTTCCACCGCTGCCGTATCGTCCCTCAAGTCGGCAAGAACATCGCTCTCGTCCTGAATGCTCTCTTCCTGAATGCTTTCTTGAATGGGAAGTTGCTCAGCAGAAGGCGCTGTCTGTGTCTCTACCGTAGGATGGGGTGCCGATGGATACGAAATTTCGCTCTCGCCGATTTCTGGCTCCGTTGTTTGGCTTTGCATATTGCGCTGCGCCAGTGCCAAAGCCGCCTGAGCAGCAGCATATGCCAGCGGCTGTTGTCTTGCCTTTCCTTGCGCTGCTAATTGAGCAAGCTCTTCATTTCCCCAGGATGTCGCTCTTGTCTCATTTGTTTGATGTTGGCTTGATGCAAGCGCAGTGTATCGAGTGGCATCTGAACTGGAATACGCATGTCGCGAAGCCTTGCTGTCTCCGGTCGTTGGCCTCGCAAATACAGTTTCTTGAGAAGTCGTCCTCGACTCGACCGCTTCCTGCTTCCCTTGTGTCTGCACATTCTTCAGATCATCAATCAATGCACTTGGGCGTCGGCCAGTGCTTGCTTTGCGAATTTCCTCCTCCTTATGCTCATCGACCGGCAGGTCAGAGATTTCGCGGAACGGGTCGTCATCGCTCGTGATGTTGCTCGGTGGTTCCAAGAAGCTTCCATATTGTGGCTTCTTCGGGCTCTTCGCCTTGACCCATTGCTGCTTGTCTTTATCATAGGTCATCGCACCAACTTGCTCGCCAATGAGATGGGCAACAGCATCCGGTGCCAGGCATCCGACATTGTCAGACTTGCGAGACAGTAGAGTACGTCCCGTGGATGTAGCGTCAGAGTGCTGTGAAGACTGCGACGCGACTGAGCTTTGTTGTGAGTGTTGTGTTGATGGCCGGCTCGGGTCGTCTGTGTCTCGCGTGTGCAAGGGTCCCTTGATACGAATATTGGAGTGCTCATCCACCGCAACATACTCTTCCTCTTCATCTTCGGCATCGAGAGATGCAACAGACGGCGCAATAAACTCGGTGTCGTCTCGCTCCTGATATTTTCGGAGATGGCTGATGACTCGAGCGTCGGTCTGCTCCGAAGTCCGTGGTCTCCAACCGCTGCCACCTTCACGCGACGGCGGTCTCGACAATCTCAAGGAGGGAGATTCAACGTTGGAGAGCTCTAGATCTGGAGTACCTGCCATGGCCTCCTGGTCGGACTCGGCTACACTTCCAAGACCGCTCTGTCGTCCCGCCTTCTCTCGGATTAGCCGCATCACCATGACCGCCTCGTTGAAGAAGTCTTGGGTCGTCACAGACCGCTTACGCTCCGTGTAGTCTCCAGAGGCTTTTTGAATGCGCAGACTAAACTTTGCCACCTCTTGAGCGACAACATTCGCTTGCTGCTGGATTGACGGTGGAGTATCCGTGGCCATGGACGATTCGATCTGCTCCATGACAGCCTCAAGCGCTTCTGGTTCCTCTTCAGCAAACTGCTCGGCCGTCGCTCTAATCTGTGCTTCAATCTCATCCCGCCGGCTCTGACTAGGCGTCGGATTTCTAGGACGAAGAATCTTGCGCTGGGCTAGGATGGCAGGGTCGGCAACGTCGTAATGACCTGGACGAGAGTCTCTCCGCTTTTGGCTGCTGATGGCGTCCTGCAGTTGGGTGTGGTACGACCGACTCATTTGAGAGACACCTTCCTCCAACTCAGAGGCGTGCAGAGTACGTCGCCTCTTTGGGGTCGGAGCCTTGAATGGCGAGTTCGGAGGGCGCTTGCCAAATGCAGAATTGTCAGATGGTCCGCCTTCAGCCAAGGCAGCGGACGTGTCTTGTGCATCTTCAACAGAAGGTTGCAAATGCTTCTTTGATGCGTCCAGCGTGGACTCCTTAGAGGGCACCTCGCTGCGCTTTGACAGCTTCCTCTTAAGCTTGAAGGTGTCGTTGGAGACCGGCAAATCCTCAACGCGGAACGCATGCGGCGTATGACTTCCAGGAGGCAATACCTCTGAGCCAGGGGATCGATCGCTGTTGGACTTGTCCGAATCGGAAGCGCTCGTAATTGTGATCTCGGCGTTGAATCTATGACCATTGAGCTCACCACTGCCAAATGAGCCACCAGACACGGTCCGCTGCCAGGCATCATTATCGCTGCCTTGTCGCTGCTTGGTGGAGGTCTCGCTGTCTGGCTCCGAGCGGATTGCCGAAAGATCAGGGTCGAGCTGGCTCATTCTCCTCAACAGGCGGTTGCTCGTGAAGGTATCATGCGGACCAAACAGCTTCAACGGACTGCCAGATGACCGTGATCTAGGCTCCACGCGCTCATCTGCAACTGGGGTACTCGGAACGCTTCGCGAGGCTTGGCGCTGCCGACCGTATGTTGGGAGAGGAGACAAGAGCCCGCTGCTCTCTGCGACGATATTTGACGGTCCAGCGGTTGATTGCGACGCACTGAGAGGTCTGTCCCTAAAAGAGCCATTGTTTGAGTAGCCTCCTCGCTGCAGCTGGACATTCTCTCCAAGGGCTGCGCTGGGTGGAGTTCCGGTGGGGAGATTCTCCGACAAGGACAGGTCTGGCACTGCAGGAAGTGATGCGCTCTCTGGTCCGTCGGTGAACGTTGACGAGTCGACAGGTACGCCGCCATTAGCGGTTGAAGTTCCAAGTTCCGAGTGCAGGCGCTCTTGGCTGGGATGCTTCAAGTTCACTGTTTGGTTTTGGAACTCTTTCACTAATCGAGAGTCCAGGGCCTTGTATTCGACCTGACCGTTCATTGTGGTAATCTTCGAGATGAAGACCGGGCTGAAGTCGTCGAGTTCTGTCTGACCGCTCACGGTGCGATTACCAGCGATGTTATCGTGAGTCTGCTCCCCGACCGGTCTCTGTGGGCTGGAGTGCTGAACTGATTCTGACCGCTGCTGCTCGTCCGATGCAGGCTCAGCGGAGTGTCGCAAATCGAACGGATTGCTGCGAAAGCTGCCATCCTCCTCATCGTACTGACTCTCCTCATTCACAGCCGAGAGTCCTTCGTACTCTTCCTCCTCCACAGCATCCTCATCCTGCTCCTCATATGTCTCCATTTTGGATGGCCACGGCGGAGGACTGGAAGGCATTGTGCCTACTGCAGATTGCTCAAGCCAGTTCATGCTGCTCCTGGTCTTGCGTGTCGGGCTCTCTGCTGGGCGCGACTGTGCGAAGATGTTCTCCAAACCCGATGGGCCGAACAGGTCGATCTGATCACCGTATCCAACCTGCCCCTGCATCAATCTTCTCTTCCATTCTAGGGTCTGTTTCTTCGCGGGAGACGAGCTCTTGGAGCGCTGCTGGATGGTGCTATATTGCACAACAGATCCATCCGATGCGCCAGAGAAGGATCGTGATTGTGTGAGTTTGATTGATCCGGTCCCTCGGCGCAGCGAATTGCTCCTGCTATCGGGGAGAGGTGCAAGAGGGTCGCGCTGTCGCTGTACGGAGGAATGCGATTTCTGCAAAGATGGCCGACTGAGGCTGCTGCGAGAGAGGCGGCTCTGTATGGAGTTCGCGTTATGGCTGGCGGAGGAAACGTGCTGTGGAGCGGGCGCTGGGATGTCCCATACGACTTCGTCGTCTTCGTCTTCGAGGCCTTGCAGCCATGGCGCAACATTCTGCGACATTGTATGCTGGTAGATGCACGGATTGTCCCCGGGGAACGCGTGCGGTGATGTTGTCGCGTATGTTGGTGCTTGTGGATTGTTGTTCTAGTCTGGTGAGAAAAAGTGAAATCAGTATCAACGCCGCGCCATGTATGAATGCAACACCCAAGCAGTCCAGCGGTGGTAGCCAGTGGCAGTGGGTGACGGTGACCAATGCGCCTGGATCTGGATATCCGTTGCAGCTCTCGAGTGGGCGACGGCATTTGATCTCGCGGCATCACCTAGCGCGACAACAGCGGGCGTTGCCCTGGGACACCCGCTGCAAGCGAAACCTTAATCTCTGCTGCCTCGCATACTGCATCTGCATGTTGAAGACATTAGCAAACGTACATCTCCACCAGCTTTCTTATATCCGCCGTCGATACACTAATTCGCTCTCTGGACCATGTGTGCTGTTGCAGTCTGGAGTTGTCGTCATGATCAGGACCCATAGACCGCGTGGATACGCCTGGAACTGCCCCTCCGAATTCCAACAGACGCAGCTCTTCCGGGACATCAGCTACACCGAAGCTGAGCACATTGCAGCAGACGAGGAATACTTGGAGCTAGATGATGCCGACGACTTCCGCTTACCGGAGCGAGATGCAAAACGAAGACGAATTGAGAAACTTGCAGACGACTTTCTGAACGGCTTCCCTCTGGAGATACCATCCGCCACTCTGGACCCACATGCTGTCAACGATGCACTCATATATTCCTGCTTTGATCGACCACGAGATGCCCATGTTGCTTTTGAGAATATCGAATTCGAAGGACTCGGAGAGCAGGAGAATCTGTGGGAAGACGTGGAAGACGATCGAGAAGTCCTACGCAATTTCATCAAGACCAACCGCTCGCTTGCAGAGGGACGACAGCTCAATTCGCCGTCATACTCTCAGCCTGTAATCACTGAAGTGCATGCACAAGCCAGCTGCGGCCCTCGAACTCGTCTCAGGTCGGCAAAGCTGTCAGTCGGCCCAAGTGAAGATGCTCTTCGACGAGCTGCCCAACTACGGAACCGTCGCTTGCAGAAGCCCCTCGTCGATGTCGTTGAATCTCAACCGCAATCATGCCCACGACCGGTAATACCAGAGACACAAGACCCGCAATCTTTTGAGGAGACTTTGGAAGAGACAGCATCGGATTGTGGTCCTTCTCCGACCCCGGCTTGGACGAGTTCGAAGTGGCTAAAGAGCGGTGCTTTTGAGCTTCGCCGGAAGGATGTGAATGAGGACTGTAGCAAGGACGAGCTTGGGGTGACATCGATGTTCACGCCCTCGCAAAGAACACGCCATGCCTCGCGACCGCTTGCCAGGACAAGATCCGAGACAAGCGCCCCGTCGAATCCAAGCTTCACTGCAGCACCATTGCCACCGACATCTACATGCGAGACGACGTCCTCAAATACTGTCGTGAGCAACACTCAACGACATTACGAGCAGACTGAGTCTCATCGTCAAGACACTGATAGACAGACGCTGCATGATGAAGATGAACACCACCCTCTTGGCGACGTTACGGATGGATTGTCTGCTGAACGTAGTCCCGATGGGGAGCCCGATGAAGATAGCCAAGAAAGGCTGTTGAGACAGAAGGGTATCCAAGTGCGCCCGCGTAAGTCGTGGGCAACTACAAATGCCGCGGCAAAATACCCGACGCAGCTCGAGCAGACATCGGCAGCTGATGCAGCTACAATGTCGGAAGCGATCACGGATTCCGCAAGCGCCCTGCAACCGGAAATTTCTCAGAAATCGTCCAGACCACGGAAGGCAAAGTCGACGGGAACGACGCCTACGCAGTCGCATAAAGAGAAACCTGGCCGGCGACGAACCGCACCAATGGAATCTCAACAAGGGGATGCTGATCCTAGCAACAAGCCCACACGTAAGTCTGATCGGCTGGAACTCTTCAGCAAGGAGTACACCGCGGTGAACAACCTCAATGGCTCGCCATTCATGTTCCGCAAACGAGCTTCCAAAGGCAAAGGCGATGAAGCTGTTGGAATGCCATCTGAGCCGCAGCAACCGCAGTTGAAAAATCGCCGACGTACAGTCTCCCCATCGTCCGACAGCCCTCACGTACTGAGAAGGGAGCAAGGCGCAGAAGATGAAGAACCGTCAATGGAGGCCTCTGTCGCATCACCGCAAACACCACTTGTCGATGAACATCTCAATACTATCTTGCCAAAAGATGCGATTCCGGGTCGGCGGTCATCATCAGTCAGAAAGCTTCTGCGAGACGAGCTGAGAGCATCAGGTGCTCTGCTTTCACGGTCAGTGGGAAAGTCTCAATCTTCGCAAAACCTTGAACCAAGTGAGCCATCGATACACGTAGAGAGAACTCCAGCAGACGACAAATTCGAAGCCGATGAGAATCTGCCGGTGCCAGTTGCTCCTGTCGAATCTCAAGGCCAAATATGGCCAGGAACTCAGGCAATGCTGAACCAGGCGCAGAGAGATCTCTTCACCTCTCCCGACAAGACGGATACCGCTCTCTACCTTGGTGACAAGTCCACGCCGGGAATGAGGCCAAGCAGCGATCCAGGTCGAACAATTCGCAAGCCGCTGAGACAATTATCGCAAGAGCAACTGCCGATGCCAAGCACGCAGGCTCTTCTGGACGACTGGAAAGGCTGGTCAAGTGTGAAGAAACCTTTGTCAGACGTCCAGCGGTTGAGTGTTGTGCAATCGCCATCTATTGGGAAGGGCATCTCGAAAAGCTTCGGCTCCGACCCAGCCCAGGATCTTGAGTCTGCACGGCGGCGAAGTAGCCTGCGCTTTTCCACGTCGTTCAATGATACCCTCGATCAGACACCGAATAAAGACGCTTCGAATGGCAGTCTGCCTGCAACATCTTCTCATGCTAAGCAAAAAAGCACCTCTAGTAGCTTTCTCAAGCCTGCATTGAAGAGGGCAAGTGGCGGCACTTCATCATCCTTGAGTTTCGGCGTCTCCTCAGCCGACCTGCTCGAGCATGACAACGATCCCAAAGAGAGGCCTTCAGACGCACCTCGTCTCCGGCCGAACTTCCAAGCGCTCAACGAAATCAGTCACGAAGATCCGGCCCCCTCGCTCAGTTTTGGCGCTTCACCACTTCCTACGACGAAACAAACAGCTGCATTTCACGAGCATCCTCAGGATCAGACCGAATCCTCGACCCATATCGGAGCAGCGTACAGCTCTGCGGATCCGATGACAAGTCTCCAGAATGCCCAGAATCCCAACGCCGTCGTTCCATTCGGGAATGAGGATTCGCAGGACCTGTACACGAGTGTGACGGAGCTTGCGGACGAGGTCCTTGGTACGGCGAGAGAGACCGGGATGAGCTTTTAGTAGAAGACATTGTGAATGTGGTTGGGAGAGAGTGTAGGATACGTGGGCGGGAAAAGGGCTGTATGAAGTTGTATGGGCAAGAGGATGCAGGCGATAATGTCATCGAATTGCGACAATGAATACCCAACCTATTGGCGTTTTGTGATCAACAGCGTTAGGGCGCGTCCTTTCTGCGATTCAAGCACACGGGATCCAGCTCGCTATGGCAGTGGCAAGCGTCTCCCATTAACCTCGAGGGACTCTTGGCGTAGCGCGTCCATCCTCCGCATCCCTTTGACCCCGTTCCGCTCACGATTTGTGTTTGACTTATAGCCATTATGCAGAACGTATGTCGAGGGGGTGCGAGAGGATTGTGTGTGACTTTCACGTGCAACTCGGTTAAACGCCGGCAAACGAAGTGAATGCAGCCCGCTTGCTTGCAGACAAGATATTGAATTCCACTCAGCAACTGCAGGAAAGTGGTTTCAATTAAGCTCTGATGCACTATGAGTCCACAGACTTTTGTACAGATGCAGAGATTTCTCGAATTGCGTGCTGAATGGTATTTGATACGCTACCAAAACGAATTTGCTCGGGTACAGGTCTTGTACATAGGGTATCTCATACAAGTGCAGTACTAAATCGTACATCAAACCAACGCCATGCTAATAGGAATCGGAACATCAAGTTCGTCGCAATAAAGCAAGCCTTAGCAACTTCGCCCGATCACACATCTCCAATAAAAATCAAAAATACAGATCAGGATCTCCGTCGTCGTGATCGACCATTGATCCAGCCAACCGTATTCGCTCTCCCTGAGCCGTAGACTTGATCTTCAAGGAAAGGCGTGGAGGGCTGGAATTCCTCATCATCGACATCGTCGTCCTGGATTTGCTTTCCCTTCGCTCGTCGAGTGCGCTTCGCCGATGGTGGAGGAATGTCTCCATCGTCGGGCGCGCTACCACCATCTCCATCGTCTTCACCCTCACCCTTATCATCATCAACCCCCTTCCTCTTCCCCCTACTCCTCCCTTGCTCACTAGCCTCCACCCTCTTCCCCCTCTCATAAATCCCATTCTTCTTCTCATTACAATCCATATTACTCCGCTTCCTCCTCGCAAAATCCTCCGGATGCCCCACAAACCCCTGCACGCCCCGCCCCTCCACCACATCCATCACAATCCGCTTATTCAACGCCAACTCCCGGCATATAACCTTCACCCGGTCTTCAAATCCGAGGTCATATTTGATGGAGTAGCCGGTATTGTCGCCGCCGATCGCGTAGAAGTGGGATAGGGAGGGGTCGTTGGGCGAGTGGAAGAGGATGAGTTCGGCGAAGAGAGCGCGGAGGCGGGCGGTGATCATGGCGGGAGAGTAGGAGGGTTTGAGAGCGCAATTGCCGGAGAAGGTGGCTTGTTGTTTTGCGAGCCAGGGGGTTGCTTGCGACGTCTGGCTATCATTGATCGCGTCGAGGAATCGCTGTATATACTCGTCTTCCCTCCCCTTCGCGCGTTGCGCTTCCTCGCGTCCAAGAGCAACGTATTCATCTGTCCGCTCCATGGGCGGATGTATCAGATTTCGGGCTTCGACGAGGGTTGGAATGGAGGGGGAGAGGGTGAAGAAGGGGCCGGAAGCGGTTTTGCGGAGGAATTTGTTGCAGCAGCGTTGGCAGCGGTTCGTGCAGTCGGATTTAGAGAGGAAGAAATTCTTGCCGCAGGGTTTGCCGGTCTTCTCGTTGATGTGGATGCAGGTGCCTTTTTCTTTGCTGTCGAAGGATGTAGTTGGGGTTCGGAAGTTGGTTGGGCGGGTACTGAGGAGAGCGGGTGTTGACTGGTGACTTGTGGGTGTTGGAGAGAAAGATGTTGATGGATCATGGAGGTTGGATGGTACAGGAGTGGTGAATGTGTTGTCTACATCCATGCTCCAAATATCGGTGTTGAAAGATTGGGGATTGTACAACGTCTCATCCATACCTCCTGCCAAAAAAGGGTTGCCAGCCATTTGGCTTCCCTCAAGCTGATGACGAATGCCGTCAGGGATATTGTCGTATTCTAACCTCTCTATTTGTTGACCTTGTCCAAACCTCAGATCCACAGATCCATTTTGTAGATCAGATCGGACGCCACCGGGCCTGGCAGATGCTTCAGTATTCGCGAGATCTGATCGACTAAGATCGGCTCGCTGAGTCTGATCTTCGATGCTTGTTTCGACCGTATGGCGGTAGAGGTCTGGTGTTGGACTCTTTCCATGACCTGCATTGCCTGACAGACTATTTGGAGAAGGCAAATTCGCTTGAGCTGAGGGTTGATTCTGGTATCGAGGCGGGTATGGATTGAACGCTATCGGGAAATTGCCCCATGGTAGCTCCTGATCTGCAGGGCCATGATGCTGATTGTTCATTGTCATTTGTGCTTGCGGCGCATAGCCTTGGGCCACATTCGGCGTGGAGGAGCTGACTGGAATCTGACCCTGAGCCCCTAAGTCGAAGACAGGGGCTTGCGATCCCGGACTGTCATTCGAAACACGAGCAAAAGATTCTTGCAGCATACCTCGATCTTGCATAGACACACCACACTGCTCTTGATTTCTCAGCTGAGGATCCAAAACCAGTTCCTCATTCACAATCTCGCCGGCTCCATTCTGCAAGACAGAAGATCGATCTTTCGGCGGCGACCGACTTTGCTCATTCTGAGAAGCGAGCAGTGCCGGATCGATGTTCTCAGCCGTAGAAAAGGGGACCTCGTCTCCACAATGTGAGTCGAGGGTCGTGAAGTCGTTCATCCAGCTGTCGTCGTTGAGCATTGCGAAGAAATTAGTCATATCTCCTTCGATAGGAGTAAAGTCCATTTTGTTGCCGCTCATGCAGCCGTAAAGATATCCAGCTCCAATCGAGTTACTTTGTGAAGGCGTAGTGTCGTCAAACGTCTCCTGTGACCGCCGTATCAAACCCCTGAAAAAGTCGGTGAAGATTGTTTCCTCAAGTCCGGCAGGCGCTATGATGCTGCAATATCGATATCCGGCAAAGGTGATATCGGTCTTTGCTGCTTCTCAAAATCGCTGTCGATACTCTCCGAAACTCCTCTCCCCCAAGAAAAATGTCCACAATATATTCCACCTCCGCCACCAAACAGTTTGCTCCTCTCCCCAAAATGACCACCCTTCATGATCAGCATAGCAAAACCGCACCGGCTGCGTAAGGCCCGAAGCCCACTCCAAGCCTTTGCTTGCCAGCATCGAAGTCATTTCTGACGCCCAAACTCCGCCCTCGAGTCCTCTGTCCATCACGAGGCTCCAGGAAACCGCGGCGTCGTGGTGTTGATGATCAGTTCCTCCGCTTGCGCAAAGAATTTGGAAGTCATGCAGCGCTGAGAGCTGATGGCTTGTCCGCAGATCTGCTGGCCCAGACAAGCCTTGGGTGGTCTTCGACGTAGCCGCTCCGATGTCATGAGGTTTGTGTAGTAGCGGTAGGATGGCGCTGAAGGCCTTGGATTGCCGCTCATACGCAAGGAGCGTGTTGGAAGGATTCCAAGGATCGTAGCAGGAGTCAGTGATGGATGCTCGCCGCTTCCAAGCGAATGTCGGCGCTTCCCTACTCCGGGGTTTGTCGAGTAGATAGTCGACCGACGTGAACTTCCCTCACCTACCACCTACGTCGAAAGCCTCCTTTTTCCCGCCTATAAAATGAGTTAGTCGCGAACACTCCCAAGGTCCTAAAGTGAGTAACTCTTACTCACCGCTCGTAATACATTCTCTTGCTACTCCTATCTTTCCTAGAAACTCGGTTCCTTTACGAGGATCTCGGAAAGAAGTCGATCCAGGAATCCTCGACCCTAAGTATTCACGTCTCCTTATCTATACCGCGTGAAACAGTCGCGCGATAGCGATACGTAGCACTCGTGTGAAAGCCTCGGCGTGATAGCCTTATACATATACACGTCGAACTCACGCGACACAAACCGTGAAAGTCGAGGGGAGGTAGACGAACCTGATAAGTTTAATCATCAAATGCTCATTTCATCAGCATATGTACAAGAAGCGCTCATTGCGATATATGACTTTAATGCGGTAGACTTTTCCTCAAGCATCCGCTAATGTGAAGCAGACCACCACCCTGAAACGCCGCCGCTATGCAACTCCATGGAAAGCATCAACATCACGTGCGCATCTATTCGTCGTCCTCTTCGGCCTCACCAGTCTGTCATATGAGTTAGCGGTCATTCTCATCGGAAAGCATCAGCGGATCACTTACGTTGTCATGGAAGTTTGTGCCGTCAGTCGTGGCAGTGATCATGCCGATGCGGACAACAAAGTCACCAAAGCGCTCACCATCCTCGCGCTCCAGTGAATACCTCTTCAAGAGAGGCTTCATGATCTCCAGAATCTCCTCCTCCTTGATCGAAGATCGATAGAGCTTGTTTAGCCTGTTGCCGTGGTAGCCGCCACCGAGGTACATGTTGTAAGCGCCATACGCCTTTCCGACGAAGGCGACCTCTGCCAACCATGGACGGGCACATCCGTTCGGACAACCAGTCATACGCATGACGATGCTGTCCTGGCGCATGCCATTGTCCTCGAGAACAGTCTCAAGCTTGGTGACCAGCTCAGGCAAATAACGCTCTGACTCGGCCATGGCAAGACCACATGTTGGGAAAGCAACGCAAGCCGATGATGACAGACGGAGACCAGAGAAGTTGGTGTTGTCCAGCTTATACTTCTTCAGCATCTCCTTCATCGTGGGAAGATCTTCCTCCTTGACGTTGGAAAGGATCAGATGCTGGTTACCAGTCAGACGGAACTCTCCCTTGTGCACCTTGGCGATCTCGCGAAGACCAGTCTTCATCTTGAAATCAGCGGTGTCCTCGATACGGCCGTTCTCGATGAACATGGTGAAGTGGTTCATTCCACGCTCGTCCTTCAACCAGCCGAAGGTGTCGATGTTGCTCTCGAACTTGAATGGCTTGGGCTCCTGGAACTTGAATCCCAAAAGCTCCTCAACCTTGCCCTTGAACACATCGACGCCCATATCGTCGATGGTGTACTTTAGACGAGCGTGCTTGCGGTTCTTGCGATCACCATTGTCTCGCTGCACAAGCATGATCTTCTCGCAAACGACGTGGATCTGGTCCTTGTCGGCGTATCCAAACATACGACCGACTTGTGGGTAGGTCTTCTTCATGTTGTGGGTGGCACCCATACCTCCTCCGGCAAGGACATTGAATCCAGCAAGTTCGCCCTTGTCGTCCTTGATGGCAATGAGACCAATGTCGTGTGCGTACACGTCGGTGTCGTTGTGTGGCGGGACGGCGATAGTGATCTTGAACTTTCTGGGCAGGTACACAGGACCGTACATGGGCTCTGCGTCGTCCAGTCTTCCAGCGAGGTTCTGCACAGCATCACCGGCAATCTGAAGGTCCTTCTCGCCCTCCATGCCCTTCAACCAGATCTCGTGGTATGCAGTGGTGCTGGGCAGGAGATGGTCGGAGATCTGCTTGGCGGCAGCGTGTGCTTGCTGATGCAGCGCGCTGTGTTCGGGGAGGGAGGAGCACATGACGTTTCGATTAACATCACCGCAGGCAGCGATGGTTGTCATAAGCGCGCGGTTGATGGCCTGCATGGCTGGCTTCAGCTTGGCCTTGACCACACCGTGAAACTGGAAGGTCTGTCGGGTGGTGAGCTTCATGGTTTCGTTGCCCAGGCTGGTAGAGATGTCGTCCATCTGCTCCCATTGCTGCGCAGTAGCAACACCTCCCGGCAGTCTGCATCGAATCATGAAGCTGTAGGCCGGCTCCAGACCTTGGGCCTTGCGCTCATCTCGAAGATCACGGTCGTCTTGCATATAGGTTCCGTGGAACTTGGTGAGCTGCTGGTCGGCAGCGCTGATAGCACCAGTGGATTCATCCTGGAGACCCTCTTCGATAGTACCACGCAGGTACTGGGACTGGATCTTGATGTCCTCGTTGGTCATTGGCGGAGGCTCCTCAGGCAGACCCTCGACGTTGCCAACACCCATGGCATCCCACAGCTTCGGCTCCCACTCGGCGTATCCTGTCTGGTATCCATCAGGATCTTGGTCGTCACCAAGACCAATCTCGACAATCTGCTTGGCACCGAGGGTGACTAGGCGAGCGAAGAGGTCCTTTCCTGGCTTGTTGTAGTAGTGCTTGTCTTCCTTGCGGGGCCAGTAGTGCGAGTCACCAAGAGCGAAGACGGAGAAGTTGACGCCAGCAAGGTCCAAGTCGGTCGAGTTCTTCACACCCTCCCAGAAGTTGCGGCCGTTCTGAGGAAACTCTCCCTGACCAGCAGTGGAAGTAATCAGGATGACATTCTCCTCGTTGTTCAAGTCCTCCAGTGGGTAGTCGTCCATAGCCATGGCCAGTGTCTTCAAACCACGCGCCTTGCCACGGTTCGCAAGTCGCTTGGAGAGGTTCTCGGCGTTGCCGTTGTCCGAAGCGAAAAGGACAGTCATTGGAGCACCCTGAAGACCCTCGAGGAGGGCCTCGTACGCATCCTTGGCTCTGCGCTTCTGCACCTTGCGGACCTCCGAGCCATAGGACTCAGACAAGTTGGCATGGAACTGCGGGCTTCGCCTCATCAGCTGTGTCAACTTGTTGTCACGCGCCAAGAACGCCTTGAGCTCTTCCTTGATGCGTTCCGAGTCGAGCTGGAAGTTCTCCTCGTTTCTGTCCTCGGCTGTCGGGTCCCAGCGGTACAGTGGCCAGTATCCGAGATCGACGGCCTTCTTTGTCTCCTGCAAGACCTTGATGGGGCTGTCATTCTCAGCGTCGTACGGCAAGTACGCAAGAACGACTGAAGGGCCCTTGAACGACTCGGCCTCCATCATCGCCTGCAAAACTTGAGTGTAGCTGCTGTACACTGCGGTGCTCGCAACATATGCGTTGCCAAAGTTCATGGCGTACAGACCAATGTCCTTCTTTCTGCGGGCAGCATCGGCAGCCGCACGCTCGCTGTAGGGAGTCGAATCGATGATGAGCATGTTGACATTCTCGCCACTGGCCAGGACATGGTGGACACCGCTGTTTCCGAGATCGTAGCTCCAGGCGTCACTTCCGATAAGCCACTGCGACTCATTGAAGAACAGGCCCTTGGACTTCAGCAGCTGGGAAGCAGCAGGAGAGCCATCGTTGGACAATCGAGAGATCACTTCGGGAGCAATCTTGTTGACCTTGTCGTTCTCCTCGGCCACCAGCGCCCACTGTGATAACCACTTCTGAGGTGCATCAGTAGTGAAGTCGCGGGTCTTCGCAAGGGCCTGAGCTTCCGAGATGAATCGCTTGCGGTGCTCCTTGCGAGCCAGCAATGAACCGAAACCAAACTCTGGGCTAGCCTTGGTCGTGTCATTGATGCCGGTGGTGTTCGCCTTGAGAGCGTTTGCAATGTATAATCTCTCGCCAAAGAGCTGGTCCAGAATCTTCATGTACGCGTTCTCAAGCTCGGGCTGGCTTAGCTCGTACTCCTTTTGAGTTCCAGCGAGCGACGACTTTGGACCTTCATGCGCGCCAATTTCGAGGTTCTGAATCGGAGACTTCGATGTCAAGTTCTGGAAGATGCCGCTGAGTGCCTGGGTGATGGTAGTGTACTCGATGTATCCCAGCTGGTAGCCAACAACCATTGGTGCCGCGCCACCCTGTGTGGTAGACTTCAACGACATGAGCAAATCCAGCAGGATGGGTCCCCATTTTGTTGTCTTTCGCTTGATCTGCTCAGCAACTGCTATCCGCTTCACGCTCTTTGGAATGCAGTCGGCCAGGCGCTCAGACAACCACGGTCTGTACAACACGGGTGTGATCAATCCGACCTTCGAGAAGAAGTCGGCGGGGGTGGCAGCGTCAAACTCGGCGCTGAAAAGCCCAGGATCACTGCCAAACAGGAAGAGAGCGCTCTCTGCGTTTGGAGGACCAGTGTAGTTAAAGGCAGCATACTGTCTGCCGGTGTGTGAGTGCAGCTGCGCCCAGATCGCTGTGCAGATGGTGTCGATGTCCTCTGAGCTGGTCGGCTTTGGCTGCGACTCGACAGTGGTTGCCGACTCGGCCTCGGAGGCACCCGAGCTGCTGTTCTTGCGGTCTGATGCTACCGAGGAAGCGCTCGAGGCATCGCGAGTGCTGGCGTTTGTAGATGTGCCATTCGGGAGAGCCTCTCTCTTCTCCTCCGCCTCTTTCAGCTCAGTGCCGACAGGCTTCTGAGGTGGCAGACCATCGTCCACATAGATGTTCGAGTCCTGACTCTTGCTGATCTGGTACTGTCTCGCCAAGTCCACAGGGAGCAGCTCCTGCACCATCTCACGGCTCTCGTGAGCAATCGGCTGGTCTTGCTGAGTGTTCGCGGCATCGAAGGAGTGGATGACACCACGACCACTTCGGATGGCCAACGCATGTGCGGTCAATGACAGATCCTGCGCCTCCTGCAGTGTGGTACTCTGGAGGAAAGCAAAGCCAGTGTTCCTGATGCTCGTGATGTCGCCATAGTCGGGGTATCCAGCAGGGTGCAGGCTCACGTGGATGACGACGGGGTATTGGGCGAGTCGGTAGAGGTGTGGTATGCTCTTGACCAGGACATCGCTGCTGGTCGTGACGCTGGTGATCTTGCCATTGCGGACGCGGTGGTAGACGTCGAGCAGCGGGTCTGCATTATAGCGGACAGAGTGAACTTCGGGTACACTCTGTGATATTATGCTCGAGGCCTGCTTCTGTGCGTATGACTTGAGGAATTTGGAGAATTCGGAGTCGGTTGAGAGGGCGGGTTGGACGGTGATGACAGCGTCGGAGGCGAGGTAGGCGACGCGGGCGACTGCAGGGAGATATGCACATCAGTATAGGGCGGTATGGTGCGATTGGGCTGGTGTTAGATGTGTATATAGCTTGTCGTCGCCGTCGGCTGCGTCGTCGGACGGGACGTCGCAGATGCTGCCAGACAGATCGGACACGCCCAATGGCGGGGCTTGCAACAATAGTAATCGGATCGAGACGTACCTGCCTCGCCGGCGGTGATGATCTGCGCCATGGCTGCCTCAGTGTCACTCCGTTCTTTCCTGCTGCGCTCGAGGCAGTATTATCGCATTCTCTGGAGAAGAAAGTGTGTATATGGAGGGCAGGTGAGGTGGTGGTGGTGGTGGTGGTGTTTCGGCGGTGGCGCGGACAAGAGAAAGCAGCAGCGGTCATCAATAATGAGCCTGGAGCCGCGATCGGCACGAGGCACGAAAAATCTCCAGAATAAAAGACCCCTAGCTTACTCTCCCCGCCCTCTCATTGGCTGCTGACCAAACACCACCGATGGCGTGCTTGCTTCTGCCAGCGACAGGACTTCCTTCTGGATCTCTTCCACACTACGGAAGCCGTAACAACAAGCCGCCACCGTCCACCAATTCTTCCATTCTTGCCAGCCATTCACCCAATTCTTCCGCGCACATGCAAATGGATGACTCATCGACTGGAAGCGTTGTTCAGGAGGCGAAAGAGCTGTCTGCAATGCCTCCCGGAACAACATCTCCACTTTCGCCTGGGATGACCTTTCCAGTCAGCAACAGCCCTGGCACCCTTGTCGAGCCCTATTGCGGAACATTGCTTCCGATCGCTTGTCACTGAGACATCAGATCTATCTTCATACACGTCTTGAGGTATTGTCAGCCATGTTGAGGTGCATTGTCCCGTTGAATTCAAACAAAGAAGCCTCCATTTGCTGCACTTCACCGTGCCGGCTCTCGAGCTGGCCTTGCATTCGATCTTTGTGAGCTATCCGCAGGAAGAAGCACCATCTTGATATGCAAGTGGTACCACAGCTTCATGGCACCATCATCATCAAGTCTTCAATGGCTCATTCTGCCTGGCGCATTTGACATGCAAGCTTGCCTACGTCCACTGTGTTGTAAACTGACTGTCTTCAAAGGGTTGATAGGACCGGCAGCCTGCTGTATCTATGCAATGAGATCTATAGAGAGTGACATTGAAGCTCTCACCTGCACGGCCAATGACAGTGGAAAGCCACGCAGCATCACGCTAAAGTCTCAGCTGCTCACGGCCGACTTCAGCTGAAATGTTAGCATCAACAATGCTCACAAAGGCCGGCCAACATGCTGTGCTCAGCTTGCTCACGCGCCTTGCTTGGTTTCGAACACGGTGATCGTCGCGTACATCATGAAACATTCGCAGAGGTCAAGCGCGCTGCCGATGCTTCGTGCAAACCGTGTTTCTCATTCTGGGACTCCTTCTCTGAACATGAGCAGATCGATCTCTTAGAGAGCGACAGAAGTCCTCCGCAAGATGCTCCTGACCATTCAAAATCCGCAGTGTACCACCTGGTGTTCGGTCCAGATGAATACCATCAACACGACACCGAAATCTCCATGGACCTCTACTGGGATGAGGACGAACAAGCTTTTGATCCCACAGGACAGGAACTCTACTGTGCGGGCGCGAGGATCCAGCAGGGCTACGAGACGGAAGAGCAAGACGATTTGAAATGCTTGTTTCTACGTCTTGTCGATGCTGAGACTGCGACGTACGCTCGCTGCGCCCTCGCTTCCCCGAGGGACAAAGAGGATTTTGAAGTTTTGCACGCGGCGTTGGAGAGTGGACAATATCTGCCTTGTCGCGCGCGGGAGGGGACTGAGTATTTCATTCGTTTGATTTAGGCATCTAGGCCTGACCTCAACCGAACGTACAAACAGGTCTCGAGTTTCGGACTAATCCTGGTTCGACGCGCGATCGTGCGTAACAGGCAAGATGTTGCGTATCCGCACTCTCCGAGTTTGCAACCCCATCTATCTACCTCTCATCTGCATCCTACTTGCATCTCTCTTCACCTTTCTCTTCTGCTCAAATGCATCTGCAGCCGTTACCTCCAAGGCGTGGTCTTCAATCCATTATGCCTCTGCTATCAATCACTGCGGATAGGAACGAGACCTCGCTATCCATGGCCATCCAACATCGTCAGCATGCTCGCGTCTCTGATTTGATCGTGACATATTCAGGGACTTCATCCGTCTTGTACTCATATGTGGATGATGAACTGCAATCAGACGAAGAACGCTCTCCTCGCCCACTGAGATGGGTGAAAGCTGCAGTTTTGAACAGCCACAATTCGCCTATACAGTTACATACGGGTATCTCATCTAAGTCCCTTCCCGAACCCCAAGACACCAACAAACACCACGCGTATTGAGCTGCTCTCGCTCACAAGAAATAATCAGCCACCGGCTTCTTCGCCGGCATGCCCCTACTATCCTGCGGCGCCGCATCAAAAACGCGATACCTCCTCCCCGGCCCCATGCGCTGCTCCATACGATCTCCAAGCACTCCATTCGCCGCAGCGCGATTCAAATCCCCATTCGTCCTGGGAATATACCCGGCATTAGTCCCATCTTCTCCCAGCTCCAAAATCGCCGCCACATTCCCGCAGCGGTAGCAGTAATTCGGAGCCGACCACACCGTCACGATCGTGCTGTCGAACATTTCCTTGAAACCTTCCATGACCAGTTGGTGCGCGCGGCAGATTAAACTGAGGTCATTTTTGTGGTTGAAGCATTTGACGATGTCGGCGCCGAAGAGGAAGCCTGCTCCGCGAGGGGAGAGGCCCCAGCCGTCGATTTCATCCGGGTCGGACCAGAGGAGGTCGCACATGGCGCCTTCGTGGGGGACTTCTTGTTTTCGGTCGAGGAGGCGGATTTTGTCGATGCTGTCGATTAGAGGCGAGAGGCCGCCGTGGACGCAGAGCACGGCTCCTCCGCCGTTGTTGGCGCTGCCTCTCGAAGAGGATGTCGCGCCTGTACCAGGTGCACCGTTTCGGGACTGCGATTGGTCTTGTGTCTGTGATGGCGATGAGGGAGAGTTCGAGAGCTGCGAGACCTCATGCGAGGTATTGCCAGGTCGAGCGCGCGGGAATCGATTGATAATCTGGCCCTGCGAATTCAGAATCTCGATCTCAATATCTTCGTTCTCCGCCTGGGACTGCGTCGGATCCGCGAACGCCGCTTCTGTCGGCTCCATGTCCGTCGCAGCCCCAATCACCAGCGCGCCCAGAGCGAGGTAGTCAAACACCTCGCAGCAATACCTCCACACATTCGCGCTTCCATACTTTCGTAAGCATTCATCGTAAAAGCCGTAAACAGTCGTGATTTGTCGGGACTCGTGGTTTCCCCTGATAAGAGTGATGCGGTCCGGATATCGCACTTTCAAGCAGAGCAGCAGTAGAAATGACTCGAGGGAGTAGAAACCGCGGTCTACGAAGTCGCCCATGAAGAGGTAGTTTGTCTCGGGTACGTCGCCGCCAACTCGGAAGAGCTCCATAAGATCATGAAATTGGCCGTGGATGTCACCACATATCTGTCGTTGCCCATGTCAGCTGAAATCTTCCTGCGATCATGCGCAAAGACGCTTGCGCCTAACTTACCGTCACCGGCGCATCCACGCTGACCACGTTGCCCTCCTCTATGAGAAGCTCACGCGCCTTGTAGCACAGTTCTCGCACTTGTATCTCCGGTATAGGCCTGCATGCCCGCAGCTGCGCGATCGCTCTGTCGTATCATTAGATCTGGAACAGGTGCCTCCGTGTCGCGTGCTCTTACTTGTCCAGGTCACTCATCTTGAGTGCGGCGCCTAGCGCCGGGATAAATCAGCTTCGTCTCCGTCTGATCCTCCCTTTTGCGCGTCCTTCTCTTGCTACTTTACGTGCGCTAGAACGTTGGCGAAGTCGGTGGTGTTTCGTTTCCTGTGGCGATCCGGAGGTGTTCTTTCGACGACGCGCCGGCAAGGATGGTAGTCTGGGTCTCGGATGCTATGCGCGATTGGGGTAAAGTCGAATATCTCTGATCCATGGAATGAGAGGAGAAATGCTGGTTCGTGCGCTGGATGCTGAACGTGTGAGGTCTGTTTGTCCATCGTAAGGCGGACCCTAAAGTTCGGCGAAGTGCCGACGGGCGTTCCCGCTCACTAGCGTGAGCCCGGAATAGCAAGGGCCTTCTCGAACATCCATCAGGTCGCTGTCCCTACTTTCAACCTTTCTCCGACGTCGAACACGATCTGGAATTTCAACCTTTCTCGGCAGGCTCTCTCCGTCGAACACGGAAGTCATGTGAAAGAAATCAAGCATAAAGCGATCAGAGATCTGTCGACAACGATACGACTCGAGCCGCCCAACATGTGATCCTCTGAGATGGCGACCAGGAGTACCATTGCAACCATCAAGCAGCAATGTCTGCCGGTCTTCTTATTTCCAGAGACATTTCCGTGCAACAGCAGAACGTGATCGCATAAAGCAACTCATCAGACCACCGGATAGGAGGAACTTCACTCTGTGCCTCCAGACCCCGCTCATGCGCCAGGCTTCGAGCAGGGAAAGTAAGCCTGCCCACTCATATCCTCAAGAATGCGGACAGGGAAGCCAATGCAACAGCTTGTCCAAAAGATGGGGTTGCCATGCAGGAACATGTCAATGGATCAGCGACGCGTTGACCAGTTTGTCGCGAACCCCGCTTGTTTGTCCGCCGGGTACTGGACCGCACGTATCAAGCTGAAGCTCTGGCTCACCTCACGATGTCTCCGCAGCGCCATATAAGTACTCCAAATGCGACTTTAGGCAGCTGTAACTGGAGCAGACTGAGGTCTTGAGAGCAATTGACGATAGTTTATCCCCGACAACGAGTGCAGCAGACTCGTTATGGCTTCCTTCAAAGGCTACGATCTGGTTGTCATTGGTTCTGGATTTGCTGGGACACTGACGACCCTCAGCTTTCTGGAGACTTGTAGAAACGAGGGCAAGAACGGCCGTGTCGCTCTCGTCGAGGTCGGAAAGGAGGGCGAACGTAGTGGTGCTTCCAAGTGGACAATGGCATACCTGCGACTGGACAGGAACCTCGACTTTGGTATGACAGTACGACTTTGCGGATATTATCAACAAGCTGATATGTGCGCAGACAAAGATTGGGTAAAAGAGATGAGACGAGTCAGTAATGGTGCGGCTGATGAGGCCTACTGTGAGAAGCTTCGACAGGAAGCGCCAGTGAGCGCTCGCTATCTTCAAGAGCGCGGCGTGAAGTTCGTTCACCATGATGAGCCAAATGTGCTTCTCGAATTCGACACAGACCAGCACTTCGTCTTTCCAGACGGTGGAGGTAACGCCATTATCAACAAGGTCTTCGAACACATCCGTCGCTTTGACAACGTCGACATCCACTATGAGACAGAAGCCATCAAGCTCTTGACTGACGACACCGGCTCGATTCGAGGTCTCAAGGTTCGCAAGAACGATGGTCTACTGCACGACCTGTTGGCTCCGAACGTCATGCTGGCTTGTGGTGGATTTGAGGGCAACCAGGAAATGCTCACAAGATATATCGGTCGAGGAGCACATCATCTGCCGCTCATCGCTCCTGGTCTGAAGTACAACAAGGGTGCTGGCCTGCGCATGGCTCTTGACGTCGGAGCAGGAACCGCTGGCTCTTTCGACGGAATGCATTGCGAGCTAGTTGATACCAGAGCCAAGAAGCCTGATGCTGTCATTTGGGGTAAGCAACCACAATACATGAGTGCGAAAGCAATACTGACCATGCACAGGACACAACTACGGCATCGTCGTCAACAAAGAATGCAAACGGTTCTACGACGAAGGCCAACGCCACCTCTTCGCCACCTTCGAAATGATCGCCCTCGACTGCTGGAAAGACCAAGACATGAAATGCTACTTCGTGACCGATGACCCGATCATGCAACGTTTCAAAGGCAGCTGGGTCTACGAGACGACCGACATCCCACCCGAGAAAGCCGACACCATCGAAGGACTGGCTGAGAAACTCGGCCTCGACCCAGCCGAGCTGAAGAAGACTGTCGACGAGTTCAATGCGGCTGTTAACGATAAGCCGTTCGACTTGATGAAGCTGGACGGAAAAGCTACCAATGGCCTGAAACCCAACAAGACCAACTGGGCCGCCAAGATTGAAAAGGGCCCCTTTTACGGCTACCCCCTGACTGCAAACTTGACTTTCACGTACGTGCCCATCACGAACCCCTCCCACCAATTACATCCCCACTGACATCTCTTCTTCCCAGCTACGGCGGCGTAAAAACCGACCTCGACGCCCGCGTCCTCTCCACCAACGACGTCCCGATCCCCGGTCTCTGGGCCGCAGGCGAGCTGACCGGGCTGTTCTACAACGAATACCCGCCCGCGACGTCCTGTCTCAGGTCAATGACATTCGGTCGTCTGGCAGGGGAGACGATCGCGAAGAGTTTGAAGAGGAATCCGAATCAGATGAGACTGCCGTTGATCCATCAGAAGACGGCGAGGTAGAGTTTTGGTCTGTCAGGGCGGGGTGGTGTGATGTGATGTTGTGTGATTGGATGGTAATGTGTTAGTGATCGTTGAGTCTTGTACACCCCCCTTGTGTCCACTTGTGTGTCGACCACTCTTCTCTGTGCAACGCCTTGCTTTTTTACGAGTTTCATATGAGCCTGTCATTGCATCAGCACTTGCTCACAGACAGACAACACGCTTGACAGCAGAGCAAAGAAGAACAGTAGTCATCCTTTCCATCATCGCTTTTCATTCCCACATATCTCTACTACCCACGCCCACTTCTTCCTCATTTCGTCTCTCCCGCTCCACTAATCTGCCACGCCTTCAATGATAGTAGTATGTCGTTCAAGAAGAATCCGTCCTTCCTAATCAATCCACACCCGCCCAGTCATGCACGATCGCCTCGTCAATCCGGCGATCCGACTCAAACTCCCCCACCTGCAGCTGGTTCTACCTCCTCTGCATTCCACCTCTAATGTCAAAGCCAGGCGGCATGCCTCCCTCCATCGGACTCCTCACAGGCGGGAAGCCTGGTGGTGGCATTCCCGGTCCTCCGCCGAAGAAGCCGGGCGGTGCGTTGGTTCCAGGTGGGCTCTGCAGTCCGCTTCCACCGAATCCGGGAGGTGGTGGTCCAGCGTCGCGAGGAGGCTGCTGAGGTTGCTGGCCTGGGTTCTGGAAAATGTTGATGTTATGAAAGCCTGGTGGGTGTCGCGGCATGTGAGGGTTGAAGCCTGGAGGCGGTGCTCCTCCGCCACCAACGGGCGATGTGAGTTGGTGGAACTCCGCACCTGGGAACTGCTGTTGCTGCTGGCCGCCGCCTTGAGGAATTTGCATCTGCGGCAGATTCGGGTGTCCACTCATGCGACGGTTTGGCCCAATTCCAGGCGGAAGCTGTGGCGGCTGTGGTGGCTGAGGAGGACCCTCCTGAAATTGGCGGCGCATGGCCTGCTGTTGTTGCTGAAGAAAGATACATTCGTCGTAGAAGCCAGGCGGAGGCGCGCGCTGAGATGTTCGGCGCTGTGGCATGTCTGGCATGCCCTGCATGGGACCCTGATCTGGACGGCCTTGGTCTGGTTGGGGGAAGTTGCGCATCAGCTGTTCCTCGAACATTCCAGCAGCCTGCTGAGGAGGACGGGGCTTAGGCGCATGCGGCTCGGCAGGCATCGGAGAGCGGTGCTGGTTCTGAAGCAAGCGCTGCAAGTCTGCCTCAGTCATGGCATCATTGTTTGGAAGAGCCTGTTGCGATGGCGGCCGCGAGCTTGTGCCCTCCTTTGCGCGTAGCAAGTTCAACAACGTCTGAGACTCCTGGCTTGGCTGGCCTTGTCGGTGTCTCTGTTGGGCCAAAAGACTTTGGATGTTAATGTCGGGCGACGCGGCGCCTCTCGAAGGAGGATCAAACATATGTAAATGGTTTCTCCCAGATGCAGGCCGAGGTTGCTGCTCACGCATCGCATTGAACGGAATGCCGCTGGGATCACCAGGCGCCGAGTCCATTTGTTGTGGCTTGGGGAAGCCTTGCTCAGGTCGTTGTCCCATGAATCCGTTCGCAGACTCCTCTCCACGGCCTTCATTGCCAAACATGCTGTCGCCAAGTGGGACGCCTCCAGGTTGCGGAGATTGTGGCGCCGGCGATTTCTGAGCAAACATGCTCGTGAAACGGCTCTTTGGCTTTGCCAACGTGCCATTCGCTGCGCTTGTCTTGAGAGGAGCAGGTGATGTAGGAGTGGACTCTTGCGGTGTTGGGGCTTGCGAAAGCTTCGCAGAGTCGAGCATTTGTAGCACCCTGTTGAAGCCTTCTTGTTCCTCGGCAGACGTCTTCGCCATGGTATTCGCCGCTTGCTGAACACTAGAATCTTCAGTAGGCGCAGGCGGGGCTTCTTCTGCAGCTGGCTTGAACATCGATGCGAAGCGGCTGGTTTTGGGCTTCCCGCTAGTCGCTTTGATTGAACCAGTCGCTCCAGGGGTCGAAACTGAATTAGCTGAGGCATTGCCTCCCCAATTGAACATCCCAAATCCATCTTGCAGCTCCAGCTTGGGCTTTGGCTGGGGCGCAGCCGCTTGCGGTTGTGCGGCCTGAACAGGTGTTTCTTGAGCAGGCTTCGTCTCCGGCTCCTCGCTCTTCGGCTTCTTGGTCTTCATGCTCTCCTTCCACTTCTGGAAGTCGTCTTGAGTGCGCGCTCCACCGCCAATGTCGAAGCCCAGCTCCTGTTCCTGCTTTGCCAAAGACTCGTCCATCCATTCAGGCTCCTTGTCTGCGTGGCCCCGATCTCCTTCGCGCTGCTCTCTCTTCAATTGTTCGCGCTCGCGCCAGCCTCCAGTCGGCCTGTCGCCATTACGCCTGTCTTCTCGGGTGTTGGTCCATCTCGGGTCATGCCTATCGCCGAAGCCATTGCGACGGTCACCATCGTCCTTGTCGTATCTACCAAATCCGCGCTCTCTGCCCTCTTCTCGCCTTTCGCGCAAGCTGGTCCAGCTATCTCTGTCGTTTCGGCCCCCTTCTTTCTCAGTGTTCACGCTGCGGCGGTTTGTTCGACGCTCTTCGAAGAATTTACTGCGTCTGTCGGGGTCCGCATCTCCTGTTGTGTCGCTTGCATTGCGATCGTGAAAGTCTGAGACTGTGGGTACAGCATTACGACTCGACGACGGAAAGACTGATTTTGGGGGCCCAAGCAAACCATCTTCTGTGCCCACGAGCCTCACATCAGTCCTGCATAATGCTTCGATCCTCAGCAACAACTCACCTCGGTCTCCTCTCCCCCTCCCACCTGTCATGGTCGGCCGTCCTGTTGAGAAACTTCCCATAGGGCTGCTTTCACTCACAACTCCGCTCAGCCTGCCGCCGCTCTTGTTGTTCCCTGACTGCTTGACCTGCTGGCCACCGCTGCTGTTTGCCGCATTGTCACTATGAGGAATCCTTAGCTTTTCCCTCCCACCATCCCCACGGTCCAGATAAACATACTCTATCCACTGCTCGATGGCAGGGAGATTGTCTGGCTTGACGACGAGCGGTGAGTCGCGCAGGAAAATGAGTTCTTCGCGGGTGTATTTGAGGATCGCCATGATGGCGTCCTACAAATATGTGTTGCCGTATGTGTGAGTTATGTATGTTGTATGGATGTGTGCGGGCGCAATTGCTGAAGTGGTGGCCTTTAATGCCGCAGCGAGCGGGCGGTCGCAGGAGCACTGTCGCCGCCGCCGGCAGAAACGTCGATCGCTTAGGTTCTAGCCAACTCGCGTGTTTCTCCGCCTCTTTTGGGTGGTTGCGTTGTGGTGTTCAGATCGCAGGCTGCGGACACCGCTCGAGTGGTCTTCCGCGGAGCGCTGGAGCGCAGGTGAAGAATGACGGGCTGAATGATATGTAACGATTCGTTTGAAGTGTTGTCACTAGCAATCTCTGTTCAAAGAAGGCGGCCTGAAGTCATAGAGCGCAGCAGTGGCAGGTGTTGGTGGTGGTAGTGCGGGTGTTGGTGGTGGTTGATGTCGGCGTCGAGAGGCTGCTGGACTTGACGAACTTCGCCCGCGCGCTCGGACACACTGGACCCTGATGGCTTCACTTGACCTCGTCAATTGGCGAATCAGCAGGAGCAGAGTGGGGTTGAGGTATGGAAGTACACATAAATCACACGTTGAGCTTTTTGGAATTGCTATCTAAATAACGACCACCAGTTGTATTGCTTTCAACTGTCGAACCAGCGGGAACAGGGACAGGGACACATCTCCATCATCACGTCGTTACCTAGCACGTGAGTGCTTCCTGAGGCGTCTACAGAGATCTGCAGGCTCTCAAATTCCTCAAGTCTAATACCCTCCGAATCCACTGCCTCCGCCGTATCCTCCCTGGTGTGCTCCATAGCCGCCTCCGTATCCTTGCTGACCATACTGAGACGATTGGTGCTGATACGGTGCTTCATAACCTTGCTGATATGCACTTGGATAGCTTGCACTGCTCTGGTCGTACGTTGCGGGTGCAGACGGGTAGGATGAATAGGTTCCTTCGGGCACATATTGCTCTCCTAGGTCGCGTCGGCGATTGAGCATGTCAAATACGCCCCCGGTAGTGGCGCTGTGCGAAGAAGTTCCCGAGCCCACACCATGCTGAGCGGCAAATTGCTGTGTTTCCGAGAAGGCTTGTTGCAGGTTGTGGACCTGATGATTCTTGCCGGCTTTCACAGACTCTGATGACAGGATGTTGTTAAGGCCATGTCCGCGGTCAGAGCGCGAGTTGACCCATTTCTCAACAACAGCAAACATCTTTTGTTGTATCTCGATGTTATGGTCGCGTGCAGCTGGGTGATGGAAGACTCGAGAGATGTCGTTCAGGATCTCGTGCTCGGGAACTTCTGGATGTTCCCAGCCGTATATGACTCGTGGTGCGACGTACTGCAGAATGCAGGCAGCGATCTCTCCAGCTGGTTGATTCAGCACATTGCTGAAGTGGTCTTTGGAAAGCATCGAGTGAGTGGGGTCCGAGGAATTAGGATCTGACCAAACAATGTATTGCTGCTGAGCAGATGAGTTGACCACGGTACCAGAACCCTGTTTGAGAGCATTGCTGGCAGAAGCGATGACCGGCTTGATGAAAGGCGCGAGGAGACCCATGACAAAAAGCGTGACCTTCTCAGTAATTGTATCGATCATCTTTTCCAGGCCAGGAATTTTCGACACGATAGCAGAAATTTGGCGGACGACCTTATCACGAAATGACAGGATCGGATAGATCTTGGCAATGACAGCGGCAGGGTCGACCTTTGGAGGAGCGGCAAACTGCTGCGACTGCTGAGGCGCGCCGCCTTGACCTTGCTGGCCTGCACGGCTGCCGTATTCATTGCCGTATGGTGCGTATGAGTCGTCCATGCCACGGCTACCGTATCCTTGTTGGGCATTGTGCGCCGCCTCGGCGTCCGCTGACGCCTGCAAGCTTTGGGCCTCCTGGACAAGAGATCCAGTACCGGGGATGTTAGCAAGTAGTGAAGTCAGACCACCAAGTCCGTTGTTGCTGCTACTGTCCCCACGCTTTTGGCCAGATTCCGCTTGCGAGAGCGCAGCATTAAGCTGATCAACTTCCGTCTGGTCGACCTCAGTCTGGGTCACATGGTCCGTTGCTTCTCCAAGAACAGAATGAAGAAAGTCGACTCCACCAAAGGTGCCTGTCACCAGTGGATAGACTTGCTTGCCTCTGAGGTTGATCATGGTGTTGGTACCAACGTGTGGAAAGACATTGTGGAAGCCAAGCTCTCGAAGAGCGAGCTCGGTGTAATTGGTATGTGCCCCCTAGATTCGCAATCACATTAGTGAGCCGTCTTCATAGGTTTTGCGCATGTTGACTTACAAAATCCTCCATACAATGTAGCCCCTGTCCTAGACACCGAAGAGCCTCGCAAAGATCTTCTTCACGGCCTTTGTTGACTCCTCGGGTATAGCATCTACCGAAGTGGATGCTTCTAGCGAAGCTCCATTTGATGTAGCCCAAGGAAGTTGCAATTTGTGCGTGCTCATTGGCGATGTAGTTCTTCATGCCAGTATTTGGGTCAATTTGCAACTCGATCGGCATGACCGGCCCACGAAGCCGTTGATCGAATTGGCGAGCATCCGCGTTGTCGGCATAGTCCTTGGGGTTGTCTATGTGCTCTTCTGGCCTGTAGACGCCTAGTCGCTCGGAGGTCACCTCAAACTCCGCAGTGGCATATCCAAAGGACATGAATGCTGTAAAAAGATTAGCTGAAGTCCACGTGGCTCAGTGAACAAGGAAGTCTTACCAAGAACCCAAACAAGCACTCGAATCGTGTCGGCCGGAACGCCCTTCAAGGTGCCTACATCGACGGCTTGGCTGTAGTCTCGAAGCCAGTTGCCAAAATAAGCTCTCTTGATCATCATACTCGTCCATTTGTGGCCATGGATGAAAGCGACCGTCTCCAGCAGGTCCTCAATATCACCATGTCGCCAGTTGTGTCCCTCGATCTTCGAAATTGAGGCAATGTTTCCTGCTCCGAAGGCGGCTGCAGGAGACGCAAAGAGGACCAGCCCCACGAGGCATACCAGAAGAAAAGTCGACGTCCGCGTCATATTGAAGTACTGGAAAGGCCTGTCCTTGCGTAGGTTCCAGGATCAGAAAGCCAAAGGACTATTCGGGTGTTCTCAAGGTAAATATGAGCGTTATGAAGGTGCTGCGCCTAAGATGATTGTCCTGCAGGTTACAAGCATGAAGAGAGCAGCTGAAGGTGGGTCAGCGTGTGGCTGAGCTCAGTTCCTCAGTGGCAGGGGATTCCCGTGTGAGTTGTCGACACCGCGTGTTCTTGTGATGATGCAATGACGTTGCCGACTCGTTTAGCAGCACCCCGTTCTGCTCGCGTTGATGCTGACTTTGCTTTGGTGATGTTGTGTTCGAAATTGCAGGTCAAACTTGGAAGCAATGACGAAGTGGGACAAGCAAGGCAGAACTTCAGGCCAACACGCTCGGACCACATGCTGACTCCGCCTGCATCCGCTTCGACTTCAGCCCAAAATCCTCCGCCGTTAGACTCCTGAGGACCGACGACATCTACCTGAGGCGGCAGCGAATGTGACCACCAGAGTACTAGCGCCATTTGCATGTGAAAGATGGGATCACCATGAACAGCACGCCTGCAAGAGTACCCCAGTCGCCGAGCTCCCAAGACTCACTACCGTGATGGCAATCTTCCAGCCAATGACGAGACGCATAGATTGACCGCACGCTTGTTTATTCTCTGCGAGAGATTCACTCTATCGAGCAGACTTGGAGGAGGTAACGGAGCGAAGCCTGTATCGGGATTCCTTGATAATCATGTCGGCCAACTACTGGGACTCGACCCAGGCCAAGTTCTGGACTTTCACCAAGGCTGAACTGGCAGAGCTGAGAAGAGAGTTGGAAAAGGCAAACCAAATTCTGCACAACAAGTATCCTCTGCCGGATCGGCGTCTCGTGAGTATTTTTCTTCAGCAGCAGCTCGTCAAGCTGGGTCGACGCATGGCTCTGCGGCAACAAGCTTTGGCGACTGCTCAAGTCTACGTCAAAAGATTCTACTTACGAGTCGAGATGCGAAAGACAAATCCATATCTCATCATGGCGACCGCAGTCTACCTCGCTTGCAAGATGGAGGAGTGCCCGCAGCATATCCGGCTCATGCTGGGAGAGGCTGCCAGACAGTGGCCCGAGCTGGCAGTGTCAGAGACGAGCAAGATAGGAGAGTGCGAATTCGCCTTGATCTCGACTCTTTCTTCTCGATTGATATGTCATCACCCGTACCGAACTCTCTCAGAGCTGTCTCCGGTGTTCGGACTTTCTGCAGAAGAAAATCAGCTAGCGCACTCGATCATCAACGACAGCTACAACACGGATCTCCCACTTCTGTACCCTCCACACATCATCGCTATCACCGCGATCTTCTTAGCAGTCGTCTTACGACCGCCGAGTCAGCCCGCCGGACTACAAGCTCATTCGACACACGCATCGCCAGGCCAATCATCACCGATCCAAGGATCTCCTACGTCTACTTCCGCACCTGGGTTCTCACCGAGTTTGAATAGCAGCGCTGCAAACCAGGCCCTTCTTGGTGGATTCAGTGGACTGAAGCAAGCTGGGCCTAAGCTGAGCAAGCTCATGGACTGGCTAGCTGAGAGCAAGGTGGACATGGCTTCGATCGTTGATGCAACGCAAGAGATGGTCAGTCTATATGACTTGTGGGAGAGTTACAGCGAGCGAGCATGCAAAGAAGGCGTCACGAAGTTCGTGAAAGATGGCAGTGCGACCGGCAGCTCGGGTGTTGGCCCGAAATGATCAGATGGCAATCAGCATCACCAGTGGTTTGCCATGTGCTCTCATCATGCAGATGCAAGCGCATCCTGATAATGGGTGCGACTGCATGGTCTCTCACCGCTTCTGGGATGGATGACCGGCTCCTCCTCAATATTTCCAAGGTTCACGTGGATGGATTTTGCCACCAAAAGTGTCTTCAACTGCTTACACGCCTGCTCTTCTCAGTGTTGCCAGGCCTAGTTCATCGAGAATCTTTGGTCACCTTAGCCGGCTCTTGAAGTGCACTGTGCCACAGCGAGAAAGCAAGCAATATATGAGATGCTGAAGCGTCTTCCGCGTCTTGTTGATATTGATGGCAAGTACATCATACCTAGGCTAGTCGGGGAAGTTGCGTGGTTCTTCGGCGGCTCTCCGGGCCGTAAATATGCGAAGAGCCAGTCCACTTTGAGATGTGCGTCACTCGACATGTCTCAGAGCTGCTCTCCAAAACTTTTCGGCCTGCTTTTGGAAGAGACACGACTGATGTCGACTGCTTCATGAACATCCTCTCACAGACTTGAGTATCCGGGCTTGATCTGGATTTGGAACTTGGCAAAGTTTGTGAGGCCCGCCAACCCCTATTGAATACGGGCTCTGCGCCTCCACAAGCGATCACTAAGAAAGACTCAAAAGCCTTACGATGCGATCGAATATCAAAGTTTCTGAAAGTTACGAACATACGAACAGAAGTTCTTGCCGAGCGCCTTGAAATGTTTTGTACCTCATGCCGACTTACCTATGTCTTTGCCAAAAGCAATCGCGCCAATGGCGCTCAAACGGTCGATCCCGGCTCTGCCGTCTCTCGCATCCAGCACTACGCGGGCAATGCATAGCTCTGCCACATCTGCACCGCAGTCCACGCGCCAACCGCAAATCCTTACAGGAGGCAAACATCGCCGTCTGGTCACCCAAACAACGACGACCACGCCATCTCGACAACCGCAAACAATCAGTCAGGCACATTTCCAAGTGGTCTCCAAACCTGGTTTCCATGGTCAAACAGAAGTCGAACTCAACCTTCACGGAATCCTGGATCGCTTGCGCACCGTCTTAGGTGACGTTCCATACGGCCGATCAGAGAAAGCATTGAGTCGAACGCCGTTGAGGGTGTTGCCGGCGGTGAACCCGCAGGTGAGAGGAAGTACGATTACGTTCAAGGTTTTCAATGGGCAGGACGAATTGCTTCGGAGGGTGGCGGAGGAGTTGAAGAAGTTGCCTGGGGTAGAGAGGGTGGAGATCGCGGAAAGCTGAATCGATGGGTATCATTGGTGAGAGGGAAGTGGTTGATTTGCTTTACGAGCAGTGCGCTATGTCGTATCGGCCGTCATTATCGCTGTCGATTGGAATACAGCCGTTTCCTTTGACTAGACATGGGTGATCCTGGTGTTGCAATGCTGTCAGCTGGCTTTTGATGCTGCAATGCTGTGCTTTCGGCACTCCATACCTGTGTACATGCCAGAGCATGATCGCCTCCAATCCAACAGGATCCTCCTTCGCAGTTCTATCATGGCTTAGCGAGGCCGTCCAGTATCATGAAGGCATACGTACCCAGTGACCTGCATCTGCAAAGACTCCTGCTGCGAGAGCTAAGATTGTGGTGAGGAGCTGGAGCTTCATGGCGGTCGAATTGGAATTCAAGATCCGTTCGCAATGTCGTTCCTGCGCTGAGCAGAGGCGACGTCTTTGCGCCGTCTTATACCTCTCTGTTCGTATGGGCAATCACACCTACCGTAAGAGGATAGTCGTATTGCTCTACAGGCTATCGTCCGGTAGTTCACCGAGCTAGCACAGACAACGTTCGGCCTTATGATGGCACCCGGTAAGGTCTCGGATAAGGCTGAAAGCCGCAGCTTGACCGCGGCGTGTCAATCTGAATTCGAGTACTTCTGAACATTGCCCATTCCTTGATTAGTGAGAAGTGAGCGCATTGACTTAGTGTCGGCTTTCATAGCTTTGAATGCAGGAGTAAGCAGACGGAAAGGGGGAATCATCGGGGGAAGTAGCCATTTTGAGCATGTGGTATTAGCACTGATATGTCGCGCTACCTCATGTTGCATTGAGACTCGTATATGAAGGGGTTAGATGTCCGAATCCGTCAGCAGTAGATCCTGGATTTTGGTGTCGAAGGTGTTGTTGATGAATGAGAGGTCCAGGTAAGGTGTATGGGAGGCATGGGCCGCTTCAAACTCTGTTTAGCCGACGACCGAGAGTGTGAGAAAGGCCTACGCCCACCTCACCTCATACCACTCATCAAACACCATCATCGACATTCATTCTTGAGACATTCCACGGCATTTCCATTTCCGTTCTTTCACGCGTACTCAACACGTTCGGTCTATGCCGCCCGTTCTTTCAGGACTTCATGGCTCGCGACGCGTTCGGACCCGTGTTGCATCTCTCGAGTATGTCTACACTTCCACGGGCACGTCGCGTCGGAGCCTGCACACCGCAGGGACATCTACTTGGACATTCTTCGAGACCTCAAGAGGCTCCAAGTGATTAGCAAGTTCGCTCGCAGCGGTGCGTAAACAAAGGTGAGCACCAGAGTGCCACGAAGGCGGCAGGAAGATGGCATCAAGTGCAGCTTTAAAAAGCCTGAATGGTCATATCGGCCAAAGTACGTCCCGTCGAATGATCTTGAAAGCGGATGCTCCTTCCATCAACAGTTGAAGAGATGCCCCTCGTCTCGGACGAAATCCCGTTCGCTCGTCCGAAGCGGAAGCGACAACAAGGGTTTGCCCCGAGCTTGCCGTTTCCGAATGTTATAGGTCGTTCCGTGTGTAATAACAATCTCGTTCTCAACCCGAGTCGCATCGGAAACACTACTGAACAGCAAACATCATCAACATCACCTAAGATATCTTTTGCATGGCTCTAAGCGAACCTCCTACGACAAGTCCGAACGCGAACATGGCGCGAAGCGCCAACTTCACATCACCAGTTCACCAGCGCATCCTGGACGAGGCCAAAACACAACCTACACCAGGCTCCGTCCGTGGACCTGTACCATTTCTCAATCCGACTCGAGCGCGATTTCCACTTGCAGCCATTCCCGATGCGCCTAAAGCTGCCAAAACTCCTCAAGCGACAGAAAGCCCGCCATCGCAGGATGCCCAAGTGGAGTGGCGCGCAAGAGACAACAGAAAAGGTAATACAGCGACTTGCTTGTGACGGGAACGAATCATTTATAAGGGTCAGGACGTCATATCCTGGTTGTTCCGCCAGATCACAAGACCACGGACTCTCCTCAGCTCACTCATACAGCCCCGGCCGTAATGCGAGGAATAGGCCGTATGTTCACCAACCTCGCTTGGTGGGACATTTCCTGGTGGATCGCGGTTCTCTTTTCTGTAGGCTGCGCAATCTTCGTCGTCTGCGGATTCTTCTACTGGCTCCCGCTGGCAGCGCCGAGCACAGAGTTTCCGGGCGAAATTCTCATCGGCGGAGGCGTCACGGCATTCATAGGCGCTACGCTCTTTCAAGTCGGCGCGGTCCTGCTTGTCATCGAAGCTGTGAATGAGAACCAGACTAGTTGTTTTGGTTGGGCCATGTACCAAGCAATTGGCCATGATCATTCCGACTCCGATGTCGAGCAGTCTCTTTCAAACAACAGCCGAGCAAGACGAACTGACTGCTCGCACCACCACGGAACTGGACTCCATCGCTGCGCGCATCTCCAGCATCCAGCAGCCGGACGCAAATGGGAATGGTGGCCGACATGGTAGGTCTCATTTTCTTTGGAGGTGGAATTCTTGCTGATGCTCTTTCAGGTACGAGCTCACATCGCACTACTTTTGGGAAATTGGCTTCCTCGCATCTTTTACAGAAGCAGTCGGAGCGACAATATTCTACATTTCTGGTATCATGGCACTTCCTGGCATTTACAACAACATCTCCACGCCAGTACTCTGGGGAACTTACTGGTTGGCGTTCCTCGTCGGAGGTGTCCTCTTCGTAGTCAGCTCTGCCTTCTATATGTTGGAGACGCAGAAGACGTGGTGGAAGCCTGCGCCTACAGTCCTTGGCTGGTGGGTTGGAGTATTCAACATGATTGGGAGTGTCGGTAAGTGTTTGTTGATCCCTTCAGACCGAGCCGTTGCTGACTGGTCAGGCTGGACGATCAGCGCTGCATTTGGATATTGCTTGGAGAGCTGGTGTACCTATCAGAGCGATCTCACACTGATATGGGCAAGTCTGGCCTTTTTGATCGGAAGCCTGATCCTCTGGTACGAGGCTCTGGACAAGTATCCCGTGAAGAGAGCATCGAAAGCCCAGTAAAGCCAAATCAATGAAGCAACAGAACGGACTTCGGTCCGGACATTTCGACCCTAACGCCCTCCAATATCCGATCCACATTCTTCGTGATGCGGCCACGCGGGATCACGGCACAGACGGCACAATGAATTCGCGACCTTCTTGGGAATGTTAGAACATTTGGAGTAGGCGATTTTGCTGATGCCAGTATGAGAAGCAGCAACGGTAGGGGCGCCATTTGACCATCAACAGCTCCAAGGCATGAGCAGCCTGTTCAAATCCAATCGATACTCGGCTCTGCAGGCTTGACGCTACAGTAGCACAAACGATCCAGTGCAACGGAACCCCCGCGGACAGCCGCGAGCGCGGTTGCGGTGCCCCTTGGTTGGCTCTGGTATGTCTTGGCAGCCTATTTGGTGTTTACCTTACCTTCCGCTTTCCCGTTACAGCTGTTTCTTCTGTGCTTCTTGCTGAGAGCCACTGACCGTTTCCCACAAGCAACAAATGCTCGTTCATCAGCGATTATGAATGACTATGCTCCTCTACCGCATCCCTGCTGCAATGCTCTTGCACTTGAGCTTATTCATCTTCGCAACCCAAGCTGCAGACTTTTGGAAGGACTTGGATCATTACGACACGCGCGGCATACCCATATACCAAGGATCGAGGCCCACAGACTTCAATCTGGAGAGACGACAAGCACTTCGAAGCCCTTCGTCCTACCAGCAGACCATCACAGCTACTACTGTTGGACCAGATGGCTTTACTACCGTTCCGTACGCTACCAATGGGCAGCAGTGCTCGTCGATTTCCAACGACATATATGCGGTCTATGATACCTACGGAGTCCAATATTTGTACATTTGCGGGGGCGCGATCACCGGTGACATCGTCGGTTCCATGGCAGGACAGAATTGGAGTGCCTGCCTTACAGCCTGCGATTTGGCTTCCAATTGCACAGGAGTCTCATACAATGACGGAGGCAATTACGGGGTCATGTCAAACGGAGCAGGAAGGTGCACTTTCAAGAGTCAGAATGGGATGTACTTTACAACGACAGGCTCTGGACAATTGATTTCGACACGCATGGCGGGAATGCAGCGACTGAGGTATCAGATCAGTAAGTTTGCGTGAGCGAAAGATCGGAGGTGGTTGTGATTCTGATCTGATTGAAAAGCGTACTTTCCGACGACCACCACAACACGGACGACTTCCATAGGAAGCCCAATCACACAAACGGTCTCGAACTATGTGACGGTGACCAGCACCGCGACATATAGTACCACCTCGCTTGTCACCTATACGACGAGTACGGTCTTCTCGACGACTCAAGTTGTTACAAGCTCGGGTGAGTCTTTGCATCATAGGGAGATCTCGCATGCATATTGAAGAAGACTTTTGCTGAAACCTGGCCGCAGGAAATTTGATTACCCAGACATTGGTCTCAACTGGTTTGACAACGGTAGTCAGCACTGAGTCGTCGCTCTACCAGACTACGTTCGTGCCAACTGCGACAGTCATAAGTACTCAATCGAGTAGCGTTACAAACACTATCCAGGGAACCACAGTAAGCGACAGAACACGAAAGGTTGTAGTATTGCATAGGTATTGACGCTTTTCGCAACAGACTGGCATTGCGACACAATATCCTACAACAACACTGGTCGAGATAGGGGCCCCTGTTTTCACGACCGCTCCTGTAGAAACATCCACGCTGGCTCCGCAGAGCACGACTCTACCAGCAGTCACTTCAACAATTATCAGCACCCAGATTACCACCTCGAGCTATCCGGTCACCAGCACATATTCCTCGCTTCAAGATGTCACAGTGACTACAAGTACTGTCATCCCGACCTTGCAGGTGTTAAGTGTCTCCGGGAGCCCGATCACAAACACTCAATATTCGACATCGTACACCACGGCGATAATCTCCCAAACATCGACCTACTTTACGACCTCCTGGTCTACCACTGTACAGTCCATATATTCTACCAGCACAGTCATCAATACTATTCAAGGCACGACCACTGGAGTAGGCACTAGCTACCCGACCACGACGCTGGTCCAGACGGGATCACCGAGCTACACGACTGCGCAGGCCGAGACATTAACGCTGCAGGCTTCGACCGTGGTTCTGCCTGCAGAAACCACGACTATCACAAGTACTGGAAGTACCTTGACTAGCTCTCCGATTAGCACGACGGTAATCTCCACACAAGAGGTCACTCTCACCACTTCGACGGTGGTAAGCACGGTATTTAGTTCTACAGTCTCGGGTAAGAACTCTTTTCCAGCGGCGGAACCGAAGTGAGAAACAAGCTCTGACATATTTTGACAGGAAACCTTGTCAGTTTCACCCGCATTTTGACTTCGACATCTACATTCGTCAGTACAGCAAGCTCGCCGTACACGTCTGTTATCCAGGAGACTTCGACCGCATTTGCTTCTCTCACAAGCTCTATCACCAGCACCATTCAAGGCACGTCGACAGATATACGAAGCAACTATCCAACAACGACCGTCGTTGCTACTGGCTCTCCGATCTACACCACAGCCGAAGACCCAGTCACTTCAACGCTTCAGGCAGAGACACAGACGCTACCCGCGGTGACAGGTAGTATTACCAGCACGGTGACTACTTCGTCTGGCTATCCGGTCACAACTACCTATCAGACCACGTCCGATGTTCTCATCTTAGCAACTTACCGTCGAACCACCACGCTGACCAGCTCGGCATCAGGACGTCTTATTACGCAAACCCTAGTGTATACTGGGATCGGTACAATAACCTCCACGCAAAGCTCTCTGTACACAAGTGTCTATTTTCAGACGACCACCGGAATTGCTACATTGTCTAGCACCGATATCAGAATGATCCAGGGGACGTCGACTCTGATTGGGACGAGCTACTTTTCAGGTACTGAGACTGCAACTGGATCGCCGCAGTATACTCTCGTGCCCTTTTCAGAGACAAACACGTTGCCTCCACAGTACACGACCTTACCTGCAATAACAAGCTCCGTCACAAGCACGCAGACTTCCACAGACCGACTTCCAAGTACTTCAATGCTGGTGTTGACTCAACAAACAACCGAGCAGCAGACGCTGTTCTCAACAACTACTTTGATTTCGAGTATATCCGGCCAGCTGGTTACACGAACACTTGATTCTTCTGCGAGCCTTACCATCACCAGCACATCTAATTCTCTCTACACAAGCGGCGTGCTGGTAACATCGATACAAGTCTTCAGAGAATCCAGTACCGAAGTCGATCAAATTGGGGGAACACAAACAATCGTTGGCTCAACCAACCCAACCGTCACAGAGGTCTATACGGGCTCTCCATTATATTCGACAGCTCCAGTGGTTACTTCAACCTTGCCGGTGCTGAGCACGACGCTGCCTGCAGTCACAAGCTCAATCACAAGCACACAGACTGCCACCGATCGAATTTCCAACACCTCCATCCTGGTATCAACGCAGGAGACTACCAACTTCCGGAGCGTCTTCTCGACAACGACACTAGTCTCAAGCATATCTGGCCAGTTGATTACACAGACTTTGGTAGTATCCTGGGCCCCGACGATTACCAGCACCTCTAGCTCTCTTTATACCAGCGGCGTCTTGCAGATACTGACGCAGATCTCCAGCGAGGGGAGTACCACGATTGCACAGATTGATGGGACCTCAACTTTCATCGCCTCGACCTATCCAACTATCACACAGGTCTATACGGGCCCTCCGCGATACACCACTGGCTTCGAGGAGACGTCCACTCTTCCGCCACGGACCGTCACGCTGGGGGCGGTGACCAGCTCTATTACGAGCACGGTACCCACAAGGCTCAGTCTGCCGTCCACTTCAACTTTACAGTCGACTCGGGTGGTCTTCTCGACCGCTTTGTACTCCACAACCACTGTGGCGATATCGACTGCTTCTCCTAGAACGCAAACGGCAACGCAGGTGTCGACTTCGATCAACAGCGTGACCAGGACCACGAGCTCCCTGGCGATTGGCTCGATCGTGGAAACAGCAACAGACCTATCTTCTGATGTTCAAACCTCAACTTTGATCGATCAGCAGACCTCAACGGATCTTGACATCGCTTATGGGACGGAGACTACTATTCTCGACGGCTCTGCTTTGTACACGACGGCACCGGCGGTTACCTCGACCTTGCCCGTGTTGAGTGAAACGCTTCCAGCAATCACCAGCAATGTCACCAGCACAGCCTCGGTTACGCAGAGCTTGCCGTCTACGACGAGTCTTCTTTCGACGCAGGACGTGAATGCGACTATGACTTCGGTGGATCCTCTGACTGTGGTCTCAAGTGTTTCTGGTAAGAGTCCCGTCGATGTTCGACTGTTGAAGAGCACCTCCCAGCAAACGAGCACCAGAATTTATTCTCACTTGGGAGATGTCCCGACGCAAGTACTGACCGGAAGTCGCTAACCCTTTTGAACAGGAAATCTGGTAACCCAAACGGAGGTGTCAACCGGCACCAGCACTGCTACCAGCACCGAAATTTCATCTCTCGAGACCACGCTTCTAGCCACTACGTCTCTCCTGGAGACACAGCAGACAACAGTCGAAAGCACTCAGCTAGAAGACGCGTTGGTCTATTCCACTGGCTACGGACTCCTCACCACATCAGTTGCAGGGTCGCCGATGCACACGACCGCCCCTCCAGAGACTTTCACCCTTCCTGCAAGCACTGAGTATCTATCATCTCCTTTGTCCTCACCCTCATCTCCGGCTGTTCCTTCACCTTCGACTTCGCCTTCGACTTCGCCTTCAAGCTTAGGCTCAGTCTCGAGCTTCTCTTCATATAACATGACGACCAGCGAAAGCAGTCTTGTCTTTCCCTCGACGTCTTCCACAGGCGTCGGAGAAAGTTCAACTACCAGTCCTCAGAATAGCAGCTCTTTGAGCGCGACATCGGCGCCTTTCACCAGGTCCACTTCTTCAAGCTTGTTATCGAAAGAGGTGGACCTTACAAGCACCACGTCCACAGGCATTTTGGGATCCTTCACTACCTCTTCCGGGTCGCTAATCTACAGCACGCCGACCATCGACAGCAGTTCAATCCTTTCCCCGATTTCTTCTACGGTGCCCGTAGAAGGCTCATCTACCAGATCTTCGAGTAGTCAGTCGCTGAGCGCGACGTCTGCTTTTTTAACTGGGTCTGCTTCACCAAGCATGTCACCGGGACAGGAAAGTCTCACAAGCACGACTTCTTCAATCAGTGCTCAGCTCAACACGACCTCATCTTCTGGTGGACAGGGAAGTTCTGCTTTCAATTCCCAGAGTAGTGGCCTTACCACTGGACCCACGTCCTCGATCATTTCAAATTTCACACAGCTAAGCTCAACACCGGCTTCCCTCACAATCAGCGCGACCAGCGAAATGGCTTTTCCGACCGAGAGTGTCTCTTCGAGTGCAGCATCAGGATCCAGCAGCTCCTCCAGCGTTCTAGCATCGAACCCGTCGCGGACAAGCGGCACTGCCGTATCCGAATTACAGACAGTCTCGTCTTCATCATCTTGGGTCTTGAACCCAACCTCGACGCGATCTCCAACCAGTTCAGGCTTAGTGTCGACACTGCCATCGACAGCAGCATCTGCGGTGACCAGCACGCAGGAGACTCTAAGCCCTTCAAGCGAGCCTACCAGCTCTTCAGCGGGCGTTGTTACGTCTCAGAGCATCGACACTGCTGAGCTGACGTCCAGCACTACCTCTGTGGTCTCAAGCTCTACGCAAAATTTCCAAACGACCGTCGTTGCGGCCGCCTCATCCACCAGCATTCGGCCTCAAGGTTCTCCCTCGCCTTCCTGCTTGCCAGCTAGCAATGGATCTGCATGCGGCCAATACGTGAATCAAACTTGCAAGGACATCAATGGTCGACCGTACACTCTGCAGTGCAATGTCACGGCCACGAGTGGGATTGTCATCAGGCTCTTGAGTCCACTCTACCGAGCCCCTGGTTTCAGCAGTTGCGTCGCTTCGTGTGATTATGTGCCTAGCTGTATCGCTGTCACATACAGCAATCAGACGAACAGCTGCACGTACTATGCAGATGTCACGAGTACTGGTCCTGCAAATGGGCTTCAATTCGCCATTGCTCCGGATGCCTTGCCGAGTACTACTTCTGGAGTGCCCAGTGAAAGTACTTCGACTCTGACGCAGCTGGGAACAACATCCATCAGATTGTCGGCATCAGTATCTTCTCCAACCGAGCCTTTTGCCACTGCATCTATATCAGGCTCTCCGGAATCTTTTGCAGTTGGGACGTCTCCAACAACACCGGAAAGCACTCCCCCGAGCGGACAGATGACCCCTGTCAGCACCTCCGGGTCGACTAAAGAGTCTACTTCTGCCCAGAGCGGCCTTTCGCAGGCGCCTTCGGGCGTCGTTGGATCGTCTACAACTCGGCAAAGCTCTTCGACTAGTCCACAAAGTCCAGAAAGCTCTTCGAGCTCTCGAAATATGTCTCTCAGCTCAAGTGCGTCTGGGACGTTGATGATATCGACAGCTGTACAGGAATCTTCATCGACTTCGACAAGTTCCGCGGTTCCGACTGAGTCATTGGGTCTCAGTTTCAAGCCTAGTTCGACCTTGACGGGCTCCGGAGAAACGTCTCGGAATCTCACAAAGACTGCATCGCCGCCATACTCTACAGCATCAGACACTGGCGTTCAGTCATCCCTGACTACATTCATCACAACTGCCAGCACTCTACCCAGTGAGACGCTATTCTCGCAGGCGACTCTATCATCACAAGTCACCACCACCGCATTTGTCAGCAACTGGACCATGATCAGCGAATCCGTAGAGTTCATCACTGTGTTTCAATACCCATCTACATGCCCTCTCAGCACAACAACTGTATATATGACTACTTCGGTGCTGGCCTGCTCGGATAATTCTTCGTGTACATGGTAGCAAGGCATGATTGGCTTAAGCGTCGGCGTTGGGAGGAAGCACATATTGAAAATCAGGAAGACGAATTCGTAATCAGAATGAAGGAACTTCATGAAAAGCACAGTTAGCTATCATTTGAACCCACCTCCTTTGTCTTGCGCTCTGAATATCGCTCCTTCCCCTGTGTTGCCTGTGTGGTTTCCGTCAAGAGTGAATCGTTCCTCTCCTTCTTTTCCTTGTCATCCTGCTCACTGGTGCGCGAACAGTACACCTCCAGCCCACTCAAATTGTAGACCCAGCTCGTGGTATGTGCGCAGTCATCCGGGCATAGTCTGAAGCAATTGTACTCGACATCACAGTCGTTGAGCCACATCATCTCTTGCGGCGTTCTTCTCGTGCGAGCATTGGATTTGACATGCTGGAGTGGGAGACCAATGTACAAAGTTGGTCGGAGATGACGCTCGCGCCCAAGTAGAGTATCGTCCCACCCAAAGAAGGGAGCCATGGTGAAGCAGCCCTCTCGGAGAAGCTCTTCCGCTTCCGGCTCCCAAAGGACATCAAATCCGAGTGATTCGACGAAGTCAATCGCAGCGTCCTCGAACTCTGGCTCTTGGGCGAAAAGCTCGACCGTGGAGTCTGTGGATTTCTGCAAGTAGTGCACGAGTTCCAGAAAGACCACGAGCTGAAATAGCTGGTGTCGACTTTCTTCCTTGTCCTTGTTCACCAGAGATCCAACACCCATCAGAATGGCAGTGGAGATATTCCAGCCGTTGCTTGGTCGATTCTGCTCGAGCTTGTCCAGGAGACGTTGGCGGCATGGCGAGGCCATGAAGTTGCTGCGCTCTTCTTCGAACATCTCGTGGAGCGACAGGGAGCGACTTTTGATGAATTTAGGCCATCCTGACCTCGTCATGGCTTCTGTTGAAGAGATAGTTAGTAGGCTCATCAGCCAGATGATACTGACAAAGAAGATTTCCCAGCTCACCTGTCTCGACACAGGCTCACTGCCTGTGGTAACTTCGTACGGCAGATTCGCGGCTGCCAAATTTGAGCAACCTCTTATCTCGAGGTTGACGCTTGAATTCAAACCATCAGCCGACTTCCGTCCATTCTTGATCTGGAAGAGTTTTTCGTTTGTGTTGTAAACTGTGCAGCACTGTCGTGCTAGCGCCGTTTGCTCTGGTCCGTGCACACTGCCCGTTTGCAGGACAACTTGTCTTGCTTCGCTAATTCCATATGCCAATGTGTCAACAACAACCGCGCAAGGGAGTTGTGATCAAGTGTTAGAATGTGTGACTAGAGCGCAACTGGTAGTATCAATGCCAAGTTTCTTCCGCATTTCTTTTGTCGTGTACACATTTGCGCTTCTCGGTCTTTACCACTTCTCCATCATAGGCCTAATATCAATCTCATTCGTAAAGCATCTCTTGCTCTGCACATGCAATCCCCAGTACGCATCCGCAATTCCATCTGCCTCAATCTTTGCCTCCGGTGGCTGATCCTTCAACCATTCCTTCGTCCTTGGAATATCAATGACTCCGTCGATGACTGCGTGTGCAACGTGTACGCCTTTGGATGCGAACTCCTTGGCGATACTGGTGCTGAGCGCACGCATGGCGAACTTGGCCGAGGCGAAGCCAGACATCAACGCGTTGGCCTTCACAGAAGCGGTGGCACCAGTGAAAATGAGAGTTGGCGGGTGCTCGCCGGAAGGCACGTGCTTCAATAGAAGAGGGAGAGTGGCCTGCGAGAAGAGGAAAGCGCCCTTGACGGAAACTTCATGGCCGCCTTGGAATTCATCCAGGGTCATCTCGAGAAGGGGCTTCCTCGCGAATCTTCCGGAAGCATTGAAGATTGCTGCAGCTGCTGGAACATCTCCGAATTCCTTGTTGACCTGTGCCATGGCGTTCTTGAGGCTGTCTGGCGACGAAACATCGGTGGAGATGCCAATGGCTTTACCACCGCTGCCGTTGATTTCTTTGACAAGAGATTCGTAGTTGTCTGGGTTGCGGGCGAGGAGAACCACAGGGTAGGCCTTGGCGAAGCGGCGAGCTACCGAAGCGCCTGTTCCTGGACCGACACCTGCAACAATTGCGATCGCCTTGGAAGCCATTTTGGATGTGTGGGAGGAAAAGTGTGAGGAGAGGTGTTCGAGGCGAGCTGTGGAAGACAGTTTGTTGGTTGTTCCGATTTTGATCAAGAATGGAGGTGGAGGGACTAGCTATATCAATTGCCAATGTGAAGATGAAGTCTTCTAAGCACGCCTTCTGCTGCTTATGAGAGCAAGTGGTCGGGCGAACGCATTGACGCCGAGGAGTGCTATTTGATTTGTGATAGCTCTTGGTGATGGCGTCACTGAGGTATCAGTAATCTGGGGGCAGCTCTGCGGGGACAGCCTTAGGTAATCCCGAAGGTGATGTAGCTTTAGCTATTCGTGAGACCGCAAAGTGCAGAATGACTGCTTAGAATACGGGCGGATGATGTGTACGAGAAGCAGCCATATGCTCTCAAAACAAGAAAGTCGGAATATCGTCGACTCTGCTACGCTTCTTGAGATTCTTACTCTGAGATTCCACCACGCCATTCCTGCGCGTGCTTGAGGAGGTGGTTTCCTTTGAAGCCAGACTCTCTGCCTTCGCTGCCTTCGTCGGTCCAAAAGATGCTTCTGATGCTGGCTCTTCTTTGATCTTTACTTCTTGCTTGACCTTGATGGGTGACTGTGGTTGCTCTGTCTGCCTACGCCGAGCAAGAATCTCAGCGACTCTGGCGCTTCGATCGGCCTTGTACTCTGCCTTGATGTGGGGGCTGCTCGAAGCACCGTTCGATTCTGACGTGAAAGAAGCCTTGTTGCCGTTCAAGGTCTTTTGCGGAGGCGATGAGCTTTTGCCGAAGCTCTTCTGGCGCACTTTGCCAGCAGTCTTGTCACTTGCTCCTGATTTCGCAAAAGGCTTGAAGAAACCAGCGCCCTTCGATTCCATCTTTTCCTCAGGGCGGCGTAGGTAAGAGTCGTTGATCGTTGGCTTCGACTTAGCCTTAGGCGCTCGCATCGGTGCATCAAGGTCGTATTCGTCTTCGTCGGTCGATCCATCTTCAAGCACAGGCGACATCCTGGGCATTTTCGGGACTGTAGCAGGTGATACATCCTTCTTCCACTTGTTGCCTTTGCGTGGACTCCGTGAGTATCCTGCGGCAGCTCTTGTTGTACTCTTGGCTTTGGCCAACCCACTAACGTCCTGACTCGTGCCTGCTCGTTGACTAGCCGTCATTAACTCCGCCAACTGAGGATCCCTCTTGTACTCATCATCGCTTTCGCTCTCTTCCTCATGCTCAGGGTCGGCTCTCTTTTGCGCACGCTCCTGTGCCTCCAGCTTCATTCGGAGTGCCCGGCTTTGTTCTGTCCTTCCATCTGTTCCATGACCAAGCTTTCGCAGTGTCTCCTCCCCACGAGATTTGTGCAGCCTTCTAAGCCGCTGATATTCCGAGTGATGGATGTGCTGCGTGAAGAGCCGCGCGGTAGAGTCGAACTCATCCTCGACCATCATGTAGATGTCATCGGCATCAAATCCTTCTCTCATGTATTCGACTTCTGGCGCGGCCGGCGCGGCTGGGACGGGAGAGGTAGAGGGCGAGCGATCGAAAGCTTTCTTCTTTCCCTTCTTGTCGTCACGCGCTGGCGGTACCGTGTCGGGCAAGTCATTGAGATCGGAATCAACCAAGTTGTTGGGCGAGGACGAGCGTTTGCGGGGCTGTCGCTGTCGGGGCGCCGGCGATGATGAGAGAACTTCCTTCTTCTTCTCCTTCTTCTTTTCGGCTCCTTGGGCGAGCCATGGTAGTGTTCGCGGCATCGATTATGGAGTTCAGTTATCGCTGATCAACTGTAGCTTTCACGGCCGTAGCTTGACGCGCTTGAGTCGCGATGTGCGGATGTCAGAAAGGATGGCGATGGCGACACTCATGTCGATGACCCAGCAAGATCGGTCTTTTATCCAAGAAGGTTCTGGTCAAAGCGCGCAGCGTGAATTGCAAGTGAATGAATGTTGTTTGCTCAGAGAAGTTGAGGGCAGAAGTTCAGGCAGCTGCGCGGATAGTCGCGAGCTCGTGAAAACGGGCGGAAGCTCGGGCCAGCTGCCCTCCTCAACCGTTGCTCGCTGACATTGATGGACATTTAATCGACCAACAACGACTTTTTCTCTTGACAATGCTTGCTTTAGCTGTTTCGGCGGAACTCGAAGGGTACATATGCTGGTGCACCGGAGCGATACGATGCTAATGCTGCTACAGCGTGACCGACCTCCAGCCAGAGGACACCCAAGACACACCTTTCTACTACACCTTCAAGGTTCAATGCACCTCATGTCGCGAGACACACCCGAATTTCGTTTCTGTGAGCCGCTTTGTATGTGACACAGACACATGAGTCTGTGACGAGGTCTCATGAGTCTTTCAGGAGCAAAACGAGCAATCCGGCAGCAGAGGCGAAGCCAATTTCGTCTGGAGATGCAAGAACTGCAAGAGGGAACACTCTGCCAATATCGTCGACACTCTCAAAGCCTACCCACAGCAAAGCCCACCGAAGCTGCAAAACATCATCACCATTGATTGCAGAGGACTGGAGTTCACCGAGTTCAAGCCGGATGTGAGTGGCGCGAGGATAGCATATTGGCGAAAGACTCGTCGACGCTGATGACTTCTTGCTCCACAGGGCGACTGGAAAGCCACTGGCGTAGATTCTGGCACGAAGTTCACTGGTATCGACTTGACTGAAGGGGACTGGTTTGACTACGACGAGAAAGCCAGCGAAGAGGTGAGCATCAAAGACATCAAGTTCGAAATCCGCAGAGCGTGAAGCGTCCAGAATGCACAACTCAGTCTAACCTCGGAATTTACATCCCCAAATGCGATGAGAGCAGTGAGAATGAGAAAAGATCACGAATCTCGACCCATTGCTGCTTGGTACCTATGTCTTGCACATGTTCGGCGCCCTTAAAGCCAAAATCTGCGACAGCTCCAATGAAGTAGCTTACGAGACTGCGATGTGGCGCTTGCTACACACCAAATCAGCCTTACCACTCCCACTCACGACGAGTCAAACTCACATTGTTTGCATGGCTGTCTGATGATGCTCGGCTATCGCGCAACTCGCTGTCTAGCTCTAGCCTACCAATTGCGGCGGTTCAACGGAAATCCTACGACACGTTTCTTTGTCGCAAGATAACAACGTCATGCCGCACGGCAGTTCCTCTGTGCTGGAACTGCTTTGTCTTCCTTTTGTTTGATGTAGCAAGCACTTCATCTGTTCAAACGGCTTGACTTCCCGTTGACAGGTTCAATTCCTGTTCGCAGCAAAGACCAGACATGTCTACGGAACTCAAAATGACATCTAATCCAGAACAAATATCACCTCTATTGCAACTGCCACCAGAGCTCAGAAACAGGATCTACCACAGTTTATTCTGTCCTCGCGGCGAAGAGCAAGAAATATTCGAACTCACAGAGACCTGGCTTTCACCGGCCCTGCTCTGCACCTCCCGCCAAATCCGCGCTGAATGCACAGGCATCTTCTACGCCAACACAATCCTACAATTCAATGAGCCTTCCGTTCTGATACGTCGTCTAACAACCCTTCCACCAAAGACCATCGACCTCATTCCAGAGATTCGCTACGACACTTCAGAGATATGTGTCAAAGCTTCAAGCTGGAGAACCGCCTTCCGAGAGCTACCGGGTCTGGACGAAGACACGAAGCTAGAAGCACTGAGAGAGGAGCTCAAGAAACAAGGAGTGGAGTTGAAAATGGGCGTCTTGAGAGCGAGGATTAGGATCGGATGTCGTGGAGTTTGGAGTGCAGACCCGCTGAGTGCCGCTTTAGATGCTGTGAAGCAGGGTGAGTTGAACTTGGTGAATTGGTGGAAGGAAGAAATCATGGCTGATATTGAGACGCAGGCATCATGGTGGGACGGATGATGTTCATGTAAGAAGACGTCGTTGGGAGGCTATGTCGTTTTTGAAAAGTCTAGCAAAGACAGAGGGCCTGGCTAGTCGTACAGTACCACGAGAAGCGGCATGCCCCTTCAAGATCACCTCCTGTTCATATCCCTTGCCCCCTTCCGAGAAAGGTCTAATGTCTCCAGCTCTTTCGTTCGCTCACAAGTTGCCAAAGCTTCTCGGATACGTAGAATGGACCTCGTCGAGAGCTCGCTTGACATAATCTCCAGCCAGCGTCAGCTCAGCACACGGAAACGAGACCCAGAAGTCCGCGAAATCCTCCTGACAAGCCACTGCAAAGCCGCAGACCTGCTCCAATGGCGTACAGGGATTGAAAAGCAGCATCTTTCTCCAGCTTTCCACCCCCTCACTCTCCAGCTTCGAGAAATCCTGGAGAGACATGCAGAAGTCGTTGGAATATTTGTCCGCAGAATCGGGGTAGAAGTCCAAGAACAGGCCGGGCTTGGCGCGCCAGGTAATGGTGCGTGGTGTGCGGGTACTGGCTTTGATGAACATGGGGTTCACGCAGCCGAGTCGGGAGGGAGGAGTCGTGTAGCATGGTGGCGGCTTCTCCGGCAGCATCCAGAGAGCTTGCAGAAGCTGTTGCGAACCTTGAATCGTGTGCAAGAAGCGCTTGTTGACGCGCTGGCTGACGAAGATGAAGGCATTGGCTTTGCCGATGGCGTGCAGCTTGACTCGAGCTTCGCGGATGGTGGCATCGGTGGTGTCTATCTTGACTGGTTCGTACGCAAGGGCTTCGAGCAAGATTTTCTCGAGCAGCTCCGTGATGTTGAACACTCGAGTTGCGGCGTCCGTCCTCGCGGCAGTTTCGGCCGCCTCGTTCTCCGCCTCCTATTGTTCTCTGGTTAGCACGGAAGCCTGCTTGATTGCTGCGCGGAAACCTACCATGACCGAGGAGATGTTTTTGTTTGTTTGCTTGTGTGAGTGTTCGGGCAAATGACACGATCGCGCTTTTAAAGGCCAGTCAAGGGTCTGTGCTCCTCGGGAAAAGGGTTCCGCCGCCAGCATGTGAATCGACGCAGCAGTCAGGAATGCTCAATCTACAATATTCATGACTTTGAAGTAGACTTCCTCATGAAGAGTATGTTTAGGAAGCCTCTGGAAGAGTCAAAAATTCTTTGATGCCACCGAACCACGGCGGACAACACCGTAGCATACCTCAATGTACGACATTCGAGTAGCAGCACAGATTCCAAACTCCGCTGGAGATTTGCCGAAGGATATCATATGTACGCCATGGCCGTCGACAATCATAACCAGCGAGAAGATTTTGACGTGTCCTGAGATCCGGGGAACTCTCACTTGTCCCTTTAACATTCAAGTTGCTGTAGCTTCTGCTTTCACATGTTAGCGTCGGTAAAATTTCGGAACGTACTGATCCGTCGGCAAACAAATCTCAAGCCGATCAAACGCTTTCCTGCTTTCGACTCGCAACTTGAGGTTGCAGCAGCACAAACATGGCGACGCCTCCGGTATGCATCCCAAAATGCATCATTAGCCCTCACATACGCACACGAGGCTAACAACACCTTTTAGCCATACGAAGCTGCGCCACAGCCAGCGCCGACAAGCGCGGCCGTCGATGAGGTGCGGTCCGCGGTTGATCGAGTTTCCAACATCACGGAGCTCCTCGAGCGCATCTTGCTCGCAGTGGCAAGGAGCGGCGGCTGCTTGAAGCCCGAGAAGGGCCTCCAAACCCTCATACTCAGCCAGCGAGTCAACAAAATCTTCATGGCAACCATCAACAACTCCAACGAGCTCCTTCGCGCTCTCTGGATTCCGCCTCCTCCCGCTGGTCAGCATCCGGCGGACGTCTACGGATACAATCCGATTCTGGTGAATGCACGCAACCTCTCCGAATATGACAGAGCCACCCCGCGTATGGCCCAGCTCTCGTTCTCGACAAAAGGTATGGTTATCAGAACTCTATACCTGAAGCCCTGCCTTATCTTCGATTCGCCAAATTCTGGTGCGAGTTGGACACGCATGCATCTCATTGCTCCTGCAAGGGTCGACAGAGCGATCTGGCTACGAGCAGTCGAGCATGAGCTGCGAGACGCAAGTACGGGAAAGCCGTGGGAGCGGACGGGCAAGATGCCACTCGATAAAACGACTAGTCTCTCGGCACTTGAGTTTGTGGAGAAAGCGTGTTAGGAGTCGGCGAGACGTTCGGCGGAGGACAAGACGTTCTCCGACAACAAGTGGAGATTCTGAGGGATAGGCGCAACTAGTCTCACGCACTTGAAACCTGAATTTCAGTACGAACTCGTTGCACTCCAGCAAAGAAGAAACAAATGCTCCGGATCTCAACTGGTCATGGATGCAAATCCACTGGCTGTGCTGATACCATCCGAGACCTGATGCGTGACATTCAGTCGACTGAAATTCAAGGTCTCGCTCATGCTCCATTCACACTCGTTTCAACTCTCAGTGATCGCCTCGTCCTCCTTCGCCTTCGCCTCAGCCTTCAACCTCTTATGAGCAGCCAAGCCAATCACCCGCTTGTCCTCGACTGTCCTCTTGAAGTAGCTGCAGCTCTCATCGTGCGCTGCGTTACCCAGTTCTGGAACGCTTCCTTGACCCAAGTAAATCGCCTGACACTTCATGCAGAATTCCATGTTGCATCTGTCGCATCGCATGCGCGCGCACTTTTTTGCGAGCTCAATCTTCGTACCACACTCAGGACATGGCCGAATCCGTCCTACGAGCTGCTCGAGGTGGTACATGTGGTCGAAGTACTCGGTCGTCGAAAGGTTGAGAACCTCGGTCTTGGATGTTCCGATTGCCCAGTTGAACTTGGTATCCATGAAAACTTTCAAGTCTGCTTGGAATTGGTCGCAGGTCTGGCCATAGTGCTCTTGGTGGCCGCAGGCGGTGCAGTCCTCGTTCCCGCACTTTTCGCAATTGAAGATGCGAGAGTCGGGGTCGTGCTTTTGGATGTTCTGGCACTCAGCTTGGAGACACTCGCGCTCGCCGTTCTGCTCCATCTGCTTCTGTCTCCTGCGATAGAGGAAGCTATTCGTGACTTCATTAGCGGCTCATCCCCAACTTACTTTGCTTTCTTACTATTACTTACTGTGCCTTGTCCCTTGCCCCGAAAAGCTTCTTCTCAAGCAACTCATCCATATTCAGCTCCCCGTGGCAAGTGTGACACTCCAAAGTCGCGAATGGATTCTCGATCTTCGTGATCTTCAGGTATCTCGCCCAGCAGGAATTGCAGGTCCGGTTGCATGGCTTCGTAGTGCAAGTGTCGAACTTCTTGATCTGACTGGCATGGATGTCCTCATCAAGGCAGGTATCGCAGGTCTGTCTCTTCCGCTTGCTTGCCATTGCTCTGGTGATTGATTGAAGTGTGAAATTCAAGTTGGCTATTGATTCGCGATCGGATCAAAGTGTTGCTTGCAGCGGTCATCCAGTTGTGAGTAGGGAATGTGAATCAGCTCCAAAAGAAAGAGTGGGAATAGAAGACTCAGCGCTGGCATGTGACAGCTTCCTCGTTGAAAAGAGTCCATTCACGTGTCAGTGGTAAGGCGCAAGTGATATTGCCCATGGCTCAAAGCAACGTCACTTGAGCGTACTACTGCTTGCTCAACCCGTGCTTCATATACGGACTCTCCTTGAAATCATCATAAGCCAGCATCTGCATCTCGTCAGCAACATACCTCCCCTCAATGGAACTTCACTCACCATATGCGCATTCTTCACACTCATCACCGTCTCCTCCGCGCCCCTTTTCGCCACCTCATCCCCGTACTCCTGTATCACCGTCTCCTGCTGAGTCTCCCCATCTCGAACTTTCTTCATAGCCTCCACAAAATTGCTCGCGTCAAGAATCGCATGGTTGAGTCCCTGCCCCCGATAGGGTGGCATAGGATGCGCCGCATCGCCCGCCAAAGTAACCTTCCCACCTCTCGAGTCCCAAGGCCTTGCAATCCAGTACCCAACATCGACATACGGTAGACCAACTTCATCCGGAATCCAAAGAATCGCACTCCGAAACGGCTCCTGCAAATTGCTGCCCTTTTCCTGCACAATCCTCTTCAACTCCTCTTGGCTCAAACTTTCATCCTTCTCCCCCCTCCAGCAGACGAAGAGAAAGTACACCCAATCCTCCGGCTTCTCCGCATCAGGAACGTCCTGAATGCAAACATAGACGAAGACCTCCGGATGGATCATCATACTCCAAACCGGATGCGCTGTCCTTACAAACTTCGCCTTCTCGGCATCACCATACGAGAAAGTCGTCGATAAATGCACGATCCCCTCCAGCGGCTGACACTGCACTTCCTCCCTCTTCAAATCCTCAAACAACCACGGCCTAACCTGCGACCTCGGCCCATCAGCCCCAACGACCACGCTCCCACGCACCATCTCCCCATTCTCAAACCTCGCCTCCACTCCCCACTCCCCAACTTCGAGTCCCACCACCTTCCACCCAAACCTCACCCCAACTCCCTCAGAAATCAACCTCCTCAACTTCCTCCTACTAACCCTCACCAACCTCCCCTCAACGACCAACTCCTTCAACACCTCCCCTGAGACTCCATCATAAATCGGACTCCCATTCGTTGGCGGTGTGAGATAATCCAGAGTCGGATCCACACTCGCTTCCGAGATCAATCGTTTCGCAAGATCCTCTGGCAAGAGCTGTTCCATGAGCGGGAAACCCCAGTGCACGCCCATCGTCCATTCTTTCGGGCGGTAAGTTCCTGATTCTTCGGACTCGAAGATGGTGTAGCGGATGCCGGCTTTTTGGAGGCCATGGGCGATGAGCAGGCCGGTGAGGCCGGCGCCGATGATGAGAACGTGTGCTTCTGACATTGTTGAAGTGATTTTAATGTGTTGAATTCCAAGTGCCGGATGTTTCTTCAAGAGCGGGTGTCGTCGGACCAAGTTGGGGTTCCGACAGAATGCGGGCCAAGAGTCGGCTTCCTAAGGTACATGCATTAGAGCTGTTTCAAGAAGTTAAAGATGCTGTAGCTCGGGCCGTCTGATTGTCAATCACGTGTTTCTAGACTTCATGTCCTGATTCTTGTGGATTCTATTAATCCACTAACGATAGTACCCTTCACATCATCGTCTTGACATACGTGCATGCTCACGCCGCCGTGCCATCACCGCCACCACGGGAATCGCGCTGACGATTTCCACCATCCTGAGACCTGCCCTTGCCCTTCGGCCCAGAAGTCATCATCTCAGAGGACAGACTCTGGCCCCCTTGTGCGTCCAGGATGGTCGCCCCCGCCGCCGAGTCTCTGCCGTGTGCAGACGGCCAAGAGTCGCCAATCCTCTCTTCGACATTTGAAAAGCTCACTCGCCGCGGCGGTAATCCTGCTTGCCTGCGTCCGGCACGGTCCTCTGTACGCTCCCCCTCTTGATGTGGTTGGGTAGAGCTCCCAGGTGTTGGTAAAGACAACCGCCTCTGGCTGGCGCGCTCTCTCCGGTATCCAAGGCCTGCTCGCGTTACTGCGGCGGTCGTCGCTGTCTCTTGCACGCCTGGGTGCTCTTGGTTCGCTTCGCCTTGAGGTGGTGATACGACAGGGCTGTCCGGCGGAGGCCGTACGGCTTGTCCAAGGTTCATACGGTCTCTCCGATAGCCCAGAGCGGCTCGAGAGGTCGCAGCTGTTTGGTCTGGAGCAAGCAAGCCCTCGCTGCCAGTTGCTGTTGTATCCATGGGACTGATCAAGCTCGATCTTCGACGTTCTTCAGACTGGTCCAAATTATCTGAACCTCCACCACCTACGTTTGGAGGAATCGTCAGGAGTAACTTCTCGCGAGCATTCGAATGTCGACGGTTGCGCAGTGCAAGCTTCTTGTACTCGTGAGTGATCATGTCCTGGCGTTCGCGGTCTGGCTGGCTTCTGATGCGCTCGAGTTGTTCAGGATCCAGCCCCAAATCAGTCACATCTCTTTCCACGCCTGAGACCTTGATCTTGTCTCGAACTGAAGGATCTCTTGCTGGCGGCTCGGGTGGTGAGCCAGAAGAAATCTCCGAAGATGAATTGCTGCTCGGGGAGTCATCGTCTACTGCTGTTTCGTCCAGCTCCTCGGAAGATTCTTCAGAGGAGTCTTCAGGGGAATCCCCTGGGGAAGCCATAAGTCTACCTTCAGGTGAGTCTTCAGACGAGGACTCTGGAGAGTCACGCTCTGCCTCATTAGAGCCTTCAGCGGTTACTTCTGGTTGGCCTTCATCCGGAACTCGAAGACCCTCGCCAATATCATGAGCGCTTTTGCTGTCATTTAGTGACTGAGCCATGTGTCGTGGATAGAATTCTGGGGCATCTCCGCGGAGTGGAGTAACAAACTCCACACTGACTTCTCCTGCCTCGAGGGAATTCTGGGCATGCAAAGGGTCCGCCGGAGCCGACCTTGGAGGGGCTCGACCAACGGGTAGCAGCTGTACCGACGGAATTATTCCTTGAGTCCCCGCAGAGGTATAATGAAGTTGCCCACGAATGCGCAGAACTGGCTGAGTCGGATCAACGGGTGGATCAGGCTCCCGAGCCTCTTCGTCGTTGGTCGATCGCTGGCCTCCAATCCCACCATCAAGCCTCTGAGATTCCGCTGAAGACCTTGCTGATGACTCACTGCTGGAAGACCAGTTGCTCAAAAGTGAAGTCAACCATTGTCCGATACTCGTGCGCTGGCCCACGTTGTCACGTTCCAATTGACGACCAAAAACCTGTCCCGCTCTTCGCGCAGCTAGATTGCGCTTGCGGGTCTCTTGGCTGATGATCAATTCACTCGGATCTTCTTCATCGTCGCTGTCTTCCCGGTTGACCCGCTGGGCTGAAATTTCCTGGACATTCTGATTGCTCTGGCTGCCCTCCCCTGAGCGTTGCGGGTCATCTGACGAAGTTGAAGCTTTGATGACGTTCCAATTGTGGTTTCTGGAAACCTTCTTTGTGTAGGCACTGCCGGATGGAGCTGGCCCTGATGTATCTCCCGCAAAACTGATTCGACGAGGTTGGAGTTCACCTACAGAAGAAGCACGTGCGCCAGCAGTGATAGGGTTGATTTCTGACGGCTGTCCTCGGCTTCCCGTGATGCCGAAGTCAGAAGAGAAGCCGCTCGGACCAGGCTCGGCGTAAGGCTCATTGCGCCGCCTCCACTTCACAGGAAGTCGGATGTGTGGAATCAGTTGCACAGGGTCATCTTGCCAACCTCGTTTGCCGGTCGGCAAAGCAAGTCCCTGGAGTCTTTCGAATTCTTTGCGAACGTCTTCCCAGTCCGCATCAAGCTCCAACGCTTGCCGCTTGACATCCCGTCCACCCTGATGCAAAAGTTTGATGCGGACTCTTGCATCGTATGCGATGCCGTACTAGGATCGAGGCAATTGCAAGGTGGTCCACATTTGGCTGATCATAAATGCAGTCTTTCTGCTTAGCTGCTGGCTGATGTGCCTGCGCCTTTCAGCATCCAATCCAATTATTTCGGCAAGACGACGCCTTGAGGAGCCGAATAAAAGAGGGCCAGCAACGGGTGGGAGCTCAAAATTCAAGCCCTCGTACCCACGGGAAAACAGCTCGGCAACCAAGGCGGCGAACCGTCGCTGCGCTCGGATGAACAGGTCTTCACTGGCACGAAATCGATCTGAGCTCCTCCAGAAGTTCAAAGCGTTGGCCTTTACTTGTTCTTTCCACCTCTTGTTGACGTATCGCTGGTAATTCTGATCGAACTCGGTCGCTCGACGAAGTTCTCCAGGAGATAGCCATCTGTTTCGATGTACGCGAAGATATTGAATGTTGTCTGGGAGGGGAGGGCCCTTCGAATGTGGATCAAACGGCGGAGGACCAAGATCCACGTTTCTGAGTCCACTGAAAGTCGCCCTTCTTACAGAAGAGGTTCCCTGGACAGTAGACAGGAATGGGACTGGGTCGGATGCAATACGGGTATCTCCCTCTCGAGCGATGGGCTGAGGTGCAGGAAGCGTTACGTCCGACTATGGCCGTGCTCGCTTTTCCGAAGCGTCCATGCCTACGATTAGCTCACCAGTTGCCTGCCAAGGTCAGCCACCATTCGATTGCAATAGAGAAAAGCACGTACATTGAAGTCTAAATGGGGGCCATCAATGCGGTCCATGCCGAACAACAAAGATCCTGTCGACGAGCTTGAGCTGGATTGACCTTCTGCCGGCTCGTCATCAGAAGGAGCAAGGCTTGATCCAGCCGAAGCGGTATGCCGAGCACCAACATCGACCGCCGCTTCATCGACCAGATTCCCGTAGTCTTGCGTCAGTCGACCGAGCACAGACGGATCCAAAAGCCTCTCTGTGGGACGTCCTCCAAGTTCGAGATCCGTAGCATATTCCGATGTGCCATCGTTTGTCTCGATGGCCCCAGGCTCCGAGTAGACTGACCCAGAGTATTCGGATATTGAAATCGATGGCCGATGGATCACAGTCACCACAGACTGCGGAGAAGACGGCAGCTCGACCGACTCGCTCGACGCTTCCTCTGCCCGTGCTTGACGAAGTTGTGTCTCGGACTCGCGGGTAGCGCTCTGAAGATAATCCAAGTAGGCAGATAATTCAGGCTCTGCCTCCTGGAGAGCTGCCTCTGATCCTGCCGGCATGGACTCCCCGGCCTCCTTTGTGGGATGCTCGGCTGCAGAAGCCGCAGGTGAGTATTCGTCATCATCACCGCCGCCACGAAGACAAGAAAGTTGTCCTTGATGTAATGCGATGTGACTAGGGCATGGCTCGTTCTACGATGCTGATCTAGGGCGAGAAGTCAGCAGAGCGGTGGTCTCGTCCACAGGTGGAGCGGAACCGCGATTCTCTTCAGTGTCGGCTCTTGTTTCCGGAGTGTCCGTAACCTTAGCAGCATTCCTCTCCATCAACCACCAGTTGATCGCCATAGCCAACAGGACAAACTGCAAAGCTCCTGTGACAAGGTAAACTAGCCAAGTGCTCCAGCCAGCTACTCCCACTCGGAGGCCCAGTGACAGCGCAAATACGAAGGCACCCGGAGCTTGTATGACCAATGTCGCAACTGACAAGCTCTTCAAGTCCTGAAGCTTCCAAGTGTAGTATATCTGAGGCAGATACTGGATCGCCGCCAGAACCCCAGCAATGGTCCCCAGGACGTCAGCCCAGGTCTGAGTGTGTTTCGGAAAGCGGAAAACGAGGGCGATGGAGATGATGGCGACGAGAAACACGGAGACGAAGATGCAAAAGCCGACAACGAGCGGTTCGCGGTGCTTGGTCGGGTCGGAGAAGGCGAGGTAAAGCATAACGCTGTGAGCATTGTATCAGTATTGCACAATCGCCGTGTCAAGTGGAAAGATGCATACAGCAGCATAAAGCAAGTCCACTGCACTCCAATCTGGGCGACTCCCAGTAATGCAGCCGCACAAGCTCCAGGCGAGAGCTCTCTACAGCAAGCCATGTCGGAGCGAGAGGTCGGCAATGTCAGGATGTTGCCAATTGCAGCAATAGAGCTCAATCCTCCCAAAAGCACCCAGTACGGAGACAGGCCCTCCGACGATCTTCTTTGAATGATCTTGCCATGTTGAGGCAGATACGAGACGAGGATTCCAACGACGAGAAAAGCTGCGAGCGTTGTTGTGAAGACGCCCGGATGCTCAAGCGGGAGGCAGTGTTCGGAGAGTGCTTTCAGCGACTCCATGATTGTTGTATTAATTGCAAAATTGTTATTGCGAGTGAAGAGCGAAGAATATGCGACAGCAGGACATGCTGGTTTTGTTGGTTGTGTTGATCACGTTGGCCAAAGAAACAGAAGGTCAGCAGCTCTGTGTTGATGATGATGCAGGCGCGTAGCGGATCGACGGGACAAGCTTTCGGAGCAGCGGCGACTCGGCCCGCCTCCACATCGGCAAGCCGTGTCCCGCGAAAGCACGTGCCGGACAAATTCGCTGACTCTGCATGTGAACTGGAAGGTCTTAGGACAACTTCATATCTACTACTTTCTTGGAGCCATTGACGGCAGCATGGAGGCCTCAAAGCTTCTGCAGCTCCCCGAAGAGCTGCTCTTCCTCTGGCATACGTACCAAACGGAAATTCTTCTCTCAGCCGGAGTTCTGCTAGCGATTGCACGCCTCATCGTCCACTGGAGAAGCGGAAAGGCCAAGGCTGTCCTTACTCCCCCACTAGGCACTCCGGTGGACGAGAAGCCTCTTGTTGCAGCAACAAAATCATCAGTGCAAGAGCAACCGCCTTTAAAAGGTTCAAAGAGCAAGGGACCAAAACGAGTGCAAGGCGTGAAGAGTACACGGAAGTTGAGCGATGGCCCCGCAATTGAGAAGATACAACCATATGTCTTTTACTTCTCCTTGGGAGGGTCGACGAGATCATATGCAGAGAAGCTAGCCGAGTCGGTCGCTACGCAGGCCACCGAATCCCGCATCCAAAAGCCGATTCTGCATGACTTGGCTGAGATCGACTACGATGACTTCTTCATCTCCCCGCCCGAAACTGCAGGCCGAACCACTGCCAACTTCTACACCATCTTGATACCGTCCTATAATATCGATACGGAGCTTTCGAACTTTTTATCGCACCTAGAAGAAACGCATCATGACTTCCGAATCGATACTGCCCCACTGTCTGGCCTTGCGGGATACAGCGTATTTGGATTTGGTGATCAGCAAGAGTGGCCGACAGAACAGGAGGGATACTGCTCACAGGCGATTGAGGTGGATAAGTGGATGGCCAGACTTACTGGTCGCAAGAGGGCGTTTCCACTCGGCATGGGAGACGTAAAGGGAGATGAGCTGCAGTCAAGGCTGGACGACTGGCAGAACGGGGTTAGGAATATAATGAATGACTTGAGCCAGGGCAAAGGGCTTGGTGAGGGTGTGCCAGGAAGTGGAGATCCAGCGGAAAGCGGAGATGAAGATGACATGGAGCAAGATGAGGATGAGGAAGTCATGACAACGAAGCCACGTCGAAAGATCAAGATGGCCCGCACTGGCGACCTCGAAGACATAAAAGCCCCCATACCCGTCGACTTCACTACACCGTCATCAAAATCGGCCACATTGCAGGCTCCCAAAGAAATGGTGCCGAATGCCTCTCCAACTTACACGAACCTCACCAAGCAAGGCTACACCATAGTTGGCTCACATTCGGGTGTCAAGATCTGCCGCTGGACGAAATCTGCCCTTCGAGGTCGCGGAAGTTGCTACAAATTCTCCTTCTACGGCATCTCGTCACATCTTTGCATGGAAGCCACCCCATCCCTGAGCTGCAGCAATAAATGCGTCTTTTGTTGGCGGCACGGTACCAACCCAGTGGGAACAACGTGGAGATGGCAGGTCGACCCGCCAGAAATGATCTTCAACGGCATGAAAGAAGGCCACTATCAAAAGATCAAAATGATGCGAGGCGTGCCGGGAGTAAGAAGCGAGCGCTTCTCCGAAGCAATGAGGATCCGCCACTGCGCCCTGAGTCTGGTCGGCGAGCCAATCTTCTACCCTCACATCAACGAACTATTAGCTATGCTGCACAAGCAACACATCTCATCGTTCTTGGTCTGCAACGCACAACATCCAGATCAGCTCGCTGCTCTCGGCCCTGTCACGCAGCTCTACGTCTCCATCGATGCTTCAAATAAAGACAGCCTGCGACGAATCGACCGTCCACTCCACCGTGACTTCTGGGAGCGCTTTATCCGATGCATGGACATCCTGCGAGAAAAGCGCTTCACACACCGCACAGTCTTCCGGCTCACGCTCGTGAAAGGCTTCAACATCGAAGAAGAAGCGGCTGGCTACGCCGACCTCGTCGAACGAGCTCTACCTGCATTCGTCGAAGTCAAGGGCGTCACATACTGTGGCACCTCCACCGCAGCTGGCGCTGGCCTCAGCATGCAGAACGTCCCCTTCTATGAGGAAGTGAAAGCCTTTATCCTCGCTCTCGAAGCTGAGCTGAACCGACGTGGACTTGAATATGGTATTGGTGCCGAGCATGCACACTCGTGCTGTATTTTGCTCGCGGACAAGAATCGCTTCTTCAGGAAGGGCCACGATGGAGTGCAAAGATGGCATACTCTCATTGACTACCCCAGATTTTTCGAGTGCGTTGAAAGCGGCAAGCCGTTTGGACCTAAAGATTATGTTGGCGCCCCGACGCCTGAGTGGGCTCTTTGGGGCAATGGAGGCTTTGATCCTCGGGATGAGCGAGTGGATCGCAAGGGGAGGAAGAAAGAAGTTGCAGAGGCGTAGTCTCGACCTGCCATAGTAGAATGAATACGGTCAAACGATGTTGATATCGATTCACATTCACAACATGCCCCTTTACCAAGACGATTTGTTCACGCTCAACCTGAAGCATGAAACTTCAGGGCGACAGGGAATGTGACATTTGTGATCGAATAGCACTTTTCCAGCCTAAGCTATCGTATCATTCATCTATCCTATTCGTACTCTCATGGGTATCATTGACTTGGGCCGCAATCTGTTAGCGCCCGATCTCAGTCTCAACATGCCGCCTGCCTGTCCCGAACTCCTGTCCTGGTAACAGATGCTGTCGCAACGATACTTGGGCTGGCGCTCCAACCCAATCTGCGCCCTACTTTAGGGCGTCCGGCCGCCCGCTTCGTTTCCAGGTTCGCCTGAATCTTCCGGCTTGCTTCGACGGAGGTTTTGTGATGAACCCAAGCGATGCATTCATCCGCGGTTTTCACTCTTGATTGCCAACCGAGCCATGTACTAATTGGCCTTTTCCTTCGTCTGACAAGCAACAATCTTCACCTTATCCGCATCCATCTGTGCCGAATTATCCATCTTGAACTTGACGTCCTTAATGACAAACGTCCAGACTTCGTCGCAGAAGCGGTAAACATCCAGATGTCCCTAAAAACACGCCACGTCAACATCTTCACATCCTTAGCAACGTTCTTGTATTTCATACCTTGAATGTCATCCTCGCCTTGACCTTCTCCCCTAACACTGTTGCGATGCTCTGGTCGAAATTGGCCATGATGCGCATAGCAAGCTGAGGCTCGATGCGGCGGGAGGAGATCAGGTCGTCGAGGGTATCAGCGAGGGCGAGTCCGATTCTGCAGTAGCCATGGATGGTCAGCATGTGCTTGTGCGCCGGTTACTAGGCCGCGAGCAAAAGGAACGTACGAGGTGCCTCTGTAGAGCTCGTAGTAGCCCTGCTGTCCCTGCGGCTGCGCCATGTTCGCGGTCCGGATCGCTTGAGTTCTTCTTGCGACGTGGGTGACGTGGGTGCTACGAGCTCTGAGGAGGGCCTCGTGCGGTATGCGCTGTTGAGCAGTAAAGTGTGATGTTTGTGAGAGGGTTCCTTTGAGAACACTAAGGTGGAGTTGCAGTCAACTCCGCCGCTTGTGACTAAGCCGTGCACGTGCCACCTAAAGCCGCAGCTCTCAGATGTCATGCAGCGAGCGCATGCGTAGGCAGAGAGGAAGCTTGAAACATTCACTCACCCTCACACTATTCCCCTCCGCGTCGCATCGGAGCCAACGATGGGAGGCCTCACATATGGCTCCTCAGGAGCAGGAACGGCCCTCGTGGTCATTGGACTTTGTACGCGACCCACGAGCAGCAGAAGAGGAGCAAGGAGAAGACGAAGAGGGAAGCTGACATGGCGGGACACCAGATATGCTCTTCCAAGGCGAGGGAGAAGCCTTTAACGTCGGCGCTTTCATCGAATCGATATCTCCCTACGCGTGGGCCGCAACCGGCATCGCGCTGTGTATAGGTCTTTCGGTGGTGGGAGCCGCATGGTCAGTAGAAGAGCAGCAGGGAAACAAGCAAGAAGTGGATAGCAGGGAGCTAATACGGATACTATGGCAGGGGCATTTTCATCACGGGCACATCGATTCTGGGAGCTGGTGTCAAGGCGCCTCGAATCCGAACCAAGAACTTGATCTCCATCATCTTCTGCGAAGTCGTGGCCATCTACGGTGTCATCATCAGCATCATCCTCTCCTCCAAGCTTGAGCCCGTATCCGACGAGGGCGTATATTCGGCAGGCAACTACTTCACCGGCTTTGCGTTGTTCTGGTCTGGGCTGCTAGTGGGAGCATGCAACTTGGTCTGCGGTATCAGTGTGGGAATCAACGGGTCAAGCGCTGCGTTGGCAGACGCTGCAGATGCCAGCTTGTGAGTTTTCGCTTCAGCTACAGGTGAAGGTATTGGAGGACTGACAAATCTGTAGGTTCGTGAAAGTCCTGGTCATTGAGATCTTCTCATCTGTGCTTGGGCTCTTCGGATTGATCATTGGGCTCCTTCTCAGCGGAAATTCGAACCCATTCGAGTCTGCTGCCGGTGCCGGAAGCTAGCCGATTCTCACAAGGTAGCTATGGAAAATGCAGGCAGCACCAGATTGCAGCCTACATGTACGCATTTGCAGGCGTTGAGGAACGTAGTGCCGCTCCAGGGCCAGAGGAGCAAAAGAGTTCGCCGAGCGCGGCTTTGTATGTATGCATTGTATTGAATATGACGAAAAGCTGCTCAGTGTGTTTATGTTATAAGACTGGTGAGGAAAACGCAGCAAAGGATCAATTGCATGCAGTAGGAATGTTTTTCGTGGCATGTACACGGAGTAGACGACATAGTGTACACGCGGAGCCACCACTGAGCCATAATGATGAAGCCTAACACCCTCACGACGCCATTCCGTGCTGTGATCCAAGACGTCCGTCCCTCGTAGCGACAGTGAACGCCGTTGACTCCGTCGCAGTAATCGTACAGCAGCTCTCTTTCAAACTTTCATCAAGTCTCAACGAATCGTGAACTCATCAACTCATCCACATGGGCCCTCTGCGATTTTTCATCTCCGCTCTCTATCTCCTTCAACAGCACAGCTAGTACCTCAATAGGCGGGCTAAGGCCAAGCACGTTCGCTCTCTTCCACCGCTTCAGGCGAGCGATTCCGATGCAGGGCTACACCATGTCAGTACCTCCTCTCTATAAAACTTTTTGCTCATCAATACTCACGCCGTATTGCCCGCTCATATCCCACTCCCTCAAAATCTTCTCATGCACACCCAAATCTTGCTGATGGACTCTGGGCGCTTTCCGCTCCAGCTCCTTCGCTCGCCAGTACTTGTTGATCTGTGCCTGTGAAATCTTGCGTGCCTCTGCCTCTTCGTCGCCCACCCAGCCGGAGCCAATACCTCCTACTGCGCCGACTTCGCTCTCTTCTGCTCGGCCGCCGAGAACGTCTTCCGCCTTAACATCCTCGTGCTCGAGTGGATCGGCATCTGGTGCTTCGGCTTGCGCTTGCTCCTCGATCGCAACCTCCGCAGTTGTAGGCTCCTCAACATCCGGCTCTGCTTCTGCCTTCACATCTGTGTGTGCGATGTCCTCGAATAATGCTGGGTCCTTCTTCGACTTGGCATTTCGTGGTGAGCTGGCTTTGGTAACTTTGCTGTTTTTGCCGGCGAACGAGAGGGTAGACTGCTGTCGCTGTGCTGATGCCGTGCGCGGCGTGGTAGTTCTGCGTTTCGGAGGCATGTTGGATATGCGGTGCTATATGCTATTGTTCTGTAGAGGGTTGTAGTAATGAGTGGAATGCGATTGGAGATGTCATTGAGGTGCAGGGAGTGGGAGGGTCCGAGCGTCTGACGTTGTCGGGGAAACGACGCGTCGGGATTCAGGCGCGTAAAGTGCTGGACTTCACCTCTTCATCTTCTTCCTACTTCTCCCCATCTCGGCTCCGGTATTCTCTTGAACGCCTCCTCCTACGAAATGGAGTTGAAGATGCACTCATTTCTTCTTTAAACGCCTCTCTAGGAAAGACTGCTTATGGACCGCTATCCATCCGCCCATACCAAGAACAACAATGCCGGAGAATGGTTCTAGCATTCGACGAGAGATCCTACGTGAATTTGATATAGCTTGCTCGATAATGGCAATTTTTGCGCGTATTCACGGCACGCGCGCATTTGGCCAATTTTGTTAAGCCTTTCGTTGGGCCGTTCTGCTTGCTTCGAAAAGCAGTCACTCTCGTTGAAACATGGGCTATATACACACGTGAGCCAACTCGCGTGAGAATGGGCATTCAGCTCCGCTTAATGATGGATAAACTGACCTTCTAACTATGTTCACGATATTTAGTTGCCGGAATATGCTATGGGGAGGAGACTTATATTGGGCTCTGAAATCGCCCGTATCTTGAATTTCTGCACACAGTCAACGATCCGACAGCTCGAGAACATCTGTTTCGAGCCGGTTGATGCCATATCCTACTGACGATCTGTATACAACGAAGAAAATGGCCGACTGCGAGATGACACGAATGTCCCTGGAGGCGGATGAGACCAAAGCCCCAGCCGCGACACCCAAACCAAGTACAGCCAGTCATACGCACATGACTACATACCCGAACCTACAAGACCCGAAAGGCCGCCCATGGTGGAAGGGCGTGGTCGCATATCAAGTTTGGCCCATGTCCTTCAAAGACACCAACGGCGACGGAATTGGAGATATCCGTGGTATCATTTCAAAGCTCGACTACCTCAAAGACTTCGGCGTCGACGTGATCTGGGTGTCGCCAACCTACGCATCGCCTTTGAAAGATTGGGGCTACGATATCTCCGACTATGAGGAGATGGATCCCCGATTTGGCACCATGAAAGACATGGAAGACCTAATCAACGAGGTGCACAAGCGCGGGATGAAGATCTTGCTCGACCTCGTCATCACTCACACCAGTGATCAGCATGCTTGGTTCCAGGAGAGCCGCAAGTCGCGTGACAATCCAAAAGCCAACTGGTATATGTGGGCCGACAAGCGACCGGGAAATATGATCAAGGGAGAGCTTGTTGAGGAGCCGTCCAACTGGCGAGCAGCCTTCGGTGGAAGTGCTTGGGACTACGTCGAAGAACGCGATCAATACTACATTCACCTATTCTTGAAAGAGCAGCCGGATCTGAACTGGGAAGATGCCGAAATGCGTGAGGCGATCTATCAGTCGGCAGTGAAGTTCTGGCTCGACCGTGGGGTCGACGGCTTCCGCTTGGACACCGCCAACCGATTTTGCAAGGATATGAAATACCCAGACGTAGAGGTTACTGTGCCAGGCAAATGGCAGCCTGGTAGCAAGCACTACATGAATGGCCCTCGAATGCACGAATGGCTAAAGGAGCTTCGTGCGAAAATCGATCGCGATGCCCCCGGAAGAGATATCATGATTGTTGGCGAGCTGCCCCTGACCTCTTTCGAGGAGGTCCTCCGCTATGTCAAGCCTGAGGAACGACAGCTCAGCATGGTCTTCGACTTCGACATTGTGAAGCTCGGAAACAACGACAACCCCGACGAGTATGCAAAGCACGAGGTCTCCAACTACATGGACAAGGACCCGAGCTACACTTTGCCTCTATTCAAGAAGGCAGTCCAGAAGGTGCAGTCTCTGATCACGGACACTAACGCTTGGGGAACATGCTTCCTCGAATGTCACGACCAGCCTCGAAGCATAGCGAGATACGCCACGCCAGAGCGTCGATACTGGCGCGAGGCTGGAAAGCTGCTTGCACTTCTGCAGACAACTCTGTCAGGCACTGAGTTCATATATCAGGGCCAGGAAATCGGCATGTTGAATATGCCAGAGAACTGGGTCCACACGGAGTTCAAGGATCCCGATGCAACCACCTACCTGAAAGACTATAAGAATCTGCACCCTGAGGAGCGCGATGCCCATCAAATAGCTATGCAAGGCATCTTCAAGGTCGGTCGAGACAACTCGAGAACACCAGTGCAGTGGAGCGGCGAAGCAAACGCTGGCTTTGCTGATGCTGTGCCACCGTGGATGAAAGTCAATGACAACTACCACTGGCTAAATCTGGAAAAGCAAAAAGCTGACCCCGAAAGTATCTGGCACTTCTGGAAGCGAATGATTGCCAACCGCAAGGAGCACCGCGAGCTTTTCATGTTCGGCACGTTCGCACTGTACGACTTTGACAACGAGAGGACCTTCACGTACACCAAGATGGCCACCAACGGGCAGACGGCACTAGTGATTCTCAACTTCTCGGGTGACCATATACCACTGAACACGCCTCAGCGACATCTTCTCGGCCACTCGTACACCTTGCTTGCAAGCACCCAGTCTGATCCACAGGACAAGCTGAAGCCTTGGGAGGGCAGAGCCTACATTGTCCGCGAAGGGTTAGAGCCGGTGGAACATGGTCCCGTGAATATCGGCCAGGTTCAGGACTTCTCGCCAGCTGTGGGCGATGTGGGAGTGGCTTGCACTTGCGACTGTGGTCACTGCGTCGAGCTGCACTCCTAGTCTGAAAGGCACGGGATGGCTAACTACCTCGTCTTACCAGCGGCACACACATTTGTTGTTCTTCTGCTTCATTTTCTGATTTTCTTAGATACCATCTGTTCCATACGAGCACAAATGTAACCTTGCATCGTCAAGTCTGAAACCTTACCCATTCATAGTGCTGGGCTATTGACAGCTAGTTGAGTCTTTCACGTCGATCCAGCACAGCCAAGAAGGGGACGCTCGCCGGCCAAGACCAATCTCCATCTATCTCGCTTTCCGACGACATGGTCATCAGCCTCAACGATCGCGTTAATACAACAAGAGAAAAGCACGTGGTAGGCAAGTAACTGAGTCGTTTCACGCGATGTCCACATTGACTCTTCGATCGACTTCAATCATTCCTGGCATGGCTAGCGTGGAGTCGCGGACCGGGAAAATGGTCTCTTCAGCTAGAGACGGGTTAGAAAATAGAAACTTGATCAGGTCTTGGCTCTTCTTGATACTCTCGGCCCTCTGTGAGAGCACCGGCACAAACGACACGGTGACATGCGAACGACAAATTGACTGCTCCCTTCGGCTAGTCTGGCTCCAAGGGCCGCGACGTTGAAGGGCAGCAGTGCTGTGATCAATCTCAGCTCAGTGGACGAGGATGGATATATAAACGTGCTCTTCGCCGCACAATCGACGAAGCAGAAACAGCAACACTTTCCAATTGGATACCGACTTCCAACCAACTTTCAAAAATCTCAAAGATGGGCGTCTTGAAAGCATTCGTCTCTTCCCTGGCAGCCATGACAGCAATGGTCAGCACCGCTTCTGCCGTTCACGTGTGAGTTTCTCGACAGACTCCATGTTCCAACGCTGCTGACCTCAATCACAGTGCCTGCGGCATCACGACCTGCGGTAACTACGGAGACTGCAGATACGGCAGCGGAGCCGGCGTGGTACGTTTCTCTTAACCTCTCGCTCACCCTCCCCACCTCCCTTCCTCAGCTGACCATTCCTCTACCCCCAGGTCCTCACTGCTCTGGTCGACGGCAAAGTCACCACCCGCCAACGCGAAGGCATCTGCGCCGAAACTCTCTACCCGGGCTGCAAAGGCGAGGACTTCGGCGACGGCCTCGTCATGTACGTCTGCACCAACAACCCCTTCAATATCGTTGGCGGTGGATACTGCGAGTATAACGGCCAGCGTTTCGATTTTGAAGAGAGCCCGTCTCCGGAGCAGACTTGCCAGAATCTGTTTCCGCAGTACGGGCCGTACAGCGAGGCGAATGCGTTGGAGTATAATGCTGGACATGACTTTTGAAGGGAAGCTTGGACCACAAATCGAGGGCTGAGCAAGCGCCTGACTGCAGAATCAAGGGAGATAAATGCTCTCATCGCGGACGAGCTGGAGGGTGATAGACTGTCAGCACCATTCAAACTGGAGTAGTCGTGTGACACTCGAAACCGATTCCTTCTCGTCCAGCTTTTCAACGCATTCACTTCAGCTGCTCTGATCGAACTCATCAGAGACTCTCATATGCGACGACTTTCCCAACATCAGCAGCGCGTGATCAACCGAAATCGTGAATTTGTTCTTCAGTTCCGTCGTCGAGAAGCTTGTACTCCTAAGAACCCCTTGCATTCGGCGGCGCGGCGCACGTGGGCAACGCCCCTTAGCCTCCGCGGACGCCGTTCCGAGAGCTGGCTATTCACGACCGTGAACGAGCTGAAACAGAGACGGCTCCCATTTAGAAACATTTGCAGGGCAGAAGAGGTTCGGGAGCAGATTATTCGCGCGCCGATCTTCAGCTGAAGTCGTTGCCAAGCAGGCTTGGATCCTTCATGGCGTCATGAACCAATCTGTCGTTGGGTAGCGTGGAACCGTAACAGACTGGCGGCTAGAACAAACGTTCGTTTGAAGAGCGTCAATGGCATATTTCATGGAAGAAAAGGAATGGAAGATTGGTAGGATCGTTGCATGATCGCAGCTGCCAGTGCGATGTAAGAGGCTTCCACGTGTGATCCTCGTGTTGACACGCGCGTGAAGGATTCTCCAAGGAAGGAGACGGCGTCGAAGTTTAAGCAGCAGCAAGGCTCATTAAGCTTCCGCGCTGGTCTCGTGGAGGGAGGAGCTTCGAACCGACTTCAGCTGCTCCTCGTTCCGATCGGCGAGATATCTGCCATGACTTCTCCTCTTGCGGCTACGCTGGTTCTGAAAACCGCGACTTCCATTCCTTGAAACACATACCGGACACCGGAAAGCCCTCTTCGCACCGCCAATTCTCCTGGAGGAGCCCTCTCGGTCTGCAGATATGACGGCGGCTGTCCGCCCGACCTTTCATGTTCACCGCTGGTCGCTGGATGAGCCGGACAGTACCACCAAGAAGGAGGATCGACGCGGCACAAAGATCAAGCAAGAAGGAACGCCACGAAGGAAACATCGAGCGTCGACTTCCTCAAATGCATCCCAATCATCACAGCTCAGCTCTGTCGGAAAATGGAGGCTAGAGCAGCAGGTCCAAGCGGCGCTGCACCAACCGGTTCCGCGAAATCTTGGCGAGCTCGTAGTGGATCCGAATGGAATGCTCGAAAAGGTAGATCTCATGAGTCCGAAAGCGTTTTGGCAGTGGTTCCACCTCCCGGATCGAGAAGACTCCGGCTCGCGAGCTTGGCTGAGTCGAGCAGATTCACTATGGGGTGAAGCTCTATGGCCATACATTCTCGAGAATGAGCTTGTGCTGGCCGTCAGTATCCCAATGGTCCTGGAGAAGGCGGAGGCGTATTCAGGCCAGAACTTCGCCAAGTCGAAACGATTAGCGGAGACCAAAGCAATGCTCACACTGCGGGAACATCTCGCCAGATCAGATGCTGCTTCAATAGGTGGACTTATCATCACCATGAGCGGCATGATTCATGTCTCGATTCAAAATGATGATTTCTCTGCGGCTCTCACTCATCTCGGCGCGATACGGCGAATGATGGACTCTTACACACCGAAACCGACGGAATGGCTGTGCTGTTCATGGTCTGATCTGCGAACAGTCTCTTCGATTAGCGTTCTTCCTTGTCTCCCTCGCTCAGTTCCAGAAGAATGGCAACATGATCTCGGACTCCCATCGGAAACATTCAGGTCATGTCAACGGCTTGCGTGGCAAAATGTTCGTGCCCTTGGTCACCTGGTCGAAGATCAGACTCCGAAGGTACATGGAATCATGAGACGATTGCATGAGCTCCAAAATGCCATGGACAGCGATCAATCTGCTGTAACAAATCCTATTGGGGAGCTCTATCAGGTTGTATATGACACCTGTGAGCTCCACGCGTATTGTCGAAATCCTGAGATACCTTCAACAACAGCGACTTCTCAGATGGAACTCATCGCCATCGTGCTGAAGCTCTGCGCTTGGGAACGATGCGCAACTCTCGTACCTCGATGTGGAGAGGTAGAACGACACATGTTACATCGAGCAGGCGAACTCCTCGAATCGCAAGGCAACGTAATCGATAGCTGGAAGACTAACGCCAGCATACAAAGTTGGCTCTGGGTACTCCTGGCCCTGACCGCAACCTCATATGGCTATTGCCCAGATATGTGGCCAAAGCTCCTGGCACTCTGGCCTCCGGCGTTGACGACGGCGGACTTAAACACGTGGAGTGCGCTGAGGAAGATGCTGAAGGGCTTTCCGTGTTTTGAGTGGTGGTATACACCTGTTGCTCGTAAAGTGCTGGAGAATACATCTCCGGAGAAGAAGAGTTGGCGAGTATTGGATTCTGATGTTCCCAGTTGCGGGTCTTCTGGCTTCCTGAAATGTCTAGTGTTTGGAGATTAAGAGCACGTAACGTGAATTGCATAATGGTCGACATGATTGTCGAAGTTGAAGCGATTGGAGTCATTCTCTTCAATCTGCGGGATCTCCTGAGTCTCATGTTGGGGTCAGGACTGTGCATGAAATTTGTGGCCGCGCAAAAGCATTGCTGCACCTTCCATCAATCGAGCAGCACTATCGTAATCATTCTCTAGTATGTTCTTTTGCACGCGAGCACACGTCTGATCCATGAAATCACTGAGTGCCTTGGTGTCATTGGCATTTTGCGGCAACTGGACGGGCATCGTTGCTTCCTCTGCCGACTCAGATCGATGATGTTCAGTCTCCAATTTTTTCGACCTCTCAAGATCTTCACACATGATCTGCGTTTGTCTGCTAGCCTTGCGAGCAAATTCGTCATACGCATCTTCGGCCGATTTGAGATAGTCTGGAACGATCTGGTTCTCTGCGTTTGCTATGCCAAGTAACGCGTAGATGCGATCTCGAAGGTCCGTCGCGTTGCGATTACGCATACTGTAAGCAAGCTCCAAGAGATCAGGCATTCTTGACCGATTTGCCCACAAGTCAGCATCTGGTCCACTTTCCAATTGCGATTGCAGAAGGCCTAGAAGGAAGTCCATATCAATATTGATGAGACCCATAGCTTGCCATTGCGGAGATGTGACAGCAATCTTGATGGTCCTGAGAAAGCTGAGCACGGGCCTTATCCGATTGCTCCAGGAGATGTGATGGGGCCCACAAGACATGACCACTTCTTTCGCCAGAGCCCCTTCTTGCACCACCCAGAAGCGTTGGAACCAAGGACGCTGTAAGATATCGGCAAGGCCTTGGAAAACCAAGCCCGGAGGCAGAACCCGCCATACGGCGTCTTCCAGGATCTTGGCATTGAGAAAAGACTCCAAAGTACGCATGCCGACTTCAGTGTGCTCAGTAGATGGTCCAAGCCAGACATAGACTTTGCTTGCGGTAGAGAAAACGTCCTTCATTTGTTGGACTTGCTGGCTTCGCTCCCTGACATCGTTTTGATTGATGCAGATGGCGTCAATCCACAGCACTTTGGTCTCTGTTGGCGATCGTATGTAGCAAAGAGCGTCCAGAAGGCTCTCGGTAATAGCGAAGGTGCTCTTGTTCACTTGCACGGTTGAAGTGAGTCCGAGGCTACCCCAGACGTAGGACAGAGCTTCGTAAGCGCAGGGCTGGTCAAGCGATGTTATAGCCAGACTCCCAGTGATGGGATCTTTGCCTTCTCCCGGATTCAGAGAGAAAATTCGGATGTCTCTGGCAGTCAACGGCGTATGTTCATACAACGCATCGCTAGTTGCAGATGAAGCCCTCAACATCGGCTTGTCGATTGTCTTTCTGAACCACACGCCGTAAGTGAGCTTCAAATGTGGCCGCAACCATTTTACTGGCAGCTTCCAAGACTTCTCTTTCGTAGACGAATGATACTGCACGTGCGCCATGCCGTGGGAAAGACACAGTGAAAAGTCTGAGCAGTGCGTGCCTGAGATCGCGTTGTGATCAGGGCGAAAGAGAAGAGCGTCAGATGGAGTCACACAGCTTGGAAGCTCGGAGCCTCGTGGCTTGGGCTGCATTGTGGCTGTATCACCTGCAGCAATAGACGTGCGGCCTCACATGGCCGTCCAATCAGGCATCTTCTGCTTGGGCATGCTCCTGTGTTGGAAAAACGAAGAGGAATTGCACAACTGCCCTCGGAAAGGTCCGATCCTGTCCAGACCAAAGTCAGTCTTAAGGTCTCGGATCATCCCAAGGCCCGCCCTCATCCAGAAAGACCTCTCTCCAGTCCTCCCCAAAACCACAGGTACTATTAAAAGTATAGAACTTATTGTTTCCCGTTTTGATGCCCACTTTCTCCCGATGCGGAGACCAAAACCGATGTGATCTCCCATCCTCTCCTGTCACCAACGCAACAGGCCCAAAGCGAGTTTGAGCAAAGTTGTCCAGTAGCTTCCGCCCATGCGGTTGAAACCACATCTTCTCCCACCACGTCTTTCCAAGTTCCACGTCTGCAAAGGGACCACGCTGGACGAGGGATGGGATGATGTTCTCTTTGACGCCGGTGAGTAAGGGGACTTGGTTCCAAGTTCTTTCCAGCGGAAGTTCGAGGGATTTATTGTAGGACCAGAAGGGAGGCTGGGAGGCGGCGATGTCTTTGGGTAACTTCATCAGAGAAGTTTTGCCTTTGGGATGTTTGACCCAATCAACGCCTTCGAGTTTGTCGTCTGCTGCATAGCTGAGTTCACGGCCGAATTCGAGAGCAATCCCAAATTCGCTGCGGTCGGTGAAGCTGAGCTCACTCGCTAGCTTGGCCGCAGGCGAGGTTTCGATCAACTCTCGATGTTCGACCTGTCGGCGCAGCAAGGACGTGAAAACAACGTCTTCGTCGACAACCTGTCCTGATAAGATTGTCTCGTTTGCCTTTGCAGTTGCATGCTTCCACAGCTCTCTCATGTCTTCCAGTGGACCAATGGCAACGCCTGTGTTGAGGAAGTGCGTCGATCCATCTTCGGCCTGAACTCTCAGACACTCGTTGGCATCTTGCAGGGAACAATTCAATTCGGATGAGAACACGATTCGAGCAGTGATGTCCTGTTCTAAGCGGGTTTCGGTCGTAAATTGCTCAACCAGTCGACGACCTCTCCGCTTGCGAACGTCGAAATAGCGTTGGATGAAGACATCTGGACGGACTTGAAACCAAGACAAGGGATTCCCAATCACAGCAACAATATCTTCGTCGTGGTCTTCGGGCATGCGATTCATCCACGCCGAGACCCGTTCGATCTTCGAGTAGGTAGTGTTCGTTTTGTTACCAGTGTCATAGACAATGGCCCAAGGAGTCGGATAATTCAACACCGCACCGCTGAGGACTGTTTTGCAAAAGTCCGCAGAGGAGTCTGACGTTCCGGGTATCACCAAATGAAAGTAATGATCGTCCCGATCCACATTAGTATCGCTCAGTTCCGTCGACTCCGAGATCCCTTCCAACAGGCGACGAGGACTCTTGAATGCAAAGGCGGATGCTGCAAGTAGAAGGAAGACTCCAGCCAGGCCAAGAACGATGTACCTTAGACGGATTGACGAAGGTTTTGAGGCTTCCGGAACTGGTGTCCCTCGACCTGAGGGTACATCCTTTTCACTCTCTTCCAGCAGTGCAATGGCATCTTCATCTTCTTCGATGCGGCCTGACCTCGACTTCTCATCTTTGGTATGTATTAGATTTTGTATGGCCTCTCGCAAAGAAGGCGGCATCCGCCAGAAGGAATTCATATTGTCGACAGTTAGGGCAAAGCAAAGCAAGTGAAAGACAGCATGATCCGGATAGCGAAGTGTGATTGAAAGGATCCCTGAGGATCATCTTAGGAACGATAAAGGGTAGTCGGCAGAACTATCGATAACCAGGTGTCCCATGTGAGGTTGCGAAGCCGTCTTTACCGATTTCAGTAAGGTTGAGATCACCTCACTTCTTCACCCTTGCTTGGGTTGACCACACCAAGACGAGCGCCTCGTGTCTCGTTGCTTCCTCAATACAAGCCGGTAATTCAGCGAGGAAATGTCGATCGTGTTGCAGGGCTGAAATTGTTCCTCGGCGTCCATTTCCTCGAAACCGGGTTCAGCGATCGGCGGAAACTGTTGCTGAGCATCTTTCGGAGGATGCGCCAGACGAGCCAACACCCTGGGTGGCACCATGTGGCCCTAGGGCTGTTAGAAAGGAACAAGACACATGTGAGGCTTGAATCTGGGGATCTGGTAAGACAGGAGGTGGCACCTCAGCCGTAAGATTATACTCATTTGGCTCGAGCCATGTCAACTCGGAGCAGCCCTCTTCCGATCCAACTCTACCTTGCTGTAGTAAGCAGCACCAATCACGGCAATTAGCATGCCAACTCCATTCAGAAGACTTATCTTCACGGAAAATAAGATGATGCCGAGCCTGTGGGGGATGTAAGTAAGCTTAGAATTCATGTCATGTGATGGTGACTTACAGTATTGTAAGGCACTGCTTGACATTGCCGCAAACCGATACCGTCAGAGCGCCAGCGACCTTGTTGGTTTGAAAGGATACCAAGTTGAGGGCAAATGCCATCGATGCATTGCCAATCACCGCAAGAATGAGTCCGGGTGTGAACGCTCCCTCGGAGATGGCTGTCTGCAGCTGTCCAAGCTCTCCGCTGCCTGCTGCATAACACAGGCATTGCAATGCTGCTAGCGGCGACATGCGGAAAAGCACCTCCATTGCAGAGAGCTTCAAAGATCCGGTCATAAGGCGATTGGTCGCGACAGTCTTTATCGAGGCCAGGCAAACGCCAAAGAGCGTGAGTAAGAAGCCGATCAGTGTGAAGTAGTAATCGCCGAATGTTGCGAGGCCGACTCCGATGATCAGGGGCATCATGGAGAGGTACGTCTGGGTAGAGTATGTTCGGCCGTAGACGAGTCGGTAGATGATGATTGTGACAACAGGACAGGTGGATCGCATGACCTGATGAAATGGAACGGAGACCAGCGCACTGCAAAATCACAATTAGTTGGCTCCCAGGACAAGAAGGTACCAGTACCTACAGGGAGACATTGCTGATGGCAATATTAAGTGTGAACAAGAAGGAAAAGGCAATCAAGATGAGATTCTCTCTTCCGGAAAGCTTCGACAGTCTCAGCTGACCAGCTGCTAGTAGTGCAGTGCACCCGATCGAAGTCGCAAAGGTATGGCAGAAGGTGAGAAGCCATGGGAATGATACCTACGAAAAGCGTTAGCGCTTGCAGTCAGACGACTCATGTGGTTAGACGTACAGTCTTGAGAAGACCTTTATTGGAAAGAGTAACACTTAAGTTGAAAATGAAGTAGAGTCCCAGGAATAACAGTTTCCTACTCGTTGATGTGCTGTACTCCGTTGGGGTAGATTGTTGTTCGCTCGCATTCTGGCCTTCAAGATCTTTGGCGTCCTGCTCCAGGAGCTCAAGCGCCTCTTCAGAAGTCGAGGAACGAGCTCTAGAATCCATGGAATGTACTGATGAGGCTGATCGCCGCGTTTGATGCATTTTCTCGAGGTCGCGGTCGTCGTCGCCGCCGCGATCATTGTCCATCAGTGGTGACTTCTCCAGACCGGATAACGAGTCGAAACTCTTCCGATTGTCTTCTGTCGTAGGCATGTTGATGGAGAGCTCGTACGGAGTCGGCAAAAAGATGGACCTTGTTAAGCCAAGAAGTTGTGCTGACCGTCGGCGGAAGGACGGCAATCTTGCCGTGGCCAAGTCTTCGATTCAGCTAATCAAAATTGAGGCCGGGGGTTCCGGAGGTCGAAGATAGGGAGTAGGATTTGCTGATTAGCCTGCACAAAATGCGGCTCCGCGGCGCCTAAAAGTTGGCTGTGCTTCCTGCTGGAGATGTGGATGCGTTGGCAGTAGGTAAACAGATGGCAGTGCCAAACGAGGCCTGCGTCATGTTGCGAGCTGAGAAGTCTTGTCGCCAGATGATGCGTCCGTCGTCACGCAAGCAAAGGCTCTTGGCGCGGCCGTCCTGCTCAGCCCTATGTGCGACGAGCCCCTTCATTTTGAACTTCCTATTCGAATGCGTTCGGTTGTACTAAGTCAAGTTTCAAACCGGCTTTCACTCACTTGCCAACTAAAAGTAACTTTCGGGCGTTCCGCGCTATCGGATCGGTCCGCAGCCCCCTGTGTGGACCATCATCCGCCGGCTGTTTCTATTTCTCACCACACTCTTCTCCACGGCAACTCCTTCTCTTCGACTTCGCTTTCACCACGGTTGCCATCAGTCTCTGCTTAGCAATCGAATCGTCGGTTTCCTCACCGCGGACGGCTGCATCGAGAAGGATGTGCCCCTCTAGCGCTCGCATTCCTGCGGCCGCGCCTGTTTCCGCATTTGCTCATGATCCGGATCCACTTCCATTGCAGCTGCGAGGGTGGAAGGCGAAGCCGCAATTAATCGGTAGCACGATGCCTTGGCACGCGGATGGCGTGCTCCTTCGGATGCGCTTCGCCGTCAGGCACTAGATCATGACTCCTCATTGGGTTCGTGTGCCATCGCCACACTGTACCCCTGCCTGCGCTTATTACCTTGTGACTCCGTCGACGGCGGACTTTTACCTGTGTCCAGATCACGGAGTGTTGCAATCTGGATCAACCAGAGCACCAGGAACGCCTCTTGGCGCCGAGTCAAGCCGTCCTGCAAACTGATGCTTTTTATCTCTGCAGGTCATTCTCGCTTCGCTTGCAGCTCGAGATCACGAGCGAATGCTTTCTCAGCCACTCGGAGCACCCTGCATCTTCTCCGATAACCAGGTAGGACAGACTGTCTGGAGTCTTGGAGCATTGAACAATTGAAAAGAGCTATCCATTCGATCTTTTTGGCACCACACCCTTCAGCGCCTCGGGAAGCTTGTCGCGAAGACTCGCATCACCACATATCAAAATGGCGTTCACCATTGCCAATCGACAGCGTCCGATCAAGAACATCTGTTGTATCGGTGCCGGCTATGTCGTGAGTTTGAGATTCTGCGCCTGTCAAGCCTCATACCGTAGCTTACTCTATTCTATTAGGGTGGCCCCACCAGTGCGGTTATTGCTAAAGAGAACCCGGATATCTCTGTAACGGTAGTTGATCTGAGTGAAGCTCGTATACAAGCGTGGAAGTCAAAGGCGCTACCTATCTACGAGCCCGGATTGTATGAGGTTGTCGAAGTAGCGCGGGATGGCACAGACAATCGAGCACCCAACTTCCATTTCTCCACAAACATTTCGAAGGCCATCGAGGAAGCAGATCTCATATTCATCGCGGTCAATACTCCCACCAAAACGGAAGGACTTGGAGCTGGAGGCGCATCTGACCTGGCCTACGTGGAAGCTGCTGCCAGACACATCGCCGAAGTCGCGACGAGCGACAAGATCATTGTAGAGAAAAGCACTGTACCATGTGGCACTGCAGAGAACATTCGCGAGATTCTAGATGCCCATGCATCCTCTGATGTCCAATTCGACATTCTCTCGAACCCGGAATTCCTGGCTGAAGGCACGGCTATCAATGATCTACTTCGACCTGATCGCATCTTGATCGGCTCCTTGGCAACCGAGAGAGGAAGAGATGCGGCAGAGGCGCTTGCCAATGTCTACGCATCATGGGTGCCGAGGGAGCGAATCATTACCATTAACCTTTGGTCATCGGAGCTCGCAAAACTGGCTGCAAACTGCATGTTGGCTCAGCGTATATCGAGCATCAATTCGCTCAGTGCCATTTGTGAAGCCACGGGAGCTAATGTGGAAGAATTGGCGTTCGCAGTTGGTCTAGACTCTCGGATTGGATCGAAGATGCTCAAGTCATCCGCCGGATTTGGCGGTTCGTGTTTCAAGAAAGACGTGCTCAGTCTCTCATATATTGCTGAGACTCTTCATCTACCAGAGGTTGCAGCATACTGGAAGTCAGTTGTCGACATCAACGAGTATCAAATGGAACGCTTTGCGAAGCGTATCACTGAGCGGCTATACAACACACTGCGATCGAAGAAGATTGCCGTCCTGGGATTTGCCTACAAGAAGAACACAGGAGATACCCGTGAGAGCCCGGCCATAACAATTGTGGGACAACTCATCGCAGAAGGTGCACGTGTGGCGATCTACGACCCGCAAGTATCAGAGACACAGATAAGACAGGACCTCGGACGAGAGCACCCAGCCGAAATCGTGAAGCAGCGAATTCAGGTGCACGGTGATGCTTTCTCGGCCTGCGAAGATGCAAGCGCAGTTGTCATTCTTACAGAATGGGATGAGTTTAAGACTGATCAGATCTACGATGTCGCTTCAGCAAACGGCACGTTGCAGCGAGAGGTCCTGAACCGAAAGATTACCAATAACTCGCAAGGCTCAGACTCTGGAAGCAGTGAGTTCCACGACAGTGCGCTTGGAACGCCATTTGAAGTCAGCGCTGCTCAGCCTGAGACTGCTCAGTCGACGGGTAAGCGAGTGGACTGGGTTGCTATCGCCAACACGATGAAGCGACCGCGACTTGTATTCGACGGGCGGAATGTGGTTGACGCAGAGAAACTCTCGAACTTGGGCTTCACGGTGGAGTGCATCGGCAAGGCCCCCAGCCGACGTCGAGGATGGTAATGGTTGAGACAGCGCATGCGTCGCTTTTTCGTGCTTTGAGGGCTTTCAGGGGCGTTCAGGCTGTGATACATCGGGCGTGAGGATCTGCGGTTCAGCTTCGAATAGATAGGCATGCACCAAATGTGAGCTGCGCATGCTGTCAGGAGTTGCTTTCGAGCGAGATTTGCCTTTTCTTGTCAAGGAAGAAAGTCAGTCAAACACTCAATGATATTGAAGCATAGACAGGCTACTACAATGTTCAAGTCCACCAGCCACAGCCTCCATTCACATGCATCTCCACGCGCCACACCTCCCCAGAATTCTAAACGAGCTAAGCACGGAACCAAGCTTTAGCACCGCAGGGGTTCCCTGTCGTACCAAACAACGCAAGGACCGCTAAATCCGGCGTCCGCTGCCTGTCCGCCAAGCGAGACTACGATTTCTGTAGAAACTAGCGCTTACCACATCTCACCCTTGCATCACGACATGTCCCGGCCTGCCGCGATTTTACCCTATCAAAATGAACTGCCAGCAGTAATATCGGCTGATGAGAAAGGGGTGAAAGGAACAAGAGTGGATGCACAGTGTAGACAATGGTGGGTTTGAGGGCAAGACTGTACGAAACGAAGCGAAAGGGAGATCGGTAGGAAGGTCGCGGAAGGGTGTCGCGATTCTGGGCCTCTGCGGTGGAGAAAGATGATAGGGCTTGAGTAATCAGCTGTCCACGGGTATCTTGGCATCTCAGGAATGATCACTTCTCTTCCTTGTCTCTCATCGTGTTCTTCGCATTTTCTCCCGAACCGGTCTCGGTTTCAATCCAGTCCTCGCACCAACACCCACACCGGTGGACTTCGAATCCGTTTGCTCCGTCTTGGACGCAATCTTCAGCTCTTTCTTCAGCCGCAGAGGAGCAAGGTCATGTCATACCTCGTGTTGGGCTGAAGAGAAGGTCTTTGCAGGACCCATTTCGCTCGCTCTCGCTCATCGGAATTAACTTTCTTGGCGCCATTCGCCTGCTTCGCATGTGATCCTGACAATCCGCGGACATCCTCAGAAGGCCACTTCGTCATCCTAGGAGAACACGTCTCTGTACAACACAACACGCACAAAGGCGCAGCGTAGTGCAACTCTGCTAATAAGCTTGGCAACAAGCGAGAAGTCAACTTCATCTGCGTTCCATGCTGGATGCAAAACTCTAGGCCCGGATGCATGCGTGCCAAACATTCCAGGACAGCATATCACGTCATTTGCTTGCTACGAGTCCGAACCAGAGCATCCTCGAACATCCACCGCACATGCCTCCTAGCAGGTCGCTAGAGGCCCGACCACAACGACTGCGATGAACCAAGGACGGAAATTCTTCCTCCTCACCATCGCCTCTGTGGTTGTCCTGTTTGGCCCTTTCTTGTTCGGATATCACTTCACAACAATCCGCGATGCTTCGGTACGCGCCTCAAATGCGCTCTCTTCAATCACCAGGACAGGACCACAGGACCTGGTGACGAGGAACTTTCACTTTATACTCCCCGCCACCGGCGCCACGATCGACTTCTGCAAAGTCCTCCTGTCCGCTGGTCTCCTAGGCTATCCGGAGCCCATATTCGTGGGATGGGCAGGCCGGGGAATGTTCAATGGCAGCGACAGCCATCTCTTCAAAATCACGGAGACCCTCACATACCTGCGCGGCCTGCCGGACAGCGCCGATGATGACATGGTCATGGTACTCGACGCATACGATATCTGGATGCAATTGCGGCCCGATGTCATCCTGAACCGGTACTATGAAGTTCTCAAAAAGAACGATCAACGCCTGAAGAAGGACGGGCTGCTGGGTAAGGAGATCAATGGCTACAAGGTGAAGAGCAGCATCATCATCGGCCCAGACAAGATCTACTGGCCTCAAGGACCCGACGACCCAGCAACATGGGCGGTTCCGGTGTCAACTCTGCCAGACGATATCTTCGGCCCAGATACCGATACCGATGCGCCGACTGCACGACCGCGATGGCTGAACAGCGGCGCGATCATGGGGCCAGCGCGCGATATGCGAGACTATTTCGCAGCGACTGTCGACATGATCAGCAAGATCTACGACCCCAAGTTCGAGTTCCGGACAAGTGACCAGTATTACCTTGCGGAGGTGTGGGCGGAGCAGGAAATTAATAGACTCAAGACGAAGGCGAAGATGAAGGGACAAATATTCCGGCCGCCGACAATTGGAGGCACAAACCTCACGGGTAGAGTGCCGTACATTCCAGAGGGCAAGAGGACGGAGTTTGGAATCTTGCAAGACTATGGTACAGACGTGTTCCAGACCGCGGCCGGGTTCGAGCTGTGGTTGACCTGGATGCGGTTCAATGGGAGCACGGACTTCGACCTGAATCTGGAGCTTGCGAGAGAGAAAAGGATGGATGAGGAGAAGCTGCCGAAGTACGTCGCCGATAGCGAGCCACCATATGCCGCTGCGATCGAGCAATTTCCGGATCACCAGCCCTCGTGGGATGAGGTCCTGCTAGGCACCAACATCATCACCAGAACCGTCTTCCCGCTCTTCCACATGACGGGCGACAAAACACTCAGGTACAGATGGTGGCCGCGAATGTGGTTCCATCCACACGCAGAGGAGCTGCTGAAAGCCGAGAAGGGAAGGAGAGCGAAATTGGAGGATCCCGATTGGATTGCAGACGTACACGGAGTGAGGTGGAGACAGGCGCGGCCAGACTTGCTCAGGATGGGCAACTATACGGCTGGTATGGACGACAAAGGCGGTGCCTGGGTTAGCAACGGGATGTACGTTCGGTATGCCAATATGTGTGCGCCGTTCGAGGACTACCTGTACCTGCGGAAGAGTGAAGCGGAGGCCTTCCATTCAGAGACGGTCGAAGAGTGAGGTGCAATCGCATGGCGGAGATTTGATGCGTTCAGCGAGCATGTGCATGATGGCGGCCTAGAGGCATGGGCGGCGTCCAGAAATCGTTCCTGTAGATACCTAATCGCAAGCTGAATAAACCTCAGTGTTGCAGCAGTCATAGCCACAGGCTTGGAGACGTCGTCTCGTTGTCAGAGCCCTCACTTCGCAGTGAGAATTGCGCAAGAATTTCGCCCCTATGCTTCCTTTCCGTGACAGCTGGCCTGCCATCGGCAAGGGCGGTATTCATATCATCTCATGGTTGAGTATCCACTTTCTCTTCCTTCAATCAAGCTCAGTCGAAGCTCTCGGCCAGCACGATCAGGCTGAACCTCAGTTCGCCACCACCAGCCTCTGCTTCTCTCTTCAAGAATGCCCTCACGCCCTTCTGCAACGCGGCATCGCTCAGCACATCCTCATCTGCAGCCAGCTCGCCACGATCCAGTGGCCCCTTCCGCCGCCCATCCATCTCCCACAGATGTCCATTCTCGCTCTTGACGAAGCACACGTAGTGCAGATCCACGTTGTCCTCCGCGGCAGGAGCCGCAGTATCTCCTGTAGATGCGGCCTCCTGATGCGCGGTCTCCAAGCTCTCCGTCTCTTCTAGCAACTCCGCACGCTCTCGTGGCTTCAGTGGCACGGCCTTCTTGATCAACTTATCCAGCTCCGTGTCTGGAATGACCTGCCTGCGAGCGGCACCATTGCTGACGCCATGTAGCACGCCAATGAGCCCACATGCGTTGCCAATTGTCTGCTTGTACCATACGACCTCTTCGCCATCCCCGTGGCCTTCGTACTCTGTCTTGCTCTCATCTTCGGTGGCGCGGAACTTCTCGTATGTCTCGGAGACGGGAAAGACAAGAAGCAGGGCGTACGCGGGGCGTGGAACGAAGGCGAGGAGTTCGGGCTCGTCGATGCTGAAGACGTCGTGGAATTGCAGTTTGGGCGAGAGACCGAGCTTATGGAGGAGACTGCTCATCACCTCAGGATTGTTCTCAAGCGGGACGAAGTGCTTGCGGCGCTTGGTAGGTTCGGCGGTGGTAGCCATTTTGCTCGTCTCCCTGAATGCGCGTTTTGGTGGCTTTGACGTTAATGTGTTGGTCGTGTAGATGTTTTGAGATGAAGCTCAGGATAGATCTACAGAAAGTCAGGCACCAGCGCAATGATGCAAGCAAACATGCTGACAGCCCACCTTTGCCAAGACCATCGCCCCTCACTTTCATGTGAAACGAATGCGATATCCACGCAAACATATGCAGGACATAGTACCATAAACGCGGAAAGCTTTCGAATTAGAGGCTCCAGTGCTTGAAGTCACCAGAGTTGTCGAAAACGCAATTAGGCAAGACGACCTCCAACATCGCGGCCATCCACGACCCGTCGGTTTCAGCAGATGCATGCTAACTCCACATGTCGAGGCTCTAGTAACCGCGCAGCCACCAGCGAGCGTGCGTACCAAAATGCTCTGGTATCTTAGGACTTTCTCGCAAGAATCCACAGGAACGGGACAGTTGCCTTCCCATCGACCGTGCTGACAATGTCTGTATCGACCAGCTCAAAGCCAGCCTCCGATACCATCTTCTTGCTTTGCTCGGCACTGAAGCTGCTCTTGAACATTCGCGTACCAAGCCACTCCTCCATCACCGAGCCTGCATCCTCACTTTCATCGAAGTTGCAAAGCAAAAGTCCACCCGGCTTCAGCCAGCTGTGAATCGACCGGAGCATATTGGGCTGTTCGTCTCGTGGGAGGTGAATGAGCGAGTACAAAGCAGTGACAGCATCGAACGTGCCAAGATGGAAGTTCAGCGTTGTCATGTCTCCCTCGACATAAGCAATATTCTGGTGGTCCGCCAGCTTTTCCTTAGCAAGACCCAGCTGTGCACTCGAGATGTCGTTGGCTGTGATTTGGTGGACTTTCTCCGCCATATGCTTTGTACAGGGTACTCCACTCCCGCAACCAAGCTCCAGAACATGAGCTGTATCGCGTTCAGGGAGGCTATCGAGCAGCTTGTCGACCCACCGAATGTTTGGGGATGGCAAGTTCGAGATGAAGTCAAGGTAGGCCGGAGCGATGGAGTCGTACCCAGCTTTGACCATTGCTTTGGGATCCATGGTCACTGGTTTCCGATGCTGTGATGAGGGTAGGCGATGCAGTTGGATCAGTGAGTAGGCTTGGAGTTGGAGATAGGTGCGGTGGGCAGGATTTGAGGCTTGCAGCTGGAAGTCTCGGCCGAGGGGGACTACGTAGGACAGCACATGAACCGATTGGCGAAAAGCAGTCGGGATGATCTTACACAATCTTTGCAGTTTGGGTGCAGGACAAAATAAAGCTCATGCGTCTTCTCTCGAATCAGAGACTCAGTGTTGATTCAAGCGTCTGCGAAGGCTTTAGATACGGCCTCGGATTCCAATCGAGAGTTATGGGCAGCTATTTCGAGTGCTTTAAGCAGTCACAGAGCTTGTGTCGATGGGCATCAACAGGTCGATAGGAGATGAAAATGAACAAGTGTAGGTGGAAAAATGGAGGATGTCTATGGTCGCATGGAGGTGCTCGGGGAAGGAAGGGTCGGGATCCACATCCCGCGCCAAACCAAGTCAGGAGGTAGATCCTTTCCCACCTCACCTCACGTCTTCACCTTCGTTTTTCACACATCCTCTACATTTTCTTTGTGCATACTCTACAACCTCTCGCCGAGCCAACGAAACCCTACGATTCTCCGGACGAATATCGTCTCAGTCGATCGAAGCCCACGTTTCTTCCACGCCAGATGTCGCTCATGCAGTACATCTCGATGGAAGCCGCACCAAGTTACCCACGATAGAGCAGCTCGCTAGGTGAATAGAAAGAATATGCGTCGCTAGGAGGACCACAAGAGACGCAGTCTGGATTTCAAAGCGACGAGGGCCGTAGACAAGACTGCAGATGTGTGCCTCTGAACACCGCTGAATGAGACACTTCAGCTGGCGAAGTGACAGAGATCCCTAAAGAAACCTGCTGGCCGGTCCGGTGGCTTCTTTTTGCTTCTCTCATCGCTTTTTGCGCGCGTTAAGGGCCCTTCGACATCGTCGAACCTCGCCTCGATTGGGTCGAACGAGGCGCGAGACTTATCGCTCCAAATGTTCTTAGCGGAACCTGCCGACCACTGGGGCGAGTGGTTCATTTTTGCTTCTATCTTTCCTATTCGCGCACGTGAGCCGCCGGTGACGTGAGCAGCTCTGGTAAGTATATATTTCGTATTTCCGCTGCCATCAGCCAATGAAAAACAACTTGTGAGTATGGCACCAATGCTCATCTTGAACTGGCCGGTAGCTCCTGCAAAGAGTCAAGCCGTTGTTGATCCTGGCATAAGTCCTCAAACTCTTCCTTAGGAGACGTCCTACAGGAAATCCGTTGCTGATCCTCCTTAGCGGGAGATGTCAGCAACGGAGGCACAGGTTTTTGCCTCTCGCTGTTGATTTCACTCTCTTTTTTTTTCGTGTAGCAAGAAAAGGCTCCGTGTCTTGCCTGTTCGAATTGTTGATGCTTGGGTCGAATTTTTGGACGTTTCTGAATGCGGCTTTTCCATGAGATATCTTCTCCGCCTTTTCCACTCAGTCTTCGCTATCCCCGAGGTGCTACGAGCTTCACACCTTCAATTCACCCAAAGCGCCGACGAGATACAAGAAGGCAATGAAAGTCTTACCAAGCTGCACTGTATCTGGAGCGCTAATGCCGTTTGTGAACGTGATTGCAGATTCGACATGCTGACGTAGCTCGACGGAGAAAACTTCCACTGCCGCACAAACGGTGTCGACCGGCTTCACGACGTATGCTTGGCGATGTTGCCCTCAGTAGCAATGTTCAATCTGTTCACCACTACACTGCGCATCTCGAAGGCGCCGTGACCCGATATCCCAAAGCATTGAAGGACGCGTCCGTCGCTCACCATTGCAACCTGCGCCACACCCAGCCAGCCAATACATGGTCTCAACCGTGCCGAACTCGCCACCATTGGGAACAGAGACTTCGACAATGAAGACCGCCGTGCGCATGACCGCTGTTCAAGGTGAGAGGAGGGAGGATGATCGATGCTCTGGGTGCGGCCACGGTGAAACTCGCGGGATCTGCGCAGGATGGAAGAGATGGGCTACACTCGATTGTGCCGCTTTGCCAGTGGTAGCGAAAAACTGAATCTACAGAAACCGAGTCTACGGATTGTGGCACGCTTCTCTGGGGCACTTGACAAGCACAGCAACGTCTGGCATATGGGAGGACAGCTGCGTAAAGGGAGTAAAGAGGTGATGTTCGATGCAATGGCACGTCTCAGCTGGTAGGGCATCTGCACTGTGTGTTTAACAATGGTATATGTCGCATAAGTCCCTGGTCAATTTTGTTATTGAAGAGCAGCAAGAAAAGCAGAGTAACAATGATCTACGTATCTAGCGGTACTTGCGGCCAGGGACAACACGACTAAAACGATTCCAAAAATGGCTGTATTTATAGTAATATGTCGAGGTCGCCGCAACTGTGAGCTGATTGTTCGGAGACGATACGTCGTTCCCTTGGTCGTTGTCCGCCGACAACGGGACGTCAGCGCTATGCATCTCGCAATCCAAAGAGCTTTCGGAGGCAGTGGCTCTATACTGTCCCTTGAGGTCCTCGTCTAGGACTAATCGGATTTTGGGAGCTTCCGGTTTCTCAATGAGGTTGTCCGCGCGAACTTTGACTACCGTGCTGTATGTTCGCAGGCTCTTGATCCCTGCTGAGGTATTTTTCAGTCGGGTAGAAATTGTTGGGGGCGGCGAATTCAGGCACAAGACCAGCAAGTCTGTGATCGATTCCCAAGCATCAGAGCTCGTTGTAGAATCCCCAGATAGAATGGGCCATAGAAATGTATGTCCGAGGTGCATCACAACGAGTGTCAGATACATGCAGACGCATGCGAGTGCTATGTTGTCCGAAGTTTGGCTTGCGTAGTAAGACCATCCAAGTACGGAGGCCTTCAAATCTCCAATAGCATTCCTAGATGGGAGCTTTGAGTTGTGAGGTAGAGCTTTGAACACTCGCGTGTCTTGAAAAGTCTCGAAAACCCTCACAGGAGCATGCAGCTGGGCGTCAGATCTGTAGCGTGAAAGGCCGTCCACCACTGTCATTGCTGTGAGTGGAGATAATGCCTTGTCCTCGATATCCCTTCCCAAAAGTTTCAGAATCTGAGCATCGGTCAGGTTTTGTGTATCTTCACGACCGGCCAGTCCGGGATCCTCTCGCGCTAAATCTGGGGCGACGTCTATTTTCATGCTGTGTGAAATACTTTCTAGAGTGTTAAGTGCGGCCCCTGGGGGACCAGCAATATCTACCGGGGCTGCTGGCGTCAGAAGATTAAGCCAAGTGTGCTCCACTGTTATAGGTCTGTTTGTCGCATCCGAGTCTGGCGAACCATCGAGATTTGTAGAATCATAGAAGCTTGGTTTGATCCAAAAAGCAGCGTAGTTCCTTGATCGCTCCGAGAGAAGAGTTGTGTTGTGCCAAGCAGCTGTGATGGCGCATGCGATAGCTGCTCGAGAGTTGTAACGCCAGGGTAATTCCACCAAGAGTCCATTGGTGTTGATTCCCGTCTTAGAGTCGCCAAAAGGCTCGACAGGCAGCTTTAGCCATTGTGTACGAATGTGCGCGGAGGCCGTGCGGTTGAGGCCCGAAATGTCATGGGTTCCGTTTCTATAGTCCCAAGCAGTCCACCCTCCATGCCCGATCCCTGAACTATTCATTGGCTTTATCTTCGGAAACAGGGCCTCGGTGGCTTCCGCGGTGAGGTTCTGTGCGTCCAAGCAATAGGATCTGACGAAAGGACTGATCGCAGACCCCTCGGTCTTCATGTCCCTCGGGTCTTCTGCGAAGAAACAATCGGAATGTGACGTTCGATTAACCCATTGGTAGCGCAGCTGGTCCATAACTATGACTGATGCTGCATGCGGCTGTATCGCCGCGGAGCCTCTGTTTGCCCAGAACGCCGATCGGTAGCTGCGAATGACCGGACTAATGCTGTTTTGCGGACTCTGTGCGACGAAACTTTTCCACAGCCCATTTCCCTTCCCCCCGAGTGCCTGACAAAGTGGACTGTATGGAAGGTACGGATTCTCTGTCTCTGGACATATGTTGTACCAATAAAAAGAACCAAAGGACTTCCGTAATGATTGATACCCGCCACTGGGGCAAACGTCGTAGTCTGTGGCATTCGCCCATGTACATGATTCTGGTTGAGATGTCGAATCGATGATGTCTGGCCAGAATTGCTCGGCCGTACCGTTGAAATAGAATTTCGTTCGTCCAGCTGGAAAATCCTGCTCCCTCGGCTGCATCAACACATTTGAGGCTGGGCCAATGGCAAGTGCTATAAAGCCGCATAGAGACAGCACGATGTAAAGTCGAGCCATTCGCCATGTCGTGATAGCTCTAGCAGCGGATCCCAAAAACGGAGACGACCACGCGAAGCTCACTCCGGTAAAATAAATACCGGATCCGAGAAGTCCCAAAGGAACTCCATCGCCAAGAAGCTCGTGCCTGAGGGTTTGCAGAAATATAGCTGTTAAGCTGGCCAAACATAGCAGCTCTTCGATCTTTGCTGCGATGAAGAGGAGGGACTGAAGGAAGAACGATGGTCCAAGGTAGTATGTGCGGTAATTCAGCCATATGAGCACCGCGAGACCAGATGCAGGAAGGATATGGCCCAGGCTGCGACTGAGTGCAATCCATCGTGACCGACTGATCACTTATTTGGCCCGCTCCGGCCCGCGATAAACTTTGTCCCAAAAATCCAGACCAAACGAGCTTAAGGCAGGTGCAAAGATGTCTCTGGCGCGGAGCACAGAGGGCGTGATGCGGAGCAAAGAAGACATGATGTATTGTTGAATCGATCAAACTGCTGTCGAGATCGTAGATGAAGGAGAAAACAATCATAGGTACGTTTTTTCGAAGTGAGATTTGGAGAGACTTTGAGCTGCGCAGCCTGATTCTTCAACGGCGTCTATTCAGCCGCCGGGCTCGAATCTGCAAGCAACGAGGCTGCATGCAAGCGCCCTCAGCCCCGTAGAACTATTTGATAGGTTGACATTAGGAAGCTTTCAGTGTTAGCGCTCTCACTCAAGCCAAAAAAAAAAGTGCACCAACAATAGAGCGAACAATCCAGGTGGCACCCCAGACGATTGCTCAGCGGCCACAAGCTTTAAGGTCGAATAAGGGAGCACCGGCGAGGCTGCAGGGCGCTATCCAATGCCGAAAAGACCCATCAGTACACAGTCCACCCTACATTCCAATCAAAGGTCGTGTTTCAAGATGCTCAGACTTGCTTTCGTGGCATGGTTTCGCATCTGGTGTGCTCGCGTCCTTGGGGTGTCTGAACGCGGACTCGCATTCCGTCGCGCTGTTGGCATTCACCAAATGCAGTCTGATTCGCTCGAAGAGGCTGCGTCGAGGAAACACCAAGTTTGTGTTTAATGTGAGCCAGTGATTCTTCCACGGAGTCTGGAGCAAGATGAACCTGAAGTTGGCGAACGCCGTCTCACAACCCTGCGCTATTTTCGGCTCTCGCCTCGGAACATTGCCGGCCCGCTCCACCACTGAAGTTCGAGAGGACTTGCTTTGCGTCCTATCCTCCTCAACATCTGCTGGCTACTCTGGATATGTTCTGTCTCCGTGTTTTCAGCAAGATTGCCCGGGACACCTACGAGCGCAGCGCGATTGTACTTCATCACGGCCCGTCCTTGGCCGGGCGTTCGATTTCTACTGCGTCGACTTCATGAGTTCTTCGTTATGACGACGACATTGCCTCAGTCTATGTGGACACATTGTCCATATCGGGGCACCAATCCGGATATCCCCAGCGCTACACGAACGATAGCTGGCCAATCTTGCCGGCGACGCACTGTCCTACAGCGCGTCTAAAGCGACGAGCGATCCCACCGCAGAGCTTGAATAGACAACAAGTCGGGGAAGTGGTCGGTCTGACTGTCCCACAGCAAGATAGCGCCCCACGACACAGCTACTGCTTGATCTGGTCTACTTAGAAATGTTGTCACCATGGCCTACCGATACCAATGAGGTCTTATCGCAATTGAGAAGCACCAACTTCAAGCGGAGTGGGATAAGCAGAAGAAGGCTCGTTGGATATGATACATACCTAGAGAAGTGTCTTCGTGGCGATCAGAATCAAGTGGACGTGCACCTCCAAATCGGCACCCCGTAGAACGACTATGGTAAAGCAAGCGACGAGGACGAAGACCGCAGAATTGAACATTGCGGAAACGTTTACGAACTCCCTGATCCAATGCTAATGAATGTGACTAGCAGGCCACTCAGTCTTCAACTTCTTGCCACCCACCTCGATCGGCTCCTCAATCGACTGAATGCACGTCACAACCTTGCCGACACCATCATTGGGTGTGACATTCCTCCACTTATGCATCGTCCCACGTTGCGTGATCGAGTCTCCAGGCTTCAAAATCCTCGACTCTCCGGAGTCCAGCGTCAGTTCGATGTGGCCTTCAATCACTACGATCGTGTCGAGCGTCATCGTACGGTGGAATGGAAACTCGATGTTCGGAGCCCAAGTGGCGATGTTGACAGCGCTTCCACCAGGCGGACAGATGTGACCGAGCGGGAAAGCATTTGTGCGAGTGTGGGAGTAGGACTGGATGTCTGCTTCCGTCGAGAGGTTTGGTTTCAGTTCGGGTGTGGAATAGAGGATTTGGAGGTCGAGTCCTAGACCGGCATCTTTGATCTTGTGCTGTTCCTCTGGTATGGCGGTGGAGAAAATGGCCTGGCCTTGGTTGTTGTGTGTCGTGATGTAGTTGGACATGGTGTGGCAAGTGATGGATTGAAGAAGATGGCATCTCTACTGACGGGCAATCAGATGCTTTTGACATGCCGTGTCTGGTTTGACTTTACGACTAGCTGATGTCCGGTCACCTTCTGTATGGGTCTTCCCATGCACGTTTTGCTCATGACAGGGGCCAACGCGGACACGGGCGGACAACGCGGCCGGGTCTCAATATCACGTTGAAAGATTAGTCATGCAAGAGGCTAATTCAAAGAAGGCTAGCATCCGTTGCTTCTTAACCGGGGATGAGCTGCGGATAGAAAGTTTCCCTTTTCCATCGACATCACACAATGGACGCTGTTATCATGAAGACTCTTCCATTCAACCAGATCCAATAGAGTTACTGCATGCAACTGCGTTCGAACGAATCTTGACGAGTGTCTCACCCAGCTGCAACAAAGGCATGCCACAAGCCCAGCGTGCACTGAGCAGGCGCAATGTTCGGGGACGAGGATGTTACAAACGAGGCTATCGTCAAAACGGAGAATTTTTCTTCCAGCCGAAACGATGCTTCTGCGGCGTTTACCCCTTCTCGCGTCAATCCGTTCACAACGAGAATCAGACAATCAACAAAATGCTGTTCTCGATGATTAGTACGTCTCACACCATGCCTTCGTCTCGAACACTGCTGATGCTGAGAAGGAATGGAATTGGGGACTGAAGACACAGGACCTCCGCCCGAAGGCCTTCATCACGTCTTTCTTCTTCGACGTCAAGCTATCGAGCCTTCCGATGCGATGGTCAAAACAATCCTCGACGGCGGCGAGACCGTGAATGCAAAGGCAGACCTCTCACGACATGTTCCTCCTTAACGAGCAACCGCTAACAGATGACATGTAGATCTTTGACGATGAAGGTGTGGAGCATCTGCACTTTGATGATTATGGGTGGATACCGAAGCCTCCTCGTGGCCGTCGTGCTCAATAAGTGATTCACCCTCGCATTTCTATGTCGCGGTCAGAGCAAAGTGATGTTGAGATCACGCACAAGCTCTCGTTTTCGGTGCGTTGACGGCATTTGCTTGGAACTTCGTGGTCGCCTCGTGTCTTTTTCCTCGGCCGTCTTGATCTCTCCATCAAGATCCAGGAGTTTGCTGCAACTACGATCTGTCGCCCGTCTTCTAGGCTATTCGGAGTGCACTTTTTGTTCAAGGCCGTAGAGACAGTGAGTGCTTGCTGTATTGGCCTCTGTATAAGATTGCGCTTCCGCTCCCCTCTCTTCTGCAAATCGCCGGATCCAAACCTTTCTGACTTCACGAAAGATCTCATTAGCCGTCTTATGGCTAATTCGATCCAACTCAACATCACCGCTGACGAGTGCGAGAACATGCAGCAAACTCCAAAAGCCAACTCAATCCAGCTCAAGATCACCTCTGACGAGTGCGAGAACATGCAGCAAACTTCAGAGGCCATCTCGACCCGGCTGAAGACCACCCCTGATGAGCGAGAAAACATTCTCCAGACTTCAGAGACCAACTCGACCCAACTCAAGAACATCCCTGATGAGCGACGAAACATATCTCAGACTTCAGAGGCCAGCTCGATGCATAACAAGAGCCGTCAAGTGCGGCAATTTCCTGGTCTGACATGCTCTTTCTGGGCCAAGGGCAAATGTGGATTCGAATCGACTTGTCACTTGCCACATACCTTTTTCCCAACGGTTGTCCACTGCGCTTATAGACATACGAACAAGACCGTTTCATGCAAAGTTTAAATTCAAGGAGGTAAGAAGACGAGAGAGTGTGCTTGGCCAGCTTATCAGTGCGGCTATGCGCATCCGGGCGAGACATCGGCCATGGTGAACGCTACAGATGTCGAGAACAGACTTGAGGAGCTGCCATACAGGACACTATGCGTCTTTGAGTGTAAGCTATGCAGCAAGCGATTTGATAGTCTGGAGGCTATTCGTGGGCACTGCGATGACGAAGAAGGGTGTGAGAACAGCGAGGGTATCGATGGCTAGCAGCAAAGCTGATCAGAAGACATGAAACATATTGGAATGGGAAACAAAATTGAGCTGGCGCACTCCTCAATTGAATACGAAACATTCAACCTGTGTCATAATGGAAGCATTCCAAAGCCTATCAAATACTCCGATTTCTCTGCGATCTCTGTCAAGGTCACTGATTGAAGAGGTCGAACCCTTTGTCGCCAGCAAGGAAATTTCGATTGGCATCTGTTCCAGTCGTGTTATTGCTTCCATCACCGGCGGCATCATTGTTATTGTTATTGTTATTACTGTTGTTATTGTTCGCGTTTGCCGCAGCACCGCGACCATCGTACCTGACAGCTCCCCGTTGGCCACCAGCAGCATCACCGGGTCGGGTCAACCCAGCACCAAATGTATTACGATTCAGATTGGCCCTGTGGGCCGGATCAGCGACAGGCTGCACTGGCGTTGGATGGGCGCCTCCTTGTCCTTGGTTTGGCTGCGGAGCAGGTTCTTGTCCATCCTCTAAAACATAGTTCCCCGGATCATTGTATTCCGCATTGATTTTGTCTGCATTCATCCGGTTTTTGTGAGCAAGGCGTGCCTTTGCCTCCATGAAACCATTCTTGTATGGATCTTGATTGCCTTTTGGCTCAGGATCATTAGGGCGCCGAAGGTGCCACAATTGCCAGCGAAACAATTCTGCCTCCTTCGCAGGAGGCGGCGAGCCAGGGAACACCGCAGTCGAAATGATTATGTTATCACCAGCTCGAAGGTTCAGTTCGATGTAATTTCTGTCCGGATCCTGGCTATCCAAGGGCCAACTGAAGTAGTGGTACCAAGCGTTAGCAAACCGCGAGACAGCCCGGTCACGGAGAAAGCTCGTGGACCTGACCCCTATAGCAGCTCTCGGCGTCGTTATCTCGCCTTTCTGGTCTCCAAATGAGATTGCGAACTGGGATTTGTCGCCAATTGAGATGTACTTCCAGGCTTGACTCAAAAAGACTTGCCCACTGATCGTTGCTGTGCCAATACACCAATTTTGTGGCAAAGTTGCTCTCTGGAACTCATTCAAGATACCCCCAGTATCTGGCAGATTCTGCCTGTCCCATTCCATGGCTCCTGAAGATATCGAAACCCATCGATAGTCGCCAAATGCTGCTGGTACCGGTGGGCTAGGACCAGGGGTGCTTGAGCCAGGCGGAGGAGGCTGCCCTCCCGGCTTGATGCCAGCGATAGGCTTGTCACCACCGTTGACAGGAGGCGCGGCACCTCTCTGCTCAGATGGGCGAGCAGCATTCCAAGTAGCATTCTGGTCATTCGCGACTTTGTTGGTATTCGGAGGTGGTGCCTTGCCTCCTCCAATGGGAGCACCCTTGCCTTGGTCTGCTGCTTTGGCTGAGTTTTGGTCTGGCTGCTTATTGGGGTTTGGTGGTGGTGCCTTGTTAGGATTCGGAGGTGGTCCCTTATTGGGATTGGGCGGGGGTGCTTTGTTCGGGTTAGGTGGTGGTGCCTTGTTTGGGTTAGGCGGTGGTCCCTTGTTGTTGTTCATGATGTAGAAGGCAGTCAATCCAAAGACGGGGGCGACGAAGTCCAAGATATGGTGATTTCGAGTAAGTCTGACAAGGGAGATATCTTCGAAAATGATGGATGAGTCGGCAATCTGACTTGCACATCCGCACTCGAGGTATAAGCCTGATGGTGCGGTAGGATGTCAACCAAGGTTTGGCAGACAGCGGCATGTGACAGGAAGCTCTAGAAGCTCCACGCCAGCCACATCCAACGCTAGATATGCGGGCGCTTCTGGATAGAAAAGCCAAGCTGGACCACTGCAGTCTGTCGCTGCGTACCATCAATACGAGCTTGCGAGCGCCAGCACTTGCCAATGGACCCAGCCAAATGCAGTGAAACTCATCCAAGGAAGCGTTTGCCTTTGCGAAACAGCTAGAACAAGCCAGCAAACAACGTGCCAAATGCAGCAATCCTTTTCCAAACTTGCAAGGGCTCAGGAGCAGGCTTGGGAATCGGCAGCTCTATACGACCGCTGTATTGAACTGTCCTCTCATCCGCCTCCTGCGTAACAGCTGCCATCATATAGTCACCTGAGTCTCCAAGCCCATTTTGCTCAACAGTGTCAATACGAAACTGGAGGTCCTGGAGTGTGTACGGGTAGTTGCCTGGTCTCACCGAAAGCATCTCCTTCGTGACTTCAGTAGTCGCCTGCGCAGACATGATCATAGCTGTCGGAGTGTTTTTGACTTCGAATCGTGGCCAGGGTACTTTGAGGTAAAGCGTCGCAGACTCCAATTCGCTGGGGCATTGGTTTCTGCGTCGACCGAACACGTCGTCTGTGTAATCCCGGAAACCGGTGACCTGGTCTGCGAACTTCCAGGACAGTCGGATGCTGTCACCGCCTTTGATAGGCTCGCCAAATGGGCCACTAGTGGTCTTCTCCACGCGCCAATACTGATACTCGTCTCTGTCTGATATCGCTGGCATGAATACTCCCTGAGAATTGCGGAATACTACCATGTGGCTCGGCGGAGGTGGAGAATCTTTGCCATCCACTTTGGGCTGGTCAGTTTTGCGGTAAGGAACTGTGCGCAAGATCACACGCGAGCCGTGCTTCAGCTCGTATGGTGTGCCAGTCTTGAACTGTGTCAATGTCGTTAGCACAATCTGCAGCGTGAGCTCAGTAGATCTTACCTCGTCGCCAAAAGGTGCAATCAAATTCCACTGGGTCTCGGCCTGTCACTAGTCAGTGAATTCAACCTGAACTGCGCTTCTTGCAGACCTACGAATTTCGAATTGTACTTGGAGCCAAAAGGTGCATCTCCAACGTTAAAGTCTGTAAAGCCATGAAGGCACGGTGCACGAAACGAAGCAGGATGGAACAGCACATGTGTCTCTTTGATGTCGACTCGCTCCCAGAATGGTGTACCATAAGTTTGACGAAGACCATTCAGGCGCGGAGTTGTGGTAGTAGCCGGATCGAAGCCCATGTAATACAGGGAGTTGCCGAGATTCTCAACGGACAAGTTGTTGGTCGGCGATAAAACCTTGAAACGCACATTTGTGGAGAGTGCTGCGTTTAGGCGAATGTACTTCTGAAGCGCAGGCACCGCCTGGACGAACCAACCTTGGACTCCCTCAAAGCCAGGCATCTCACTGATCATATCGATCATAGTGGATAGTCCATCACGGTTGATGACCCTCCATAGATTTGGTAGTGCAGCGGTTGGTGCCCATGCTGCCGGATTGTTTGCTAAAATGGTGTCACCCCCAACCGCTTCGAAGACGTTTGTCTCTCTGGTGCTTGTAGCAGTTTTCGAATTTGCCGAAGCGCTGCCTGACTCTTGCCTGAGTGGATGACGATCATTAGTGTGTCTTCGAACAAGTACGCATGCACATAAAACTCTGACTCACTCGTGCTTTACGCTTGCACCGCCATAAGGAGTCTGCACGCTCACGCCTACCGAGACTTTCATCTGCTCCTTGTGCTCGTCAATAGAAGTATTCTCTGTCGCAGTCACGATCTTTGTAGTCAACAAGCGTGCACCGAGCGTGAGTTCCTGGCAAAAGAGCCTAGGCTTGCAGTCAGTTACCAAAACTCAAGCTTCCAGTAGTAGTAGACTTACTGTCCATATTGATCATGGATCGCACGCACCGCGTCAATGCTCTTCTGAATTTTGGCTTTCTCCAGGAGTGCCCGAAATTCCGTCGTGGGCTCAAGATCTTCCGCTCGCAAAAAGATGTCACACCGGGGATACATGTACTTTGCGACCAAAGTATGTGTCGATGAGCCGTCTTTGTTGACCTTCTTGTTCTCGCTACTTGAGGCATACCCCCCGCTGACTCCGACTTGGACGCCATACGCACCACCAGCCACAGACGCTTCCGTGGACTGGCTGCTGAAGTCCGACTTGGCCAGAGACACTGCGAGCGACTCTTGACAAGCAGCGATATCGATGCGAGAGTCATCATTTACTCTGAAATTTGGAATACCTTTGACCGTCTTTCGTATGCTCATCGTCGCCGATTCTGCTCCCTGCTCGTACAAGGCTTGAATTTGGAGTTGCCCGCTTTGACGCATTTCCGCTCCTGGCTTGGCGTACACGTCAAAGTCGATATCGGAGGCATCGAAGACGGACCTCTCAAATTCTGCGTCTCTCGCTTCTGCTACTATGCGCGCAACTGCTTCCTTATCCTCGACGAATGTTGGAATCTGGGCAACAGGTTCTGTCTCAATCTTGGAGCGCAGCTGGAATGCTGCTCGAGGGGCTCTACTGATTTGACCCGTCATCTTGTTCACCTTCCAGCCGTAAAACACTGCGCAATTGCGGAGAACCACAGCCCATTGATCCTCGCTGAGGGTACCTGCTGTGACGCCCGCTGAGTTACCACCAGTGATCATGCCAAGAGATCTGTCCGCGTTGATCAAGCTCTCCGGCGTTGGGGCTGCCAAACGGCCACCTGGCAAAGGATTACCGCTCGCATCAGTACCAGCTGCTCCAGATAGACTTGGATCTCCGGAGCTGCCAAACCCCGGCTGAGGTCGCATTCCCATGTTCAACGCGGGCCCAGTAGCATTGGCTAGATCCATGCCCGCAGTAGCAACTCGTGCTGGCGTTCGATAGTATATGCTCAACTTAGGTACTACTGCCTTTGGAGGCGGTTTAGTAACGTCTTTTTTGACTTCCGCATCTTTGACGGACTCTGGCTCCTCAACTTTTTCGGCATCCTGGTCCGCTTTCTCTTTCGTCACTTCACCTTCAGTGGCACTCTTTCCCTTGGCTTCGTCCCCTTTGGATTCGGCCCCATTGGCTTCGTCTTCCTTGATTTTGTTGGATTTTTTCTTTGCATCGCTGTCCTTGGATGCTTTCTCCGACTGCAATTTGCTGACCGCGGGCTTTTCCGCCACTTCTTCAACGGCATCAAGTGCGAGATAGTCTTCCAAGCTAATAGTTTCATCGGTCATAGCAGTACCATCAGCTGTGCAGAACCTGTGAATACGACTAAAGGAGCTCATTCCTACGGAGAGATGTCAACAATACGGCACTTCAAGCATGAAAGGCAGCTAGCTCTTCTACGAACCTGGTGTGAGCTTGCGCATCTGGCCTAACGTCAGGTCTCCAGCGTACTTGCCAGGAGCCTTTGCTCCGAGCAATAATTTGTCCACAGATTGAGACAAAATGGACCCAGTGGACTCGACATATTGGTCGCCTGTTCTCCAAACATACGCGGTGATCGCATATCGGCCACTTTGAAGCGTGGTATTTCTCGCCTTTGCTTTTGGCACAACTGCTTTTGGCACAACATTGTTCACTGGCGGTGGTGGCATCTTCGCCGCACCCGTACCCGCCCTCGCATCTGCTCTCTGGCGCCCGATGGCGTATTTATCTGGCCTCGGAGGAGCAGCATTTCGAGGAACATTTCGAGGTCCTCGCTGGAGGGGCTTGGTGGCGCTTGCTGATGGATCTTCGACTTTTGCAGTGGGCGACTGATCATTTGCTCCTGATTCCAAAGATGCCGCATCTTTGGTTGCCGGATCTTTGGTCCCCGAATCTTTAGCTGATGATTCTTTGGTTGCTGGATCTGTCGTTAGAGCTGGGGGAGTGTCTGCGGCTGCAGTTGGGACAGGCGGAGCTCTGCCATCTCTTCTTGCCTTATTTTCCATCGTCTGTTGGTTTGACAAAATTTAGTTCACGAAGAGGGCGTCCCCTACATCTACCTGGAGCTTCTAGGACTATAGCAGCGTGGTCGAGGTGTCCAAGACGGCTCTGCTTGCCAGTACAGGCCGGGGGAATCACCCACATCGTGGCTTGCGCTTCGAATGCAAGTGCTTGGGAAACTTTCGCGGTGGCTGCATGCGAGGGCGGCATGGACTGCAATGCAAGTGATCAGATGAGAGGATCGAATGCGGGAGAAGAAGGGACGTGAAGAGTGCAGTACCGATAAGCTAGTGGGGATGAGGCTGTCTGTGGCTGTCTGTGGCTGATTGTGGCTAGCTGAGGCCACCTCCACGTGAGCGCCAAGACCGCCTGGATGAGTTCCCTCGCTACACATTTACTCGATCGACCCCTCTCTCTCCTTCGACATGCATCACCATCGCCATATTCAGCCGTCCAACTTCAGCTTCCTTCCTTTTCGAGCCGGTCTCGACCAACAAAGACGCAGCCGCGCCATGCACTGACGGATGCACTTGGCGATGCGTAGTTCTACGCGTTCACACTGCCCATTGGGCCGTGATTGCAACGTGCAGCAGACCTGAACCGTTCCAGCTGTCTAGCCAAAGGTAAGCTGTATGATGGCCTAGTAAGGTTTCTTACTTCTCAGAGTCCTTGCGAGGACCTCACATCTCTAAAAGTTCAGCGACTTCTTTGCCCGTGTGGACAGCTCCTTTGGGCGGCTCTCACTGCTCCGGCATCACAGTCGACATCATGGCACTGTTGCTTGCACCGTACAATGACTCCATGCGTCTCGGCATGGGGTTCAACTCCTATACGCAGACGCTGTGTATCGACAATGCCGTCGAAATTCGCAGTAAAGAAGTCGTCCGCCCGGATAACCCATCACAGGTGCGCAATGCGCTGAGCTTTCAATGACACGACGTCTGATACGCAAATCAGGTCGTTACATATTCTTCTAAGATTGTGGAGCACCTTTCCGACGTTGTGAGCTCGCTGAATGTCTCTCACAGCGCCTCGATCAGGAAAGGAACCGTCGAGATAGCAGGCAACGGAGACTCCATCAATGAAGACAAGATCAAGTCGTCGGACATCAACGCCGTGGTATCGGTCAAAGTGGTGAACCAAACCTTGATTGTCAAAGATGACGCAGAATTCTGTGCCATGTACGGCGTTCAGCCAGGGACTCAGCGCTTCAACGACACCTTTGGCGACTGCTACATCTCAGGCAAGCAATGCATCATTCCTGTAGCAAGACATTCGTCTAACGAGTGGGAAGGCTTCATCACAGGCGGCGAGTTCACCGGAATTGTATCGATGCGCGTAATCGATCGCACCAAGACTGCAGGCGTAACCTCTGCGTAAGTCAATAAGCAATTCTGACGGCTCATGCTGACCACCTCCAGTATCAAGAAAGGTCTGAGATCTGCAAAAGGCGCCAAAGAGTTTTCTCTTGACACAGATTCTTCATCCTCCGAATCGACGAATTCCGAGCTTTTGAAAGACACCGAAACCACTATCACAGTCTCTTGGATGGGAGGCGGCCAGGTCAAGGATCGTATGTATATCCCTATTATTCAAAAGCAGGTCGGATGCTCACAGCGAGACAGCGAGAGGTGCTTGGACGCTTGACTCCGTGTACGCTGCTGCTGAGGCCTTTCCAATGCTGGTGTCCAAATGCCCTCAAAAAACATGGTCAGTGTTCCTACCGTGGCCGATCGTGTAGTACTGACGTACGCTCAAGGGCTATCTTGACCAAATACAAAGCTAACAGAAGTTTTGTGGATCAAACTCGCGCCTTGTCTTTTTCCCCGCTGGAATATGACCTGGTCGCCGGATTCACATCCACGCTTTTCGACAACTACATGGAGTACAAGCAGCTTATCAAGATCGTGCAAGATATGATGGCCAATCCCAACAATTACAAAGTCCGTTCAGGAACACAAATCGAATATGAGATCGGTTTAGAGGTTGATACGCTGGTAGCTGTGCGGAGTGCATTCCAAATCGAGATGAACAAGATTGTGCAGGCTGTGGACATTTTGTCAAAAGACCCCCACGTGCTCAAGAGAAGTGGCAAGCTCACAGCGGAACCCAAGAATGCGACTGTCTTGAAAATCATCAAAAAAGCCACCGGGAATGTCAGCGAGAAGAACAAGGACGCATTCTGGAAATTTGACAAGCCCGCAGAGCCATTGCCTCCTATCCTAGGCAGAGATCAGTGGGTGTTCATAGGCCTTGATGATAGAGCGGCTCTTCAGAAAGCTGCGGAAGACACTAGCTCCGCGAAAAGCAGTGGGATCCCCCCTCTGTGCGATGCGTGGATCGAGGATAACGATAAAGTACTGGATAAGACGACACGCCCGGAGTCTACCGATGATAAGGGCATCTGGCTTTCAACGCGAATAAACAGATTGCAAGCGACGCAAAGCGATAATGATGAGGGCTCTTGGGAATGGGGCTGGGTGAGCGTCGAATCGCTGGAAAAAGTACGCAACAAATTCCCAATTGCAAAGGTTTCAAATACGACAGCTGCTGTTGCTACTGCAGAATCACCGTCCGAGATTCTCAGCCGGTCGCAGTCATCTGGAAACGGACCTGAAACACCAGCATCATCAGCGTCAGGATCAGCTTCAGATTCAGTGCAGGTCTACTCAACACAAGCGCTCCGTACAGGCGAGAACGTAAGCCAACCAAGGCCTGCAGCGACTACTGCGTACGCACCACCGCCTGGCTACATGACGTGGGGCCTGAACTACTACCCACCGCCACAGGGATACTGGTATCCGCCTCCAGGTTACGGCCCACCACCATCTCCGTATCCTTATGGTCCATCAGGATATCAGCCTGGATATCCTCCTCCTCCTCCTGCCATTCCTCAAATCACCCAGAAGCCGGCGGAAACGAAGTCATCTTCCGATAACGACGATGTCAATTCTTCCGGGGATACTAAGGGCAAGCCGGGGGCAGCTGCTGAGCCGAAATCGGCTGCCGGTGGCAGCAGCGGCGCACCAAAACCAGCACCAGCTGAAGCTGAGAAGTTCCAGCCGGTGCGACATCGTGCGGCTTATCAAGAAAACGTAGAGCCCACTCTCGACTTTGATATGATGGTAAGCGCCTTCCAGCACTCTCCCCAACACTCACTGACATTATTGCAGATCTCCCCAGAGATCTGGACAAACTTGCTTCCCGTTGCCAAAGAAGATGCATCGCCGGTGCCAGGCGCCACGGCAAGCGTAATGCCAGAGTCGCTGGCGAATGCCTTTCCCACCGCTCCTATGGACGACATCGCTGAGCTTCGCAAGCGAGCAGCAACGCAAGCTTCTCAGAAGCTGGAAATTCTTTCCGCTGCTTGTGGTGTTGTTGACTGCACTGACAATCTTCGAGAGCTAGTCCAGCCCGATGGTACCCTCACGATCGATTCGCGTAAACTCAGCGACCTTCTCTCGGGTCACACACAGCCTCAGCGAATGAAACCCGAGGAACTGTATCTGACATTCATCTTTCGATATCCCGACCAGCCCATGCAGCTGTTTGTGAACTCTCCGTCCGCTCAAGACAAGGTGTACACCATATCGCCAACTTCAAAGGATTACGAGGTCGTGAGGCCTACCACTTGGAATAAGGAGACATGGGCCACTGTGGCAATCGTGTTTGGAGGAAGGCAGATCTCAGATGGTCCCTCTGTCGGCGCCATCCTTGCCAAAATAAAGGAGAACTACAATGACGGCGCTGGCACCCGCCACGTCAGTGTGAGTCCAGACTTGGTCAAAGTGGTAAGCATCTGTCTTATTTACATGAACCCGAGTCCAAGCAGAGCCGCTAATGTGAAGCTGGATAGGACCCACTGCCCGGCCGCTGCAAGACAGCCGTCATATTCTACCAAATTCGCTCAGGAGGCCAAGTTCGCTGCGCCGTGGGCGTTGAGAGTGGCACGCCCTGTATGCTTACGGACCGGCTTCTCCCAGATGTGTTCGACCCGAAAGAGCAAGCTGCGACGGACGCAACCGTTACGAGACTTACGCAGCAAGCCACAGCAAATGGCCAAAAGATCTCCACGCTCGAGAGCAGCGCTTCTGCAAACACGACACGCATCGCAGAATTGGAGCGAGATAACACGAACAAAGACTACAATGTCAGGAAGTTAGAGACAGCCGCCTCAAAGATTACGTGGAAATTGATGATTTGGAGCTGGGGTGCAAACACGATCACAATCTATCCGGGCAAGGGTGAGGAAAAGACAACTGATTCTCTGGATATTCAGTGGGCCAGAACGACAGTCCAACTCTTCAGCAACAAAGCTCGAAAAGTCCTCAACTTCGCGGATGCAACAGACGCCGATCTGTACGCTAATCCCATCTACAATCACCAAAACCACACCATTACGCTTCAACTCGAAGGCGATTCCACTGGAAGGAAATATTGGTGGTCTTTGATCGTAGACAATGGTAGGGTCTTCTCGCGAGGCTGCGTGATGAATGAACCGCTGACGAAGCATTTCTCATTCTGCAGGCACGAATGCGTTGGAGATGGAAAACAATAAAATCGTCAAAAAGCCCAAAAACACCAGTCGTGAGGGACAGCAATGGTACATCCTTCGAGCGACAGATCAATTCTCGTTTCGGTGAGCGTGGACTTACTTTTCCCCGTCATCAATTTGTGTCTGTACTGACATGGCTGGATCCCAACAGTATCCGAACGAAGAAGTGGCACGATTGTTATATTACTTTGAAGGACGACTCGACGTATGTCTCTCTCGTGGTGCTAGTATTCGTGCTTGTACTGACCAAGGTTCCTACAGGTCTGAGTTGATCGGACGCATGAGAACCGAGACTGATTGGGCTCTCTGCGAATTCCAAGCCATGATCGTAGAGGTTCCTCCGGCGTTTAAATAGTAAAGATTTTGTATAACCGAGTGCTTGACTGGATGTTCTGGTTCAAGCGCCAACTCTCATCGCCAGAAGCTGCATAAACCACCTTTTCGGCCGTTATCTCAGTCAACTGAAAGTTTGGGCATTTCGTGCTGTCCAGATTGAGGATCATTCTCGCAGACTGATTGGCAAGCAGCTGCAGAGGGGCAGAGCGCAAGATCTTCGAACAACGTGGCCTAGAGCCTTTCGAAAGATCTGTCTCGATCACGTCTGCTGGGTACACATTCCACTCACCAAGGATTGCAATGTCGAGTCATGTCTGATGGTCCTCAGATGAGATTTGAAGAACTCTCGCTTTTGCATGAGGGAAGTGGGCGATTGTTCATCTTGGTAGTCCTTCAACATTCGGCGTCGCGAGCTCTTACATACGCTGGGCCTTTCATCAGAATGTGGACCGACAGACTGGTCTCTTGTCACGCATCGGGGGTTAAATGCTTAAATGCTCAAGCCACGTCCTCCGCCACAGATCCTTCAAGCTCGTTGCATGTTCTAGGCGGGCCTGAAAGTATTGTGCATGTTCGATGCGCGCAGTATGACGAGGTGGGACAGACGTTGCTCGCGATTCTGTTGCGGGAACAGGACATTTTCGACTGTGGCGTCGTAGATGACGCGCGACAGCGGGACAAGCGGCCGTATTTTCACTCCTTCCACGTCGAGACTCCAGAATCTCTGTGGCGCGTGGATCAATTAGGAAACCATTGCCTCTGCACCTATCTCATCTACCTATCCGTCGTACAGCAATACGATTCTCGAACACCTAGCGTCACGTCGCGTTCACTCACGCCACAGCAAGAACATGAAGCTTCGATGGTTTCGCCAATTCTTGCCATCAATGTGCATTGTCGCGACTGCAGATACCTTAGCTGAAGGATTCAGCCACATGCCAGCTTCGATCTTATGGTAGCTTCCCGTGTGAGAAGACCATGACGCGGATCCACAGCCACATGGCCCGTCTCTGCAGACCTCCTATCCGGCAACCAGGTTAGGGTACAACTACAGTTCCATTGCCAGCAATGTTGCTTGTCCAGATTCTTGCGGAAAGCGAGCCAAAGGTCTCTCGCCAGTGACCTGTCCAACAATCGTATCAACGAGCAGTAAACCGACGCCACCGGACCTCAGCAAAGCGCCATGAATATCAACGTTCGTAGCCTGTCTCTACATCGAAGTCAAAGCTAACCCAATGCTTGTGCACAGAAACCTCTCCCAGGTGCCGCCATCGCCTTACCTTTCACCAAAGCCGCCAATCCCCTTCTTCGCCACGAAATCGCCAACGATGACTCCGCCGTCCGTATCCCTTTCGCACGTCGACTTCCGAACAACGTCCGCAACCACTTCGTTGCCGTCATCGGCGAATATGTTGGCACAGTCCTTTTCCTCTTCTTCGCGCTGGGAGGAACGCAAGTCGCAAACAATATACCAACGTCCTCGGGGATGAGCGTTCAAGAAGTTGGCAGTAATCCACAACAATTGCAGTTCATTGCTTTGAGCTTTGGATTCTCGTTGGCTGTGAATGCTTGGGTTTTCTTCCGAATCAGTGGAGGTAATGTGTGCTCGATGTATGCCCCTGGTGAACGTTTCTGACGATCGGTCTCACAGGATTGTTCAACCCTGCTGTCACATTCGGAATGGCACTCATTGGAGCAGTCCCCTGGATCAGAGCGATTTTCCTGTTCATCGCCCAAATTCTCGGTGGCCTGACCGCGGCTGCTCTCATTGCTTGCATGCTGCCAGGCCCGCTTACTGTGCAGACGAAACTTGGAGGCGGCACTACGGCCGTGCAAGGTCTCTTCCTCGAAATGTTTCTGACCGCCGAGCTCGTGTTTACGATCTTCATGCTGGCAGCTGAAAAGCACCGGGGAACGTTCATCGCCCCTGTTGGAATTGGTCTTTCGCTATTCGTTGCGGAACTTGTTGGAGTCTACTTTACTGGTGGATCGCTCAATCCGGCTCGTAGCTTCGGTCCTGCAGCGGTCAATCACGACTTCCGCGGTTACCATTGGATATACTGGGTTGGACCTTTGCTCGGATCATGTCTGGCCGCTGGTTTCTACAAGCTCATCAAGGCGCTGGAGTATGAGACTGCGAATCCTGATCAAGACGCTGCCGGAGACAATGGAGGAAACCTCGAGCTGCCGACATCCAAGACCGCTGTGGTGCCTCAAATGTCGCACAGGAGCCAACAAGCGTTTGTGGCCGAAGATTCTTCCTCCACTAAAGTGTTCGAATCCCCTCCAATTGCGGATATACACCCTCACCAGTTCGTACCAGCCTCTGGAGGGCAATACTACAACCATTCTGCCTCGGTGTCCCCACCACCTGCACCAATGACTGAAGAGATACCCCGTCCGACGTAACGAAGCATTGTATGAGCGGTACATTTCGAGTAGAAGCATATGGGCTGGCTTTGTTGAGCAACATGCTATTGTACGAGTGATGACACAACTTACACAAAAGATCAGCTTTAGAATGTAATATGACTGTCGAAAGCATTGGGCATTGAGCATTGAAACAAATATCAGGGGATTGGATCAGCATGGAATTCCGTCTCCGACGAAGACGGCCATGAAACTTGAAGCAATCATCCGGCTCCGTACGTCGCACATGGCCTTAATAGACTTAGTGCGCTTCCTCCGTGAGTGAATGGTAGGATCGGGATGCGATTGGTCAAGCCACAGACTGCATTCCGATTTGGGATTAGTGTACGATGAGATGACATAAGATGGCACTCGTGCTGTCTCCTGCAAGTGCCTCTTCGTTCAGTAATATATCAACTTACTGTCGACTCACAATCTTTGCATTATCAGCAACAGCAACTTCTAAAATACCTTTGCTGAGAACTCCGTCACACCCGAAGACTCCCTACAGCCATGGCAGCCGCAAGAAGCATCTACCTTGTTACCGGAGGTAGGTAGATTTGAGTCTACTCATCTCGATCCGAGGCTGACACAATACAGGCAACAGCGGCGTTGGCTATGAAGTCGTACGCCAGTTGATGAGTGAAAAGTCCCGACACGTTCTCCTGGGCAGCCGATCGGCGGAGAAAGGCGAGAAGGCCGTTAAAGAGCTCCAATCAATGAACCAGCCTGGTACCGTCGAGCTCCTGCAAGTGGACGTCAGCAGCTTCGATTCCGTGACCAGAGCAGCTGAGAGTGTGACCAAATCTCACGGCAAGCTGGATGGCCTGGTCAACAACGCCGGCGTCGCTTTCCTGGGTGACATACCGCTCCACGAGCAAATGGACATCTGCTTCCGCACCAACGCGATCGGCGCCCAAATTGTGGGTGATGCATTCGAAAGCCTCTTGGAGAAGTCCACTGGTACTCCACGTATCGTCAACGTTTCCAGCGGAGCAGGAAGCATCGGCCGCCGCCTTGAACCAACGTCTGCGATCTACAAGCAGTCAGCCATCCACTATCGAGCAAGCAAAGCAGCAATGAACATGGTCAGCGCGAATCAAGACTGTATGCTCGGCGACAAAGGGTTCAAAGTCTTCGCGTACTGTCCAGGATTCTGCGTGTCGAATCTGAGCGATATGAACAAGGCGGAAAATGGAGCGAAACCCTCTTCTGAAGGCGCAAAGCCTATCATTGATATTCTGGAAGGAAGGCGAGATGAGGAGCATGGCAAGTTCCTTCATGGTGAGGGACAGTACCCTTGGTAAGGGCGATGTGGTGGCAGCAAATGCAGGTATTATTGGGACGAGACCAAGTACGACCAAGATGACTCCATTTTCGATGCTCAAACTGTCTTCCTCGGAATTGTGAACGTTTTCAACTATGGCTCCATCTGGCACCAAATCTTCGTGCAGAAATGACACCTCAGTCTCTTGACAAAATCCAAGAGTGGGCTTTTGGTGATGGATGATGATGTGGTCGTCGTTGTGATCGCGAGAGATGGCAGGCCTCAGAAACGCTGACTGGCTGAAGACCTGACCTCGACAGGGTTGTGGGGCCGTGATTGGCTGTCGCCAATTTGCATCCAATGAGAGGCTCATACCCCTGCCAAAACACTGAGCTCGACCAATCATGTGCTCGCAGCCCTGCATCCTCAACTTCCTCAAAGCATCTCAAGGCAAGTGCAGACCGTCTCCGCCAGGTGCGATTGCTCTGTCCTCCAGCAGCAAATTGACCGTGACCGTTAGGCAGCGCAAGAGCGAAGCGCGATCCGAGGAAGGCTTTGCAATGTCCAAGAGGTGGAAAATGGTGATATCCTTCTCCAGGACCAAGCACGAGGCTCGACGACTGATGAAAGAGCTGAGGGGGCCAGCAGAAATTACGCTGCTGAGGCGCCCGTAGGCGACCCACCGCAACTTGAAGCCGCGCGGTGCAATGTGGCCCAAGAGCAGCCTGAGACCAATTCGTGTGCTGGTCCAGGGCAACAAGGTAAGTTTAGAGGAGAGAAGAAGAGATTCAATTGAGCTTGAGAATTGAAGATAAAGCTCGCTGTTCTGGCCCGTGCAGCTAGCGTGCTGGAAAATAACGAATTCGGGATGAGATATACGCTGGCAGACTTGCAGCAAGATTTCACAGGCTTCGCATCGATCTACGGTATTTCACATCCAACCATGGCGAAGAAGCAGATTGCGAAAGCTCAGCCTGTAGAGCCCAGCGAATCAGAGTCAGACATTAGCGACGCTGCTCCTGCTGAAGAGGAGTTTCACACCGACCCGGAAGATGAAGATGCAGGGCCAGAATTCCACACCGATCCGGAAGACGCCGACGAGAATGAATTGGTAGAATACCACACCGAGTCTGAAGATGCCGAAGATGAAGACAACGCCAAATCAAATCCACCTCTTCTTCCTGCTGAGCTCCTCAAATCAAAACCCTCCGAAGCGCCTGCAACAGTCCAGCTTCCCTGGGACAAACTCACTCGTGCAGAGAAAAAGGCACTGCGTGATGAGCGAGGAATATCGATGAAAGAGCTGCGAGCGGAGGCGGCGAAGACAGGTGCTCTGCAAGCTGGCCTCGCAGCGCAGATAAAGCGAGGCGTAAGACCAGCGGACAAAGTCGCTGGCGGCAGGATCGCAAAGACGAGGAAGAGCAAGAGGAACGAAAAGAAGAAGAGGCAGACGAAGCCAGACCTCTCCGCAAAGCAACAGATTCTGGAGCAGAGAAAATCTCAGAGTGGGAGAGGCAGCGTCAAGCCCCGACGAAAGGGATGAAAAGCCTGGATATCTACGACTGTACAACACATACACACCACCCGCGAGCATCTGGTTCTTGGACGTACCGTTCAAAAGTCCAACAAGAGCTGCGCAGCGACCTTCTCCAGATCCTCCAGATCCAGCCACCCGCCCTCCATCTCGCTCACCTCGCCGCGCTCTGCCGCCTGCTGCTTCTCTAGCTGCGTCCGCGCAACCGCCTCGCGCACAAAGACTTCGATATACTTCTGATACACCTGAATGGCGTGCGTGTCAATCTTGGTATTCTTATCGGCGAAGCCTTCGTGCAAGAGACGGAGAAGGAGAGGTTGTGGGATCGAAGGCGTCTCGTCGGATTGCGTGGGCATCGGAGCAGCTGTTCCAGTGTCGGGAGGAGCATTGGCTGTGGGGCGGTCTGAGGATATAGACATTGGGGAGGCCTCGCGAGTTGATGTCTTGCGACGGGCTGGGGTGGGTTTGGAGGGAGGTTTTGATCTCGATGTAGATGCTTCCACTATGTCGTCTTCATCGTCGTCTTCACTGTCTCGGATGCCTACAGGACTATCAGAGTCTGTCGAAGAAATATCCTTCTTTCACGTACCATCCTCATCGCTGTCATTCAACTCATACCGCTGTGCTGGTCTCTTGCCTGCCGTCGTTGTCGTCTTCTTCGCAGCCGTCGACTTCACCGAGCTCTCCGATTCAGTCGTGGGGATTCGAGGAACTTTCGAGGGTCGCAGAGGCTTGAACGCAGGAACCTTGCGCTTCGAAGACGGATAGATGACTTGCTCTTTCGGCTCTTTGCGAGGCAGCATGTTGCGAGAATGCGCGCTTGTGTGAGATTGTAGTTGTCCGCAACGGAGACCTTCACATGCAAGTAATGTGCAACGCGACGCGGGGAAGGGACGCGGAAAGTACGCGACTGCACGTGCCTTCTATCTCATTAGTACTATATGTTCCACTTTCTCCTGCTCAATCTACATCTCTTCTATATGTCTTCCACATTCGCCTGCGAAATCGTCCACATCCCACTCATCGTGTTATTCGTCAAGTTCGTCTGCTTGATCATACCAGCCTTCAGACTCCCACTCTCCGCAACACCACCGGAAATCGGCCTCTGCAAACGATTCGCCCCCGTCTTAACCGAGAAGTTCGCCAACGGAATTTCCAGTGGATTGCGATTGATGATGGTCGGCAAACCAAAGTACGACGCATTCACCTCGTCATACGAAATCTGCAGCTCAAAGTAGCCGCGGTAGTACAAGTCGTTCCAGTGGAGTTCCGGGTTATGCGCCTCGAGCCAGTCGGAGTAGTTGTTCGCAGACATTAGGGTGATGTTTTGGCCGTAAGGGCAAGGAGAGGAGACGGCAGAGCCGGCAAATTCTACTCCGAGGGAGCCGGCGCCGGTTTGGGAGGAGTAGTTGGCGTGGTCGAGCCAGACGAGGTCGCTGACCCAGGAGGCGTGGCTGTCGCCGGAGATGACAATGTTGTTGCCGATGTTGTGCTGGGTGAGGTAGTTGAGGGTGCGGTTGCGGTTTGATTGGTAGCCGTCCCAGGCGTCGTAGTCTAGGGGGTTCACGTTGCCGTAGACTACGGACTCGTTTACCTTCGAGAAGACTAGAGACGAAGGGTAAGTACATGTTGGAGGCGTCACCATTTGCGTTCTGGCAATCAAGGTACTCACCTGTCTGAGATCCAATAACTCTCCATCGAGCGCCGCGGTTTGCGCTCTCACCAAGTTGGTTGTAGAACCAGTTCTCCTGCCGGCTACCCATCATCGAGCGTCCGGCATCGTTCGAGATTTGGTGGATGTAGCCGGTGTTCCAGTACCTATCTCGGGTCAGCACAGACGACAAAACTTGCTCTCATGTCGACTTACAGATCCGTGATAGAGCGATCGTACTGCCTGGTATCCAGTATGATCAGGTCAAACAAGCTCCCAATCTTGAAGCTCCTCCAGATTCTCAAGTTGTCATCCATCTCCACCTGTCGAATCGGCATCCATTCAAAATACGCACGAACGGCATTCATCTTGCGCTGATCCACGGAAACACCGCCATCCATCACAAACGACGCCTCAGTGTTGTTCAACTCCGAAGCTCCATCGCGATACGTATTATCCGAAACCTCATGGTCATCCCAGACCGGAATCCATGGATACGTCTGATGAGACAACAGCAGGTCTTGATCAGTGCGGTAAGTAGCCAGTCTCTCACGGTAGTCGTAGAGAGTGTAGATCTCCCTCTCAGGTTTGGGGACGCGGTTGATCGAGGCTCCGTATCCGTAGTCGCCGTCACCGGCGTACTCGTAGATGTAGTCTCCCAAGTGGAGGACAAAGTCTACGCTCTGCTTGCGAACAGGGTTGCCGAAAGCATTGAAGAAGCCAAATGGAAAGTTGCTGCAAGAGTAGACGGCCAGTCCAACCTTTGACACGTAGTCGTTCTCCGCTGGTGTAGTCTTGGTCCTTCCGAGCACAGAGGTCTTGTTGCTGTTGCAAATGTTGAATTGGTAATAGTATCTGGTCCAAGCGGTGAGATTGGCGGCCTCAACCTTGACTGTGTAATCGATATCGCTCGAGGTGTACGCTGTTCCACTGCTCTCCACGTTCTTGAAATCCGGCGTCCGGGCGACTTTGAACTGCACGCAGACAGGTGCCGTGGAAACAGTCTGGTTGGGACCATGATTGTACAAGGGCACGTATCCTCTCACGGTGGAATTGCTCTCCACGCTGTTCATCATTGGCGCCACTCGTGTCCAGAGAATCACCGAATGCGGGTACGGATCTCCTGAAGCGACGCCATGGGTGAAGTTGAGCTGCTCGGCGCTAAAAGCCTTGTCTGGTGTGTTTCGCTTGTTGACTTTATGAAGAGCAATTCCAAGACCTGGATGGTGTTCAGAGGGAGAGCGATAGTTGAGGTTCTTCACCCAGCTCGCCGAAGCGAGGACTGAGCAAGAAAGCAACGAGAGTAAAGAGAACTTCATGTTCGTTGTGATCTCCTCGAAGGTGAGGCTCTGTAAGGACACCACGGTAAGACCTACCGCATGAGAGAAAGCACTCCAGGAATTCACGACTGGCAATCAGCAAGATGTTATACGATTTCGTTTCTGGACCAGAGACCATGTTCTGATCTAGCTGTACTTGGAAGCTCCCAAAAGTCTTAGAATGTCGTCAATGGGTAGCGTTTCGTCCACGCGAGAGCCGCGTTCCCTGCTTGGCCAGCGAATCGCATGAGGGGTATTAGGCATGCCGGCCAGAGCTTAAAGCGTTTCTGGAAGCTTGGGCGGCCTTAGCTGCATGCGATATCTTTTGGTGCATCCGAGAACGAGGCTGGCGATGAACTGGTACACCAGAAGGATTGTGGGCGCGGCAATTGGCTGAAGCACGTGGCCCTATGCCGGCAGTCTGGTTGGCTTTCTCCAAATTTCACCTCAAGCGAGATGTACAGCTTGCGAGTCACCCATATCCGAGCTCTGAGATGCTCGGCCGCATTCATGTACAATCCCCAACGGCATGAGGAGTGATTGCAAGAAGCACACAAGCCGTCAATTAGGAATGCCATCTGGCTGACTTTGACTGTCGTCCAACTGCGCACTTGCAGGCGTATCTCATCTGTACGGCCAGCAGAATCAATCCATGTTTGTGCTTGAAATGGGAAGGAATGACGTGTTGAAATTCGACTGCAGCCAAGCTGTTGTACTGTACAATCAGTCTTCATTAGAATTACAATTGCTTAAAATTACCTCCTGCTGCCGCTTTCAACGCCGAGCATTCCTGTACCCTTGCCATGTAAAGATACTCCTATGCTGTCTGCCAGACCTTTCAGCCCTGAGCTTTTCGTCCTTTTGCGAGGGCTTGATCGTACTGTTCGCTGCGCCCTCGCCTCCTCTGCTGTCTCCTCTGCAACTACTTCGATGCCTCCTGCAGCTGGATCGTCGAGCACCTGCTGTCGCGATCCAATTGCTTGTTGAGCAGCCTTGCCGCTCGGGATTCTCGGCTCCGCCACAGATCTCGACGTCCTGGCGGTTGAAGAGGCTTGAGCAGCATCCTTCTCGTACGGCTTATCACGCGATTGCACGCTTTCTGCAGGCAATGAGGCTGTAACTGTGGCTTTCTCATCATCGACTTTCTTCTGTGCCGCAAGGCGTGCCCTTTCATAACGCGCGCTCACATCTCCGCCAGTCCATTTAGTACCCAAAAGTCCATCCCAGAAAGTGAAGAACGGCTGGGAAAAGTTCGTCTTGATACCCCAACTCTGGTGATGGACATCATGGTAGCCGGCGTTGTTGCTGGTAAGATGCTGCAGTGGGTCCCACGGGAAAGCGTAGCCACAGTGGTCGTCGACAGTCTTGATGGTAGACATGGTGAAGAACCACATGCTCTGCCGGCATGTCATTCCGGAAACGAGATAGCCAATGCCAGCCCCGAGGGTGTCCAAGAGGAAGCCTTCAAAAGGATGATTGTAAAGGGCGCCGTAGGCATATGGCACATAAAGTCGGTGATGTCTGCTGTGGAACGTGGTGTACAGCCACTTGTTCATGTGCATTGCGCGATGCAAGAAGTATTGCCAAGTGTCCACGATCATGATGGCCAGCACGAATTGACATGCGGGAATGAGGAGATGGTAGATCGCCTTGGCCGCGAGAAGCTCCCAAGATGCAAACGCAGGCGCAGTCATGGTCTCTCCCATCAACGTCACGTTCTGAGTGAGCTGAGGGTAAATGCCACCGGAAATCGCCCCAGCAAGCATTGCATGTGATGATCCCATGTTGCTTGCGAGCGTCTTCGCATCCAGTCCCAGCGTGGCCAGCACAGCAGGGATTGCTCTCTGTGTCAGACGGATGTTCTGCGCCCACCAAGCCACATCATAGTCCTCTTTCCCGAACACTGGCGGAGGCTCCGTGAATGTCAATCCGATGCCAACTATTGTCTGTATGATCTGCTGCAAGATCACATCTCGGAACACATCCCACCTGCTGACATGATTCCGTTTCAGGACCTCGGCCGGGGTGTGGAGTCGGTATTGCGGGAACAGGTCAAGCTCATCGATACAGTGGAACAGCATTGACACGCCCCAGTAGGCGATGATGGGAAGGGCTAGCGTCAGGTATTCATCGGGAATGCCTGAGATGAGAGGAGGAAGTGGCTTGAGGGTATAATCGGGCAACGGAGGAAGCTCGTAGTATGATGTTGTGTTCGCCATGCTGCCGTCGGTTGCAACTGTCGATATCGCTTGTATGTTGTATCGCATGAAGCGCCTCGAGGCGCACGGAAAGGTGTACTATCGTCCAGAAATGTGCAGCGCCGCTTTCAGGTGCACGCGATCAATCCCAGGAGACGGAGTCGGCGGGACGCGGAAGCGGCGGGAGGCGTTGGAATGGACGGTCGTGAAGGTGCGAATGAGTATGTGAAGGAGCGAACGGTGGTCGGATGTGGTGAGAACAAGTTGATTAGAAGATGTACAGAGGAATAGGGAGAAGAGTGAGCCGACTGGTGATGTGATGAATCGTTCGAGATTGTGCTGCTGCTAGCGAGGCGCGGGATCGGCCGGTGGCAAAAGTCCGTGCTTCCGACGGGACCTTCGCGTGGAAGACGTCAGACCCCGAATCGGCATTTCAGACGCGTCTCCGACAACAGTCTCCATTCGAAACTGCGAATACGAACAACTTCACCACTCCTACGTGTCGCGAGGTGCGATGAGATGCCGGGACATGACCAATCTCCTCACCGTCCTCCCTCACTTTGACGTCGCGCCCTTCACGCACATCCTGCCCTCGCTCGAAAGGGCATTGGTCTCGACTGCGGATCTACTCACCCTCGACGCGCTCCATGTCGCCAAGCGAGCTCAGGTGCCTCCCGGAGAGGTGAAGAAGCTGGCGGACGCGCTGCTGGATGCGCTTCAGCAGGACCTTGATTCCTCGACTCTAGAGGACGGCCGGGCTCCTAATGCCGGGCATGCAAACGGCACGGCCCAAAGTATTGCAGATAGATGGGCAACTATTAGTACTCTGGACGACGAGCTAGATACTTCTTTAGGAGGCGGTGTTGCGTTTGGTCACCTCACAGAGATCGTAGGTGAGAGGTAAGTGGATCTCATCTGTCTCATTCTGCTGCACGGTCTCCTGACTTTCGTAGCGCTGCTGGCAAGACGCAGGTTCTCTTGACTCTCCTTCTCTCAGCACAATTGCATACTCCTACCGAAGGGAACGGGGCTGGGCAACCGAGATCTGCTTTGTACATCTCCACCGAAGCACCACTGCAAACGACTCGTCTAACCCAGATCCTGAAAACCAACCCTAAGTTCACCAGCTTGCCTATAAAGGATCGACCATCCCTCAATCGAGTGCATAGCACTCACATCCACGATGTTGAAGCGCAAGAACACATATTGCGCTTCCAAGTCCCCGTGGCTATCCAGAAGCACAATGTCGGCCTCCTAGTCATCGACAGCATCGCCGCCAACTATCGTGCCGAATTCGACAAAGGCGACAAGGGCAAGAAGAGCTCCGAGGTGCTCGCCAAACGTAGCACTCAGCTTGCGCAAATTGGAGGCCTTCTCCGCAGCCTGGCTCGGACTCACAACATCGCCGTCGTGGTCGCCAATCAAGTCGCGGATCGCTTCACCACCATGGAGCCCGCATCCCAAATCCCCAGCCAGTCAACACAGAACACCACCGCAAGACCAGCATCGCCAGCTCAAGCGCCAAACCTCCCTCCAAAGTCCTCTCTGCCACTGCCTCGACCGTCCGTGCTATCAACAGACGACCCGCTCTCTCTCGACCACCAACAGCGCTTCTTCACGGGCTGGGGCGACGATCCTGCAATCACGAACCTCAAGACACCGAGTCTGGGCTTGGCATGGACGAATCAGCTCTCCGCGCGCATTGCGCTGCTGAAAGATCCCATTTACGAAGTGAAAACGTACCATCCGGGGGACGAGCGGAATCTGATTGGGTGGAAACGGACGTTGAAAGTCGTCTTCAGCGCGTGGTGCGCAGAGAGCACGTCGAACATTGAAATTTGGGAAGGTGGGATACGACGCGTAGACGGGAGCCCTGCTGAGGCGAACCAGTGAAGAGACCAGCCATCGACATCACGACAGTAGTTCAGCCAGCTTACCAGAACGACATGTATATACACTGCGTAACGTCGCAAAATAACCTCCACACTAGTCTCTCGATCCAGAAAGTCTAAATCGTCATGCGCTTCCACCCATCATCACCACCACCACAACAACATCATGCCCATCACCCCCTTCCCCATCCCACCAATTCAATAATGAAAATCACAATCCTCGGCGCCGGTATATCCGGCCTCGTCCTGGCTCGCTCGCTCCTCTCCAGATCAAAATCCCTCCAAAGCATCGATCTCCGAATCTACTCCAAATCTCCCCTTGCACCAAAAAACAGCTATTCCATTACGTTATTGCCGCGGAGCTATCGGCCTCTATTGAAACTTTTAAAACTGGATGAAAATGAATTTCGCAGGCGCATTGGCGTGGCAGAAGGAAGCGGGAAGGAAATGAGAGTCAACAGAGGTGCGTTGGAAAGTCTGCTCCGGGAAGGGGTAGAGGTGAGCGAGCGCGAAGTCAGAGGATTTTCCAGCGCTGGGGAGGTAGAATTTGCGGATGGCGAGAGAGAAAAAGGAGGCGTGGTAGTAGGCGCAGACGGCGTGCATTCAACCATCCGGAAATCGGTTCTCGAGCATTCGCAATCGCAATCTCGCAGCGGAGATTTCGAAATCCTGCCCTTCGCAGTCTATCGCGGAAAAGGCCGAGTCTCTCCCAATCTTTTCAGCGAAACAGCTATGAGAGAGGGATCAACGAGTCGAAAAGTCACCTCCAGCGATGGAAGCACCGCATTACTCCGAATCTCAATCGACTCCTCACCACGAAGAGAAAAAGACGAAATAGATATCAGCTATACTTACTCCCGACCTGCCAAAAACCGCTCGGATCCGCTCTTCCGACCCGATCGATCAAAGAATGAAGCGAGAGAGATTCCCGAGGCGTTGTTCGAAGAAGTGGACGGTTTGCAGGGCCAGCTGGAAGAGCCGTTTGCGAGTGTCTTCTCCGCGTCTGCGATGAGGGGAGATGGATTGCTGCACTGGTTGATGCGGACGCTGAGCGTTGAGCAGGATGCGTTGGAAGCAGCAGCGCGGGAGAAGGGGGTGGTCTTGGTGGGAGAGGCGGCGCATGCGGAGCCGATTCTAGGAGGGTTAGGGGCGAATGAGGCGATTGAGGATGCGACGGCGCTTGCTGATTTCCTGGTGGAGAATGGGGAGGATGGGTTGGAGAAGTTCTATGCATTGAGGAAGAGGGAATGGGAGAGGGGAGTTGAGGCGAGTAGGATGCGCATTGCTGAGATGCATGGTGTGCCGCATGCGAATCTATAGAGCAGGCAGGGAGTAAAAAGGAAAGTGAGAGCGGATAGTAGGTATGAATTCCTTTTTGCGTAAGACTATGCTTACATTGCCGACTTTTCGAGGGTCGTGGATCTGCGTACGTATGGCGGCGATTGATCTGGCTATGACGAGAAGTACTTCGAAGTAAGCCAAAAATTGCTGTGGACGTCGAGCTCTGGGCGTGCGACAACGCAAAACAAGATGCTCGTATGCTTGGACATAAAAGCAATATCGTCTGTTGGAACGGATGAGAGCGCTGCGACGAGACCTAAAGAGTAAGGTCATTCGGAGACTTGCTAGTGTCAATGATGAATGGCTTGGATCATGATCAAAAGACATGCGGCCGCAACGACATTACTCGTCCACCATCCCTGCCAATATAGCAGAATACCGCGGAGACTTGCAGCGTCGAGACGCATAAGCATGTTGCATGGATCGGAAGGGTTTCTTCCCAACCCACCTGAAGGTAGTTTACATTGGATGTGTGCTGTTGAGCCCCGGTCTAGGTGTTATGCACGTGTGAAGATCTCCTCAAACACGAGGTCGTGGCTCTGGGCGGCTCTTGAGCTGGCGCGAGCTTGTTGTGGCACCTTCACGAAGCAGATTGAAGATCACCACGAGATCGCCAGGTAGGAATTTGCACATCACGGCAATGCGTATGGATTGTGCACCACGACATGTGATGGCAATGTGATGACGGCAGCACACCACTCGCGTCGCAATTCATTCTCCGATGCTACGGCGACGGTGCGCCGTTAGACGTGAAGATCGTAGACTGTATGTCACAAGATGGCAAGCAGCGACAACCACAACGGGGTTGAATCGTCCCAGCAGGCCTGCCTTCGGTGGCCGAACGAGGGGTGTTGTAACGGAAAGCAGCGTTGCGTGTTTGACCAGGCGCCCCGAAGCAGATCCGTCCAGGATTATTCCTCCATTCATGGATGTGGGTAGCCGCAAGGTGCCACCGCTTGACGTCGCTTGCCCTAGCGAAAGTGCCGGAACGGGCTGCATGAGTGCCGTGGAAGCGGCGGGAAGAGGCCAAAGGTGTGGCCACGACGAGAGAAATCGTTGGAGACGTTGTCCGAAGTAGACTCATTATTCCAAGAAGTTTTGGTTGTTTGTGCCGTGTAGAAGTGGGATAGCTGACTCGCCAGTATGTCTTGCATGAAGAGCGAATCCAGGCCTTGCCAGGTTCAATGCTATGGAGCTGACTCGTAGGAAGGCTGGAGAAGGGACCGCCAGCGCCACAGAACTGTGGTCTCGGCGTGCATGCGTGGAATGCCAGTGGTCCTCACGTGCGGGAATGGTGCTGCAGACTGCTGTGATGGGAGCGAGAATGGAGGGAGCGGTGACCCGAGACGGCGCGGATCACAGCAGGCGAGATGAAGAATGCCGCGTCGTCCGCCATCCGCAGCGTGAGAGTGGACACAGAGATGCGAGCGCCGTGTGAGCGGGCACGGCGACTTGCAGATGCGATGCTGCGGCGTTGGTTCTGCAGGTTGGTACTTCGTAGTTCTCACACGGTGTTGGCGACGAGGTCTGACGATCATGGCGATGATAGGAAGCAGTGGAGCGGTGTTGAGTGGCACAGAGGCGGCGCTAGAGATGCAGGCTGCTGCAGCCAGTTCCTTTCATAAGCAAGCATCCATGCACGTCCATGGTCTAGCGCCGAGAATCTTGCTAAGAATGCCCCGCGACGTCGACTCAGACGGCGGCGGCGGGAGCCTGCTGTGCCGCGGGCGGAGGGTCGGATGGGAACGAATTGCCCATATCGAGGTGAAGCGCAGGCAAATGCGGGTGTCGAAAGTCACTATGAAAGCAGGTGGTAAGTGGGAGAAGGAAGGAGATGTGTTGTCGGAGTGGAAGTGAAACTGGAGAGAAACAGAGGCAGGATGAGACAGGATTGCGGAGGGCTTGGCGCGCAGTTAGAGTGCGGGCTAGTGCTGGCGTCTGCAGCTTTAGCCATGTGCCAAAGAAGGCTGAGCGTCGTCCCGTAGTCCTATCCAGTCACTCTCCACTAACTACCAACACCTTCTTCTCCCTCTTCTTCCTCCCTCTCGTCGCCAACTCACTTACCCGCGCTCCGATTCCCCCGACGGACGACTCCGCCTGCATCCCGCGAGCAGGCTGGAGCGCGGCCCTCAGCGCGAAGACCAGCCTCCCGACGACACGACGACGACACGACGACGACACGACGACGGCGAGCGACTGCGAATACCCGCCCTGCATTATTCTTCACGCGGCACGAGCGGGACCTGTGTCCGGCCAAGAGGACAGGACCGGAAGCATACACTCCTCTGCATTGACACCTTGCAGCTCACCCGTCGACGACCTCATTCACACCCTCGCAAACACTGCCCACTCCGCAGCAGCAGCAGCAGCAGCAGCAGCAGCAGCAGCAACGCAACCTCCGGACGGCTTGCTGCGCCGTGCGTGTATCAGGAGCCTCGCACAACAATCCACCCACCAACCCGGTCCCGGGCGGACACAGCGCATTCCGACGACTCCCAGCAGAAGAGGGTGGAAGGAAACAGCACCTCGGAAACATCTCACCAACACAGCCCCGGCTCCGTGTGAGCACTTGCTCCGCTCCCCACTAGGCTTTGACCACATCGCTTGTTTGCCTGGCCGCCTTATCGACTTCGAAACAATCCAAATCCGCTTTCCCCTTGCGTGGGCGGCGACGCACATCTCTGTGTTCGCGTTGATGCGTCTTCCCGCCGCAACCTTTCCTCCCCACCCGCTCGACCTTCGGCTGCTTGCTTTGGCTCGTCGCTAATCTACCGGTCCTTGTGTGTGTCTGACGGCTGGCGGCTTCTGTGTCTTGATATCATCGCTGGATCATTCGAAACGGCGTATTGTGGAATTTGGGGAGCATCGTTGAAACCGGCGCTGGTCACGCAGGATTTGCTACGTCTGAAAAAGGGTAAAGGGAAAGAGTCTGTCTGGCTGCCACAGCACATGGTCCGAGAGTCTGCGAGATGTCATGCGTGGTCGATGCGGAAAGCGATCGCAAAGGCATAGGCACCTATCCACCGCGGTGAGACAGCATTTCGACTCCAGCGCTGCGTCTTGAGCGCTGAAGAGCTGTTCGCTGAGCCACCATGAGTGTCGACGTCACTTTCCCCAATTACAACACGCCTCGCGCAGAAGACCTGGCCGACCCGGGTCTACAACCTCACTTCGACGGCATGCCGTATCTCACCCAGCGCTATGCGCTACCCATTCACCAACCTAGCTTCCGCAATCCCGCTCACGATGTCCCGAGCGACAGTGGAGAGCGCACGCCTTTGGCTGAAAACACGCTCAGGAGAAAGACGCCCAATGGGACTTTGAATGCAGGTTATGAAGGCTCTGCTGACCATGCGACCCCGCCGCTCAAGCATCAGCTACTTCCTCTGGGCAATAGCAACAACAGCAGAGCATTTCCGGGTTCCATGCAGAGCGGCAAGCGAACATTTTTAGAACATCAGCATCAACAGCAACAACAACAGAATGCCGCCTTTGGGGCGTGGAGCACTCCTGGCGCGGTGGGCTGGCAGGGCGGGCAATTCACGCCCTCACCTAGCGCCTTCCCCGTCATGGATTCGATGTTGAATCAGGGCTTACCGCAGCAGCAGCATTTGAACATGCAACAATACTACGGTCAGACAGTACCAAGCGTTATTCAGCCCTCTTTCCAGTATCTTGGGCCTACCGCGTCTGGTGGTCAAGGCTCAGGGCCATACGGGCCTTACTGGCATGATGGTACCTTCGTCCCTTACAGGCCGGCAGCTGTCCGAGAGCCGCGATTCTATCAACACCCTGTGGGCGGTCACTTCACCGGCTCTCTTCCAAGCTCTCAGCTTGCCTACCAGGCTAACATGTGGCATCAGCAGAACGGCGGCCAGAATCCGTGGACACCGATTCCGGGCGTCGCTCCGTACACGCCGCCGGCCCTGAACTTTCCATCAGCGCCCCAACATGGACATATGGCACCTGGGTTCGCACCTGGACACGCAATGATTCCAGGCGATGGCAGATTTGGCGGGATTCCACAAAGCTCTGTGCCACCGCTGGGCTATGTCCCGAGCGAGCAGCCACCGATGAGCGTCAACGACGAGTATGGACCTTCATCACCAAATGGACGACAGCGAGATAAGACTTTTCAATGGGCATTGCAGCAGTACAGGGAACTGCTGGGCTTCATTCATCACACCAGACGTCAGCAACAGCATACCAGGCAGGTCCATGGTCAGCATCATGTGCCGCAGCGCCCCAGCTTCTATCCCAAACCTCCACGGCAGTCGGCTTCTGGATCCTCCCTTCAAATCTCGAAGGCGAAGACAGAATCTGAGGCTCCAGTTGCTAACAGTGACGAAGATCCTCCAATCAGCACGAGCAGTGCTGAGAAGCTCACGGAGGTGAGCAGTACTAACAGCACTCCCAAAGCACGCTCAACATCTGTCTGGTCTCCTGCCGGCCTACACTTTCACGACAACGAGTACCAACGACGTGCCTCACACGATCAGTATCACAGAGCGACACATGTTCCTCCTCATCTCCTGGTCCATCCGGCAGATAAGCATCGCACGTTGCGGCGTTCGACGGGGTCATCCGTTTCTGCGATCGTCTCTCCCATTCCGCATGACGATTCTCCTCCTTCACGCGCTAATCAAGCACTTCAGCACATTACACGACTTTGCCAAGAAACGGACTGGCAATGGATAGACGGGATGCATTTGGGAGGATGTTTGGCATACGGCCTGGGAAATTATCAGAAGGCGCTGCGCTGGTACACAAAGGTCTTGGAGTGCGATTCAAAGCATTTGGAAGCCACTTCAAACATGGCCGCGACGCTCTTAGCTCTTGGTCAACGACAAGAAGCAGAGAAGCATTGGATGCAGGTCATCAAAGTTGCGCCAAATCATTTCGAGGCAGTCGAGCATCTTGTTGGGCTGCTATGCCACGAGCAGAGGAGCAAGGAAGCGATCAAGGTCATTGAGTATGTGGAGCGCTCGCTTCGCCAGTCAAAGGCATCAGACACTCTGAAGGTCTCGGATCGCCAAAGCGAATGCTCGTCTTCTTCCGCCAGTCGATCGCCATGCATTTCGGAGCAATCTGACAAGATCTTGTATGATTTTGATGCTGACGGAGAGGGACTTCCGACAGATTGGCGCGATAACGTCGGATCCTCTGAGCCAGGCTTTGGCTCGAGTGGGTTCGCAGTACCTGGGTGCGATAATGGTCGCATTCTGGCACTTATTCATGCCAAGGGAAACATGCTATATGGCCTCGGAGACAATGGAGGTGCAGCACGAGCGTTTGAAGATGCCGTTCTCATTGCTACTGGTCGAAACTTCGAGAGCATACAGGGCCTCGTCAAGCACATACTAACTGTTGTATCTTCTACTGTCCACTCACGAGGAAATCACCCATCCAAGCCGATGCCAGCACCTTCGGTCGAGCCAATCTTACTGTCTCCGGAACAAGCGCTGGCGACTGCCAAATTATGCTTCCCGTATGGTGGTGAGCTTCCTGGGCTGCGGTTTGTCTCAGGAGGAGCACAGAGCCTGGCTCGCAAGGCCGTCATTTCGACGACAAGTAATTCACTGCTCTCTCTAGCAAAAATATTCCAGGATGGAATGTCCAATGCACATCGGTCTGCTGGAGTCCCGCCGCTTGCGCATGGTGTGCGAGATATACTAGCACTCTACTACCTGTCGCTGTCGCTACAGCCAAGCCCCTCCACTGCTAACAATGTCGGCATTTTACTTGCTAGTGTACAGCAGTCCGCAAGGCCAATCAACACGCATCAAAAGATTGACATTCCTGGCGTGGTTCCAGGCAGTGGAATTGCGCTGGCTCTGCAATACTACAACTACGGACTGCAGCTGGATCAGCATCATGCACATCTCTACACTAATCTCGGCAGTCTACTCAAGGACATAGGCCAGCTGGACGCGGCCATTAACATGTACGAACGCGCAGTAAAGTGCGACGGCAAGTTCGACATTGCGCTTGCAAATCTCGCCAACGCTGTGAAAGACAAGGGAAGAATCAGCGATGCCATTGTCTACTACAAAAGAGCCGTCGAGGTTAGTCCAGACTTTGCTGAGGCCGTGTGCGGTCTAGCAAACGCTTTGAATTCTGTCTGTGGATGGCAAGCACGAGGTGGCATTGCTGAAGACGGAGGAAAGCGTGATCGGTGGCACGTTGACGCGAATGGCATGCTCCTTGATGCTAGACAGCCCGGCGCCACTAGCTCCGGCTGGATCAAGCGCGTGGTGGACATTGTGGAAAAACAGCTGGTCGAAGGAGAGAATTGGGGCCGTGGTGTTCTCAATCCGGCCGTTGTGGAGGACCTCGTCCAGCAGGTCAGCGTTCTTGCGGGACAACAAGATGACAACAGAGAACGAGAACGCAGCTTGAAGAAGGCGTTGACTGAATGGACAGGGCAGAAATGGGAAGGTGCGCGAGTCACGAGACTGGTTGAGCGTGCAACGAGGCGAATCGGATGGCACTGGTATCGCGACACGTACGTGAAGAGGAAACAACGGACACCGGCAAGCTACAATCGACCGCAACTGCCAGGAACCCTCACCATACCGACTGCGCCAACCGTGTTGCCCTTCCACACCTTCACTTGTCCGATGTCTGCGAAACAGATCCGCCTGATCTCACAAAGGAATGGCTTGCGCATATCTGTTTCGACGCTTCGCTCACCTTGGCTGCCCAAGCAAGTGTACCCGCCGCCGAAACCGCCTGCGCCCTGCTTACGAGTCGGCTACGTCTCATCAGACTTCAATAATCACCCTCTCGCACATTTAATGCAGTCTGTCTTCGGCATGCACGATCGCACTCGAGTAGAGGCATATTGTTATGCAACGACGGCTGGCGACAACTCGGTGCATCGACAACAGATCCAAAGAGAAGCCCCCGTATTCCACGATGCCAGCTCTTGGCCTGTGGAGAAGCTGGTCCGACAGATCGTACAGGATGGCATCCACATTCTTGTCAACCTCAATGGCTACACACGAGGAGCGAGGAACGAAGTATTTGCGGCACGCCCAGCTCCAATTCAGATGTCGTTCATGGGATTCGCCGGCACACTTGGAGCAGAATGGTGTGACTACCTCTTGGCTGACGAGACCGCTATCCCTCCAAGCACCCTTCGACCGTGGCGACGTAACCTCGACTTGGAAGATCAGCAGGTAGACAAGAACAGCGGTAGCGATGACAATGACTGGGTCTATGGCGAAAATATCATATACTGCCGTGACACATTCTTCTGCTGCGACCACAAGCAGAGCTCGCCCGATGCGCACGAGAAACAGGTCAGCTGGGAGGAGGAACAGAGGCGCAGGTGGCAGATGCGGAAAGAGCTCTTCCCTCAGATATCCGATGACACCATCATCTTTGGCAACTTCAACCAGCTCTACAAGGTAAGCGATCTGACATGTCGCCACCGTCGAACCATCGCTAACACATTGGATTTAGATCGAGCCGACGACATTTCGAACATGGCTCCGCATACTGGCACGGGTGCCCAATTCCATCTTGTGGCTTCTCCGTTTCCCCGACCTAGGAGAGTCTCACCTACTGGCTACGGCGCGAATGTGGGCCGGCGCAGAGGTCGCGTCACGAGTGGTCTTTACCGACGTGGCGCCCAAACACCTTCACATCTCCCGCGCACGGATTTGCGATCTCGTCGTCGACACGGCCGAATGCAACGCTCACACGACCGCGGCCGATGTCCTCTGGAGCGGCACGCCGTTGCTCACCTTACCTCGGTACCCTTACAAGATGTGCAGTCGTATGGCCGCGAGTATTTTGAAAGGAGCACTTCCAAAGAACGAGGAAGGCCGACGCGCGGCCCAGGAGCTGGTTGCGGAGGATGAAGAGGATTACGAAGAAAAGGCCGTCGCGCTGGGCAGGGCGTTTGCTTACGTGCCCGGAGGCGAGGGCACTGCGCAGGGCAGACTGCAAGAATTGAGGAAGATGCTTTTCCATTCGAGATGGAGCAGCGCTTTGTTTGACACGAAGCGGTGGGTGGCGGATTTGGAGGACGCGTATGATCAGGCGTGGACGCGATGGGTGGATGGTGAGGGAGGGGATATCTGGTTGGACCAGGTGCCTCGCGGAAGACAGTGGAGGAATGATACCACCGATGACGATGATGGGAATGTGAATCTCACTGGGATTGGGGCATGAGCGGTGGCGTTTGGTCCTGCTGCCTGGAAGGATACTTATCATGATCTTTTGTTTATTTGTTTGTTTTGAAGCAACTGGCGTTGGGAGGCGTTTTGAAGGAGAAGCGAAAGCTACCAGCGGGTTGCCGACTTGCTACTAGATCAGATCGATCATTTGGGAACGATCTTCTTCCTTTCTTCGTCATGGATTCGGTGCTTTTTCCTTTCTTTGCCTCTCTTACCTCTGGATGTCGTCGTTGTTGACTTCCATGGGGCGTGAAGCTGATTAGCGAAAGGAGTAGAAGCTATGGAAGATTCGTTCCAGTGGACGAGAGTAACGGCTTCAGGGGTGTCTGTCATCTGATGGTTGTTGTTGTCGTTGTCGTTGAAAGGCTGTTGACGTTGTACGTGTTGTTTGGTTCGTACGATGATGGGGAGATTTCGTTCGTCATTTCCTAGGGCGAGGAATTCTCCGTATGGTATTCTTGGCAACGACCAGAACCACGAGACGCGTCGGGACGCTGACGCTCGCTCGGACATTTTTTCTTCGATGCAAACTTGGGTCGTGTTTTATGAGTGGGAGCGGGAGTGATCTGAGCGCAATTGCTGCGCGCTCGAGCGTGCTGGTGGTCTACATTCTATGTATTATTACAGACCAAGAGTTTCAAGTAGAGGATCTGTATCAGCGTCAGCCTGGAATTTGCGTATCATATCCTGCTTGCTCAGAGCAGTAGAAAGAAGTGACGAGACACCATTTCGCAGCAAGAGACTTGCAACGCCAGTGGAAGCAGACAGCTATATCTCCTAGAACTTCCTATAGCTCAGCCGGAGAAGTTACTCATCTTAGATACCTGAGACGGCAGTTTCGCAGCTTTCTCAAACACGGTCGGTACTCTATAGTACTAGCGAGCTATTGCAGCAAGCAGTGCTATAAATGCGTCTGCCGCTGCGGTCAACTTGTCAGTGTCAGTGCTGCGAGTTGACGGCTAACGTCGCCATCGTCAGAAAAGTAATAATAGAATACAAGAAGAGTCGGCATGTCGGCAAGCTCGACGCGAAGAAGTGTTTCGAAACGACATCGTGGCCGCAGTAGGAGGTATCATCGTCAACATCGGCATACGTAGTGTTGAACTGGGGGAATCTCAAATACATCCCTGCCTCTTGATGGAGGCGGTTTTTGCGCGCGTGATTGGTTTGTTGGAAGTGGATCAGTCGTGGGATGGCTGCTTCGAATCCTGGCAGGTGGCATGTGGACAGGGGATGTGTTCGGATCAATTCTTCTGATAGCTCTGCGTGTCGATGATTCGGCGTTTTTGGTTGTTTGTTTCGTCTCAATGTTGAGTGTCCGGGGCTGTATCGAAGTGACGATGTATCGTCGGCAGAAAGCAATCGAAGAGTGTATCGCTCTCTCTGATTGTTGGCGTTGTCGATTCTTGGAAAGCTCATTAACGATTCATGATCCGTGAGAGGAGTTGGCGCCAATGACGACGGGGTCGAGCAAGCCCGTTGTCGTTGATCCACATGGGCTACTGCTGCTGCACGACGGAGGAGCGAGCCGCTGCAGCGTGATCGTTGGACAAGGCGATGAGGGTAGTGATGGGCACCCACCGTGGGTTTAGCAAAAGCGTCTGCGTACAAACTTTCACCCACCGGTGGACACCGGTGTACACACGCGCTTGGCGCCAAGTTTACGTCTATATCCGGGCATATCGCGCCTCAGAGGCTGTATCCAAGGGTTATCAAACGGTGCCTTACTCACGGCCATGGGTCTCCACACGCGGAATGCACTCTAGGGGCTGTGTCCACTGTGATATCCGCACTGTGCACACATTCGTGGAATAGGGCGGCACATCACTAGATGAGGGCTCGCTTGCGGCGCTTGCTCAGACCTCGGTCACCGGCAGCGTGCATGTTGCGTCGGATCGCTGCATGCATTTCGACAGGCTCGCTGGCATGCCTTCTTTTGTGCGTGATGAGTGCGTGTTTCTCGAGACTTCGCGTGTTGTCGAGTTGCGATTGGATTGTGAGCGGACAGGCGAGCGCTCGTCGACTGAGTTCGCTAGTGCACCCGAGTTTGCCTTTTCCACGAGGCAGGCGCAAACTCACTTCCGGATAGCATTCACGCTACCTTGCCGCGCAGGGACACGCTGCGGGCCGAGCAACGCTCCAGCGTTAGGACGCCAGGAGGTGGCAGCTTCTTCAAGATCAGAATAGCAGCAGCAGCTCCCTTGAAGGCCGGCATCATGACAGACACTCTCCTATAGAGAGTGATAGACTGCTGCTGCACGACTCTTTGTGCGTCCGGCTTGTGGCAGATACAGTGAAGTCGTCCCCTCGTATCTCGTACGGGCCAATCAGTGATTTTCGCAGGCAAGTGTCGCCGAGGCCAGCATTCTACCACAGCTACCAGGTCGGTGGATACTCAGCGCCTTCACAAACACTCTGTGCACTCACACACTCATCATCATGATTGATACCCCGGAGTCGGATCTGCTTGCGCTGCTGTCGTGCAACAGTGGCAGATGCAGAGTCGCTTACCCTGGCAGAAGATGTGTCTTTGTAGCGAATCGGCCAGCCTGCGTCGTGCAGGACGCGCATCCGGAGCGCTGCAACGAGTCGATCTGCCGCCGTGACCACGGAGTTTTGTCGCAACGCTGCAGCGCGCGCTGTTCGATGCAATCCACTGGAGTATCGAGTCGAGCAGCCTGTTGGTCATTGATCGGTTACGCCGCATGGCTGTCTGAGTCGCACACGCAGCCATCACCACGCCTCGGAGGCGCCACGGCGATCGAGGTGGGTAGGACGGATGCAGAGGCTGCATGATCATATGGCGAAGAGTGGGAGCGATATTATTGCTGTGAGTTGCCAGGAGGTAGGCTTTGGAGTGTTTCAGGTGCTGGTGGACGACCAGCGATTGCTGAGGCAGTCAGGCGCAAGCGATAGACGCCGGTTAGCGAAACGGAGACGATGAAGGTGTTGTCGAACTTGTCAACTGCACAACGAACGGGGAGTTGAAAGAACTGTTGCGGAGTTGCAACGGGCGATCGGTTCAACTGCTGCTGTGTCTTGCCTGCGCTCGCTCCAACGTGCGCGCAGGTCTAATCTATCGTTGCTGCAATGCAGTTTGCCCGGCAGGAGCACAAATGTACGCAACCGCTGGCCGCTGTATCTGCAGAATGTGTTAGCGCGCCAATACTCGATCTGCGCTTGCCTCTTGGGAGCGGCCTGCTGCGTGCTGGCAACTCTATTTCAAATTGTGCGAGTGGATCGACCCTCTCCAGCACAAATGAGAAAATGCCATCACAAGCAACGACAGGGCTTGTCGCCAGCATTCTGACGCGAGCCGAATCCTGGTCGCTGGCTGTGATGCACTCTATGTGGACTCGTAAAGCTCGCAAACCCACCCTATGAGCACCGCATCACGATGGTGGTGAGGAAGCGAAGCGAGGGTGGTGCTGGCAGGCGTTCGCATTCTTTCCAAGCCCGACATCGACATGCGGCACAGGGAGATGCGGCTGCAGAGCTCTCATAGGGCTTCAGAACAAGGAGACGAATGCGATCGGGGCCGTAGATCTCCATCAAGTGAATTGAGCTTCCTTTGCTGCTTCGAGCAGGCCGGTCGTCTGCATTCGGGGTGCTGGCGTGCGCTTGCACAGGAGCCGAAATGAGATGCGCACCGCCACGCGTGAGCGGGCTGGAGCGTGTTGTTGAAACTGCCAACGCCTGCCGTCGGCCGCCCGCGACGCTGGAGGTAACGTCTAAAAATGCTTCAGGGACAAGGTTGGACGGTTGGATCCTGCACAAAAGATGCCCCCGCCGCTGCGATCTCAGAGACGTTCGTGCACCGCATCATCGCCCATGATCACCTCCCTTGGCACCCGTGCTCGCTGCCCAGGGTTCGCCAGCAACGAGCACGGTCTCAACAGCCAGATGTTGGAACGTCGACAGTGCAGCGTCCGCCTCGGCCGGGGAAAGTGCTCTGATGAAGGCGCCTCTTGACTTGTGCACCGTGTGTGGCTCTGTGCCCTACCGCCGCCACATGGATCGCGGTGGGCCTCGATCCCAGCCAGAGGTGGAGGATCATTGATGAAGCGCGTGCGGAAAATGAATCTCATGAAATAATAGGCGACGACGACGATGATGTCGGCGACAAGGCGGCTGATTCGCTGCGAGCAAGGAGAATTGGTGCGCTGCACGCTCTCGCTGTGTGAGGTGCAGAGGGTGTTGATCTGGCTTGGCAGGTGCAAGGGAGCCAGCAACGTGCCCCCATTGATCGACGAAAGTCGTTGGAACGGTAGATTACGGTCAGCAGCGATTTTCTCCGAGTCGGCACAGCACGCCCAGCGGATTGGTGAGATGAGACGCCCGAGTATGGTCATTCATCATTGATGAGATGCTGCGAAAGAGACATGGAATGAAAAGCAGCCATCCATTGTGTGGTGGTGATGGTGAAGACGCACGCACGCACCGCACAGCGAATAACGCAAAGACTACTAATGAATCCCTGAGCAGCAGCAGTTCTAACGCATGTGCGTACGTGCAGTGCGTGCAGTCGGTGCAGTCGGCGCGGTGTTGAGAACACGCAGCGACAAGGGCCTCCCTGCGCATCGCTCTCAGCGCCCGGTCCACACTTCCCACGCCCACGACGCCGCGACGACCAGCGCGATGGCTCCTGGGGCCGGCCCTTTCTGTCACCACAGCTCGCTCGGGTCGTCGTCCACCTCGCCCGCTCGTCGGCCATGAAACCTCCGGAGCGTGTCATGAGAGGGACGAGGAGGAGTCTGCCGTCCGCGGTACTGCGCTGCCCTTCGTCTGGGAGCGTCATCTAGGGACTTGCTCTCCGGGCGTTGTGACATTACTTCCTCTCTCACACTGGTAGCAGGCCGTTGACACACTGCACACGCCCACGGCGCGACGACATTGCTGCGCCCTGTCTCCGCCGTCGTCGAGGGCAACACCCTCATCGTCGCCAACTTCCACGTCCCAAACCATCCAACACACACCACACGACGCGCTCTCTCCATCACCTCTTCATCTGGCCTTCCGCGCGCGCCCCTCCTGACGGGCCCCACCCGCCGCGCTAGCACCCTCTCTCCCTCCGCCGCTCTGACGCTTGTCGACTTTGGCTCACGGCTTCCCGAAAGTCTATCCAAACCCAATTCTAATTACCTTGCTCGTCGACTTTGCCGCTTCGGGCACTCCTCGCTGGCCCGCTCCTCTGCGGCAGTTATACATATGCCCTGGCCTCGTCCCGTACAACACACCGTCTGTCCACATCGTCGTCAAACGTCTCCAGCCCGCCTACCGTCCTCCAGCGCCCTCGTCGGCCGCCATCAACGGCCGTTCTGTCACACACCTCATCGTCACTCTTTTACAACTCAGGTCAGTAATCAACGAGTCCGTCGTCGATACCCACGACTCTCTTCTTCCCGCGGGACCACCTCACTGACCTCGAGCAGCTTCATTCCCTCACCAACAACAACATAATCCAACATGCCTCAACACAAGCGCGGCCCTTGGTCGCAGCAGGAAGACCAGATGCTCTTGCATCTCGTCAATGTTCACGGAGCCCACAACTGGGTGCGGATATCGACTGCCATCCAAACCAGGTCACCCAAGCAATGCCGAGAGCGATACCACCAGAACTTGAAGCCTAACCTCAACCACGACCCCATCACCCCCGAGGAAGGTATCATGATCGAGCAGATGGTCGCCGAGATGGGAAAGCGTTGGGCCGAGATCGCGAGACGACTGCGAGGACGAAGCGACAACGCCGTAAAGAACTGGTGGAATGGAGGCATGAACCGACGACGACGCAACAACCAGCAACGCCGTGCCGAGTTTGAAGTCCGACAGCCACCTCAGCACCACTCTCAGATGCAACACATGCCTCAACACATCCCGCAACAGCCCCTTCCACCGGCGTTCCAACACCACCAGATGATGCCACAGCAGTACTACGCGCAGATGTACAGCCACCCACACGTTCCTCAACAGTTCCAACAAGTTCCTCAGCACCACATGGCTGCTTATGGACGCATGATTGAGACACCCCTGCCATCACCGTCGGCCTTTTCTCAGATGTCAGCAAACGATGCACCTTCGCTTATTTCCGACTGCGGTTCGTCGACATCCGCTCGTTCGCCTCACAATGGACCATCTCCGATTGAACTACCTCCTCTCGCTGGTGCCAGAGATGAGCGTCGTCGCTCTTCTGCACCTATGCTCCGCCTTGGCGTCCCAGGATCGTTCGTCCAGGACACCGACTTCTCGACGATGCACGGAATGCCCATGAACGGATACGAGGATATGCGCAAGACAACGCCTATGCTGCAGGAGCCGTTCATGCCTCAACAACAACAACAGTCTCTCCCGACTCCCACAGCGTACCTTCCGTCTCAACCACGACAGCCATCTCCACTGCACCAACAGCACCAGGTGCCACAGGGATACCCAATGCAGGTGCAACAGGTTCACCGCCGGCAGCCGGCCTACCCAATGCCCCAAAACCCAGTTCCATCCACGCCAGTCAACCACCAGCTTCCCAGCATTTCCAAGATGGCCAACAGCGAAAAGCCCACCATCACCATCGAGCCTGGTCTTGCCACCCCGATCCCCTCTGCGCCAACCCCAGACGGATCGCCACGGGACAAGATGAGCCTTTCCAACCTCACTCACTAGAGGTTTAATACCCTTTTGCACCCAGCATACTTTTAACTTGTAATTATTAATTTCTTCGATGACGACGGCTACTGGGCTCGTCGAATTAGAGACATAGGAGGGCGTTTGTGTGTGTATTGTGTGAGGAGAGAACCTATACCCCAATGGCGGCGAGGAGACGCTTGCTTTGCGATTTTGAATGTTACGAGCGCGACAGTCACGCGCTTGATGGATGGTCACAGCCTGGATGACGAACAGAGCTCCGTTTGATGGACGGATGGATGGACAGAACAGTTGAGATGAGACGACAGAACCTGTACAGATTGTAATGTTGTTTGATCAACCAATGATACTTTCTTCTCATCTTTACATCAACAACAACAATGCTCACGAGACCTCTATACGCTCGCCTTGGTCATTCAAAAAGTCTTGGTGTAGAATTACACATCAGTGCTCTGTTGTTGGTCTTCCTCAACCCCTGCTCCATCCGTTTCCCGTTCGCGCAGCCAACGTTGAACAGCCGTTACAACTCTGCGATCTCAACGTCCTAACGAACAACGCCGACAGTTAGTTCTCCCAAAACAGTCAACGCACCTTCGAAACCGTCAGTCGTCAAACAACATCAAACAAGATCACCATATCAGAATCATTTGCAGTGTGCACAGCAACGCAGCAAGACCTGACGTCTATGTTTCTATTCTGCGACTGTCATGCGCGACCATGCAGCTGGAAATTGCGATTCTGCGTGGCATGCATTGTGATTGAAATAGCTCCCGTCTCGAGGTCAGAGCTTTCAGGGAAATGTAGAAGCGGGAGGAAGGTTTGGGGAGAGCCATGTGAGCGGTGCTGGCTGGAGCGACATGGAGCTGCACGGCCCCTGATGAAGGAGCTCTCGACTTGCAATGGATAATGAGGAGTTGAGATAGAGATGAAGTTGATTCAGACAGATTGAACAGATTCCAGCGGCGGAAAACTGCCTGCACTTTGATGCTTAGTCGCTTGTTGGAGGCTGCGATTGAAGGAAGTGAGTGGTTGCGATTGCGGTCTGTCGCGTTTCGTTGTGTCATGGCGGTGATCGAGGATCTTTATTGATGCGTTTGGGCATGTTTGCAGCGGGTCTCGGCGATGACCGTGAGGTATCCAGCTGCTGACTGATGAGCTTGTAGGTTGACATGATGTTCGAGACTCTTGCCTTTGACGAGGAAGAGCGATGTGATGCGGTGAGGTTGTTTTGTTCCCAAGCGACGGGGATTGCTTGCAAGCTTGATCCCTGACGCTGATTGGCTTCGACTCTGGCCGCGGATACGGTGCCGAGTTGCAAGCTAGCCGGGATTCTTGACGACACTCCATCTACCATCGACATCGCATTGGCGGCCATGGACGAGCAACAGCATCAATACCATCAACATCAATTATTCCTCATCATCGCCGGCTGCTACCTGATGCACGCACGATGATGCGCCGGCTTCCGACCTCGAATTTCATCAGCGAAAGTCGCACACAATGGCATCCTATACTCCCGACGAGGGGGCAATAGCACTCCAGCAGCCCAACCGATTCGCGAGAGCTCTGGTATGCATATCACGCACCTCCATGACATCCTGAAGCAACTGCATCCGACAAATCTCTGACACTCGAACAGTCTCAGCGTGACTTGGCCTTGACCATTCCCGTCAACTTTGTCACTTACCCGGGCGTCTCCCTTTCCGCAGCATGCTTTGCGCATAATCGATATGAAGACGCTGCTGCAGCCAAGTGCTTTTCGAATCTTATCGCGACGGGGTTCCAGAGATTCGAGATCGATGTGTTCTGGGATGCGAGCCGCCGGACATGGTCGCTATGTCCGGTCGAGCTCGGTGGTGCCGGGCCCGCTGTCTCTTCGTCGACCACCACCGCGACGACGCCGAGCGTGTCCACTACTAGCTTGGCGGCAATTCTGACAGATCGCGATGTGGCTGTTCTGGATGCGAGACAGACTTCATCGGGCGATGCACTTTCGTTGCCGAGCTCTCCGAGTACTGAGAGCAGCAGCACGGAGACAGTAGCGGCGACTGCTACGTTGGATGCCGATCCCCTGACCACGACCGCAGTCACTAATAGCGTGGTGCCATCATCACCACCCGTGCCTGCCGATGAGACGATATACCAGGTCGGTCCATACATGTGCTCGCCTGGAACGGATCTCTCGCTCTTGGTTCACGTCTTGTCAGAGTACTGTTCACACACGGAGACAGATCTTAACGCGACTATCATCGAAGTAACGTTAAATGTTCACGCCGCTGCTCAAGGATCGGATCCACTTGGAAGTGCACAAGCGCCGAGCCAAGCTGAATTACCAGGAGCTAACACCTTGCTGAGCACCATCATCGCAAACAATGCTTCGGCATTCTTGTACACTCCGGACAATCTCTCCACGCAGAGGTCGAGTCTTAACGACAGCAGAAGTTGGTTCACCTATCCGCAGAGCCAGCAAGTCAATTCCGCCTTCTTCGACGTCGAGACCAACAGCGGAACAGTCTCCACTCCAGACGGATGGCCGAGTGAAAGCTACTATGAGATGAATTTTGGAAAGCGCATCATGATCGAGTTTGGAGACATTGATCCACAAATGAGCGGCTACAACTTCACCGGTGACGACTCATATATCTTCCCGCAAGACTATCTCTCGTCTCCTCGGCTTGTGGAAACAACGAGTGACGGCGATGTCAGCTCGGGATGCTTCTTCGATCCAAACCACGATTCCGTTGCTGCCGCAAACTCCTCCTGGGCAATCACAGTCATCGGTAACCAAACGACCTCCCTAACCGGCAACGCCCTGGAGAACATCCTCTCCCAAGCCCGCAACCTCACCTACTGCGGCATCTCCCCTATCCTCAACGGCACCCTCAACAACCTCACTGCAGACGAAAGCTACGAACCCTACACCACCTTCATCGAAAGCACGCGCTGGTCCTGGGGCCCCGGCCAACCCATCAACGCCTCCCACACCCCCGACCCAGACAACTTCAACTGCGCCACCCTAAACTCCACCTCGGGCTACTGGGAAACCTCCGACTGCAGCCAGTCCCACTATGGCGCATGCCGCGCTTCCAACCGCCCCTACACTTGGCGCATCACCAACTCGGATGCCACGTACGGCAAAATCGACCTCGCGTGCGACGACGACACCGCTTTCGACGTCCCCCGCACCGCGCTGGAGAACACGTATCTCCTCTCCGCATGGCGCGCTTTCCAGGAAAGAAGGAACGACTACGACGACGGTCCGCTGCTATGGGTGAATACCAACGATATTGATTCCGAGGGGTGCTGGGTCATTGGGCAGAATGCGACGTGTCCGTATGATAGTCCGCCGACGACGGGGACGAGGGAGGTGGTCGTGCCGGTTGTGGCGGGGGTTATCGTTTTTGTGCTGGCGTTGTTGACTGTGCTTGTGAAGTGTGCGGGGAATCGGCAGCAGTCGAAGAGGAAGCGGCGGAGGGTCGTGGATGGGTGGGATTATGAAGGTGTGCCGTCTTAATGAGGCGGAGTTCATTGCATGTTTGGCGTTGGGTGTACGTGTAGGGGCGATTTTGCATAGCATTTGCAGGAACTAGCGCAGGCCAAATCTGCTATGAGTCTGGCGCATAGAATAATTTGGCCGCATGGATTGAGCATAGGAGCTTGTTCTATGATACTGGCGAAACAACAGCGATGTCTCTATTTTGTACTCGTGCCATGTAAACAGTCTTCTGTATCATACACTTCCAATTGTTTCATTCCCGTTGACATCTCTGTGTACATGCTCTTACGGCTGTCGTAGCAAGCACCTGCTCGTTGCTCTACTCGTGTCCAATCGGCTTGCCAGCCCTAACAAACGCCATCGGCGCAACAGCACCCAGCAATCCAGACGCCTGTCCGGTGACATGCGGGTCCTGTCCAACAAAGTTGTTCGGGAACTGTCCAAATCAAACTCGTCAGCAACGCTCTTTCCAACACATTGATAGACTGTCCACTTACGCCAGGCTCGAATGGCACAATGCTCTCCAAGTACTCAATTTGCTTGTCCGTCAACTTGATCTCAAGAGACTTGAGGTTCGCCTGCAAGTGTTCGACCTTGCGGCCTCCAACGATGGGGAAGACATTGGGAGCCTTCGCCATCACGTACGCGAGAGCGACGGCGGTAGGAGATTCGAGGCCGTGCTCGTTGGCGACTTTCTCGAGCGCTTCCGACATCTTGACCTCATTCTCATTCTGGCCTTTGCCGAAAATGCTACGCAGGCCTTCGTTGGCAGCGGCACGGCGCTCCAGTTCCTTCTTGGATTGGAACTTGCCTCCGCCGATAGCATCCCAGGGCGCGAGGGCTAGAAAAAGCGCAGTGCATTAGCAAATGTCATAGACAAAACAACGTGCGCTCCGGCTTTCACTATACTTACCCATACCCCAATGGCGTGCCATGGGAATAATCTCACGTTCCATATCACTGTAATAGGCGAGTCAGCAAGCCGACTATGAAGGAGGCCGGTCTGGAGTGAATTGCTGTCCTTACCGAAGCATGACATTCCATCGGCCTTGGTAGATGCTGAACTGCGTCTTGCCCTTCTCCTTTGCGTACTGGTTCGCAGCGGAGACGATGTAGGCAGGGGTGTCGGAGATACCCAGGTACAAGACCTTGCCCTGCTTGACGACCTCATCCAAGGAGTCCATGACCTCCTCAATGCTCGTGGTCCAGTCCCACCAGTGCAAATAGAGGATGTCGATGTAATCGGTTCGCAGCTTCTTCAAGCTAGCGTCAAGCGACATGCGAAGAGACTTCTTATGATTGCCGGAGTGGTTCACGCTTCTGCCTTTTCCGGCTTTGTACATCATGTAGTTTGTCGTAAACTTTGTGGCGAGAACCATGAAGTCGCGGTTCTGCTTCTTTTCCATCCACTCGCCGAGCCAGAGCTCAGATTCATCGTTCTGATAGTTGTTCGCCGTGTCGATGAAGTTGCCGCCGGCCTCTTCGAATGCATCGAGCTGGAAAGACCATTAGTACTATGAACGATTGTGGGCAGTGAAGGTGACGTACAAGCTTGAAGGAGTTCTCCTTGTTCATCGAGCCCATCATTTCGCTCCATGCCTCACCAATGCTCATGGCTCCAAGCTGCAGCGGAGAGACTCGCACACCGGCAGACTTGGACAGCACTCTGTAGCGTCCCAACTCCGTCTTTGGAGGGGGTGCTGGCTGGAACATTTCGGCCATTGTGGATGAGTGTCGTGGTGTTTCTGTGATGCTGTGAGAGACTGTGAGTGTTAGGGATAAGACGATTGAGAAGAGTTGCGGATGCGAGGCGGTATTTGAGTGAGCTCTCGGCTTCTCGGCCTTGCATCAACCTTAATGAGCTCCATCGTCACTGTCGACGGCGCGGAGCGAATTGTTTACTCGTGCGGCAGGACGGCCGACAATTTGGTGGACTGCTTGATGTCACTGCACCGATCGTCAGGGCACTTGCATGCGGCTACCCCACCCCGCGCTTCACCGCGACGTTGCGACGGACGGCACTGGAAGAACGTTGCGGAAATGGCGCGGCAATGACATCCATTCGCAGCTGTGATTTGTTTGCTGCCTCGTGGATTGTGCTTGTCGGAGTATATGCGAGGCGGAGGCAACACCGTCGGCCTGATCGTTGTTCACGACCACCGGAGATTGCGGACTTAAGCACAAACTTTATCCAGTCTCGCCACTGCCACCTCTCAAGCATAACACGCTTCTCAAGGGATGCGGTGCGATGCTAGAATGTAAATTGACTGCATTGCGTAAATCGTCAAGTTGAAGAAGAAGTATACCTCCTGTCGCTTGTTCACCACAAGTCTAAAGCAGGTGGGTTGCACGACGGCGGAGATAAGGCTTGCCACGATGGCCGTGGGCAAAGCTTTCTAAGCATACCACCACAGCTCTGGAAGTTGCACTAGGCGGCCGCATTGCCCGCTCGATTACTCGGCGACGTAGTCTGTCAGGTTGAAATCCAAGCTTCGTGCAAGGCTCTGGACGTGCTCCCAACTGACCATAGGTCCGACCCTCCATTTGCCCCCCGCCTCCAGAGGATCTCCACTCCCAATTCCACCAGCTCGGATCAAGAGCCTTAGGCTTGAAAGAGTCGCGATCTGTCTGTACACGTCGATTGTGGTTCTCAAGTCATCCGGCAGAATGGCGTGAAAGATGGCCAGTAGTCGATCTACCGTGAAAGTAGACGCAGCAAGCAAATGTCGAGGAATTTTCCTGGTTTGACTTGGTCTACCGCCTGACCGTGCAGTCCCACCACCCTTCTTCCGCCTTTTCTTTTCTGTAGCCTTCATGAAGTAGAGCGCGTCCAGTCTGGCTGGATTGAACGACGCCAAGTAAGCCGCAACCAGCAGCCACTTCGGGTAGTAAGGCAGATTATGGGCCTTGCTCTTAAGAGCTACGAGTGTTGCTTCTGATCTTGGCACGATCGAGTCAAGCAGTGCGCTCTCTTCTTGGAACAGTCGACGTTGGGCGACAAGTAGCCTGCTGAAGTCTCTTGTTCCAAAGTCGCCTTTGATGACAGGAGCAACAAAGGGGCGCCAGAGCTTGTGACAGGCCTCGCGATACGCGGCAAGATCTCGGGCTGCGTTCTGTGCCAGTGCATCCCAGATTGCTGCACAAAACCTTGGCCAAAGCCACTTCTTATCCTCTTCATGTTGCTCCTCCTCGTAATCCATGTCTTCAGGAGGCGGTTCGAGAAAGATGTCGGGAGGATGTCGAGCAATTATGTGGATCGACTGGTTGCGACTGTAGGGCGCAAAGTGGACGTGAGGCACGCCTGCTTGGTGCAGGAATCGAGGCGAAGGATGTCGTACAATGAGAAGTATCACAAGTCCCGGTATTGACTCTCCAATGCGCGCCAGGGCCGGGAGGAGCGTCGGAGGAGCTTCACGCTGCTTGTCCACGCCATCCAATACCAGCACGAACTTCGAGCTCTTTCTCAACGCTCTTTCGAGATGCACAACGAGAGCACCAAGGTTCTCGCAGCGGTCGGTATTTGGTTGATGATGTTCATCTTGCTCCGCTAGGGCTTCGTGCACCGAGCTAACGATGCGTTCGAGAAGGTGTCGTCCAGTGACGCATTCTTGCGAGCGGACAATGGCATAACGAAAATCAGCGGCTTTCAGATATGATGCGACGACGCTGCTCTTGCCGGTTGCGCGGGGACCATGAACAACGATCGAAGAGGGACTAGGCAGAGAGCGCTGCAGATGAGGGTCAGCGCAAACAAACTTCCCAAACGGGCTAAGATCAAGGTACAGAAGTGAGTGCTGCCAATTGCCTCAGCTGAACGTCTCTGCAAGGCCACTGTTCGTTCAACGTGAGCAGCAGCTCGTCCGGCAGCTGAGCGAGGCCCATGTCGATGTCGATGTCGTTGTCGATGTTGGAAGCTGCTCTTGCCGCGTGAAGTTGCGCGAGAGTTCCAACGCGCCTGGAGAGACGCGCCCGGCAGGCGGGACCGTTCGCGCTAAAGATCCCTGTGAAGTTTAAATTCGGTTGTTCTTGAATATTTAGTGGTCGCGGGGCAGAATTCACGTCCTCTTCACCAGGCACGAATATGGCTTCGCGACTGCTGGAGCGGGCGCGCTCTTTCCTCGCGAACCCGCCGCGGCCATGGGCTTTGTTTGCGTGCTTCGCAGACTTTCTCCGCCATGTCACCTTCAACATCTTCCACCACCTTCGCTTCGCCCACCTCGCACAACAACCAACACCCAACATGGCAGCGCTACGCAAGGACTCCACCGTTACGGAGCATCCGCCCTCCTGCAAGGAGCGGAAGATGATACATCTCAAGACCAAAGAAGAATGCCGCCTCGGAAACGAGACCATCCAGGTCTGGACCGTCGAGCTGCCTAGTAAGCATGCAGAAGGGATCCTCAGGTACCGTTTGCTGCCCCAACCATCTGCTTGACACTTGATTGACATGCTACCTACAGAGCCATCAAGGACAATGTCCCCGGCCAAGATTCAGTAGACTTGCAACACCTTCGCCGCTTCGCCAAGCCCAAGTACCTCCCTCAGCATGTCCTCGGCAAGCGAGACCTGGTCAAGGAAATGTACGCCGTTCCTCGTGCCTGGGAGCAGACGCCCTCGACGGTCATGCAAAGACCTTCCACCACCACCTGGGAGTACTCTGCTCCCTCCAAGAGCCGACCAGCCGGACGTCCCTCGACACTACACCTTCTGGTTTGTCCCACGCGGATTATGGATCTCAAGACACTCCACGGTATTCTGTCGCAGCACACTCCATTCTCGTCATCTGCAGACTCCTGGGCCTACCCACTCGAGATCAAGGAGATCACCGTCCCACTTCTTGCTCCCACCAGTCCACCTCAGGCAGACCTTTGGTCTCAAGAGTACTGGCCGACCTTCTACCGCAAGACAAACCCATTCGGAGCCCATCCATCCAGCATCGAAAAGGCGGAACACGAGCTGCAGAACCCACAAGAACAGAACACAAGCGTCGAGAAAGCCCTTGCACTTGCCGAGAAGGTCGGAGATGAAGCTTTGCGTCTCGGTTTAGGTGCAGGCCCCGGCGCCGTCATCATGGAACGCGTTGATGGACAGACTCAGATCATCGCCGTCGCCGGAGACGCCCGTCACAAGCCACAAGCCAACGATGCCGCCAATGACAACGTCCACCCCTGCTGTCAGGGCAGTCCAATGGGCCACGCTGTCATGCGTGCTGTCGGCATGGTCGGTCGAAAGAGACTACGCTGCGCATCAACACCAGTCACGAAGGCTGCAGCCAAGGCCGAAAGCAACTTCACACGAGGTGGTCTCGAGCACGACACCCACGCCCGTGACGCCTTCTTCCTAGACCAGCCGATCACAGCATTGGAGGAAGAGTATTTCAAGAACGACAATCTCAAGCCGGACGGATACCTCTGCCTCAAGCTCGAGATCTTCCTCACTCACGAGCCCTGCATGATGTGTTCGATGGCGCTCGTGCACAGCCGTGTCGGCCGAGTCATCTTCAAGAACCGCATGCCACGTACCGGCGGTCTGACGTCTGAGCTGGTTAGAAACGACTCGGGCCCAGTCGGCTTGGGCTACGGCCTTTGTTGGAGGAAGGAGCTGAACTGGCAGTTCATGTGCTGGGAGTACATGCCAGAGACCGAGCAAGGCACCACAAAGCGCCAGTCCTTACGCAAAGATTCGAACGAGAAGTACCAAGAAGCAGAAGATATTGGTGGTAACGAGTTGGCTAATGTTCATTCGAATAGCTTTGCGCGCATGCATGTGTAGCACACACGACATGCCTCGAAAAGCAGGGAGAGCATAGGTTACGACGATATGGATCACGACGATACAGTTAGGAGTTATTGGACGGTGTCGACGGTGATTAACATGGCATGGATGAATAACCTGACAGGCATTAGCGACAGCGCAACAGAGATCATGAAGCTTCACGGCCACCTGTACGTATACTGTACTATAGCAAGACAGATCAAACAGCACCTCTACGGAGCATTTCCAATGGATGTGGAGCTGTCCACGATCGACGTTTCTTCTCATGTTTCCGCATTGCTGCATGGCCTGTGTCCACATCTGATCATAATTCTTGACTTCGTATCAACATGGTTCGCCGTCACTCCATCACTGATGCTATTGCGCCGCTGTCGCCGCAGCACTGCTCCTCCTCCGCTCCTCTTTCTTCGCCTTCCTCTCTTTCCAGCGCCTGGTGATTCCCAGCTCCACCTTGGGTCTGCTTGCATACTGCTCCATCGTTGTCGTACCGTAGAATCCTACCAGCCCTGCATCCGGCTGGATGTACCGCTTCGAATCGGCCCACTCGCTCAGCGCGCGGAGGTAGGCTTGCTCTGACGGGAAGCCTCTGTATGGCTTCTGTGCTTGTTGGGTGGATTCGACGAGTGTGGAAGCGAGGGAGGATGTGTCGTCGCGGTCGTCGTCGAGTTGTTGGTGGCTTGAGGGGGCTTTGAGGGTCGTTTGAGAGGGGTTGCGGAGTTGGTGGAGTTGGTGCTGAGGTTGCGGCTGGGTTTGCTGTTGTTGCTGTGGTGTTGAGTTGCGATCGGGCATTTTGGAGACTGCCGCGGAAGAGGAGGTGAGGTGGAATGGTATTATGTTGTTGGCTGTGAGAGAGCTGAGATAGGGCGTAGGAGATCAGGTGGAGTATGTGAGATAGGCAGAGTGAGTGTGAAAGAAAGAGGGTGTCTTTGTGGTATAGTTTTAGGCGTGCTGGAGACGCCACCTTGGCGCGTAGTCGCTTACGGAAGGCTATGGGACATGTATGGTCGTGTTCCTGCAGCGAATGGCTGGCTGCCAATGACATGTGAGACATGAGCTCGTGGCGTTGATGGACGGCAGCGTGCATGTGGGATGGATGCGGAGGAATCTCAGCTGGGTGAAGTCGCCGGCCGGAGTGGAGTCCGGCCTTTCGAGGTGCCTACTTAGGCATTGAACTGCATCATCATCATAATAAAACAACAACATTCGGGTCGGTATGCTCTTACTACCAGGGAAAATGTACAATACCAGTTTCCATCTCGTCGCTTTCTCTCTTCTCTGTCTCATCGCTCTTGCCTCCTCATCTTTCCCTCAATACCACGTCCTCCCCTCTCTCAAGGATCAAGCCTCCCTTATCAACTCCTGGCGTTCTCTTCGCACCGCCAACATCCCAGAGATACTAGAGAAGAACAAGGTCGATGCGTGGCTGCTCAGTCAGAAAGAGTACGCCGAAGACACAGCCTTCTGGTCCCTTAAGTCCGCCACCCAATTCTCTGCTCGCAGAAGAACGATTTCCATCTACTTCTCCTCTTCTAGCAAATGCGCAGCTCGGTCTCGTACATGGATCGATATCACGGAGAACATCTGGGACGATGTGAGAGCTGTTCTGGAGGAATGTGATCCAAAAAGAATGGCGGTCAATACGGATCCGCAAATTGCGTTTGCGAGTGGTTTGCATAAAGGAGAGTATGATAACCTCGTGAAGTGTCTGGGACCAAAGTGGTCAGACAGATTTGTTAACGAGCCCATGGTCGCGGTGGAGTACATTTCGAAGATGCCTAAACAGCAATTGCAATGGTATAGAAAGCTGATGGAAACGGCGTGGGCGATGATTAGCGAAGGATTCAGTGAGAGGGTCATCACGCCTGGAAAAACGACAACGGAGGTACTAATTGCACCTTTCTCCTTTGATACTGCTCGCGCCATGTTTTAATACATGCTGACGTTGCCAGGACGTCGAATGGTGGCTCCGCGAACAGCTCCAAGCCCTTAATCATTCCACCTGGTTCCATCCAGGCGTCACGATCATCGGGCCAGGCGTCGACACAGGACCCCGTCCATCCCACGACAAGGTCATCCAATATGGCGACCTCCTTCACGTAGACTTCGGCCTCACCGCGCTCGGCCTGAACACAGACACGCAGCATCTCGCCTACGTCCTGCGTCCAGGCGAGACAGAGACAGATATCCCATACAGCTACCTGCAAGGCCTGCGGAAAGCGAACTATCTCCAAGACATCGTCCGATCAAAGATGAATATCGGCCTGACCGGAAACGAAATCCTGCAGAACGCGCGAGAGGAGATGAAGAAGTCCAATATCTCCGGCAGAATTTACTCCCATCCCATTGGCGATTGGGGACATGCTGCGGGCACGCTGATCGGGATGTACGATCTCCAAGAGGGCGTCGAAGTTCTGGGTGATCTGCCGTTGCTGCCGGATATGTATTACAGCATCGAGCTGTTTGCGGAGCATGAGGTGAGGCCGAACCAGACGTTGCGGTTCTTTTTGGAAGAGGATGTGTATTGGGATGAGAAGTCGGAGAGCTGGGAGTGGGTGTACGGACGGCAGGAGAAATTTCATCTGATCAGACCGACTGTGGCATCGCTGGGATTGAAAGTGCAGGCGTAAGAAGGCTTGTTTTTCATCGAGAGACCACTTCCCAAGCCTCGCCATCAGTGAGGACGGTGTCGCTACTCCCAATGACTGCACCGGCAAATCCAATTGCAGTGATTTGCACTCTCATATCCTCAGCATTTTCAGCCACGTCTCCAGATAGTAGGTACTCCGAAGCATACGCCCGTCCGGCGTGTGTTCCGTCAATGCTGATAAGAAAATGGCTGCAGGGCCCCGTCACTTCGCTGTACGGCAAGCCATTCTCGAGACCCTTTTGATGCTCTGTTGACCAAGTGATCCGTGGCCCGGCATCTGTGTCCTTGCTGACTTGAAGTTGAACGTCGCATATATCGCAGCAGATCCCTAAACTCGACTTGGGCTGGATTACGATTTCGTATATTTCGACGAGGGCTGTTGTGGTGTCTGTTGATGAACCAGGCATCCGCGACACAGACGATTCTCGAGGTCTGGCCACTTCGGCGAGATTTGCGATATCGACCACAAGGTCAATTCCGAAAATGCGGTCTTTGCGCAGATCAAACGAGCTCGAAGCAGTCGAGACCTCGGTCGTTCCTGGTAACGTGATGTTGACATCTCCGGATTCCTTTTTGACAGCTAGAGTGATGTTACAACTCACGGATTCTCGCCTCCGATACTTGACAGCAATTTCATATTCGCCATCTTCTGAGATGCCAAGTTCTGCGACTCGGATTACGGAAAGAGCACCCTGGATTGAGTTTGCAGAGGTTTTGGTCCGAACCAACGAGTAAACGCATCGTGAGGGAAGTCCTCTGATGTCAGCGTGAAGACTGCCAACAAAGCTGCCACGGGCTGTACCAGTGAACGGACTTGTCATGTCTTTCGGCAGCACAGACTGGGCACCTAGATGAGCGTAGAATAAGCCATCGGGGGCTTTGGTGATCGCCTTTGTGAGATCTGTGTGGAAGAACGATTTAGTCCCGTTCAAGAACCTTTGCGCAGACTCCTGGACGCCGTTTCGAGCGTAATCTCTATGCAGGTTCTCGGGTCCGCAGTCGCATGTGACGTTATCAGGGAGGCGTTGACCAAGCCAAAGTGCTTCATCTGCCTCCTTGCCATAGTTCGCAAAGTGCTCGAATGACCAGCCAGGGCCGAAGATGCCAGTACTAAGATACGCCTCCGGCTCACAGCCACATCGGACCTTCAGCAGCTCGTGCATCCCTGTGCCGGTTCCTGTGCCCCCTCCTCCTTGCCGCGGCCAGGTGATTCTGGGATGTTTGGTGTCACGCTGGATGTTTTGCGCCCATACATCGATGCCAAAGTACAGATTCTCTGCTCCAAGCCCACTGTGCTCTGCCATTCGCTTTCCTTTCCATGCCAAGTCGGGCGTCCACGCGTAATTGGTTAGCATTGACCCAGAAGCGAGCGCAAATGGAAGATTCAAGGAGTTGAGCGTATTTTGATACCAAACAAAGTTGGAAATGGTTAAGGCATCGTACCTGGAAGTAGGGAGTAAGCGGCAACGACTGTAAGGGGATGAGTACTTTACCTACCAAACCACTTTCCCGTCTTCTCCGAGGTCATCGCGAAGCTGACGAAGGAAACGTTCTAACTTGCTCCGACTCCAGCGAAGTATGGGAAACGCCGTCTCAATATTGATAAGCCAGCCATCGAAGCCATAGTGTTGAGCGATGCGGGCGAGTTTGTCTGCGACCCAGAAGCGACCCGAAGCCTCTTCCAGGATTGCTGATACGTCAACAGATCCTGGCTCTACAATGAAAGTGCCCAGAATCTCAACGCCGTTTCTGTGGCAGGTGTTGGTCCACGTAGGTGGCGGGATTGCTACCAGTCGGTGCGAAAAGTAAACAAACGTCTCAACGTAATTCAGGTAAGAACACGAATATAGCTCTTTCTCAATACTTTGACCTTGACAGGCTTCATAGTCATTGTATCCGCCTGCGTAGTCATGGACCAGTATCACATCGGAGCGCTTAGGTAGGGGGCCCTTTCTGCTGGGCCTTTGAAAGAGTGGAGTGTTGGCTCGTTGAGAGGAAGAAACGCCATCTTCGGTCCAATTGAAGAGCTCTGCGAAGGTCTCCAGATAGGCAAAGCCTTTTGAGCGATCAGCCATTTGATGGCAAAATGAGGCTTGTGAAAGAGGGGGAAAGGAAAAAAGGGCAAGAGGGCAAGAGGGAAAGAGGGAAGTGTAAGTGCAGTGAAGCGCAGTCCTTATCGATAAGCGCACGTGACGTCTCGAGCTGTCCAGGAGAAGTGGGTCTGAGCGAGGTCGTCTCGCGCGTCCGCCAGGAACAAGGGACTCGACTGGTAAACTTTTGAAAGCTGTCTATTGCAACGCGCAGCTGAATTAACAAACACTCCTTTCTACCTTCCTCCGCCGCCCACCGACCTCGCGATCGCGCTCCACGTTGTTCAACTACCGCCGACTCTTCCATAATCGACGCACCCACGAAACCGCCGGCTCCGGCCACGATCCGCCCAGCATGAACATCTTTCGGATGCTAGGTATCAACGCAAAAGAGAGGCAGTGACACATTGAAGTTGAGACTCACAAATGGATAGGCGACTTGTCGCATTTGGCATCGATCTTTATTCTGCTGGCCAAGATGAAATCCTCAAGCGTATGCGACGAGACATCCGATTGAATAAGAGCCAATGCTGAATTATCGCACAGAGTGCCTCTGGCATATCCTTCAAATCGCAATTCCTCTACCTTGTTGTATATGTCACACGATATCTCGGTGCGGCAAGCTCACAGCGACTCTTGCATGGTCATGATTGCTGACAAGCTCGTAGACTTGTTCTGGACGGACCCTACCAAGTCGCTCTGGAACACGACCTTCAAGATCATCTTCATTGCCGCGCAAGTCTACACCGTCTACCTCATGCTGAACGACTACAAGCCGACGCACGACCCGAATCAAGACACGTTCAAGGTAGAATACCTGGTGGGAGGAGCTGCGGTGCTCGGCCTCCTATTCCCGTACAAGTACACGCCAGCTGAGGTATGAGGAGGACTTCAAAAGCATGGCAAAACGAGGAAGACTGACAGTTACTGCGTAGATGCTCTGGGCATTCTCGATCTGGCTGGAGGCCGTTGCGATTCTGCCACAGCTTTTCATGCTGCAGAGAACTGGCGAAGCCGAGACGATTACAACACATTACCTATTCGCACTTGGAGCTTACAGGGCACTGTACATCCCCAACTGGATATGGAGATACTTTGCAGAGAGCGGCTACGTCGATCCAATCTCGGTTCTTGCTGGCATCGTGCAAACGGTCCTCTACTCCGACTTTTTCTGGATCTACTACACCAAGTACGTACAGTCGCGATGCAGTCAGAGACAAAGCTTACTGATGTGTTCCACAGGGTACTGCAGGGCAAGAGGTTCAACTTGCCAGTATAGGAGGCTGGCGTTTTGCGCCAGGCACATTTGGCCGCAGACGGAGTCATGCGGTGCAAGCAAGTGCGATTTGCAGAGTCTTAGGGAAAGCAGGCGGCGCATCTTGGTTGAGTGCATAGCCGGGAGTTGGTGAGGCTGGCGTGATCGGAGGGCACGCAGAGAGGGCCAGATGATATGAATGAGGCCTCTGTCTCGACGATGGACACCTCGCATTGTATGCTATACGACTAATTGAATCGGTGCAATGACACCTCTACGAAATAAGCGTGGATCTCATGCCCTTCGGAGCTATCCAGCCTTGGTCAATGTCCGTCAGATTCTTCAACATTCGACTGCCGAGCAGCGCAAGAGATTCTTCTGCAACTTTCGCTCCCGTTGTTACCATTCGCTCGCCGCCTTCACTTGACGCTTGAAGTAAAGTAGATCATAGTTGATTGAGTACTATTGCACGTGCAGATGTGGCCCAAGCTCCTCGATGGCTGCCGATTGCCGACTAGGTTTGAGATCGAACATCTCGAAAGCCAAACCCACCTTCACTTTCAAACGGCTACTTGCACTTCGACACCGCCCTGTGCAACGCAACACATCCTCGCTACATCGCCGCTCTGATCGATACACCCTTCGCCGATAGTTGTGATCTAACCTGCCCGGCGCGCGACCGCGCCATCACCACCATCGATCATGGCGGACTTGCAAGAGCTGTTTGCTCGCCTCAAGAACCAGCAGCAGTCTGACCAGGCACACACCTCGACGCAACAACAGCCCCAACAGCCGCAAATGTGGTCGTCAAGTCAGCAGTACCAGCAGCCTGCTGTCTCCTCGCCGCTCTTTTCGCCGCCGATCCAGACACCGAATCCAGTTCACTCGTCCAACATCATCAGCCCAGTCAACCCAGCCTCCTCAGCGGGTACACCTGGACCTGATGCCAATCGCACAAACAACCTGCTGAACTTGCTGAAATTCAATGGCCAGCCGGGCCAGCAGCAAGGTGGCCAAGCGGGTGCGATGGCAAATCTGCAGAACGTCAACGCCAACCGACATTCGCCAACGCCAGACACACAGTCCCGACACGGTGGAAGCTCACGACCAATTTCCACTGCCGACGTGATGAACACCTTCCAGCGTCCATCATCCACGCATGCAAGTCCATCTCCAATGGCTGCAGGCGCTGAAAAGAGCGAGGGTCGGACCAGCAGTGGCAAAGCACAAGATTTCCTGCTCAATTTGCTCACAAGCAAGCCGAAGTCGGAACCACATGTCCAACCGGTTGGCGAGTCTGCTTCAGGCTTTCAGCAAGCGCAGAAGAAAGATGCTGCTGTCGAAGAGTTGACACAGAACATGGCTGCAATCAGGGTCGAGGGTGGTTCACAAGCTCGATCCCAGCGCGGATCCACCCCCGTCCGTCAGTTTGGCAGTCCAGCTCAGAGTTCTCCATTCGAGGCTCCTCAGCCATCGAAAGCGCAGATGTTCACGTACGTCAACCCATTCGATCAGCTCAACACATCCTCGCCGCTCAATCGCACGCCAAAGCCCGAGCAACAAGCGGAGGTGGCACACGCAGCCCAGCCAAAGAAGATTGAGATTCTCAAGCACAACCGCGATGCTTCATCTCAAAATGGTGATGCCTCTGCACATGCAACAAAGAGCAGGAAGGTTGGATCAAACGACACAGCATCGGCTCATCCGGCGGAGGATAAGAACCAACAGAGTGTTTCAGAAGCTCTGGAAGATGTTGGTGAGAAGGTCGACCGAGAAGTCGAGGAGGCACTAGCCAAGGCCGCGTCGAAGAAAACGGGCGAGGTGACCAGCGATGAGCCGACCATCAAGAAGGAGCCTGGTGATGCAGATGAGGTGGAATCCAACTGGGAGAGTGCCGAGGATACCAACAAGGAGGAGACGAACGTCGAGGTCTTCAACTTCCCGATGAAGCCATTTGTCTCGCTTCAGGTCAAGTCGACGAAGCAAGCACGACCAATCCGCAACGAGAACTTCATGGTGATTGCGACCTTGAAGAAGGAATTCGACCAAGTCGACCGATGCCTTGTCACCGCCACCCAGACACACATTGTGTACGCCCAAGTCGCTACCAAGAAAGACAACGGCGGCTTCCGGATCATTAGGCAAGATACGGGAGACCACAAGCAGGTCTTCCGCTCCAGTGGCGAGCGCATCTTCAGCGTGCAGCTCTGCACCAAGGGCCAGCCCAACCACGACGTCGAGACTGTACTTGGCACCGGCGTCAATGGATCTCTCTTCTGGACCTCTCTCGGCAAGTCACGAGGCGATCTTTTCGTCGACGACGATGTGGAGGGACAAGGATTTGTTATGCCACCTGTGCAGACCGCAGAGGAGAACACCTCGGGATCGCCAGTCAAGACCCGAGCCAAGATGAGCTGTCGCCATCCCGATTTCTTCGCAGTTGCAAGAGGAAAGCAAATTTTCATTGTTGCGCCCGAGACCGTGAAACAGCAAAAATACTGTGACTCAGCTTCCCGAAAGATCAAGAGCGAGCAGTTTTTCAACGAACACACCCTGAAGATCAACACTGGCAAAGCCGGCAAGGATTTTTGCTTCTCCGAGGATGACACCGTGATTGTTTCGCTCGATAAGAACGGACGATTCAAGTTTTGGGACATTCGCGACCTGACCAGCCGTGCCAGCGACCTCCATGAGACCAATCATGAGAGCGTTGAGCTGAAAGATCCTTTGTGGCAAATGAACGCTGCTGCCTCAGGTAGCAAGCCAGACGAGAAGCCTTCGGTGTCCTCTATCATGTTCCTCGACAAGGAGCGACCATTCGTCAAGGGCACGGCGCTTCGCTACATGCTCATCGGCTTCAAGCAGAATCACATCCTGCAGCTTTGGGATCTCGGACTTGGCAAGGCCGTGCAAGAAATTCGTCTGCCCCACGAGAAGGACAGCGATGGTATCTGCAGCATTGGCTACCATCCGAAGACTGGCATCATTGCGGTGGGCCACCCTACCCGAAACAGCGTGTACTTTATCCACCTCTCTGCACCCAAGTACAACCTTCCTGCAATGGAACAAGCCAAGTACATCAGTGGGCTCGCTAGCGGTAGTCCGGGTCTTCCAAAGCCTGAGAGCACAGCCATCATGAGTGGGCTTAGGGAGTTCTCTTTTGCAAAGGTTGGACAGCTGAGAAGCGTCGACATGCTTCGTACTCCTGTCGAGAACGCCAGCGAGAAAGGCACAAAAGACGAGACTTTGTTTGAGCTGTATGTGATGCACTCGAAGGGCGTGATTGGTATTCCAATCAAGCGTGACGATCTTGGATGGGATGCTCAGAGCAAGATGGTCAACCCGAAGGACGCCGTGAAGGAGGGCGTTGTCGAGGTTGGTGATCTCTCGCAACCACCTAAGCTCCCTGCTCCAAGTGAGATTTCGAGCAACGCCGATACAACAGCATCCAAGCAGACGGCGAAGTCAGCCGCGAGCAAGAAGTCGGAACCAGCCAAGACGCCAGCGCCGCCCAAGGTGGAGATCAAGAAGAAGGAACCCTCGCCAGCTTCTGCTACCAATGGCACCGCTCCTAAGGCCTCGCCCGAGCCAACCACTTCGATTCCTCAGACTCACATCAACCCTCCATTGATGACACCTGACTCTTACGCTCTGGCTGCTCAACGCGCAAAGAGCTCGGCCTCGGAGAAGCCGGAAGATGCTTCTGAGAAAGCAGCCTCTCCAAAGCCAGATGCACTTGGCCCGCTCCTTGACACCGAAGGTGGCGATCTTAGTGGCCTACTCAGCAAGCAATTCGACTCTCTGTATTCTCGCATCGAGTCCGACAAGCGTGTGCAGGACGCTGCTGCTGGTGCGAAGCAAGACGCTCTTTTGAGACTCGTTTCTTCCACCCTGACAGAGAATGTCGATCGCAGCCTCACCAGCATCATTTCTTCGCGCATTGAGAAGGATGTCCTCCCAACTTTGACAGACGTGACGAGCAAGGTTGCCGAGCGGAAGATTGCAGAGTCCCTCCCACAGCAGCTCAACGCTAGCGTGTCCGCCGCGATGAAAGCCAACCTCTCCAGCACCTTGCAGCAAGCGCTGAAAGACCAAGAGGTTCAGCGTGCTATCGCTGAGACTACTGCAAACTCGGTCGCTGCAAAGGTCCAACAGCAGGTCGCCGCCATGCTCCAGCAATCACTTCCTAATATGGCCACTCAAGCTGCCCAGAGGATGGTTGGCGACCTCGAGAACCGACTCAATCAGCAAACGCAGCAAGCGGAGGCGCAGCGGCACAGAGATAACGCGAAGATTGAGGAGTTGTCTGGGATGGTGCGCAGTCTTACTACCACCATCCAGGATATGGCGGCGAACCAATCTGCTTTCCAGGAACAGATTCTGAAGATGCAACGTGACAACAAGGCCAACGATGATTCTGCGAGATCTGGCAGCGCCGACCAAGGCCCGTCAGTTGAACCAGAGGATGCTGAGATTGCCGACATGGCTCGGAAACTCATGAATAAGGAGTATGAGGATGCCACGATCCAGGTAAGAACGTTCTTTACACTCGATCCTTGCAAGTGCTAACACAATTGTAGTGGATCTCCTCCGATCGCCAAGCCGAGATCTTCGACAAGCTCTTCATCCGCGTCAACCCTGACTATCTCCACCAAGTCACCCCTCTCGTTGCGCTCACCGTTTCCGCCGCCCTGACGTCCAGCTTCGACACCAACACCTCAGAGCGCTTGGCCTGGTTGGGCCGGGTGTTGGCTCAGATCGACATGAGGGACAGCGACATTAGGGATGTCGCTCCTAAAATCATGGATGTTCTGTCTCAACGTCTTCAGGGCGCGTACATGGAGATTTCGGAGGCCCGTCCAAACGATACTTCGCTGCGTACCATCAGCGCACTCAACCGACAGGTCAACGAGATTCGGAGGATGGCTTCATGACTAGCTGCTGCAAATCATCGAGGGATGGATATCATGATCAGGAAATCAAAAATTCCTCGAGGCCTTTGGGACTGGAACTGAGTTACCGTGAATGATCAAAGTAATTGAGCCTGGCGTTGGTGGATGCCGACGGTCTCCACAGGTTTCTGTGGCACATACGTGCATGGCCGCACATGTATCATAGCATTCGCGGGCGTTCCCTGGATTGGAAAGCTTCCGACGGAAGCTAGCACAGGTTCGTAACGAATTCAAATTGATGCTTAATTATGGCCCATTTTCTTGTTAAACTCGTCGACGATTTGTCTAAGATGGGGATTAAGCCAAGTTCCTCAAAGTCTGGAAAAGGGGCTTCATACCTAGCTGCGGTCACAATGTTGACAGCTCCAGGACTGTCGCTGTGACAGCAGAGCGATACATCATGGTCGCCTACGGGTAAAGAGACTTCCTCGCCCGTAACAGCCGTCACACTCGAAGACTCAACCTGCGAGCTGATGTGTTTCTTAGTCTCCTCCGCTGTCCATGGCTTCTTCTTCCGGTCAATCACGAGCTTTCCATCTGCGTCGCCACTTCAATCAGCTTCTCCCCAGCAATGGACGTCCTTCCCACCTACCTTTACTGTACTTCACATCTCCATACAACTCCGCCGTAAACGGCAACCCCAACTCCCTCGCCACCTCTTCATGAAACGTCCCCGCAAGCCCAAACACCCGACACCCCCTCGGCACGCCCTCGTACACCGCCTTACAGACCTCTTTATCCCGGTACATCATCCCGTACAGCACGCCGTGCGGCTTCACATGGTTGAGCGGCACCCCTTCCGCGTCGAGAAAGGCTTGCAGAGCTCCGACCTGGTACCGCACCATCGCGGTCAGTTCTTCGGGGGAGAGCTTCATCTCCCGGCGTCCGAAGCCTTGGATATCTGGGAGGCCCGGGTGTGCTCCCACGGCGATCTTGTGGGATTTGCAGAGTGCGACGGTTTGGGACATGATGAGGGGGTCGCCGGCGTGGAAGCCACATGCCTATTTTGGAGACGTGGTCAGAAGCGGTGGTCGAGACGGATATGCCTGACGACAAAATGGGATCGCTTTGGGGGAAATGTTTCGACTGATGCTTTTGGAATCACGTACAACGTTGGCATGGTCGATCAACGGAATCAGTTCTCCGGGTCAACGAGTTAGCAATTTCTTCAAGAGGAAAATATCAAAGTGGCCCTGCGCTGCATCGGAGATACCTACCTTCATCAGGACCGCATTTGAAATTCCCATAGCCTTCACCGAGGTCGACGTTGATGTAGACTTTCTTCTGAATGGGTGCCATAGCAATGGTAAAAACGGTATCCCAAAAGCAGTTGGAGCAGGATGACAATCGTTGCTGTGGAAGAAGAACGTCTGTTTTAGGTCACGCAGGTGAAGTGCATTGGTTTGAAAGCGGACCTGCATGATATCTCTAGAGTTTAGAGCTCGAGCTGTGTCAAGGACCCCACCGCTACGTAACGCTCCCATCACCCATGCACGCGATCGAGCTTTATCATTCGAAGGGAACGTGAGGGGGTGCTTACGAACAGTCAGCAACCTCGAAAATCTCCGTGGAGTGGTCGTGAGCATCTCCACTATCTTCACATTGCTGGAACAGTCCCAAAGTCAAAAATTGGCCAAAAGCTGCATCTTGCATGCGACAGAGCGAAGCCTATGTAGGTGAATGCTACTTTGATATCATCGGATGGAGGCACGGCCCATCGGGCCTCGTCGGGTGGGCACGAATGCGCACCGTACCGTCACCTTACGCTTCTCTCATTTGTCTCTGTGAACAGAGTTTGGGGTTGTCAGATAGACTTTCTCTGCGTATTGTCCCTTTCAAGTATGGGTTGGCCATGAACTTCGGGGCTCTAGAAAACTACTGCAGGCAACTGAAACACATGCAGACTCGCAATGATTGAGCATCAATTGCATCAGTGGATTTGCTGTTTTGAGAGTTGCAATGCGTGGGGAGGGAGGGGTGTACGAGTCCAGAGGGATGCGGCGAAAGCATTTAAGGAAGGGCAGAAACGACCCAAGGTTGTCAGAATTTCAGCATACTTGCTTCAACCAAAATCATGTCTCCAACAATTCTTTTGAAGGAGTTCGCTCTTGCAGCGATTCTCCTCTCCCAGACAGCCCCGGTAGTAGCCGAAGATGCCTCCTGCGGTTCGGTCTGCCAGCACATTCGCAACCCAGACACCGCTGGTTCCATCGGCGGCTCCATCGAAGACAGCGTGGGATCTGGCAACACCGGCATCGTTGCGGGCCGCCGACAAGAAGGCTGTGCGGGATACTACGACGCTTCCGGTGTCTGGCATCTCTACGTCAAAGCCTTGGAGTCTCATTCCAGCCTGTCCCATGTCGCTCACATCCAGGCCACTGGAGACCTCGAGGATAAGGTCTGCGTTGACAGAGCGGACCTTGCCAAGCTCACCGCTGCTGCTTCGAGATGCCACTCTTCGGGTAGTGGCGCCGGGTCGGCCTCTGGCAGCATGAAGTTCCCTTCTGATGAGCAGGATCCATTGGGAGGCACCACTGGAGGCCTTGGAGACCTAAAAGGCTCCATCGATGACAGTCTCGGCGGCGGTGGCGCTGCATCTGGAGGTCGTGCTTCCGGGGGCGTTTCGGGAGGCGCTGGCTTCGGCAGTGGCTCTGTGTCGGGAGGTGGTGCTTCTGGCGGCGCTGCAGGTGGCTCCGGCTCTGTTTCTCACTCGTCTTCGGGATGGGGCCATGGTAACGTCAACGACCAGAGCATCTGCTTCAAGATCAAGGACAAGCGATCAGACAGATATCTCACCAGTGGCGGAAGCGAGTACGCTTTCGCCAGGTTGCCCAACTACTACTCTACCTTCCGGGCTTATCCATCCAAGTCAGTTGAAGGTGGATACTCTGTTACTGAGGTCAACCGCAGCGGATCGAAGGTCAGCTACCCAGTGAAGATCAGCGACTACTACAGCTCCTTCAAGCCGCTGTACGGAGACAAGGACGCCGTCTGGACCTTCTCGCCTGCTCAGTTTGGCGACTCTTGCTGGGGTACACCGGGCAAGAAAATGAGCCGTCGCCACGACTGGGGCGGCTGGGGTGACAACTACCGCTTCGCCTCTTCCGGTGAGGACTGTGCGGACGTCGAGCTTGAGGAGGCGTCCTGCTAGATGGAAAGAGACGGATGAACAGCATGTCAAGCTCCGGTCTCCAGATGCCAACCAACGCATCTCGGTGTTGAGTGATCCAAGGCATGAGGAGGCCGAAGAGGCATAGGAGGATGGATGGCCAGACAAGAGCTGTCAGTAGATCCAGTATTCAGGCACTTGCCAATCGACTTTGCTTCTCGGACCCAGAACGATGCACTCCATCATAAAGATTGTAGATGCAATAGTGAAGTCCAAATGATGTATCAGTCAATATCGGCATTCGGGAGATGAAGAAGTCCCGTAACAGGTCTTTTCATCATACCCCTTTGAAACCCCGCCTCTCGAGCAGAGCTGTCATGGAACAGGCCAACGAGAAATGCGGAGAGCTCTTATCGGCAGATCCAGTGCTCCCGGGCGACGGCGGCGGTGAGATGGAGAAACGGGTATGTCCATGCGGGAGGAGCATTGGGTGTGAGATAGCCGATGATGATGATGGGATCGTGTCCTGTTCCTCTTTGTCGATGTGTCTGTTGTGAGAAGAGAGAAGAAGGAAAGATGGAGAAGTTGCAGCGCTTGCTAATTGCCAATCGCGGCGAAATCGTGAGCACAATCGCCGCCTACCATGACGGCGTCTACGCAGCGGTCGCGAAACTGACACGTCCAGGCCGTCCGCATCATCCGCACCGCGAAGAAACTAAACATCTACACCGTCGCCATCTTCACTGAACCTGACGCCGCGTCTCTACACGTCTCCGATGCTGATGAGGCCGTTCTCTTGCCGGATGCCACCAGCTACACCGACGGCGACGGGATCATCCGCATCGCTCAGGCAAAGAAGTGCGATGCGATCATCCCTGGCTATGGCTTCCTGTCAGAGAACGCTGCATTCGCACAAGCTGTCGCGGATGCTGGCCTGGCATGGGTTGGTCCAAGTCCTGACGTGATCAAGTCATTCGGCGTGAAGCACACCGCTCGAGATCTGGCCAAAGCTGCTGCCGTTCCCATTGTCCCTGGCACCGCTGGTCTTGTCGCGAATGAGGAAGATGCTCTCTCAGAAAGCGAGAAGCTCGGGTATCCGGTAATGCTCAAGATCACGGCTGGTGGCGGCGGAGCTGGCCTGATCACCTGCAATGGCCCGGACGAAGTCAGAACAGGCTTCAAGACAGCCAAATCGCGCGGAGAAGCGCTCTTCAAAGACGCTGGAGTCTTCATCGAGAGATTCTATCCCGAGAGTCATCATGTTGAAGTTCAAGTGTTCGGCAACGGACAAGGCAAAGCCATCCATTTTGGCGAGCGAGAGTGCTCGATCCAGAGGAGACATCAAAAAGTCATTGAAGAGTGCCCCAGCCCCTTCGTCGAGTCTCGTCCTGGCTTGAGAGGGAAGCTCTGTAGTGCTGCTGTGTCTCTAGCTGAGTCTGTCAAGTATGGCTCGGCAGGGACTGTTGAGTTCTTGGTGGATGACAATACTGCTGACTTTTTCTTCCTGGAGGTCAATACCCGACTGCAAGTCGAGCATCCGATCACAGAAGCTTGCTATGACATCGGTAGGAAAAGGCTCTAATTCATCTCAGAGCCATGCGCTGACGACGGTCTTTATGCAGATCTGGTCGAATTGATGTTGAGACAGGCAGATGCTCAGCTCGCTGGGAAGGGTGGCCTTTCCACAGACCATCTTTCACCCCTGCAGCGGTCTGGACCATTTGGCGCTGCCGTTGAGGCGAGAGTCTACGCTGAGAATGTTCTCAGAGACTATGCTCCTTCACCTGGACTGCTGACAGAAGTGTTTTGGGCAGAACTTGGAAACGCCCGAGTCGACACTTGGGTGAGAACAGGACTTCGAATTTCTCCAAACTACGACCCGCTTCTTGCCAAGGTAGGCATCGTGAGATGCCTTGTCCTTATCAGCATCTGACAACTTGCAGGTCATCAATCATGCCAAGACGCGAGATGCCGCGATCGAGGGTATGGACTTGTTGCTTTCTCGCTCCAAGGTCTCTGGCCCTCCCAATAACCTTGAATTCCTCGCTGCGGTCATGAAGGATAAGACATACCAGTCTGGTCGAACAATCACATCATTTCTGGGGTCATTCGAGTTCAAGCCCTCCGTGATTGACGTGATTTCGGCTGGAGCATACACTTTGGTCCAAGACGGCGTCGGACGACCTACTGTTGGCAAGGGAATGTAAGTACTTTTCAATGAACGAATGGAGTCATGCTGATGGACAGGACAGACCTAGGAGCGGTGCCATGGACCCCATCGCACTGGCCGTGGGTAACTTACTTGTCGGCAACGAACGGAGCGAGGGCGGACTTGAAATGACATTGTCTGGACCAGAGCTTCGATTCCTTTCTTCAGCTGTTGTCGCAGTCACCGGTGCTCCGATACAGGCAAATCTAGATGGCGATGATGTTCCTCTGTGGACAAGAAAGCACATCAAAGCAGGACAAACGCTCAGGATCGGGAGGACTACTGGTGGTGGCTGTCGATCATACCTTGCAGTCTATGGTGGGTTCCCGACTATATCAGATTACTTTGACAGCAAAAGCACATCTCCTATAGTAGCTATTGGTGGCTACCAAGGACGACAATTGGCTCCTGGCGACCAACTCAGCATAATAAGGGAACTGCCTGACAATCTTGGTGCGCACCCAAGTGTGCCTGAAAAGCTTCGGCCATCCTACACGAATCATTGGGAGATCATGGCTATGCCTGGACCCCATGAGGAAGGCTATCTGACACCCGAAGACATCGAGATGCTTTACAGCACAAAGTGGCAGATTTCTCATAATGCTAGCAGGAGTGCCATCAGACTGATTGGCCCTGTGCCAAAATGGGCGAGATCCGATGGTGGTGAGGGAGGGTCACATCCATCTAACCTGGTCGAGTATGGGTATTCCTGCGGCTCTCTGAACTGGACAGGTGATGAGGGCTGCATCTTTGGGCTTGACTGTCCCAACTTTGGCGGATTTGCCAGCTCAGCAACCGCCATTCGAGCAGATTGGTGGAAGCTTGGCCAGTTGAAGGCAGGAGGTGAGCTATCATGAGCGGTTCCTGAATATACTGAGCATCTCTGATGATTCCCAGACACAATGCAGTACAAGCGAGTGTCATTGAAAGAGGCACTTGCATTGAGAAAAGTGCTCGACGACTATGTTGACGGAATTGCGACAGCCATCGAGGCCGGCACCTTCGACAATGCCCATTCTTTCCCTTCTTCGTACCAGCCTGACGGAAACCCTGAGAAATCCGTTCTGTGGGAGCGCGCAGCAAGTCAAGAGACACCACAAGTCCGCTTCCGTCAAGCAGGTGATGATTACATCCTGGTTGAGTAAGAATTTCGTTTTAGATGGACAGCTTGATGTTCTGCCACTGACATATCGGCGTAGGTACGGTTCGGAGCAATTTGACCTCAACTACAGATGCAGGACGACTGCACTCGAGAAATCCTTACATTCAGATGATGCGCCTTCTTGGCTGAAGCAGAATCTGACAACCACAGTGAGCTGTTGCACGAGCATCACGATCTGCTACGACGGAGCCAAGCTACCGCGCGAGAAACTCATTGCGCACCTCCAGACCCTCGAAAATCAAATCGGCGACCTCAGCAAGACTAAAGTGCCATGCCGGCGCTTCAAGCTCCCTCTCTCATTCGAGAGCAAAGAGCAGAAGCTAGCAACGCAACGATACATGGAGACTCAAAGGCCTCACGCCCCCTATCTTCCCGACAATCTCGAATTTGTTGCCAAGAACAACGCCTTCACTGCGGAGCAGTTGAAGCACAACATGTTGAATGGAGAACTCATGGCAGTTGTTGTTGGCTTCTTCTGTGGAAACACTGTCAGTCTCCCTATCGATCCTCGCCAACGCATGTCAAGTCCCAAGACCAATCCATCCCGCGTCTTCACACCGGAGGGAACCTGGGGCTGGGGCGGAAGTTGTGGAAGCATTTATCCCGTCGACTCCCCAGGCGGATATCAGATCCTTGGCAGGACGATCCCTTGCTTTGACTACTACGGCTTCAAGTCCGGCTTCACTCCTGAGCGGCCCTGGCTCTTCCAAGACTTTGACATCATTACCTTCTTCCAGGTCAGCGAGTCCGAGTTGAATGAGAAGTTGGCCCTGTTCCGATCTGGGCTGTACAAATTTGAATGGGAACATGCCGAGTTCGACATGGCGGAGCACAACACGATGCTCGTGGAGACTGCCGATGAAGTCAGAGAAATCAGAGCGGCCCAGAGGAAGGTTCAAGAGCAGATGATCCAGGCTGAGAAGGAGTCTTTGGAGAAGTGGAGAGCGGATAAGGAGAAGAACAAGGTGGATGAAAGCACGGTCGAGTCTCTGCTTCAGGATCCGGCTATCACCGCCGTAGAAGCTCCAGTCGATGCAAACGTAAGTCCTCATTTCGAGAATGCGTGCGAAGAAAATCACTGACCGAGCTGCGTAGGTCTGGAAGGTTGAAGTCAAAGAGAAGGACGGCATTCAACCCAGACAGCTTCTTGCCATCCTCGAGGCCATGAAGCTGGAAATCAACGTCAATGCGCCTGAAAATATGAAGCAGGGCAAGGCCGTAATTGAGAAGTTGTTGGTGGAACCGGTAAGTTACATTCCTCGCCATGCACATCTTGCGTGTCTGGAAAAGTAGAGCTGACGAAGTGTCCGTGTCACTTCAGGGCGAGACGATCAAGGTACGCTTGCAGCTTTGAATGATTCCAGAGGGTTATGTACTGACTTTTGTCAACAGGCTGGTGGACGCATCGCACTGATTCGGCATCTGGATGGCTGAGCTGCTGATCTTTGCACAGCTGGTCTAGCGTGTTGCTAACTTCGCAATGCGCTGTTCGAGGCACTCACGTACGGTTGCCTGGTTGTTCGATGCCGGCATGGCTGTATGTGAGAGTCATTTCATTTGATATTTTCTGTACGACGTTGGAGGCGAGGCTAGATTTCTATCGGTCGACTCCGGGCTTACATCCATCGACTTTTGATTTACAACCGAGGAAGACTACAGCCATGATATGGAACAACACCGCATGCAAGGTCTTCTGCATGCTCATTGGAATTCAAACGCTTCTGCGCAAGTCGCAGAGCAACCGCGACGATCATGTCCGTGCAACAACAGCCATTGTACGAAGGATTGTGCGGCGCAGCGCGTGCTCGACCAGTCCTTACTGCAGCTGCTGTGACGGTGTCACTTGGCAATTAGGAGCCTCCGAACTTTCTCGTCACGCGAGCCGTTAAGTTCTATGACTGACAACGCTGATCTGATCTGCAGTCTCTAGGGCGAGGACGATGAAGCATAAGTTAGGCGGCAAAGATGGAATGCGATGTTGGCGCTAACCGATGCAGAGGCTGTGGTAGGATGACAGACGAGGCTGTGGTCTCCTTCCTTTACTCTCCATTAGGTCCAGCCGCTTCTTGCTCACGCGACATCGGCGCATCACTTTGTTTGCTCGTGTCGCCATAAACGAGATGAGAATGCAGCAATTCTCGGTTTCTACAAGGTCATCAATGCCATGGATGAGCAGCAGAACGACGCTCGGCCTATCTGGAACACTTCGTCTTCACATACTCGGAGCAATGAACTCGCTGCAAAGCTAAGAAGACCTTTTGTGCAACTCGCAGCGGGTTTCATCGCTATGGTCACGACCCGGCACCTCTTCGTCAATGGCTTCCATTACCCGATGTTGGTGCTCCTCACGCACCTGTCCTTCGCCGTCGTATTGGGAGTCTTGCTCAAGAGAAGCAGCACCGACCAAATTCCTCTTTGGAAATCACCGATCTACCAACTCATCCATGCCGTGTTGACGGCGTTTTCACTCGTCTTTGGCTACCAATCGCTCCTTCATCTGCGCAATTCGACTTTCTGCGTCATGATTCTGAGCTTGAATTGGGACCACATGGTCTACCGAAGCTTTCCGTGGAGAATCAAAAGTTTCGGGGCCTCGATTGAGGCAGTCCTCAAGGAGACGACATTCTTTACCTGCGTGGCCTTGCTAATTTTGCAGGAGAGCAAATTGTCGGATCAGCGAGATCTTGTGCTTTTGGATTGCGTGGCTTGCTTGGTGGCAGCGAGGCGGTGTTGGAAGTTTCAGGCGTTGAAGGCGGAAGAGGAGGGAAATTCAAGGCAGGGAGCAAGCGTATCGGTGGGGAGGATATCGGCGGCAATCTTGGTGTTCTGGACGAAGGACTGGAACAATATGGGAGACTTTGGGCTCACATGGGAGCGTGGGGCATTGTTGATTACGAGTGCTGTTGCTGGCGCGATAGTCTTACAGGGGGATTTGTTCGCCGGCAAGTTAACGGAGCCGGAAGAGACACCACTTCCCTTCAGAGAATCCGGCTTTCAGTGGGTTGCTTGCTGCTTCTTCCTGGTTGGTGTCACGGCAGTCGACAACCTTAATTTCAGGACGACACGGACGTCTGCTGGACAATGGCTGGCCTTTTTGATTGCTTCTCTGGCGAGTTTGGACATTCCTCACATTCTCGACAGCATGCACATGCGTTTCAGGACTCCAAGCAGTTCTGGTACTGCGGCTATTAGCAGTGAAGACGCCGATGACCCTCTGTTGGAGTACGAACAAGGCCCGTCCCATGCCAATGAGGCGCACAGGACCAGCTTTAAGGCGACCTACGCGGCATTGTCAATCTACAGAATACTCAGCGGGCTTACCTGGCTGTTGTTGCTCGCGTACGTGCTCTCTCGCTGGAGCTCAGGCCCAGTGCCAGGAGGGAGCCCGGCCGTGGACTTGGACCACCCTTTCGACCTGGACATCGTGGTAGCTCGCTATGAGGAGCCGCTCCAACAAGTTGCCGAGAACATGAACCGAGTCATGAGCACCAGGAGCATATCCGGCCTTCGCACGCGGATCTTCCTCTACAATAAGTCCCAGACGAAGCTGAACGGCACGGACAAAGCTCTATCATTTCCATTGGCACGTAAAGTCATAGTTGAGGATCGTCCCAATGTCGGTCGTGAAGCAGAGACCTATCTGTCCCACATTCTGGACAAAGATGACCTAGCGCCACATACGCTTTTCGTGCAAGCGCAGCCGCACGAGCTCTGGGAACTTCAGACTCGGATAACTCAGTACTTTGGAAGACGTACAGGCTTCCTGTCGCTGTCTTACCCGAACAGCTTCTGTTCCGACTGCAGCCTTTGCGGAGATGTCAGCGGCTGGCACAAAGATGAGAAAGTCCTCGAAGACATTTTCTCAAGGTCGAATCCTGGAAGATGCCAAGATATCTCGTTGACTTATCGAGGTCAATTCATCGCCTCTGCAGCCACCATTCGGAAGATAAATCCCCAAGTCTTTCAGGATGCAAGGGAGAGGGTGCTAGATGAGGTCGAATTTGGATATTCGATGGAGAGATTGTGGGGTGTCATTTTGGGGTGCCCAAGGATATCGGCAAGCTGTCCGAGTTTGTTTAGTGGTTTGTTGGGAAATAGAGGAAGGGTGGAGGAATGTCAATGTCTAGATGAGGATGGTGATGGATGAAGTGGAGTGAAGCAGTGGATGGAATACGGATGGCCAAACTCCGCTCTTGGACATAAAAATCTCGGCTCACTCGGGCATACGTCGGATATAGCATCTAGACACCGCAATGCCATTCCTTTTCCAAGTTCTTTCGGTGCTCAGCTCCTTTCAATCCAATTTTTGGTTGATCATCTTACCGCCTAAATATAGGATTGCCAAATAGTAGCATTAAGTGATCATTAAGCTAGGTCTTAGATAAATGTATTAAGCTGTTTGGGCATAGCTAAACGCCAAGAATCTTAGGTAATCAACGCTCATTGCTGCTTTACTTGGACCTAGAACAAACACGCCTTTATTACTATCACGACACGCCTAAACATCACCTGTCTCAACCTCCAGCGGCACACGGGCTCACAATTACCTAATGTGACAATACTCTTTCGGCCCAACTGAGAATCGAGGAGGTCCACGGACGCGTCGGCGCCGAATTGGCGCGCCTGCGTGTCTTCAGCGTAAGTGAGACCCAACATCCCCTGTACCTACTACCACTCGCCTCTCGTTATGTCGAGCTCCTACCTCTCCAATATTCTCTCAATTTGATGTCTGTTTCATTCACCATCACTTCCATGCCAAGGCGCATGGCTTCACATGCATACGCGCTCTTGTTTGCTTGCATGTGCGTCTCCGATCGGGCATTAATTGCGTGCAGGTCCCAAAGCCGTTTGATTTCGCAACGCGCAATGCTGCGGTGACACGTGCTTCATTCACGTGAAGAAGTTGTTTGCCATGGACGACCTGGACCAGGACTTGCTGATGCAAGATGGCGACGACAACATCGTGCCATCAACCGAAACGCATCCGTCCGGGGCTGCACCACCAGAGACCGCCAATTCGACACTGAATCTGTATGGTAACCCTAACGCAACATCTTCAAAGGAGTTTCCGATGGCGTCAAGTGCGGCGCCCACGAACGCACTCAGAGGAGATGGAGTAAGGCGGAATTCGACTTCCGCAGAGTATCGAGTGACTCTCCGCAAGGACGCTCCAAAGCCGGCCAAATGGGCCATCTTGCCTTATGCTACATCACAGACAGGCCTGATCTACGATGTCCGAATGCGGTTCCATGTGGAAGCTGAGCCAACCGACGACGACCTACACCCGGAAGACCCTCGCCGAATACACGCCATCTACGAGGCTTTCGTCAACGCTGGGCTGGCCTACCAGGACGGCACTTCAGGTCCACCTTCAGACTATTACATGGGCCGTATCGATACACGGCTAGTGACGAAGCAAGAAGTGTGCCTCGTCCACAGTGAGGCTCACTGGGACTGGGTGCAGTCTTTGGCTAGCAAGCCGTCAGACCAATTGACCAACGAGCTGCAGCACCCACCTCTGAAGAATGATTCAATCTACATGTCCTCAAGCACGCCGTATTGTGCTGCTCTTTCTGCCGGCGGCGCAATCGAAGCTTGCCGAGCCGTAATCCTCGGCAAAGTGAAGAACGTCTTCGCTGTCATCAGACCGCCAGGCCACCACGCAGAACGAGAGGATGCCAAAGGCTTCTGCTTCTACGACAACGTGAGCATTGCGACCAAAGTGTGCCAACGAGAATTCGGTGATCGATGTCGAAAGGTCTTCATCTTGGACTGGGATGTTCATCACGGCAATGGCATCCAGCAAGCCAACTATGAAGACCCCAACGTGCTCTACATCTCGCTACATGTACACAGACGGGGCCATTTCTATCCGGAGACGTCCTACCGAGACGGTCGCAAAGCGTATGGAGATCATCTGCATTGCGGCGAAGGGCCCGGGTTGGGCAAGAACGTCAACATTCCCTGGACGAAACAAGGCATGGGGGATGCTGACTATATCTATGCCTTCCAACAAGTTGTCATGCCTATCGCGACGGAGTTCGACCCAGATCTAGTGATTATTGCTGCTGGCTTCGATGCGGCGGAAGGTGATATGCTGGGTGGATGCAATGTCACACCTGCCGGGTATGCTCATATGACACATATGCTCATGTCTCTGGCTGGAGGCAAACTGGCCGTCTGTCTTGAGGGTGGTTATAACCTCGAATCGATCGCTCGCTCTGCCTGTGCGGTTGGCAAGACATTGATGGGCGAGCCGCCGGATCGACTGGAGAACACGAGCCCCACCATTTCAGCCGTCGACGATATCAAGGGAGTCTTGCGTCAACAGAGCAAATTTTGGGCATCGCTATATCCAAAGGATCTCTCTGCCAGGCTGAATGGTCCTATCTCAGGTGTAAGCATGGACACCGTGGTCCGGAAGTGGCAAGCAACGACGCTTGAGAACGAGTATGGCATGTATCCGCTGTTCATTCGCAACAACTCGTTGGCAAAGGAATTTGAGAACCAAGTTCTGGTGACGTGAGTTGCGCTTAGTGGGAGCTGAAACTTGATTCTCCAAGCTGCTAACATCGAACAGACCAAACTACCAGCAGAAGCGACCTCTGCTAGTCATTCTCCACGACCCTCCTGAAGTCCTCGCTTCCCCCGACCCACGAACTGGAAATATTGAGCTCCACAACACTTGGCTTGTAAGTAACTCATTGAAGGGCTGCTATGTGCAGGCAGACCGCTGACTTGACCAAAGACTGATGTTGTGAAGACCTATATCGACTGGGCCGTCGGTCAAGGCTTTGCTGTTATGGACGTGAATTTGCCGAAACATGTCACGGACTACGACGGGGATGACACGGAGTACAAGGAAACGCACAGCCCCGAGTACCGAACGAGAGAGGCCACCAAGCTCCTGACCTACCTCTGGACGAACTACGTCGAGCTCTACGAATCCGAGGACATAATTCTTATGGGAACTAACATCGGACACGGGGCTATTGTGCACTTCCTCAGGAACAACGGCGACGAAAAGACGACAATATTGGTGAAACAGGCGATATCATTCATCGGAGATACGCCTTTGCTGTCAGTCAAATCACCGACCAACGACAATTTAGCCCACTGGTATTACGAGAAGTCGCGGGTTTTTGTCTCTTGTGAACATGGCTACTGGGCTCAGGATTTGGGCAACAAGAAGAGGAAGCGTTTCGGAGACATCACTCAAAGTCCAGGCACGAGCATCAGCGAGATGCTAGTAGAACACAAAGACACTGTCTTGGAAGCGATTCAGGAGTCCATTCCACATTGGGATCCGTCGAAAGCAGAAACAAGTGAAGACGACATGGAGATGCTTCCGGAGCCTGCGAGGATGCCACCAGTCGGGAACTTCGCTTTGTCTCCTTCAAAGGCTTTGGCCACGCCATCTGGAGCTCGCTTTCCGCCGGGCAATGGAAGCCGCAGTCCACCCAAGCTCCCTCCGCTCCAGAACTTCGCTCCGTCACCTAAGCGATAGGAGAGCAAGGCCATCGGAGCAGGTTCTGGAACTTCATCACGCGCACAGTCGCAAACGACGAGGTCTCTGCAACAGCAAAAGATGCAGCTTGACGCTCAGCCCAAGGCTGCAAAGACATCTCCAACGAAGCACCGTTCAAAGCGCAAGAAGAGGGCATCCTAATAGATCGACGTGCCACCACAGGTCGACGTTCATGATGATACGTGGGGTGGGAAAAGCGAGGTGTGTTGGGTAGACATTGAATGGGAAGGACGAACATGGGTGGTTTGAGAGAAAGCCCTACGGCCCAGCCAGTCTGGCTTTTAGTGCTTAAGTCCTCTCGAAGAGGCCGTGAACTTCTCATGAAGCTTCCTTCAAACCATTATCAGCGTCTTACAGATACCATATCGAGATTCAAAGCGTGCGGTTGTAGCATTGAGTGCAAGTTCCATTTGACTATTATCCACTTCCGATAACAGAAAGGCAGTAGGGCTTCGAGACAATTCCGTGCAGTGTGCACTGCCTCGGCACCTCGTGACAGTTACCAGCCAAACGACCCTCTGCCTCCAAGATATCTCGTCATGCACATATCTCGTCTCGGAATGCAGTGGTGTTTGCTGACGATCCTTCTCTTGCAGAGCGTAGGGGCGCCAGCTTCGAATTACTTCTTCTTTCCTCCCTTCGTCTGTGGATTCATTTGCCGATCGCGGGTCTTGAGTGCTCCGGCCCCATGTCCGCGGTACGAGCCAGTACGACCGAAAAGTTGCGTGTTCGTCGACGCTCTGCTAGCTGTTAGTGACCGTGAGGAGCAATATTGATCGTCCTAGCTCCTGACTTACTGGCGTCTTGTCTGCTCGCGCTCATAATTGAGACTACCAGGTCCGTTCCATGTCTCGTGGGCGATATCCTCAAGCGTCTTCTTAGCGGCTTTTCCGAATCTGAGTGCGCTCTTCAAGAGCCTTCCTCGCTCTTCGGCAAGACAAAATTCGCAGGAGCATTCGTTCTCGAGCGAGGCTTCAATCAGAAGAGCTGACTCCACGCGGCGAGAGAAAGACTCGGATAAAGTGCTCCTCTCTCCGGTCGAACGGTCGATTTCCGTGTAATCATAGTCCTCATCTAGGGAGTCTAGCTGCTGCTGAAGCTCGGAGGTCGAGGCGTGTAGGGCGGTGTTCTCATTTTCGAGAGGACGAAGGCGGTCTCTGGCTAAGGAGTCAGTGGGCCGCGGCGAATCTAAGTCTACAGGCATGAGTGCGGAACGTACTGCTCATTGGCCGCCTCGCGCTCGCGCAGATCGATGTACTCTTTCATCGAGTTGATCTCCACCTGGAGAAGAGCTACGCTGAGCTTGCCTGAGTGCGAAAGTCTTCGAGCCTTTTCAAGTATGCAGCTGGGACAGTCATCTTTAGGCCGATAGCGCGAGATCTTGCCTAGCTCCATTTCTTCCTGAAGCCTGTATCTCCTGGTCAGCTTCTTCAGCAAGAGTTGAGCATGCAAAACCTACTCAATATTTTCGTTCCACTGCTTCCACACATGATCAGCCAGCTGCCGTACCTCCCTTCGGAGACCTTCTATTTCATTGTCAAGGGCCTCCACTACATCCCTCAGTTCGCAAAACCGAGTCAAGATGCGATTCACACAGCAAGAGTTACTGCATTGCTGTGGAGACTGTGCGCAGTGTGATTTCGCACAATCGTATGGGTAGTCGTTCGATCCATGCTCTTCTCGTTTCGAAAGAGATGGACAGTGGATCGGAAAAAGATTAAAAGGTCTTGAGCCGCCGCCTTTCTCGACGATGCTCACACCGAGGCCCACCTCACCAGTGTCGGACATGATTGATGGCGTTTGTGTTGCTGCGAAGAACCGCTTCAGTTGCTGGCGCAAGTTTGTGATCGGCAACATCGGCTCTTCGCCAAAACTTCGGATGACGCAATAACCTTGACGCTGTCACATGTGAAAGTCCATGCAAGCTCGTCAACTCGTCCAGATTCACAGCATATGCAAGAACCTACAACCAACTGTTTCAAACGTTGCATGAAAATCGAGCAACAGTCAGCCTACATCTCCACTGGTGGGCTCCTCGTTCGCGTCACTTTCGGCTCCGAATCCGCTTCCACATGGTCAGCAGTAACGCCATCGCCCTGCAATTCATGCCGCGGGATAGGCGCAAAGAAAGGTTGCTGCTCAGTCATGTCGGAAAATCTAGTACAAGTATCAGCAGAAGAAACAGGAAAGGTGAATCAAGGCACGACAGACCTGTTCACATGAGGAAGAGGAGGACTATGATATGGCGAAGGCATCGACACCGAGGGCAGACCATACGAGACCGAATCGGGAGACTTGGATCTGTAGTCCGGGTGTTGAGGATAAGGGGGAGGCCAGCTAGTGTGCTGCTTGCTCGCGCGTGGGTCGTGCGCGGGAACGTAGGTAACGCCGTCGACCTGCATCTCCGGCGGACCGTGGTGCTCCATGGGCGGCGGGGGCGGCGGGGGCGCAGGACTCATAGTACCGCTGGTGTTCGGGTCAGGAGGATGGTTGAGAGCGCCTTTGAGAGATTTGATCTGGCCTCGATTGCGGCCAAGACAGTAGAGGAGAGCTCCAATGATTGCCAATCCTGCGACTGCTCCTATCACGATTCCAGCGATTGCACCTCCCGGCAGTTCATTGTGATGGTGTTCTTCGCTGCCGACAGAGAAAGAGGCTGTTGGCATAAGGGTGCTCGCAAGACTGGAGATTGAGGCTCTGGCGTCAGAGGGGAGAGTCTGATTCGGTTCCAAGGTGAATCTTGCTTGTTTTGCCAGTGCGATCTGTGCTGTAAGGTTCGTCTCGTTGATCGGATTGATCACTCCTAACATGCCGTAGTTGATGCACGAGCCAGGAGCTCCGCAATAGTAGAAAATTGGATCCGTCTAGACAGCCGTTAATTGTCTCATTCGACCTGAGATGCCTAGGAAGCTGAAGTTCCTTACATGAGTAATTGTCAAGTTCCATGTTGGAGGCTGCGCATCAGTCAGCAAAATTAAACAAGAATCGCTTCTAGGATCCACACATTTGAGCTATTGGTATCCGGAAAGAACTGAGAGAAGAACATTGGCTCGCCATCGACCGCGCTCTTTGGAACGCAGGGCCAACCGTAGAGGCTTTCGATTACCGAGTGGTTGCCGGGAAAGAATTGGAACATGACCTATATGCTTCTAAGCAAGATATGCCCTCTACGCTCGTACTTTCAAGGCGGCGGACCTTGTCACCAGGATTTGCCTGCCATCGTCATCAGCATGTCGACAAATGTCGTGTGAGCGGCTGAGGGGCGTACAATGATTGAGTTCGGCGCGAACGCATCGAGTACTGCGCCAACCGTGACGATATGGACAGTGATCTCATTCTCTTTTATGGTTGGTGTTGTCGAGTTGTTGGGACCTGTTTCGCCTTTCTCTTGGGCAGCCGCAGCAGCCGCAAAGGCTGAGGCCAATAAGGCGCGACGCATGATAGTTTTCTGCGCTCTTCACTAGAATTGCTGCCGTTGTAGCAGCAGTAGATCAGTCGTTGGCTTAATCTGAAACAATCATGGCAAGGTGTGAAGATACAGAAGGGTCGAAAGAGACAAGGAGAGCCACGAGGAAAGAGAGGCGTCTTCAGCCTCGCGCGAGGCCAATACGCGGTACGGACACTCGGCATGGAAGTCATGTCTACGGGCTGTGCTGTGGTCGGCCTGCCGTCTTGAATAGCACACCCTCACGTTGCTAGTCTCTGCACACAGTTCGCTGTTCCATGCATGGCTTCGGCTACGGGCGAGCAGGATCCCCATCCCGGCATAGAGGGCGGCCTTGATGTAAGCGGCAGGCCTGAGCTGACCTTGATAGAGCAGCAACACCGAGTAGCTGTGCCAATTCAAGTACGGTACTCCGAGGCGCACAGAATGAGCCGCCTGTACTCATCACGAGCGTAACGGGTCTAGGACCTCGTTGATCCAACTGAGACACGTCTGATTAGACCGGCAAGGAGATTCATAGCAGTTCAAAAGGTGGAAGGTCCAGCTTGATACCAGAGAAGGATTCGACCCTCGACTTGCAGGCGCATGCATTCTTAAACGAGCTTTCGCTTGGCCAGCCAGACAGCGCGATGCGTGACCACACCTCAGCCGAAGCTGATTACGCTCGGTGGATCGGTCTTTCTGTGGCCGGATGCAACTCTGGATTGAGATATCATGCGATGGACGCCACGCCTGAAATAGCCTTCCTGGAACAGATTCTCCGTGAGCCAGGTCAGCAAGCCAGCCGTACTTCGTGCAGCCGGTCTGAATTGAGATGATTTCGTCTCGATGAATTCGTATCTTTAATTAGGAAGATATGGCTATCTTCAACCCTCAAGTTGGGGCGTAGCGGGAGCGCACTTCACAAGTGTCGTGTGAAGGTTATGTTGAAGAAGGAAAGATGGCGGATGATGAATGAGAGGTGAAGCGGAGGGGCAGACCCTGACGACGCCCAATTCACGTGATCTTATACGCGTCAACCCGAACCTCACCAAGAACCTATCGCATTGAGTCGCAACAACCATTTCCTCCAAGACCGACTGCAGGACTCGCAACCCAGGGATCTTGTCCTTTAATCCACACTGGCGAGCGCACGATAGCAGCAGCGCTCTCGCGCTGTCTGCGCCGGAACAACGAACATGCTGTGCCAGATGCCGAAGCTGTCACCTCTACAATCCCGCCTAATGGCCTCGATGAGCGCCCTCGCCCTGGTGGCCTTGATATATTGGTCGCTCTCGAACCCACACTTTGCATACGCTGCCGAACTAGCGCGCGATGGGACTGGACAGTTAAGAAGTGGGGAGGATCACAACTGGCACAGGATAGGGGACGATGTGATGTTGGATGGGGAAGCAGAAGATGTTGGAGATATACTGCACGAGCCGGAAGAGCGCATGCTTGTGGCTAGGGCGTCAGAGGATACGCAATTCCAGGGCAACGACATTGGCACCCCATACGATGTCAGCCCCGGCGGTCTGACGATTTGGGAGTATCCAAAAGAGTACTTGGCTGAAGATCACAACGATGTTGGTCCTGGCTTGCCGAGCACTCCTTCGGGCAAGAAGATGTTCCGAATGAAGCATTTTGAGCTTCGGAAGCGCGACGAGGACGAGCGATTGGAAGAAAGGCAAGACACTGGCACTACCATATACATCTCCGGCAACACTTGCAGCCAGCCAACGTGGAGTGGAACTGGAACGCAATCCGCTGGGCCTCCTCAGCTTACTCTCTACGTCTCCACTGAGTCTGGCAATAAGAATCTCGGACCTAACGGGAGAAATCAAGACGTCTATCCCTTCAACAATGGCTTCGTCAATGCCTCCGTGACATCAGCGAGCGGTGACTGGTACGCCGCTGTGTCTGCGCCTGAGCTAGCCAACAACTTTACAGGATCATGGAATTACCAGCTTGCTGCGTCGATAGATGGCTACTTCCACGCTGCCGAGCCTGACGATCCATTTCTATACCTGGTAGACACAGACTCGAACGCTGCCTTGCTTGTCACTGACAACTTGACCGAGGCGGACGCTTCTGACCCTCTATATGAGAAATGGCTGAATCTTACAGCTCCATTCATCCTTTTCGCGAATAATCAAAACATCACAGGAACCATGGGTCTGGAGAACTCCTTTTGCGGCTTGCAGACTTTCGCCAAGAATTATACCCAGATCGAGGCCTCGCAGGATGATTTGCAGGGCAACAGCACTCACGTCCAGATGGGCATGATCACGCGTGGTCTTGGAAATAAGCCCAAGGAGCAATTCTACATTACGAATCTGAACAAGACAAGCCAGTACACGGCCTACCTCGCAATGAGCGGCAATTCGACCGCGTTCGGAAACGGCGTCGTAGGCGGAGGCGGCAAAGTCTGGGGCGCAGGCGTCAACTTCACCACAAAGTCAGACGGCAATTGCCAACTCATGTTCAACCTCACCTTCTGCGACGAAGTCGCCTACGCCGTGCCCGCAAACCCTACCAACTCCGACTACTCCTCCTTCGAACGCCTCCAATTCTTCTACGAAAACTACACCACCTACTGGTACCCCTACTTCAATTACACTCTGGGCCAAATCGCCTGCAACACGACCGCAGACGCGCAATACTCCCTCGCAAAGAACTGCACCCACTGCGCAGCCGCGTACAAAGAATGGCTCTGCGCCGTCTCCATTCCGCGCTGTGAAGACTTCTCCAACCCAGCCCCCTACCTCCAAGTCCGCAACGCCGGGCAAGAATTCTACAACAACGCCTCCATGCTCGACGACGACTTCCTCACTGCCACCTACACCCCCATGCCCGACGCGCCCACCATCCAAGGCAGCAATGCTTTCCAGCAAACTTTCGCTTCTTCGTTCGCGACCAACCGCTCCCGCAATGGCCAGATAGATGAGCAGATCCGCCCAGGGCCGTATAAGGAGGTCAAACCGTGTGAGGATCTGTGTTATAGTCTGATGCAGAGTTGTCCCGCGAGTATGAATTTTGCGTGTCCGTATAAGGGGAGGGGATTGGAGGCGAGTTATGGGTTTCGGGATCCGAGCGGGGAGGTTACTTGTAGTTATCTGGGGGCGGTGTATTACCAGAATGGAGGGAGCGCGCTCTCTGCAGTTGCGATTTCGTGGAAGGCGCTGGGGTCTGCGACGGTGTTGAGTTTGCTGCTCTTGGGTTCGTGAGCGATGGGATTGATAATGATAGACTGGGCCGGCGTTGAACGGAGTTCACATGGTACCGGCTTGGAAGCCAAGGGATACCTGCGATGAATGGAGTTTGAATAGAGAGCAAAATAATTGTACGAATGATCACTCCTCGAGAAGCAGCATGGAATGTCCAAGTATCTTCATATGTCATTACATGTCAGAAACTCTATAAACCACCTCGTTTAAATCTTCTTCCAAGAACTAGAATAATCTCTAGACACGAATACATTAAGAATTTCTCTGTCCATTAGGTTTCCTTTCTTCAAAGCAAAGACGTGGGTATCATCATCTTCAAAAAGTTTGGCCGTTGTGTGCGCAGGACTTGCAGATTTGCCATCAACATGTAGTAATATGAATCGCTGGACGCAGCAGAAGATTGTTTAGACAAAATGAGATGGCCGATGTAGTTGGGCCATTTAGTAGTTGGTGTGGTGGTGGTGGTGTTGTGCGTTGGTTCGAATGCGGTGTTAGTCGTGAGAGCGGAGCGGAGAAGAGAGAGCGCGGATCATCGTGTGGCGATTACGGCGAGGGCGATCTGTCAGGGAATAGAGTCAGTGAAATGTTCTTCATGGGAGAGAGGAGGAAGAGGAGACTCACCACTGCACCAATGACCAGTAACCCGACCACACTCATGATGCGATTCAGCATCCGCCACCAGTTCGCCTTCAGAAAAACTTTCTCCTCTCTCCATCGCCTTTCCGCATCTCCGGCCTCGTGCTTCATCATCGCCATCGCGACATCCTCTTCGGAGTTCGCGACAGAAGTCTCGAATTCCGCGGCGCTGATGGGTTTCTTCGGGAGTGGCAGAACTGCGCCGAGCATCCAGGTAAGCGGGCAGATGAAGCCCAACACGAACAGCAGGATTTGGCGGTTGCAGCGGGAAGTGAAGAGGGTGTCGAGGGAGGAGACGAAGCTGGGAGCTTGCCAGGCGGATAGACGGCTTTGGGAGGCGCGCTTCGTAGGCGCGAGATGAGGGACGTGGACGCCAAAATCGCTGAGGCGGTCTTTGGTCATGGGTCGCGGAAATTCCATCTGGTCCCATTGGCGCTGCTTGCTATATTTTCTGGGCAGTGGCCGTCGCTGTGGCTCGGGGCTTACACTGTTGTCTTTGAGAGTGCCCCATCGCGGTTGTCCTGAAGGCAAGACGTCCTCGGTTCCTTCTGGTGGAATTGGGTTGATGGCCATGGAGTCCTGAGATGGTCGATCTTGAGAGGGTCTCGATCTGCCGCTCTTGCGGATCCTGGATGATCGGCTATCTCGCTGAGAGCCTAGTCTCTTGCGCGTACGTGGCCGGAATATACTGGGGAGGAAATGACTGCTTGCCGGGCTGCTTGGCGCCGCGCTGTTGTATCCCGTACCCAGTTGGCTGGTGATACTTCGTTCTGTCCACGAGCTCTCATTTCGTCTGTGTAACACGGCATGAGGCCTCCTGCCCAAAGAGGAAAGACTGTTCAAAGAAGCTTTACTCGACAGAACCGCTGTCCCTGTGTAGAAATGCTTCGCCCAAGTAGGAAACAGACTGCTGCCTTGGCTGAATCGCTCGCTCTCGACGTAGCTGACCTGGCTCTGCTGTCTCGAATGCGAAGGTGTGCTGTTGCTTCGTTGGCGCATCGAATATCCTGATCTCTTCTGCCGCAGTTGCGGAGTTTGGAGTGCCGACAAAGTATCAACATTCTCCTCGCTATCCCTGCTCTTCGGAATCGGAGGAATCGGAGGCAGTGGACCATTGTACTTTTTCGAAGCGCTTGGCCCGGATTTCGATTTGAACAGAGGCTGAGGTATCGCAGATTCTTCGCGGTATATGTCCAGGGTCATATCACCAGCCTCATCCTGAAATTCGCTGCTGCTCGTTCCACGAGTACCAACTGAGGGCGCATAAGAGTCTCCGGGTGCGCTGCTGTAGCGACGATGGCCCACCGGAGACAACGGCAAGCTGCTAGAATCATCTCCGGTCAATACTCCGCTTCCAAGAGAGAAGTGGCTCAGATGATGGCTCGCGCTTCCGCTGTGTCGATCGCTCTCGCTGGCAATTGTGCTCAAATGACTGCTGAATGGCCTCTTCGGATATGGGAGAGTGTCGATCTCTTCGTCCGCCATCGTCTCATCAGGGTCGGATGCGTCGGCTTGAGCTTTGAGTGATTCGGATCCAGCCTTATGACGGAGTTGATGATGTCGCTTCTTCGGGATGAACAGTGGAGGCGGAGTAGCTTCAGACGAGAGCGAGCCCCAGGAATTGCTGTTAGCTAGACTCTGTGTCGTTCCCGGGTGGCCGGTCGAGTGATTCTGTAGACGGGAATGAATGGAGTCAATAGACGGCGCACCGCGGAGAGGATCTCTGGAAATTGGCCCGGCCGAGTCAGGACTGTATGCGATAAAGTTTGGCGAAGAATGGTATGGAAACGTCCTTTCAGAGATCGCCTGCGATTCTGAACGCTCCCGGTCATGCGATGGCGTCGAGGAGGTAATATGCCGAAGATTAACTATGCTTGGCGGAGATTGGAGGGAACCGTCAGAGAATGTTCTTCTGGAGCGTCCACGAGACACGTTAGGCGTCTGGACGTTAGGCGTCTGTTCTAAATCGGATGGCGAAGTACCGGGTCGTATCGTCGTGGGCGAGGCCTCGTTGGATCCAGATCCTGGTCCCGGTTCTGATGTCGAGGATGATGATGTATCAGAGGACGGAACTGCTCTAATTGTTGACAATCTCTCTGTCCTTTCGGAAGACGTTTCCTGCAGAGTCTCCAACGCTTGCGCAGGGCCAACCCGGGCACTGCTCGACCTGCTGTCGCCTTCTGCACGATCCCGCAATTCCTGCTCGTACGGCGTAGGCGTTCCACGCAGTGTAGACAGCTGACTGAGGCTGCTGAATCGCTCGCTCTTGAGACTCTTCTTGGAGAAGGCGACCTCGCTGTCTTGTAGGGTCGACGACTCCGAGTAGGTGCCTGACGAGGTGCTTCGACGGTGCCATGCTCGCGAGCGTAGCTCGTGCTGCGAATTGTTCGGGAGCAGGGCGATGGCCGGTGCTCTGTCCACATTCTGCACCTCATTCGCCGCCAAGTGCGGTTCTGAAACACTCTGCTCCCGGCTTGCAGCCGAAATACTTGGATATGACACGCTAGCTTCCTTTGCCCAGTCTGACCGGGGTAAGCGAGGCAGCGCACCCTGACTCTGCTGCCGGTTTTCCTTTTCGCACTCGTCGCTGTCGTCGTCGTCGACGTCGTGCCTCTCATCATCGGCGTGCTGCGTTTGAGGTGGTGAAGGGGAGGGGTTGACTAAGCGGACCGTTGGGTGTTCGAGGATCGTGCCGGGAAGCTGCTCGTTGTTCTTCGAGTTCGACCGCTGATGCAGGGCTTTCCGCCGCGTGTGCTGGGAGTCCCGAGGAGATCTTATCGGCTTGTTTGAAGCAAAGAATCCTGATGACATGTCTTTGCGACTGCTGCCGAGGCCGCTGACGTCTCCGGTCGAAGTGCTGGCAATGCTGCTGCTGGCAATGCTGCTGCGCGAGCTGTTGCTGGTTTTTGGTCGCTTGGGCTCCGGATCGAGGAACATGGTAGGGAACGAATCAAGTATATATGAAGAAAAGAAGGTTGGCAAGGATCGTACAGCATGTCAAAGGAAGGGCCGGGCACGAGAGCAAGATGCCCTGCGCACACAGAGCGCTCTCGTGTGGTAGTAGTGAGTGGTGTAGGCTCTGAGCCTGGCGGTTGATGATGTACTTTAACGTGTCAGGAGTCGCCTGCCTCGTCAAGGCGGCCGGCAGCCAGTAATGCGAGTAGGAGGACCCGAGCGGTATGCGGGTTGCAGGGTGACAGCTGGCGATGGGGCTGCTGAGATAGCTCCCTGGTCGTATCGTTCCTGGACGGTGATGAAGGAGTGACTGTGGTGAGTAGTAGTGAGGCGGTGATGGTGACACAGGACGATGAACAGCAACAGCAGTAAGAAGACGAGGGCAACAAGGAGACGGTGACGGCACACAGACTCACACGAAATCAGCCCCGTGGCCCGGTGGTGAGGCCAATTCTCCCAATGGTATCGGCCGCCATTCACGCCAGTGCCCTCGCAATCGATAGGCTAGTGCGCAGGGATTAACAGACGGACCTTTGCACGGAAATTGAGCCTCGCGCTAACGGCACCCAATGATCTGAGGCCACAAACGCGCCGACATCGACAGCGAGCGCGGGCAGCCTCTCGAGCTTGCCAGCACAGCAGACGGAGCTCTGTCGCCACTGATATGAGGGCGGCGGCAGTGTGTGTGCGACATGGTGCTGGTGAATGAAGCTGAAACACATGCGGCAGTGTATTTCGACGCTGCGAGTGAGGTTGCCGTGTGCTGCGAGGAGACGCACAAAGCGAAAAAGCCGACATGGATCGTCCTCGCGCGTGACGCCACGGCAAGATCAACGCGACACGGCGACGCGTCCATGGTGCACAGTCAACGGGCTCTCCATTTTGCCTCTTGTTCATCTTGTTGCGTGCGGTTGCGAACACAGCACGCCCGATGGGTGCCGAACGTCCCTGCAGACACGGCAGTGGCATCGTGCATGGTACATTGCGACGAACACAGCGGAGAGGAGTGCGTTCCATGGTATTGTTCGCCGATCCTCCGCCTTCGAAAGACGCGTCGCGGGCGAACACGCTAATGCACATAATATTACATCCTCTTCCGGCTAGACGCTGCTGTCCTGAGGCTGCCGTCGCTCGAGGGCCGGTCCATCGCGATCAACCTTGCTGTGTTCGAGACCAGCAAACATCCTCAATCAACTCCATCAATCACGCTGAGTGCATCTCTATCGACGCGGGCCTCCTGCTATAGCGGTCGGCGTGGTGGACGACTCGCTCGGTGACCGCGGAAAGGGCGAGGGAGATGAGCCCTATCGAGTCGTGCTCCCGCCCTGGTCCTTGCAACGGTTGAACGTCACTCCCCCTTCTGCTCAGTGCTGCTATCGCTGCACGTGCAGACAAGCAACCGTCGTCTCACAGAAACTCGAAGACGCATCTCGGCCCAAGACAATGGCGCCGCCAGCGAAGATTTGGACAAAGGGTTCCGACTTTCTGGAAAGGGCAAAGGACCTCTTCGGCAAGAAGCGTGCGTGGAACACTCCTCTGTCATCATCCTAGAACAATCGCAAGCCCGCTGACATGCCCGCAGAACAGCTTCCTCCTATCCACGAACGTACCGCCTTGCTCTGCGCCATCCTCTTCACCGTCCTCTACGTCGCGCCATTCTACCTGTCAAAAACGCTGCGGTCCAGCCCGACCAACTCTCGGGACTCGCCCACCGTCATCAAAGCTAGAGTCAGGGCCGTCGTTCTAACCGCCTTGACCTCAGCCGTCATCACCGTCTACGTTCTGACCGTCTACGGCCATGCCACTCCACGAGATGTCTTGCGGTTGTTTGCCATGTGGCCGGTTCGTCCGATCGACTGTGTGAAAATTCTGGCTCTGGTTGCCGTGCTCTTCACCGGGCCACTCTACGAACTGCTCGTTGTCGATGGGGCCTGGCGTCACGTCGGGCCCTTCTCGCTGAAGGAAACGATATGGGACTCGTGGATCGGCTTTCGTAACTATCTCTTCGGCCCTTGGATGGAAGAGCTGGTCTTCCGCTCCCTTGTGGTGTCGCTCTACCTGCTGGCCAAAGTATCCCCAACTCGGATCGTCTTGACTTCGCCGTTAGTCTTCGGAGCGGCGCATATCCACCACTACTTCGAATTCGTCCATGCTCGCACTCCTACCGGCCGCGCCATACCTCCTCTGAAAATCCTCCTGCTAGGTCTGGTTCCGACAACGTTCCAATTCACCTACACGAGCCTATTCGGCGCCTTCGCAGCCTTTGTCTTCCTCCGCACCGGCAACGTCTTTTGCTGTGGATTGGCGCACATGTTCTGTAACTACATGGGTCTGCCACGTGTCTGGGGCAGAGTCGGGCTGTTTTCTGAGTGGGACGCCCACGACGTTACACCCGATGTGGCGCAGGACAAACGGGATGACAACGTCAAAGTGGGCAACAGCCTCATGAAGGACAAGGACTCGAACGAGCAGAAGGCAGCACAGATTTTGAATGCGGGGATGAAAGATCTGGGGATCGGTTGGACAGTGGTGTACTATGTGCTGCTCGTGGCCGGTGCATGTGGCTTCTATAGGCTACTGTGGCCCCTGACACAGAGCGCTAATGCTCTCGCGACTTTTTGAAGTACAGAGCAGAAGTAGCGTAATGTTTAAGAACAGTAATGTTTTGCTTGTCTTATTTGTATCTTTCTGTCTCTCCTGCCTGAAGTCTTCGCGTGCCTGCCTGCATGACTGCACGTACCCCTGCCAGCTAGACGAGAAGGCAACCACCAGGCAGCAGGCAGCCGCACCCACTTTCTTTTGAGACTACATAATGTCTTTTTCCTGGCTCATCTTTCAGGAAAGTAGCTGCGTCCAATCATTATTCAGACGGGGAGCGTGGCCAGCTCTGCTGGTCACCTCCCACCAGCTCCTGATCTCCTTCGGGGGGTCTGGAACTCCTTTCCTTTTTGTTGCAATCCAAATCAAAACCGCAAGTGCGCACATGACTACTATCGCCAATACTTGAACCAAGCTCTTCGAGCCAGTAATTTATCAAATCGGGGTCTTTTCATTTCTTGGATCGTTCTTTTGCCAAATCAATCTCTCCATTCCCTGTCCGAACGCCTTTGCCTCTGCCCGCTTGAACGCACCTGCAAGATCCGATGCCATTACTACTGGTCATCGGTGCTCGCGCTGCCATCTCGTCTGTAGTTGGCATCAGCACACGATCTTGGAGAATATTTGGCTGGTTTCATTTGGATACTTACGGGATATATTTCACTCCAGCATTCTCGCACGCCGCGACGTAATCATCCGGCAGCTAAACCAAGCGTCAGCTATGCAGATCATTTGATCCAGATTACTTTATTTTCCACTTACAATCCCATTCACCTTGATCGCGTAGATGCCTGGCTGATAGCCCACCAGACGCTGCCACCGAGCCACCCAGCTGCCCTCCGTGTCGTTGATCGTGAGCATCCCCTCGAAGACTTCGCTGGTACACTCGCTGACGACGTCTTGAGAGCCGCGCATTTCCAGGAAAGACTCGCAGTTGGGACAGCCGTTTTTGACGAATTGCGAGGACTGCTGGACGTAGGAACAGACCATGCAGGCGCGGAGGTTGCGAGGCACGCCGCCGTGAGACATTTCTGACGAGCTTAGTGTGTGGAGTTGGTGATGGAGAGGCGAGAAGATGGAGTCCGTGTCGGCTTGGAGGATATTTGTTGTTGGAAAGACAGGTGTGGGAGGCACGTGCTTGCATGTGAACAAAGGGCGATGGTTGGAAGTGCCTGGTGAGGACAAGCTGATGATTGGTTAGGAGGGAGCTCCGGCTGCAAGGATCCGGGGGCCCGTGCATTGGAGGGACCATTCTCGAAAGTGCATCATTTCTTCACTGCGTCACACATTTGCACTTCCTCACTCTTCACGATAGAGCCGCTTGGAGCCAGCGAGCCCTAGAAATCGCACAAGCTGTCTGTCGCTTCAGCAATTCCGAATCGGCATCGAGCAATCTACTAAGATCAGGGATCACACAAAAAAACCAACCCAAGCTTCACCCCGAGCTCGCCCAGCATGGCGGATGCAGCGATAGCGGAAAAGAACAAGGGCAACGAGTTCTTCAAGGCGAAGGACTGGCCCAACGCTGTCGAACATTACAATAAGGCGATCGAACTGAAACCCGACGAACCAAGCTTTTACACCAATCGCGCACAAGCACACATCAAACTCGAAGCGTACGGCTACGCGGTGGCAGATGCGACGAAAGCGATCGAGATCGACCCAGAGTTCGTCAAGGCGTACTATCGAAGAGCAGTTGCGAATACGGCGATTCTGAAGCATGGCGATGCGATTCACGATTGGAAAGTCGTCGTGCGCAAGAATCCCAGCGATCGGGTAGCGAAGGCGCAGTACGAGGCGTGTCAGAAGCTGGTCAAGCGGGATGCGTTCCTCAAGGCGATTGAGGTTGCCGATGCGCCGTCGGCAGCGGAAGGGTTGGATCTGGACTCGATGACGGTGGAAGAGTCGTATGACGGTGTCAGAATAAAAGACGAAATGACACCCGAGTTCATCGACGATATGATTGACCGCTTCAAGGAGGGCAAGAAGCTGCACAGGAAATATGTCTATCAGATCATTCTGAAGGTCAAGGAGCTGGTTTACAATGAGCCGACGATGGTGGAGACACATGTTGGACCGGGCGAGAAGCTCACGGTCTGCGGTGATACGCACGGCCAGTACTTCGATCTGCTGAACATCTTCAAGCTGAACGGCTTCCCTTCGCCGACACACCACTACCTGTTCAATGGCGATTTCGTCGACCGAGGATCATGGTCAACAGAGATCGCATTGCTGCTCTACGCCTACAAGTGGTTATACCCCAACACCTTCTTCCTGAACCGCGGCAACCACGAAACAGACGACATGAACCGCATGTACGGCTTCGAAGGCGAATGCAAAGCCAAATACAACGAACGCGTCTTCAAACTCTTCTCCGAATCCTTCTCCGCCCTCCCACTCGCAACCCTCATCGGCGACAAATACTTCGTCCTCCACGGCGGCCTCTTCTCCGACGACGAAACCTCCCTCGACGACATCCGCAAACTCAACCGCCACAACCAACGCCAACCGGGCCAATCCGGCCTCATGATGGAAATGCTTTGGACAGACCCGCAGACCGCACCCGGACGAGGTCCCTCAAAACGTGGCGTCGGACTGCAATTCGGCCCGGACGTCACCAAGCGTTTCTGCGAAAAGAACAACCTCAAAGCCATCATTCGAAGTCACGAAGTGCGCATGGACGGCTACGAAGTCGAGCACGACGGGCGTTGTATTACCGTTTTCTCTGCGCCCAAGTACTGCGATTCGACGGAGAACAAGGGAGCGTATATCAACATTGAGAACGATTATGAGTTACAGTATCATCAGTTCGATGCGGTGCCGCATCCTGATATCAAGCCGATGGTGAGTCTAAACCCTACTGCCCATTTCTTGACCAAGCGGGACCTTTTAGAGCTAACGTGATTCGCAGGCGTACGCGAACAATGGTATGATGAGCATGATGGGCATGTAGATGATACACCTGTAAAAAAGAGAGGATAAGGGACACCTTGAAGAGAGCGATGTCTTTTGACGATTCAGCGACAAGATTTGTCCGAGTTGAATGGCGGCATAGCGATGGAGCGGTTTGGAAACGAGTCGATGTTCGACGTATACGATGAACGATGCATGAAGCAAGACACTTGCCCAGGCTGTTCGACGACTTCCCGTAGAAAGAGACAAGATGAGGAAAGAGAACTTTACAGCTTACAGTGTACACATTCATCATCTTTCATGACTGGCTTGCGAGAAGCAATTCCATTGGGCCCTCAAGTCACCTCGCTATGCGAATTCCCACCAACGCCGCGCTCAAATAACTGTCACAAAGATGCTCAAGCCCCTTTCCCCTTTCCTTTCTGTTCAGTGCGGCCTTGCTAGCTCGTAGGCACTTCAAAGAGGGAGGGTTTCATATTCAGCTTGCAGAGCTTTGCTACGCAGCCGGCGAGCTGGAGGTAGGTCTGCATTCCTTCGAGGATGCGCATGTGCGTGAAGCCGATCTCTTTGATGAATTCGAGCTTGGTGTGTTCGGAGAGGGAGTCGATGGATTTGGTGACTTTGAACATGGTGCTGATGATGTCGTGGGAGGAGTAGCCGAGGGTCCTACATGGAGAGATACAGTTAGCAGATAAAAGAGACTGGGTGTTCTTGGGGATGACTTACCAGAGTTCTTTGAGCGAGTCTAACGCCTCGTCGACTTTCTGCTCGTGACAGCTCCGGATCATTGCCTGTACCTTGATCGGATGCGGGCTATCCACGACCCGGAACACGTTGTCCCCGTTCACGAACCCGAACCCAGCGCTCGTCGATTGTAGATTGTTGATCGCCTGCCGCATATCTCCCTCCGCGGAAAACACCAGCGCCGCGATCCCGTCATCGCTGTATTCCACCTCTTCCGCCTTGCAGATCTGATACAGCCGCTTCACCACCTGTCCATCCGTGAGGCGCGAGTACCGCAAAATCGCACATCGGGATTGCAGCGGTTCGATAATTTTGTTCGACTGGTTACAAGCAAACGCGAAGCGCGTTGTGCCTGAGTAAATTTCCATCGTGCGGCGCAGAGCCTGCTGCGCACCGGACGTCATGCTATCCGCCTCATCCAGAATCACAATCTTCTGCCTGCCCGCAGGCAATGTGACTTTCTTCTGCGCGAAGCCCTTGATTCGGTTGCGCACGACGTCGATTCCGCGCTCGTCGGAGGCGTTGAGCTCGAGCACGGCTTCCTTGTAGGCGTCCCCCAGCAGTTGGCGCGCGAGGCAGAGGATGGATGTGGTCTTTCCGATTCCGGGCATGCCACTGATGATGACGTGCGGCATGTTGCCGTCTTTGGCGATGATTTTGAGGCGCTCGATTGTTTCGGTGTTGCCTACGATGTCGTCGAGGAAGACGGGACGGTATTTTTCTACCCAGGGGAGTTCGTAGTTGGCGGAGGCATTGCTGGCAGAGGCTTTGGTGCCGTTTGTGGAGGCATCTTTGGAGGATTCTGCTCGTGCCATCGTCGTGGTGTGGTGCGGTGTTCGAGATGTTCAATGGAAGTGAAGTGGGAGGAAAACGAAAGTGACGCGGGAGCTTGAGGGAAGACGCGAGGCGCGTGGAGGTTCCGCGGGTGAGCTTGCCATGCATGGGTCGGCACAAGAAACGCCGACAGTGCATTCTTCCCAGACCGAGATGTGAGCCTTGCTTCGACATTGCACGGATCAATAATCTGTTAGCTGCTGGTTTCCTTCGACATGCTGCTTCTTCGCACATTGTGTCCTCTTAGAACTCACACCTCTTCGCAGGCCTTCTGAGGATCGCGAGAAGCCGTGTTCTCGAAAGGCTGTTGACAGCATCGTGCTTTGCAGCTGTTATTTCATCAAAATAACTTTCAAAATGATCGGGAGATAAAGCACAATTCATCAAGATGGTCTCTTTCCGCCGCTTCATCACGTATGCCGGACTGGCATTGGTCACTCTTCTCATATTTGGCCACTTCCACGAAGGCATCGTCTCGCAAGCCCGCATTCGATACGATGCCATCTTTCCATCCGCCACGCGACAGCATGCAGACGGCAAATTCCATTGGAGCGATGTGCCGGTCCACTATCCTGTAAAATCACTCGCCAGACTGCCAAAAGCCAGGCCTCAAAAGCTTCCGAAAGTTCAGTTCGAATTTCCGCCTGAATCCGCGGATCACGCCAAAACAAGGAAGGAGAGACAGACTGCCGTGAAGAATGCTTTTGAGAGGTGCTGGAAAGCTTACAAGCAGCTGGCCTGGATGAAAGATGAAGTCACGCCTCTCAATGGCAATTTCAAGAATGGATTCGGTGGCTGGGCGGCGAGCTTGGTGGACAGTCTGGATACGCTCTGGATTATGGGGTACAAGGACGAGTTCGAGGAAGCTGTGAAGGCATCGATGGACATTGACTTGGGTGTTGCGAGCACAGAAATGATAAACGTGTTCGAGACGGGCATTCGGCATCTTGGAGGGTTGCTGTCTGCCTACGATCTTAGTGGCGACAAGAGACTGCTCGACAAGGCGAAAGAATTTGGTGAGATGCTGCTCAAGGCGTTTGATACACCGAATCGGATGCCAATTACCAGATGGAAGCCTCAGGAGGCGCTCGCTGGTCCGCAAGAAGCTGACGATGTCATTCTGCTCGCGGAGATTGGATCGCTTACTATGGAGTTCACTCGACTCTCTCAACTTACTGGTGATATGCGATGGTACGACGCCGTGGACAGAATCATGAGAATCTTTGTGAAGCAGCAGGATGAGACTCATGTTCCGGGTATGTTCCCAGTTGTGGTCAATGCGAAGGACGCCGACTTCACGCGCGATTCCCATTTTACACTAGGCGCCATGGCCGACAGCTTCTATGAGTATTTGCCAAAGATGCACGCTCTGTTGGGTGGCGTGGAGCCAATTTACTCCAAGCTGTATGAGGGAAGTATGAAGCCAGCTATCAAGTACAATCTGTGGAAGCCGATGACTCCTGACAATGCGGACATCCTGCTGTCTGGCAATGTGAAGGCTGAGATGGGCAAGCCTCCATCGCTCGAAGCTCAGGGACAGCATCTGGTCTGCTTCGCTGGTGGAATGTTCGCCTTGGGCGGAAAGCTGTTCGCAGAAAAGGAACATGTTGGCATTGGTCAGAAGCTCACTGATGGGTGCATATGGACATACCGTGCTCTGCCCATGGGAATGATGCCGGAGGTGAGCAACGCCTTGTCGAACGATCAGGCTCAAATACTGATGTGCAGATTTAGGTCTTCGAAATGGTCCCGTGTCCTTCGCGCACAGGCGAGTGCAAATGGGACGAGAAGAAATGGGAGGATGCTGTGATGAGACTAAACAAGCAGGCCGGCATCCCGGCCGCGGATGTAGCCAAAGACTTCAGACTGCCTAAAGGCTTCAGCGCCATTGGAGACCGAAGATACAGTAAGTTCAGGTCCCGAATATGTAGTGCTCACAGCGGTTGTCTAATACTTTACTCAGTCCTCCGACCGGAAGCCATCGAGAGCGTCTTCATCCTGTATCGCACGACTGGCGAAGAGCACTTCTTGGAAGCAGCTTGGGAGATGTTCATGTCCATCGTCAGCGCGACACAGACTCCAATCGCGAACGCAGCGTTGGCCGACATCACGTACACCAAGGAGGAGCTGGCGGGTCAAGGAGCGCAGGTGCAGATGGACAGCATGGAGTCCTTTTGGATGGCGGAGACGCTGAAGTACTTCTACCTGATCTTCAGTGAGCCGGACCTGATCAGCCTGGATGAGTGGGTGTTCAACACGGAGGCGCACCCGTTCAAGAGAGCCCTGCCTTGATAGCCAAGCGAAATGATTTATCTGACTGCTCCCCATTGTCATGCAGGATCGGAAATGTAGAGCTCCACCTTCGGGCGTCTGCAGTGGGACGTGGATGACATGCCTGCCATGCTTGCAGATAGATTCTCGCCCAGAAGCACGGAGCTGAGATATGATTCTTGGAAAATGCTCTTGGCTCCCGAGCAATCACTCTATTAGCATTGCCTGCTCCCATACAGTGTATTGCACGTGATGTGAGATGAAACTGCTTGGCCAGTTTCGCAGCGAGAAGAAAGCTTCGCTTGGCAGTTGGCACCTTCCTTCTCGACAAGTACACCAACGCCACGCATCCTCGCGCGGCAGCTGTTCTGTTCCACGACCGACGCCGGAGCATCTCATCAACGTTCCACCCGCAACGCAGGCGCTAATTATGGCTGGCGCCAACATCGTACAACCCAAACAGGCGTGAGCACGGCAACCCACAGCCGCGTAGGGTAAACGCTGCACAACGGCATCCAACACCATGGCCGCAGCAGTCCGATGGCAGTGTGGTGAGCGTGCACCTGAAGGATGGCCTCACTCACCGGCCCTCCGTCTGTTCGCGCCTCTTCACTCTATCTTCCCGCCACTCCGCAAACGCACAGCAAGACAACCAGACATGGATCCGTTGGCGGGCGTGAGACTCAAATCGCATCTGCCAAAGGGCACAAATGTCGCTGACAAGACCGCTACCAGCGAAGAGCTGCCTTGCATGCTCCCACCGCACGCTGGGGAACCGCGTGAAGTCCGACTGCTTGTCGAGGGTGCGCTGCACGCTGCCTTCACGCTGTGCAACTTGCAGCGGCGACGTTGGTTGGTGGCTTGCGGAAATATTTCATGACATGAGACGGTAGCAAACCTCTACTCAGCGAGCTGCGTTGCGTTGCGTGTTGGCTCTTCCAGTGTGTGCATGTGAGCTGACAAGGCTTTCGTCTGTCACCACCTCCATCATCATCATTATGTGTACGCCCAGAAGAAAGTGCGCGGCAGCGGATTGATATTCCAGATAGCTGTCGTCAGGCCGCGGAGAGGATGCACGGAGTTTGCGGCAGATTGTCCGAACAGCAGTCGGGATTGGCCCAGGGGTCGGCAAGTCGGGAGGTGTCTGGAGGTGCAGAGGAAGATCGCCTCGCAGCCAAACTGGGGGCGTACGTCAGCGTTTGGAAACGCGTGCGTCTAAAGTCCTGGCAGCCACTGCGCAGACGGTTGTGCTGTTGACGTCCTCGACTTCTCCAACACCTCACGCATCTCGAGACGAGACGGCATTTTGGGAACCAGACCAAGGAATCGGCATCCAGCACCCAGCACCCACCGATCGTCGAAGAAGCCGACAAGCCGACGCCTCAGATTCGCCTCCAGATCCTTTCCGGCCCAGCCGCAGAACATCCTGGGCAGCGTCACAGCTCGCGCAGCAGGTGGCGGTGTTCTCGGACGCCTTCGCTGGGTGAGGTATCCACTCCTTCTTGCCAGCACCTGGGCCACGTAATAGCCTGGTATTGCGTGTTGATTTTTAAGACTTGTGCCAATTCTCTTATAAGACATCTTACCCGGCGTGAATCAACGCTTCGCTCGACGGCCGGTCTTGGACATTTCGGATCTTCACAATGCGCACATCAACCACCCTCGCTGTGGCTTCGATCCTCCTTGGCGCGAACGCTATAAACCTGGTAAAACGAACCGATGGACCGCCTCGCGTTATTGAAGGCACAATACAACGAAGACATGTTCCGGATCCGGTAGCGCATGATCGAAATCGCCTGCGAAAGCGAGACAACACTCTCGCAGTCACTCTGGATAATGAAGAAACGCTGTATTTCATGAACGCGAGCATTGGCACCCCTGCACAAGATTTCCGATTACACCTGGATACCGGGTCTAGCGATCTCTGGGTAAATGTGGCGGACAGTCAGATTTGCCAGTCGCAGAACAGCGGGTGCTCAATATCGGGAACCTACGATGCGAATTCTTCGTCAACGTATACATATTTGAACAACAACTTCAATATCACGTACCAGGACGGATCTGGCGCCTCCGGAGATTATGTGAGTGATGTGGTTACTTTTGGCGGCGTCTCGATAGACAATCAGCAGTTTGGAATTGGATATCAGTCGTCGTCAGCTCAAGGCATTATGGGAATTGGATACCCTATCAACGAAGTCGCGGTGGTGTACAACGGTGGTCATCCATATGCGAACGTTCCCCAGAGCCTCCTGAACGATGGTCAGATCGCCACCAAAGCGTACAGTCTCTGGCTCAACGATCTGGATGCATCGACTGGATCGATTCTCTTCGGCGGAGTCAACCAGGACAAGTACACCGGGTCACTGCAGACATTGCCTATTGTGAAGGAGCAAGGCGTCTATGCCGAATTCATCATCGCATTGACTGCAGTTGGCATGAACGGCACCGATGGCTCGATCAAGAAGAATATGGCCGCGCCCGCACTGCTGGACTCTGGCAGCTCGCTCATGTACTTGCCCGACGATGTGGCGTCAGATATCTACGATCAAATTGGCGCTCAGTACGACTCCAGCCAGGGCGCGGCTTTCGTGGACTGCGACCTCGCCAACTCGGACGCTACCATCGACTTCACCTTTTCCTCACCCACGATCCGCGTCGCCATGAACGAGCTCGTCATCGTCGCGGGCGTCAGCCGCGGCCAGCCCATATGCATTCTCGGCATCGGACCCGCCGGCGACAGCACTCCCGTCCTAGGAGACACGTTCCTGCGTTCCGCGTACGTCGTCTACGACATGACGAACAACGAGATCTCGCTCGCGCAGACGAACTTCAATTCCACTTCCAACAACATCCTGGAAATCACCAACTCCTCCGGAGTCCCGGACGCCACCGTCGTCCAAAACGCTGTTACGTCAGTCGCAGTGCAGTCCGGCGGCGCGCGTATTGGCGATGGCAGCGGTGGCGGCACCATCACCATCGGAGGCGGAGCACAACCGACCGCGCCTCCAGGTTGGAACGCAGCTCTCCTTGGAGCTGCTGGGGCCGCTGCCCTTTTCGCTCTCTAACGACTCAAGAGTCGAGCACCTTTCGTCTTTGATTTTTCATTATCTATCACTTGCATAGCGCCACGGTGTTTTCTGGTTTGTGGATCGAATTCTTGGCATATTGCATTTCTGATGGCGGGCTGTGTAAAAGGCATTTCACCCTCTGAGAGATTTATACCATGTGATTACGACAGGATGGGTGGATTTTTTCGAGCAACAGATATGAGTTTACGGCAGTTTGAGAACGTGCAGTAGAGTGGATAGACCGTACTTATCACTTGTTTAGTGTGTCGGCGTCTCTCCCATAATCACGTAACCGTGGCTCCGTCCCACGGCAGTCGACGATTTGTAGTTGCAGTGGCCATTTTGCCGGGTATTTATACCAAAGGTTACGCACCTCGCGGGAAGTACGGAGACAAAGACTGTCCGCGCCGTCTGGATTGCAACCTCGGCGATACTGCTTGCCTGGGGCTCTTGTTCGTTGTCTCAGTTCCAGGCCTTGCAACCTTTTCCTCAAATAGCCATCGGAATCATGATTCCGGAGTCTGCCGGCATTTTAGGCCACGGTCAATTGAGACTGCACGTGAGTTGGCGCCGCATCCCTTGCAGTAGACGAGTGAGAATCCGTGAGGCATACAGCCGTCTCGAAATCAATACATTGAATCGCTTGTCAACCTAGAGATCGCAAACCCAAGCTCTTGAGCATCTCACCCCCTTTTTTCTTATAGTGCCAAGTTGTAGGTATAATCATCCTCCATATTCTGGCTTACCCAGAGCACCACAGAGCTGCAATCCCAAATTAGCCTCACTCACACCCCATCCCACCTGTTCGGACATTTCACTCACCTCAACATAACCAATCCATTCGCAACCAAATTCGCCACCCCAAACCACAAACTCATGCCCTCGGCGCCCTCGGTAATATACTTCAACACCATAACCGTTACTCCTCCAGCCAGGCCTCCCGCCATGGCCGCGAAGCCCATGAACAGCACGACACGCGCTTTCCACGCCACTCCGTCGCCCGAGTACGCAAAGCTGTCCCCCGACAGGCGCGTTTTGTCTATGCTGTTGATCACGAGCATTCCGAGGAAAGAGAAAATCCCTGGGATCCAGTCGACGAAGTTGAGGTGCAGGGAGGAGCCGTTGAGGTGCGAGTTGCTGAAGACGGAGGCGTCGATTAGGACGAAGAGGGCGAGGCAGAACTGTACGTACGAAGGAATGGTGGTTAGTGGGTGTGTGAGAGGTGTCTTGCTATGGTTCTTACCAGGCTGCCAGCGGCGTAGACGCCGGCTGTCCGCGTGTTGGCGCTGTTGATCCATTGTGGCTTTGGGAAGCGGAAGAGTCGGTGGCCCGACATGTCGTCGCCGAGACCGACCATGGTGGGCAATTTGAAGGTTTCGAAGAAGTGTTGAAGTCGCAAGAGCGTTGTCGCGTGAGAGAGAGAGGGAGCTGGTGAAGCTGCACAAGCTATCGCAGAGTGACGACGTTCGCACCACGGGCCGACCCGGGGAGTCCTTCCTGCCGGACGGATCCGCTTCTTTTTTGTTCCGGCAATCGTATTTCACTCAATCATCACTTTGCACAGACCTGTCGCTGGCGGACGACAAGCTCATCCCGGCAAGGTCGCGGTGTCACATGCTGACGAGCTAGTCTCTTAATCCCAGACGTTCTTATCGTTTTGTTTGTGCCGAGGCACGCAGAGCTCGTTTTGTGAATATAATAGATCTCTCTCATCCCAATCACCACTCCAATCCTACCATCCCGGCACTGCGTCCTTCCCTTCAGGCTTCACTTAGGCTCCCCATCCGCAATGGCTTTCTCCTGGTACCCCGGCTCCTGCAAAATCGAATACACCCACTCGGAAACCCCATTGACCCTCCAAACCAAGAACGGCCCAAAACGCGCCTTCCCAGAAATCTGCAAAGATGTCGTCCCCGCTTGCAATCTGAACCCTTTCCTCTTCAACGGCCATCTGCAAACGGCATGGACGGCGATGAAATTCGACGGGCCCGCGGTGCACTACAAGCGCCGAGTCTTCGCGTCCGAAGACGAAGCGTTCGCAGGCCACTTCACCGTCGACTTCGTCGTGGCGCCACCGCCTGCCGCACCGGGGAAAGCGAAGGACGCGGGACCAGAGGATTTGGGGCTGAGAGAGGACCCTGTGGGAGTAGGGCACACGGAACTCCCGCCGAGGACGACGTATTTCACCAACAAGGAGTTTGAGAATCTGGGATCGGAGGACACGAAGCCGTTGTTGATCACGCTGCATGGGTTGAGTGGAGGTTCCTATGAGACGTACTTGCGGCATGTGCTGGAGCCGCTGGTGCGAGCGACGCCGGAAGGGGAGAAGGCGGGAGGGATCTCCGGCGGCGAGTGGGAGGCATTGGTTGTGAATAGCCGTGGGTGTGCGGGTTCGAAGATCACGTCGAGCATTTTGTATAATGCGCGAGCGACGTGGGATACTCGGCAAGTGGTGAAGTGGTGTAGGAAGACGTGGCCCAAGAGGCCGCTGTTTGGAATTGGCTACTCTCTCGGAGCCAACATTCTTACCAATGTAGGTGAAAGCGGGACGATTTCTGTTACTGATGTTCTTTTGCTGAGATCTTCATCTTCTTTTCTAGTATATTGGAGAGGAAGGCTCTGATTGCTTGCTGTCTGCTGCGGTGGTGGTATCCAACCCATGGAATCTTGAAGTCAGCTCGGTCGTCTTGCAGAGCACGACGATTGGGCTCGAGGTCTACAGCAAGACCATGGGCAGTCACATGCTTGCTCTATTCGAGAAACATAAGGAGCAGATTACGAAGAACAAGGACATAACGTCCGACGGCATGCATAAGCTGAAATATCTGCATGAGTTCGATCGCGCCGTGCAGTGCGCAACTTGGGGCTATCCGACAGAGGGTGCATACTACCGCGACGCAGGCAGCGTCGACAGCGTCTTTGCCATTCGCATTCCGGTCTTGGCGATCAATGCAAAGGATGACCCGATTGCGTTCAACCAAGGAGTTCCGTACAATGAGATCAAGCAGAATCCATATGTGGTCCTATGCACCACGAACGGAGGAGGGCATCTGGCGTGGTTCGAGCTCGGGGGAGGAAGATGGCACTCGAAACCGGTAAGATAACAGCACGTGATACCTGCTTGCATTCGCAGCTGACGCTCCCCTAGGCTGTCAACTTCCTGAACAAAATGGCGCGGGATGTGGACTTTAGCCAGATCGATGCCCCAGATATGGAGAAGTCGGTTCCGCACGGCGGCTTGCAGTCGCCTTTCAACTTCACTCCGATGCGCAGGAAGCATCATATCCCGGGCCGAGGGTGAGAACAGTCTCCAGTGCAAGCGAGGCGTTCCTGTACAGACTCCAGCTTGGCGGTAGATGAGATAGACCAGCGTTGGCAACAACTCTTCAGAATCAACCAAAGCTGACACGCTTCTTCTTTGGTTTGGCAGTGCCATCCTCTGCCTTTGGCTTGTCCTGTGACGCCGGCAGCTCGCTATCCGACCTGCGCCTCTTCTTGTTGCCCTTCTTGAGCTCGTCCTTCCGATCCTCTAGACTCTGCTTCTTGCTTTGCGCCTTCTTCTCCGCCTCCACACGGCGCGCTTCTCTGACCTCTTCCATCTGCCGTGCTCGCATCATCTTCGATTCCAAATTGCCCTCTTTTTCTGCCATCACCATGGCCATGATCGCATTCATGCTCTCCTTGTCGTCAACGAAGTTTTTGCCCTTCTTCGCATTTCGCGGCTTCTGCACGCCGGCTGGTCGAATACCATTGAGCTGTGGTACTTTCAGGTCCTTTTCGGTGTATCGCATGTGGGGCGGCATCTTCTTCTTCTTGCTTTCTGTCACAGGTTTCGGCTTGTGCTGGGTGGGTGCCGGCTTTGGACCAGTCTTTTTCTTCAATTTGGACGAAGAGCCAGACTGAGATGGCTTGGTCGAGCGCTTGTTGGCGCCTTTGCTGGCGCCTGCCTTGGTTGAAGTCGCCATGCCGAGGAGGGGTATGTGTTGTGTGGAGGTACCTTACTGTCAGGACCGAAATGATTTCAGTGAAAGTTCACGGACGAAAGTTTGGGCAAGGTTGGCAAATTAGCGCGTGCAGCGGACCTGATTCCGCGCCAATGAACGCGTCGGGCAATCGCGACCTCACATCTCCGCCTTCGCTGAGGCTTCGGACGACATGGCAAACGAGAGATGGGAAATGGGAGCGTCAACGCGAGATAGAGGCAGCATAGCCTGAAAGGAAGGGACGACCGCCGCGATGCCTTACACAGGGCCGAACGGCTACCAGCCGTATGTGCCGCCGCCGAACTTGCAGCAATATGGCAGTCGCGGGATGCTGCAGCAGAATGGGCAGGCGCAGGCCTTCCAACGAACGGGGCAGGCACCCTACCCCCAGCAGCACGCGCACCAGGCTCCCGCTCATCATCTACCGGCCCATCCGTCGCAGCAGCAACAATACCGGCCGCCCTCGAACTTCTCCCAGACGGCCTACACCACGCCGCAGTTCTACGGCCAGCCCCAGCCGACGTCCTTCTATCAAACGCCGTCGCCATCCATTCAGTACCAGCAGCCTGTTCAGCAACCCTATCTCTCTCCGCCTGTTCAGAACGCGCCCATACAGGACTATCGCTCGTACTCTCCGGACCCTCTTCAAGGCTCATTTTCGCCGCAGCAGCAGTATCAAGCCCGACCTCAGCAACAAGCCCGCTACGGCACCTCGCAAACGGTACCGACTGCCTCACCTCAGCAGCAAAGCGCGCCGTCGCCTCAGTGGACCAACTACGCGAGGCCACATTCAGGACAGAACGTCACGTCCGCCGCACCTAGAGGCTCGCAGCATTCGCCGCAGCCACAGCAGCAACGCCCTTCATCGCAGCAGAGGCCCCAGCCTGATCTCGCGAGGTCGCATCCGGGCCAAGTCCGACAGTCATCGACGACAACTTCGCAGCGGCCTCCGTCTCAGCAACATGCTTCAGTGAACCAAGCTCGACATTCTTCCCAGCTGCAGCAGTCAACTCCTCCTTCTACCTCTCGACCAGGCTCGGGCAATTCTGCCCAAGCTCAACCACAGCAACCGTCAGCTCAGCAGCTCCCTCAAACTGTAAATCCGGCGAACTTGCAGGCACCTGTCCAACGCTACCAAGGCGCGAGTCCGGATGTAAGCCAGCAAAGAGTTGCGCACGTACAAGTTCCTGTTCATCGAGCCCAGCACTCCCCTGACGACGAAATGGCGCGATCATCGAAACGAAGAAAGTCCAATGATGGCCAGTCCGTGCCCGTGTGTGAGACTCCTGCGCAGCCACATCTTACGCCGCAAGTTAAGAAGCCAGTCGCTCCGTCCGTGAAGCCAGCTGCGGCTGCTTCTACTACGGCAAAGTCGACTTCAAAACAGACATCTCTTGACTACCAACCTGTCCTGCTTGCCCTGTCCGACGAGTACATCAAAGCAGCATATTCGATGACAGGAGCGTTGTCCACTGCCGAGGTGTCGGAGGAAGCGCTCGACACCTACCATGCCTTGCTATCGACGGGCATGGGATGTCTCGAAACAATCATCCGCAATTATCATGTCTCTGATCCTCGGAAGGAGGCTCGAATACGTCTGCGGCTGGCCAGCTTGCTCTATGAGGAGACTGACAATGACATGGAGACTGAGGAAATCCTCAGCAAAGGCATCACCATCTGCGAGAGAGCCCGATTGGTGGACTTGAAATACTCCATGCACCATCTCCTAGTCCGGGTCTGGTTCAAGGGTCAGAATGCCAGGGCAGCGATCAAGGCCGTGGAGAAGCTCATCGTGGACGTTGAGAAGTTGGGTTTGCTGCACTGGGTCTACGCTTTCCGCTTCTTGCGTGTGTCGATAGGCTTACAGGCAGAGGCTACGCATGCCGAGTACTCAGCACTGGTGAAGCATCTCCAAGCTATTCAGGATATGGGCTCCCGTAATTACCACGTCCCAGTGCAGCTTGTTGCAGCCACTCTAGAAGCGCTGGTGCATCTCCGTTCGCGTACGCCAGAGAGCGTGGATCTGGCACAGAGGGCAATGGCTGGAGCCAGAACTCATCAATTGAGCCAAGATATGGCCGCAATGCCGCAGATCAGAGCGCTTCTGGACTGCATCGACTTGGCCTGCAACCTTCAAAATTTCGAGCCTAACCAAGCAAGCACGAAGACTGAGATCATGCAGAGGACTCTCGACAGCTCGTCTCGTGACTCTACATGGTCTAAAGACGGCACTTGGCAGGTCCCTTTGTGTGGGCCGTCAACTACTTCTAGCGACATTGCCTCAGATACTGGCGGCTTGATGAAGCAGGATAGCAGTGGTGCCTATGTGCTCACCTTCAACTGGCTGACGCTGACCCAACTATACATCCTTGGCTTTCTGTTCAGCGGTCTTGCGACTCTTCACAAGAATGCCGGCAACGAGCACAAGGCAGAGGAATATTTCGGTGAAGGCATTAAGCTCAGCAATGCCCAGATAGAAGCAGTGCCGATGTCCATATCGGCCGCTTCCGCACAATACAATCAGCAGAGGTTGACCCGCATGATCTTGCGATTGTATGTCGTGTTCGGCAGATGCGGCCGAGCTGATTGGGCGGTTGCGCTGAAAGGCATTGGCAATATTCGTAAAGATGTCCGAGAGTTGGAATTTGATCTACCAGAGGAGATTGCGTGTCTGGTCACATACCTCGAGGGCGTCTGCAACCATGGTCTCGGAGACCTGGCAGGAGCGATGAAGATTTACCGCTCAGACGACCTTTCCCTAGGCAAACTCGGCGATTCGAGGCCAGTCACATCAACGACTAGTCCTATCAAAGTGCTTGCGGCCTTGAACAGCATTCCTATCATGCGCTTTAATGGCGACATCGAAGAATCTGAGCGTCTGGTTATGAAGATCCAAGACTTTTGTGTGACTAGCAAGAACGGAAACGGCAATGTGTACGGCAACAAGGCGCTCGAGTCAGCTCTGTTTGCTCTCAGAGCTACGGATCCTCTCGATTCGGTCATGGAGAACATCACCATCATCAAAACCAAGCAGTTCTTGCAGTCGGCTGTTCAGGCTGCTAAGAACGCGCTGAACAACCAATTGCTATGCCTGGTCATGAATTTGATGACGAACATGTTCTTTAAAAACATTGTTGGCGACCAGGCCGAGAAGTCGGTCAGAGCCGGACGATCGCTTGCGAAGAAGTCCTCCAATACGCTCTGGATTGCTGTGGCAGATCAGATGTACGCCGAGACACTTGAGCGGTGTGGAAAGCTTGAAGAAGCTGCTGCCGCTCGTCACTCCGCCCAAGAAGCCATGCATGCTTTACCAGATTCATTGAGGGCGGCCCTAGCAAGCAGCGGCATGGCGGGAAATGGATTTGCTCGTTTCTGAGGAGATTTGTGCCTGAGAAGAGAAGGATGCTTAACACCAGCATGTGCAGATCTGGCCTGATGGGTGCGTGCCATGTACATCACTATGCTGCTGACGACGGCACCCGCTGTGTTTTTGTTCTATGTAATTATTCATGAGTATAATGTGTACAATGACCATATCCTGACGCTCTTGGCTCCTCTCCCGCGTCATGTCGCATCTGCTTCCAGATGCTTGCAACATCCAATTCTTGACCCACGGTAATGCCATCTTCCGAGACAAGAAGCGCCTGGCGCAGACCTGAGGCACCAGATTTGTCTCTGACTGCTTGAACACCTCCGCGCAATTGCTGACATGTGATCGACTGCCTTCTGACTTGGACGATGGACTGATGTGTTACGAATCTCGCAGCCTCACTTGGGTTTCAACTAATCGTTTCGCGCTTTACATCGAATTGGAAAAGGAGTCGGGTAAAGCCATGACTAGACAAAGTCTCAGGGGGATCCTTTGTATGTCTTCAGACGATGTTTTTACTGGTCACTTGTGAAAGCAGCCAATGTTGTAAAAGACAAAACTGGATCAAGTCTGGTTTGCCCCTTAGCTTTGTCTTTGGCTTCTTCACACTTAAGAGCAGGCACATGTCCAACGATTCACCTACTTTCTACTTCCATTCTCGTCAGGACTCTGACTAACACTAGCGGCTATCACTATGGCATTCCAACAACAATTCTCCGACCGGCTCTTACAGCAAGTGAGTGAGGTCAACAACCGCAACCTCCACCTTGAATCCATGCTCGCGCAGAAAGACGACCAAATCGCCCACCTGCAACGCACGCTTGCCAACCAACGCAGCAGCAGCCCCAGCGTTCCTGGTGTCGGCATCCCGCCTCACGGCTACGAACTTCAACTCCACAAAGCCAACGAGCGCGCCGCGACCGCGGAAGAAACTCTCAAGAACTCCATTCGCAGTTTCGACAAGGAGTACAAAAGCTGGCAGAAGCAGATCAAAGCTCTGAAAGCTGAAGTCGCAGCCGCAGGCTCGAACGCAAGTGCTGGACGACCTGCTTCGGCGCCTCCTTTGTCGGTTGAGGGTGGGGCGAGAGTTGTGGCTCTTCAAAGTGAGCTGGCAAAGACGAAGAGCGAGTTGCAGAAGTTGAGGAGCGCGTATCAAGGGTTGCAGAGGCAGTTTCAGGCGGAGAAGAGGGAGAATGCGCGCTTGGCGAGGTTGCCGAAGATGGATCCCGGGAAGGGGAAGCAGTTTCAGCAGGATGATGATGAGGATGATGAGGAGCCGAATGCGCCGTGGATTAAGCAGGAGCCTGGCACTGGAAGGGGGGAGGCTGATGTTGAGGTGAGCGTGATATCGCCACCGCGGGCAGATCAAGGGTTTCCAGCGCCTCAGTCCACCCAACAGGAGACGTCGCCTTCTTCAAGACGAGCTTCGGGGTCATCGAACACCGGTGCCAGAAGAATGTCAGGCCGAGGCAGCATCGGTGCGAATCAACACCTTCAGCCAAGCCCGTCTCCAAAGCCACCCGAAAGACACTCCTTCGCGGGTACCACCCACCGAGAAGCCAGCAAAAAGCGTCGCCGCAGCAGCAACAACTCAGACACCAACGACTCATCGTCGGACTCCGATACCTTGTTCGTCTCAACATCTTCTCGCAAACGTACCCGCCGATCTCGCACTGGTAGCGCTTGTCACGAAAGTGCCAACCGTTCTTCGCAAGACCGCCACATCCATCGAGGACCAGACGAGAGCGGCCAAGAAGCCTAGCATGAGCAGGAGCGATGAAGGAATGAGAGCATTCGTGCTTCTGCATGTTCGTAAAAAGTGGTATCAAGCAGCATCAGAATACCTTGCCCAATTCAAAATACATCCACACCTTCGCCTTCGATCCTGGCCTAAAACTCCTCTTGCTCACGGAAGAACATCGTAAAGCTGATAATAGTCCCGTATATCAGCAGTCCGCCAACAATACTCATCACCATCGCAGGGATGACGATCTGATCGCAGTGTGCCAATACCACCGGTAGAGCTAGAACAAATACCATCGTCAGCTTTGTACCATCTTCATTCTTTTTTGTCTCACTACGTACCTATTCCCATCACGACCAAGAACCCCGTTATGAATCTTCCCAACTCGACGATGCTATTGCTCCCGCTGTCCATGAAATCATCGTGCGACTGCGCTTTCCCGCAGATCCAATTCGGCACCGGTGCGATTACGTAGGTTGCGACGACGAGGAGGGTGAGGTAGTTTTTGAAGAGGGCGGCGGAGAGGATGACGAGGAGGAAGCCGATTGCGAGGATCTGTTCATTGAGAAAGAGATTAGAGGATTGGATTTGGGAGAGAAGTGGTGGGCTGCCTTACGAAGGAGAGGACGATGATGGTTTTGAGGCCGGCCATTCTGGCGGACTGAAGCTGGAGATGTGGAGGGCCAGAGAAGGAGGAAGGTATTGTTGAGGCAATATATTTGGCGTTGATATTGCGGGAGTTGAAGGTGTTGAAGAAGTTGGTGGAGGACAAGGTAATGCAATGTGAAGGTCGAGCTCGATGCGCCTGCCGCCGGGTGATGTGACGTTGGAGCTCACTGTCGCGTGCGGGCTGCTTCCGAGCGGGATGAGCCGCACAGCTGTCCTGGACGCGCAGTTGGATCGCGGCCTAACTTCAGATGCCGTCGTCTCTCTGGAGCATCTAAAGCATCTACCAACACCAACACCATCACCACCGCACTTGCCATCCACCATCACCACTTCCTCCTCTCCCTCTGGACACACGTCTTGAATTGCGAATAGACCACAGAAGGACCCGTCAAGATGTTCAGAAACAATTACGACAACGACTCGGTCACCTTGTGAGCTCCATCTCGATGATCCGTTTGCTGGACCATATCTAACAATCCCACAGCTCCCCCCAAGGCCGCATCTTTCAAGTCGAATACGCACAAGAAGCCGTCAAGCAGGGTTCAGTAGTCGTCGGCATCGTCAGCAAAACACATGCCGTCCTCGCCGCTCTGAAGGTACCGCCGCACACAACCCCATCCAAACAGCAACACTCCCAGCTAACGACGATACCTCTTTCCAGCGAAACGCAGAAGAACTCTCCTCTTACCAACGCAAAATCATCCCCATCGACACACACTACGGCGTCGCCCTCGCCGGCCTCGCCTCCGACGCCCGCGTCCTCTCCAACTTCATGAAACAGCAGTCCCTCGCCTCGCGCCTGACCTACGACCGCCCCATCTTGCTCTCCGAAATCACCTCCCGCATCGGCGACCGCGCGCAGACCAACACGCAGCAGTACGGCAAGCGGCCCTACGGCGTCGGCCTGCTGATCGCCGGCGTCGACGCCAAGGGCCCGCACCTCTTCGAATTCCAGCCCAGCGGCGTGACGCAGGAGATGGTCGCGTGCGGAATCGGCGCTCGCTCCCAGATGGCGCGAACCTACCTCGAGCGCAACCTGGATAACTTCGAGTCGAGCAATCGCGAAGAGCTGATTAAGCATGCGTTGCGGGCGTTGAAGGATAGCTTGAGTCAGGATAAGGAGTTGACGGTGGACAACACGAGTTTGGGCGTTGCGGGTGTGGAAGAGAATTTCAAGCTGTATGAGGGGCAGGAGATTGCGAGCTGGTTGGAGACGACGTTTGAGAATAAGCCGGAGGGTACGGAGAGCATGGAGGTCGATTCATAGACGATGATGGGTCTGTCTTTCGACGTGCGATTGCGTGATGCATCGTTTCTGAAGGAGGGATAACGGCATCACTTGGACGCACGCTGATCTTCTTGAGTTTGACTCAGACGACGATGAGGCCAAGCGCAAGGTACGATGGCTTCGGTGGCGGCCTAAAGATGGAGGCCAGCGCTTATGATGCCGTATCTACATAGACAAAACCGCGACGAGGCTTGTAGCACGAGTTGCAAAATGTAACAATATACGAAAGGACTTCACAACCAAGCAAGATTGGGCTTTGACAAGAGGCTCCTTTCACAAGGCTCGAGACTCAGTAGCTCAGAATGCTGGTGCTGTTCCAACAACGATCGCGCACGGAATTCGTAAGCTCACATCTTCATGCTCGCATTATCTATACCATGCTCATCATCACTCATATCATCATTGCATTATCGCCCCCGGTCCCGTCACGACTTCGCCTTTACTTCTTCTCCCTCTCGCTGCTCCTCGACCTGTCACCTTCCTACTCAAGCCCGACTCGAACTCCTACTCCCCCTTCCTCGCCCCTGCTTACTCAACCTCCTCCTCCCATCGGGCCCAACAGAAGTTTTCCTTCTCCTCCCACGATCCTCGGATCCTCTCGTCGGCATCCGCACTTTGACCTCATTGCGGGATCCCGCGGTTGAAGGGCCGTCGTCGGCTGCCAGGCGGGTGAAAGACTTGCGTGCGAGGGGGCTGCGGCCGCTGCGGAGAGCGCTGCTTTGGTCGCCGCCGTGGTGGAATCGTGTGGGAGGGGATTGAAGGGTGGGTTCAAGGGCGGTGAGGTTGTTTGTATTGCTATGTGGGACGGATTCGTGGTCTGTTGGACGTGTTGGAGCGCGCACGCTAGGTGCTGCGACTGTTGCGAGGGTGTGGCGCTTGGTACCTTCCATGGAAGCGCGGTTTGGGACGACGAAGTGCATGTCGACAGAGGAATCCGATCCGTCGCTGCGGTCAGACATTGCGGATTGCTGACGAGCGTGAGTAGGTCTCGGCTGCTGGCTACTACTCGCGGCTGGCGTGGGAAGAAGCTGTTCTTGAACCCATCCGGACTCGAATCTCGCTCCACCAGGACCGTCCTGACCAAGTTGAGCAGCATGGTCAGCTCTAGCCTGCTCTGAGGCAACAAAGCTTTCGACCCTTCGAGGCGTATGGATAGAGTGATCAGAGCTGAGGAAAGTCTCCGTACTCTCTCTTCTCGGCCCCTTGTTGTAGAACGCCATCTCGACGTCTTCAATCTCGCGAGGAACCATGTTGGCTCGAAGAGCGCCGGAGTCGTTGCCCTGCATGTAGTAGCCTCCCGCGATTTGTTCTGCCGGCGCGAAACGTCCTTCCAGCCGACTCGAGGGCTGCAGCGGGGTGCGGACGGACTTCTTCCTTCCCAGCTGCTCAATAGCAGGGAGAAAGGTTTCGGGAGCGATGTTGAGGTCGTCTCCCCGAGCCTTGGCTTCTTCAACAGCTTGCTCGGGTGAAGTTGTCGCATCCGCTTTGCTTGCATCCGCCCGCGGCCCTCCCCATGTTCTCTGGCCACAAGTGAAAATGCCATGAACCATGTATAGCCAGTTGAGAAAGGGATTCAGGACGAACATGAGCGGGTACAGCGTAATCTTGAACCGCCACAGCACGCCGCTAAAGTACAGCATCAGCACCCAGTTGAGTCCAAGAGACACCGCGATGAAGCCGACGGGTAGGTTCTGGACCTTTTGGGACGTTGTGACCAGTGAGATGACCATGATGAAGAACAGCAGAGCTGTTGTTCGGATGTTGTTCTGCATGAGCCGCAAAATAAGGAGAAGCGGATAGCGCCACCACAGTCGGATGTCCGTCAGCATGCACACTTCGTTGGTAATGTATCCAAGGAACCAGCGACGTCGTTGCTTCAGCAGACTCTTCCATGTCTGCACGGCCTCGGTTTTGCAAAATGCACTGGTGCACATGCCAATTTGATAACGCTTCTGAGCTCCAATCATGAACAGATGCGTGAGCCAGCGATCTTCGCCCAGATGGCATTTGCCGTAATCGAACATGTCTTCGCAGTTCTCTGCTTTGGCCGCAAAGTAATACTTGGCCATGTTTCGGAAGGCAGAGAAGCGGAGCATGGTGAGAGCGCCAGGAAGGCATGTGACTGCACCACAGGCAGACTCCACTGTGCGCTCGAAAAGCTGTCCGTGTATGTACTCCATGTCTTGTAGGATGGTGATCAAAGAGTTCTTCTCGGTTGTCGAGGTGATGACGCCAGTCATTGCTAAGACGTTCTGCTCGCTACCAGGCTTCAACTCCATTTCGTACATGAAGTTCTTGACACAGTTCTTGTCCAGGATGCAGTCCGAGTCAATGAAGAGCAAGAACAGGTCGTCATTGCGGCGCAGGTACTCGGCATATACTTTGTCAATGAGTCGGAATGTGTGCTTCTGACACTTCCGTTTCCCACCATGAGGAAAGCGAGAGACCGTGATCCGGCATTGACGATACACCACATCGATGCTCTTCGGATAAGCTTCCAGTGTTACGGGCACTCCTAGCTCTCCCAGCGTGCTGAGGTACAGCTCGTTCTCCTCGTCTCCATCAAAAGACAGAAAGACATGCAGGCAGGAAGGCGGATAGTCGGCGTCCACGACAGAATCGATTGTGCGTAGCAGGATCTTGGGCTCCTCATTGTAGCAGGGCATGATAATGACGACCTTCGGCGCCGAGTAGTCATCCAGAGTGCGCTTGATTTGAGCGCTTCTACCAACATTGCGTGTCACCAGTTGGTAGACGCAAAGTAGCCATGGTATGATCAGGAGGCCCGCAAAGGTGTACTAGTAGAAATGTCAGCAATCAAGCGAGAATTGCCCATGCTAGACTCACAAAAGCAAACCACTGCAATATATCCACCAACTTTCCAGGAAAGTACTGAACCACTTGCGAAGGCAGTGGAAGAGTGACAACCATAATCGGCAGGAAAACGCAGCGCATGAGCATGGAAAAGACCATGTTCAACACGCACAGAATCCGCACACTCCATTTATGCTCGACATCCGCTTTCCGGAAGACTTGCACGAAGCAGTATTGGAAAGCGACCAGGAATAGGATCCATTCGAGGAAAGCAGCCAGCATGATCGGCGCGATGATGGCGACGTAGATGATATCTTGAGCCGGCCAAGGAGCTGTGATCGAGGGAACGCCATTGTTGGTGTCTCGAGGCTGGAGCATCGTAGAAAGTAGCTTGTTGTAGGAGGTAGGGTTCCTGCCGCATGCATCGGAGAAATCGAGGGAGAAGTGCAGCGCCTATTTCGTTAGCAGTATCAGTCGTGAATAGAACAAGTGAGTGTGCGCCAGGTGAAAATAGCAACATCACAACCTGCCTTGGAGACTTCCCAACAACTTTCCTGTTTAGCGGTCTGCGAGTCTGCAACTCGCAAGACGTACCTCGTACAAGACGGAGGGAAAAAATAATTCGAGCTCCAGCGCAGTGGCGCGTGGCTGCTAGTCTGTGTTACCAGACAAGCAAGCCAGAGCGAGACGGCGGTTTGGAAACACGTGGTACCGCGCGCTCATCAATATGCACGCTCGATGTAGTCGCTGGCTGAGAATGCTGGATTTTCCTAAGCAGACACTGTAGTCGAAAGATTGACCGTTTGTTTTGCGGGTGTCCACGTGTTGCAGGGCACGAAGTGCGGTCCCGTTAATGCAGCGCCTTCCTCTTCACAGAATTCGCGGACAGACGTGACCTTCGGGACACGTGACGCAGGTGGACAGACACGAAAGCATTGGGCCTGACGACGACCACGCGTGCGGTGATCATATTGTACAGCTCAGGTGTGATGTGCTGCAGACAAAAGTGTTGTCGTCTTGTGAAAGTCGAGCTTGACGTTGGACTAGCGCGTCTTGGCCCGCCGCAGTCGACGCAGGACCGATGCGACAACCCCTGCAACAGCAAGTGGTGGAATGCGAAGAATTCTATTCTGGGCAAGAAATGTTCCGACATCCGGGTCTCTTGCAGCAGAACCATGAATGTGAGGCGCGGATAGGAGGCAATGATTGAATAGGTGGCGTTTTCATTAGACGGGCATACGCTTGGGGACGACTTATCATATCCCTTATGACCCGCGTCCATACCCAACGACAAGCAATGCTCTGGACCAGTCCGCATTTCAAGTTCCCCGATTCTCCTCCCCCCTCTTCTTCCCTCGAGTCCTCTCCGACCACGCAGAAGCCGACCATAAGAACCGTTTCACGATGTCGAGAAGGGAAGCTGCGCAACGCCACGCTAAAAGACCAGCTTTTCTGTCTCTCCCCGTTTGCTCTCAATCCATACCAAGTATCATGTCCTCCCAATGTCCTCCTGCGATCCAACCCGTACTCCTCTGCCGCATTCGAGCTGCGCTCTTGAGCGCCGCATAACGCCTTGTCCGGGAAATCACAAAACAAATGCCGGGGAAGAAATGGCCCCAGAATGTCGAATAGATGGTGCCCACATTTCCGAGGGGGTGTGTACCCTTTCCGCTATAATATTCCCGAGTCTTTCAGCGCATTTTGTAGTATCGTCTCCTTCACGGCAGCAAAGACTAATCGGATGTTGGATGTGTCGGTGGCTTGAGTGAGGCTGGAAAAGGTCAGCGATACATCACAGCAAATCAACGGGAAGTTAATCGTACTGAGGATAAAGATTCAAGTGCGCTCGGTTTACCTGATTGAACCTCCACAGGAGATACTTGGCGGCTCGATTGACGTCGTTACCGCCTGAATAGTCCGGGAAGTAATTTCCAAGGGGCGATTTCGCAAGCTTGGCCCGGAATAGATCGACCTTGTTCAGAAACAGGATAATGGAAGTCCGCATGAACCATCGTGAGTTGACCACCGAGTCAAACAGCACCAGTGATTCCATCATGCGATTCTGCTAAAGTCAGCCAAGCTCACCCAATGATACTATTCTGGCGCAACTTGCCTGGCTGCTCTCCTCCAACAACACCTGGTCGTACTCGCTAAGTGCGACGCAGAAGATGATAGAGGTCACATTCTCGAAGCAGTGAATCCACTTCTTCCGCTCGCTTCTTTGGCCGCCCACATCAAACATATGAATACTGAGCTGGCCCATTTGGAATCGCGTCTCGTATATACCGGTCGTCTTTGTTCGTGCTCGTAGCACGTCTGCCTCGGTGGGAATGTATTCAGGCGCCGCTATTCGTGTGACCTCCTCAAAGAAGCTGATATATGTGTTAGCCGACTGGAATGGAATATTAGTGCGACTGCCAACGTACTATGGCGCCGAGTCCATCAGATAGAACTCATTTGCATGATCAAAGACTTTTGGTATGCATGGATCGTGCCAGATGCTTGCTATAGCATCTCCAACCTTCGGGTCCAGTGCCTGTTGCGGATCTGGGTCGACAGTGTATTCCATTATGAAGTCGCACAGGTTCCTGTTGTCCTGGTTCTCGGCCTCAATCTCAAACTGCCGCATGGCTCCGATGAGGGCCTTGGCGCAGTCTATTAGGTTCTTGTAGATGGTATGCCGGTACAGCGCCAGCTCGTCGACGCTGTATCCATTCTGATGTATAATCTTCATCTGCTTCACGATCGTGCTCTTTCCACTCTCCCCAGAGCCTACACATGAATGTTAGTACATGCCGTTCCATGTCCGCGCACAATGCAAGCGCCCAAGTTGTGCATACCCAGCAGTAATATCTTGCATTCTCGCCGCAGCTTCTTCGAGTCCTCCTCCAGACCTCGGTCAATCATCTGACTCCTCTTCTTCTGGTCGCCCTCCTCATTGTTGCTGCTGCTCATGCACGCGCCCATCCTGCTCCCACGAGCTCAGGCGGCCGTGCTTGTGGCTCCAAACCGCTTCCTCTCGTGGGCTCGGCCACGGTCGCAGCAATCAGTCGATGCGCAGGTCGGGACTCGGACGGCGTCTGCGAGTAGGATACGGCGCGTCGGGAGGAGAGGATGATCGCAGAGGTGGTCGAGTGCGCGGAATGCTGCAGAGCGGCGGCTCGTGGCTTTGTTGCCGGGCCTTTTGTGTCGCGCCGGGCCACTGGATTGGGAATGGAGCGCCAAGCGAGCTTCACGAAGCTGCAATGGGTATCGACGGCGAAGCGCCGAGCGGCGAAGGGCAGCGAAGGGGTGATCGGGTATGGGATGGAACGGTGTTGCGGTCGAGTGCGGTGTGTTGCAGCTGGCGAGAGGTGGCCGGTGCAGTGACGACGGTATGGTTTGGCTCAATTACGCTAGGACCGTTACGCTAGCACGTCTGTCGCTGGCCTGTTCGGTATCGGCATGAGAAACACAGCGTCTCGGGGACTCAGAATGACGGGTGACGATTGTGTTGGAACGAGCAAAGGCAGAGGGAAAGATGGCAGGAGGTGCAGCCAAGGACGGCGAGTTCAACCGGGGCGGCTGGTCGATAGTGGGCAAGCGGGCGGTGGTGGTGTTCACTCGCACTGGACTGCGAATGATGAAACCAAAGCAGCTGGAATGCTGCCGTATGTGCCGTATGCCTGTGCGTCGACGACGGGCGTGGAGAAGAAGCGGAGTAGAGTGGGCTAGCCTGCTTACAAAACCTGCCAATAATTCCTTCTCGCCAGAATCGGATGTAGATATTGTGCAAGATCTCCTCCAACTGCTGCTCCCTCGACACCGACTTCACCTCGTCTGAATCTCCCTGCCGTTTACCGTCCGCGGAGCACGTACAGTATACCTATCTCGCATGCGCCTGCAGCTGCTGGTCGATCGTACGACGTAAGCACCGAACGCGCTCGCCCTTTCTCGCGCCGACCAGACACGCTCTTGGTCGCGGCGTTGCTATTTTCACGTCGGCAAGCCGATACTTCACCCCAGGTACATGTACATGTACTCACGGAACCATCGCGGAGCGACATCAGCGCTCAGCCTGCTCGCCAACTCCCGCTGCCTCTACATATTCCTCCATTGCGCCGTCTGAGAAACGGCCAGTCTCCTTGGGGTCTTTTTCAGTCGTGCTCCGGCATACAACCGGCAGTGTACAGGTACCACAGGCCTCCTTGGAAAATCATACATTCGACCGTCACGCTCTGTTGAAGCATAATCTGTGACTTCACGCTGTGACTCGGGAGATTTGTAGGCAGAATGCGGATGAATGCGACTGTCATGACCATCAGCCGCTGAGGATGCTCGCAGCAATGGAGCCATCAGCCAATGCAAGTACTTGAATCAGCTTCAAGGCGGTGACATGGCGGCCGATAGGCGTCTGCTTTCCTGAAGTGCATGCATCGGCGAGGGTTGTTTGACATGCTTGCGCGCGAGGTTTGCAAACTTCTTGTCTCACGCCTTTGGCCGGTCATGTCTCGCGTGCTTGACACGGTAAGTCTCGACACTGAACGGCCCGTGGCTTGAGAAGGTTCAGGGCCATCTCAGGATGGCCACTCTCGAACTGGCTGGCGAGAATGAGGACAGACGCATTGGGATGTGCGTCCGGGATCCGGCCCTCCCGGTCTTCAACGTGGAGTGCTCGTTCTCTTCCACGTGCCGGTAGCCTCCAGGAACGCGAAGGTGAAGTACTTAGGGTCTGAAGGTGAAGAAGTCTTTGCCGAGATAGGCGGCAGCATGTGGTAGAACACCTGCTAATTCTGTGGTCGGGCTGCGCTTCGGCTGACAACCAGCCCAGCGTTTCGCGATCAGAGCGGACACATGAAAGACAGCTCTGTGAGGTTCAGAATGACATCACGGGTGGTTGATGGAAATCAAATCGCCGGACTAGACAGAGAAAGATCCATGTGAGACGCGAATGGCGCTGGCCGGCGTGACTGTGCGCGGTGAGCGCCATTGGGCACAGCAGCGGCGGACGTCTCTCCGAAGCGCAGTGCCGCATTTGAGCCAGAGAGCCGAGTTGCGAGCGACTGCCAGCAGCATGCGGGTGCGTGTGTCGCCTCGATCGAGCGATGCTCTAGCGGGCGAGGTCGTCGAAGAAAGCACTGCAACACTGGTCCTCTCTGCAGCAGCGTGGGGCGACGTCGATTTTCTTCAAGACGGAACGCCCCTCCACTACCAACTCTGACTGTTTGTCTCCTTTTCTGCCCCTCCTCACCACCGTCTCGTCGAGTCTCACGTCCGTCTTCTGTGTCTCTGCCAAACTCGCTCGTAACCGCGACACTCGACCGCACTGATTGGACACGCTCCCACTTCCGTTCCGCCTGCGGACCGACACCGATCGACCAAACGTTGCTAGAGCCGATCCAGCGTTCTGAAGCGAGGTCCAGTTGGTTTCTTCAACCCAACATCACGCCCTCCCAGCCCACTCTTTCGACCTCCGACATAGCGAACTTTTCCCCGCGGCTTCTGCACACTCGAGCGCGTGAAGAGCGGCAGGTGCATGTGTGTTTGCGCTGCGTTGGCAATCCACAGACCTTTCCTTTGGCACACCGATCCGTGAACGTCGGAACGCCCGCCTGCCCCACTCGCGGCACGACCTGACACTTGCCTCTGCTCGCCCGCGACAGCAGCAAACCTACGACCGCCCACCACATCCTTCTCTCACCCTTCGAGCATCACCCACCCAATCGACCGCCGCTTGTGCGCATCAACACCGTCACCATGGCCGAGTTCGTGCGTGCGCAGATCTTCGGCACCACCTTCGAAATCACCAGCAGGTTCGTGGCGACCAGCCCTGGCGCGCAGGGGACGCGGATACCCGGCTGCGAGCGCAGACAGCAATAGACGGAGGATAAACGGACTAATTGATGCGCAGATACACCGATCTGCAGCCTGTGGGCATGGGTGCTTTCGGATTGGTCTGGTGCGTACAGTGGAGGGCCCAAAACATGCACAAACAACAGCTCATGGAGGATACAGTTCGGCCAAGGACCAGCTCACCGGGCAGGCCGTGGCCGTCAAGAAGATTATGAAGCCCTTTTCCACCCCGGTGCTCTCCAAGCGAACATACCGTGAGCTGAAGCTCCTGAAGCACTTGAAGCACGAGAACGTAAGGCGCACACGCCCCTCAGCCGTTCAAGGAGCAGTGCCGCTAACCCACGGCAGGTCATCTCCCTCAGCGACATCTTCATTTCTCCTCTCGAGGATATGTACGTCGGTGAGTGCACTCCGCCTTCAAACTTGGCTTATTTTGTTCTCACAGCTATTTTGTGACCGAATTGCTCGGAACCGATCTGCACCGACTCCTCACCTCGAGACCGCTTGAGAAGCAGTTTATCCAGTACTTCCTCTACCAGATCCTGGTATGTACGCGAATATTTGGAGACCTGCTTCATATGCTGATTCTTGGAAGCGCGGCCTGAAATACGTCCACTCTGCCGGTGTCGTGCACCGTGACCTCAAGCCCTCGAATATCCTCGTCAACGAAAACTGCGATCTCAAGATCTGTGACTTCGGACTGGCACGTATCCAGGACCCACAAATGACTGGCTACGTCTCAACACGATACTACAGAGCGCCAGAGATCATGCTCACTTGGCAAAAGTACGACGTAGAGGTGGACATTTGGAGTGCAGGCTGCATCTTCGCTGAGATGCTTGAGGGCAAGCCATTGTTCCCGGGCAAGGATCACGTCAACCAGTTCTCTATCATCACAGAACTCCTGGGTACTCCGCCAGATGATGTTATCTCCACCATCTGCAGCGAGAACGTAAGTTTGCATTCCAATCTGGGCAAAGTGGTGGAACGGCTGCTCACGGATTCCACTTCAGACCCTTAGATTCGTGCAATCTCTGCCAAAGAGGGAGCGCCAGCCTCTGAAGAACAAGTTCAAGAACGCAGATCCACAGGGTGAGCACACAAGATTCCTGAAGATGGATGATTCACTGACACAACGCAGCAATCGAGCTCCTCGAGCGCATGCTTGTCTTCGACCCGCGGAAACGTGTGAAGGCCGGCGAAGCTCTTGCAGACCCTTACCTTGCACCATACCACGATCCCACCGATGAGCCAGAGGCCGAAGAAAAGTTCGACTGGTCGTTTAACGATGCTGACCTACCCGTCGACACTTGGAAAATCATGATGTAAGTGTCACTCCAACACGCACTGTAACATTGCTGACGAGCCATCAAGGTACTCTGAGATTCTCGACTATCACAACGTCGACTCGAACAACGAAGCTGCTGCCGCAGAGAACGGGGCCGCGCAATGATCGGTATACCCATTTGAAGGGCCAGGATTTGCGCCGGAGCCTGGAGTTGGCGGAATAAGAGAATCTTCATCATCCCAGCTGGTAGTTCCAGAGGTCAGGCGGCACAGGTATCTACATGGCAGGTACAGGAGTACACGAGTGCTGCAGGAATGCAATATTTGATGAATTGGATGCTGGGCGGGCGAGAAGCATGAGGTGTTTTATGACGATACGGGCTGGGAATCCATTTGAGCTAGCCGTGCAGGCAGCCTGAACCTAGAGTCGATAATGAGATACCGTAGCAATTCCGCAGCATTCGAATGCGAATGACCCAAAAGTTGCTGAAGTCGTAGCATCCTCCGTCATCTCATGCGAGAAGGAGTAAGGTAGGTCTACCTTGGCGCGGGCCGTGCTTGAGCCGATCCTCGGCTCATACGATGCGGGTTCCTCCCGCTCCATGACCTCTGGAAACATCGCAGTCGCAACATCCTACTTCGCTCCTCACCCCAAATCTCTGCCGCAAACATGGTCGCTGCAGTGAGGTCTGGACTGCTGCGACAGGCGGCATCATGCCTTCGCCAAAACCGAGCATTACCCGCTCGCCCGATATCCCACGATGCGCTTCGAAGACTGGCCTCCACGCTTGCCGTACTGGAGCAAAGAGAAGGCAAACTCAACGTGGGCTCACTGGCATCCGTATCAGCAGCACAAAAGCTAGGCGGTAGCATACACGGATTCGTCGCGGGCTCAAATATCAAGGCTGTGGCGGAGGAGGCAGCGAAGGTGGAAGGCTTGGAGAAGGTCATCTTCGTCGAGAATGGAGCGTACGACAAGGGTCTTCCGGAGAACTACGCACCTCTTTTGGTGGAGAACATCAAGAAAGGAGGATATACACACGTCATGGCGGGACACTCGGCGTTTGGAAAGAATCTCATGCCCCGCGTGGCGGCGTTGATGGATGTGCAGCAGATTTCGGATATTACTGGAGTCGAGGGAGAGGATACATTTGTGCGACCCATTTACGCTGGGAACGCGATCTTGACTGTCCAGAGCGAGGACAGCCCTAAGGTTGTTACCATCCGAGCAACCGCATTCCCTGCTGGAGTTACAGAGGGTGGCTCGGCAAGCACCGAGGAGGGTGTTGACCCCAAGGCCGAGTGCCCAACCGAGTGGGTGAGCGAGGATCTGGCAAAGAGCGACAGGCCAGATCTCGCCACGGCAGAGAAGGTCGTCTCCGGAGGACGAGGATTAAAGTCCAAAGAGGAATTCGACAAGCTGATGCCACCACTTGCTGATGCGCTCGGCGCTGCCATTGGAGCTAGCCGTGCTGCTGTTGACTCTGGATTCGCCGATAACAGCTTGCAGGTCGGCCAGACTGGAAAGAACGTCGCACCACAACTTTATCTTTGCGCTGGTATCTCAGGAGCCATTCAACATTTGGCTGGTATGAAGGATTCAAAGGTCATTGCAGCTATTAACAAGGACCCCGATGCGCCAATCTTCCAAGTAGCGGACGTCGGTCTTGTTGGAGATCTATTTGAGAAGGTCCCTGAGCTCACAGAGAAGCTCAAGAGCGCCTAAGCGGTTTGACAGAAGAGCGATGAGTGACATGTACAGCTTGAAGGCGTTATGGAGCGTAGATAGCTCGGAGCAGGGAACTTCGAATCTAGCGGCAATCATGTTGACGTGCGATGTACTCATGCCCCTCTTCTTCAGATTCACTTCAGCGCAGCCTCATACTAGGCCGCAAAATGCAGTGTCTTGTCTTATGGACAGCGGTAATGTCTGAGGTGATGCATAAAAGTGCAGCGATAATAGCGCGATCTCGAAGCGGAAAGCGCTAGACCGGAAGCGTCCTGCCCTGCACCTTCTCTATGGGACTAAACATTTTACACGTGCAACTCGATCTGTATGCGTTGGCGCGCATATTACATTCACTTGTCCAGACATTGCGCCGCAGCACCTCCACCGAGCATCTCCACGCATGGGATACTCGACATCGACTACCATGAAAGCATTGGCCGAGAGTTGATCGCTTTCCTCTCCTCCGAACTTCCTCCAATACATCCATCCTCCTCCTCCCACCACGACGAACGTCTCACGCCATGAGTTCCTCCTTCCAGCCCCTCGTCTGCGTCGTCGACTTTAACCACCACCGCGGCCCCGAAATCGAACACTGGATCGGCGCTGCCGAAGGCAGTGACCCCACGGCCGAGAATGACTGGCATCTGATCCCGTATATGGCCCTGCCAGACGGCGCCCACCAAAGTGAAGAAGAATTCAGCTACTTCAGCCTAGTCCATAAGGGTGCGCGCGCTGGACAAGATGTTCAGCCGTCCTCGGTGTTTGGAATCTCGTGCATGCACCAGATTGACAGCGCTGAGCTTTTGTTCCGGCCAGAAGAGGTGACGCGCAGCGCGGTGCAGAAGGCTGTTGTCGCGATAACGGATAAGCCGCAGGGCTTTTCTGCTTTGAGGGAGAAGCTGAGTGCGGTGACGAGTGCGTGGTTTGCGCAGAGGGATTTTCGGGATACGGAGATTTTGCAGGTGGGTTAGTGGTTCCGAGGGGGAGTTGAGGGTCATTGAGAGAGGAACAGGACAAGCTGACTTTGGGGAACAGCGCTTTCAGGAGAGTCTGGCGAGGGAAGGGGCTGGCCATGAGGATGAGAGGGATCAGTATTTCGGTCTCAGTCTGAGAGAATTGTTGCATACGTTTCGGTGGCAGATACTGGTGCTGTTGAAGTGCATGCTGCTGCAGCGGAAGGTAAGATGGAAGAGCAGGTGGTCGTGTCGAGGAAGCTGACAATGCTAGATCCTCTTCTTTGGGTCTCACTGTGAACGAATATGCCAGATACAGTTCGCGCTGATCTCGCTCATTCCTGGGCTTGTTCGCAGCCTCCGCGATTGTGCGGACCCACAGATGAACTTATACGCGGAAACGCTTCGACAGTCAGACTCTGTGCGGACTAGCGACAGGACATCGTTGCTCGCCTATATTGGCTTGCCGCTCCAGTTGTTCGGAAAGGGGTCGATGTTTGGTCCATACACTCCGTTGCAACAATTGGACACGATAACAGACCAAGAGACGAAGAGCTACGTGCTTGGCAGCACCAACAGCCTTTTGCTTCAGCAGAAGGAGAAGTATTGTGATTTACTGGTCAACTTGGACGAAGACACAATTACCATCCTTTCGCCGAACCTCAAGCCAGCGCTGGCACTGTCAGTTGCAGACCGAAGGTGGATCGACTTCCTAACACAAGCAGTAAACGATACTTGGGACGATAGCGATCCTTCGCGGCCGAGCACTCATGGGTACGCGGGGAGCGAAGAGTTCATTCGCCTTCAATTCGAGGAGTATCTGATTGCTCTCCTGTCAGCGACCAAGTACCATCAATACCTAGCCCAGCACAAGGATGGCGATCCGAAGGCACTTCTCGCAGATGTGGAGGGCGACCCTGCCTCGGAGTTCTCACTCACATTTGTCGAAGCATGGCAGCAATCAGAGAACTACAAGCTTTGGAACAGAACGACCGACAGCCAATTGTTTGACATTGTAGAGCCTCGGCATCCATGTGCAGGCGGGCTGACCATCGAAGACGTGCAGAGACGGCTTGCTGCACAGGTGTCAGAGCTGCACCTCGACGAGCGATTCAGTCAGACCCGCGAAGTCGTCGGCAAGCGGCTCGCTGATGGTCGTGTTCAGGTCACGTCTGCGTTCAACAAGGTTTGGGCAGACATTGAAACCATGCGCGAGGCACAGCGGAAGCGCTCTGAAGAGTCCCGCGCCGCTAATGCTGCTTCCGCTTCTGCTTCCGCTGCGACTCCTTCTGAGAAGGCACGATTCCAAAAACCTGATTTCACGAATGCGCAGGCTAGCGTCGCGGCGGCGAGTTCACGAGCTGGCGCGTACCTCAGCTCTTGGGGTTCATGGGCTGCTGAGAAGAGGAAGAGTGGATGGGGCCGCAGCGTGTCTGGCGGTAACGCTACTGCTGCGACTACTGCGTCCAGCGGCACAGAAGAGTCCGCTGCTGGAGACCGACCCAAGGTGACGACTGTCAGTGAATTGAATCGTTCTATGTCGACGAAAGTCGCGAATGGTGCTGATAAGGAGAAGAAGCAGGGTGAGAGTTCGTCATAGCGCTTCTTGCTTGTGAGCGTTCTATTGCATGTTGGATAACAAATGGCTTGCATAAGCCTCTCACGAAGACGTTGTTCTCTTCACAGATTCGTCGGATTCTTGAGCTTGAACTTGCTGAAACGAGCCGAACGACATGAAGGATTGATTGACGGACGGCCAGAACATCGCACTACATCGCTGTGGACAGATAGTATTTGGAAGCAATTCAGCTCTGCATTGGAGACTGCAGGATGCGTATCACGCTGATGAGGTTGGAAGAAGGGTCTCTGGGATCGGCATCATGGCACGCATATACCCAATTAAGGAAGAAATGTGCAAAAGCTTTCGAGATGCGCCGGTGATGGAGTGAAGTCGACCATGAATCGTTGCTGGAAGCCGGCGCTCTCGTTGAAAAACTGTCGGTGACGTGCAGCGGCAAGCAGCAAGTGCAACAATACCCGGTGCGTGGGAAATGCAGGGTACCTGTACATCTGTACATCTCCTACCGTTTTCTGCTTCCTGCTGTGAAATGCGTCCGAGGCGGTTTCTGGCGGTGGGAGTGTAGGATTTTAGCTGGCGGTGCTGCTCTGAACCCTTTAAGCTTGGGACCTGCATGTGCCGTGTGCAGTTCGCAGAGACCAACCACGCCCAGACATGAGACAAGCAGGCACCGCCGGCGCGTGCTCGGAACTCTGCTCGTATATGTCTTATCCTGCGACCGAATGGTTGTGCAGAGAGTGGGTGTTTCGGACTTTTTCCTCTTGATACACTGATACCTAACTAAGGATTTTCGTTTTCGACGTGCCGCTCCCGGCCATGTGCGTTGAAGATCTTTGCGATAAGCTAGTCTATCGGTAGGGTTGGTGGGTGTTGTAGGATGGTGCTCCGTGGAGGGCGGTGCCCGGTGGGTGAATTGTGCGAGGCTGTCACGGTAGGATACATAAGAGAGACTGCGTGCGACCTGATCTCAACCTTGTCAGGAATTTGGTTGCAGAAGCAGTCTTCTTACTTACTCTCCCACGGCTTTGAAGGGTGAAGAATCCGAAGAATGTTGTCCGCACAAGTCAAGATGTCGTCGCCTTCTCCTGCGCCTACTACTTCGAAGACCAAGAGCAGTAGCAAGACTGGGAATCATGAGGTACGTCCAACTCAAGACGATCCATTTCTCCGGTGGTCGAACGACGTCTGATCCTCTTCCTCTTATAGCTTGACAAACCATACGTCTGCCTCGAAGGCATCACGCCTTGCAGGAAACGCTTCGTGAGCAAGCAAGCATTGGAGAAGCATTGTCGAGACAATCACCCGGCTTCGACGGCGGCCAGACTCTGGAGGAGTGGATTGGTCTGAAGATAAAGTCGAGAGGTTCGTTCGTGTTCAGATCGAAGGGAAGAAGATTTCAAAGCGTCGTTAGGGATAGCAGGCTGGCGTTGATGGCGTTTCAGGGCTTCGCACTTCACGAAGGCGTTGGGGCTTGTTCAGTTAGTCGACAGCTGCATCAGTGAGTTCATCAAATGCAAGAGATACAATTCACAAGTCCACCGCCCTCCTCTCTCTCATCGACAGATCCGCCGCCAATACAACTGCCTGCGACCTCAACGCATCGCTCCAATGCCTCTCCAGGTCTTTCCCCTCCACAATCGCCTCCCACACAAACCGTTGTTCGAGATCACACAACTCTTGATGTCCCGGCTCATCCTGCATCTCGAGTATCTCATCCTCCCCACCAGCTCGATGCATCTTGATCTTCGAAGTCCTCGTATGCCCGTCCACATCCGCACTACTGCTCCCCTCTTCTCCCAAAATCGAAACGCTCCCCTTCGGCCCCATCACATCCTTAACAAAGTACGCCGTCTCAGATATCATTGGCCCCCAACCTGCTTCATACCACCCCACGCTCTCATCTTCGAACAGAACTTGTAAATGTCCATAATTGACCTGCTCTGGAGGCTGAACTTCGTCGCTCAACCGCACGCCCATCCCACGCACCTGCACCGGCTTGCTGTCCGCGATTTGTAGCATGACGTCGAGATAATGAGCGCCGCAGTCGACCACAGGCGACGAAGTCTGGAGGATTTTCTTATGGATTTCCCAGGCGTTGCCGATGGATTGCTGGTTGAGGTTCATGCGGAAAACGAACGGAGGACCAAGAGTGCGGGCCTCGCGCACGAAACGTTGCCAGCTGGGGTGGTGGCGGAGAATGTATCCGACTATGAGCTTCTTGCCAGCTTTGCGAGCGGCGGTGACGACGCGTTCTGATTCCTCGACGGAAGGGGAGAGAGGTTTCTCGACGAAGACGTGCGCGCCGGCGGAGAGGGCCGCGAGAGCGTACGTAGCGTGGGTATCGACGTGCGTATTGATGGAGACGAGGTCAGGATGCAACGAAAGAGCTTTTTCGAAGTTGGTGAAGAACGGATAGGTTTCCAGGCCATCGGAGAGGTTGATAGGAGATCTGTTGACTAGGCCGATGATGCGGTAGGATGGACTGCGATGGTATGAGAGGGCGTGGCTGCGGCCCATTTGGCCAATACCAACCACGATGACGGTGAGCGGTTCCTGAGACATGGTCTGAGAAGCAGATGGATCCGTCGTGATCTTGATCCTCCGTGATCTTGATCCTCCGTGATCTTGATCCTTTCCGAAGAGGTACCAGAGGGTGTGTAGAGTCAAACGACGCAACATCAATTCGTGCCGTTACCCTCAGCGATGGATTTAACGTCGCATCTTGATGTTGCACTGGGATGCAGGGAATCGTGTCGATCTTCTTGAAATGATTACGGCTGCAAAGACGTGGACTGAGCATGCGCACCAAATTGTCCTCTTCGGCCACGATGCTGAAGCTGAGGTGAGCCCGCTATGGCGATTTGGGATAGGCATACGCTACCAGCGAGCTCACTTAGTCAGCTTCACAGCTTTACTACCAGACAGTAGCAGTTGCATAGACCAGAAATGCTGCAAAGTCTGCAATAGTTGTTTGCGTTGAAGAATGGAGTCGGAATCTTTCGTTGTTGCAGCAGAGGTATCTCTCTATCCTAAACACAGTCAAAGCCAACCCAAAGTAGTGTTACAATACCTCAAGAAGCTGGCCCAAATCATCCAGCATGCTCCACAATCTCGCTCACAAGCTTTCCGTCTTTGATGTACGTCCGAATCTGCTCCGGCAGTGGGCATTCTGTGCTGTCTGCATCCTCCGACTTTGGCGGAAGAACGACGTTGATGGAGCTGCATTTGCTGGTGAAGACCTCGGTGCTCAGACTTTGCTCGCCCAAGTATACGCTAGCAGCGTCGACTTGGTCGAGCATTATCGTAGGCACAGTCCCTGTAATCTGAATGGCAAAGTTCGGGCTCTTGATAACGTCAACCGACGAGACGAGTGTCTCGACGAGAATTTGCGTTCGAGGGCAATTGTCGATCGAGATGGCATTCGCCTTGCCCTTGAGGATGATGGTAGTGTTCTTGCACTTGGTGATCAGGAGCGATTGGGTCAGGCTGACTTCGACTTCGATGGGCGCAGAGGGAGAGTCGAAGTTCTCGATCAGCCACTTGTTGCCGTCCAGCTCCTTCTTTCCTTCCTTCTTCACAGGGGTGTTGTTCGTGCTGTTCTGGCGCATACTCGACGGCTTAGGCTTGATTTCAGGGCCCGGGCTCCTAGACCGGTTGATGTCGCCTTTTTCTGCCACTGATGAGCTTGCTCGTAGTGATGGGTTCTTGTGTGTCATTTGGCTCTTATCCACCTTCTTCAGACCGGCTGTGACAGCCTCACCTCTGTTGAGTTGCTCGAACACAGCCCCCATGTCGCTACCACCGCTTGCGGGTTGTGGGGCCGCGCCTGGTGGTGGAGGCGGCGGCGGCGGGACGTTGTCGAAGTTGGGTAGAGGGGGTGGTGGTGGAGGTGGAGCGCCTCCTGAGGGTGGAGGAGGTGCTGGGGTGCCGTTCGCGGCTGGTTTCTCATCAACCTCTCGCATCGCTTGTGCTGCATCAACTCCAGCAGAGTTCCAAGTCACGCCGGCTGGGTAGTGCTTCTTGATGTACGCCTGGAGCGATTTGAGGAGAGCATAGTAGGAGCGCACGAACTTGACGTGTGCTTGGTCCCTGAGCAGACTGTCAGTAACCACAATGTAATATCTGCAACGCCTCAACATACCCTTCCTTGTAGGTCTTCAGTACGCGATTGCCATACATCTCTGCACCTCCAATCATCTCACCAACAACGTCTGCAGGTTTGCCATCCATGACCAGCCATTGCAGAGTGCTGATACCCTCCGCGACCATCGCCAAATGCTCTTTCATGGGCGACGCTCTGTTGCTGTCCTTGATGTCCCCAGCAGTCCCCAGATCTTGCTGCAAATCTTTCAAAAGATCCATGAACGTCTGTGATGACGGGTCTGGTCTCTTGGCCTTGGTAGTCACAAGCAGAAACCGTCGTTGGTCCGCAAATCCCTTTGCGACTGCTTCCGCCTGCTCTTCAACCAGAGGATCGATCCCTTTGCTAGCATCCATGAAGGCCTTGACCTGTTCATCGATAAGAGCGTCCATGTCGCTGACCGCAGCCGGGAGCGGCTCCGATGCGGCCTTCACTGTGGTCTGGCTTGCATTGCTGGGAACATGCGAAACGGACGGGAGATCGGGGGCGCTGGAGGAAGCTTTGGTGGAGGCCGCGGTGGGCGCAGCTGATATGGAGCCATTGGCATTCGGCGCATCGAACGACTGAGACGAAGAGGCGATGTCTTCTAATCGGGAAGTTGCTGCTTCCAGTCTGCGGATGAGGAGTGTAAGCCGATTGTCTCCAGGCACAACGGCCACGGGGCTGCCATTGCTGAAGCGAGTCTTTTCGGCCATGTTGATAGGGATGGGCTAAGGTGAACGACGGCTGTAGAAGGTAAAGAAGAGCAGGAAGACTGACCGTTTGATGAGGGTGGTCAGGTTGTTCATGCCTGTTTGGTTCGCCATAGTGATGGGAGTGATGAGAGCTCACGCGCACTCGCTGCCTGCAGATGAAAGAGCCAACCAATGCTCAGGATGCGTGCAAGGGTCGCAACACGGATGCGGACAACTGCAGCGCTTTCTCCTCAGACGACGCGGCGGTCCACTTCCAAGCACGCCGAGAGTCGAGAGGCGATGAAGAGCAATATACAAAGCGTCTGGTGGTGGATTGAAAGCTGACAGGCGAGTTGCAGCTGGCACACATTCACACACCAACGCCTCAGCTAGCAGCCTAGCACGAGGCTATCAGGCTACGGAGCCGAGACCGATCGGCCCGGGCCCAGCTTTATTTGGAGACTGTTTCTTCTGTCGCTGCTGCAATAACATCACCAAAACGACGACAACTTCAGGATGGAGTCCCAACAGCAGATCGACTTCTGCACGCTGGGCATGTTCATAATCGACGACATCTACCCATCCCCCACTGCAGCAGACCAAACTCCCCAACTCAACGTCATTGGCGGCGCCGGAACTTTCGCAGCCATTGGCGCTCGTCTCTTCTCACCTCCTCCAAATTCAAAAACCGTCGGCTGGATTGTCGACGCTGGAACAGACTTTCCTCCTGAACTTCGCACAATCATCAACTCCTGGAAAACAGGCGTCTACCTTCGAGATCGTCCAGCTCCCACAACGCGAGGCTGGAACGGCTACAGCGGCAACGAGCACAGGTCGTTCAAATACATCACGGAGAAGAAACAGCTTACCTACACCGACCTCACACCCGATCTTTTGGCCGCGAAGGCTTTCCACCTGATCTGTGGCCCGCCAAGATGTATCGAGCAAGTGAAAGGAATCCTATCACGACGTCAGGAAGTCTTTGGGCCAGACTTTCCGCGACCAGTCTTCGTTTGGGAGCCATTTCCGGACCTGTGTAATCCTGTCGAACTTGAAGCGACACGAGAAGCGCTCAAGTACGTGGATGTGTTCAGTCCGAACCATGACGAGTTGGCCTGCTTCTTCGGCTTCGCGCACGGTGAACAGATCTCCAAGCCCACCCTGGAAGACCATACGGCCAGATTCCTGCAGAGCGGCATAGGCAGCGAAGGTGAAGGAGCAGTCGTCATACGCGCGGGAGCGTCAGGCTGCTATGTTTGTACAGCTTCTACTTGTCAATGGCTGCCTGCATATCACCAGGATGCCAGCAAAGTCGTCGATCCTACTGGTGGTGGGAATTCATTCCTCGGTGGCTTGACAGTTGGACTCGCCAGGACTGGCTTTGATGTGGTAGAGGCGGCTAGATGGGCAGCTGTTGCAGCCTCGTTCTGCATTGAGCAGACCGGGATGCCAACATTGCAACCATCAGCTGACGACAGCAAGACCGAGCTGTGGAACGGAGCCAACGTGTTCGATCGTCTGGAAGACTACCGAAAACGCACGGCTTGAAATATCAGGACATTCCCTGCGGCGAAATCAAAGGGTCATATACATCCTGAGCGAAGTAGCTATTCTACACTTAGGTGCAAGGTAAGTCGAGCTCATGAGCTCACCCGTGAGGGTTGGTGTCGGTTCTCTTCTGCTTCGCTGTCTGCATCCCGCGAACCCACTTCAGACCAGCTGTCCGGCGTTGCAACGCCATCACCTTCTTCTGACAACATATCGACATCACTGTCCTCCTCGAGATCAATCACTTCGACTTCTGAAGTGTCACTACGCAGGCGGGATTCGGGGCGGGACACGGGCACGGATACCGAAGCAAATGTATCGGAATCGGAGTCAGTCTGAAAGCCGAAAGACGAGTGAGCTCGGGAAGTAGGTGTGCGAGTGCCATCTTGAGGTCCTTCGGTCACGTCGACTAGCTGAGGCTGAGGTGTCTGATGATCGAGAGTACGTGTGCTGGCAGGCGACGGGGCAACATCGTAAGCGGAATAGAAGCTAGCATCCATGGCCGCCGCTCCTCGCGACATGTCGACATGTGCAGCGTCGCGAACGGGATCGAACGGCAAGCTCGATTCGACAGAAGATGGAGGAGCCACCGGCGGGTTTTGCGCATCGTGTGTAGCGAGCCGTGCTCGCGTAAGTTCGGGAGTGAGTCGGTACAGCTCATCTGAAGCTTCGGAACGAGCAGCGGTAGTCGGGGCAAGGGGTAGCGGCTCATGAGATGGCAGATAATGAGAGTCAAATTGTTCCTCCCAACGTCCACGAGACGGAACTGAGGTTGGTGGCGACGGTGGCGACGAAGGAGTGAGGTCAACCAGGGGCTGCGCATCTGCGGGCATTTGCCTTGGCGTCGCTGGGTCCGCATTGGCAATGGCGAAGGCAGCTTGCTGGTCATCTAGACTTGCTGCTATCGCCGCACGCAGGTCGGTGTCTTCGTCGGGCTGGTGTTGTCGGACAGTTGCCGAATTTGTTGAGCTGTCTTGTTCTGACAATGAAAGTGCGACAGCGAGTTGCTCCTCATAGCTGAGCCCCTCGTAGTTCGGCTGCTCTGGCGCTGCCTCCTGTCCTGTCGTTACAGGTGAGAAGCTTCCAGGAATCGAGATTGGCGGAGTTGGAGCTCTGTCGAGCTCAATCTTCGGCGGCACTGGCGGTTTCGGAGTGACGCTCCTTTCGAGGGCGTATTCGTCACCGAACGGATTCGCGAACATCGATCCAGCTTGCCACCCACTGGCGCCAGGTGAGCTGGACTCGGCCAGGAGGGGCTGCGACAAGTTGCGTTCAACTTGCTCCATTTCCTTGCGAACGGGTTCTGGCAACGGGTCTACAATGGGTGGCGAAGGGAGCTCCTCTCCTTCCGAGGCAGGCAGCCTTAGCTTACCCTCTGCATCTACAAGCTCATCAAACGTCGGTGTAGGCGGAGTGGCCTCTCCTGCTTCCCCGGCAGCTGCCCTTCGTCGTTGTGTCAACTCGTACATCTGCTGATTGCGGCGTGCTAGATATTCCCTGCCTTTTCTTCTCCTTTCTTCTGCTTCGTTCGGATCGGTAGGGCCTCGTACTGGTATCCTGCGAACAGTTGAGGGACTTGATAGTCTTCTTCCAGTTGCTAACGCCGCCGCATCTTGGCTGCCTGTCGCCTCACGACGGAGACTCTCGTCGTTCGCTGGCGTTCGGCCTTCGAAGGCGAAAGCTTCCGCTGCCCGTCGACTTTGAGGATCAAGGTCTTGTCCAATTTGTCGTAGCATTTCAGCTATCCTCTTTCGCTGCTCTTCAATCCATGTCTGTACCTGCGGGTTCTCGTACACCGCCAACGATAGAGCCGTGAGAATCGAGATTGAGAGAAGAATGCCTATTCAGAGCCATGTCAGCTTGTAATGCTTTCACTCAAGTCATTCAGACTGCACACGATCAAGCGTGTACTGAGGTCGACGGCATTTCGGTCACCTGCAGCTCACACCGTCTCGTATCGACGAGCTGTACCGACAGGCTTCGGGATATCGAACTAACCTTTCGCCACGGCGGCCGGCATCTTTGCTGCTTTCGACCACGGCCTTTCAGGATAACAATGAGGGGCGAGGTGTCACGCTCTGGATGCCAGGAGCTGCAGGACCAGGAAGAGGCGACAACGAGATCCAGGCTGGGAGAGAGCGAGGCGTGCGGCAACAAGCAGCAAGTCAAGGCTGCAGCTTTCCGGTTGGCGGCGTTGGTGTTGGCTGACGCGGAGAGGATTCGGGAGCAGGTGGCACTAGCGCTGTGGGGTATATCGCGCTAGCGTCGAGATAAGAAGGGAGAAACCTGAGGCACCCTCCAACAAGAGCATCAACATCAAGATTGCGGGAGAGCGAACATCTTGTGCCTGTGATCAATCATGTTTTGGACGCGCTGCGCTGGCATGTCTCGGAGTGTAGAAGATTCAACATGGGCCTGCTACTATGTAGCTTTGGGCATACTTCTGGTGCCTGCTGCTAGCGACGGCATGGAACCACCAACGAAGTCCTTGCATCGATATAGAGCAGCAACTATACGACAATCTAGAATATGGAGGGCCAAATATATGATAGAATGAGGCATAGCAACGCCTCTATGCTAACTATTGAAATCATGCTCAAAGTCCGTGGCACTGCAAAGCGAGGATGCGTTATGTGCCGTGAGGAGAAGTCAAGTGAAGCGCAACTGTTGTCAAATCCGGAGACAGAAGAACTCTGTATTATCCACGATCCCTACATTCGGCAGCGGGATGCTAAAGTCCCACTGAGGGCCCAACCATATCCGTATCCGTACGTCATGGTTTTAGAGGTGGGGTTTGAACGTCTTAAAAGCTCGATCTTCCAGTCGCTTCGAAAACAGTCTGTCAAGTCAGTCGGCACATTTCCAAGCAAGCTATTTTGAGAGGTAAGTCCCGGCCGGCAATAAAAATTGAAGCCTCGGATGTCGAGCTTTTTGACTCGACAAGCCCGCATCGAGGACTACACTCCCCCCCAGCCGACACTGACTGAAATCAAAGTCCAATTGAGAGATAGTCCAAAAGTCAAGATGCCGAAAGGAAGCTGCGCATGCGGAGACTGGACCTATGAGTATGAAGGCGAGCCGGCAGGAGTAGCGAGTAAGCTGCATCTCCCATTGTCACGTTCCAGCCGAATTCTGACTGTTCCCAGTTTGCCATTGTATTCCTTGTAGAAAGACAGGCGGTTCGAATGGCAGCTTCAATATCCTGATTCCGGAGACCAATGTATGGCACCAAAGCCCCAGCGTTCCTAAATCTTAATGTTGACGCCTCGCAGTTCAAGAAGCTCTCGGGTACTGATTTCAATTTTGATCGCAAGGGAGATTCCGGGAAGGAGGTCCATTACCAGAATTGTGGAAAGTGCGCAACTGTGATGGTAGCGAAGGCAGACGCGATGCCGGGTGTCAACATCGTCAAAGGCGGAACGGTCGATGACCCGAAGGAGGATGCCAAGCACAAGCCGATGCTTGAGATTTACAGGCGCAACGCTCCCGAGTGGTGCACTCCTTGGAGCTGTGCGGAGCAGAAGGAAGCATCGTAAAGGTGAATGGAGCGCCTGGAAGTGAGGTGGAAGTGTGGTCTGGTTGTCGGCCTTGAGGGCCCTCGCTAGCCTGCCACCTTGATGGCCGACCAATCATGCACTCCGGCTTGTATGTAAGAAGGCCATGTTCTTCATAGGAGCTCACATGCGCTTGCTTTGCATTGCACATGCTGCCACATGCCACATGCAATTTCGCGTTGAGCTTCACCAGGCTGCAATTGTGACTCGATCGGTCGTCGTGCAGGAATGCGCCGGGCATTGAGAAATCCGGACATGCTCATGGATCAACCAACATATCCATCTTCGCACGAGCGCTCCAGGCCGTGAGATCGCATAGAATCTGAAGCGGATTCTGCCTGGTTGTTTGGTACACCCAGGTCATCGTCAAGATGGAGATGCCAGACAAAGGGGCAGGCACGGTTCAGCGGATGCTCCCGTAGCTAGCAAGGATTAGCGAACCTACTCACATGTGGTCATCAACTTCACGCCCATCTCAAGTCTCCAACGTTCGCACTTCTATCGTCTTCTTTCTTGAGTTTCCGGCGAGGCGTTCGGGCGTACATCATCACGGCATGTGTTAAATCACCGCAAGAGTCTCGCCTTCAGCACTTTCTCCGTTCAAGAGATCGCCACCTTCGACAAGCGCGCCACTGGCTTGGGAAGAGTTGGATGGAGAAATGAATCCAGCGCAATTGCTGAACCCGAAAGCATTCGCGAAAGAACAGGCCAAATCGAGTTCGAAGCCGAATCCCAAGAAGAAGGCCCCAAATTACGGTGAGTTTTTCTCGTTATCAGGCGCCTCACTCTCTGGCTTTCGTCACCTGCAATTGAAGCCTCAGACGCTATCACATGCTCCAACCGCCGCTCGCTGTTGGGCCCACCATATTTAGCCCAGTTGCAATTCTCACATCTTTTGCTCGACTGCTTCCACCAACAACCTCCACAATTTGTTCTACCACACCACAACCCTTCCATACACACCACTCCAGTCGCTGTGGTTGATCACAGCCATGGCGGCTCCCTACCCAGACCCCGAACCAGCACTTTTCAATCAGCAACCTCAGCAATCCAGTATGGCGGCATCCGACTTCGAATACCCTTTCAACTTCACCACTCTATCTTCGCCGCAAGATTTCGATTTTGGTCTGACAGATTCAGGTCCTCAGCAGACTCGCAAGCCACCGGCGAGCGACAATAATCAAACTCAGCAGCTCTCAACTTTCGACCCAAGAGCGCTTCTCAACCCCAAAGCCGGACAAGGCAGCAGCGAAACTCCACAAAATGAAGTCGATACCGCAGAGAGCACCCAGAACAACGCCGGCATCGGCCAGATGATCGAGAATCTGAATGGTGTACGCGACCGCGAGGATGCGCCAGTACGAAAGCGGAAGGTTCAGGCTGACGAGCATGGCGAATCTGAAGACGAGCGTAAGAAGCAAAAGTCCACCTTCAAAGGTCCGGGCGGAGGCGGTGTTATCAGCACTCACATGAAGGAGCAGCGTGCGAATGCCGACCTTTCCGAATCAGCACCAGCATCTGCATCAGCTGGCCAGACAATTGATTTGACCAACGACGATGATGACGTGCAATACGTCAAGTCTAGCCCCAAGGAGCGAGAGCGAGAGAGCACCGAGGAGGTCTACCTCGGCGACATCAGCTCCAGTGCTAATGCCTTCACTCTTCCGATTCCCTCACCAGGTGCGCAGAAAGCTATCGGGGACGATCACTGGCCACGCATGAAAATCAAGTTCAAGAAGGCCTCCTCCGACCCGAAGAATATGACTATCGAGTTGTATCATCCTGATACCAACAAGTTCGGCACTCTGGAGCCCAAGCTCGCATCAGGGTTGGTTCCTATGCTCACAGGCGTGGCTTTGAATGGAATCAGAGTCCAAATGATTATGCCTTCGCGCCCTAAGAGACCCGGCGATATCTTGAACCAACGTGTCTCGCAGAGTATTAAGCTGGAAGTGCGGCTCTTCGCACCGCGGAACAAAGCGGATTCGATTCTTCGATTTCTGTCGCAAAAGCAGCTGTTCCCGCGAAATTCCTACCAAAACACGGGCAGAGACTTCTACGATCCATTGGGGCCTCGTAACTACGGTAGGCAGCAGCTGGTTCAAGGCCAAAACCAGGGCAGCAGGCCCTCGGCTCCTACGTATACCGTGACTCGAACTCAAGAGGAGATGCGACGTGAGACCGATGCCTTGTTCGACAAGTTGAACAATCAAAAGGAGGAGGATCTTCCCAAGATGGAGCCAAACAAGCATATCATTGCGAGCGAGCTGCTGGGCCACCAAAAGCAAGCACTTCATTTCCTCACGGAGCACGAGCGCGATGACTTCGAAGGAAATGAGCTTCCACCACATTCGCTTTGGGAGTACAAGCCGAAGGACAATGGCAAGGCATCGTGGTATCACAAGATTACATTTGAGGAGACACTTGCCAAGCCTAGCTGCATTCAAGGCGGCATTCTCGCAGATGTCATGGGTCTCGGCAAGACTCTGAGTATTCTGGCTTTGGTGGCTCACACTCAAGATGAAGCCCGCCAATTCCGCGCCGAGAGACCACCTCGCTCTGCAGACGTCTACAGAAATGCGAGATCGACACTCATCATCTGTCCCAAATCGGTCATGTCCAACTGGGCTGAGCAAATCACCACACATACTGTGCAAAACAAGATGCGCGTCTACCAGTATCATGGCTCCAACCGAATGCAGGATCTCGACAAGCTGTCTCGCTACGACGTTGTTCTCACCACTTACAATATTGCGGCGAGTGAGTTCAGCGACAAGGTCCGCAAGAAGGCTGCTCTGAATTCCATCAACTGGTTCCGGATCGTTCTCGACGAGGCGCATTCAATCCGCACTACGGACACCAAGATGTCCAAGGCCTGCTGCGCGCTAGAGGCACAGCGTCGCTGGGCAGTCACAGGCACTCCAGTCCAAAACCACCTGAATGATCTGGGCTCGCTTATCAAGTTCATCCGACTGCAGCCGTTCGATAACCCCAGCAAATGGACCCAATACATAATGTCTCCATTCAAGACTGGCGACGTCGATGTGATCCAGAAGCTACAAATCCTTGTTCGCACAGTTACCCTCCGTCGCGGCAAGGGCACTGTCGGTCTGCCTGAGCGCCACGAAGCGGTTGTGAAATTGAAATTCAATTCGAAGGAGGCTTCTCTCTACAGGCAGTTTGCAGCGACTGGCCGGACTCAGCTCCAGAACATCTCGCAAGGCGGCACTGTCCTTAAAGGCAAGGCCTACGCGCATGTCCTCAAATCGATCGGCAGACTGCGCGCTATTTGTGCGCATGGGCGGGAAATGATTACTGACGAGGATTTGAAAGAGGTTGAAGGCGACGATCCGGATAACGCCATTGTGCTTGACCTTGGCGATGAACCTGAGCTGGAGGGCGAAGATGAGTTTGTCACTGAGAAGCAAGCGTATGAGACCTTCACCATGATGGCAGATAGCGACGTCAGCAAATGCGCGTCCTGCAATCGAAAGCTTGAGGCCGAGCGTAATCAGGCTGATGCTGCTGGCGTCGTGGACCTGACCAGCGAAGATGACAGCAGCTCTGAGGATCCAAGCAACGACGTCGAGCGAGAAGAAGACGAGGAGGATGAGGAAGAGGAAGAGCACGAGGAGACTGATGGCCCTGAGCATAGCAGCTCTCATGCCCATGGCGATCTCATCGCTAACCTCACTCCGTGCTACCATCTCATCTGCTCAGACTGCACGGACAAGCACATCAAGTTGGCAGAAGAGAATATGACGGCCGATGGTTACCACTATTGCCCTTACTGCGCCCATTACATGCGGTTCGGGCTGTTCCCAATACGTCGCTCTGTCTTGCGCCAATTCGTCAAAGCTCGTGAGGAGGCGAAGAAGGTCAAAGCAGCCAAATGGGACGAGACCACGTACAGTGGACCGCACACCAAGGTCAAAGCACTCTTGGAAGAGCTCAAAGAGTCCGCGCGCGAGACTGCTGCGCTTCCTGAAGATGCGCCGCCCGTCCGCTCCGTGGTCTTCAGCGGATGGACTGCCTACTTGGATCTGATTGAGTATGCCTTGACGCAGAACAACATCCACTTCACCCGCATCGATGGTGCAATGTCTGTCAAGCAGCGGTCCAACGCCATCCATCTCTTCAACACAGACCCATCCGTGACTGTGCTCATAGTCTCGATCAAAGCTGGAGGACAAGGTCTGAACTTCACTGCTGCAAACAAGGCTTACGTGATGGAGCCTCAGTTCAACCCCGGTGTTGAGCAGCAGGCGGTGGATCGAGTGCATCGTATCGGCCAGACCCGCGATGTGATGATCAAGCACTTCATCATGGAGGATTCGATCGAAGAGGCAATTCTCAGCCTGCAGAAGAAGAAGGAGAAGTTGGCGCAGATGTCCATGGACAAGAAGCGCAGCAAGGCGGACGAGAACAAGGAGAGGATCATGGAGATTCAAGCGCTCTTCAAGTAGGGCTTGATCTTGGAGAACCGAGGAGCGAGGACTGTGCGTGATGACCGAAACGACAACAAGAGCGAGGGCACTGGAGTTTGAGTTTGCGGTCAGGAGGAAAGGTGAATTGCCAGGAAGATACCCCGAGATAGTCTGTCTTGCTATTAGCAAACGGCAGACACTTAACAGAATCAGAATGGAATGAACAGTATTTCAGAAAGCCTCTCTCTCCGCGCACATGATGTGTCCGATCGACGATCCTCCAATGATGTTAGACGTATCGACTGAGAAACTTGTATGACGGTGAGCCAATAGTCGATGGAAATTGAGCACTCTAACAATAGCCTGATACTTGAACTCTTTCTGTCGTATTTACAACTCCACGCAGATGCTTCAATATGCACACTTCCTCAGTCCTTCCAACACAGCTCGAGAATGTCTCTACTTCCCCTCCCGCAACTGCTCGAAAATCGCCAGCCCCCTCTCCTGCTGCCCATCCGTGAAAAGCGTCATGCAGCTATCATACCCGTAATCCATGAAATTATGGATACTGCAAAAAGACAAGAATGGTCAGCTACACACCAATATCACTCCTCTCAGAATATGAAAACTCACTTGTCTTTGCCAGGCTGATTCGGACACGAATCCTGGCTCGCCGGACACCCTCTCGTCGCCGTCTTCTGAATCGGTGTATCCGAGACATAATCTCCTGAGCCACTGCACGCGGAGCCCTGGAAAGTGTGGTAGAGACCAAACCAATGGCCCGTTTCGTGCACGGCGGTGTACCCGAGATCGTAGTTGGTCGCGGTGCCGTTGGGCATGCTGTCGGCGAGACACATGCAGCCGTCGAGGACGAGGTCTTCCTTCGAAGGGCTGCAAAATGTCAGCCGTTAAATCAACAAGTAAGGGATGGGAAGAGGGTGGAAGATACCTTTCCTGCGGAAAATAACAAAACCCAAGCAGTCCGCCAGGCAAATCACTCGTGAAATACAAATTCAAGTCCGCATAGCTTCCCTGATGCAGAGCGGCTTTCATCTCGTATTCTTCTTCGCTCTCCATGGCGGCGGCGGCCCAGGCGTCGTTGACGGTGATGTTGATCGCGACGGTGTTGAACGAGACGCCCCACCCGGAGTAGGCGTCGTTCATGACGGCCATTTGCTCCTGCACCATCGCTTTGGAGTAGCGGGATGCTTTGGACGACGACGTGACTACGTGCACGTACGTATCGATTTGGCGGCTGCCGCTGGTGTTGCTGGTGGCGATGCGGGAGAAGTATGCTTCATTATGGGAGACGCGGAGGGAGGCGCTGGAGAGATGTTAGATCTGTGGTCGGAAGGATCATATCTTGGACGAGCGAATTATTGCTCGTTCGGTCGAGTTAAGAAACGCACCTAGGCTCTTTACTCCCGCAACGAGTGAGTTCTTCCGCAGCAGCCACAGCCGCCAAAGCAGCAGAGAATATTGATGATACTCTCATGATAGCGATCGAAATCCAAGATCCCAAGCGAACGAACGACTGACGACGACAGAAACGAAAATCTGTACACTTTCTTCAACAACGCAAAGAAGAAAGAAAAGCAGAGGAAACAACGGAACATCCTCCCATCCTTCTTATACCACCCCAAATCGCCTCCTCTTCACCCAAATGCCACCCTAAATCAAATAAAGTACCTACCCACTCCCTAAACCTGCACGTCTGCACGCCTGCACACACGCGACGTTCTAGAAAGCCCTCAAGAGATAACCACCTCATCAAAATCAATCTCCAGACATCCATCAACCACCGACCGCAGCAATGTACAGCTACGGCCACCTTCCCCTTCCATCAGCCAAGCAGAAACTCCAGCAAGTCCGTCCATTCTAACTCGCCAACCGCCTATCCGCGCCAAGCATCACCATGAGCTTGGCCCCAAAGCCACCTTCCAGATTCGAAACAGTGGAGCGAGAGAAGATAGATTCCAAGTTCCGAACTCGAAAGTAAAGCCTTGTCGACTGCCATTCCTGTCGTAGCCGCAGTGGATGGGCATGCGACCTCCGAAGCGGGGCTGCAGAGAAATTGGAAAGGCGGCCGTGAACGAAAAGACGATGGGACGGATATGTTCGCTCCGCTCGCTGTCGCGAAAAAGGTGATGTGTCGAGATGTTTGACAGTTGACAGTTTTCGGAAGTGGAAGTTGGAAGTAATATATCTGTGGAGGAGAAGCAAGCCATCAAGGTGAAGTTTGTGACACGTTCGTATGGATCGGACCTGCGAAGCCGACGAGGAGCTTGGCGAGCCGATAAGATGGGAAGTCGCTTCGATTCTAGGGTCTAATGAAGGAACTCACTTGCTGCCTGGAGACTTTCTTCCTCGAAACCGCTAGTAGAGATACGGCTTTCATCCTCTCACACCGAAGAGATCAATATTCGCCGATTTGACTCAAACGCCGTCGCTGTCACGGAATGATTCTATTCCATCCAATGCATATCTTGCCCCAGATGCGTTTCTCCGATTGATGCACCGCCCTTCCAGTTCGAACTCCGTCTGTACTTCCTACGATCCACAATAGTAAGCAAAGTCATGAAGAACTATCGACCTTGATTCCCATCGCCGTTGTTTCCGCTTCTCGAGTTACTGCCGCCTGGAGAGAAAGCTTCTCGCATTCTTGAGAACATCCCACCTGCTGAACCGCCGTTGCGTCGCCCATCTGGGGACTCTGGCACTGTGAAGGGATTCTGCTGAGTTCCATCTCCTTGCCCAGGTCCAGCCGGACCAGCGGAGCCCTGCCGAGGGAATGGGTATTCGCCCGGAGCAGGTGTACGCTGATACTCTGGAGAGTGCATGTCATGAAGCGGCGCTTGACTGGGCTCGCGGGCTCGGTCGTTGTTGGCTCCTTCTTTGGGCATGATACCTTGTCGACAATGTGGGCAGGTATCGTGCTCTGTCAACCATGCTTTGATGCAGTCATGGTGGAACCAGTGTCCACATGGCAGCTCAGTAACCATGCTACCGATCTCTGCCTCGTCCATGCAGATGCTGCAATCTGCCTTGCCGTTATCGCCGGCATCCTTCTGTGTCACTGGGCGCTTGGGTAATGACTCGATCGCTTCGGTAGATGCTGGCGGCGGCGCATTTCCAGCCTGGTGCTGCTCCATGAGCTGTGATATCACTCGGTCGAGAGCTTCCTGACTATAGACAGCATCGCCGTGCTGTCCGCCTCCCATTCCAAACATCTGAAACAAGTCTCCCATCGGCATCGGATGAGCACCGAACCCTCCGCCAACGCCCATGAACATGGGACCACCAGCTCCGCCTCCGTGCATACCACCACCGAAGGGTCCGCCCATTCCACCCATTGGCGCTACACCAATGTTACGCATCATTTGGTTGAGCATTTGCTGGATCTGGTCTGGCTGTCCCTGCACGGGCTGCGGCGCATTCGCATTTCTTGGCATGAGATGCGCATTGGTCGATGTGCTGATGGTGAAGGAGTATCCTGGGCCATGCCCGTGTCGTATGAATGTGCCTCCGTTGGGCTGCTGCTCCTGTCCATGTCCGGCTTCTTGACCTTGTTGTGGCGAGCCTGGTGTCCGGGGTTCGCCTTGACCTTCCGGTCCTGGTGTTGTCTGACCCTGCTGTGGAGTTTGCTGCCGCTGTTGCTGACCACCCAGAAGACCCTGCAGCGCCGGCCCAAACAACCCAAGCAACCCTCCTCCTAGTCCACCACCCTGCATGCCTCCTTGGTTGTTGAGATTGATGTTACGCGTGAATGTGCCCTGGAAGTGGCCGCCTGGAGGCTGTCCAGGACCATGCGGTTGCCAATGGTAGTCGTCGATGTCGCCCTCATCTGGATCCGGGGCATCGTCATCGTCACGCGGGTCGCGATTCGCATCCTCGATGATCTCCGTGAAGTCAGACTGGCATTCTGGACAAATGATCCCATGCTCGTTTCTATACCACTCGTTCTCGCACTGATGGCAATACACCAACTCCCGCTGCTGGGGAGTCTGACTCTGTTCCATGGCGATCCGAAGGTGTGTGCAAGTTAATTGAAAGAGTTGACGAAGGAGCGGTTGCTCCGCAGAGTACAATGATCAGGTATTTTGGTGATGTATGCGCGGTCGCTATTCCTTAGGTCTGAAGTCGAAGAGTAAGTTGGTCGTTTGCTCGTTCTTTGTCAAACCGGCTCGGCGGGTTTGCAGTCGGCGGATAGCGGGGGAAAGCTCGATCGATGGTCGAATTGCAGATGCTGAAATGCGCGACGGGGTATCTCAAGAGGCAGAAAGCAGAAATCCAAAGGCAAGCAGTAAAGTCCAAGTGTGTGGAGAAGAGAAGACGCAGTGAAGGCGGCGGAAGTCTCGCGTGAGGTGGAAGTTGATGTCTGAATCAAGAAAGCAGTTGATCCGCGAATTCGTGACGTAGAATGAACCGCTTAGTAATCCATCTGCCACAGATCTGCTCTCGTGACAGTGACGGCGATCAAGCAGGATTCAAAGTCAACAACAAGTGCCTGTCGCGTGAGAATTATGGTTGTCCAACTTCTTTGAAGGTGCTCAAATTATTACATTGTCGCTGATGAGTCGCCAATGACTGCGCCCATTCGGGGAACTTTCTGGAAGCCGCATCGTGAACTGAGAGCCTGAGGCAACACTTTCCGACTTCACTTCACTTTGTTCACTGTCCCGGCTATCCGCGACATCAACGTCGTTCTTCATGCAGCACTATGCTGGTGTAACGTGCAACAGATGCCTCTAGGCGAAGACCATCCGCGGCGCCAGCCCTGCGCAGCCTTGGGCAAGGAAGGAATCCCATGCGTCGTATGGTTCGAGGACGCAATCGGAGCCTACGGCGTGCCTACGGTGGTATTCGATCTGTACATCCTCGTACCAGACATCGTCGCAGCGTCAGCAGCTCTCGCAAAATATGACTGGACTCCAACACCGCTTGTACAGGGCACGATTGGAAGTGCGACGCTTGATCTAGTGAGGCATCCACAGCGGCGATTCGCGCCGCGGATGGCGCCTGGCTCGACAAAGGTAGAAGAGGAGGTCCAGGCTGACGGACTACCGCCGCCGCCGCAGTTGAATGAACCGCCGGAGGTGGTGTTGTTACCTGCTGCGCAATTTAAATTTGATTTTGAGAAGCACGTCGTCCTCAACGACTATCTGCCTTCGCTGGAGGACTTGGTCGATGCGCTCATCAGCAGCACGCTGGATAGCCTTGATTGCATGGATTTGCAAAACCATCTGCACACGCAAGTCTGCTATCTTTACGGCAATGTCCCAGAGCTGCAAGACAGAAGCTTCGCAGATCGGCTGCTGTTCGAGCATCGTCAATTTCACTTCGATATTTGCGCGGGAATGAGCTATGGTAGCTTGCCTTTCATCGATCATGAGCGGAAAATGAGGGATGAGCTTCGGCAGGGGAGACGTGAACTGCAAGAATGCTCTGCGAGTCGTGAAGACGAAAACCTGTTCAATGGACCAGAGCAAGCGAGATTGCTTGCAATGCTGCCTCCACCTCCTGACTGCGAGGACGATGATCATGACGACCTCGAAAATCAATCTTCGTGAAGCTCATCCGCCTAAGCAAGCCCAACACCCTGCCACAGGCTCTTGTGCCCATACCTCTCCACATACCACTCCACAAACTCATGCGTCGCGTTCGAAACCTCTATCTTCGTGTCCTTGCCATCCCCTTGCTCGCTCTCGCCCAAGTACTTCAGCAGGAACAAAATGTCTCCTGAATCCGCAGCCTTCCGCTCATCCGTCGTGCGCCCCAGAATCGACCGGCATTTCGCATTCAAAATCAACTTGGGGTGCAGAACTCGGATCTCCGTGCCTTCGACCTCCATGGTCACCGTGGGAGTGTTCTGATCAAAGTGCTCACGGAACATTGTCGGTGGCGAGAGCAATTCTATCTGGATGGGTGGATCAGAGTTGCACTGCGTGTGTAGAGTGCGAGGGTCAACGGTGAAGCTCTGCGTGTCTGCTGCTAAGAGCCTGCGCGCAGCTCGAATCTGGCCTTGAGGGACCACGAGGTCGACGTCGGAGGTGAGGCGATTGGAGCCGAAAGATTGGCAGGCTGCACCGCCGACGAGCGCGTAGCTGATGTGGCCATCGAGGCAGTTGCCGACGGCTCTGTAAGCTTGGCGAATGTGCTGGACAGAGGGAAGGGCTGAGTGAGGGTGATTTGAAGTGTTGGTGCACATGTTGATTGATTTTATCAAGAAGAGTTTGTTTGCAGTACTTACAAAAGCCCGAGAACACGTCCGCGCCAGCTCAAATATGAAGCTGGTAGCACCTGGTGCCTGGAAGACGCTCGTTCAGGCAACCACATAGATTATTGACCTACCGGTTTGTTACCTCGTCGGATGGACCTCCCTGCCCAGTAAAACAAAGACAGCGCGGTGAGTAAGAGGTAGCATTCCGAAGAATGCGTGGGAGTCAATCTCCCTTGCACCAAAATAGGCCCAAACCACGGAAGAGCGGGTAGAGGCCAGAGTGTTGGCAAGGTTGCAATAAGCAAAGAATGGAAGGAGAAAAGGACGAGAGGCTGCTGCGAACGTGAAGTCGCAAATCATGTCTTTTGCATGTACTCAGGTATCCATCCATCATGGCTCATCTTTTCCCGATGGCCAGCAAGCGCCTTGAACGCCATCATGCCGACTCTTTTCGTGACTTCAAATCATGCAACCCTGCAGGAGACAGGAAACTGTTTACTCCTCAGGGATCTCGATCTCGCCAGCCTCGATGTCGTCGGAGATGTCCTTGGGGCTGCGGCCATCGACCTTGCAGCCGGTGGAGAAGGCAGTTCCGAGGATCTCCTTGACGGTACCCTTGAGGTCCTTGGCCATGGACTTGTGACGCATCTTGCGGCCAATCTCGATGATCTCGTCGAGCGGGATGGACTTGGTGTGCTTGATGTTCTTCTCCTTCTTACGGTCACGCGGGGGCTCCTTGAGGGCCTTGATGACGAGGGAGGAGGCAGATGGGACGACGGAGACGGCGGCCTGACGGTTCTTGATGGTGAGGCGGACGGTCACACGGAGACCTTTCTGTACGGCTGTCAGAAACTGTGCGATCTTTGCAGTTGGCTGTTGCATATGCGCAAACGTACCCAGTCACCAGTGGCCTTGGCGATATCTTCACCGACCTTCTTGGGCGAGAGACCAAGAGGACCGATCTTTGGGGCAAGAGCAGAAGAGGCACCGACCTCACCTCCGGTGGCACGGAGGTGAATGATCTTCTCCTCGTTGGGGTCGAACTTTGGCGCTGAAGGAGATTGTCAGCGGGCGGTGTTCAGCCAGCGGCTGCAGCCATGCATCGAGAAGCGCGATACTTACCCATGGCTAGTGAGTAAGGTAGTCTGCGTCAACTCGAGGTTGTTTGGTGGGCGAGACGAGAAGGAGATGTGTTCCTGGATGTTGCGAGCTCGCCTGGAGAGGAAGTAGAGAATGAAGCTGGGAGTTTTCTGAAGTGTGCGCTTCGGGATCGGGTAGAAGCGGGAAGGGCCGCGGCGAAGCTTTTCCTTGCCGGGGCTTGGAAGGCAGCCAATCAGGAGCAGCTCGATTCGGCGGCAGTCATCCCGAGGTGCTGGGAAGGCAGCTTGAGGAAGCCAGCGACGACGAAGAGACGATGGCACGCCAAGCACATGGACCGGGCATCGCTGTTGAGGGTGTCCATCCAGTCGCGTGTGCCGCACGTCACCGCCTATTCACATCCGCATGTATTCTGAGTCCCATCTGAATCACAATGGCACGCGGACGGTAGGAAGGTGTTTTGTCTAGCGTCTTGTGGGGCGTGAATCTGCGCCTGAGCGGTCCAGACGGTTGCAGAGGACGCTGCTATCTCCCAGAAGATCGCAAAAAAGTAAACATTGCTGATTCCTGCGCACACCGAGCCGAGCATGGCCTCCAATCCGGGCTCCAGAGACAGCTCCGGCCCGCCGAGTCCTACGGGCAGCAATAGCAATAGCAACAGCAATCCGCCTTCGCGAAACAGCCACCGCCATACGCCTTCAAATCCCTCCCATTTACGCCAGGCGCATATGCCTCCCTCGTCGCCCGAAGACTCGCGAATACGGCCAGACCTCGAGGCAGACGGCATTCACCCGCAAGACCATGCTGCTGTAGACGTTGACTCCGATGCGACACACCAGCATGGCACCATCGAGGAGCCCTCCGAAATCGCGAGTGCTCGAACACGATTACTAGAGAACTACGACTCCTTCAAGACGCGGCCAAGATACCAGCATGGATATGGATCGTTTGCGAGCAGTTATGCGGGCACAGAAGCAGAGACGGGCAGCTTTGAGCAGGCCAGGACAACTCTACACAGGCCGAGTCTGGGCGGCCGCCAGCCCACGGACGTAGAGAGTACAGGAATCTTTGACGACTACGTGCCAGACGCCGTGACAGATGGCCTGCTGGGACGTCCCAAAAAGAAAGGCACAACGCATTGGCTAGCTGAGCGGGCAGGCATAAAGCAAGAAAGGCTAATGTACGTATTCGAGCCGACGCAAGAGCCTCGTTCGCAAACACCAAGTGATATTGTAAGCTTCCTATTCATGCTGATGAGATGTGTAGGTATATCTTCTACTACTTTCCCTTCACCAATTGGATACGGCAGTACCGCTGGAGGTTCTTTAGGGGCGACTTCATCGCTGCATTGACCATGGCCAGCTTCTACATTCCTATGGCACTCTCCTACGCCGCAAATCTCAGCCATATGCCGCCTATCAACGGACTATACGCTTTTGTTTTCAACCCGTTCATCTACGCTCTGCTTGGAACATGTCCGCAGATGGTCGTAGGGCCTGAGGCAGCTGGATCATTACTTGTCGGCAGCGTTGTGACGGAAGCAATCAAATCTGGCCACCACATCGATAACGACGGCGTGAAAGCTGGCCAAGTTGGAGGAATGGTTACTGGTCTCGCTGGAGCATTCATCTTGATTGCAGGCCTCTTGAGACTTGGATTCCTGGACAGCGTGCTCTCGCGCCCCTTTCTGCGCGGCTTCATCAGCTCGATCGGTCTCGTTATCTTCGTGAACCAACTCGTGCCGGAGATGGGTCTGGATAAATGGGCTGAAAAGTCAGAACGAGCTCACGGCTCTCCTTTGGAATCGCTCATGTTCATCTTCGACGACATCGACAAAGCGCACAAGCTTACCTGTGCTGTGAGTTTTGGTGCGGTCGCCGTCATTCTGGTTCTGAGAGAGCTCAAAAGACGACTCTCTCCCAATCCGAAGCTAAGCTGGGTCGTCTACATCCCTGATCGCTTCATCATCGTGGTCCTGTCTGCGGTGTTTGCGTGGAGATTTGATTGGGAGAAGAAAGGAGTCGATCTCATCGGCGACATTCGGCCTCCAGAGGGCGTGAGTCTCTTCCAGCCACACTTTCCGTTCGATGAACACAACTTCAAGCATGTTAGTGATGCTTTTGAGACGGCCTTCATTGTGGCTTTGCTGGGTTTCTTCGAGAGCTGCGTTGCTGCGAAGAGCTTGGGGTCAGGAAAGGCCAAAGTGGTCACGGTCGAGAAGAAGCACAAAGACGGAACCATTGAGGAAGTGGAAGAAGCCGACGGCATCCGAGGCGTGGTAGTCTCCTCGAATAGAGAACTGGTGGCACTGGGCGTTGCCAATGTGATTGGCGGCTTCTTCATGGCCATTCCGGCATTCGGTGGTTATGGCAGAAGTAAGGTGAACTCGAGCACAGGCGGCAAGACACCGATGAGTAGTATCCTACTCTCACTCTTCACCCTGCTTTGTACGTTCGCGCTCCTGCCTTACTTCTACTATATCCCGGTAAGCACCATCCCTAAGCTACATACGTCAACACGACACCTACTAACACATCCTACAGAAAGGCGTCCTCTCCGCCATGATTACCGTAGTCTCCATCTCCCTCCTCGAAGAAGCCCCGCACGACATCGCCTTCTTCTGGAAAATCGGCGGCTACATCGAGCTCTTCCTCATGCTCCTGGTCTTCCTCACCACCTTCTTCTGGTCCCTGCGCGGTGGAATAATCGTCGGCATCATCTTCTCCCTCATCCGCCTCCTCAAACACGCTACGCGCCCGCGCATCCAAATCCTCGGCCGCGTCCCCGGCACGCACGAATTCGAAAACGCCGAAATCCTCGCCCAAGACGGCAACGTCGAACTCATCCCGCACTGTCTCATCGTCAAAATCCCCGAACCGCTAACTTTCGCCAACACCGGCTCCCTCAAGCACCGCCTCAAACGCCTCGAGGACCACGGAACGAACTACGCGCACCCCGCGCTTCCGTCTGTGCGGAGTAAAGAGCACAACCAGAACGTCATCTTCGACATCCACGGCGTGACGGGCATGGATTCCGCTTCGGCGCAGGTTTTGTGCGAGATTGTGTCGGATTATGTGGAGGCGGGGACGACGGTTTTCTTTTGTCGCGTGCCTGGGAGGAAGAGCAGTGTGTGGAAGTTGATGGAGAAGAGTGGGATTGTGGAGTTGGCGGGTGGGGAGAGGCATTTTTTGAGGAGTGTGGAGGAGGCGCTTAGGGCGACGGAGAGGGGTGGCACATTTTTTGAGTTTGCGGGTGGGAGTGGGAGTGGGAGTAGTTCGCAGACTGCTAATGGTGGTGGAGGAGCTGGTGGCGGGCTTCTTGGGGTGGGAGGGGAGGATGGGGCGCAGGGGAGGAGAGCGTACGTGACTGATGAGGAGAGGGGGTAAATAATTTGCATAGATGGCAGAGGGAGTTTTCTGTCTTGTAGCGGGCGATTGGAGGTTGTATGATGACTACGACGGGATAACGACAGCGAAGCATTTTCGTGCAATGATAGCAACATGCACATACCTTTCTTGAAAGCACATCAAGTCCGCGTATCAATCGTGAAGCTCCTCAAACTACAGCGTCTCGCATATCGGAGGGTCATCTCGACGGACCAGACCGCTCTCATTATGATGTGTGACTGGCCCAGATACCCTGTTCTCGCCGGGATACTCGGGAACGAAATGGCCTTCCGACGTGCGAAGACGCTGTATATTGTAACTCCTTGCTTTCGTCACTTCATAACCACATAGAACCATCAACTCATCACTCATCACTCATATCTCAATCACAACTACCCAATCACCACCCTCCCACCCTGCACCCGAATGCCGGCTACATACATACTCCTCACCGTCCCCACCACCTCCCTTGACGCATATCCATGCATAACAATCGTCTTCCCATCAGCCGTAACACTCGCACCCCCCGGCCCAATCAAACCCTGCGTTCCCGTAACAAAAAGCGGCAACTCGCTCTTCACAAACGGCCCCATCGGACTCTTCGAAGTCGCATAACTGACGTCGTACAAATCCGACGTCCAGCAGTTACTCGAGAAGAAGAGAACGTACGTTCCGTCCTGTGCGCGGATCATATATGGGGCTTCGACAAGGGGTCCGTCGAATTGGGAATTGGTCAGGAGAGTTTTTGGAGCGCCAATGGTGCGCGTTCCGTCGGCGGCGACTTCCTGGATCATGATGGGCGTGGTTTGGATAGGAGGGACGGAGTTTCCGCAGTTGCCGCCGTTGCCCAGGGCGTTGGCGTCGATTTTGTAGAGGGCGTAGTGCTTGCCGTCCGCTGGGTCCTTGAAGTAAGATGCGTCCAGAGCTCCGCCTTGGTCCGTCGGACAAGCGAACGGGACGTCGCTGTTGGGCAGGTAGGGTCCTTCAACGGATTTGCTCGTTGCTGTGCCTACACAGTGGAGGAGGCCGTTGCCGGCCGTCGTGGTGATGGCGGAGTAGTACATGAGAAAACTTCCGTCATCGCGCCGCGAGACGGAGGGAGCCCAAACGAGAGGATTGGATGCTCGAGCCCATGGTGCGAGTTCTCCGAGAGCGTCTTTGCCGGTGAGAGTCCAGGTCCTCAAGTCTTTTGATGTGGCGAGTTGCACTTTGATATTCGTGTTCTGGAAAGCAGATTGTGAAGCAAACGCATACCAAGTTCCGCCGACGTTGATTATTGATGGGTCCGGAAACTGTTTAAGTGTCAGAAGCTGTTGTGGACAGTCACTATGTTGTCTCGTACATCTGATGTGATGACTGGTTGCAGATTTCGCTTCTCTAACGGAGCCGCATTGCTCTGTAGGACCACGGCGAAGACAGCAACAATGCCGCTGATGATTGGAGGAAGAAGCATGATGATGCGTACAAATTCGAAGTCGCGTGGGCAAGCGTTCTCTAGATATTTGACAGGGACAAGCCTCGAATAGCTTTGAGAGACAGTGCGAAACGTTGATCGGGTTCGGGATGGGGGTAAGAAAAGGAAATGATAGGCTTTCGGGCGTCGTAGAGTGACAGAAGGAGCATACTTATCATGGCTGGCAGCACAACTTCTGCGCTCGTTGTCACCGCCGTCCGATATACGGCGGCTTTGCCAATACCCACAAGAGACCGAGTGTCCTTCACTGAATCGCCCAGGGTGACGTCGATAATGCGCCAAGGGTGTCCCAGGACGCAAGGCGTAGTTCGGTCCAAGCGAGCCTAAAACCGAAAGACAGGTTGGTATTGGCGGCGGTGAATCACAGTCACCGTATCCAGCCTCAAGTTGCACGTACGTTCGGGCATCTAAAACCCACCAAACCTCTCTGCCACGTCGGAGAATTGCGGCCGGCGATGAGAACGATTGGTTGCCAACGTCGGTAGCTGCAAGCATGGAGGTCGGGTGGTTTGCGCGACGCTGCCGCTCCGCAGTGTAAGTTGTGAGGTACGCTGGAAGTGCCTCCTCGAGAGTTTAGAACAATGCTTGGCAACGAATGGAGGCAGGGACCTTGGGCGCTTGCATCTTGCTTCGAACTTGATCCCTGGGAACGTGCGCTGGCGAATCAAGCTGGACGGATGCCGGAACCGGATTGGCATGACAATCAAGAGCAGGCTGGAGGAGAAGACTCATACAATCAAGGCATATTCTCCTGAAAGCCATGTTTTCCGAGTTCAAGCTCTCGGCGAGACACAGCATGAAGACAAAAGTGGAGCAATTCAACGCCACGAGGCGGTAGTTGATCACAGCGTGGGCCAGCACGAGGTCGGCACATCTCAGCCACGCGCAGCGGGCAGCAGATCACCAGTGCTGCGGTTGGGCGGGTCGACGGCACGAAAATGCAGAGGCTCGAGTCTATACGTGCAGCGCGCTGGTAGGGCGAGGTGGGTGGAGATCCAGTACGGCGAGGTCACAGAGGCTGGGCGCCGGCGCGCAGGCAGACGAGCAGACGCCCGATGCGGGCGCGTGAAACGCTCAGAGCGCGTGGTGGAACGAGGACGGAACCGTTCTGGCCATCGCTCTCCCAAGTTCCGATAGCAAGTTGTACCAGAGGACCATGGTGATGGACGTCAGCTGGCTTTATTGAACATCGATGACGGGATGAAGTTGGAGAGGAGGTGAGGTCCCAAGTTGGTCACATGGCGGTTGTCGTACCGGGGGAACGCTGGGATGCGGAATGTCCGAGGCGCTTGAAGCGAATCCAGATGCGGTGTGTCGCGAAGTTGTCGAGTCTGGCATCCCTTGTTTCGTGTGTCAAGATCTGGCGCGTGTCATGTCAATTCACAGCTGTCGACAAATCATTCCGTGTTGCCGGGAGCGAGGTGCGTCGTTAAGAGACTTCCGCGCTTTTATGCATCGCGGCATATCCACTCCAGCTTGACATGTCCTTCTGTTGATGCCGGACCTTGCGATGCCGTCGTGCAGTTGATGTCGAGGAGAAGGAGATGAAATGAAAGAGAGAGAGGGAGGAGAGGAAGTTGCTCTTCGGACTCGGACGTTAGGGCTCGTCGGATCTCTCGGCGGCCAATGCGTGCCTTCTCCTTGCCAACCACCTCACCTACCTCCTCCCTCCTTTCCACCTTGTCTAACATGACACTTTGCGACAGAAATCGACCATCACCCTCGCACGATTCACACAATCGTCGAATGTGCGATGTAATTCTGGGCCTCGTTGACGATCAGAGACCAGCGCTCGCCAAAAGCATGTCAGCCAAAGAATGAGTGTCACAAAGATGGTCTTTTCTGCAAGGCCTGGCGATACACACAGAAGTTCGGAGGATTGTCTTTGAGATTGAATGTCAGCAGAGAGCTGGAGAAGATGGCCCGAAAATGGGGGATTGCTCTTCTCCAAAGCTCCACTACTTCGAAAGCAGCAACTGCCGACTCCAATCGTGAAGTCCCCCGCTCCAGCCGAGAGGAGATCGGTTCGCCGTAGCTTTTGACTGACTGTACAGTGAATGGGGCGAGAGTGTTTTCCAACATCCAAGTGCCCTTATATTGGTATAGAAGACTGCAATGGCGACGAACCCTGTGGCCCTCATCACCGGCGGCGGCTCCGGCATCGGCTTAGCAGTTGCTGAGCATCTAATCAACTTTCACGGCTACCGCGTAGCAATAGCAGATATCGCCGCCGAAAGAGTAAAAGAGAATGCTTCAAGACTGGGAGATGACAACTGCTTGGCTCTTCAACTGGACGTAGCAGACTACGAAGCCCTGTCTAAAGCTTTCGTTCAAACCTCCGAATGGGGCGGGAACCGACTCGATCTCTTCTTCGGCAACGGTAAACAAGACTCTACAGAGCACCAGCATGGCTAGCGAGCTAATGTGTATTTCAGCGGGGATCGGCGACACGGACAGCCTATACAAAGACCTCGCAACAGACGAAACCACCGGCCTACCGAAACCACTGGATCTTCGCATCTTCGACGTGAACCTGCACGCCAATCTGCAAGGCATCCACCTCGCACGCCACTTCTTCAACTCCAAGAACCCATCTCCAGGAGGCCGCATCGTCCTGACCTCGAGCGCTGTCGGTCTCTACCCCAACCACTGCATACCAATGTACAGCGCCTCCAAACACGCCCTCGTCGGCCTGATCCGCTCTCTCGCGCCAGTCTACGCCAAAGACGACATCTCCGTCAACGCCATCTGCCCTTCTATGATCGAAACGAACCTGATGCCCGCAGAAGTTCGTCCAAAATGGGACCGAGCGCAACTTACGCCCATGAGCACGGCGCTCAAAGCTTTCGACGCTATGCTCGCGGACAAGAAAATGACCGGGCAGACGATGGAGCTCACGCTGGATGAGGTGGTCTTTACCCCTTGTCCGGATTTCCAACGCCCGAATACGAGGTGGATGAGCGAGCAGCATGAGCTTTGGGAAGCTGCGACGCGGGACTACCTGCCACGTCCGCCGTTGCAGAATGCTGTTTTTGATTATCAGCCGCCGACGAGAAGTCTTTAGATCCGCTATTGGCCCCGGAATCTATCTGTCTATGTGGAAATCCCATTCACAGCCCCCTTCTTCGCCTCAAACTCTTTCCTAAACATCGCCTCCATCTCCCTCCTCACCGAAACGGCCTGCATCTTCTCACTATACTCCACATCCTGCCAACTCAGCCCATCACCCTTTTTCACATCTCGCTTCAGAACCAGTCCGTGCGCCAGCCCAATCGGCAAGCCTTCGATCTTCATCGACGCTTCAGCGGGCATCAGCTTTCCGTAGCACATGTACCCTCCTTCGCCATCCAGCTTCTCCCTCGCTTTGAGATCCCGCTTCGCAGTCGCCACGACGTCGCCTGCCCACGTCTTCGTCTGGCCAGTTGGCTCACCACGACACATGATTGATGCGACAGAGAAGCCGAGTTCCAGGCCGATGAGGTGGTAGGGTTTGTATTGTGCGGCGTACTGCAGAAACACCAACAGTCAGCAAATGAGATTCACAGACGCACGAAGTGACATTAGGAATACTTACCTTCCCCGTACTATCCGTCTCCAACCCATATTGCTTGAAACACTCCCTCTGATACTCGCCCGGCGCCTCAATTACAACATACACCCCCCACCGCAAATCATTAAAAGTCGGCCTTCCATCGACTTCCAAGCAGCTCACGACCTCGACGGTTCCCTTCTTCTCCAACAAGCCCCCATCCACTTTCGGCCGCAAACTCCTCGGCAAATCCTGCCGTCCACAAGGCGGGAACATCAGTCCATTTTCTGGCGGATACAAATCACATCCATTCGCTACAGCCGCCATTTCCAGCGCGGACTTCGTCCCGTCGAGGAAAGAGTTGAACATCTGCGGATTGAAATCCCCACTCGCGAGCTGTTCTTTCGTGAAGCCGTAGTGATCCCATACCGTCTCGGGCGTGGAGAAATGGTACTCGGGAAGATGTTTCGTTCCCTTGCCTGCGCACACGACCGGAAATCCTGCTGTTCGCGCCCAGTCGACGAGTTCGCAGATCAATGCCGGTTGGTCTCCGTATGCCATGGAGTAGATGATGCCTGCTTCCTTCGCTTTGCGAGCGAGGAGAGGGCCGGCGAGGACGTCGGCTTCGACGTTGATCATCACGATGTGCTTCTTGTGCTCGCAGCAGAGTAGAGCGTGTCGAATTCCGGCTGCAGGGCTGCCGGTGACTTCGAGGATCACGTCGATTTCTGGGGTGGAGATGAGAGCGGCGGAGTCCTGGGTTATGGCTGTCTTGCCAGAGGAGATTCCTTCTGAGATGGAGAGGGAGGCCGTGGAGTCGTATCTTTCTTTGGGGAAGCCGGTGCGTTGCAGGGCGGCGAGGGCGCGGTCGCTGGAGAGGTCCGCGATGCCGGCGAGGCGCATGCCAAGAGTACGGTGGCATTGCGAGATGCTGGAATAGGGGATTAGAACGTGTTTGTGTTTGTTGTGCTTTGGAAGTCCTTATTCTTACAACATCGATCCAAACTTGCCAGCGCCGATTAATCCGACCTGGATTGGATTTCCAGCCGCCTCGCGCTCGGCGAGCTTGGTTGATAGACTAGTCATTTTGAAACAAAAATCAAATGACAAGAGAACAGAAAATCAAGAAACAATCAAAAAAGAGGAAAGAATGGAAATGCATATCCCTTGGAGGTTGAAGTCGAGTGTCGTGGAACTCCAACAGCGTAAGACGTAACCCCGCAGGCGATGTCGGTTGAACGTTCAGAGGCATGAGAGGGAATCTATCCCGAGGCCCTCGCATCGAGGTTTGTCATACTACATCTTCCTGTGAAAGAGACATGGATTGTTGCCATCAAGAATGCCTTAGACAATCACGATGACAGCCGATATCTTCAAGAGCCAGCCGTCAGGTTCTTCGTCGCAGCGTTCGGCTTCGCAAGTCTCAACGAGCACCTGATTAAGGTACTTTTCCTCTGCAATAACATCGCGCTGGTGGAATGAGGCATCGTTTGAGCTGGCATTGGGGTCCTCCGCCGGTCATGTAGATAACCTGTGTGTTTGTTAGCTGTAGCAATGAAGCCTGCAAAGGTGGCCGTGGTGAGTTGGTCCAGAGGAAGAGATATAAGACATGGAACCTCGAGACGAGGCTTTAAATGTGCCTGAGGCGACAAGATTTCCTAGACCTCACCTCTTCAATTTGCTGGAGATGGGAATCAGAAGACGTGCGAAATGCTGTTCGAGGAAATAGGACTTGAGAGTCTTTCATAGAAGCGTTCCTCTGTTACCTCACATTGCTTCCCATGCTTCTCGTTCTGTCGACGCTCAGAAAATGCAAATGTACACAACGCAACAACAAAAGCTCACCGCGCTAATGCAAACGCTCAAAATGCCGCCTGTTCGAAATGCCGTATGCCGCGTTTCTTCGTGGTCTAATGGCGGCCTTGTCCAACGCTCTCTCCTCGAGCTCCTCATGCCGCAGAGCCACCTCCAAGTGCGGCCTTAATTCATATTCATATTCGTGGTTCGTCATGCAACGTGACAGCCACCTTAATGCCCCGGTGCATCTCAGGCAATTTCCGCGACTTCCTTTGGGATCACTGTCCGCAGAGTTCATGTTGACTTGGTATCCTCGTGGAGTCAAGGTTGGTCCAGAAACCCTCGACTCACTCCCTCTTATCAGTTCGAATGGTCATATGCGCGAGCGTTGATTCGTCTCTGTTCAAGTGGGTTCATCCTCCATTTCATCGTCATCGTTTCCATCACCTGTCTTGTCTCCACCGGCTCTTGCTGCAGCGTCGCTCTCGTCCAAACTGATGCTTGAGGAACCTGAGCTAGAGGCTCCCTCGAGAACGTACCCATCCGTGCGTTCCACCAAACTAACGTAGTACTCCTCAAGAGCCTCTGGCTTTGGGACGATTTTCCATTGCACACGTTGAAGCAACTCTAGTTCGAGAGTCGCCAGTTCGGATACCGGAATACCGCCAATGCGAGCGTAAGTGGGATTTGTCCAGAATGAATCGCTCAGACCTTTTGCGGCCACGGTTGCGGCTGTGATTAGGAAACGATGCACCGTGAGGCTGTTGATGGTGAAGGCTGGGTACAGGGTGCATAGGCGGTCGATGTAATATACCATGCTCAACAAGATCGGAGGAGAGAGTGTCGCATGCTGAATCAAGCGCTGCAGGTAGTCCGAGACGCTAATGCCAGGCGGCGCTCTGGAATGGAATCTGGTCAGTCGGCCATCACGCAACGGGATCCTATCGTTGATGCGGATGAGCTCCATCAGCATATTGGCAATGCATGCGCCGAGGTCTTTCGGACTGCACGTTTCGTATTTGGACGGCATCACTTTGAGACTGCCCTGGTCGTGTTTGCTTCGCTTGGGGGCAGCCGAGTGACCGTGTGTCGATCGAGCTTCCTGCGGCTCGGTTGGGGCTGGGTGCGTTGCTGCTGAACCTCGTGCAGGACTGTCTCTTAGCTGCGGCTCCTCCGGCTGCGGCAGACCGCTTCCTGCTGTGCTCTTCTGCTGCAGGCTGGAAGCGCCCGAAGCAGCACTCTCACCACTGCTCATCTGCTGGTCGCCGAGCTCGTCTGGCTGCGCGATCTCCTTCCTCTTCCTTGCGCTGCCCGCTGCTGCTGCTGCTGCTGCTGCTGCTGCTGTCTTCCCCGCATGGGCGGCCACCTTGGAGGGATCTGCGGTGGGGGGTAGGCCGTCAGGCGAATACTGCGTACCTCGAGATGTGTAGCCAAGAAAGGCGTCTGCGGTCGGGGCTGGGCCGTCGGTAAAGCGCGATTTCGGGTTGTGAGTAGCGGTCGAGGCGGAAGTGAGCTGGCGGCGAGGTGAGGTGGAGGGATAGGGACGCGGAGAGGCGCGCGGGGCGGCTGGCGAGCGCTGGGAAGTCGCGAATGTGGCGCGTGGAGAGGAGACGTGGTAGGAAGAAGAGCGTGGAGAATTGGCGGGCGAGGGCGAAGAGCTCAGGGTGGCAGACATGAGGGCGACCAGCGCTGGCCCTGGTAAAAAGCGTGCCCGATGTGGGTTGAGTACAGGAACAGCTTGCCGGCGGAAGAATGGCAGCAGATCATTGTACAGACGTGATTGGCTGGAATAGGCGCAGACGCACTGCTGGGAGTAGCGAGGACAAGCGGGTCGAAGCGATCTCAGGTGAGGTCGCAGGCGTGGGGAGCATGAGATGCGCGCGGACGTGCAGAGGCCTCTTTTTGATATGAGAATGACGAGCGCAGACGGAGCAGCTGCTCCACGTGCCAAAAGACATCCGCCTCACTGGTGGCGTTCGGCGGCTATTGAGAAGGAGCTACCCAGCGGCCCGGTCGGCAGCGATCCGAGCGCCGCTTCCCATTCGTCGGACGTGTTCGTCGGCAGATGCACATTGCCGATGAGGCTCCGTCTGACTTTGTCGCCCTACGACTCGCCAAGCGTCTGGCTATGAATCGAGGCGGGCCGCGACCACCACCAACACTTCTTCTGCAGAATCTACACCGGCGTCGGCGACGTCCTCATTGCTGCTCGTCTGGATGGGCCACAGCATGTGCGGCAGAAGCCAGACCTGAGGTACCGTGAACCACTACGATGTGACGACGACGTCGTCCAACAAGGTGTCGCCAAATACCAAGCGGCTGTATTCGTTTATCGCCTCTATTTGACAAACTGATATACATCAAAAGGAAGTGAGGCGCAGGAAGAAAGTTCATAGGATAGCAGTCCATACTTCCTGTTTAGCACCATGACATAACGATGCTTGTGTGAGGGCAAAGCAGGGCATTGTCATGCAATGCTTACTGACTGCATCATGTAAGTACTCTGGTTGTATGGCTAGCTGACAAATGGCGTTAAATGCCATAGAACGCAATCAATACAAGAAATTGAGACTGCAATGTGTTGAAGTGAAGTCGAAGTGAAGCAGAGCATTGAGCCCGCCCTCGCCCGTCAAAAGTCGCGATCACCGCCATCAGCGACTTCTGGCCATCCAGCTTCGCGACTTCCACTTGACCTCACGTATCAGACGCCATCAGAATTGTATCTTCTGCCTCCTTGGCCAATGTTATCCATCATCCTTTAGTCCGTCACTGATAAACACGCGGTGACGCTGACAGCATGGTGCAAGGGCCATCGTTCGAGGCTATCTCCACCTTGGGTAAGCCATCCCATTGCCATCACCGCAACCATCACAGCCATTAATGCTGACTCTCGCCAGGCGATGTCCATGCATCGACAGAACAGAAGCTCGAGGTCGCCAAGCGTCTCAAAAACATCATTGTCGGCCAGGACCAACGCAAAGAATTAGCTGTCAAACATGGCATCGTCCAGCCTCTAGCTGATATCCTGTCGGCTGCCACCAAGGCTACGGGAAAGCGCAAAGTCGAGACCAATGGCGTCCCTCTAAATCAGAGCCAGGAATGGATGCCCGAAGACGACCTTCGATTGCAGGCCACTCTTATCATTGGCAGTCTCGCGTCGGGAGGGCAAGCTTTCCTGCGTCCTTTGTGTGCAGCCGATGTCCCCAAAACACTGGTTCGCACTCTTTCCACAGAAACAGGGCCCAGGCTTGCCATATCCATCCTGCAAGCACTGAAAGCGCTGGCTACTTTCTGGTCTGCCGCTGAAGGCCTTGATATCGAGTATGATCTCTGGTCCGCTCTCTTCAATATGGATAGCCTGGAGGTCTTCCGACAGATCTTGCAGCAGCCAGCTACGACCATTCATGCTAAGCAGCAGCTGCGACTAGTTGCCGACATTGTCTCGGCGCTACCCGATACCGCTCAAAATTCGAAGGCCCTGATAACGAGCTGCTGCTTACTGGATACTTTTGCTTCGCTCCTTGTTGCGCACGCTGTGGCAACCAAGCTGGTTGTGTATAGCGGCGACGAATCATCGTTGCTCACTTCACCACCTGACGCGTCTATCCCAAGCATACTTGCCGCTGTATCCACCATCATCACAGGCTCCAACTATCGTGCCCACAGATTCATCCTCTCTCAACAAGTTCGGGACCTGTTCACGAACACTGGACAAGATGACAGCGACCGCAGTTCCGCCTTCGGAGCTCGTCATGGCTTTGCCAATCCACACGAGCCACTCTTGCCGCCTCTTCACATACCAACATACAGAACAATCTCGCACAACCCGGTTTCCAATCACTTCCCAGCTCTCAAGTCACTGCAGCCTGCGAGAGGTGGAAGCTCGTCTTCAGATGGGTCAACACCGGTTGGAGATATTGACCATTCCAATGCCGTTGTTGGATGGCTGCTGGTTCTCATCAGGTCGATGTCTGGGTTGAACAGACTAATTGGTCTGCGGCTGCTCGCGCTGGTGGCAAATGCGATCGAAGTCGACCCAGTTGGTAATTCCTTCCGATCAGAGTTCTCCCAAAAGACTCGCGAGCGTCAAAAGCAGCTTTCTATGCTGGCCGTACCTCTTGCTGTCTCGCTTGTGCAAAAGGCTCATGACGACAAGTTCGATGGCACAGAGTCTCAGAGCGAAGGTCAAGGCATTCGGGAGCAGGCATGCAACGTCCTTGCTCTGCTCATTGGCGGCAGCAAAGAGCTCCAGATTGCAGCTGTTGAAGCTGGTGCAGTCAAGCATGTCTGTCCGATTCTGAAGAAGAGCTTCGACAACATTTCCTTTGCGAAGCCCATGTGGTCTTCAAAGTCTAACATGCCCAGTAATATGGATGCACCAGAGACAAGTCGACTTGGAGTCAGCACATTCCCTCAGGAGATTGCTCACGCCATGCGATGCCGTGAGGGTGCTCTAAGAGCCATCGAAGCAATTGCAGCAAGAGAAGACGTCCATCGCAAAGCCATCATCGAGCACGGTGTCATAGGCTGCATCATCGACTCCATGAAACCGTTTGCCGCCAATGCCATTGGTGAAGCTGCTTCCATCCGGACAACGATAAATCCAAAGGATGGCAACACAACATCGGTCATTCTTGCGGCTTGTTACGCAGCAAAGTCGATGTCAAGAAGCGTCAGCATTTTGCGCACGAGTTTGATTGATGGCGGCATTGCAAAGCCATTGGTACAACTACTGCACCATAGCTCATTGGATGTGCAGATTGCAGCCACAGACGTCTGCTGCAACCTGCTTCCGGAGTTCAGCCCTATGAAGGACGATCTCTTGGAGAACAATGTGATCAAAACGCTTGTGGAACATTGCAGGAGTAGCTCGCCTCCACTGAGGCTCTCGAGCCTCTGGGCTCTGAAGCATCTGGTGTACGGCGCTCCAAAAGAGATCAAGATGAATACCTTAGAAGAGCTGGGAACTGGATGGCTCGTGGATATCATCCAAGGCGAGCATCGCGAAGGTGCGCAAAGCGCAGCCGGTGGCGTCAGCGTTGGTCTTAGTACTCCAAATGCTGCCGGCGAGCAGGTCGATCTGCTCAACCCCTCTTCGATGGATGTGGACGAGCCGGTAGCGGAAGAGCCGATGGAGGAAGATGACGAAGATGGTGAGGTACTTTACGACGAAGCCTCCAGCACCCACTATCAGTCCTCATCCATTCGGTCGACACTAAATCCGCCAGCTTCCACGTTCAACAGCAGGAGGTACCTATCCTCAATCCGTGAAATGGAGCAAAGCGAAGAATACGCCTCGAGGAAGGATGAAGCTGCGATCCAAGCACAAGGCCTCGACTTCCTCCGCAACCTCATGAACGGCGACGACGCGTCCGCTCTCTCAGACCATCTCATGAGCTCCATCGGCACCGCCAAGGTCTATGAGCTCCTCACCGCCAAGCTTTCGCCCATCCCACGCTCCACCTCGACCGGAAAGCCCGTCTACAGCCCGACCGAGTTGGTTCTGAGTACGATCCATGTCATCATCCACCTGGCTAACGCCTCCCCGAAACACCGGCAGATGCTCATCGCACAGCGATCATTATTGCAAGCGCTACTGCCACACTTCAACCACCTCGACCACCGCGTTCGCGTCATGAGCGTCTGGGCGGTCAACAGTCTGACGTGGATTGAAGAAGATGCCGACCGCCGGGACGCGCGCCAGCGAGCAACTGAACTTCGTAATTTGGGGATTGAGCAGGCTGTGAGGGCGTTGCAAGGAGATCCAAACCTGGACGTGAGAGAGCGCGTCAAGACGGCTATGAGGCAGTTTGAGACACTCTAGCATCGTGCTCAGCCGGATGTTTTGAATTTCCCGTACACGCCTGGTCGCTGGGTGACATTGGAGGGATATCGTTTTGACCCGGGCCCAGGACAGTCACGCCTGAGGGATTAGCTTCGTGTCTGTAGCTTTAGCGTTACCGTAGATGTGTTGTCACAGGCTTTGAGAGACCTTGAAAAATGACGGCTGCTGGAAACGTATGGCATGGGAAAAAGTATGGTTGTAGAAAGTCTCTTGCATTGCTTTGGGTGGCTTTTTCTGCAGGCAGCGGGTCTGCAAACGAAGTTTCCAACTCTCATGGATAGGAGTCGGGCCAAGCCACACCTCAAATATCGCGTACACAATCGGGGTATTCATCTCGCTAATCCGCGTACACAATCCTGGCATCCAACGTCGTCGCTGGCGGTCCAGTCCGTCGCAAGGTCACACAATCAGATCCTATTCGAGGTTGACTAGAGTCAGCAGGCTATTTTGAAGCATGGAATTGAGCATGGACAACTTACATGTGCTTCGTGCCACACTTGACGCAGCGTGCCATGAATCCCACTCCGCTCTTTTCCAGGTAGAATCGGAACGGCTCCTGGACGGCACCCTTGGCTTTCTGCTTGGCGGTGGGAATTCCATTGCATGTTGGGTTCCGGCATCTCTTGATCTCTTCAAAAGCTACGACTTGCTGACCGATCTTGTGGACTTTCTCGGTGCATGCTGCATCAGGTGCGGTGGATCTTGGTGCCTTGCTCAGCTTCTCCTGAGCCGCTTTGAGCTCGCGCTCGCGGGCCTTCAAGTCAACCACGAGCATTTCGTTGTTCTTTTGCAGCTTCTGATACTTGATCTGCCAGCTTGAGAGTTCTTTCTGCAGCCCGGAGAAGTGGTTGTCTAGCTTCGCATTCTCGGCCTTGGTCAATTTCATCTGCTGGGGAATGACGTTTTGCTTTTCGTTGCGGAACTTCTTAAGCTCCCCTTGAGCCGATTTGAATTGGTGGTCGAGCTTCTCCAGCAGCGTATTCTTCTCTTCGAGCTCGCGCTCACGGGCTTCTTTGTCGCGGAGGAGCGACTTGTTGGCCTTGTGTTGTATACGGTATTCGGCCTCCCGCTTCGAAAGGTCGGCGCTCAGCTCGGAGACCTGCTTGTGCAACTTCGTGTTCTCGACGGCATCGACCTCGCTGATTGCACTGACTGCGAGCGCGAAGTCATTAGCGAACGGCTGCAGCTCGAGACGGGTGCTGAGCGCTGTCACAAAAGTGGCACATTCGAGGAGGCTCTTCTTGTGCCACAGGGCGACCTCGAGCACGGCATCGCGCAGCTCTTGGAGTGGCGTCGTGAGGTAGACAAGGGTGACGAGGTCGATGAAGTCCTCGGCGGTGATGGAGGTCTGCTCGTTTGCGACCTGCTTGAATTTCTCGATCGCGAGTGACTGCAGCTGTGGCGGGTTGTTAGCCTCTGCCACGGTGTGGACGTCAGTGTTAGCGAGCAGCAGGCCAGCAAGCATCTCCATTTTGATCAACAGCGTCCGCGCGATTGTGATCGTTGTTGTTGTGTCGTCGGCGATGTCGAAGCTCGAGAAGAAAATTTAAGCGCGGCGCGCGCGCGCCAAGCTTGGCGTTTGCATGTGACAAAAGGCGAAGGTGCGACTCGCAAGTATTGTTCACGGGGCAACGGAATTGCAGAACGCTCCTTCCAATTGTGTGCGAGTCTTCACTTCAACTTTTGACGAGTTGCTATGCACAATACTAAGCGCTCGCCTGCCGAACATCTTCAAAGCTGTCCTTGTGTATTGGCTATTGCGCTTAAGGTGACTGCCTTGTCATGAAGCAGTATGCTTTGTGCAGCAGTGAAGGCATCTAGTCAGATATCCGCTATCGCCAGTTTGATGATTGTGCTCCCATATTGCGCCGCAGTGGCGACTTTTGTTTTTCATGATGAGCTCCCGGGGCTGCTCGATCTTCCTCCTTGCAGTGTTGAACTGGTTTTTGAACATTCTGAGCTCCCCAAAGAGTGTGCTAGCACCTGCATTTGGTATGTCAGGCGGTCAACAGAGGTCTTTCGAAGCCGTTGTGGCATTTATGAGGAAAATTGAGCAGTTGACCAAGTTGTTCAAGCTCGGCAGGAGCGGAATTATTACATGACGCTCCTTGCTATCGCTCAGCACTTCCCCTTGAATTTTTGGCGAGGATTTACACCGGTACACCTTCCTCAAACCATCTTTCAAGCTTTCTCAATCCTCTTCGCCACAGTTGACCATTCCTCATCCTCGTGCAAACTCTCGTGTCTCCTCTCGTGCCATGTATCCAGCTCCTTGAGAAACTCCGCAGCAAACTGCTGGAGCTCAGGCTGCATGCTGATTGCAGCGAGAAACTCCTTGCTCGCCAAGAATCGCTCCCTGTGCCCCAGCGCCATTTGAAGAAGTCCGTGGCGTAAGCTTGAATTGATGTCGGGAATGGTGTTCTCGTATACTGCGGCCGCAATCTGAACAAAATCGGATGCGGTAATGTATTCCAGCTGCGCGATTTCCGTCTCGAAGTTGCGAGCAGCCAGATCCCTCAGCTCACCAACCTGGTAGTAGTCTGCGATGGCGTGCACGTAGACATGAGCAATGATACGCTCCTTCGAGCCCTGTGGAACAGTTGGTATTGCATGTGTGTCGTAGCACTCAGCTTGCTGAAGGCGGAGTTCCTCGAAACTCTTTTGTCGGTGATCGACCCTGGCAGTAATCGAATGGAATCTTTCGTAGCGGATGAGACCCCAGCCGCTTTCGTAGGGATTCTCTAGGGGCTCGAGGTGCATTGCATCCCGCGCCTGTTGTTCCTCCCCTTCCGTGCAATCATAGCTGCCAGTGTACATGAAATGAAGCAGCCGCTTCAGGGTTGTTGGACCAAAAGTCGAGTGGTGAATGATCCGGGTGTCAGCTTCCTGAAGATATTGTAAGCGAAGTTAGAAGACTAGATGGCTGCCTCGACTGACCTTGAAGCCACCCTTACACTGTCTCGCTAGGACATCAGACCTCGTGCAGACGATCGCCCGGTGGACTTTGAAGGTTTCTGCGCCGCATTTGATCTCCAAGTCGGAGTAATCGCCGCTCCGTAGCAACTCGCCGAGACCTTGCATGAATGGATCCATTTTGTCGGCGGAGTGTAACGCCATGTTTTCGGACGCTCAAAAGTCGGAAGAGAAGTTGAAGCCGTCACAAAGCGGTCGTGCTTTCCTCGTCACCGTCTGCCTTTCAAGATTTCCGGGTCACATGCCGATTCGCCCCATTGGCGCGCGCCAGCTTTGCAGGGATCAACTCGCTTAAAGACAAACGTCGCTTCCTCGGAGGTCTGTCCAGTCAATATCTCAACAGTCTGATCAAATAACAATTCGCTCGTAAGCCTCAGCCAAAGCGTCTCTGCGCGTGCGGTGCATCTCAACAGAGCCGCCGTACTGCTCCATGATTTCGAGCATACGCGCAATGTCGTTTTTCGCCTTGCCATATATCTCATCCATCTGCGCGTCCATTGCAATCGGCAGGGCCAACAGTTTGGCAATCAGAAGGCTGTCCTCGAAAGCGCGGTGCTGATACAGTTGTCAGCTGGAGCCTCCCTTTGAATGGCGTTTGCATGTTATACTTACCGACATCACCCACCAGACCGTCGCCTCCGTCTCGAAGAGGCTCCAAAGCTTGAAGAATGCCCCGACAGCTTCGTGTGCAGCTTCCAGAGCGGCCTTCACATTTGGCTCCACCCCGGCTTCTGCGTTTTCAGATGCTTGCAACAGCGCCATGCAGTGGTAGTAATTCGAAGTGAGGAAGATGTTCTGCCGCACTTGTCTCGGATTGTTGATGGCTTGTTGCTGCAAGATGCTGTGATCGAGGATAGTGAGAGCCGAAGGAAACGACTTGTACAGTCTCTTGAAAGCTCCGACGAGTCCATCCTTGTGCCTCGGACTGTTGGCAATGGGCAGCGAAAGTGAGAATGGAGACGCGAGGTTTTCTTGCACGAGATTGCCAAGATGCCACATGCAGCGCATGTACTGGATATCATTCTTCGAAGTTGTTGGGTCGACAATGTGGTGAGGCTGTGCTGGCGGCAAGGGCTGAGTGATCTGTGGTGCTATCACATTGATGCTCATCAGGTTCTCCACACGTGAATGCGTGCCGAGACAGACATCCAGGCCGTCGTTGCTGAGCTCGTTCTCGTCCGCCAAAGATTCCACCGGCACGTCACTATGAGTGGCAGTCGGAGGCAGCTTCAGCAGCATGGTGAGAAATGTATCCTGGACGAATACCGCCTGCCACAGCTTCCTGCGTTGCTGCTTCTCCAGAACTGATGCTTCGGGAACCACAATGCATGGATCGCGATGAAGCCTCATGGCATATGACTGTCGAAGATGAATCCCGGCCCAAGCATATCCATCAGAGGCGTGGTTGTCATTCATCAAGAAGTAAGTCATGAGCAACATGGCCTGGATAGCTCGCATTGACGTCCGATTTAGATATGAATATACTCGCAGAGCTTGATTCGCCGCTGAGCAGTAGAATTCTGCTGTCTGCGAGCGCTCCTCATACGCTGGGAATTGCATGAACTGCGTGCCTAAAGCATACATGGCATAGTGAAGGGCCATCAGCGAGGCATCAGTATTGCCCTTCTCTTCCGGCGGGAGCGCCCAGAACAGTTCATAGTCCGAGTAAAATGTTCTCCGGTGGATGAATGGGTACTTGGGATCCACAGTCTCAAAGTACTTGGCAATGAGAATGTCGGCCTGGTCTTTGCTCGGCAACACGCTGACGACTTCCGGCAGGCCTCCTTGGCATGTCCAGTAGTTTGAGAAAGGGTGTTGAGATCCAACACCGAAAACGTTGCTCGGCGAGCTCTGGGAGTATGGAACATTGGAGAAGAGGAAGGGGGACGCTCCCTCCGGCGAAGGCTGGGAAGCGCGATTTCCTCTCGCGTCTAACGTCGCCCATCCGCTGTCCGCGACGGATGGAGAGGTCAAGTTCGTCGCAGGAGAAGTCACACTGGTCTTTCGAACCTTGGCAGGCGGTTTGGTGATATATCGGGCTTTGCTCCCAGGCGCACTATTCTTCCGGTCCGCCGACGCGATGAGGTTGGCGACGGCGGTGTACTCGCAATTCGATTGTCTCTTCACACACGCCAGGCACGGACGTGCCCTGTCGCACTTGGTTTTCCTTTCGACGCATTCCAGACATGACAGGGTAGGTTTATTCCTCTTCTGCTTGGGCTTCACTCTTTGCTGGCCAACACTGGAAGTGCCTGCGGAGAGCGCTCCGTTCTTGGGCGCAGTGTTAGATCCGGGTGCCACATCGGACGACGGCGGCGGAATCTCCTGCATGTTCTATGCTGATAACAGCCTTCCGGAAATATTTCTGCTGTCTTAATCCCATGGGCTTTGTGAACACGCGAGTTCATTTTGACAAGCGGACAGCCCACGTTGACCCCTCGGCTCTTTACCTCGGGCTACAGAAGGATCGATCTATTACGAGCCACATTCAACGGGAAGTCGCGCTTGGAAGTGAACGCGACACAGTGACAACACCTACACCAGAGGAATGCCATCCAAAAATATTGACAATGAGATGCGCTCTGCTGTGCAAGGTGAGAGACGGTCACGTGAAAACGCAGGGATTAACGTGGTGACGCGCTGCGCCAGTAGAGTTCACGCGTGGAGATATGATCATGATAGGTCGCAAGACATCAATGCCCGACCTACATCTCAAGCAAAGCAGCTCGCTGGCATCTCATGCGCCATTCGCTACACCCTTCTTCTCAAAAATGAAAAGAGCTTCGTCCTTTCCAGCGAAGCTAGGCAAGGGTATCTGCAATACCTTTTCCCACTCAGGCATCTCTCTCGCTACCCAGTCAGCGATTGTCTCCTTGGCGAATGCTGTGAAGCCACTGGTGTTTTGTGCTCCAGCTGAAATGATCGTCGTGCCGCCTGAATCCTGGTCAGTATTCATACCTATGTAGCTTGCCTGAATGAACTCACGATAAGCTTTGAGCATCTTGGACGTGAAGTCGTTGCCCACTACAGGATAGACGAGCAGCAGCACATCGTCCTTTCCTCCATCGTGCTGCTTGAGCCACTTCTCACCATCGGCCTCCACGGTGTCTGGTATCCACGTTGTCCGCCAAAGGCTCTGGCTGTTGTCGATGGCTACCACATTCATTTTCTTCTTTGGGTTCGTCTCGAACCGCCGAAGCATGTAGGTCCAGTATCCATTCCCACTGCCAATGTCTAGGATCGTTCGCCCTCGAGACACTTGCTGTATGTACGCAAGTGATTCGTATGACGGGCAGACACAACCGAAGTGATGGTACAACAGCGGTAGCAGAACATGGCTGATCTTTATCTGAGCTGTCCTCTCCTCAGGTCCACCCCATTCCAGATTCTGATTTGTCCACGCCCAGACATCAAAACTTGGATTGACATGATTCTTTGACTTGTTCACTACTAGCTTCCGAGAATCATCAGGCGGAGCGTAAAGGCTGAGGAGGTGTTTGGCGATGTCGGCACGGACGGTGTCCTTCTTCGCGTTGGAGGAAAGAGCCGTCAACGCTTTCTGAGTATTGGTGGTCGGTCGAAAGATATCGGTGTATGCTGCTATGTCGGCGGCGGAGGGATTTGTTCTCTGAAGAGAGGCTTAGGCTGTGCTGTTCATGAGAAGGACTCTGAGCGTCGTTAGGACTGCCTCAACTTACGACTTGACCTTCGGCGTCTCTGTACCAGGCGTGAAAGCCGTTCTGTCCGCCAAGCTCGATGTAAGTCTGCGCTTGCAGTAAAGTCACCTCCGCGACAGCTCTATACACATATTGGTCTCGTGGATCCAGACCGAAAGCCTTCAGAAGGAACTTTCTGAAGTCGCCAGTATACAGGAGCTGCTGAGCCTCGCCAGATGTCCAGTCGTTGAAGAACTCGTCCGGATTGAAGGTCTTTGACCCCACGGTCTCTGCCGCCTTGGGCACGGTCATCCTGTAAATTGGTTTGGGATTAACATTAGAAGAGCTCGTGCTTGATGGTCCGAGAGATACGAAGTATGTACAGCTTGACTCGGGATCGGATCGTCATTCCAACGTATCGGGCCGAAGTGGAGCTCAAGATTTTTCTTGACCCGACCTGTCGGTACTCTCCAGGGCCGTCGACGTCCCGCCTTGCACTTTCAACTTTATCTCAAGTCTCTCATCAACATCAACGCGTTCAGAATCTGTATCAATGTCGAACACTGTGAAAGGGATATCTCGAGGACTGAAACTCTGCATGAGCAACACAAGAGTACAGCAGGATACTGCGGCCACCTGGATGGTTCCCTCAACTCGTGCGCTGTCATGTGCGACGATACGACTCGCGATGCTTCTTCCATACATGCGACGACATCACACGATAACGGCGATGCAGCCCATTCATTTGCGCCTATAACACTCCGCCATCTGCATGCAGCCGTTGCCCTTGCGACTTCTGGAATCCGGCGCTTCCTACTGAAGGCTTTACGGAAGCCACAACAACCGTAGCCGGGACGCCAGAGTTACTGGATGATGGTAAAGGCAAGTATACAAACTTTCCTAATATGCTCAAGCTCGCTGTCAAAGAATCTTGCCTATAATATCAATTCATAAACTTCCGCCATTTCATCAAACCCTCTGTGCTCTTTGGTACCACCGCAGAGCTGGTTATGTGAGCATTGACGCCAGGAGAATGTTTGCTATCTCATCAGGCGGTCACGTCCACTTCTGGAGCTCGCACAAAGCTGAGCGCAAGTCTTTCTATTTCTCCATTTCCTTTCTTATCTCTACACCACCGACATCATGGAAGCTATGTGGCCTTCTTTCGACCGAGCGTGTTCGCCTCATCCCCTCTCACTGGAAGTTCGACGGCCATGGAGAAATCACGCTTTAGTCACAGTGGAAGAGGGCGCTCTCGAGTCACTACTGCCTGAGTACGCTCGGCAGGCTTTCCGACGACCTTACGATGCAGAAGAAATCATCAACCAGTTCATTCTGGACTCTCCAGAATTGTGGCCGAGAACAAAAACCAACCCTTTGGTTGAAGAAGAGCTGCGAGATGTCTACTACGTGATACTCCAGGTTCGCAGCCCCAATAGATTCACTTCCTCTCTCATCATACTGATTAATTCAGGCCATGACCCAGTCCTGCAATGGCGACATCGGCAATCTCGTAGCCAGTCACCTCATCGAGAGGCTCGATAGTTGCCTCACATCGGACATGAACAAAGCACGACACATCGCGGAGCCGTTCTGCCACTCAGAAGTCCAACACCTCTTCCGCGCTCTGGCCGAAGCCTCCAACCGCACAGGCAGCAGAGTCATCGGCGAAATCTTGGCCACGTTCTTCATCACTCGTGCATCGACATATATCACCGCATCGGAATCATCATTGTTTCTCGGACAGTGGCTCTTCGCAATCGTACGGGCGAACATGAGCGACTACTATCGACGCGAATGCTTCCGTCTCGTCATGCGCGAGCGCCCAGACCTATCCATCAAGCTCGCTGGTCGAGGCTGGAAAGCGGACAAGGTAATCGAGCACTTGGAATGGGCTGGCGTGCATACCAGTGCACGAGGCGGCGATCTCTTGGCTCTGGACTTCCCAGGCTACTCGCTGCGAGATCGGGGCTGTCTCCGCGGTGGCCAGGGTCTCATGGGCGGTGGCATGCTTGGTGGCGGACTGCTCTCGTCATTAGAAGGCTTCGGTGGCCTTGAGCGAGGCGGAGAGGATTTCTCTCTGGAGCGACTGGTTCTTGCGCAAGAGGACGCGGCGAAGCAGGGCAGACGAATGCTGCAGCTGACGCTAGGTCGTCGGTATGCGGATCGATTCGATCAACCGGGAGCAATGGGTTTGGGATTCGGAGGTGGGCTCGCGTGTGGTAGAGAGAGGCAGATGATGTATCCGGAAGAGAGCGAGATTTGAATGGTCATCGAATGATAGCAGGCCGCTTGGAATTCATATTCATAATTTGGAATTGGTATCTTGTGCGAGTTTCATTGGCTCCGCTGTTAACCTCTCACGTTCTTCTACCCAACAGAATAAGCGGGCGGCGCCTGAGCCTGAGCCATCCCTCCCTGTCCAGCCAGATTCCCGAACGCCTCCGCCCTAATCCTCTGCAACTCTCTCCTCGCAGCCTCCAACCCCTCTCCCGCCTGCTTCAACGCTTCCTGCGCAGCACTCGCCCTCCCCTGCTGCTCCTGAGTCTGCCCCAGCAACTGCTCAGCCGCATGATGCATCTCGGCCTGCGAGCTCTTAATCCGATCATGCTGCGCCATATCTGTGAAAATATTATCAAACATGACATCACTAAAGAAGTGGCCTTGGTCGATATTGATATCTTTCAGCGGCTGTACGGCTGGCTGAGCGCGCTGCGCAGCTGAGTGGTGCCGCAGGACGCGGTTGACGTTGTTCTGCGCGCCTGCGAGGGCGTCTCGCTCCATCATGTCGGTAAACGTTCCGCCGCCGAACATGTCGCGGGTGGAGCGGCGCAAAGCGGCGTCCATGTCGTTGCAAGCGGCGCGCATGGCTTCGTCGGCTTGCTGGAGAGCAGAGAGGCAGGCTTTGTCGTTGCGAGCTTGCTGTTGACAGGTGTCGAAGTGAGCTTTGGCCTGTTGGACGTGTTGCTCCCGCTCGTCTTCGCCTGGGACTTCGGGTGTTGGGCCGCTAAAGATGGACTGGTAGAGAGCGTCGAGTTCGGCCTGAGCTTTCTCATGTCGCTGACTGTCTTGTTCGAGATGAGAGCGGTCTTGCTGCGCCTTTTGCAGAGCGTTGCCGAGTTCTTCGCGGCTTTCTTTGGTCGAGCGTTCTTTCTGCCATGCTTCGAGGAACTCGCGTTCTTCTTTTTCTTGCTTTGATGAGAACTTGTCTTTTCCCTTGGAGCCTTGCAGCTTGTAGGCCCAACGCTTGACGTTGCTGTCCCTATACTTTAAGTGGTCCTGCTTCTATTAGTATCTTGCTGCGTAGTTCAACCGCAGGCCTACACACCTTTCGCTCATCCTCGGTGACCTTGTGAAGGCGTTCGAGTTCTTTGTCAGTTTGGGCGATTTGATTCTCAAGATCTTTGATGTAGGCGACATTTTGTTGGAGGCTGGTAGGCGCGTAGTCGGTTTGAGCGAGCTCAGCCAGAAGTCGTGAGTTCTGGTCTGCGGCTTCTCGCAGTGTAGTCGCAAGCTGTGACATGATGATGTGGTCAACGTGGTCGTGAAGATACGAGAGGTAGTTGCAAATGAACACGAAGTCAATGAAATGCGAGTTGCAGGAAATTGTGAGCTTGCCAACCTTTCTTTGCACGCTCGTGGTGCTGCTATATTACCCAGCACAAAGCTGTGCAGTGGCGCATTCCAATGCCTGAGTGCCTACTAGTTCATCATAGCCTCCAGTGGTAACCCAATCGTGCGAGTAGCGGCCACATCCCGAGGAATCCTTCGAGCGAGCTATGTCGAAAGTGTCGCAAGCCAAGAACTGCGCCGCCTGCCAAGCCGAGACGGGAAGCTGAAGCCCGAACGCTTGTATCGTCGGCGAACAGCCTTGCAGTGCAAAGATACCATATGATACAATGCCGGCGCCTCAAAGTTCACATTGCTGAAAAGTATTAGTTGGTAAGTCTGGATGGACGTCAAAGGCCATCATCCCCAGCGGTCATCGTCGTCGGCTACGTCCCAGGATTCTGCATCGCGACCATGGGCCTCCTCGGGCTGTGCGTCGCCCGTTTTTGAGCCGACGTCTTCAGCAACAGTAGCGTTAGGGTCGACTTTGTACCAAGACAAGTCGACTTGTCCGTAGAGTGGAAAGTCCGGTGCCGCAGCTGCAGCCATGAATTGCTCCGCGAGATAACGTTCCTGGAACGAGAGGAGCGCTGCATTCTCCCTATGGGGATGCTTCATCAGCGTGGCTGACTCCGACTCGTTAAAAAGGAGCCATTGACGCAGAGCGCCCTCGTTGTCTGCGTAATTGCCCTCTCGAAAAGCGATTGTAAGACTTCGCGGACGATTGTCGAGCCTCATGACAGCTCCACCTCGAGCGCCTGTCCAGCCGCCCCTAAAGCTGGGATTGTAGCCACCTCTGCCTCTCGGACGCCCTCTAAAGCCGCCCCTGCCACGATGATATGGGGATCCGCCATAGTTGGGAGTGGAAGGTGCCTCCGGATCGATCCCCAAGCTCTTAGCTTCGGCCTCTAGCTTGGCTAATTGAGCCCTCAGTGCTTTCGTTTGCTCGGTTTCTCCGGCGTCGTTGTTGGGTGGTGCTTCGACAGTGGGGTTTGAAGCCTTACCGGCTCGTTTCTTGGCAAGTGCTTCTGCCATTTTCTTCCGCTCAGCCTCGATCGCTTTCATCTTGATATCAAGCTCCTTCTTCTGACTCTCTGCCTCTTCGATTCGTCTTCGCTGTTCCTCATGCTTGCGCTGAGCTTCTTCTTGCTTCTTGGCGAGCTCAGCCGGGTCAAATTGCGGTTCGTCGTCTTGGACGTCAACTTGATCATTCCGTCCGTTTTCAGCGGCCCAGGCGTTTCCAGTGCGCTCGGCAGCTTCTTCTGTCTTGAGCCAATAGACTTTGACGAAGCGATTGTCGAAGACTACTTTTGGACTGTCGTAAGCGGCTTTGGCCGAGTCGTAGTTATCGTATCGCACCGTTGCCAGCTTCTTGTATGGCTGCAAGTTCACTTCCTCAATGTTTCCGAACTCGCCGAAGAATTCACGCACGGCTTCTTCCTCGAATTGGTCATCCGGGATCTGCTCCACGACGATTGTGGTGATGGACCTGTCGAAATTGGGGCCACGGTTTGAGAACTCTGCGCGTTTACCACCGCCGCGAGGGTTGGAGCCGCCGCCCCGTCCTCTGAAGCCACCACGGCCGCGCCCAGCTGAAGAGGGGTTAACTACGCCTGTCCGAGTCGGCTGAACATTCAAGAGGGCAGCTTGGTTTGGGTCGTACTCGCTGCCAGGCATGACATACGAGTCGCTGCCATGCTCGAATGGACAAGAAGCCCCACGTGCACAGAAACCCTTGGTGTCGTAATCTATGCAACGCTCTCCGGGAGCTGGAAAGCCTGGCATGAGCCCCATCGCACTCATTGCCATAAAAGCAGCCATGGGATTGTTGGGATCAATAGGCGGCATTCCTGGTGGTGGAGTCGGCATCGGAGGCATGGACATGCCACTCCCATACTGTTGTTGCTGATGTGCTCCCATGCCGTTGAAGTTACCTCCTCTACCACCGCGTCGCGCTTGCTTCGCAGGACGCCCTCCTTGTTCGAACGCAGGTGTTTGTCCATTTTGCGACCCCTCATGGGCCCAATCGTGATATGTGCGCTTCTTCGACTGATTCTGTGAGTGCGACGGCTCGATGCCATGCCGTCGCGGCGGCTGATAGGTCGGCGCCGTTGGTTTAGGAGCAGGTGTCGAGGGATCGAAGGATCTCGTTGCGATGGCCTCAAAGACCTCGTCGACGAACTTTTCCGATGGCTTGCCTAGGAAGTCCTTCAAGTTCTCAACACAGTTTGCTTTTGCGACATCGTCTGGCTCGTCTGTGTTGCACAGCGCGGTGATGTAGTCGGCGAGCACGTCCGAATCGGCCTCAGCATGGGCATCTTCAAGCTTCTTGATCAGCCATTTCTTGAGCAGCTCGGCGTCGGCATCATCGACCATCATCTTCGCGGTGGTGTTGCACGCTGTCGTGTCGCGTAGTGCACGTGTGTTAGCATCAAGTTCGAGTATACATCAGTTGGTGTGACGATGCGCAGAGTTGTGTCGCGTGTTACATATGTTTTGTAATGTTTAGTACAAAGCAATCAAGGTATCTTTGGAAGTTCGAAGCCGTTTCTGGGAGAGTTTCGGCAGAGGCGGAACTGGCTCCGCTTCGCGACTCCGCGCTTCATATGAAGCTCGCCTCGCTCGCGGCTTCGAAGCATTCATCTACATTCACCCACCACAGCCAACTTGCGATTAATGAAACGTCTTACCTTCTCCGGCCTAACGATTATCTAAATTTGAAAGACGATTCATTCGAATCACACCTTCACCGACCAAAACGATGAGGCCGCCATGAATCGCACTGATCCATCGCTCGACCGTCGACGCCCTCCTGCAAAATGGCCAATGGCCTGACTGCGCAGTCTCTTACCTTCACCGGCCAGTTCAACTGGGTCTTCCTGGTCGAGGTACTAGTCATTGCGATCCTCGCCATCTTCTTCCTCTTCTACTTCAACCGTCTTTTTGCGACTGTTGTCTCATTCGCCATCCGAGCGTACACATGGAATCAATACAAGGCGTACATCGACATCGAAGCTCTTCAGATCAGTCTCCTAGGCGGAAGGATCTTCTTCAAGAGCATCCGATACCACGCGCACAATGTCACCCTCTACGTATACGAAGGCCATGTCACCTGGCGCTACTGGTTACGGTTGGTCCAGGACGCGGAGGTGTTCACTGAGAAACATCTGGCGGATACTGGAAAGGCACGAAGCTCGAGCTCGTCGGCCAGCGACAATCCTGGGCAGGAAGAAGACCACGACGAGAAGTCTCGTGAACGCAGCCGAAGCGTTGGAAAGGAAGAGCGGGCCAATGGAAAGCCAAAGAAAGAGCTGCCGTGTCGCATATCCGTCAATGTTTCGGGCGTTGAGGCGTTCATCTACAACCGAAGCCCGGTCTATGATGCGGTAGTGGAGGCAACCATGGGCAAGGCACAAGAAGCTTCAGGCGAGGTGGATAGCAAGAATGAGCCTGCCGCGTCGCCAACCACCAGTTCTGGAGACAGCAATGGCGAGAAGAGTCAGTTGGGTGTAGAAGCAAAGAGGACTCAGACATTTGGTACGGCGACCAGCGGTGTGCCTGCCGAGAAACCAGAGGTGCCATCATTTCTGCACATCTTCCCCATCAAGATCGAGTGCAGACGGGCTGCAGCTGCTCTGGGCAACGAGAACACCAAGAACATCATAGTTGCAAAGGCGGAAAAGTCTGCAGGAACAGTCGACGCTGGACACGCTGGAACATTGGACCTCTGGAAACTGCTCTTCAATTTCGACATCCAGGACGTCAATGTCTCCATGAAGCCGAACCGCGATTTCAAAGAGGAGCAGCTCGATGCCGCGCAAAGGATCCTTCGTGAGCGAGAAAGGGAGGAGCCTCAGCCTGACGAACCATTTCGGCGACCCAGAGAAAAGGCAGAGAGCATCTGGTCTAGATTTTGCAATCTCTTCCGACGATCGAAGAGCTATGCCGAGTCCTTGCGCACCGCTTCATTGAATGATGCGAAATCATCGCGAAGCAAGTCTACTTATGGGAATCCACCGCTCGATCAACTGCCTGGACAAGGTCAGTGGCACGGTCTCATGCGCTACATGGATGAGATCGACGTCAACGAACACGAAGAGTGGCAGAAGGTCGAATACGCCAAATCCTCAGAGCTAGTCAATTGTCCGAAAATTACCATGTGCTTTCACTGGGACATGCCTGGACCCTTTGCTGACAACAATGTCGATGTGGATACACCCCTAGGCGCGACGTTCCAGGACGATGTCAACCAATCAGAGCCGCCAGACTACGGCATGGACTTAGGCATACATGGCGGAGTAGTTGTGTACGGACCTTGGGCTGACAGGCAGCGTCTCAACCTGCAGCCGATATTTGTCCCCGCAACTTACGTGGACGCCAAACTGCTCAAGCCACTGAAGCCAGGAGACTTGAGGGTTGCTACAATCTTCAAGATCAAAGTCACGGTCGAGGAAGATGTTATGATGCGACTACCCACTCGCGAAGAATCAAAAGACCCGAAATGGAAAGGTCGTGCAGAGAAATCAATGCCAGGAAACGGTCCGAGTAGCGATTCGGGCAAAGCGAAAGGAAGAAGCAAGAAGCGTAACAAGAGCGAACGACGCAAAGATCAGAAAGGCACGGCCGCCGTCGATGCTCGACCCTATGGTTGGATAGACATCACAGTAAAGAAGGATTCAGTCGTAAATTACAACATGGACATGTACGCCCGCTCAACTGGCTACAGAAACACCTTGGACGTCGACGCAAAAGGCGTCGAAATGACCAGCAGCGTGAATCATGGCCTGCTCTGGAAGTCGGGACCTGTGACCGTGGACGCTGATCTGTCGCAGCCGCTCACCTGGAACACTTTGCGAAAATGGCCGTTCAACGTTGTCGTTCATGACATGGAACTTTTCATACTTCGAGATCACCTCTTCCTCATCATCGACCTCGTAAATGACTGGGCATCTGGAGCGCCTTCAGAGTACTACACTTTCGTACCTTACAACTATCAGCTGGATCTGACATTCAAAAACTTCATAATGTATCTCAACGTTAATGACGCTAACATTATCAACAACCCTGCGGACTTCGAGCGCAACGATTTTTTGACGATCGAGGGCCAGTTGCACGCGCTTCTTGGAATTCCAATGGAGCACTATCGGCCGAAACGGAACCAGATATCATTCGATGTTCTCGCGCAAGACTTGAAAATGAGGATGATTAGCCCTCCTAAGAGCACTTTTCATACCTTTGTACAGGACAAGAACATGGCAGATCTACCAAAATTGACGCTCAATGGCTCGTTCAACGGAAATCAGGAGGTCAGAGCGGGTAATGTCGATGTGCTTCGAATGGACATCGTCGGCACTGGTCTCACTCTTAAAGCATTTGGCTTTTACGTGCGGCAGCTGGTCAACATCAAGGAGAATTACTTCGGTGATTACATGCACTTCAAGACGCTGGAGGAGTTCCAGGGCGCAAGCGACGACCTAGATGAGGCGAACGCCAAAACTGCAAGCTTCCCCAAGCCTACTTCGATCAACGAACTGGACGTCATCCTCTGTATTGTTGCCGAGGACGCGACGGTCTTGTTTCCGACGAACATTTACTCATGTGAAGAGTTTGTTCGTGCTGAATTACCGCGGGCCGATCTAGATCTCCGCATTGTTAGCTATTATCTCGACATGGGTCTACAGCTCTCTCCCTTGAGCTTCCTCACTGGAACGAGTGCATCTGAAGAAGATGGGTCGCCTGTCGAGTCCGAATCTAGTACCCAATTTTATGTTCAACATGTTGACCTGAACGGTCATCGTTCTTTCGGTCTCCCACCGAACGAGGATGCATACGTCAGTCAATGGAACATAGATGTTGGCAAGATCACGGGCGAGCTTTCAAGCCGATTCTTGCGCGACCTCGTTCTTGCAGCGCAAGCATTGGTCTTCAGCATCAGTGACGCTGAGAACGCACTTCCCGTCACATCTCCAGCCGTGGTTTTGGACGCCAGCTTCGTTCAAGTGAAAACAGACATCGTTCGGCTATGGCTTCACGTCGGTAAAGATGCAATGCTCCTGGATCTTGAGCCCGTCAATGTGGAGGTGAGCGATTGGGCGAGCAACATGTTCTCACAACGCGTGAGCGTCATGGTACCGCTGGTCACCGTGGCCTGCGTTGACGGCCTCAGCGCATCACGACACCGCTTACAAAAGAATCGCAAGAAGCATGTCAGAACTTATGCGTTCTTGCAGACAGGGCTGTCACTGGATGTGGTTGGACGGAAAATGAACTTCGACCTGGAAACGAAGAGACAACAGCGCCATTTCCGGCTGCATGATCAACGCACAAACCGATTCCCATTCCTGCTCAGGCCCGATATTGATGCTCCGATTAGACCTGAGGATGAATTGGAATTCCAGCCGCCAGCTATGCCCTACCCATGTCCACCGCCGCCTTTGACAACCGCAAATGGCACGCGCAGGAGAGAGTCCGTGAAGTCCGTGCCGAGTTTTGGCAGTGGGAAAAGAGTCCCTTCCAAGTCATCCTCGTCCTCGCTTTCTGGATCAATCAAGAGCGCACGCCCACCAGTCTTCTCCACGCGGCCAGGCCTCCAGAATCGAGCGACAGAGCAAAGCGTCCAATCCAACTATCATCATGGCCCTGCTAAGAGCACTAGGTCGTCCTCATCAGATTCAATTTGGACGATGAATCCTTCGGACTCTGCGAATCGGGCGGACGGAGCAAAGTTCGGCCTGCCTGCCACCACTATGGCATTCTCAAGCTCTTACTCGGAACCTTACTTTCCTTTAGAGATGATACAGCCCGATGAGTCTGACGTACCAGCATTTTCCAGCGCGACTGGAGATGGCGAAGTCGACTCTGACTCGTCGTCGTCCATCTCAGAGACAATCGCAGATCCAGACAGTGATCATCAAGCGGAGCAGCAAACCATCATAATCAACGTGACGCCTGGTATTCGAGTCTATACGGAAACGCGCGCTGCCATAGCTGTCTCCAAGCTGATCCGCAAAGTCTTGCCGACACAACCTGAAGAAGTGATGGACTCCTTTCAAATAAGCGTCTTGGGCGCCATAGATGCTCAGAACGCAGAGAGTCAAGCCAACAACAAGATCGTGGAGATTCAAGCTCGTGTTCCAAGCGTAAAGTTGCGCGTGGCTCTCCGAGACATTGACACAGCCCATATCACTGATCAAATGGACCTTGAATTGACGACGCTGGAGAGCAACGTCAGAACTCGCCTACAGCCGTCTGATGGAGGTGTCGCGCAGTTCCTAGCTGTCCACTCTTTACTTGCCGGGGCCAACATGTCTCTTTTCCGGCGGCAAGAAAGCGGCTTCCAAGAACCGGCAGTTCGTCTTGATGTGGACGACATCTTGGTTTGGCTGGCTCTCAACACATCGAATGCGATTCATGCATCTATCAGAGACACTTCTGCCTCTGTGTCTGGTACCCAGGCAAGGTATCTAACCCAACTCGCTCTCAGGCTGGTGCCTGTCGTCAACGACCTCAAGTCACGGTTCGAAGACATCTTGAGCAAGAAGACAAAACGCCTACAGCAGCTCACTTACGTTCTCACGCGCAATGGCGATAGTGTGGGAGACCCGCCATTTATGGCTAGGATGCTTTACATTCTTCGCGCATTCCCTCGCCATTTTCGCAACACGGACTCATGGAAGATTCTGGCCAGGTTCAGGTATATTTTGCGAAACCTACCTGCGGATGCAATGAGCGAGCTTCGTGCAACATGCAAGGAAGCAAAATTGAATTTTCCCGATGATGCGCCCGCCAAAGTTCTTGAGAGTTGGACCCAGTGGAGAGTGTGGGATGTCATTCACGTCAATCAGACGACGGCGTTCAAGATGCTTTTTAGCCAAGACGAAGCGGCAAGACTAGAGCCCAATGCCAAGCCAACAACTGTGACATTCCGATCGGAACTGCTTCGAATCACGGTCGAGTGCGAAAAGGGAAACAGCGATATCGTGATGGAAGAGACTTCCTTTGGCCTGGAGAATACACCGCCAACTAAACCGGAAGGTTTGATGCTCGTGGAGGAAAACAAGAGAACGAACACTCTCTTGCAAATGCATACTGACACAGTCACTTTCTCCTTGGACTGGGCCCTCGCGTATGTCGCGCAAGATGCACTCTCCTTCAGAGACGAGATAGAGGCCTTGAGCTTGTCTTTGCAAACCAAAGGATCGAAGACAGCAAGCCAAGCACTTGAAGAAGGCCTGGCTCGCCACGACTTTCATCTAGTGGTGTCCACCGGCACAGGCAGTGTAGTCCTTCGAAGCCCCAATCTTCGGCATCTGTCTCGGGCAGACGGCCTGAAAATGTCGCTCATTGGCACCACACAGGCCAGCGAACAGTTTGGTCAGTGCTGCAGTGCCATCCTCAACGTGGACGCTGCGATAACTGAACTTCATGGCCCGTCTTCGCGTATCTGGCAAAGCGTACTTACATCGCCCAGTCTTTATGTCGATCATCTGCAGCCGGCTCCGGGCTACAACGGACCTCCAACTATAACATTGGCATCCGCGTATGACAGCCTGCAAATTATAGTCAGCGAACAAGTGCCAGGGATTCTTCGAACCATCGACTCGGTGGTCATGGACGAGGTCGCTCAAGTCAAGCACCTCATCAATATGGCGAATCAGGCACAGCCGGCCACCTCGAATAGTCCCCCGGTCTCGCGATCAAGCTCTGGAGGAGGAGGAGTAGCACCAAAACTTCACGTTGCTGTGCTGGCTGGCACTCTCGATATCGAAGTTGCGCTCTTGTCAACCTTGAGCTATCAACTCGAAGGAAAAGCTGCCAGTGTGAGAGTTGCGCCCAGTTTGTCTCAGGAGAAGGTCTTCAGCATCGACTACGATGTTGGTCGTCTCAATCACGGCTTTCTCAACTCATCGGGCAACGAACGACACACTCAGGGCCTGTTACATGTACCTCCAATCAATGGCCATGTCGGGCTGCAATTGGGGAAACAAGAGAATTCCGTATCTGTTGCCATGACAATAGAAAGAGTTGAGGTCGATGCTGGTGCAGTCCAGGCTGTCGTTGCAGTGGTCAACAGGCCAGAAGTACAGAACGTCATATCAGCTATCAAAGCTGGTGTAGAAGACATCAAAGTACACGTTGCGGAGGTCTTCCCAGAGGAGCATGCGCAAAAGGTGAAGTCTGAGCGACCGACGAAACACATCACCTTCGACGCTCGCTTCGCACTGCTTGGGATTAGAGTTTCTGCAAGCACTCCACATGTACTGGGGCATTCTACCACGGAAGTTGAGTTTGGCATTGGGCCGGTGCATGCAACGGCATCGAACAGATCAACTCCTGGCGAGATTATCCCAGAGGTTCGCGCACAAATACAGGACATCGGTGCAAACCTGGACATCAAGGACCGTAAGAGGTTGCGGCCTTGCGGTAATGCCAAGCTCAGTATAAAGACGCACCTATCCAGCACCCAAGGAAACAACGGTCAAATCAGCCGCGAGCTTCACGTGCGCAGCGATGGGCTTGAAGTGAACGCATATCCGGAAACTGCCTCGACCGTCGTCGACGTGATCAACCATCTGCAGGATCGGCTCAAGAATCTTGACTTGTCAAAAGAGGTCGACTATCTCCGGCGACTCCGAGACGAAAGGAAGCATACTGTCATTCAGCGCATCAAGGGCAAGCAAGATTGGACTGAAGATGACGAGCTTCCGTTCTCCCCCGAAGATCTGCTATCAATGAAGACAACAATCGAGCTGAATCACATCCAGGTCTGCTGGCTCGTGGAGCCTGTATTTGCGGCCCATCCCGGAGCGCAAGTCACCGACCTTGTTTTCAGCATTCAGAGTATAGAGCTCACCGCCAGTGGAGGCAGTGAAGCGCAACTCACAATCACAGACTTGCAGCTCCAGCTCGCAAAGAAGCAAGAGAGCAAACAACATCGCTCACTCAACTCTGCCCTCATGCCATATATCGGCTTTAGCGTAGGCTACTGGTCACAAGACAAGAACCGCAGCCTGGCTTTCAAAGCATCGGGCAAGCCTCTTGATCTTCGTCTGGAATCGCGCTTCATTTTACCTGTCAATGCGATACAAAAGTCGGTGGAAGTTGCCATTCAGAGGGCGAGGCAGAGTGCTGCGACGTGGCAAGACACACCAACCACCACAGGAGCACCAAGGTCCACGAAAATTTTCGACACGAAGCACCTCGGCTCTGTGCTAGTCGAGGCTGATTTTGCAGGGGCTCGAGTCTACATGCAAGGATCAGGTCCACCAGATAAGAATTTGTCGACCCTCGCAGCAGCCTCCCAACAACGCGGTTCCAAGCACGGCCGGTACGGACAATTCGCTTCAGGGGATGCTCTCCTGCACACCACCCTGACCGCACCTGGCTTTGCTTTCAAGCTGGAATACAATTCTCATAAGCAGACGCCAACTGTGAACAGCGAGCTTCTGATTGAAGCGTCTTCAAACATGCTGTTGCCGAATGTTGTACCTCTGATGATGGAAGTGTCCAACAGTGTCAAGGAGCTGGTGCAGAACCAGAAGCAGGATTCTGCACCGGTGAAGCAGATCCCAGTCCCAGAAACTGCCAAGTCAGCCCAAAAGTTCTTTGAGGACGACTCAATCGTCTCGACAACGCCAGCTAAGATCTTTGGAAAGACCAAAGTCGACATCGGATTCCGCATCGCCAAGCAGGAGTTCGGCTTGAGCTGTCAGCCTATAGCGAGGGTTGACGCGAAGGCCTCGCTTGACGACTTCTACCTTACCATGAACACGATTGACTCAGATGAGCACGGTCATTTCTTTGCGATGTCTGCAGTCATGACCAAGTTGCAAGCGCAAGTCAAGCACATGTACTCGAGGGAGCCCACTTTTAGCTACGATATGGACTCGGTGGTGCTGTCGGCGATGAACAACAAGCACCTCAGCGGGACATCGGGTGTATCGGCCATTCTAAATGTCAACCCGACTCGGATCGTCATCAACGGGAAGCAGTTCCAGGATCTGCTGCTTTTCCGCGAGATTTGGCTTCCTCCTGAGATTCGCAACGCCGCGGCCGCATCTTCGCCTCAGCCCAGTACGGCTTCGCCACCAAATCGACCAGACGAATTCCTTGTGCAGAAATACCAGACGGTTGCAGCAGCAGCAGCGTTCCCCTGGAATGCGACAGTCTCCATAGCCAAGCTTGCGCTTGATGTCGATCTTGGTCAGAGTATTGGCAAGTCGAGCTTCACGATAACGAATTTGTGGGCATCGCAAGCGAAGTCGTCGAATTGGGAGCAAAATCTGTGCGTTGGTATGGATGAGATGGCGATGAACAGTACGGGAAGGATGAGTGGCTTTATCCAATTGGAGAAGCTCGGTGTGCGCACATCTATCCATTGGCCTGAACGAACCGTGGAGGCCACCATGCGCGAGACACCCCTCATCCAAGCTTCGATTGGCTTCGGCAAGTTGAGGGCAAAGGCTGCGTTTGATTACCAGGCATTCGCTTTCGGAGACATTGAAGGGTTCGACTTTCTCATGTACAACGTGCGCGATGCCTCAGGTAAGTCAGACCGGCTTGTTGCGGTGCTAGACTGCGAAAAGGCTTTCGTGTTCTGCACGTCGACCAGTCCCGCGCAAGCTGTTGGTCTCTACCAGGCTTTCGACCGTCTCATACAGGAGAAACAGTCTGCGTTTGCGCAGTCATTGCGAGACATTGAGAAGCATCTTCGACGAGAGAGCACAGTGGTGCCTACGAGGTTTGGACCAGAGATAGTCAACTCACCTGTCGCCGCCAAGGAAACGAGAAGCCATATCTCACTGCACACGGATGTGGTGGTCACGATCGGCGCCGTTTGCTTTGGAGTTTATCCAAGCACGTTCTTTGACAGCCAAATGCTGAAGCTCGAGGCCAACAACATTCAAGCTCGCTTCGCTGTTGGTATCGAGCACGGCAAGATTACAAGTGGGCTGAGCATGACGCTTGGACAGCTGCAAGTCGCCCTATCATCTGTCAGGAGGATTACCGCAGTACCAAAGGCTCTCGAGGTCACCGTTGACGAAGTAATCAACAGCGCGCTCAATGCGAAAGGAGGCGTGATCCTGCGAGTTCCTAAGGTGGTGGCCTCAATGCAGACGTGGCAAGCACCTGACAACAACAGCGTCGACTACATATTTAAGAGCTTGTTTGATGGTAAGATCGATGTTGGTTGGAACTTGTCCCGAATCAACTTCATCAAGGGCATGTGGAACACGCACTCTCGAGCCTTGGCGTCTCGTCTTGGCAAGTCGTTGCCCGAGTCTGCGGTCAAGATCACAGCCGGGCCTCAGAGCAACACAGAGACGAAGCAAGACGGCAGGGAAGACGAGTCGCAACCACAGGAGAAGATTACGGCGGAGATCAATCTGCCGCAGTCGAGATACGAATATCGCGCTCTGGAGCCGCCGGTCATTGAGACGCCACAGCTGCGTGATATGGGAGAGGCGACGCCGCCGCTGGAGTGGATAGGGCTGCACCGGGACCGGCTGCCGAATGTGACTCACCAGATCATCATCGTCAGTCTGTTGGAGGTGTGCAAGGAGGTGGAGGATGCGTATGAGAAGATTTTGGGTTCTTCCTGATTGAGGCCCATTACTTGTGAGTTATTGAACATTGCATTTGAAGCGTTCCAGCGAGGCGTTTCGGTAGATCGTGGGTTGTACAGACAGCGTACGGAAGCACAGGACGTAGATATTGCAGTACAGGCGAATATCAGATTTTGAAAATGAAGATCTCATATGCCGTTCAGGCCCAATCATCATATACGGGGCGCTAAGGGAAGCATTCAGCCGAGACAAGAAGTTGCGGTCTCTCAAAGTTGCGGTCTCTCATCTCTTGGCATGCCGCCGAACGATTCGCACGGTGGCACAATTGGCTATCGACTCACACATGATAGAATGCAAATGACAGGTGAGGAATGCGCTGCAATCGCTGGTCAGCCGCAGAATTGTTGTATGCTGCACATGAAATGGATTTCTTTGTGAAGGAGAATAAAACGGGTGAAGTCAGCGTGCCGTCGCCGCTTCCCGAAGTAGACTAGCGGCGACCCCTCCATCCCACCCACCTGTGCTAAGTGCAAATTATTCATTCTCGTCTTCTTCTGGCCGCCGCTTTGCCAACTCTCTCGCCCTTCCTCCACCCACCTCACCTCTCGCTCTACACCAAAGCGCCTTTGACAGGTATATCATTCCCCTCCTCTGCGCCTGCATCGGCCATTCTCATACTTATACGTTCGCAGGCCACAGAGTACAGGTCGTCAACTGAGCGCGGCCGAGGGCACCGAGAGCCCAACCCCACCGAAACAAGAAAACTCTTCCCACAGCAACCCATTTCAATACCGCCAAGATGGTCAAGTAAGTCGACCACCGGTGCTGACTGCCGTCTGAGGGCTTTCAGCGGCATCGAATATCACACAGATGAGCTGGGAGACTCGAGTCGGCAGGGCAGCGCCTGGACAGAGAAACAGCAAGGAGATGGGAAAGCTGACGAAACACTCCCAACAGCTTCACGGTCGAGGAGATCCGCGGGCTGATGGACAACCCCATCAACATCCGTAACATGTCCGTCATTGCCCACGTCGACCACGGAAAGTCCACCCTCACCGACTCGCTCGTCCAGCGTGCCGGTATCATCTCAGCCAAGAACGCCGGAAGCGCGCGATTTACCGATACTCGCGCCGACGAGCAAGAGCGTGGTGTCACAATCAAGTCGACGGCCATCTCTCTGTACGGTCACCTGTTTGACGAGGAGGACCTGAAGGATATCCCCGTCAAGACCGAGAAAAACGACTTCTTGGTCAACCTGATCGACTCGCCCGGTCACGTTGACTTCTCTTCTGAGGTCACTGCGGCTCTCCGTGTCACTGACGGTGCGCTCGTTGTCGTCGACACCATCGAGGGTGTGTGCGTGCAGACCGAGACTGTGCTCCGTCAGGCGCTCGGTGAGCGTATTAAGCCCGTCGTCATCATCAACAAGGTCGACCGTGCCCTCCTCGAGCTCCAGCTCTCCAAGGAGGACCTGTTCCAGAACTTCTCTCGTGTCATCGAGTCCGTCAACGTCGTTATCTCGACCTACTATGACAAGGCTCTTGGTGACTGCCAGGTCTACCCTGACAAGGGTACCGTTGCCTTCGGTTCCGGTCTGCACGGATGGGCTTTCACCGTCCGCCAGTTCGCCGCCAAGTACTCCAAGAAGTTCGGTGTTGACAAGAACAAGATGATGGAGCGTCTTTGGGTGAGTTTCTACGCGGCAAATATGATAGACTGCACGATCTAACACTTTCCAGGGCGACTCTTTCTTCAACCCCAAGACCAAGAAGTGGACCAAGGTCGGAACCCACGAGGGCCAGCAACTCGAGCGTGCTTTCAACCAGTTCTGTTTGGACCCTATCTTCCGCATTTTCGACTCCATCATGAACTTCAAGAAGGACGAGATCCCCAAGCTTCTCGAGAAGCTCGAGGTCAAGCTTGGCAGCGACGAGAAGGACCTCGAGGGCAAGCAGCTCCTCAAGGTCGTCATGCGCAAGTTCTTGCCAGCCGCTGATGCCCTCATGGAGATGATGATTCTCCACCTGCCCAACCCAAGAACCGCCCAGAAGTACCGTATGGAGACTCTGTACGAGGGTCCACCAGACGATGTCTCGGCCATTGGTATCCGTGACTGTGACCCCAAGGGACCTCTCATGCTTTACGTCTCCAAGATGGTGCCGACCTCCGATAAGGGTCGATTCTACGCCTTCGGTCGTGTCTTCTCCGGTACCGCCCGCTCTGGCTTGAAGGTCCGCATCCAGGGACCAAACTACGTTCCCGGCAAGAAGGAGGACCTGTTCGTCAAGTCCATCCAGCGTACCATCCTCATGATGGGTCGCTACACTGACCCCATCGAGGATGTGCCAGCCGGTAACATCTTGGGTCTGGTCGGTATTGACCAGTTCTTGCTCAAGTCTGGTACCCTCACCACCGAGGAGACTTCGCACAACCTGAAGGTCATGAAGTTCTCCGTCTCCCCTGTCGTGCAGCGCTCCGTTGAGGTCAAGAACGCCAACGACCTGCCCAAGCTTGTCGAAGGTCTCAAGCGTCTGTCCAAGTCCGACCCTTGCGTCTTGACTTACATCTCCGAGTCCGGTGAGCACGTCGTTGCTGGTGCCGGTGAGCTTCACTTGGAGATCTGCTTGAAGGATCTCGAGGAGGACCACGCTGGTGTGCCTCTCCGTGTTTCCGACCCAGTCGTCCAGTACCGTGAGACTGTCGGCGGCGAGTCCAGCATGACTGCTCTGTCCAAGTCGCCCAACAAGCACAACCGTCTCTACGTCACTGCCCAGCCTTTGGCTGAGGAGGTCTGCAAGGACATTGAGTCTGGCAAGATCGGCCCACGTGACGACTTCAAGGCTCGCGCTCGTATCCTCGCCGACGACCACGGCTGGGATGTTACTGACGCCCGTAAGATCTGGTGTTTCGGACCAGACACCAACGGTGCCAACTTGCTCGTTGACCAGACCAAGGCCGTCCAGTACCTCAACGAAATCAAGGACTCCGTCGTCTCTGGTTTCCAGTGGGCGACCAAGGAAGGTCCCGTCGCCGAGGAGCCAATGCGCAGCATTCGCTTCAACATCATGGATGTCACCCTCCACGCCGATGCCATCCACCGTGGTGGTGGTCAGATCATCCCAACTGCCCGTCGTGTGCTTTACGCCGCCACCCTTCTCGCCGAGCCCGGTCTCCTCGAGCCCGTCTTCTTGGTCGAGATCCAGGTTCCAGAGAACGCCATGGGTGGTATCTACTCTGTCCTCACCCGTCGGAGAGGTCACGTCTTCGAGGAGGCCCAGCGTCCAGGTACCCCACTGTTCAACGTCAAGGCTTACCTGCCCGTCAACGAGTCCTTCGGTTTCAACGCAGATCTCCGCTCCAACACTGGTGGTCAGGCCTTCCCACAGTCCGTCTTCGACCACTGGCAGATCCTGCCCGGTGGTTCCGTGCTCGACAAGACCTCCATCCCCGGAAAGATTGTCGAGGACATGCGCAAGCGCAAGGGTATCAAGCCCGAAGTGCCTGGCTACGAGAACTACTACGACAAGTTGTAAACAGCACGACGATACGATTGCTGTGGAGTTGGACAAGGGGATGGAGAGAGCAAGGACGTCGAGCCTTTGGCGGCGTCTGTTGCAGCTATTGAAACAGGTTCGTTGCAAAATGGCGACACCGTTAGAGCAGTGTTGCCTGAATCCGTTGATGAAATGATCAAGACGCAAAACAAGGAATGGGGAGGATACGAGCATGACTTTCATTTGTTTCCAGGTTGCATTTGGTTGTCTTAGGGACAATAGATAGCCAAAAGACGTTCAAACAAATTCTCCTTCCCCTTTTCTTCTCACGAGTGTTCTTGATGGCTAATAAATCAATAGTTGCAGTGACGTTGCCTTCTGAAGTCTGGCTCTCGATTGATCTGGGCGTGATTCCAAATGCAGTGGTCTACACAGCCTCACGGCGAAATGCCAAGTATCTTCTTTCACATGCGTTCGCATTCCGCGGGGTGATTGGCCACTGGACCCTGAACAGCGATGACGTTGACTTCACGTGGCTTGGATCTTCTAGGCGGGCACATTGCTCGACGACAATAAATGCACTCTCCCAATCTCCTAGGTAACACAACACAACATCATTATGGCCGACTTTGCACCACCAGCAGGTCCACCGCCTCCAAAGGTGCCAGAGGTAAGAACCAGCAATACCACCAGTTTCCGCCTTTTGAGGCATTTGATCGCTGACAACGAAGCTACAAACAGGGCTGGAAAGCCGTCTGGAACGACCAGTACAAAGAATGGTTCTTCGTGAATCTGCACACGAAGCAGTCGCAATGGGACAAGCCCACCGAGCCCGTCTACGCTGCACCTGGCGACGCACCGCCTCCGGGCCCTCCGCCGCCTTCCTACGATACTCACCCCGCGCGCCCTACGGGTCCGGAGAAAGGCGGCCTCGGCAGCAATAACCCGTACAACTCGAACGCGAATGATGATGAAGCGTATGCGCGCCGCTTGCAGGAAGAGGAGAATGCGCGTATGCATGGTCAGTCGAGCCGCGGTGCCGCGGATGGGTATTATGGACAGCAGGGGAGTCCGTATGGGCAGCCTCCACCGCAACAGCAGTATTACGGAGGTCAAGACCAGCAGCAGCAGAGCCGTGGGAAAGGTGGGCTGTTTGGCAAGATTGCGAGTAAGCTTGGCGGTGGTTCCAGCTCGTCGCGGCCGCCGCAGCATTATCCTCAGCAGGGCTATGGTGGATACCCGCCTCAGCCGGGATATGGACCTGGTCCAGGTTATGGAGGAGGATACCCGCCGCAGCACTACGGTGGGTATGGAGGTTATCCGCCGCAGCAAAGGAAGCACGGAATGGGGGCTGGCGGTGGCGCCATGCTTGGTGCCGGAGCCGGTTTGGTCGGCGGTGCGTTGCTGATGGACGCGGTTGATGATAATGAGCAGGAGGCGTATCAAGAGGGTTATGACGATGGTGGAGGCGGTGATGATTTTGGCGGGGGCGATGATATGGGAGGAGATTTCTAATGGAGAACAGCGAAGGACGAATGGGAATGGGACTATGAGTTGATAGTATACAGCGCGTGTCGATATGGAACGAAAGTCTTCATCAGCATCAGCCGCTAATCTGTGGATTTCATTCGACGTTTATATCGTCTTGACTGTCGATTCTTCGTGGCCAGCGTCTACATTTACAGCTTCGGGGGCTGAAGCTGGGGCCTCGACTTGACAAACCGGCGAGACCAGTACCCAGGCCAGTACTCAGGGCACGAATCCAGCAACCAGCGAGTGAGAACCGCATTGACCTGGTCCGGCTTCTCCTGTGGCACCCAATGGCCTGCGTCAATGCTTGCTTCCTGTTCACATCGTCAGTCTCGTCACAAACCGAGAGGATCCGAAGTAGAAGGACGACTTACTGTCAAATTAGTGCAGTACTTTCTCTGCGGCTCCGCGAGTCGGGTGGTGACGGTATCGCAGATGGTATCGTATTTCGCCTCGATGAAGAGAACCGGCATGTGCAGGTATCCGCCATGCGCGGCTTTCTCCAGGAAGTATTTGCGGTTGCGGTCATGGTTGTGGTACCATGAGTCGGCGCCTGTGAAGTTCGCCATCAGCTCTTTTACCTTGAAAGGGCTGAAAGAAAGATGGAAAGTCTCACCAAAGAACCCCGTCCGCTCCATTGCCGTCGCCAACTCCTCATACACCTCCTCATCGATACACATCATCTCATTCGGAATCTGCCTCCACTTCGGATCCGGCTTCTCAATACCTCCAAACCAGCCTCCGTCCTTCACCACATTGCTCGAGAAGGCCGGTTTGCCCAGTTTGCCCGGGTCGCCGCGCGTGTACGCCGCCCTGAGGAAAGACCTGGGATCCGCGTCGAAGAACTTATGCGCCTTTTCGAATTCCAGTTCGTAGAACTTCTGGTAATCCCATTGCCCGTACGGATGCGTGGCTTCAGGGTATGTAGAGCGATTTATGAATTTCGTCAGCTCGACCAGGCCGAGCTCAATGGTGTGCTGCGGGACTGTCATTCCGCACGCAGCGATGCAGTGTTGCGGGTACACGGCGGCAAACGACCAGACGGCACCGCAGCCCCAGTCGTGGCCGATCCAGATTGCGGCTTCGCGTCCGAGGTGTTGCAGCAGGGCGAGCATACCGGCGTTGATGGCTTCTTGGCTGTAGTCTTCTGTGATTTTGGGGGCGGAGGAGGATCCGTAGCCTGGCATGTCGGGGGCTATGGTGCGGAAACCTAGGGAGGAGAAAGTGCGGAGTTGGTGGTGCCAGGTTCTGGCGATGGCGGGCCAGCCTGGGGTATGGTGTTAGATTGGAGAGAGAGACGATGTGTGGGGAGACTTGCCGTGGATGAAGATCAGGAGCGGTCCATCTTCTGGTCCTGCAGCAAGATAGTAGGTCTTCTTCTCTCCTTCGGCGTAGGTAAAGGTGTGTTCTTCAAATGGTGGTGGGGCCATGATGGATGATGGTTAGCAAAACTTTGGTATTGTCAATGCAAATGTCAATGTCAAGTGTCAATACTTAGACTTCTCTCTAGTCTTTATACCAAACGAGCTGACATAGGAAGTCTGACATGACCGGGGCCCCACATGGTGGCTCTGGGCACTTTGTGACTTCGTGATAAGGGGCATAGGGCTAACGCAAACATGAGGTGAGGTCCGCTTGGAGACTTTACCGATTCGGGAAATTGGTACACCCCAAGCACCGGACAACACTCTTTCGTACGTAGCGAAGAAATAGGGTATGTGTTAATCATTTGCAGATTGATAAGCAGAGGATGCAAATGAGATTGTTCCTGTTGTGTTGCAGAGGCTGGGATGTTTTCAGCTTCTGACAGGCGTATTGGGAAGGAGCGAATTTCGGAGTCGGATGTTTGCGAGGATCATAGAGAAGAAGGGTTGAAAAGCAAAACTTGTGGGTACTTCTGTCTATCTAATTTTTATCATTTTGTGGTTATTCTCGGAAATCACTTCGACTCAATGCTTTCTACTCGTACGTCCATCAAACCATTGCTGAAATCAAGATGCACCTCTCCTCACCGACGATCAACCCTTTAGACACTGATGGTCACGCTCGCCTGCTCGGCAGCATGTGAGGTGATAGAGTCCCAGATTGACTCAACCACGTTCGACTCAGCTCTAACCGAGGAGCTGGATTTCATAGCCTCCGTCGCACTGCTGATTGCATTGGTGGGAACGGGGACGTTGACGGTCACACGGCCAGTCACAGTTCCGGTGTGACTCAAGCTGGCCTCATCAGAGGGAACGCTCTTATACGAGCTCGGCAAATGCTTCGAAGACGTCTCAATGCTGGATACAGCTGGTGCAGCCGAGCCAATCACCTGCGATGGCTTTGGTGAAGTCTTGAAGCCAGACCTCTCCGCATCAGGGGCAGACGGAAGTGGAGGACGACTTGGCTGCTCAGGCTTCGAGGCCATCTCATTGGGGCACATGAGCGCACCGCAAACCTCCACCGGGACCGGCATGGTGTGATTGCTGGAGACGTTGGGGATCTTCTTGCAATCACAGATAGCCCTGTAGATTTTGGGAGAGCCAGATGCGGTGACAAGAGCAGCGGTTCCATTGACCTTCGCCTTCGAGCCAACATCTTTGAGCACACACTTGCCGAAGTGAGGGTTATGGGCGAGTGTGCATGATGGAGTCGGTTTGGCAGGCTGGCTAGGCTTTTGCGAAGTTGCCTTTGTCACCTCAGGAGGGCCATATGCGGGGACGGAGGACAGAACACCAGGCAGAGAGCTCGACAGCTTGCTGCTGATCTTGGTCACAACAGCGCTGGTGGTTTCGATCTCAGTGCCATCGAGGGTCACTGTGGCAGTCACAAAACGACAGTCTTCGTGAAGACCGACGTGTGGCCTGCGCTGGACTTCGACAGCTCCTCGGTCTTGTGCACCTTTGACTTAGAGCTTGGCTCGTGTAAAGTCGATGAAGACACGCGTGGAGCTGTACCGAGGACTCCGCTTGCAAAGGAAGCGTGAGGAATGGTAAAGCTACCGGTTGAGTTGGTGTAGGGGCCGAATGAGTTTGAAGTCGTGCCTGTGAAGAGAGAAGAGAGCGAGAAGCCAGACGAAGCATGCGTTGATGATGCCGGTTCGCTGGAGTGGCTTGAGGAGTGCTGCTTAGACTCTGGCGTATGAGCCTTTGTGCTAATCGTATGCGTCGGGGAAGGCTGGGTTTCCAGCCCAGATGAAGGTGGAGTGGCAGAGGCAGAAGTTGAGGCCGCAGAGGTCGTCGAATTAGTCCAGACAGGATCGTTGGTGAAGGCTGGATTGCTTCCATCAGAAGGTCCAGCAACACCAACAGAAGCAGCAGTGTGACGAAGGGAAGTGACCGTCGTATCTTGCGTGACAGTCTCAATTGCGCAGGCCGGAACAGTAGCACCGTCGACGGTCATGAACTGGGTGCATCCTGGCATGGATGCAACCTCGAGGGTCTTTCCGTCTCCCTTGGCAAGGCCAAAGGGGAGAGCCGTGAGCAGAAGGGCAGATGCGAGGAGCTGCATGGTGAATGATTGGTGTTGATAAAGATCGATGTGTCGTTTGTTGTTGTATACCTTTGGCCAAGAAAGCGATGTGTCGATGAGAGTGCGTTGATGTTGAGGTGTAAGTTGATGGGAGAAGCAGAGTCGTCTTAAGGAGATGAAGATCGAACTGTTTGCTAAAGCATGTGAGAAGCGTTTTGCAGGCCTGAACGTGCAAAGAGTAGCTTCCGCTGCACGTGTGATTGCTGCAAAGTGCAGGTTTGCAAGCGCTGCGAGGCGTCTGGTAGCTCATAAAAAGCGCGAAGAAGCTGAGTTGAAGGCTCAGGGGCGTCTTTTCAGAGCGATGACAGGCCTCTCTGTGCTATGCTCCTAGCTGAATAGGTTTTGATCTTCGAGGATTGAGCGTGTTGATTGTTGTTGATAAAAGGGGCGGAGGGGAAGGCAGCTGGGTTGATCGAAATTGTGTGGATGTTGATGTTGATGAGATGGAAGTTGAGAGGAAAGGAGTGCTCTTTTGTAGGCCTGTCCATGGAGAGATTCTAAGCCGAGCAGCGTGATTATTTTGTTTGGAATGTGCAGTCGAGAAGCACGCGAAGCACATGGTTGTTCTCCAAACCGTTCCAGCATGTGGTCCCTATTGGACCGGAATGATTCGCTCAAGGTATTCAAGCCACTTAGGCTTTTGTCGATAGTCCTCTTGACCCCCGGCTGACAGAAGATCTTCTATCGCAGAAGCCCACTTGACCAAGGCATCTTCGCGCCAAGCAGTCTGCATCAACGCAAAGCCAAAGGGCATTCCAGTCGATGAGAACGTACCGTTCGGAACAGGTATCGTGATCATTGGGTAACCAGCCTGCGCAGCGATCTGATATGTCTGTCCAACTTCAGGAGGAACAAGCAGGGCATCGAGCTTCGCTCCATTGAGACCTTGAGCCAAAGCAGCATCGATTCCGCGTTCTCGTGTGCTCTTTCGACAGAATTCAAGTGCTTGCCAGTAGGTCTCATTTTGTACACCTTTGGTCTCCAGACTGGCGAGAAAGCCATCCTGGCCTGAGTAGAAAGCCGGAATACCTGATGGCCAAGGACTGCCACCTTCAGTGCCATCGTTGGCATAGTTGTACGCGACAATGTGTTCGAGCGACCGAATCTTGGTATTGTTGAGTTCGGCAAGGTAGGACTTGATGTTGTTGTAGAAATCCACTTTCACGTAGGTGTACTCGCTCTCGTTAGGGAAGCCTCTGGTGGTTCCTGGTGAACTTTAGTAATGGCATTAGCAAATGCATCAAGTGGATGTGTCGTACCGTAGTCCCAGTCCCAGCCATCTGGCGAGACAATCGTCTTGTAGTCGAGCAGCTCCGTCCCATTGACTATCGTTGCGCCGGCATCTTCGACCGCCTTGACGACAGCAAGGAGCTTTTCTTGTTGCTCAGAATCTGCGTACACCCAGAAGCTCTCCCAAGGTATTCCGAAGGTGGCATTCTGAAGTGCGTTCATGTTGGTCATGAATTGGCTGTAACCTCCATTAGGAGTCTTGCCAACCTGTGCGAGGCTGTCATCATCTCGTTGATCAGGACCATAAATGGCATCGAGACAGTACGTCGCTTCTTTGACCGTCTTCGCAAGACAGCCCACGGTATCCTGATTCAGCGACTCCGGAACAACACCCGCTCGACTCGTCAACCCCACAGTAGGCTTGATTCCTACAATCGCGTTTCGCTCAGCAGGACTGATGACAGAGCCATCCGTTTCAGTGCCCAAGGCGAAGGTGAAGACATTAGCCCCCACGCCAACGCCGGAGCCTGAGCTGGAGCCACCAGGGTTCATTGTGAGGTTGTATGGTGAGCGGCACTGCCCACCTCGAGCCGAGTAGCCTTCAGAGTAGTTGTTGCTGCGCATGTCCGCCCACTCACTCAGCGTGGCCTTGCCAAACAGGACCGCGCCCGCCTTGCGAAGCTTCGCCACCACGTGGGCATCTCGCGGCACCACGGAGCCTTGAAGAGCCCAGCTGCCGGCAGTCGTCTGCATGCGATCTTTGGTGGCGATATTGTCCTTAACGGCGAATGGAATGCCATGGAGTGGGCCGCGGACGTGGCCTCGTCGGCGTTCTTCGTCCAGCTCGGCAGCAATGGCGAGCAGGTCTGGATTCACTTCAAGCACAGAGTTGATGTATTGTGCGGTTTGAATATGGCGCTGAAGGTAGCATAATGCCAATTGTACAGACGTGAGACGTCCTGCCGAGAGATGGCTTTGGAGGTCATCGATGGTGGCTTCCTCGATCACCACGCCATTGCACTCCGGCATTGGAAAGAGGCCAGTGGTATTGGCCGCATTATCGTCCGGAAATGCATACGAGAAAGGTTTCTGAAGAATTCCAGATGCATTTTGGCTGTTGTCCTTCAATGTTGATGGCGATGTCGAGGATGAAGAGGAAGAAGTCACCAGCCGAGAACAGCATCCCAGCACCGTTGCCAAGACCACAAGGATGTTTCTTCGCATTGCATATAAACAACTCGAAACGCAAAGAAAGGTTGTTTCGCTGCGCCTAGAATAGGTGGAGAGACAAGCTCACTCTAATACGTCCTGCGTCTTCAATGTAAGATAAGGCTGGCCGAGCAGGATGGCCGAGCATGGCCGATGACGAAGATCGCCTATCTGTGAAACCCAACGGCCACCATCGATCGCACAGAACTGACTTGGTCATCAACAGCATCTTGGAAACAGGCACTTCACGTAGCATTCATTCACATCTCCTGGGTATCTCTCATACATCATCCGCTCAATCCCAGCCTCAACTCCATGCGAAACGTGCTCTCCAGTCAAGCAGAAGACACCTTGTAGCGTGTACATTTATTTCTTCCCGGTATCTTCCTTCAGGCTGACAATCCTATTCAGTACCACCTTGTCCTCAGTCGAGTCACTGTCCTCGGCAAAGAACGCCGTTCGCAGGCCCTGGAATCGCACACTACTCTTGTCCGCAGTCCCATGAGCCTCGCCCTCCTCCTTCGGCCACGGCGCCCGCTGGCGAATCTCTTTGAATCCACACTCCACCATGGCGTTGGAATAGATCACTTCAGACTCAGGGTTGACATTGTCGTAGTATCCACCATTCTTCCAATCCAGCTCATTTGGCTTCTGCGTCTTGAAGAGCGGGTTGAAGATCCTGCATTCCGCCTTGATCGGCGAGTTATGCGCAGCAGACTCGCCCACCCAGTGGATGCGAGCTTTACCGGCTGGTACTTCTTTACCGTACTCTGCCTTGATTTCGGCGACCTTTCCAGAGGAGTCTTTGCTGAAGGAGACGCAGCGGATCGGGAATTCAGCATTCAGCAGGCCAACGCTCTGGTTGGGTGATAGACGGAAGAAGTCAGGATCGTCAACTTCCCGGAAGTCGTCGCGGTCGATGTAGATGGTCTTCGTAAACGGCACCTTGTGAGTACCCTTTGCTGGATCTTTAGGATCAAATGGAATCTCTCGCTCTTCCAGGTAGTCATCTGGAAGGTTGTCGAAAATCACTTTGATTGGGTCCAGCACCAGCATCAATCGAGGAACGGTTCGCTCAAGATAGGTTCGCATAGTGGCATCCAAGTTGTGAGTCATGGTGTTTGCGTTGGCCTTCGTTACACCGAGATCCAGGACGAACTTCTTCAGCGCGCCTGGCGGCACACCTCTCCTTCTGAGAGCAACGAGAGTGAACAGTCGAGGGTCGTTCCAATCACGGACAACAGGCGGAATCTTGCGCCCGGTCCCTTCTGTGGCCGCTTTGGATGCTGCAGCAGTTGTCTCTGGCTCCTCCTCACCCTCTTCTCCTAATTTGATCTCATCTACAGCATCTGCGGCTTCGTCGACGGGGTCTGATGTGCTTCCGATGGTGGTACCATTCACAAGCATGGCAATTCTACGCTTGGAAAGAATAGTACCCTCAACATTGAGGCGGCCGTACTCCCTCTGCATAGGTCCTTTCTCCTCGCTGCCAGGCACCTTGTGGTCGAGCTGCTCGAGTAGCCAGTTGTACGCTGGTCTGAGCGTTTCGAACTCGACAGTACATAGACTGTGAGTGATACCCTCGAAGGAATCGCAGAGGCAGTGTGTGAACTCGTAGGTCGGATAGATTCTCCACTTGTCGCCCGTCCGGTGGTGGTAGTTCTCCTTTTTGATTCGGTATGCTGCCACATCCCACAGAGCCGGGTTCTCAGCGAGTGACTTGAGCTTGGCCTTCTCCTTCTTTGCCTCAGCTGAGTCACCCTCCTTCACCTCGTATTCCTCAGGCTTCGTAGCCAAATACTGCTTCATTCGCAAATGAGCCTCGCCCTGCTGATATTTGCCATCTCGCATTGCCCTGAATTCTTCAATGTTCTTGTCGACCGGCAAAGACCAATGTTCACATACGCTGCGCGGTCCATGCTCTTTTCCTCCTCTTCCAGCTTTGACTTGCTCAGCAGAGCAATAGCACATGTACGCCTTGCCCTTCTTAATCAGCTCTTCTGCCAGCTCATAGAGATGGTCAAACTCGTCAGAGCTATAAGTGATCTTGGCGGGCTGGAATCCCAGCCAGCTGACCATATCCTTGATGCTGGTGAAGAACTGTTCCTCCTCTTTCGCAGGATTGGTGTCGTCGAATCGGAGATTGCATTTGCCGTTGTATGATTTTGCGAAGCCGAAGTTCACTGTAATTGCCTTTGCGTGACCGATGTGTAGGTAGCCATTGGGTTCGGGTGGGAATCGCGTCTGGACGTCCTGGACAGGCTTTTCGTTGTAGACGCCCTTCAGCCAGCCGGACTTGAAAGGGTCGACCGGCTCGTTTGATTTGCTGCATTCCCATCAGAAACGTACTGCTCAATGGTTTTAGCATTGTTCATAAGTACCTGGGAGCTCCTGGAGCAGGGCCAGCGGCTTTAGCAGCATCTTTCTTTGCCTTTGCAGCCGCTTTCTTCGCTTCCTTTTCCGCGGCGCGTTTGGATACCTTGGGTTCTACCGGTTCGGCCATGTTGTGATTGTTGAGGAATGTGCGAAGTGTAGATGGTGTTATCGAATGCAACAAAGAGTCACAGCTGGCACGCGAGTTGAGTCAAAGAAATTCGCTTGACTCGCGCGCGGCAAGCTTCCATCGCTCCTGCTGTTTCAGCCCCGCATGACGCTGCATGTGAAACACCGTCTGTGCTGAACCTAGTTGTACAGTTTTCTATTTCATTCACCTCCCTCGCTCTCCTGATCAAACTTGCACTTGGTCGGGATGCGTGGGAAGACCTGAATACCTCCTACCACAGCGTCACATGAACACTTCGAGCTGATAACAGCTGTATTCTCTCACCCCACAGCTGCCTATCCAGTTCTTGCAATTCACATCGCAGCACTTCTTGTATACGGACGTAGGAGCGCAACACATATCTAGTGATAAGCTATCCCGACTCACTGCGTAACCAAGATATAAAACCCATCCGCATTCACATACTTCCTCCCACCGAGTTTACAGTCTTGGAAAGAGCAAGCCTTGTCCTTGAAATATCCGCAATCTTTGACAAATTGCGAGGCTTCCTCCGCAATTCGGGAGCACTGCATACCTACAAATGAATGTTAGTGTATCATCTCACGGAAGGGAACAAATAGGTCCGAGACTTACTCATTTTCTGCCCTGCAGGACCACATAACCTGATTCTCGCAGAGGTATAATCCCAAGCCTTCGCCTCCGTGCCTAAATCGGTACACTCATCGTTGCCATTCTTCCCGGCAGAGCTATCCTGCGAGCACGTGCCGCCATTTTCCTCTATCCGGTTAAAGATAGCCGCCACCTGGATTTGAGAAGCAACTCCATCTCCATTGTCGCACTGTGAGTTGGCCAGAGGTGCTGATTCTTGCGGCTGCTGAGGCTCTGGCTCATCCTCACAATGCGAGCAATCCGGAAAACCCAGCGTGAAATTCCCACACCCAGCATCCTTGGTAATCTTAGCGGCCATCCATTTCCCTCCGTCCCCACGTCTCCCGCTGTCCTTATTGGCCATATCATCAAGAGCACGCTCGCAAGCCTGCGCATCGGAGAGCTTGCAACTTCCATTAGGTTCGACGGCGTCTCGGGTGATAGTAATGTCCACCCCATAAGGCGTCATACTGTATAGCCCAGGCTGTCCACTTTCGATCCTTTGCATCACGTTGTGGCACAGCTGGTCTCGAGCTACAGCCTTGAAATCGTCTCCTGTCATATCCGATGGTGTATCGTCCAGCATATAAGGAGCTTTCCCAGGATCCTTGCTCGTATCTTCGTCTCCAGTGCTGGTAAGCATCTCGTTGATCACGATGCTATACCATTGAAGAGTTTTCTGGTCGCCGCCATAGTGAGGAACCACCTGCGCACTAGAAGAATTCTTTGCCTCATCATCGTCGTTCTGAGAATTGTGTGAAGGAGGCACGTAAACCGGAGAAATTCCACCAGCCCCAATGTTGTAGGAACAGTACGCCCAAATCGTGAAAAACAGCTCGTCAGAGAGGCCGTTTCTGACGTCTTGTGCGATATTTCCAAGCGATGTAAGTTGTGCAGCATACTCTCTGCTTTGCTCCATGACAGCCACGGCGCCCGGATCGGTTATGGTTGGAAGAACAGCCCCCTTCTGAAGTCCCATATCGCCCAGAAGGCCTTGTTCCCCAGCATACGCGAGCGCAAACTCTACGAGACGTCGCACGCTTTCCATGAGACCAGGAGTGCTTGGCTTTGTGGATCTCGACGACAGTATGCCTCGTTTCTGTGCCGTCTCACTCAAGCATTCCTTGTTATCGTCGCTCTTCATGATAAGCTGGTCGATGATATCGGCAATCCCAGTAGGCAGCGTAATAGCCGCATCGCCACTCTTATGCTCACCATCATCCGCCGTGAGAGTCGATACAGTTCCAGGAGAAGGGCTTGGTGTTGGCGTGACAAACACAGTAATCGGATTCGCGTTGGAAGCAGTAGCGACAGCGATATTGGTAGCTGTCTGAGACCTGATCGCGGAAAGATCCGACGCCTCCAGATGAATATGTTTAGGCTTCTCCTTCTTGTTAAGTTCAATGGCGAATGAAATGACGCCGACCAAGGCAGCTCCACCCAGTAGTACAACATCATCGATCCCGACGACGCGCTTCTCGACTGTCAAAGCATGCTGGGCATCGAACGCGTTGCCCAGTGCAGCGGCGCAATCACTTGATATGCCGTCGCCTTTGCATGCGTCTGAGTCCAGCGTAGAAGAGATTGCATTTTGCAGATCCGAGCCAAAGAAGACATCGATACCGCCGTCGGGTATGCTATTGCCTACTTTCTCTGGTAAAATCGAGATTTCGTGGTTGCGTGGAATGGCCGTAGTCGCCTTGGGAAGTCAGTCATGGAACACAGCGAGCGTTGTCTGGGGCTCATACCGGTGCTTTGACATAGTTAGAGGCCGGCCCGAGTGTGAACACCGGAGGGTTTTGGGCGTGGACCAGTGCCAGGTACCCCGCCGCAACAATGAAGTTCCTCATTGTGTTCGAGCTGTGTTGATGGTAACGGTGCAATGAGCTATCAGCCATCCGTGGTCTGGCCCGACAACATTAAATACTTGCGATTCTTGACACATGTCTTCCAATTTGGGCAAGTGAGGCTGATCAAGGCCTACCCGAGCTGAGCGCCAGCTGCTGCCTTGGTACAGCTAATCAAGGGTGAAGCTGGTCTTGGCATTGGTGCAGTCATGCGTATTAACAGTAGCCGATGCGGGCTGAGCATCGGTTGTACTACTGCATAAATCCCCTCTCGTAAAGAAGAAACCAATCAGCTCAACGCATCGCCTGCGAATATATTCGGTGGAAACTGACATACCGTCAACTAAAATTAGTTGGTTGATTTCTCGCCCTGGTGTGAAAGGCTGCGCCTGGATCGCGTTCGCCCCCAACGTTGATGAGTGCTGCTGGTACTGTGGCGAAGGGAGGTCGAGATTCATTCAGGTTCGACTTCGGGTTCCTGGAGATCGCATGGTCAAGGGATCTGCTATGGATTCAACGATAGCCTGTTGTTCTTCGCAGATTCAAGGGCCAGTATCGATTAAACGACGCTGTATGTTCGTCATGTCAAAGACCTATGCGGTCAGCGGTAAATTCCAAAGCTAATCCTGGCGCGGTCTTGAACTTTTCGCTGACTCCAGAGGCAGCTGACCTGGGGTTAGGCTGGGTTACCAATCCTACTACCAACGCATTCTATGTTTGGTATGCCAAGGACGAAGAGTGATCTTGCGGTCAAGCCGAGTACGGCTTGAGTTCTATTGTTGGCGTTCTGGTCTTTTCAGCATTCCACATCATGCATTATTGCGGTCGAGAAGATCCAGCATATATGCCAGTGGCCCAGCGTCAAGAGAGTGGTGCAAAGTCAGGAACATTATCTCACCGTCCAATAGCTGCATCTCTGCAAAACACTCCAATTCTTTTACCACAATGGCCCTTTGGCTTCTTCTTTTGCCTATGGCGCTCGTCCTTCCGACGAGCGCCTGGAGGCTGGACACAGACTCCTGTAAAGATACCGTTCTCCAGGAACATCTTCGCAACAGTGTCGAAGAGGCTTTCGACGTGGCATCAGGCGCTCTCGATGAGCTCAACAAGTCCCCCAGAAACCCTGAAGTCAATCGACTCCTGGAACTCCTGTTCGCTCCCAAGGGTACCACAGGCGATCAGTACAATGTGCAGCATCTTGTGGACACCTTCAAAGGTATTGGAGCGATGAGCCAAGAGAACACGGATTCGCGAAAATACCACAACAAGGACGACTTCGTAAGTACAAATTCTGCTGCAGTGGAAGTGCGGCTTACTCATTGATCCATAGGTGCTGTTCTGTAACGGAGACAGAATCCGGAAGGTCGACAAGACCGAGGATAATACCGGCTGGGAAGACACATACTCCGGACACGACGCTCCATCGGAGCCATGCACCAAGACCGGTGCAACCGACCTTACGCTGGCGGAGACCTATCAGATGGATGACGACGAAGGGGATCCATTAGCCGGCGAGCCATGCGACCAGTTGCAACTGTGTCCTTGGTTCCTTGACTGGTATCAGGCAGAAACGTACAAGGTACGCTTCCCAGAAGCCGTTTTCGAAAGTGATTCGGACTGATTTTGTGGCAGACCTGGAAAGACATCAACAGTAAAAAGTCCAAGAATGCCAAGTGGGCAGTTCCATTCCTCAGCGGAGCTGGCAGTAACAAGAACAAGTGGTGGGCGCCGCTGACACCTATCGATGGGACAGCGTTGATGACAAAGGTCATCATCCACGAGATGACACACATGCGACTTGGCGGTCCTACTTGGCCTCCCCATAAGCGAGTTGGCCGCACCGTCGATGTAGGGCCCCTTTGTTGGCGGCCATGCAGTACAAAGCTGATTCTTTACAGGTGAAGACGAAGTTAGGGAGAGGTCTCCGGATTCCTGGTGCTCTATGGGACGTTGCTTATGGCTGGACAGCGGCCATGAGACTCGCCAAAGAAGACCCAAATTGGATGCGAGAGGATGCACTGGACCCAGACAAAGTGCGTTTCCCGCATCAAAACGCAGACTCCATCGCGCTGTTCGCCAGTGGTGAGTTAAGTCTGGACAACATTCTGACCATTGACAGAAGGGTGCTGACCGATGAAAAGCCACGAGATTGCTGCGCGACGATTTTAACACCAGGGTCACCGACAAAGGAGTCTTGGAAGCTCTGCAGCCGCTTTCTCGTAGAGATCAGTCCGCTTCCGCGTTGCGATACAGGAGTGTTCCGGAGGTTATCGAAGGCTTCCTCGAGAGATCCAGAGAAGAGCAAAGCAACAGAACCGTGGCGATATAGTGGTGTAGATCGATAGATAGATATAGATAGCCAATTGCTAGTCATCAGAAGACGCTGTGTAGTATCCGATTCCAGGTCTGTCTCGTATCTGTAGCTCGAAGGGGACTTGTAAAAGTCTTGCTCTCACGTCGGGCGGGACGTTTGACGTTACCGTAACAGTAAACCTGTCGGCGCGCACGGTTCGAAGGGGATCAAGCAAAGCGGCAAGAGAATCGACACTGATTGGAGTGTCTCGTCGGGAGGGATTGAGAGGCCATAAGGCAAGGGTGATGTCGAGAGTGGACAGACGCGCAAACGAAGCCAGGACTCGGCATGTCTCGGTCCATTGTGCCGTATCGTCCAGTGGAGGTCTCATTGCGGATGAGGTGGTAGGTGAAAGGTTGACGGGATATTGGAAGGCTGTGCTCAGCTGTAATGCTCGCACACACTGCAGACTGGCCGGCAGCATGCGTGGCAGCTCTCGGATTGACTGCGTTCTTCTCGCGGCAAACATGGTGCGTTCATATAGCGAATCGCGTGCCTCCGAATAGCTGCCGTTCTCGTCAGTATCTGAGTCGCGGAGTTCGCATCTCAGCCCAGCCGTGCATACATTGTCTTGCAAACCAGCAGAAGTGAGTTCCGGCTTTGTCCTTGGCCTGTGGAAGGTCTGCTTGGTAGAGGGCGCCTGCCTTCCCTGGAAATGAATCGACGTGCATTCCAGCATCTATGGCGGAAGCCCAACTTGGTCAGATCGTTACTATCGTCGCACCAAGCACACTGAAGTTTGTCGTCGACATATTCAAAATGCAGCGTCTGAGCGTCGAAGGCGTAGTCCCAGATGATGTTTCTCAACTCAGGAGGAACCTTGGCGAGCAGCAACGACTGTGGAGGCAGCTCAATCATCCCTTAAAAAGCTTGTAGAAGTCGAAGCTTGTATCTCGAGATTGCCAGCTGCGCTGCGTCTGTGTGAGTGTTGTCGTATTGTTTCTGACAGGTTGTTTGAATGTTGGATGATGATTGTTAGGTGCAGCTCAGCTCGTGTCATCTAAAAGGATGCCTAAGGCTTCCCATCGCTCTCGCTAGACTGGCCAATCATGAAAAGCCACGGCAAAACCATTACCCTTCGTCTGGGACATGAGGATGAAGCACATGCGCTGGACTGCTGTAGCAAGGCACATGTAATCATCCGTCGTCCTAATGAGGTTGATGCTGCGGTAGCCCTTCTTGCCCTTCTTGCCCAGGCGTTTTTCGTCAACTGCGATATTGACTACCTTACCAAACAAACACCACCTGCAACCGAACACAACACACCACGCGACATCACCAACACAAACAGAGCAACACAAGCCCAGGAGATACATGCCACTCCTCTCACTCCTGGCCAAGATGTCGAACACTCCGCTCGCCGAGATCCCTACCCTCACGCTTCTCTACAAGCTCAACAAGCTGCAGCCATCATCAACTCCTAGCCCAAATGCTACCTCGCGCTTCAACGACAAGATCTCTCTGATCCGCACCGATATCACCAAGATGGAGACCGACTCCATCGTCAACGCCGCCAATGAGTCTCTGTTAGGAGGTGGAGGTGTTGATGGCGCCATTCACAGAGCTGCAGGCCGTGGCTTGCTTCAGGAGTGCGAGACGCTAGATAGATGCGACACGGGGTCCGCGAAGATCACAGACGGCTACAGGTTGCCATGCAAGAAGGTCATTCATGCGGTAGGCCCGGTGTACTATTCTACCAAAAAGAGAGGCATGCACACAACGCTTCTGCAGAGCTGTTACACCACCAGCCTGGACCTTGCTGTGCAGAACGGCTGCAAGAGCATCGCTTTCAGTGCCCTGAGTACCGGCGTATATGGATACCCCAGCGACGAGGCTGCTGAGACTGCCATCCAAGCTGTCAAAGGGTGGCTTGAGCACGACGAGGAGAGAGCCAACAAGATGGACCGCATCGTATTCTGTCAGTTCATGGAAAAGGACGAGCTAGCGTATGAGGAGTTCATTCCGTAAGTCAATTGATCATTCGCAGTTCAGAGTTGTAGCAGACTGACAGGCGATGCAGGAAATGCTTCCCTCCTCCGGCTTCCAGCACCGAGGAGAGCACGGGCGAGAACGTGAAGCCAGCTGCAGCGCCTGAAGAGGAGCCATCTGGAGACGCCAAGCAGTCGGAAACAGAGCACGTTCCGCATCTCCCGAATGTTCCTACCAAGGAGCCTCATCACCCCGAGCAGCCTGAGGCTAAGAAAGTCAAGCTCAACGAGGAATCTGAGACCTCCAAGGAGTAATTCGCCAGGTCTACGCTTCAGCGTCCTCCCAAGAGTCCCACGATTGATGATTGAAGAGCTTCGAATGAGTTGCATTGCGTGTGGCGTTGTCTGGAGCGACTAACGGGCCTTTCTGCATACCAGTATACCCCATTAGCGAGATTCTTGTTCCCCCCTGTTTAGACTGGACTACGAGAAGAGTAGCAACGACTTCGATGAGTTACCAGGTATTCGATTCTCCCGCTAGACTGTTGGGTGCTAACGACATATGGTGCAAGATGTGCATCCACCAAACCGTCCAAAGTCTTGGCATCACAGCCAGGCTACTGAGAGAAACCCAAGAGAGATGCACGTTCGCGTTCTCAGCGCGCGACTCCAGCGTTGATGATACGCATTCGCAAGTCTTTGGTAGTTTGCGCATTTTGAGCCTCTCGAAGTCGGTCGCATGCCGCGGCCTGGAACGCATCGTTGACCGTTTGAGTCCCAGAACCAAAGCTTTGCTGCAACGGGTCACTGCAAACAGCAGCCCACTAAATTCCCGAAGCAACGAACGCTCGCAATCCCGTGAACTGCTCGGCAGTTGCAACAATGCCGTTGTTGCTGTGGCGTTATGGTCTTGGGCAAGGTAGGTTTTGGTTGAGCTGGTGATGCTTCAATATCGACTGGTGTACAAAAGGCAGGTGTTTCCTCAACAATTCTCAAAAGCTCTACATCTACCCTTCGCATAATCTGGGCCTGAGACTTGTCTGTGAGGACTCAAGTGCTGAGTATATCATCTATAAGAAGGACAGTCAATCTAAGCAACCTTTCTCCCCGAGAGTGCTTCACAACCACTGATTAATATTCACAGACGATACGACCAGCAAGATGGGTATCATTAAAACTGTAAGTCCTCTGCGTCAACCGTCGGACTGATAAGTGTATACTAATTGCTTTCTAGTTCACGACCCTCACTTGTCTTACCACCCTCACGCTGGCCGCCCCGATACCACAAGCACCGTCCGCCAGCCCGGTCACAAGCTACAAAATGTTCACAGGAAATGGCTCACGCGCCGCCGGTTGGCCCGACAAGTCGACCTTCCTCTCCTTCGACGCTCTCTGGAACCTGCACGAATCCAACTTCAACAAGTGCCCTGGCCAGACTCCCGAGGAAACCGCGCAGCTCCGCCAAGCCATCCTGGCCGTCGACAAAGAGACTGGCTATAACGACGCAGCTGGAATTCTCGCCCAGGTCGTTCAGGAGTCTGGTGGCTGCGTGCGCATTGAATCGACCAGAGGCCAAAGCGGGCAGTTTACCAATCCAGGGCTTCTACAATCCTGCGATGGGCAGCACTCATGCGCTGGCCAAGCTCAGTGCCCATACGCGACGATCGAGGCCATGATCCGGGATGGTGTGGCGCCCAATGAGAAGAAGTCGGATTTGGTAGACGCGAGGCAGATAGCTGGAGGCAACGATGCGATGACGATGTATCGTGCCGCGAGGATTTACAACTCAGGGATGCAGTCTATCGTACCGGCAGCGGACGGAGATTTGTGGAGAGAGGGGATGTACGGAATACGATGCTATGCGAGCGATTATGCGAACATTCGGATGGGTTGGGTGGGCCTCTCGTGTGGTGGACAGTAGTGAGGTGGAATGTCACGGACGAACGAAGAGAAGATTACCTTGAAGATTTGATGAATTTCAGCGATGGCGTTCTTCCTTGCGATGCATGGATCTGGGTATCTTGATCGGACGTTGATAGCTACGTATGTAATCTAATCAAAATGTAAAGTAGTTCTCCGCACTGATATCCTCGCACTTTGGACCAAATGGCTTGCACAATGGCTCGCATACGGTTCCTGATTTGGGAAGGATGCCGTCGTCCATGTACCTCTTGACGTGATTCCACATGCAAGGACTAGCTGGCCAGAGAGCACCATGACCAACGCTGTTTTGCTCGAGCAAGACACTTCCGTTGAAGCTGTCTGCCATTCTCTTCGCGTTGCGGACAGGTGTGGCTGGATCAAGGCGGTTGTTGGTGAAGAGGATGGGGACAGAGGTGTTGAAAGGGCCGTCGAATCGCCACTTGGTTCGCAAGGATTTGGGCCACGTCCAGCAGGGGATTTTGTATGCTGCTTGGATGCCTCCTCCCCAGCTGAACCGCCCGGTCAAGTTGGAAAGATACCCTCGAAAGCCAGCAAGCCCCTCTGAAGATAAATCTGGGCCATCGCTGCAGTGAGTGGCAGGTCCCACTTCGCCTCCCAGGTACAAGTTGATCTGGATCTCATCTGAAAAGGCATCTCGTTTCGGGATGGGGAGTTGCCAGAAAGGTACGCCAGGGTTTATGTCTGTGATCAGCTTGTCGAGGAATTTGGCATACTTCTTGAAGAACCATAACGGCTGGTATGAGGTTGTGAAGAAGCCCTGGTGGACATCTGAGACCGTGATTGGGCTCGCTCGACCAAGGCCAGAGACGTACGACGGAGTCTCTTGGAGAGCCTCGACGAGCTGGTCAAATCGAGACCTGATGTCGTCTGCGCTCTTGTCGTATTCTCTGTAGAGCGCGCACTTGGATCCTGCCGAAAAGCAGGTTTCGAAAAAGTACTCTCGTATCTCAGCTGCGTCCTGAATGCCGACTTCGTATCGCGATATCCAGTTCTCGGCGTCGATGTTGGCATCCAAGATCATTCGATTCACATTGTTGGGGTACATCGCAGCGAACGTCTGGCCAAGAAAAGTGCCATATGAGGTGCCGATGTACTGGAGTCTCTCATTCTTCTCAGACGTCACAGCGTGAAAGGGTATCTGATTGTCTCCTTGATACTGGGTCAGTCGATATCGGTCGACTTTCTTCACTATCTCAAGCATGTCGCGTGCAACTGAAGCTGTTGACATGTGCTGTCGTAAATTCTCTCCGTTCTCGAACTTTCCGCGGTCTGTATCGGCGCACAGCTCGCCATGGGCTTTCTCGGAGGCCCAGTTGTACTTGAGAGCATAGTCGCCAGAGTCAAGAGCGCCGGCACCACGCTTTCGCTCGTTCCAGATTTCCTCTTCTACAGCGTTGTTGAAACAGTATGCGTTGGGCTTGCTGTGAAAGATCCCTCTTGGGTCGAAGGAGAGGATTTCGTAGTGCTTGGGGCCATCCAACAGCTTTTGCAGTCTTGGGGCTATGAGAAGAGCCTGCTCAACACCAGAGCCACCAGGTCCTCCTATAATGCTCTCAGTCCACGGATTTCAGGACGTGGTGGAAAGCATTTCTTACCTGGATTGGTTATGATCGTTCCGCCGTGATCGGGGTCCGACTCCGGCACTTTAGCAGGAAGTCGAACTATGGCCAGTGATACATTATTCGGACTCGATGGGTTGTTCCAATCTAAAGGCACGTATAGCCGAGCACATTCGAACTTGTCGTAGCATGGTTTGTACCTGAGATCTTCTGCGGCCGAGAGACTGCTCCAGTCAAATTTTGTTTTGCTGCCAGCCTTCTCGGTGGCAGACGCATGTTCAATGAAGCAAAACAACGCTGTCGATGCTAGGAACGCAAATTTCATGATTGCTGGAAAATAGTTAGCTTCCTAAAGATGTTGAGAGGAAATGCATCAGATAAGAGGTCGCGGTGTTGTCACGCCAAGAGCCGACGATCGGCTCGTTGGCAGAAGAATATCGTTGATGCCGGCGCCGGTCGGCGTGCACGAAGCGTGCCATCAGGGATCTTCTCTGTCTGCCATGTCATGCTGCATGTCAAGAAGATGTCATGGAGGGAAGTTGAGGTCGTGAAAGCGTTTCTTGAGTTTGTTATTGTCGCCCCTGAAAGACCCAATTATTTACGTTGGAAATACACTGACTCAGCAAGACGCGACGACGCGTGCTTCTTCGACTTCATCTCCTCCTCTTTTGTCCTCCTCTTCTCCTTACTACACACATCACATCACATCTTTCAGCAAATCACGAAGAACCAACTGAATATTTGCAGATCTAGTGCTGGAGCGCTGCCCTTATGCAGCAAAATGCGACCATGGAGGCGACGCTATCTCCAATAGTTCGTCTCAGCCTCACGCGTTGGAAGCTTGCACCGCCTTCCAATCTTGCAGACCCGCGGGCTCGGTGTTAGGCTCGGTCCATGAAAAGATGCTGCCAGTGTCTGAAATAGGCTGTATCATTTGGAGGAGTCAGAGCAAGCAGTGCAAGATCTGCTTGCTTCGCCTTTGCTAATGGCCCATGGCAAATCCTAGCTGAACCGAAAAGATGAGAACGATTTGTCCCACGCCGGAATTTAGACTCGATCCTACGGAGCATCTCGAAGACTGATCAGTCTGCACCTTTGTGCCGTGTGCCTGTGCTTGGAGACTTTGAAGCCGCAGCGAATGGCGCGAGGACGACCGTAACAAGCTCACCTGAGACATGAGATGCTTCTTTCCCAGCCAGAACTGTCAGCCTGACATCTAAAGCGACCCTTTGTGGCCTCTTCGCCATGCGTCGTCTGTTATACATCTTTGCTGACTTTGGAGAAGGGACGACCTGTCTACCTTTCTTTGGGATGTGTTGGCTAGACGTCAATGGCGCAGCGACGCTAACTGTCAATGGATTCACGCGATGCAGGCGATCCTCGAAGGATGCTATCCCACACCTCCATCGCGTGGCCCCCATCATGGCGCAGGGAGATGGACAGCCATATGAAAAGCCCATCCGTCGCACAGACTGGACGGCCTCGGGTAGCTCGCTTGCTTCTGACCATCTTTACTACTGAACAACTACGTTACACGTTTGAGCCATGAAGCCCAAGTTGTGGCATACGAACTCCTCCGAGCCTGCAAATATATATGAGAAAACAAAGCTGCAAGACGCCACTCGGGACATACGAATACTCACTCTCCTACCAGGAGAGGAAGACAAGCCGATCGTCTGCGAGCTTGCAACGGAGCGTCTAGTCGGTGGGTCTCAGTTTGATGCTCTGTCGTACGCCTGGGGCCAGGCCGGCGATGCCAATCACAAGATCACAATCAGACTGGTCGGGCAGAAGACGAACAACGATACTCCGGTTGCTGTGCTACCAAATCTCTTCAATGCGCTCAAGAACTTGCGTCTGACTTCGCAACGTCGGCGGCTCTGGGTGGATGCAATATGTATCAACCAGATGCTGAAGACTGAGCGTGAGCTTCAGGTCGGAATCATGCGCAGTATCTATGCCGCGGCACGCCAGACTATTGTGTGGCTCGGCAAAGAAGATGCCAACAGCACCGAGGTTTTCAAAGCCTGCAACGAGATGCGCAAGACATCTACTCCAGAAGATGTTGCAACCGACTTTACCAAGGCATGGGAGTCTCGCAAAGATGTGAAGGACGGCTTGGGCGACATGGACCTTCTGCGGGACAGAATCTTCTCGAAGACCTACTGGACGAAGCAGAGTGTCAAGGGAACCAAATTCGAGGACCTTCAATATGGCATCATTCCCGCATTAGTCAACATGCTTGAGCGCGGATGGTTCAGCCGACTTTGGGTCCTGCAAGAAGCGGCTGTCTCGAAGGATGTGTTAGTACAGTGCGGCAAAGACGAGATCCCCTTGAGCCCCTTGATCTACTATGCAACTCTACTTGGGACCGTTGCAGGCCACGGTCTAACATTCAAACAAGGAGCTCATGGCGTCGCTGACAATCGCTGGTATGAGCGTATTATGTCATTCATGACATTGATAGCAGCCGAAGATTCTGGTGTCTCGGGCACTCGGACCTTCTCGTTGCCGACGGTACTCAGCAACTTCCGTCGCTTCGACTGCCAGGAGCCGTCGGACAAGCTCTTTGCACTGTATGGTCTCGCTGCCAACGACGTGAAAAAGCTAGGGCTGGAGCCAAACTACCGCGTCAGTCCTGAAAAGCTCTACACCGATGTCACTCTGGCAATACTACGGGACCTCAAGGACTTCTCAATCCTGGAGATCCCGCGTGGTGATGAAAGGCTGCGTTTGCGCCTACCGACCTGGGTTTGTGACTGGACCGATGCGTCTCGATTTGGAGTCGGGCTCACTCCCGAGACGCAGAGCGATCGAGTACCTCTCGAGCAGCATAGCGAACTCGCCAAAGCTCGACTTGCAGAATTGGACGCTGCAGACCTCGCCAGAATTGAAAGTACTCTGAGTGACGGTGGAAGGACCGATGCCTTCCTTCATACTTTCCGCACGAATATTAAGGATGTCGAGCCAGTGCAGATGTTCGAAGCATCTGGCAAATCTAAACCATGCGACGTACAATCAAATGGCGGCATTCTTTCCGTTCGCGCTATGATCTTTGACCACGTCGAGCAAGCAAGCGAGGTCTTAATGGCGCTTGAAGGGCCACCTGACCCCGGAAATCTTCATGACGAGGAGTTCGCCGCGCATTGGACCAGGACGTTTGCCACTTTGAGTCATATCGTGGAGTGGCAGCGTGAGCTTGTGGGCAAGAAACATCGGTGGACCACCAAGTTTCGCAAAGCGGCTGAGCTTTATCCTACCGGAGAGAGCTTGGACATGGCGTTTGTCCAAACTATGTGCGCAGGCTCACGTCCAGGACATTACTCTTTTGCCAATCAGTGGACTACCAACGAGGGGCTTTGCAAAGCAGTCGAGCAATGTGAGTTGCGAAGTCTTTAGAGCATTGAGACTTTCCAGTAAATCATTTGGCTGACCTTCAATCACAGGGATGAATGCATGGCGCGTGGGAGAGAAGGCTATCCAGCTCTTTCGACCAGCCGGAAATTTGTTGTTCAAAGAAGATCTCAGAAACAAGGTCGAGATCTTGTGGCAGACCATGGTCAACCATCTTTCTCAGTCACACGTTCTTGGCCTTGCACAAGCTGCTGCGCCGACATACCGACGGAGGCTTGGTTCGACAGAGAAAGGATATTTCGCGCTCCTGCCACAGAAGGCTGACGTCAAAGACCGCATCGTAATTCTGGAAGGCGGTAAGCTGCCTCTCGTCGTCAGGCCGAGCGAAGATGGTGACACTTTCGAGCTGATCGGAGAGGCGTACGTTCATGGCATCATGTTTGGCGAGAGCTGGGAACCAGAGGCGTGCGAGACCATTCGTATTTGCTGAGCTTCTGGGTCGTATAGTGTGTCTTTCAAGCCTGCTTAAGAGTGTAACAAGCACAAGATCAGTGGACGTGAGAAGAAGATGTGGCCAAGATCCCCTGACCGGCCTTGACAGGGTCTGTGCTCGTCCCGAAGATCAACCTTTCGCTGACGTCTTCCCTTCTTTGCGCGTCTTCTCCTTCTTCGTACCAACAACAGCACGCGATACAAAATTTTATCACTCATATTTGCAGTCACAGACCAAACGATGTCCGTATTCTCGGACCCTGGTGCTTACTAGACGATTCCCCAGAGGCCAAGTGGTTAGAAACCCGCGCCGATCATTACAAGATGACGACCGGGAGCACTAGGGATTACCTGGATGTTCGTCGGTCTACGGACGGCGTCGAGTGCTCAGATAGCCCATCCCGCATTTCGTATGGGTCTCACGGCGATAATGCAGGCCCTTGTTGGCGCCGTTTTCTGACATGTTTGGGACTTTACACGTCTGCCTTGCGCTCTTCTCGTTCGCATCTCGCATCTTCCTACACTCGTTGCATTCCAATTTCATCTCCTAACAACACACTCTTTGAGATTTCTACTAATCTTTACACACTTTCGGTCATTTCTCGGTGCGCAGGCGCACGGGGTTTAATATGGTGGCCTCTTTCCTTCCCCAGAATCGATTGTGGCGGGCATTCTGGATCGCTTTCATATTTGTGGCCTTGGCCATCTTCTGGACAAGAACGATCATCGCTGAAACCCTTAAAGGTATACCAATCGATCGGTTCTGGAGGCCACCGACAAATAATACATCGGATGCATCCTCGATAGAAGCTTCGCCTGAGGTTGGCCTTGTTATCGCAAGTACCTTGAAGGACGATACGACCTGGCTCAAGAATGCCTTCCCTGATTGGAGAAAGTTCATCTATGTGGTTAACGATCCGAGTGAGAAGTACACAGTTGACGTCAACAAAGGAAGGGAAGCCAATGTTTATCTCAGGTGACTTTGAATGATGAAGGAATTCGGGAACTTGTTGCTAACGAATGCTTGGTAAGTTTCATAATCGACCACTACGATGAGCTGCCAGACGTCACGATCTTCAGACACGCAGGCAGATTCCAATGGCACGAGGACGATCCGCTCTACGATGGTGGAAGAGTTCTCTCACGACTACGAATTCCATATGTTCAGCAGCAAGGCTATGTGAATCTGCGGTGCGACTGGGTGGTAGGGTGTCCGGCGGAGATTGAGCCGCACATCGAAGCAAATGCGTCCTGGCCTGCGAACGATCCAACAAATGGTGGAGCGATTGCTGGCTCCTTCTTCCTGGAAGTCTTCGAAGAGCTCTTCCCGGGAGTGTATGTGCCTGAGTCCGTTGGAGCACCATGCTGTGCGCAATTTGCTGTCTCAGCGAAAGCGATTCGTTCGAGGCCGAAAAATGACTACGAGCGCTATCGCACCTGGATTAGGACGACGTATCTGGGTGATCAACTCAGCGGCAGAATCATAGAATACATGTGGCACAGTAAGTTGGCACTGGCTGCGCTTCAATTTTGATCGCTAACAATCTTTGCAGTCATCTTCGGTCAACCCGCGGTTACTTGTCCAGTGACCCAGGAGTGCTACTGCAAGCTATATGGAATCTGTGGCAATGTCGACTGCACTCGAGAGGGCGAGTGTTCGTATTACTCGTTTCCGCGATCCTTGATTCTACCGCAAGGCTGGCCTCAGTACGGATGGGAAGGTGAATTGAAGAACCTCACGCAAATCCAAGAGGAGTATGAGGACTTGTACCCAAATTTGGACTCGCAAGATCAACACACATTGAGTTGAAAACGATGATAATCAAGCCGATCAACAATGCCGCCCTCACTAAAGATCATTTGCCTCGGAGATTCAGCGAAGATGCCGAGATCAGGCTGATAGGGATGCACGGAGAACGCCTTCATGACTGTTACCCCACGCTACTGCCGTGTCTATATGCAATCCCCGCTCTTGCAACGCTACGTTCCAGCGTCTTTCTGACCTGGAATGTGAAGTGAACAAAGACCTCAGGTATTCAATGGTCCAATTCAAAATTCAAACAACAAGTCCGAGCGCAGAGCATTAGACCTGTCAACAGAACCACGGCTTCGGTGGTACAAAAGCTTCGATGATACGAAAGCAATGCTTATCTTTCAGCTCGAATTCGGATCCGAATGTGACTGCATCACGCGACACAGCCTTGTGAAAGCCACATGACAGCCGTGGCGGCCAGTCCAGAAAGTTTCGCAGCGCTGAATTCGAATTCATGCGACAGACTTCATGTGTTGCTACTCAGAGCACCTGATGATACCAAAATAATCATACCTTGCCACCAGACTCCTTCTGCCGCTGGGACTGTACTATGTTTACTTTGGATCAATCTTGATAAGAGACTCCCTACGATGTTGGCTTCGTCCATTTGAAGGCCCATCGAGAGCACACGCTCTCAGCCTCGTCGGAATGCAGCCTTTCGCGTTGTCCATCACCTGCAGCATCATGCAGCCTGATGACAACCCCAGCAAATCGACTGGCGAGTATTCTCTGCCACATTCAGCAGAAGCAATTCTCTATGCACGCGTTGCCCACCTCTTGCAACGCGCTTTACCTGATTTGCCATTCCGGGGACAAGTGCGTTCGAAGATGGACTCCAGGCCCACTCTGTTCGGTGAAAAGGGTGTTCTGGAGCGGTTGTTGAAGGATGTTCAGGCGCGACTGTCTGCCTTGCATGCTTGTCTATAAAGCACAGCCTTGGTACGCCTCACCCGGTCTTCGGGATCTCTTCTGTGCCTTCCCAGGAGCTTTCACGGGTCAGACGAATCGGAAGACTTGGGCACACTGCACAGTGACGAGCTTTTGCACGCAAACCAAGCGTTGATGCCTGAAGGCATCAGATCACCGTCAAGATGCCGAACATGTTTCACCACAGTCCTCTACATTACAATGAATCCGGCGACCCTAAGCAGTTCCGAATTCTTACAGTCCACGGCGGTCCCAAAGGAACACCATTGAAGTGCGATTTGAAACACCACGATCTGCCGGAGAATTTGGAAGAAGACCCGAATGTCAAATACGAGGCTCTATCATGGACGTGGGGCGAGGAAACAGACATTGATTACATTCTGATATCTGGGCAACCGGAGAGACAATTCCCCGTGAAACCGAATCTGAAAGTGGCCTTGGAACACCTGCGACACGATACAGAGTCGAGGAACCTTTGGATAGATTTCGTGTGTATCGACCAAGGGAACACTGTAGAACGAGCAGCTCAAGTCCGATTGATGTTCTTCATCTACAGCAAAGCCTTCAACGTTTGCATCTGGCTTGGCACCGAGAAAGACAGAAGCCACGACGCTTTTGAGTTCGTCAAACACCAAGTCAACGATCTTCGAAAATGGGCGGTCTACACAGAAGAGCACAACAAAGAGAATTGGGCTGCGTTGGCCGCCCTGATGGACCGCAAATGGTTCAGTAGGAGGTGGGTTGTACAAGAGCTAGCACTGGCAGTAAAAGCAAGCATGCACTGTTCAAACGACCAAATGGACTGGACGGAGTTCGAGACTGCCGTGTCTCTGTTCGACAGAGACGCAGCACGCTTGTCAGGTTACTACAAAGGGTCCAAGGACGCAAATTTTGACCACGATTTCTTCGGCGATGTCGCACAAATGGGAGCCACCAGGCTCGTGCACCTCAAGAGTGATCTCTTTCGAACCGACGAAGACGGTACTATCACAGAGCGCAGATCGAAGCTGGCAGAGCTCGTCTCTAATCTATGGTCTTTCGATGCGCAAGATCCCCACGATCTGATCTATGCAATCCTCTCCATTGCAAAAGACACATACAACAAAGTTTACATACCACCTACAGCCCGAAAAGCTGACGAAGAGCCGATAGAAAAGATGACCGAAACTGAGAAGACCAGAGCAATCAAAGTCATTAACGCTATGCGCCATAAGTCCAAGGTCCAAAGTGTTTGGAATGTCAACTACGATCAAGACTTCTTCCTGGTGTGTAAGCAATTCTTGAACCACGTGATACCGGATACTCAACATCACAATCTGGACATCATTTTACGGCCTTGGTCACCGTTCAAGAATAAGCAGAATAGACGGATCCAGCTTCCATCTTGGATACCAACTGTTGAACGAGCTGCATTCAAGCGACAACCAGTTGATCATGCTCCTGGGGGATATCAAATGGCTCGGCAGAACGCAGATCCGCTGGTGGGTCAAACCACGCATGGATCACGCAGTTCTCCATACAACGCCCCTCAACAACAGAATGCCTCCGATCAAGACTGGGAGCTGTTTGAGGGAGCTGAATATGAAGGTCGGGATCGTAGTCTCATCGTCACAGGTTTTGTCATCGATAAGATTAGTCATCGTCAAGATGCTTCTCAGCATGGCAATATACCGAAGGAATGGCTCGTTCTAGGGAATTGGGTAGACGAGTATGGAGAACGGCGGCAGACATCATCAGATGCACTGTGGCGAACCCTTGTCGGGGACAGAGGGCCTGCTGGAACGAATACATTGCCCTATTACCAGAAGGCCTTTGATCAGGCTGTCAAGGCCAGCGAAGAAGGCATCAACTGTTTCAAAGTCGACTTCAGCGGGCATCCTATACTTTCCGAGTTCTTGAAGCGCATGAAGGCTGTGGTGATGAATCGCCGACTCTTCAAGGCCAAAAGAGGAGAGAATCTTGGACTTGCTCCAAAGGCTGCAATGGACAACGACTGTAAGTTTGAACCTCATTTCGTAATACCTTCGGAGGCATTTACTGACATTTGAAAGACATTTGCATTATTAGAGGCATGAGTGTTCCCATAGTCTTGCGCCCCAACGATGGCTCTGATCCGCCTACATACACTTTAATCGGAGAGTGCTACTTGCACACAATGATGGATGGTCGTGCCATTGATGTTCAGGCACAGAGAAAGAATGATTTGAACGAGAACATAACGACACATCAAGGGGAAATCGCCGACCTAGAGCACAAGGTCGCGAGCCCTGATGTTTCTCCACAGGAGCGCTTACGTTTGCGAAACCACAGGCGGTTGCTGGAAGACGAGCAGATGGAGCTTGATTTACTCAGTACGCAGAAATTCGAGCTGCGATGAGCGAATACTATATAACCTTTCGCCCCGAGCCCTCGTAGTACCAGATCGAGACAATCGGAGATATGGCCAGTCGTCACCGTCTCACTCTAGTTGGTGTACTCAATGGGCGTCGATTGAGCGGCATCCGTGGGACATATGTCCCCCAAAGTTTTGGGCGTCAAAGAGAGCGGAAAGCAAACGCGGCTGTAAGAATTCTATCTTCTAGACTCGAACGAGCCGAGAATCTGCGAGCGTTTCCCCTAAATTGTTCCATTCAGCCTGTCGCGGCGGACTGTTCGGCCACGACCACACATGCACTGCCCACGTCATTCCTTCGTGTCATGCGGGATCACCTCCTCAGGCGGTTTGACGCCGAGTCGAAGCACTTCTGCCGACTGGAGTCGGCGTCTTGGAAGAAGCGACGCACATTCTTCAATGCGCAACCTCTGGCCCCGAACAGGCGAGTATACGTTGATGTTGTTGAAAAGATCATGCCAGCCAACAAGCAGATGAGTGGATGTAAACCTCGTCATTCCAGCCAAACGAGGCTCGATGGGCTGGCCTCGCGCGCAACTCATGCAGACGCCACAAGGCTGTCACATGGCCAGACCTAGAAGCAATTTGGATTAAGCTTCGCGGGTTTCCGCGAGTGTACGCGCACGTTGTCCAACCGGACAGTCGAGTCGAAGACTTGCTTATCGATACGTTGATTCTCTAAACGACGGATCGATATCTGTTTCCTACTTACAGTGTCAGCACTCACTCCAGCTATTATGAAATTCCATATGAGCTCAGCCAGCTCTGGCTTACAGCTTCAAGCCGAAAGCTCTGGGAGACGTCAGTTGAAAGCCGCCTGCCATCATGCATGCAGCTGCGTGGCACTGCATGATGTCGGTTGCGGCCTCAACTGCGTCTAAGCCACCGCTCTTTAGGACCGACTTTCGAAGAGGACTCAGCTCTCAAAAAAGGGTGCACCACGTCCTAATTGATGAGCTTAATTCTTTGCGTTGTTCTCTCAAATATGGCTTGAGGTGGCCGCACTGAAGCGCACGATCTTTGAGGACAATTCATCGCCCACTAGTGCGTATTTCACTTCGTTACCATCATGACTGAGGGAGTCAGTTTGGACGCGATAGCCCTTCCAACTACACTTTCAACGGACGAAAATGTGTCTGATCTAGGATCCGAACAGCTGAGCAGCAGTGAGAAGCCAGTCAGCGCACCGTACGGAGACTATCAATACGCGAGCCTAGCCGAATCTTTGAACGGGAGACCGACGGAGTTTAGACTCCTTACAGTTCTTCCGGGAAAAGATGACGAAGCCGTCCGATGCTATATTGACCATCATTCGTACCCAGAGACCAACAACAAAGATACCATCCCTTATGAAGCTTTATCATGGACATGGGGAGAAGCAGGCATCCCGAAGAGAATATTCATTCTGAGCAGAAGGCTGGAAGAGCCCCCCAAGACCCTCCCGGTTAGACTCAATCTCTATCAAGCGCTTATGCACTTGCGACTTACTTCAAAAAGACGAGTTTTATGGATAGACTGCGCGTGTATCAATCAGCAGGACAAGAAAGAGAAGGACTTACAGGTTAGATGTATGCTTCTCATCTATCAAAGGGCATCCAACGTCTGCATTTGGCTTGGCGAGCACGAAAATCGAAGTGAGAGGGCTTTCGAACTCATGAAAGGGATGAACGATCTAGCATGGTGGGGAAGGAACGAGGAGCACATACGCCTGGAAAATGAATGGCAAGCATTGGCGGGAGTGATGGATCGGAAATGGTTCCATAGGTACGGCTGTCTTCCGAAGGTATATGCGGTGCGGATGCTGATTTCAACAGACGCTGGATACTTCAAGAACTTGCGTTCGCAAGGTCCGCGACCGTGCACTGCGGTGACCAAAGCATGTCCTGGAACGAGTTCACAATCGCGGTCAGCTTGCTTGAGCGGGATACTCCACGATTGACTGGCCACCTTCAGCGGAAGGGACGAGCTACCTATGATCACGAGGCTTTTTACGACGTGTCTCGATTAGGCGCAAGTCGCCTAGTTCAACTTCTGAGCAATCTGTTTCGTTTGAACAGCGATGGAGAAATCGAGGAGCGAAGGTTCACTCTCGGTGACCTTGTATCGAACCTCTTATCATATGAAGCTTCGGAGCCTCGAGACTTCATATACGCTATTTTGTCTCTCGCACAGGATACCTCCCTTCCTATGAATGTCTTGGCCACTCCAAAGTCGTCAGTCATTGAGAACCATCTGCCCAAAGAGGTGTCACGGCAAAGAAAATCAGAACCATCTCTGGAGTCGAGGCAGTCTAAACTGGAAGTACCCACAGCAAAGGTGCAGCAGAGAGAGCCAGCAGCGCGAGATTCGACCCCAGGCACCAGACATGAAATCTGTGACGCATCAGCCAGGACCGAATGTTCAGAGGGCGTTGCGACCATAAGAAACTCGATGTTGAACATAGAGTATGAGCAGAAACTTGGCGTGATTTGTAGGCAATTTCTGCAGTTTACCATCCCACAGACTGAAGGCCATAATCTGGACATCTTATTGCGGTCTTGGTTTGCCCTTAGCACTGTGAAGACAGAGGAGAAAGCAACTTTGCCCTCGTGGATTCCAACACTTACCAGAGCGGCATTTGAGCGTACAGACGCGAAGAATGCTCCTGGCAAGTTTCAGACCGTGAGAATAAATTCGGACCCGCTGGTCGGTCAGTATGTCTATGCAAAGGTTGGGTCGTCACCAAAGCATGGATCGTCCTATAACGCATGTCAGATTCCAAGAGCACATGAAAACGAATGGGGATTCAATCATGACAGTCACGAGGACGATAGCCTGTTCCTGACCGGTTTCGCGCTCGATGTCATCGGCGAAGTGAAAGATGCCTCGCAAAATGGCAATATCGCGGCTGAGTGGTTGATTTTGGGGGGTTGGAGCAACGATACCACCTCGGATCAAGTCCTCGACAGACTCTGGCGCACTCTTGTTGCTGATCGCGGCCCAAATGGGACAAGCACGGAGGGGTATTATCGCAAAGCCTTCGAACACGCTGTGAAAACAAGCCCAGGAGGGGGTATCAACACCACGCACCTTAGGCGTTCAGGTCACCCAATTCTAGTCGAATTCCTGAAGCGTGTCGAAGCAGTCACCACAAATCGAAGAATGTTCAAAGGCAAATTCGACACTGAAAACCTTGGACTTGCACCTGAGAAGGCCGAAACAGGAGACTGTGAGTATTGGTAAATCGATTTGTCTCCCTTTGTTGTCGTTGCTAATGTGATATGGCGTTGAGACGTTTGCATAATTCGTGGCATGAGCGTTCCGGTCGTCTTGCGGCCGGTAAATACCAAAAGTGGCACTCATTACGAGATGATCGGCGAGTGCTATGTGCACACGATGATGGATGGACGAGCGACCCTCGTTCAGCAAGAAAAGCTAGACCGGACTCGCAAGACTGGCAAAGTCGACAGCGAAGAGATCGACCTTTGGACCCCGCGATGGTTTGAACTGCATTGACCTTGCGATGCTTTCAGTTATGCATTTGATTATAGTCGATTGAAAGTAGTTGATGATGATGGTGATTCTGTTAAGCCCAGCCGCATAAGTACAGTTTCGAGCTTGTCAGAGATATGGCCAGTCGTGACTGTTTCGCCCCAGATTGAGCGAGAAATACTTTGCGCTCTTCTCAGCCATGTCGCACTGCTTTCGAGATCGTTGACACGTCCGTCGTAGTACTCAGCGATATCTTCCATGGCATACATTGAGATGCTGTCCTCGTGGACTAGCTGCTTTTGATATGGTGCAGTTCCAAACGTCGCTTTGGTAACGATCTCACGCTGCAGACTTAGAGCTCTGTCATGCTCCCCAAGGCACATCAAGATATGTGCCAGATCCTTGGAGGCTAGACGAGCTTGATCAGACTGACGGCCGTGGTCGATCCGAGCGAGGTCCATAGATCCTTCTGCTAGACGCTTAGCAGTCTCGAGCTCGCCCGCTCGCCGAGTAGTCGTAACAATGGACTGCATCATTTTGTAAGATACAGGGTGCGATTGACCCAGCTGATCAGAGCTAACATCGTACATCCGGTGCAAGACCTTTCGTGAGAGCACGGAGTCGTCTTCATCGGCCATGAGAGCGTTGCAAATCATGGTCAAGGGGTGACTAGGACCAAAGACCTCTTTGCAGGACTGGCATATGACATTCAACAAGTACTGGCGAAGCGGAGGATGAACGCTAGTATTCGTTGGAGAAAGCGTATAGAAGAGCCTGCGAACGAAATCCAGAGGTTCCGAGATGAGAACTTGTCTCACCAGCTCGCAGGCGGTCCCGAAAGCGTGCAGAGCACGACGCTGCTTGTCTGGGAATGTCCTCGCAATCTTCCACAGATAGATGCCGTTCTCGACATTGACCCAAAACTGCTTGTTCATGCTGGCTTCTTGACCTCCAAGTATGACTTCGGCCTTCTCCTCGCGTGGTACGCAAAATAGCTTCGAGCCGAAGTAGTAGCCAGTGGTTTCGATAAGAAATTCGGTGTTTCTGAGCCCTTGACTGAAATATAAAAGGGGCTCGAGGAAGCTCATCTTACAATGAGGTTCCTCGTCATGTTGATCCATCATTGAGTTGAAGAGCTCAATGTCTAACGGCGGCCATCTCACAGGAGTCAAGGATCCAAATCCGTCGGACAATGGCGATTGCTGCGTGCCTGGAGAAGCCAGGCTCTCTTCTGTGGGCTCCATAGAACAAGCTTCGCCAATTTCAGTCTGTTGGACTTCTGACACAACTTGTTCATCCCGGGTACTGAAAGAAGGTGAAGAATGAGCAGGCCGGGGAGTGCTCTCCTGCTGTTTCCGGGACTCTCGAGATTGAGACTGCACATATCGCATGACTTTTCGGAGTTCGTTTTTGCTAATGTTCAGGGCAGGAGTGTTAGTGTTACCGTCCTCGCTGGCCTGAGCGATCATCTGTGCAATCTTCTCCTTTTCGTTCCGCTTGACGTTCTTCGAGACTCGCCACTGCTTGAATCGCTGGTCGTACATGCGCTTGCTTTTGAGCCGATCAGAAGAGTGATCAGCAGAAGAAGTCTACAACGAGGAGATTCAATACCTTGCAATGAACTTGTATTTATTCTCCATCTCTCCTCTCACTCGATCCAAAGGCCAGCTACGGTACATCTCGATGATCTCGTCTCTGTGGCAAGCCCATTCTTCTGGGCTCGGACCACTCGTGGTACGCGAGGGCTGATCTGTTGCAGCATCTTTGCATTGTACTTTTGGCATGCTGGAGATGTCTAGGCAGCGCTCTCTTTATCAGTCTCCATTTCCCAGATTGCGAGCATTACCCTTGTGCTTCATTGAGGAAAAGAACCTTGCAAGTTCAAAAGTTCAGTAGCAGTCGGAGATCATTTTGAACCAGGCACTGGCTGCCTCGCAAGCCTAGACAGTTTGCAAATCATGGCGCGTGATAAGCGGGCGGCCTCTTTCTGAACAGGCATAGCAGCTCAGCTCAGCTCAGCTCAAAAGTACCGTGCATGAGGGGGCTGTGCGGAGCACATGTGCGGCATGAGGTTGACCCCACTTGAGAGGGCGCAGAAGCGCTCAGAATGGCATCTCACAAGGCTCTGATGTAGTTGAATGCATGTGGAAATATTCAAGACATTCCCGTGCGTGTATGTTGATGACAATGAAGAGAGAAAAAGTTCAAAATCGAGTAGCGGCAAGGGCACCACTACGGCGTACGATACCCTGAAGTGGAAGTCCGTGCTCGCGGGAGCGTCCGTAGACGTCAACAACACCTGCTCAGAAAATAGCTCAACATCTTTTCCATCCTCACTTTGGATCAAATCTTGCTCTCTCAATCTCACTCAAGCACGGCAGACATCTCGTTGACGTCGACCAAAGAATGCTCTGGATCGTCGAGGAGCGTCCCATCGTTCGTCCATCTCCTCTCTTCTGCCCACTCAAAAATTGCATCATAGTCTTTGCAGACATGGGTGGTACCAATGCCTTGGGTGCCTGCCTCTGGCGGGTGATATGGATCTGCGCCTTCAAGCGCAGTATCTCCACAGCACATGATGGAAAGTCGAAGGTAGTCGATGCAATGGCTGTTCCCAGTTGTCAGTATCAAGAAGTCAAGTATCCGGCTTGGAATCCTACAAGATATGCCTCAGATCTTCGCCTGGTCCCTCCCCGGATCCGAGCTCTTTCAATGTGATGAAAATCAGCCACTGCGATGAAGATCAGCTCAAGCCCAGCTCTGAAACTTTATGAAAGTCAGCTTACTAGACAATGGATCTGGTGGAAAACAGCTATTCCATATTCATCGATCCCAGGCGGACCAGGATAAGGGGAGGGCAGGATGTACTGCTCGCGATTGCGGACTGCAATGAAGCCCCTTCCTCCTACACACAGCAATTAGGATTGAGAAATCGATTGAAAATGCATACTGACTCGGCATCAGAGACTCCCAGTTTTTCTGGAGACGCAGCCAATATGCCTCATGTTCAGAGACTGGATGATCGCTGGGCCCAAAATTGGAGTCATTCCAAAACAGCACCATCGTGCGAGGAACTACATATCGCAACCTTGGTCAGCCAGCTTCGGTTATCGAAGGAACAGTCAGTGGAACTCACACTCTGGAACAAGATTGTTGATCTCTTCATTCAGCCGTGGACCACGGCCGTGTGGCTGAGGCGCTGAGCTTTGCGTGATCGAGACCAGATGCACGAGCATTGCCAGACACGCGAAGCCAAGGAAAATGCAGATCACTGACAATCCAAAGAGCCAGTTACGATAAAAGGTGGCCCGCTGAGATATGCCTCTCGCGTATCTTCCACCATCGAGCGTCGAGGCTGCTGAGCCCGTCTCCCACTGGTCAGAGCTGGCCAGCAGCTTTTCTGTTGCTTCATTCTCAGCCGACCCTTTGTTTGGATACATTGTTCGAGAGGCGGTCTCTTTGGATGTCTTTGGATATGTTTTGGCGACTCTCACAAGTCAAAAGAGTTTCTAGTTGGAAAGACCTCTGCCTTGTCGAGGAGGCGACAGGACATGATCACTCAGAACTGCCGGTGCGGAGAAACAGTGTTGGGAGATGCTGTTGGGAGATGCGCAAGACTCTTGTCCTGGATCTTCATGCCATTGCGTTGGCGGAACATGCCATGATGATCAGATCGCTGGTCAGGTCGCCAACTAGTTCGCTGGTCACGATGTTCACCGCTCTCAGCTTCTCCCTGGGTGCTCGAATACGATGAGAGGTGGATGGTCAAATCCGAACGAACCCACAATTCCTGGATCTATGCACCTCTGTTCCCAGGCATTTGAGCCACGTTGGCTCACGCTCGGAAAGGCACACCGTGTTGGAATCATGATCCTTTCATCCACAAGAAAGAAGGCTTCCTTTTGAGTCGCTCACATGGGTCAGGGCCCTCAAACTTCTCGGCAACCATACGCTCTGCTCAAGAGTCAATCTTGACTTCAGGCTCTTGTTCGGCTTCGAGATGTTCAAGCATTTCTCTGAGGCTTCGTTCACCAACAACAACGCGGGCAGCATGATACCTCTCTCTAGCTAGCCGCGATTTGCGTTGAGTCTGCACAATTTGGGTTGTCAGGTGCGTTCAACCTTCTGCGAGTGCAAGGTCGTTCAAACATTCTCATGCTCATGATCGCATGTTGCAACTATTAGGGCTCAAGTGGGCCGCGGTCATAACAGAAACGGGCCTCCCGCTTGCTCAAGTGAGGTCCAAATTGACTTCAAAAGCGATCCTTGCCAATGCGTGTTGAAGTCTCTGCCCTAGGAAGGCTTTTACTCTGGCGATGAAATGATGTATCATCGTCTGGGGCAAGCTGAGCTCTCACTAGGCTGCTAGCGTCACCTTATACCATACAGAACGCCTTCACCAAAAGACGTCAACTTTGCCTAGGGTATCCGGGAATAAGCTGATCCCTTGTAGCAGCGTCATGAGGAGGCAGGCGTTTGGTCAACGCGCAACGTGATGAACTATACTATCGCGCTAGGAGGAAGTAGCTTGACGAGAGCTCAGCTTGACCCCAGAAGATGTTACTTGTCGTGGGCAAGGCCGACCACACCAACTACCGATGATGGCATCCGGTATCGACGAGAGGCCCAAAGCTGCATTAATCATACGACACATGCCTCAAGCGTGAAGTTGACTTTGGATTAGCAGAGTGAATTAGGTTTCTAACATGCATGTTGGAGGGCTCCCCTGCTGAACCTTGTCTCTGGCCTACTAATCATTAAGCCTATCCGCGAATGAGCCTCAGCAGAAAGGCTAAGGCATGTGAAGGCGGCTATTCCATCGCGAGACTTGCAACGATCTCTTCGTCCTTTGCCATCTCTAATGGAACATCATTGCTCAGTTCCGCAACTGGATTCACAGCATTCCCAACAAGAGTTCATGCTCACGAATTCGTGGACATTGAGATTGAATGAATCCTTCCCAGTAACGTTGACATTTACAGCGTTTCGACTAAGTCAGTTGCTCTGCACCTGAGAACAACAACGATTGAGCCAGCGAACAGTTGCGCACATGGTCTCCGACGCCATTGCTGAATGAAAATGGGATGATTGCTCTTTCAAACGCTGACCTGGCAGAAGCATCGACGAGGAATGATGCTTAATGACCTGAGGACATTGGAAGTGTGAACGCGTTTCTCGGAAGGACTTTTGCATGACAGCCCTATCAACGATTGAATATCTTCAAGCCTAACCCGCAACAACCCAAATCATCAGACATTGCAGCACATCACATCTAGCATCCCTCTGGCAACTCAGACCTCTTGCTCACCACATTACTGTCCTCGTCCATCTCATCCACCGACATGGTAAAGGAGCACGAAGGGCTCCAGTTCGTCCAAAGCTTGTGGACAGCCCTCTTGGCGCGATCATACATGCCGCCGTGGCTGGCCATGTCATGCTTTCTCAAGGCTCAGCAAAGTCTGACTACGGAGGTCCGATCAGCTCTATCTTACCATTTCATGGCCAGTCGTTATTTTGCCCGCATGCTCATTGGCGACGGCCTCGTGCGAGTACTGCTTGGGCAAAGCATTGGCAAATCCAGTGAGGATCGCAATGTACGTGACGATGTGTTGGGTCTTCATGTTGTTCGTGTGTTGGTGTGCTTGAGTAGACTCGACTTGGGAATGTCTTGAAATCAGGCCAGCCAAGCTGCTGCAAGGCTCTTTTATGTTCTGATAGATCCTCTTCGATCCTCTCCGCCCGTGCAACCTGCGCGATGTGCATACCTAGCTCATTCGCTCTTCGCGATCCGAACAGATCCAAGGTCCATGACAAGTGAAGCTTCGTGGGCCTTGTCTTGGAGCTTGACATACAACACATCCTCATCATATCGTGCCATCATCAAGTCATTCTCCACTTGAAGTATCTCCGGCTGATATTCTCTCCGCCTGCACCACACTACCTTGCTGGCGGAGCTGATGTTTCCGTACAGCTTGGTCCGTCACTTGTCGAACTTGCATTTGCTCCTGGTCCCGGAGGAAGTCGTTCGAATCGAATCGTGAAAGCGACAGATGTGCGTGCTAGGAACTCAAGACAGCCTGTGAAGGATCAGTTCCGACTTCAGAGGTCTCGACGCATCACCACCACATTGCAGTGTTCGTCTGGTACTTCGCTACCAATCGTTTGCCCATCATGCCAAACTACAGAGGGAAAGGTCTTTCAACAACGGAAGGCTTCAAAGTCCTTGAGCCGGCCGCGGAAGATAGGAGCGAAGATCTCTCGACGGAAGGGGACTTCGAAATTGGCCCACGTACATCAACACTTTCCCGAGGCAGGGCAACTATCAAGTCGGTGGCATGCAGTCCTGCAGGCAAAATCATGGCGGGCCTGGCATTGCTAGCACTCCTGACGCCTCTGCTGGTGGACTTCGGCTTCAGTAGCAGAGCATCGCGGCGGCCAGCAAACAAGTGCTACTGCGGAACCAGCACCGCCCAGGCAAAGGCACTTGGCTGCGAGTTTGACCCAATGGCTCCAGCTTGGCTTCCAGCAGAATGTCGACACGAAGAGCTCACAGCGGCCTTTGAAAGAGCGGGGTCTCTCCATAAGCCAGAAGGGCGATGGCGCTACTTTTCCGACCAGAATATGACGAATGAAGTCAGCACGGCACAAGTTGCAGCCATGGCAGATACTGGTGACGCTTTCTATGCCTCGTACAATTGGCATGTGATGCATTGCATGTTCGTAAGTCGGAGCCTCCTATGTCCTCTTGGTGACAGTCTGCTTGGTATCGAGTGAGCTGATGATTTCGCAGCTTTGGCAGAAGCGTGAGCTCGCGATTGAAGGCAAGGTGGTGTTAGAAGTAAGTGACAGCTTTCTGAGTGCATGAATATGTCTTGCTGACAGGAATGGCCGTACAGGAGCGATACGATAACTTGCTTCATGCCCAACACTGGTGAGCGGTTGCAGTAATGATGCTAGTGACCCAGTTGACCCCATTCTAGCACTCACGCGTTCTGGAGCGGCAGCGCGTCCGCAAGCAGAGTGCTTCTCGGGGGCTCGAACGACATCTTGCAAGAGCTGGTGCCAAAGTTGATTGAGAAGTGGGAGTCGCGCGGTGACGAGTAACACAATTGGAAGTGATTACTCGTTCCAAGAAGGTGGACGTTGAGATTGAAGTTCATCTCATCAAAGCCAAGCAGAAAGTCAGGGCAGGCACGACAGGGGTCTTGCTGGCGTCTGCCCGATCATGTGATGGCGCACGGTCGTTCACCGCATCAGGTATCCGCGTTAGCAGCAATATGAATCTCAAGAGCTTCCACTGTCAAGCTACACTCACCAGCGCTATCCGAAGTAGCATCTTCACCCCCATCAGGAACATTTCAAGCCAACCCCCTTAACCTCAAGTCCCCCCACCACCGCCCTCCCCACCAGCCCACCTCTCCCTCTCCGCCCTCTCCCTCTTCTTCTCCTCCGCAAAGAAAATGTCCTCCTCATACGCATTCTTCTTCTTCTTCCCATCCTCATACTTCCACTCATGATCCGGCTGCGAGTTGTACGAAGAGAACGGCGCATCGCTCTTCTCAATCATCTCGTAATCAGCTTCCTCATCGTCCTTCTTCGGGGTAGGGTCGGAGAGGTCGACGTCTTCGAAGATGGAGTCGGCGGGAGTGGTGGTTTTTGTTTTCGTGGGCTTGGCTGGGTTGGTCTTGTTGGTGATGGCGTTAGTTTTGTCTACACCTTGCTGATTTGGAGTTGAGGAGCTCTGAGGAGGCTTCTTGTTCTCGGTGTTGGATTTCTGGTTCGACATCAGTAGCTTGTGGAGGCTGGTGCTGTATTACCTTGTGACTGGCAGTGATCGCCTTTGTTATAAGGCGTACAGGCCCATGATTGCTTTTCTACGACTGTTTGTGTCCTTCATTGTGAAGCGAAAGGGAAATGTCTTCTGTGAACTCCTGATCATTGCGCAAATGAAGCGTATGGTTTGCTGAGGAGCACGCGTCATTCTTTCATACTCCAGCTGCGTGTGAGAGAATTCCTAGACACATTCAGGGCACGTCGACGTGGCTTGTAGTATGATCTAGAAGAAGCAAACTACCAGGAGATGTCCTATGGAGAACGACGGAGGCGATCTCAGCGGGGCGTTCTCAAAGAGCAGAAGAGTAGTTAGAGTTCAGAAGAGGTTCGGGAGTAGTTGAAAGTTGCCATCGAGAACCGTAGCGTCGGTAAATAGCCAGTACCCTTATCAAGTCAACTTGCTTGCTCGATCATTCGCAATCTCGCACATGGCCTGTCGTTGATTAGCACTCAAGTTCATGCTCTCGGTACCAGTTGCATCCTCGACATACTCTAATAGCCGCAATCCGCTCCTGTTTCAGATCGCTATTGGAAATACGCGCACGCATGTCGTCCATGATGAGAGGTCTGCTGCGTCCATTGACGAAGACCACATAGCGCAGTCCAGGATACTTCTTCTCATATTCCTCGTTCAGCACTTTCAATTGTTCAGCCTCTTCGGCGCTGCCTTTCTGAAGCTGCGCCTGCTCAGCCTGAGATTGGGCGCTTTCGACTTTCTTCGCCCCGAGTCTTGGATGTGAGCCTAGAATGGCCTCCAGCCAGGCCGTGTCGGACGATGATGGCGACTCCGACAGTTCGGTGAGTTGCACACCCACGGCCGCAATAAGGTCTGAGTATGATGCGAAACGCTTCTCGTGCAGCAACGGCACCGACAGAGTGTGCAGTTGAGTGCTCGGCTCGAAGAGCAGGTCTAGGATTGCCGCGCGACCTTCTGTAGGCAGATCCTGGACTGTGTCGATTGGCGGCAATGATCCTGAGTTTGGCGACGCCATGATAGACGCAGATCGCGTAGGGCGAAGAGAGGTCCTGTATATGATATTTGATGCAATCTGGATGAAGTACAATTTCTCCTTCAACGCTATGACAATGGATTATACGCTGGTGGCGGCTATTCTTGCAACAGACATTTACGTTGCGGTGATGGCCGTCTGTAGGAGTTGGCCGCGCACGCATGAGTTGCAAGAGTGGATGCTTCGACAAGGGAATGACTCGAGCATCTCGGCAAGGCCCTGTCCGTTCCGCTCGGCAATGCGATCCTAGCGCGATACAGATAGATTAAATCGCAATTGATGACAGCAGGGTCCTGGGATGAGGTGCAGACTGCGAGACATATCGGACTGAGAGACACCTGTCACATGCGGGCAGCGCCAGCGGTGTCCTTGGTGGTTCGTAGCAGGATGCTGTATGGTACGTTCGTCGCTGAAGTCTGGAGAGCGGGAGGGCGGTTCTGGTGCTTCTCGAAATGGCAAGCACACATTTCCACGCTATTTCGGCGTTCGGAGTTCGCTCGCCAAAGAGCTGCACGCCGCACACTGCTCGAGCACATCAACAACATTGAGCAAATGTCTTGGCTTGACCTGCCAGAACGGTAGCTCGACGATATCATCCCGTTTGGCATATTGCATTTCGAGGCGATATGAAGCTTACGTTGAGCTCGCCGGCAGAGTTGCGACTTTGATACGTGATAAGGTCTTGCACACAGACATAACCCGGCTGGTATAGCTGTGGCTCGGCCCCAACAGACGCCCGGCTATTGTACCTGCGTATGTTTCTGCATGGTCTCTTCGCCGGTGCTTTGGTCGTGGGAGTCTCTCAGCGCCCGTGGTCCATGGCCTGCCACGCGGTGTAGATGGAGTGGACTGGCAATTGTCCGAGAACGTTCGCAGATGGTCGTCGCAGGAGAAAGCTTGTTTGCTCGTCGTCGACAGAGTGTTTTCTGAGTTTGAGAGTTGTACATGTAGGGAGTGTGATGGCGGGATCGGTGGCCTGGCGATGGAAGTCGCGCATGGCTGATATGGTGTTCCAGACGGGCACGTCAAAGCCGTGGACAGGTTTTGTGCGCGGCAGAGACAGAGAGACGTGTCGAGGTGGTGGCTGTCTGCGTTGTTGATATTGATGCGCCTGGGCCTTGCTTGTGTATGCGCGCGTGTTTGATCGGCCAACTGGATGGCTGGATGGGTGCTAGAAGCAGCAGTTTCGAAGCTTGTGGGCGCCGCAATAGGGATAACGCCGCAGAGGGCGGTGGAGGTGAGCGGAGAGTGGACACTGCAGAGGAGGAGCGTCGTCGTCGATTGGCTGCGCGCGGAGCAGGAGGATCGGCCAGACGGTATCGTATCTAGAATAGTGTAGTGTCGACTCTAACTCTGCTGCAGCCGGGCGTTAGTTTGAGAGTTTGAGAGGGCGGGACATGGACGCCGGGATGCGCTGCCCTACGCTGCTCCAACACCTCCCATTCATTCCCATTCCAATCCAATCCAATCCAATCCAGGCACCGCGCCATCCCGGCCTCTGCTACACTCACCATTTCGTCGATACGACGCCGCCGCCCACTACCCACCAACATCGACCTCGATATCGACCGCGACGCCGATTCCGACCCACCGCGTCCCATTTCCTGCCGAACCCGCGCGCGACAGCTGGTATGCCTCCTGCGCCCATGGAAGCGCTGCGCCAGACTCCTGCATAACCCTTAGGGCCACTTCTCTTCCTGCTTGAAGACGAGCATTCGGCGGGAGCGCTCTCTCCCTGACGCGCCTCCGCCATGTCGCTCAATGGCCTCGACGTCCCTGAAGTCCAGGACGCCTACCAGACGGCTGTGGGAGAAGCGGGCGGCTGGTAGGTTTCAGATAAACCAAACTGCCACCCGAAACGGGCACACGTTGACGGTACCACAGGTTCTTACTGAAGTACGTCTCAAGAGACGCTGTCGAGCTCCTCGGGCGAGGCAAGAATGGCGTCGCAGAAGCGCGCAATACCATCCTCGCCTACTCTAAAGCCTCGCCGCTCTACGGCCTCATCATCTATCGTCGCCGCAAGATCTTGATCAAATACATACCCGAGGGAACGTCGCGACTGTTGCAGGGTAAGTTGCGAGGTGGTCATGGAGGATTGAGACATTGGGCTGACTCGATAACAGCGCGCACTGCGGTGCACTTTCAAGATGTCCTCGAGCGATACTCACCCTACGAAACCCTTCTCGATATTACAACAGGCGAAGGACTCAACGATACCGCTCTCGCCGGCTCCTTTCACCTGCACACAGCTTCACCGTCGCCCTCCGCCAACCGACTGGACGAGATTCGTGAAGATGGGGAGGACAGCGGACCACCACTGGACATGCCCTCCAGCGCCAACGCCTCCTCATCAAATCTGCTCCCTGGGCCGCGGCCGAAAGCAGATAGAAGATCGGAATACCTGAGGAGAAAGTCGGAGCGTCCCGAAAGATTGTCATCGTTGAACGCAACTGCAATGGAGCTTCCACGAGGAGGTGCTCTCAACTCGCATCCGCCATCAGCGCCAGCGTCACAGAAGCCGTCCATGTCACAATTTCTGGTACGAGAAGAGTCTGGACGAACATCGATAACACAATTGAAGCCGCCATTCGTCGAATCCTCTGCTCACGAGCACAGAGACTCAGACATCTCGACCAAATCCGCCGACTCCACCAGGAAGACAAGCGATGTGCCAGACTCAGCATCGCAGACGACTCAGGATGCCGGCGAAATCACGGATGCGACTGAGGTGCAAAGCTCTCCAGAGCAGCCGCCAAAGCCTGCCAGAGATGAATCCGTTCATCAACTGGATCCGCGCGATCGAGAACTTCCACCAGCACCCGTCCACCCGCCACCGCCGCCGCCGCCCAAAGAGCCAGAAAAAGCTGAACGAAACACACAGCGTACAGAGCAGCGTGCCAGCAGGACGGACCCTGCAGGCGCAGAGAACGCTGATTTCGATTGGAAAGAGTATTATGACAGCATGTTCACTCCGAAGCGTAAGTTGGCTCCGCGACCTGTGGCTGCCGCAGAAACGACCAAGCGCCCAGCGACTGCTCGCGTGTCCGCCATGCCTCCCCACTACAGGCCCATGAGCAAGCGGCAGGAGCAGTCTCGAACGAAGTCGTTCGCGCAGGAAAAGCCTACCCCGCCTCCTCCCATCTCGATGCCTTCTACCATGAGTGCTCCAGTCCTGGCACCTCCGCCGATACCCTTAGAGCCAGAACACGAATCCAGACCGGTTTCCCGTGGGAGCATCAAGTCCACGACTTCGCACAAAACCATGATGACCCCCGACAAGCTGCGCCTCATGAAGGCTGTTGAGCTGCGCAAGAGGCAGATGCGTAAATCCCAGGGCCAGCAGCATACCAAAGCTGCTGTTGAAGAGGCACCCAAAATCCCTCATGTGCCTGAGTCCAAGGAGGACGAGCCGAGCGAAGTCGCGAAGAACCCCGACCTGGAGCGTGTTCTTGATGAGGAAACTCAGCCGCAGTCAGCCAAAGCGGATTCGGGCATAGAGATGCAAGATTCGAATCAAACAGGTTCTGCAGAAGCGGTTGATCAATCCAAGGAGCAGGAAATGTCAACCGATGTGCCACAGCCAGCTCAACAGGATCAGACTGGAGGACCTGCAGAGGTAGCCCCTTCAGAGCCTTCTGAGCCGGATCAAGCAGCTGGTCATGAGAGAACAGAAGCTTCTGAGGATATGCAATCCGAAGCGACACAAGCTTCCGAAGCTGCACAGCCTGAAGAACGGTCGGTAACCAAAGAGGACGCGGAGAGCGAGCCGACTGTCCCCCAAATTGTCTTGGCCGATGCTAGCAGGCCCGTATCCACGACCGAACAAACTCGCGAGCGACAACCATCGCCTTCAAGAGCTTCTTCTGAGAGACCAGTCAGCGAGGCGCCTTCCAGCAATGGGACTGTCGGCGTGCCAGATTCTATTGGAGGACAGAACAGCGATCTGGCGAAACGGAGACGCGGCTATGTTGAGCCACTGCAGCTTGAAATGAATTCCGGAAACCCCGATGACTTCGTGTCTGATGACGAGGACTTCTTGGAAGAACTGCATAGCGCCGAGGTCCAGGAGGCGAAGCCGATCACAGTGTCTCGGTCGTCAAACACAAGATCGCCTACCTCGCCTGTGGGTGACCGCAGACCCAGTGCGGACACAGCATCCGTCAGGTCTATTAACATTATCCGGGCGAATACTGTGTCGGTTGAGAAGGCCACTACGATCGACCATCGGATTACTCCAGAAACTTACAGTCCATCAAGACCTGCCACGACTCCGCCTATCGAGGTGAGCGACCCAATGTCCAGCTACGCTCGAAATGTATCCTCTGGCATATCAAGGCGCATACAAGCCCTGGCGGAGATGTCAAGCCGCGAAGGAGGCCATTCAGACCACTCGGGGAGAAGCACTCCTCGATCTCGACCCACGTCCTATAGGAGGCACAGCAGCAACCGCGCAATGCAAGCCACAGTTGGCGCATCATCCGAAGCTGCTCAGAACTCGTCTACCTGGGTTGTTCAGCACGATCCTGTGACGAACAGGAACTCCGTTTCTGTGACTGCCCGCATTGTTCGACCCACCACAGGTGATGATGCGACTCCGGACGAAGCCTCGCTCCAGCAATCCGAGCTGACGATCAACCACAAGCGTAACTCCAACGCAGGCGAGATATCATCTTCGGCAAACACTTCCAAGGCAAATTCAGTCGGATCTTCGCCTGCAATCTCTCCGGTCGTGCCTCGCTTCTCGCAAGAAGCGCGGACGATGCACTCTGCATCGGCCACTCGCCTCGGCAGGCACAGGCAAGGTTCCACGCCGGGTCTGGACGAGTTTCCGCCTCCGCCATCAAGTCGTGGCATTCCAAACAGTGGCAAGTCCAGTTTGTCAGGTGCTTCGAATGATGAGAATGCTCCTCCCAAGGAGGGTGGACGAACAAGTCGGTTCTTCAAGCGCATGAGCAACTTTGGCGGTCCAAAGAGAAAGAGCGGCAACCAGTCCGGGGCGAGCACGACAAGCCTTACCAGTATAGCCAGTAATGAGACCAGCAAGCCGCAGCAACCTGCCACTCAGCGACAGAGCGTGGCCAGTGAGAAGGCGGATGCTCCACCGCCCGTCGTGGTCGGGGATCTGAATGTCCAATTTCCTGACTCGCTGGTGAGTGAATTCGAGAGCCTGATGTAAATTGACAACACTGACAGACGACAGCTCTGGAAACGACGCATAGTCACTATTGATGAGACCGGCCACCTCCAATTCGCAATTGCACAGGCAATGGAAATTCACAAGGGAGTTGCGCTCAAGAAATACCCACTCACGGAGTTCAAGCAGCCTTTTGCACCAGACCTTGACAGCATGGAGCTTCCGCATTCTATCGTCCTCGAATTGCACGACGGCACATTCCTTCAGACTGCATGCGAAGACGCCATGACGCAGCGGCAAGTGCTGCACTTGCTCAAGACTTACTGGAAAGCCTGGGCGCCCGCAGCATAAATTGCTGCAACACCACCATGATACCCCACCCACGATTCCTTTTTACGACGATCTCGCCTTGACAGCAGACATCCTTCGGAATTGCCAACCAACCATCACCGAGCTTCTTTTTCGATCTCCCTGGATTGATTACTGAGCGTTCATAGCATTGGAACAACTGGACTCCCCCATCTCTTATCTATTCGTTCGGATGGCATTGACTGCATTCTGGATATGCCCATCACTGTTGATGTTGTCTTTTTGTGAGAATCTCATAGTGTGTACATATCGACGGAACTACGGGGGAGCAGAGAGAAGAGAGAAGAAGGCTGTCAGGGGCCTGCCTCATGAGGAGGAAGTTATGTCTCAGTGTACCGATCTAGTATCAAGACCAGAATAATGCAATGATGTTGGATTAGCATGAGATGGAGATATCGATGTCCGTTTTCAAGACGTGTTGTTGATGTATACTGCGGTTCGCTAAGATCCGAGATCAGTCTTCCGGAGATTGTCCGTGCAGGGAAGCGACATGGGTGGAGAGACGTCGCTCTTTCCTCGTCTCCTTTCCTCTTGCAATTTGAGATGCCAAATCAATCTGGACGCTGCTCTCCTTCTGCTCATCCCCCTTTCTTCAATGTGCCTGGAGCAATCAACTTTACGCCCCCTTCTGACCGGCAGCATCGGACCAGCTCATCCGCGACGTGATGGACCAACCTCCATGTGCGTTGAATCGCCGGCTACTGCCAGTCAAGGATAGAGACAGACCCCTTTCAACCGCATCGGCTGGAGCTGGTGAAGAACAATTGGACGTCGAAATCTGTCACATATGTCTTGATTGAGGCTGACCACCTTCACTGCAAGCCAAGTAATAAGTGCTGACTTCCTGCGGGGCGCCGTGTGAGGGGTACATCATGGAAAACGACTTCCTGCATGCGAGACGAACGTCTCCGAGTCGAGTCTGGAGTGTCGACAGTTGTATGTGCATAAATTGGGCGATGTACGGCTGCTGTCAAGGGTGGTAAGATGAGCTATAGCAATTGACTTTGAGTGGACGAGCTAGCGCTTGGGGGGCAGCTGCACTACTTATCTTAAGACCTGCTGCTTTGCTGTACTGGCCATCAACTATCCGCTGCTATTTGCATCTTGACAACTTTGGCAGCAGCTAGTCATTGGATTGGATCGGCTCTGGTGGTGGAAGGAGAGTATCGCCTGAATTCGCTTGTTCTACGCCACCTCGTGCCATCTGGCGGGCCATCGAAAGGCAGTCTGAACATATCAGGCTGGTCTTGAACATCAGGTCAAAAGGACATAACTATTCTCCCTACACTCGCTGATTGTCAAGGTCGAGATATCATCGTCGTCATCGCCGCCAACATGGCAGACAACCTCGAAGAGAAACAGGCCCTCGCGAGCACGGTGATAAGTTCCAACTACAAAGGCCCAGGACGACTAGGAGACCCCAATCTGAAATTCTTCCAAGAGCCACGAGCACATCCCAAACTGGTCGAGACCTTCGCAGCGTTCGGAATGGATGGCAGCCAACCCAGCCCTTTCGCGAGCATGAAATGGGACGACCTCTGCTCATCCACCCAAATGGCCAAGAACCACGCCGATACGATGAAGCTCTACGAGATGCTACCGAACGACTTACCGGAAGACGACATGGAGCCGGAGGTCGAACAAACAACAACTAAATTCAGATCCTTCGACGGGACCGAACGGACGCTGTACATCTTCCGCCGAGTCGACTTAACCCACGAAGCACCCGCAATCCTCTACTTCCACGGCGGCGGCATGACAATCCTCGACACCGCGAACAAAGTCCACCTCCGCTGGTGCAAGTCCCTCGCAGCCCAAGGCCTCATCGCCATCGCCGTCGACTTCCGCAACGCCTGGACTCCCAAAGAAGCCAACCCCTTCCCAATCGGCCTGAAAGACTGCACCTCCGCCTTCCACCACATCGCCGAACGGAAATCCGAGCTGGGCATCAGCAAAATCCTCCTTCAAGGCGAAAGCGGCGGCGCAAACCTCGCGCTCGCCACAGCCCTGAAAGCGAAGAAGGAAGGCTGGGTGTCGCAAATCGCAGGCGTGTACGCCGCTATCCCCTACATCTCCAACGGTTACGGCTGGAGCGACGCCCGCAAACTGAAAGAACTGCCCTCCCTGTACGAGTGTGAAGGCTACTGGCTGCACACGGGCATGATGGCAGGCATGTCGCACTTCTACAGCGGCGGCTCAGCGCATGCAGAGAACTCTCTCGCCTGGCCGTACTTCGCCTCCGTCGAGGAATGCGTGGGATTGCCGCCGCATGCGCTGAGTATGGATGAACTAGACCCGTTGCGGGACGAAGGGATGGCGTATTATCGCAAGCTATTGGCGGCGGGCGTGCAGGTGACGGCCAAGGTGAATTTGGGCTTGGTGCATGGGAGTGGGATTCTGTTTCGCAAGTTGTTGCCGGAGATGTATGAGGGTGCGGTGAGGGATGTGGTGGGGTTTGCGAGGAGGGTGTGAGCGAGGGGGAGGGGTCTCGCATTGTGAGGTGAAGGTGAAGGTGGGCTACGATTGATGAAAGGCTTTTTTTTTGCTCTTCGAGGTGTTATTCTTGAATGCTTACACTGTCGTGGTCACCTCAGAGCCGCTTCGATATGAGCAGTCCGGACGTAAGCACCTCCTGGCGGAACAGCCAAAGTCCACAGCTTTCGCATGCGTACCAACATGAACAACCACATCCATCCCACTCCATTAGCGCTCACGTATGTCTGAACTAGAACGTGAACAAATGCCGAAGCAATCGGTCGCAGCTCCGTCGATACTTTCTCTGGCTCGCACTCTCGTATAATAGTGTGGATGTGCAGCCGAGGCCGAGGCAGGTTGGCACCGAGAGGATAGGCAGTAGGTGTAGATCTCTGTGGAGCGCGCCGAAGGAGCCACTGACGTGCGAAAAACTTCACTTCTATATATTGGAAGGACACTCGCTGTTATACACACAGTCGTGCGAACCCGTGAAGAAGAATTCGAAGGCGAAATCAAAGACCAGTAAATCCAAACGATAACAAAACATGGCACCCATCTTTAGCACGCTGCTGAGCTGCCTGCTTCTCTCCGCGACACCACTCACTCTCGCGGCACCTCTGGAAGAGCGGGCAGACCTGATCACTGCGCAGACAATCATTGGAGATATTGCGGGTATCAACCAAGGTGTCGAGAGTCTGCGAAAGGATATCCAGGCGTACGATGGCTCTCTCATCAGCGAAACGCCACTCGGAGCAGACTTCACTGCCATCCATCTCGCCAGTAAGTCGCTCACGTCCTCGATTGGTAGAAACATGTGCTAACAAATGCTTCAGACCGAAAAGGCTTCGCCGACGCCAACCTGCGCAGCACCGACTTCAACGCAACTGAGTCCACGAAGATTGTCCAGTTCACTATCGACAGCGTTGGGCAGAGCATTCCCGCTTCCGTGGAAGAGGCCAAGGCGAAGAAGCCCGTCTTTCAGAAGGCAGGCCAAGACCCGGTGATTGTGGGAACGCTCAAGCTCTTGCTGAATGACCACGATACCTTCTCCGCGGCCTTGCTGAAGAAGATTTCTGCTGATCGGGAGAGGGCTGTTGCGGTGATCGCGAAGATCCATAATTCCATCCAGAGTGGAATCGATGCTTTCAGCACCTAAAAAGGAAATCAGCATGATGGGGAAAAAAGGAGTTCGGATGATTTGAAATGGTCCCTGGCTGATGAACGATGTTGATGCTGGAATCTTGGAATGACTGCACGTCATATGAGTTGAATGGAAGCCTTACGATGACGATTGAAGTTGCTGTTGATCAGACTGTCAGTTTCTTGCAGGCCACCCTCGCACAGATGAATTTGTCAAATACCCATGAACTGCAGGCTCCCGCTCAGGACGAACATGGGTTTGCAGTCCATGTATGCCAGGAACAGGTAATCGCTCGAATTCCAGCGAAGTAGGCGAGGGCGAGGAAGGCTGGCATCTCTTGTGACACACATTGGCTGTCAACCTGCTGTGCTCAGAGACTCCTGCAATGACGGTAAGACGTCGGGGTGTTTCGAAGGTTATCCTTTCCGATCGACGCAGGTACAAGGCATGCGGTCTGGGTAGGCATTGCCCAGATTGAGTTTGCTCACCTGGCCCTGGGGCAGTTCAGTCCAAGCAGGCGAAGACGTCAAGCAAAGACAGTGAACCGCAGGCGTTCAGTAAGATGAATCGTCCTACCTGCCACTGTCGCAAGTAATCGCCGGTCCAAGGGAGCGATGGGATCTTTCGGTCGCCGTAGACCCGGTTCTGCTTTGAAACAAGAATGTGGTCCAGAGTGGTCTTTTCTTGGAGATGAAAGGCGGCAAATATTTTTGAAGGCTGCGGTAAGTGTGGTGCAAGACACGTCCGTCAATGCCTCCGGTTCATGTGAGCAAGCTGGAGTCGTGTCCTGAAGTCAGTGCAAGAGAGCAGCGTCATGCATGATGCGCGACACACACGCGCACAGCGTGCAAATGACAAGGCCACAAGGCGCATGCAGTGTAATTTCGGCATTCGTGCAGGTTCTGGGGAGAGATTTGAGAGCAAAAGTCCCGCTCGTTCGCGCGATCTCACGCACGACAGACTGTGCGATGTCATTTGGGCACGAAGTCGTAAAGGACAAACATTGAGCAGAGGCCAAGATGGAGAGGTCTCAATCGAAGAAAAGCAGACATCGGTGAGCCGGCGAGCAGTGATGAGGCTCTGTGAGGGGGCCTTTATCCGCGGGCTGCAGTCCTGACACAGGCAAGCCAGGTGATCCCGGTCGTCAGACGAAGGATATCGAGATGGGTGAGGTCATACGCGGCTTGGCTGGTCAGGAGCGTGTTTCGGTGGGCGGCGAGAGTGATAGGTTGGGTGCAACGTCGATATGTGGACGTTGGGTGCTGGAGATGGAGCGGTCGCGCGAGGTGAAGTCGATAGAGGACTCCTCCGCACGTCCATTGACCAGTTTCGCGGAAAGAATGTTCTGGGGCCGCGGAGGAGTGGGGGCGGATTTTTGCGTGATGAACCCGGAGAGAATCGTCGAGGAAGCGGCGATGCTGTAAGCGCCCCTAAGATCCCAACCGGGCAGGTGCTCCTCGACTGGTGCGAAAGATCCCTGTCCGCGGCTGCTGCAGGAGATGGAGGCGATGGGGGAGTAGCGCTGAGGTCGCTGGTCGACTATCGAGACGTCTAACTTACAGCATTGAAAGCGTTCACCATCTGGAAAGTCTCGCGCCGCAACAGTCTGAACAACCAGGGTGTTCACACTTGGAGTTGGTGGCACAGCGCTGGTGGTGTCGATAACGATCTGCAACGGGTGGGGCGTCCCGTCCGCAGTTCCCAGGTTCTCGGTAGCAGCCGAACATATCTGGAGCGGCTTAATATGGGTTATCGAAAGCGTATGCAACACCTGGGAAGCCGGTCTTAATAGGGCGGCAGGCGCCTTCTGCGCATCGCCAGCGAAGCGTGCGTGCTCTCAGCTCGCAGACCGCCAGCGTCTCGGGGACGTATAGCGAGTGCAGCGGTATAGCGGCAGGAATGAGAGTGCATGAGTCCGGCTGCAGCGTCGAGACTCGAGACATATGCCCACGAGGCTCGCGTGCGCAGCAAAGAGATGTACGATCCGAGTGCGAGCGGGCGTTGGCCTAGGACGGAATGGCATGAAGCACCACCAATGCGCAAGATACAGGAACACGCCTTGCTAGCACATCAACGCGCACTCAAAGCGGGCTGGCGCGCTGGTGAGACGGAGGGAAGAAGCAAAGGAATCAAAGTCAAGACGTGAATCGCGGGCCTTGATTCGCGCGCTGTTCTCGAAACCGGATCCCGGCCGCTAATGGCCGCTACTGCTCGCTACTGCATGTGCTCCGTGGCACCACCCTGCCCGCTGCTGCCCGCTGCTGGCTCTGTGACTGGCGTATTCCTGGCCAGGCTAGCATCCACTGCTGCATCCACTGCATCCTGCGGCCGATCGACGCTGTGCTGGCGTTGGCGCTGGCGCTGCATCCAACCTCGAGCCCTTCCTGCTTGGTCACCACTCATTCACCTCCCACAAGTTAACTATACCATCCTGCCAGCTCCGACGCTGAGACGTGCCGCAGCGATGTCCTCGCCCTGTTCTGTCCTTCTTCACCACCACCAACATCTTCTTCTGCGTCCGCATCATGTTTGAGCATCAACTACCCACCACGCCCTTCGACTGAGCATCTCCACTCCATACTGCTGCTACCGAGACATCTTCCAGACATACGCTCCCGTCCCGTCTCCGCCTCCGCATGTGCGCCAAACACAGACGACTATGGATCGACTTCAGCCCTCTCCCGCATCCACACTCGGCACCAAAGTCAACATGCCCGTACGTGAACGGATCGAGGCTCCGGTCACCTTCAAGGCCTACCTCATGTGCGCCTTTGCCGCCTTCGCAGGTGTTCTCTTCGGCTATGATTCTGGCTACATCTCTGCCGTCCTGGGCATGGACGCCTTCAAGCAGGACTATGGTCATCCCGTGGTAGTCACTTCGGAGCACGAGATTCCCTTCGGCTACTACACGTGGCAGAAGTCACTGGTTGTGTCTATTCTCTCTGCTGGTACCTTCATTGGCGCTCTAGGGAGCGGATACCTAGCCGACAAGATAGGAAGAAGAGCTACCATCATCGGTCCAGGATGCGGCGTCTTCATTGTCGGTGTCATCATCCAGGTCGTCACGAAGGACGTGGCGGGCCTCTCTGCTGGAAGATTTGTTGCAGGTCTGGGAGTCGGATGCGTCTCGGCAGTCAACATCCTCTACATGTCGGAGGTCGCACCGCGGAAAGTGAGAGGCGCCATTGTCTCAGCCTACCAATTCGCCATCACAATCGGTCTCATGTTGGCCGCCTGCGTGGGGTACGGCACCCAGAATCGAATGGATTCAGGAGCGTACAGGATTCCTATCGGGCTTCAGGTCATTTGGGCTGTCATACTTGCACTCGGCCTCCTCTGCCTCCCCGAGTCGCCACGATATTGGGTGAAACAGAATCGCTTCGACAAGGCTGCCAGGGCACTTGCCCGAGTGCGAGGCCAGTCACCAAGCTCGAGTTTCATCGAAGACGAACTAGCCGAGATCATCGCCAACTGCGAGTTCGAGCAGCAGGTCGGCGAGGTCAGCTGGCGAAAGTGCTTCAGCGGTGGCATCACCAACTCCAACAGCAACGCTCGCAAGATCTTCATTGGCACAGCTCTGCAAGGATTCCAACAACTGACTGGAATTAATTTTATCTTCTACTACCAAACGACATTTTTCCAGCAGGTCAATGTCAAGAACCCTTTCTTGATATCGATGGTAACGACTATCGTGAACGTTGCCAGCACACCACTCGCTTTCTACACTATTGAGAAGTTTGGCCGGCGAGCCATTCTGATCTGGGGAGCAGTTGCTATGTGCATCTGCGAGTTCATCATCGCCATCGTGGGCGTGGCAGGGGGCGATTTCCAGGCTACCAACTACGTTCTCATCGTTTTCGTTTGCATTTACGTCTTCTTCTTTGCGTCGACATGGGGTATGTATTCACATTGCTTGAAGGATGTTTCCAAAATATTGACTGACATGTTCGTGCCCTACAGGTCCAGCAGCATGGGTCATCATTGGCGAGATCTTCCAACTGCCTATCCGCTCTAAAGGTGTCGCCCTTTCCACTGCATCCAACTGGCTGTGGAATTGCGTAATCGGCGTTGTCACTCCTTACATTGTCGACTCGGACAAAGGCAACCTTGGAGTCAAAGTCTTCTTCCTCTGGGGCTCCACTTGCGCCATCTCAGCACTCTTTGCTTGGATCTTCGTGCCTGAGACAAAGGGCTTGACCCTAGAACAGGTGGACAAGATGATGGAGGAAGTTCCAGCATATACAAGCAGAAGATGGAAGCCAACGGACCCTTTTGCGAATGACTATGGAGCTATGCCATATGTGAGGAGCACACCCTCGACCATGGAGGGCGTGCGGCCGAAGATGGAGGACTTTATTGAGATGCATCGATGACGATGATGCATCTACTGTTGAACTGTTTTCATTGACGATTTAATGTTTTGGAGGATTGTTCGTGACTGGAAGAGATGGGAAGGAACGGATTGGATGATACCCCTGGCTTCTGGATCAGTAGGGCTACCGATAACCCTACATGTTGTACTAGTACGTCGAGTGCTGGAGGCCAAAGAGCCAATTGTGTCGATGAATGACATATAGATGAGAGACGATCGATAGCGTGCTCGTATTTGTAGTTGTAGTAGCGAAGCTCGGTGACAGTCGTGCCTTCCGCATGCCTTCGCAGCTCCTTCCCACTCTTGACTCTTGCCCATCAAGGTCCTGGTCTTAGCTTGCGCTCCAACCAACTTCACTTCTCGGCCTACGGGACACCTGACACTGAACAGATTCAAATGTTGTCATGTTCTCATTTACCTACTCATCCTACGATGCTGACTGCTCCCGCTAGTCCATCGTCAAAACAGCCCTAAACCTGACCTTTCCACTCAGCATGTGGTCCAACGCCTCATTCGCCTTGTCGAGCGGGAACTTCTCAATCATGCACTTCACACCGTGCGTCTCCGCAAACGCAATCGCCTCTTCCGAATCGTTCGCATGTCCACTGGGCCAGCCGTGCACGCTCAGTCCCTTCAGAACCATCTGCACCGTATCCACCGGCACCGGTCCGATGGCCGTGAACAGCAACAACTTGCCCTGGTTGCCCAGTCCGCCGATCAAGGGCGTGATGACTTCTGGGTTTGGCGCTGTAACGACGATACATGCTGCGCCGCCCATGGCTTGCAGAGCTTCGCCGACGTTTTGCGATTGGATGTCGATGTAGTCTGTTGCGCCCAGCTTCATCGCGAAGTCTTTCTTCGCGGTGCCTCGCGAGAGAGCGACGGTGCGGAAACCCATCTTCTTGGCATACTGGATGGCCAGGTGACCGAGTCCTCCCAGGCCTTGAATGGCGACGATGTCTCCTGCGACCAGGTTGAGTTGGCGCATGCCGTTGAAGACCGTCACACCAGCGCAGAGCAAAGGAGCGACCTCGGCCGGGTCGGAGCCCTTGGGGATGCGCACGGCAGCTTCGGTGCGGAGAGTGGCGTATTGTCCATATCCACCATCACGCATGACACCGTTGATGGTCTTGTTGTCGCACATTTGAAACTGACCACGGCAGCAGGCCTTGCAGGTGAAGTCGTGGCCACCGTGCCATGGACCACCGACCATATCGCCTACTTTCCACTTCTTCTCTGAGGATGGGACGGAGACGACGGTTCCGACGAATTCGTGGCCGAGACGCTCGATTGCCCTAGATCGCAGTAACAACTTGGTCAGCCACGATACAAGTAGTCAATGTGAGAGGCAGGTCTCTTACGGAGGTCCCATGTCTCCATGCTGAACATGCGCATCACTGTGGCATACACCACACGCATGCACCTTGATCAAAATCTCTCCGGGCTGAGCCTCTGGAACGGCAACTTCCTTGATCTCGAGCGGCTTGTTCTGGCCCGTAAGGACCGCCGCCTTCATAGTCTTGGGAACGGAAGACATCTTGCTGGAATCCGCAGCCTGCTGTTTCGATTCGGCGTTGGAAGAAGTGTTGTCGTTGGTTTGATTCGATGGAGATTCTTTATCTTTGCCCAGGCCAAGTTTCTGGACGACTTTTTTCATCGAAAAGGAACTGCTATGTCAGTGGCCGGCGAAGTCACTCTTTTTGAAAGGCAATCCAGACGATGATGTAAGGAAGCAACGGGGAGCTCTTGCAACTCTGTTTCCGCCAAAGTGGCTCTTGCTTTTGTTGGAAGAGATCAACGGCGAAACCACCACCTACCTTCCCCTCCATCCCATTTATACTCCTGCAGAGACACTTGCTGACCACCGCGTTCCTCCTTCCTGCGCGATCGCTCGGATACGATCAGAACGACACACTGGCGTCGGTTGCAGATAGGAAGGGCTGCTGTCGTAGCTAGGAAGGCGATGACAGAGCTCCAGGAATTACCGTCCCGCCTCCACTGTCTCAATGGCTACCGCAGCCCCGCGGGACCGCACCGTCATACTTCCTAGTCGAACGAAAAACGGCCTTTCCCCAAGTAGCAAGCTCCCTCCCAAAAGGTCCATTACAGAAAATCCGCCTGACGAACCTCTGTCTCCAGAGTCGTCGAGTCGTCGGATTCGTGGCTGCTGCTGCTGTTCTTCTAACCGAGCTTACGCTCAGAAATCAACGATTAGTAGTAACACAAACCCGCCGCTCGCTGATCAAGCATGCAATGCAAGCCTGTAGAAATCAGACCCATCGCCTTCTGCAAGATGAGGTGAGCAGAGTGCTTATGCACTTCTCGCATTTGCCGATGCTTGGTGTACCGTCTGCCCTTTCCCAACGCAGCCAGCAAGGGCCAAAAAGAAGAAAAGAACCACGAATAGGCAAGGAATCAGGAATCAGAAGAAGAGATGAAGTCCGCGAGTTCATATACTGCCAATCCACAACCTTGATGGCCAAGAACGCCGGCCGGTCACGAGAACCGAACATCTTCCGCTTACGAGGACACATGCAGCGCTCAAGACCTGAAGATGATATTTAGAACCCATCATTATTAGCAGTAAGTCCCACGTAACGCTTCGTCTTGTTATCCTCTGAATTGTCTTCCATGATTCAAGCCTGTACAGAGTACCTTAGCTAGATTGATTTGATAGTAAACTAATCAAGAACACCTCCAATGCAAAGCCATGAATGTCGCTTGCAACGAGACTCTTCGACCACAAAAGTGTTATTCAAACACGGCACACCCACACAACGCCCTCTTTTCATTGAGTATGGATTCCCCGCCTGCTGCCATTAAGTCTGTTCTTTTTTCCCGTTCCATGTCAAAAAGATCTTTCTCTTTCATTATCCCGGGCCTTCAGGCGTAAGGTATCCGCCTGCAATCTCGACCCATTCGGGGATACAGCTACCCTCCTTGCCTTCTACGTCGACAATGTCCGTGTCGCAGCGACATCTGCATCCGACGCCGTTTTCGATTTCCGGGTCCCATTTCGCCCAGTATTCGTCCTCCTCTTTGCGCGCCTTCTCGTCGAGGGTCGTCATTTCGAGGTACGGTTCTCGTGGCAGTTGGCGTGCGGGTGCGTTTGCGGGACAATGCTGAATTGTTGTGTGTCGGTAGCCGAAGTCGCGGAAGTAGTGGATGTCTTTGGGCGAGAGGAGGGCTCCGGCTGCGAGGGAGTGGATGGGTGCGTCTCCCCACTGGTCGTGTGTTAGCTTATTTCCATCTCGTGATAGTTGCGCTCAACTTACTCTCTCCATCCAGAAGCCTCCCGAGCGATCCATCATGTTGAAGAAGTCTTCGTACTCCTTGCTTCGGAAGAAGTCCAATCTCGCAATCTCAAAGTTGGACCAGAAATGGCACATGTTGTAGATCTCGCCCTCCATCGCTTCTGGGTCAATATCGGGCAGCGTTCCTCGTCCTGGCTCAGTGCGCAGAATGTCTTCTGGCAGCGGCTTGTGGTTCTCGTCCTGGAATTGAGGGTCCTCTTTGGGAAGATCCTCAGGCGGGATGAAGCCGGGTTTTGGCGTGCCATCCTGGTTGTACCCTTCCTTGGGCTCGACGAACATCTCCCATAGACCCTGCGAAGTCAAATTGCGAGTGCGCTTGTATGCTGACGCGTACCTGAAAATGTTTGGCACCGTCTCCTTCAGCTCCTTGACGGCGATGGTGAAGCCGTAGGTTTTGTTGTTTCGCGCCATGTGTACGAAGGGATCGTAGGTCATGTCGCAGAAGTACTTGATCTCAGGCTCGACTCGCCAGTACCATTCGTACTTTTGCAGCAGCTCGTGCTTGTAGAAGAAGCCAGAGTAAAATCTGCACATATGGTGATATGATTCCATGCCACCGTACATGATGGCCTGGTCACCCTGTTTGCGAATGCCCTCTTTGGCCACGTTGGCATCTGTCCAGTCCGGATACCCCCAATGCTCAGGACCAATCTTTCCAAACTCGACAGGCGAGCTGGTGTAGTTTTGCACCGTCTCCTTGAAGGTGCTGTTGAAGTCTCCATCGTTCAAGAAGACGTATGGGTAGTGGAACCAACGATTGAAGTGTCTTTCCACGCTCTTCAAACTCTCAATCACGCCGTCCAGCTCTTTATTTCGGGCCAAGACCACAAATGCTGCGTTCATGCGCTCGTGCTCCTTGGATGTGATTTTGGGATCCAGACAGCCATTGACGAAGACCTTGTCGTGCTTCTCGCTGATCTTGCGGTAGCTGGGAGGTGCTCCAGATGGCATCAGCATCCCACCTGATGATGCAGGATGCCGCACAAAGAGCAGCAGTATTACTATGACCACTATGGTTGGGAACAGCAGCACCAGGTAGAGCGGTATGCTGAACTTGCTGTTACCGCGTATACGTATTCGCTTCTTGAAAAAGGACAGGCGCGGCGCGACCTTTTCTGATGCTCCCTTGAGGGATGTGAACTGGAGCGACTTGAGCGTTGGCATGTCGTCTGTGGAGGGCAGGCGTTTTTGGAGGCCCTTGACGTAGTCCATGATGGCGGGAATGGGGGCCCTCGAGGGCCTGGAGATGGCGTTGTCTCAGTCGCGGAGGGTCGCAGAGCGGAATGCGGGAGTGTTTTGGTGATTGTTGTGCCTGCGGGCGATAGGGTCTCGAAGATGCAAGAAGCGGCTGGGATGCGCAGTTGTAACGAGCGGCAGAAGGAACAGGGCGCAAGGTGCGTCGGAGAGAGCTACTGTCGCGGCATGAAAATCGTCAACAGGTCGTGTATGCGAAAGGCGGATGGCAAATCGCGATATCGGGTGTGGAATTGGCGAGCGGTGGTGGTTGCGGGTGTGAAGATGTGTGTGAAGAAGAGCGTACGTAGCTTTGGTAGTGTGGAAGGTGGAAAGCGAAAGGCACAGACGAGACGGGAGCCCCTGGCAACTGCTCGCGACTGCGAGTCTGAGGTGCGGCCTTTGCCTTTGCCTCCGCCGCTGCTGCTTCCGATGCGACGGAATTCCACTCACCAACGCTCTGCCGAGAAGCGAGTACCACACAAGCAATCCGACAAGCAATCTTCTTCCCTCTCACCAACAACAGTCCAACAATAATACCGCTTCGCCTCACTGGGAGATTCCGAAAATATCCAGCGTCCAGGCCAGCTGCACTCCGGCGAGAGGCAAAGAGCTGACGAATGGTTTGCTTGGCGGGCCATCTACTGCCGAAAGCAGCCTCCCAGAGATGGTACGTACCGAGCCTACAACCACACCTCACATGCTCGTGGCCTCACGCACATGCACATGCGCGTTCTACTATTGAAGCTACTGCAACACATACTCTCGCGCATTACACGCTGACACTGACACCACCCACCATGCAGTCGCGAGATTCGTGCTTCACCCACCTCCACCTTCACGCCGCCCACCATGCCGATCTGCTCGAGGACTTCACGCGTTCGAAGCTCCCCGCCGAAGAGATACATGTCGCTCCTCAGCATCAGCCCATGAATCCAGAAGACGACGATGATGTCGTGCCAGACCAACACGCGGCTTTTGGTATCCAGCGGGCGCAGAACCGAAGCAAAGAGCCCGCGTGGAGAGACTTGGGCTTGGAGAACTTGATGACGGGGGCCCCGCCGAAGCAAGCGAGCGCTGGTGCTTCGCGGCGCACGCAAAATGGCACGAGACTGCTACGATGAACTTCCAGACAGCGTATAACATGTTCAACGAGCGAGAATGTGACGCGAGCAATGAAATATCACGATTCTACAAGAGTTGGAGTGGCCTCACGAAACACCAGACAACACGCGCCTCAAGAGGCTGTGTCAGCAACAGAATGGCCTTCCGATGGATGAGGGAGCTATGTGGTCCCATCTGGGCTCCTTGATCTTGTGGCTTTTACCGCAAGCGCGCGAGAGCGCTGTGACCAGGCAGCGTCGGCACCTACCGAAAGGGCAAGGTGCACGGCGCTTCGTTCGTCTTCCCAACACCGGACCTCTCACTCCGGGCTCATCGTCTGCTAGCAGCATTAGAGCCATCGAAGACTGCTTTTACAGCTAGACAATGCCTCGTTTTGATCGCAGGCTTCGGCGGAGCCCTGCATACAACGATGAAGCTCATACAACTATCCCCAACAGACAGCTGTACGCGAGTAAACATGCTATTCGGAATAAGGGCCTTCGTATAACTCAACCAAATACCGCCGCAAACAGTACATTCGCTCCAGTTGAGTCGCTCCTTCCTTCTCTGTTCGACAGTTTGGTCTCTAGGGGAACCCCATGATACCTGCGGTTGCTCCCGCAACTTGCACCTATTGTTGCGACCTTCTATTGTTGCAGCCGCCGAATACACTGAATCTGCAGCACTATAACTTACCTCACATCTGTCAGAGGCCTCCCTTCCAACCTCATCGACACATTGCTGATCGCCAGAACAACCTCGCAACTTCATCTCGATCGTCCGGCACCTCGACATAATCCCGTCATCATGTCTACTACCACGGCTGAGAACCAGATCAATGGCGAAAATGTTAGCGAATCGGCGGTAACTCGTGTATTGATGGTGACAGAGTTGCTCGAACTCGTCCTGCGTCGTGTGCCAATACACACCATCCTCATCGCGCGGCGCACGTCGAAGAAGTGGAAAGCCGTAATCGATGGCTCCCCTGACTTGCAGAAAGAACTTTTTTACACGCCCGACGAGTCTCAGGCTCAACTACTACACGACAATGATACGCTGGCACCACACCCTCCCTCCCAATGTTCGGTCAAAGACTCTGGCAGCATGATCACCAAAGTCGCCGCGAAACTCAACCCTCTCATCTTCGACCTCTTCAACGCCACAATGGCACTTTCCGAGCGCGCCCCAGACTTCGCACCAGACAGTGCAAAGATCAAATTAAAGGTACACAAAGATTGGGCCTCAGACAATAAGACCGCCTCGTACCCCAAAATGTACATCAGCAACCCACCGCCAACCCATGTTGAAATCCGCAGCGAAGAGGGCAAGTTTTCAGCCCACATCAGCAACAAGCATGGCATCAATGTTGGCCACGTGCTCGCGGAGCTCAGCGAGCTGTACTCGACCAAGGGCGTTGTCAAGTACGCGGTGGTAGGTGATTTTCATTTATCAACGTCTTCACAGCTTACTGATTTCTATTGTCTCGCCCGATAGGGATGTCTAGAAGATGCACATGTGCAATGCCGCGGCTTTGCTATGCCTAATACGCATAGCGCCTACGTGCCGCAGGTATTCCTCACCGCAGCCGATCGCGCGGCCGTAAAGGTCGTTGACCAGGTAAGTCCTATGGAGGAGGAGGAGCGGGACAGCAGCAGCAGCAGCAGCAGCAGCGAGCAAGAGGTGGAGTGAAATTCCGCCGGCGAGGAGGGTGACTCCTATGACCCGGCGGATTCCCCGGAGGCGTGAGCGCTCTCCGTTCGGAGAGTCAGGGGCTCTGCCTACGAGAATTCTCCCGCGCGCTCTTCGCGCGATAACTTTTCGAGATGCCATTTGAGCGTGAGCAGCTTTCTCACTTTCCTTGTCACTTTCGTTCCTTCCTGTTGATCGCACCTTCCGTTTGTTGTGCGGGGCCTAGCGCCAGGGCTAGCCAACTAGCGCGCTTCATGTGAACGCTGAGTCTTGGCGCGGCGAGTTTTCTCCTTTGCAGCCAGGCCAAACTGAACTTGCTCAGCCAGCCAAGTCCACTCACTGTATGTCACTGCCACATGCCACCCGCTAGCCTTACTAACATTTTGAGCACTTTGCTAACCTCAATTAGACATTTCGAACAACCCTGGCCCCGCCATGAGCACGACAACGACAGCAGCAGCAGCGACAATGCGCGGCGCGCGCGAGATGGTGTTGGAGCTGCCTGAGCTCCTCGAGGAGATACTCCTCCACCTCCCGCCTCGCGACATGCTGGTGGCGCAGCGTGTCGCGAGGAGGTGGAGAGAAGTAGCCTTCTCCTCGCCTATTCAGCGCGCCCTCTTCCTCCAGCCGACGACCAGCCAGCTGGATAGCATCGTTTTCTTCGTCCGCGACGCCACGGCGTCGCTAAAGCTCTGGAACATGGACTACAGCGACCTCCGGCCGGCGAAAGACCTCACCTCGCAAGACGCTCACTGTCCCGCCGTGCTCTTCAACCCTCTCCTCGGAACGCCTGCGCACGCCCGCATCGGCCAATTTCGCCAGGAGCAAATGGGCATCATTGACGTCTCCCGCGCGGCTCACCTCTTCGACGATCTGAATGCACCCGATGTCTGCATGGATATGTTCCTCACACAACCGCCGACAAGCTGTGTCGAAATCGCCCTGAGCGTGCGCACGAAAGAGCTGATCCCGAAAGAAGGAGTGCTGCACACCATGGACTTCCCAATGGCACACGAAGTCAAACCCGCGACGACAATATGCTGCGGCGCAATCGTCTGCCACGACTGCTACCACTTCTCCTTCCTCATCTCCGGAAGCCCGAACTGCCCAAAATGCGACTCTATCTACCCACACGACGCTATCACCTCAGAAGAGAAATGGGTCGATATCGATTGCGAATGGATGATCGAAGCCGACGGTGGAGTCAAATTACACCACGTCTTGGAATTCTTAGACGACTGGTTCCAGGACACACAGAGCAAGTTGCCAGAACAGTACCGGGCAATTGCGTCGAAGGTTGGTGTGAGAGCTTTCCAAATGTTCAATTTCAATAGCTGTAAGACGTTCTTGCTTTCGCCGTATGAGTGGGAATTTGCGCAGCGGCAGGTTTGGCTTGAGGAGGAGCGAAAGGGACAGAGGGAGCGAGATGCTGGCGGAAGACTGATTTGCCGATAAGCGAAGATGAGGCTGTGGGAATGGGAAGGTTTTTGGTGTGCTGTCGAGAGCGTGAATGCGCGAGAGCTGAGGAAAGGGAGTGATGAGTGCTTGACTGGGTATTTAGCGTGGCGTTTGTACAGTGACTGTGTGATACCCCGAGATGATTCTCTGCAGGGCGTATTCAACGATTTGTGGTGGCTGCAATTCGATGTATGAATTTCATTCACCTCGCGTGCACGCTAGTGACTTCTGACGTCAGAATCATCACGTGCTGAAGTCTCGCACAAATTTGCGCGCACAGTCTTGAATCTTGTAATCTTCTTGACTCTCGACAACTTCTTAATAGAGCAACGGCACAACTCTCACCAGCGACCATGCGTGGGCTTCTCCAGCAACTCGCTGGGCTCTTCCTCGGCGGCGGCGGACGCCCCACACTGGCGGCGGAACTCGATGCAGACAGCGATGTGGTGATGAGCGACGCGGTAAGCAGCACCATGCGCACACTATACAGGGCTCGACTAAATTGCGACAGCTTTTGGAGAGAAATCCAGCAGCCGAAGTCTTCGGCATCACCGAAATCCTCGAACAAATCCTGCTGAACGTGCCAGGCAAAGATGTGATGGTCTTGCAGCGAGTCGCAAGCAACTGGAAAGGGACAGTCGAAGGCTCTCCTGACTTGCAGCGAGAGCTGTTCCTCGCGCCCACCAGAGACCGCCAAATCATCGCGCCTGTCGACACCGGCGCATACCTCCGCTATTGCCGACTGCGCTGGGCATGCTTCGACGTACTGGATACCGATTTCGTGTTTGGAGAGGCGAGAGATGAGTTCGACTTCAAAGTCGTATTGCTCAATCCGCACCTGTCTACCCCGATGATACAAAAGACAGACGACTCTTGTCGATACCTGGCCACGTTCCTGCAAGGCTGCTGGCATGATGGTCGAATGGATTACCTGCTCGAGGCTGGGCGAGAAATGCCTAGTTGCAGCGACATGTTCCTTACACAGCCGCCTGTCAAGTCCGTCATCTGCGTTTTGCGCATTCCTCCGTCTGCAAATGCAGCGGACCGTCCGTGCACACTCTGCGGACATACGCTCGAGAGACCTCTCATGACACCATGTTGCAAGCGCTTCTACTGTCAGAAGCATCATCACCTCATCCAAAATCGCTGCTTCGTATGTCGCAGCCCCATTGACCTCGTCAAAGATTCTTTCAAAGCCGAGTTCGCGGTATGGGAGGAGCTTAAAATGATTGAGATCGACGAAGGCGTACGAGTGCGAGACGTCCTTGGTGCGCTGAGATCATGGTTTAGTCGCCGAGGAGGTATCGAAGAGCCACCGGAAGGAATATGTTTCGAGTTCCCGGGAGACCGCATCGATGAGGGACTCCGCGCGCCGATTACCGCGCTAGACCAGGAGGATTACGAAGAGGTGAAAGATAAGGCGTCGAAGCAAGAAGAAGAGAAGGCAGAAGAGGAGGAAGAGGAGGAAGAGATCGCAGCAACAGCCTGAAGTTGGAAATTGATGCCGTTAGACGGGATGTTGGCAGGATGATTGCTGGCCGCCATCAGTTGACGGAGATCACCAAATGTCGATCCATGAGTACGCCGGGATAATGTTGCTGCCGACGGCAGTGTGCAGTCCTGTAGATGAGACACTGAGCGGTGTGTCTATTGCCGGTGGTGGTTCTCATGATGGTTGGTCATCAGCAGCCAGCTCTGGGTACTCGACTTGCCGGTCTTTTGCATTGTAGACATCTCTCACAAAGGCATTGTTTGCCCAGAAGCCACCAGCGAATTCCATATCGTACCAGTAATTGACCGAGCAAGAGAAACCCTCGTCGCTGTTGCCCTGCTGGACTTTGTGATACCACATGGCCGGAAGATACATCATGTCGCCTTCATGAAGCGTCACTCGCAACGGCTCAGCAAGCGATGAATACTTTGTTGGTCGTGTCTCGGGGTCGTCAGGATCCCAGATTGGGACTGGTATCAGCTCACTCTCTGCGTTGCGTACTGGTCGCAAGTCCTCATCGAAGCGTGCGAAAGGAAGAGGTGTTTCATTCACGCAGGGCATGCAGACTGGTGGAAGCAACGTGAAGTGCTTCTGTCCACGGATCTGCACGTAGCAGTTCTCATAGTTGTCCTTATGCAGAGACGTCGTGGAGCGTTCATTCCCGAGCCAGAAGTTGATGCCATCGATGTCCGTCTCCAGAGCTTCTGTGAAGAACGAAATGTCGGAAGGCACATCTGGGAAGAGGAGCGGATATTCGAGACGAAGGCTGTCATTCTCTTTGCGTACGTTAGGGCACCATTAGGCAATGGAAGGTTTGATGTCGCTCGTATGTGATGCACTTACGAGGCTGAGCATACTTCACTGCTTTTTGCGTGGTCGAAGCATCTTTCTGGATGTAGTCGAGGAAGTCGCCGAACGGCTCTTGGACTTCGTACGGCTCGACAAACGATAGCCTTCCATCCTCATCCTGGACGACGGCATCTGCATTGCTGTTCGTTTAGCACGGAGAATGGAGGAACATTCAAGCCGATCACATACCCTTCGGGCGTAACAGCGACTTTAACTTCACATCCTTGCAACTTCTGCCGTAGATAGCTCGCGTCCCATTTCCTCACCGCAACCCAGTCCTTGGCACCGGCTCTGACGACAAACGGACGGTTCTTGGCCACGTATTTCATGAAATGCAAGGCCGTCGGCCGAGAGTCAAGTTCGTCGATCACGGCAGGGTTAAGGTCGTTGTATGTGAGAACCAAGGACTCGATTGGATCCATGATAGGCTGTGGTGAGTGTGTATATCGGGAAGCTGAGTTTCCGTAAGGTGGTTCAGTTTAAGCTGGAGACGCACAACTTGACTCCGTCGAGCTCCGGACGCTATACCTTCCGCGACCAGCATGCACGTGAGCGGCAGGACGAAAATGCGGCAATGTGATCAGTCAAGATGATGGTGATAACTGGAGCAGTCATGAGTTGGACGAATCTTGCAGGCATCGGCCTTTCGGTGATGAGAGAAGTGCGGATGAGAAAGCGCCAGTTTATGACCAAATTCATGGGCGGCCCTTGAAAGCTTAGCGCGGCCTTAGTCATTTTTTGAGACAGATTATTCGAGGGCAGCGCGGTTGATGAGCAGGGCTCGGCGGAAAGTGCCGACTCTCCGACCAACATTTCATGCACAGTCCCAGTCGACGTAAACTCTCATCTCTCGGCGCGCGGTGCTGCCATTGCGACCTGGGTGTTGGGCATAGAACGTCGGCGGTGGTATCATGTCTCACCGTCCTTCTCTAAGTTCTTCCTCTCTTGCTCCTTTCTCGTCACAACCAGCCATGATATGAACGATGTTGGGCAAACGCAAGCACAACTCCGTCGCCGTCGACGGCAACCACAAGGCCCGCGGCCCAGTCTCGAATGCTCATATGGGCCCGGCTGCTCCCTCTGCCTTCCACGGAGTGCCTCGATATGTCCAGTATACCTCGCCCGTCCCTGCCGCGCCGCCGCAGGATGTTGCACCGAGAGCGACGACGCTCCCTCTCAACCTTGTCGCCCGAATCATCTCGTATCTGGACGACATTGGAGATATTGCTCGAGTCACGCGAACATCCCGACTGCTGTACTATATGACCTTGCCGCAGCTATACGAACATGTCAACCTTCACTCATATGCGACGATGCGCTACGTCAACGGGAGGCCGGAGGGATTTGGAAGCGGTAGCCCATTCATGATGGCATTAAACGGCCTGTCCACGAAAGCACACGCCTCGCTTGTACGATCTCTTCGGATATGGGGTCATTGGAATGAGCTAGGGATCGAAGACTTTGCGAAAGGACGAGTGCCGGATAACTCCATGATGCTGAATATCATTCTGCGAGCTGCGACGGATAAGATGACAAGATTGGAATCATTCTGCTGGGAGCTGGACTGCAAACCGCTGAAGACACTATACCAGGGACTCGGCGCTCACAGTACCCTGACGAGCTTCACATTACGATTTCCTTCGACCAGAGTGCCGCGTCCCTCCGTCCTGATTCCTCCAATGACCAACCTGAGGGTATTCAAAGCACTTGACATCGACCCAATGTGCTATCCGGACGACATCAGTATGCTCATGCTGGGATCGAAGAAGCTGGAGGATGTTCGGCTGCACTTTTCACCACGGATGCGCGCCGAGGCTGAATCCGTCATGAATTTAAACATGTTCTTTGGACGGTGCCACAAGGCAGGCTACAGGATCAAGCTGAAACATTTCGGCATACACAATTTCTTCGGCCCCAATGTTCTAGGCATGGAACAAGTCTTTGACGTTGAGTCGTGTCACAGTGCGACCTTCCTCGACACATTCGGTAACAACAATCCGCGCACAATATTCGTTGACGACACTTGGAAGGACGTTCCTCTTGACCTGTACACCAACTTCACCTACGTCCGTGTCAACGAGATTGCGCCGCAGCACCTTCAAATCATGCGACTTTCGAAGATGGAAATGGAGTACTTCTATATCGTAAATGAGAGACGGGGAAAGTCTGGGTTTACGCCTCCTGATGGGGAAGACAAGCCATCAAATGGCGATAGCTCGGATGCTGAGTGGATTGATCCCGACGCCGCCAACCTGAAAGACGACTATCTGCAGACAATCGCAAAGTATCATGGCAATGGCTTGAAGCACTTGTTGCTCTCGGATCAATGGGAATTGACAAAAGAGGATGTGCACCACATAGCCTGCAAGATCCCCAATCTGGAGGAGCTTGGTCTTGCTCTTGCAACGTCTGACCACGAATGCCTCGTAACTTTGATGCCCTTCCTCAAGAACCTCCGTGCTTTGCGCATCCTGGACAATGAGCATCTGGCCGAGCATTTCCGCCGACATTCTCACGAGGAGAGAATGCGATTGATAGGGGAGCATATTGCCCAAAGTGGAAGCACGCGCTTCAAAATTCTGGGAATGGGCGATGTCGTGTACAAACTTGGAGATCTGGTGGAGGACGTTCGCGAAGACGGCTCGCGGGTAAAACGCTATGAAGTGACTATGCATGGACTGGAAGCTGCCAGGGGTTACGCGATCTGGGATAAGGACTGCTTAGATCTCAGCGTTGATCCTATTGCGCCCTTCTCACCCTGATCTACTCGAGCACGGGCAATTGATCGTTCTCTGGTGGCATTTTGGACCATCGGCTGTGCAGGACCTTCCCATCTTTGACCACAGTCAGGAGGTGCTTCTCTGGACGATCCAGCACCTGGATGTCTTCCAGGGGATTCGCATTAAGGATGAGAAGATCCGCCGCATACCCTTCCTTGATCCGACCAAGCTTCTCCTCTTGCCGCATCATCCGTGCTGCATTGATCGTGGCGCTCTGCAGAATCTTCAAGGCGCTGAGTCCGGCTTGTTTGCGCAATGTGAACTCGCCAGTCTGCTTGACCTGCAGTGGGCCTAACAGGTCGGTGCCGTAGCACATGGTCACCCCGGCTTGATCCGCAATCTGGATACTCCGGAAGCCGGCGTCAAGGACCTGCAGATTCTTGGCAGCTATCGATGGCGGCAGGAAGTTGCCAAACTCTTTCGAGGCCATTGTGTGGTATGTGACCAGCGTCGGTGTCAGAAAAGCTCCTCTCTCGGCCATGAGCTTGGCTGTCGGCTCGTCGATGAGGTTGCCATGCTCAATACCCATCACACCGTTGGAAACAGCATTCTGGATGGCAGCAGGAGTGTATGCATGTGCGGTCACCCAAGTTCCGGAGTCACTCGCCACTTTCGAAAACGCGCGAATTTCTTCCGGTGTGTATTGCAGGTTGGTCAGCTTGTCTGTTGGAGACGCCACACCACCAGAGACCATGATCTTGATAAAATCTGCTCCTTGCCGGAGCTCTTCGCGTGCGGCATGTAAGCATTGCTCAACTCCATCTGCAATTCTTCCCAAGCCGCGCACATTTCCGCCACAACATGCGTACTCCTCGTCCTTGTGCGAGCGCATGTCGCCATGGCCTCCCGTCTGCGAGATCGCCTTGCCTGCAGTGAACAGCCGTGGGCCAGGATAGAGACCTTCATTCAGTGCCTCCTTGATCGCAAGTCCAGCACCACCACAGTCACGAATAGTCGTAAAACCACGCTTGAGGATCTGGTTGGCCAGGTACGGCTGTCGAAGGAGCGCGGTGTTGGGGTCTTGGTTCATGGTGTCTTTCAGGCCATCTTCGCCTGGAGGAGTGCTGAGATGGACATGGCAGTCGATCAGACCTGGAACGACGAAGCGCCCTTGCAAGTTGACAATGGTGATATCAGAGCCTTGCGTCCAAGAAAGAACTTCGTCGCCAGGTGAAGGCTGGGAGGAGAGTTTGGTCATGCGATGGATTTGACCATTGTGGATGTCGATAGTGACGTGGGTGTGAACGCTGCCATCCTATCGCAACGTCAGCATATCTATCGAAATACAGAAATACCAACGTAACGACATAATTTCATATGAATGAGATGCAGAAGAGGGATGTTCGTTTGACCGCCGTTTGCAATGCTTACCTTTGGGTCGATCAGCGTCGCATCCACCAGACGATAACGCTTCTGTGGCGTGGCGGCCCATGGCTTCAGCACCGACGATGAGGCCATGCTGTCTGTTCTCAACTGGGAAATCTGCAGACCATCAAGGTCTGGTGGTTGTTGGTCGGAGGTTTCTGCTGCGGTCATGACTGCCCAATGTTCTTTCCGTCGGAGCGGGGCTTGGCAGGCGAGGAGCGGCGGGATCCGTGCCGGGGTCTTGAACTTCACTTCCTTCCTTCTTTCTTTCCTGTTCGCCTTCTTCCACACAATTGTTCTATTTCGAGAATTTCAGAGCGATTTCGGGGTTGGAGAGTCTGTTTGAACTTGCTATGGTTACACTGGATGAGTGGGCAGCGAGCACAATGCCGTCCTCCTTGCCCGAGGGCCGACCTTGGCCGAGAGCGTCCGCCTATGCGTCCTTTTCTATCAGCCGGAGATCGTTGCCCTATCTAGCTATAGCAAGATGATACGGTAAGAGCTCAAGTTCAGTCTGTCGCCACATGGCACTCCGTTTTCTCTTTGTCAGGCTCGAGAACTTCAGCGACATGCCAACGTAGCGGCTTGTGTCGACAGAATCCTGTTCATCTCAAGATGGACGTCGAGAAGAAGGCTCCGCATGAGGAGGTCGATCCGAAGTTCGACATTGATAATGGACAGGCACAAGTGTACGAGAACAAGCTGGAAGATGAGAAGCGTGTGCGGTGGAAGATCGATATGGTTGTGCTTCCAATGGTCAGCCCAGTCTATCCCAAGCTGCGAAACCCAGAGACTGACGAAATGTAGATGTGTCTCGTCTTCTTCACCCAGTACCTCGATAAACAGTCCCTGTCATACGCCTCTGTGTACGGCCTCTTAACCGATCTGAACCTGAGCAGCACTCAGTATAGCTGGCTTACGAGCTGCTTCTACCTGAGTCAACTGGTCTCGGAATGGCCGTTCATCTACCTCATGAGTCGCTTGCCGATCGCGAAATTTGTTGGCGGGACCATCATCCTCTGGGGCATCGTTTGCATGTGCCTTGCTGCTCCCAACAACTTCGCTGGATTCGCTGCCGTCCGCTGTCTTCTTGGTTTCACCGAAGGAGCTGTCAGCCCTGCATTCATCACAATCACCTCGATCTGGTATCGCAAGGAAGAGCACCCGCTCAGAGTTGGCATGTGGGTCACCTGCAATGGTCTGGCCCAGATTGTCGGGAGCTTGATGATGTACGGCATCGGCGAACATCTGTCCCACCTCTCAATCGAGCCTTGGAGACTGATGTTCATCATCTGCGGAGCCATTACTGTCTTTGCAGGCATTCTATTCTACGTCGCCATGCCAGCCGGTCCCGAGAATGCCTGGTTCCTGACCGCCGAAGAGAAGATCATAGCTGCACGCCGACTGGCTTCTCAGCACGATGGTGGCGACAAAACATCTTTCTCACTGGAGCAGTTCAAAGAGGCGTGCTTCGACCTCAAGACTTTTCACGTCTTCATGTTCGGTTTGCTGGTCACGATGTGCTCTCCGGTGCTCACGTTCGCGTCGCTGGTTATCAAGAATCTTGGGTACACGTCTGCTGAGACTTTGTTGTATGGATCTCCCTCTGGCGCGGTACAGATTGCTTTCATATGGGTTGGGGTGGGTGCATGTTGGTTCTTTCCGAACAGCCGGAACTTGATTGTGCTGTTGCTGTGTATTGGTAAGGAGATTTGCCGAAACATTCAAAGTGACTTTGTGCTGACACATTGTAGTGCCGCTGATAGGATGCATCCTGCTTACAGTACTACCGCTTGACGCTGGCTGGGGCATGATCGTAGCCTCGTGGCTGGCATCTGTCATCAGCTCGCAATTCAGCATTCTGATGTCGCTTTCAGCGAGCAACGTGCGCGGAAATACGAAGAAGGTGAGACAAGCTCCGCCTCCCTAGCTGGACTTCTGCTAAGGTATCACAGGCTTTCGTAAACGCAGTCTTCTTCGTCGGCTACTCTACCGGCTGTATAGCAGCACCGCAGCTATGGTAAATTCTCCCTTTACCCGCACAAGTACCAAGCTAACGGTCACTAGGACTGCGCCTCCGAGGTACTCTGCTGGCGTGATTTGCGCGCTTGTTGATTGGGGCCTTGTTTACGTCTTCATCCCGTGGTACTGGTGGCTTTGCTGGCGGGAGAACAAGAAGCGTGGCCGCGAGCAGGGCGAAGGGATGGGTGCGTTCCATCCTGGTGCGGATGTTACTGATAAGCAGGATAAGGGGTTTCGATATACGACGTGAGAGCGGACTTTGGATACGAGGAATGAGAGGAATGCAAAAGCTTGGATTCAGTCTAGTGATGACGAACCTGCTGTCGGCTTGTAGAGCCTGTGCAAGTCCAAAAAGATGCTCCGTCGTTGGACGCAGGATATCTTACACCTCCCAACAGCGTCAACTCATGCTAGAATTTTGCAAAGATGCCTCACACTCATGATCGCATGAACGTTATCTCACTCGTCAGGCACTTTTCCAATGTACTCGATTCGCTGGATACCACCGGTTGCCTGGCCACGCTTCACAAGCTCCTTGCCAGGTCTGTAGATCTTCGGCACGTGCTTCTCTCTCGCGGCCAGGAAGCCACCAGTCATGTCCGAGAGGAACTGGACATCAGTCAGCATATAGATCTAGACGTGCGACAGATTTACTAGACTCACCTTGTTGAAGCTCGAGCTATCGCGGACGCCGCACTTGTTCGTACTCTCAATGTGGGCCACTAGTCCTGCCACGGAACGGAACCGCTTGTGACAAGTCGAGCACTTGTACACCCTGAGCATGTGCGCAAGAGCGATATGAGCCTCGAGATCCTCCAGATGATCGTAGTCTGCCCGAAGTCCGCTGCTAGAGCAATCCACGAACGGACAGCAGTACTTGTCAAGCAAGGCGTGGTGGAACCTGTTGGGGTCATACTCATTCGCGGTGGGATCCCAGAAGCGGACCTTGAAGAGATTGGTATCGCTGTTGGCTGCTTCCGCTTCCTTTGCTTGCACGAGAATCCCGTCGTAGTCTCCTGCTCGTGGTGTAGGCTTCGCGAATGGGAAGAGTGCCTTTGAAGTGCCCTTTCCAGCCCAGGCTGATCCACTCCTAGTAGATGGCACTGCAGAAGCATCGCTTCCAGCAATAGAGCCCCGGCCGTCGTCGTATCGAGAAGCCAGTGACATGTTTCGCATGGCTTGAGAGAGACCTTGCGACTTTGGACGTGGCAATTGTGGGTAGCTTGTCTCTTCTGTCTTCTGCGCTCCCATCTGCATCAAACTAACTTCTGGCTGTAACGGCTTGATTCCACCTTGCTGATCGCCATGAACCACGTCGATGAGAGCCACTCCCCCAGCTTCCCGCTCCTCGACTTCCTGGTCATCATCTTCCTCAGCCTCCTCGTCAACTTCATATTCCTGACGTTCGATCCCATCCTCAATCATGCCCGCGTATTGAAGCCCAGATAGTTTGTTGGCTTGAAGATTTTCCACGAACTGCCCTGGGTTCTGCATGACTTGCTTCATGACATGGCTTTTCTGAATATTGTTGAGGAGTTCGATGCTGCGTATCTGAGAGCAATGGTCCTTCTCGATGTGCTCGATCATGTTCGCGGCGCGGATGAAGACCGTGTCGCAGCCAGGGCAATGCACATTCTGCTCCGCCTTGTGCATCTGATCTCGATGGATCTTTCGCCCTCCAAAGCTCTTGAAGTCCATGCCACAGAACTCGCATACGATGTGCTTCGGCATGTGCTCAGGGGTCGGCTCTTTCTTTCCTTCCACAAACGGTGCCATGTCCTCGATCTTGTGCGCTTTGAGCTCCTCCCAGCTGTCGAAGTCGATGTCGCATCTCTTGCAGTAGTGATGGTTTGCATCGTATTTCTTGTGGCGCTGCATTCCCTTCAAAGTCTCGAATCTCTGCTCGCAGTCCTCGTAGCTGCACTTGATTGTTCTCTCCTGGAAAGGCTTGTACTCGGTCTCTTTGAGAACGAGGGACTTGCTTGAGGCAGCAGGTGCGGGCGTAGGGGCAAGTGGTGTTACGAGAGTATCGTCCGATGCGAGCGACTGTGTGGATGAGGGAGCCTTGTTCGAAGGAAGCGATCTGAGCGACACGCCGCCGCGGCTGGCGGCATAGTTGGGTGCCATCTTAGTTGTTGATGGTGATATTGCTAGACGTGAGCTGAGAATGTGTTCGTTTGTGTCTGAGAGAAAGAGTCAAGTCAGGAAACGCCGGCTTTTGGACGTTGATTGTTTGGTCTGTGCGCCTCGCTTGTTTTGGAAGGCGCGATCGACTTCGCATGTGATAAAGTTCTTTGCGCTTCAGTGCCACTCTTCAGAAGCAGCTTTCAAACGCGCGCTTCATATCGTCATAGTCCCATGTCCGTTGTTTGCTCCTGCATTTCTCTTGATCGCAGCGGTTTCCTGCCAGGTTCTCCTTTTCGCTCTGATGTCTTTCTGACGCTGGCGTTCTTCAACGGAAGCAGCACCATCCCCCCATGTGCTTTGTCTTCTTTTTCGCCTGCTTGAAATCTTGCTTAGCAGTGGTAGGCGCATGAATGCAATCGGGCTTTCTTACCTCGCCGTGCTCGGCTGACATGCTCGATTCTCCCTGCTCGTGATTTCCCCGGTGTGCTTCCTCGAGGCCAATTTCCACAAATTTGCCTTTCTTGCTCGGCTTCGCCTTCTTTGCTGCGCTCTTCTGCTCTGCAGTCTCACCTTCGTTGTTCAATGCTGCCAATGCTGCCCGCTGCTGCTGCTCGCGCTCCTGCTCCTCTCTGACTCGCTGCAGGATTTTCTGTTGTCTTTCTCGGAGCGTCAAGGGGCGGTCGGGATGGTTGGCATACTCTTCGCGCGTCATTATCTGCCCGCTAGGGCTCTCAACATGTCCATTCACTGCGATGTCGTTCAAATCGATGATCCCGGAGATTCGAAGGACTTGGCGGGGCGTGGAGGGAGGCCGACTCACGTCGGCGTATCCCTCCATCGCGTCCGGGATCTCCAAAAATGCGCGGTCGTTCTCTGCCATTGTGGTTCTGTTCGTTGTTCTGTCAGAGCCGTCGAGATTGGAGAAAATTGAAATATCAATGTGGGGCGACGCCATTCGCATGTGATCCTTGGCGCTCACCCTCACCCAGCCACGGAGGTGAGGTTCCCAGATGTGTTTCAGAACCTCACATTGCGCGATGATTCTATCGCGATCCACCATAGTATTTGGAGGTCCGAATGTGAACCTCCTCCTCAGGCGGTCTCCCAGTTGATAGCGCATGCAGGACCCCCTGCGGACGATACGTCGTGCCATGAATGTAAAATAGCTCACTAGCTATTGCAAGTGGACTGAACTCATCTGAACCGTTTCCCTTTCGAGATTTTGATAAGCGGCTAAGAATCTCGAAGTCCTCAAAAGATGCAGGTCGATCTATGCATCCTAGCAGGCCTCGGCCTCTATCGGCATAGCACGTGCATTCTGAATTTCATTTGTTAGTCTCTAGGCTTTTAGAAGATTCACATACCTTTGTATCCTCCAACTTTCATCGGCTTAGCATATGTAGGACTGACACAAATCAGCCTACAAAGATTCATCTAGCACATGCAAGAGGATGATAGAGCATATGCTGAAGGAGGTTAGGATCTTGAGACTCGACCGGCCGATGCTCCTAGGGAGGTTCAACCCAAATTGGGGAATGCGAGGGTACAGTCTTGCAGCTTTCAACTTGGTTTGATATATCCTGTCATCTCTGTATACATAGCATGCCCTGCGAACGTGTGGACCTGATTGCCTAGAACCGGGTGTAGGGAAGCCTTTGCTCAGTTAGTAACATTTTCAACCTCTCGGGAGGCATCATTGAACTGTACTCACCACTTTCCTCTCAGAGTGATCTTGACCCAGTCGCCCTTCTCGTCCGTCTCCTTCTCCACCTTCGTCGAGTACGAGATGGCACTCATGATGCCGTCGCCGAACTTCTCGTTGATAACAGCCTTGTACGCGTATCCGTAGTTCTGCACAATCTCATATAGTCGGTACATCAAAGGCTCTTTCGGTGGCATCTCCATGCTCCTTCCACGGTCTGGGAGGCCGACGATCTCGGTCTGACGCAGCATGCTCTCGTCGATGTTGAGGAGTTTCGCAAGTTTGGTGATGTCTTCGTCGGAAGCCTTGGCCTGGCCATAGAAGATGGCAGCAGCAGCTACCTCATCCCGACCGAGTGTCTGGGCGATTGTCTCAAAAGACAGATTCAGGTTCTTCTTTTGCGCGAAGAGGATGTTGCTGTGCGCGGGTAGCTTTGGGGCGAGATCTTGCTATGAGTAGAAGTCAGTGCCGGGCTTGAAGTTGCTGCCGTGTTTGGCGTGTTCTCACAGTCAGGATAGCGATTGGGTGACCGCTAGAAGTTCCTTGGGCTGCCATGGTGGATGAACTGCTTGTTATTGTTGCTTGATCGTCTTGAGTCCTTTGTCGCAACTTGAAAGTAAGAGTATCGAGGAAGGAGAGAAGTGCACAACAGCAAGAGCTCGAATACTTATCCACAGTAAGGGAGCTACGGACTGATGAGGAGACATGCATGGAGCTGACCTCACAGCGGCCGCATCAGTTCTCATCTCGCCCGCCCGTTTCGTGCCACGGATCTGCTTCCTTCTGGCCAGCCAATCCAGCTCCTGTCATGCATCGCGCAGGTGGAGGTGGTGGCATTGGAAGAGCAAGGATGTGGGATCTCCTCGGCGGACGTCAGATCCGCAAAAGCTCCCCTCTCTTTCCGGTCAAGTGCGGCTCGCTGAGAGCTGTACACCTGCCACTTTTTGGAATCGCCATCGCTTGGCACACGTTCTTCCGTTCAAGCGTAGAGCTTCCCATATCTTGCGGATACTTGCTGTTTGGCTGAAGATAGGGATGATAAGCCGTCCGTGACGAGATACAAATCAGAACCGGCCGACCGGCGATCAGGCCAAGCGTCCAAGACCATGCGACAGTATCCGGAGACGTCGAGAGCCGTCGCGATCTAATCTGCCGAGAGCGCCACGCATCCTGCGATCCTGCGATGTGACGAGTGAAGATCTGGAAGCGCAGCTTGCAATGCAATGAGGTCAAATTAGTGTAAAGGGAGGCAGAGGAAAGAGGGGGCACAGACACCATGGCAACCAAGGCGTCTTGCGAGTCTCTGGGTAGTTCAACATCGCATTCGCAGATGCGCGTTGATAAGAGATTAAACCTGCCGTTAGAAGGATCTTCGATACACGTTCGAAGGCGTGGTGAATCGTCTGGTCTATATCTCCTCTGGCATATGCACAAACAGCTCCTCAACCTCTTGCTTATACCTCCGCGCAATCCTCCTGCTCTCGACGGGATCATACTTCCTCGACCGCTGCCACGTCGTGCACCAAAGCTCTGCCATCTTCTCCAGGTCCTCCAACAGCCTCTCTTTCTTTGCCAGCGTAAAGGTCGCCGTCCCCAGCCCATCCATGAAGAACTGGAACCTTATGACCGCCTTTGGATGAAACAGGTCCTTGATCAACCGCATATGGTCCCAGTTGATCGATGAAGGAATCGCGGTTGCGCCCTTCAAAGCCGCAAGACTGATCGTCACATCTCTGATCTCCCTCGCTTGTTCGCATCCAATGCGTTCGGTCCATTCCACCAGTCTTTCTACGATCCGGTCTTGATGCCTGCTCTTCATGTATTCGGTCTCGAAGGTGAATCTGTTTAACGAATAATACAGCCTCAGACTTTCCTTTCGGATGGACTTGCAACTAAGCGGAAGGCCTGTGAAGCGGAGCGGCTCGAGTGGGTAGACATAGCCAGTTCGCGCAGAGTTCATGACCTTGCTGCGATGGAAAGGACAGTCGAACCAGCCCTGTTCGAGATTGATAGTCTGGGCCTCGGGGTCTTCATTATAGCCTTCTTGAAGTGCGTATTCGTAGATTTGGTTGCGCAGCTCACCGGAGAGCTTGCCGAACGGAGAGGCGTCCATGTTAGAGTGTGCTTCGAAGTGAGCAAACGCGTCGATGCCGTTGCCCTTGACGCGCTTGTGTAGAGTTCAGCAGGGAAGCAGCTCGATTGGCACTCGGTCTAATCAAGGGCATGAACATCCGAATGTGAACTTCCAGCATGAAGGTCTCGGGCCTGTAAGTCATCTGCCAGCACCAGTTCTGAACAAGAAGAGAAAGAGATGACACGAAATAACAATGCCGAAATCAAATGGACTCCAACACGGCTTAGGTGCCGAAGACAGGGCAAGGCACCCTGAAACTCAGCACCGCCGGCATCCTTACCGCGACAGGCCCGACAGATATCAGTTCCGTTCGCAGCCAAAGATGTGCAGAAAAGCGAGTGGTGATTGGGAGAGAGGACGACAAATCACCCAAACAGAAAAGGTTGAACCCTGGATTTCGCAAAAGAGGTCCTGCCAGGAGGAGGATCTGCAGGGTCCGCCGAGGTCCATGCAAGGACATGGGGAGCGGGAGAGGCACGTGAGCTTTCACGTGCTGGTAGATCCAAGACATCACTAGCGCCTCTTGTTGAACCGTAATGACGGTCAGTAAGGTACCTCCTATCGTAAGCTGTCGGGCAAAAGTCCGGAACGGGGCTGAAATCTCCCTTGTGAATGAATAAATATACAGGTACACACACACAGTTGCTGCCTCATGCTGCTGGAATCGTCTTCTTTGGGCCGCGCATTCGTTTGATATCCAAGAACACGGTCTTCGGGCCTTTGTACCCTCGTTCGACTGGCAGGTCCGCCTTCTTCCTCTCCTGTACTCGTCTCATGCGTTTCTTGTGGATCTGGGTCTTCGAAGTCGATTTCTGAGTATCCGTGATCTTTTTACGCTGCCGTCTGAGAGCTTTGGCAACAGCTTGTCCCTGAGGAACACCTTTGTGTTGGACGGACTCCCTGACGGCTTTCTTGTGGACGTGTGCCATCCGCTTCTCGGCCTCCTTCTGAGCTCGCAAAGCCTCATCTACTTCGCGTGGCGCTTGCTCTTCGGGGCTTGCCTCGTCTTCCTGCGATGCTTCGTCTTCTAATTGTCGCTCATCCTCCAGCACTGCTTCGTCTGAAAGCGCCTCATCTTCTAGAGATGCCTCAGTTACTTGAGTAGACAAAAGCTCTTCCGGCGAAGGATGTTTGCTCAACCGGACGGTTCCCAAAGGCTCATGATTGACCGCTGATGGCCAGTTCTCCGCAAACTCGGCGTCAAGAAGATTATCCCAGTGCACAGTCACGTCCTGCATCTCACACGGTAAGAAAGTCCTCCTGTGCTCCAGAACGTTGTGCAACTCCAAGCTTGCTCCAGACAGTAAGTTCTTCTCGACGATTAGCGATTCAAAGTTGAGCGGGTAGGGCGGAACATATTGGAGGTAGCGATCTCTGGTCCTCTTGAGGGCATTGGCGGCAGCATTGGTGCCTTCCGCTGAGGTTTTGGCTCCAGTGCGTGATTCGCTACTGTCTATATCCGCAGAGGCATTGGCGGCTTTTTGTGAAGCTTCAAGTCCACTTGATGATTTGGCGCCATCTGTCTCCGCCGCAGCAGTACTGATGTCCCTGGCAGAGTCGGTTGAGACCTTGTCGGTGGTCTCTTGTCCTTCGCCGATATCCACAGCCTGCTCTTGTGCGTCTTCTAGGTCTTCTTCATCTGAAGAAGCGTCCGCTTGTCGTAGCAGAGAATACACGCTACTGCTGAAGTCGGGTTGAGCGATAGACTTTGTTTCGCTGGACGCAGGTGCCACGGCTGTGCCATTCTCTGCGTCCGATGGTGTCTCCAAAGACGGCACAATATTCCACGTCTGGAATGCGAGCTTGTCAAAATTCAAACGATTCAACGCCTTTCTCTGCTCATACGCCATCTGGTCCAAGTCCGCGCTGAGTATACTAGGTTCCGCCTCGAGTAAATGTGCGTCCAGGCTCTCTGTGGTTCGTTGTTCCTCTGGGAGATCGGCCCACCACTTCGCCAGCTCCACCATTCGCGAGGCATACTGCATGTCTCTGTGCCTTCTCTTCAAGCCTGCGATTTCTGTGTACAGCGCTCTTCTCGTACCTTTCTTCTTTTCGCCCTTGGCCCGGATGCTTTTGCTCTCCCATTCTTGTTTGAGGAAGTCTAACCGTCCTGCTTGCGCCTGGTCTGCCCATTTGATCATGATGTCGCGCTCGCGATCTCGCTGTTGCAGCGATGATGACAACAGGTAACTCCTTGTTTCCTCATGCTGGATCATCACCGCCGCAAGATCTGCGATACTGTTCGCCTTCTGATCCATGATTGCGTTGACTCTCATGTTCCACTTTTTGCGCGCAGCAATATCATGTACACCCTCCTTCTTGGAGCCTCCACGATTGTCGAGATCTTTTTTCATCTTCTCCATCTCCTTCTCCGTGAAGCTACGTTCCAGGCCGGGTGGGGGATCCCAATATAGTTCGTGGAGCTTTTTATAATCCAGCAGCTTCTGATAGGTGTCGAGACATTGTGATTTGCCATTGGCATCCTTCGGCAGTGTGACAGAGTAGAGCGGTCGCCATAGATCGGGTCGTATTGTGGGAGGAGTGTGGTTCGCGCCTAAGTCGGGAAGCTGCTTGAGCGCAGATTGCTACAAATCCAATGTCAGAGCCGGAGGTGTGCACACCTGCCGTATCGGTATTCAACTTACCTGAAGAACATGTGTCAATGAATACAGAACCTGGTTTGTTCGAAAGTTCCGATATGCGTAGAGATGGTGTCCAGAGGGCTTGGGCAACGGCGCACGTTTCAGCTTCAACTTGTGCAGCGGTTTGCGCATCGTGGCGGCTGCGGTCTCGCCGAGTGAATTTCGTCTCCAATGGCTACCGCAGGACCATGTCGAGGTGCAGAACGGACGTCGGTGTGATGTCGATGTCCTCGCGCTTTCTGCTTCATCCCGTCTGGAGAGAAAGTCTGGTAATGTAAACCCCCGAGCCCGCCTACCTCCTACCCAGGCACCCACGCTAAGCCTATTCCGCGCAAGCGCAGGCTTCTGGGAACGGTTATTCGGGGTCTGACTTGGGAGGTAGCAGCCCGCCTCCAGCACCGCACTTCCTCCCCTCCTTTACTTTCATGAGCAGCAGTCAAGGCATCTATCAGTATCGCGACACCCCAATCGAATCCGAAAGTCTGATCATCAACGGCATGCCTGAAGCAGCACGAGGGAATCTGCATGATTTACGGCAGGCAGGCAAGCCCTTGCCAGAATCAACTACTCGATGCTGCATTATGCCGAAGCAGAATCGACGCTGAGAATCGGCAATTTGACTGTACAGGCTGGAGCATCAGACATTTCATCGTGCAGATGTCTATTCTAGTTACGATGTCGAGGCTGGCGCGGCCTCCAGATGCTGCTTGCGAGATTGGACCGCATCAACGTGTACCAATCGCCGACGGAACTTGGCGATGGCCCATGACTTGCGGCGCCTAGAAGACAAGAGGACTTCTAGTTCTAAAAATTGCTTGGAACGGATGGCTGAGCATTTGGACCGCTAAGGCAGATTTACGAATATTCACGGCGGTCATCTCTGAACGCGAGGACATACTAAAACCGCCGATTAAACCGCTGAGTGAAGAATCAATCGACCAAGAATCATTTCTACGATATCGACCGGACCACTTCCTCCCGACTGACGCGTCTTCTGCGTCTGAAGTTCTTATTCAACTTGTCCTCTCAAACCAAGCCGCTCGTCCTGGTTGAAAACAACAGCCTGGAGGCTGAGTGCCGTCGGTTGTCAATCTATTCTGGCATCGTGGATATGAACAGCAAGTACTGTCTTCCGCCTGGCTCACAGCACCCTGAGTCACTGCCATGCCATGGTCGTGAGCCGCTTTGAGGATGTCCTCGCGCAAAGGTTACATCGATGATCTGCGGTTACGCAAAACTGAACGGCTTGTTTCAGTCCATTCCTATCTCCCCTCCAACGAAGCTCTCGATGTCTTGGAAGTACTTTTCTTTCCCATCCATCAACAATGCGCAATGAGCTGCCTTCTCATACACAACCTGGTGGACCTCATAGCCCAAGCCCTTTGCCTCCTCCACATGCTCATGTACGTACTTGTGATGAACAAGCACGTCGCTCTTCGAATAGAGGTAGAGTCGTGGTACCCGTGAATCAAATAGCTCCGCATCATTCAACCGCCGCCGCTGCTTCTGCAAGTCTTCCTCACGGCCGAAGAGGTCGCAGAAGAACTTGACCACTCGGATCCACGCGCGAATAAGAATCGGACCAAGAAGCTGAACGAACTTACTCTTTGAGAGGGCAATGATCGAGACGGCGGTCGTCAGTTGCGAGATGTCGTATCTGCCGGGTAGACAGTCAAAGATGAGCTTGTCGAAGATACTCTTCTCGCCCTGCTCGCGGGACAGAGCACCCAGGCGCGTCGCGGCAATGCCTCCTCCGTTGGACATGGCATGAAGGATGATCGAGCCTGCATTCTCTTTCTTCTTGATGCTTGCGATGATTTCGCAAGCGACCCTCATCCGCGGCGCTTCTTTTTCGTCGCTCGCCACGCAATCCCATGGGCCGGACTGGATCACGAGAATCGCAGCATTAGGGAACAATCTCTTGTAGCCGTTGGTGTATTTCGAGATGTGTCGTGGCAAAGCTCCCATCCAGGCGCAAAGTACGATGAGCGATGGCGCGGCGTGCTCTCTTGGAGCAGTCGAAATTTGCGGTGGTTCGTAGTAGAAGACTTTCCCGGCGACTTTGACGAAGCCTTCGAATCCAGTTGGAACAGCGTGACTCATTGTGGCTCTGCGTGTAGAGGCCGCCAAGGCCTCGTAGTTGTCGAGAATCGCGAGAAGGGAAAGAAAATCCTCTTGAGCTGGGTGCTGCTGCTTTGCTTACCGAGTTTCAAGATCGGCCGCAGACTGCAGTACTGTTGGACGTGTAGCAGTATATTTCTGAATGCTGCGGTTGCAGTGTAGCATATATATGGACCAATGTTGGGGGTTGGCGGGTTGGGCGAAGTACAATTTATTCACCTCGGGCGAAGTTTGCTTACCCTCCATTGCTTGTAGATCCGTTCGTTCGAATTCTTTGATTGGCTCGGCTATTTCTTAGCGCATCGTTGTGAACGAGCCAACAATTATTTGACATGTGCGAGCCTGTCATTCAATTCTCGCAAAAAGTAGACTAACGACGAATGAGTCGCAAGCTCCTGTGGGGCGCTGACATGTGAAAGCGAGACCAATCATGCCAAGCGCTTCTCAGCGCTTCGATCGGTCAGCATCCCAGAATCACAAACCAGATGACCTTGCAGAAATTCATCCAATGAGCTAAGAGGTCTTCAGCTTTGCTTCGACAATGGCTTGAGCTCCGAAAGAAGAAGGCCAGATATTCACCAATTCGAGGCCAGAAGCATCCAGTATACGCTCGAATTGCTGCGCTGTCTTCTCTTGTCCAGTCAACATCATCACAGCGAAGTCAAGCCAATACACCATGAAATCATTTCCAACCTGCACCTTCTTGGGGACAACAAAGTCCCCAATCAATAGGCGACTGGAAGGGCCCATGGCACTCGCGATGTTCCTAACGATGTCGATGCAGACTGGGTCGTAGAAATCGTGAAGTACGCGACGAAGTAAGTAGATGTGAGCATCTAAACTGTTGTTAGCATTGTTTCAGAAAAGCGCTGTGACGACTCACTTTTGACGGGCTGCGGCGTGAAGAAGTCGTGAATCATCGGTGTTACATGCGGGACGGTCTCGGGTGGTATCGCGTTAATGACATCCGCTCGATCTTGCAATACGGATTGAGCTCCAAATCCAGCGGGTGCTTCCCCAAGAATTGACATGAGTGGTCTGCCTAGTCCGCCACCAATGTCCACGATGAATGGTCGATTGGGCTCTGCCTCGACTTGCTCCTTTAGAGAAGCAAATGGAAACATACCAAGCACCGGCATCTGATCGTTCATCGCCGCAAGTGCTTTATTGAACATCTCTATTCTTTCTGGATCGGCTGAGATGACCTCGTAGTATGACTTTCCTTCCACGTGATGGGCGAAGGCGTAGGGCGATTTAACAAGGTCTCGGATGTCATCTATGGCGTGCGTCTTCAGGTATCGAGGAAGCTGCTCCATTGCGAAGGCTTGGTCTATCAGCATCTTGAAAGTCCAGTATCCCAGGTCGTGAACATATGTGAGTGACTTTTCGTTGTGGCTCCAAATGTCCGGCTCAAGCTCCTCAGCGATGCCTTGAGCAGCAGCTATCCTCATCGCTCTCTGCACGACACTTTTATCGACACCTGCGGCGGTTGACAAAGCTTCAGAGCTAGCAGTGCCTTTCCCTGGTAGAGCGTGCAACGCTCCGGTAGATGACAAGACGTTGAGTGCACCGGTGAGGACAGACTGTTGCTGGTGAGTAGAAGCAATTGAACCATAAGCTCGCACCTACGACTTCTATTTGCCTCATAAGCGTTCCAAATCCATCCTCAGAAAGGATGCGCAGATTGTCAGCATGTTTCATCAACACGATCCTCGCGCTTTGGCTGCCATCGAACGCTTTGGCCAATGATAAGAAGTCCTCGGCAGCGCCGACCAACGAGTCTTTGCAGTTGAGCATGGCTGTCATGATGTTGAGCTCCTGATTTGAGCTTGCAAGGCGGTACACGTTAAGATGCAAAGATGGTTCAGATTGGGATGGATGTGGTCTTCTTACTGTCCTGCTGGAGATGCTCACGGCTGCCGAAGGAGTCAAGAGATGGTCCGGCTGAAGGGTTCCAGCGAGGTAGCACAAATGCGATCCACACAGCCATCTCGGTTATTCGAGATGCAGGTTCGCTAAACATCCTGTTCGTGGAGATATTTGGGCATGGGCTGAGAAGTACAATGCATAGGGTGCATAGCATGCAGTCTGAAGGGAGAGCTCGCGAGAGGTGCGGGCAGCTGCACGTCCATTGTCAGCCATGTGCTCTGGCGGAGACGCCCAAATCGTGGCGAGACGTGCATACGGCCCTGCGTGGACGTTTTGAGATAAAAGTTTGAACGGTTCCTTCGTAAGAAACACAGCAAGTGAAGTGGATTTCTGTCCCAGGAATATGGATGGCGCGTCGTAAAGGGTCCGTGCGCGGGACCCTGGCCACTAGCGCGCAGATAGAGTTCGGAGATCTTGAGGAATTTCTGGCAAAGCAAGAGTCGACCAGACATTGTGCTTTCGCCTTCTTCCCGCCGCAGAACGATACAACATGAAGCGCAAGATCGGAGCGCTCGAGAAAGTAGACGCCGATCTTCCCAATCTCCAGCACAAAATCAAAAGCGACCCGCCGTCGTACCGCGAAGACTTCATCAGCCAGTACTCACAGTATGCCTCGCTCCTCGAGCTTTTCCTCCAATCGCCGACGACCACAGACGACACAGGCATTGTCCGACTTCGAGATTTAATCGACTTCATATCGCACGTCGCCGACTGCTACCCGAAACTTACCACCGACTTTCCGAAAGACCTCATCAACCTAATTTCGATTCACCATGCTTCCATCGATGTGGAATTGCGAGACAAGATCGTTGGCAGTTTAATGTTGCTGCGCAAGAAGGACATAATCGATTCAAATACACTGTTGAATACGCTCTGGCCGCTGTTGATCAGTACACCTTCAAAAGCTCTGCGTGGTCTTCTCTTCCAGAAGATTGTGTCCGACCTGCGCACCTCGAACAGCAAGACGAAGAACCACAAACTCAATCGTAATATCCAAACAATATGCTACGATTTGATTGCATCAGACCCGACGTCTCCCAAAGGACTATGGGCGGTCAAGTTGACAAGAGAATTGTGGAAGAGACAGGTCTGGTCAGACGCAAAAGCAGTGAGCATAATGGAGATAGCATCGTTGAGTCAGGATGCAAAAGTGGTGACTGGTGGAGTGCGATTCTTCTTGGGAGCAGACCAAGAGCGTGAAGAGGCGGCTGAGGAAGAGAGCGACGACGAAGAGGATGTTGACATGCGGAAGCTGAAACATCAGGCTGGCATTAATAAGAAGAATGCGAAGAGAGAGAAGGATCTGAAAGCAGCGGCAGCGAAAGTCAAGCGGAAAGAGAAGAAGAAGAACCAGCACACACCTTTGAACTTCAGTGCTTTACATCTTCTGCATGATCCCCAAGGCTTTGCTGAGAAGCTGTTCCAACAGCACCTGCAGCCTTCGCAGCCGAAAGTGCGGCTCAACCTCGAGCAAAAGCTTTACGTGCTGCAGCTTGTTAGCCGACTTGTTGGTCTTCACAAGTTGACGCTCATCTCGTTGTACTCATATTTTACCAAATTCCTGACGCCGAAGCAGCCTTCGGTGACGAGCTTTCTGGCAAATCTTGCGCAGGCGACGCACAGTCTGGTCCCGCCGGATGTACTTGAGCCTCTCGTCCAGAAGATTGCCAACGAGTTCGTGTCGGAGGCTGCAGCTTCAGAAGTAGCATCGGCAGGTCTGAACGGTATTCGAGAAATTTGTGTGCGACAGCCACTGGCAATGAGAGAGACACTGTTACAGGATCTCGTTCAATATCGCAAGAGCAAGGATAAGGGTGTGCAAATGGCGGCAAGAGGCCTCCTCTCGTTGTACCGTGAGGTCGGCGCAGAAATGCTGAAGAAGAAGGATCGTGGCCGAGAGGCTGCTATTGCGTTGCGAACCGGTGAGAAGTCAGGTGCTCGATTTGGAGAGGTTGGTGGTGGCGGAATTGAGGGAATTGAGTTATTGGAGAAGTGGAGGGAGGAGCAAGGCATTGACAGTGATGCTGATGAGGAGGCATGGAGAGCGTGGGAGGCTCAGAGCGCCGACAGCGAGAGCAGTGGTGGATGGATCAACGTTGAGAGCGAAGACGAAGACATAGACATCTCTGACTCGGATGACGAGAAGCCTAAATCGAAGAAGGCCAAGAAGGAGGCTGAGGCCAAAGCTGCGGAGACGGAGGGTCAGGAAGGTGTAGCGGAGAATGGTGGCGAAGCAGACCGGGACACTGCATCTCTAGAGCCAGAAGCGGCGGTCAAGCGCGAAGAAGCCCGGATATCGAAGCTCGCAACCACTCGCATCCTCACCCCTGCGGATCTTGCTAAGCTGAACGAGCTTCGACAAAGCGCCGCCATCACTGCCGCCTTGCCTGCCAATAAGAGGCGCCGAATGCAACAGCAGCAGCAGCAGAACATGCAACGGCACGTCGACGACGAAGTCACTGCCGATCAAATCGAAGGCCTCGCCAAGCTCTCACACAAGGCCACGAAGGAGGAGAAAATCAGAATGGCCAAGGGTGACCCAGAGGAGCAGAATGATCATCGGTCGACGACTGCTCGTCGGAAGGAGAAGAAGGCTGCTGAAGGCAAGAGTACGACGAACAAGGAAAAGGCCAGGAAGAAGAACTTCCTGATGACGCTGGGCAAGGCGAAGCGGAAGGGCAAGAGGAGTTTGGTCGAGGAGCGGAGGATTCTGAAGGCGCATGTTGCGAGGGGCAAGAAGGGCGGCAGAAGAGGGAATAATTAGACTATAGATGATGATAGCAGAGGTACTGCAGAATTGGTGTGAGATCCTCCACGTTGCGTACCTTCCTCACAGAGAAAGAAGGAACGCTGTTTCGACCTCAGGCGCTCGGGCCTCTCCTAGCGACTTCACATGAAGAGTAGAGCGCGCTGACCTGGGACACCATTGCGATCTTTTGTGTATCATACTGGACTTTTGCCAAATTCATCTTTTGTTGTCACCTCCTAGGAGCAAAGCGATCTGGCCGGAAGCTTTTCTAAACGTGGTCGGTCGGGGTCTCATATCACCTACCGCTTCCGCTTTCATCATCATGTCCAACAGAGTGTCTATTAGCTCGCTCTGCAAGTTCTCAAGTCTCTGCGCGCGCGTCATGCACATGTTTCGGAGCCTCTAGGCCCGTTTGCAGTGCGTTGGAATGGAAATCCGTTGGTCGGCAGCCAAGCCATGCGCTGGGCCTGACTTATCCGAACTCCCATTTGATACCGAACGCATTTCCGTCCGCCGCAGCATTCTTCTTCGGCTTTTGAACGTGCGCTTGTCGTTTTGAGTCCTTTCAGCGCTCTGGACGTACCTTCCGTTTTCGACGACGCTAGTCCCGATCACATGCAAGCCGGACATTGCAGTGCAAGGTTGCACCCATCCTCAAGATTAACTCATGCGACATTTCTGTTGCGTTTGAAGACGTGCAAAAAGAGTTGCATCGCTGCGAACAGGCTGGAACCTCTCCCGAGGATCCTGAACGCCCACAGGCCAAGGATAAGCTCGGAGGCCTCCCAACCATATCATACACACTTTACACTCAAAAGGACGTTTCAAATGGGACAAAGGGCATAAACAACGCAGAAGGCGCTCAAAAAGCAAAAAGAACTGCGAGCAGCAAGGGGCTGGTTGCCGAGTTAGCTTGGAACGTCTACCGGATGGTCAGGATCGATTTTACCTCGAACCCTCAACCTTTGGTGATTCAATGCATGGAAATACATCCAATACAACCGAAAACCAACGCGCTACCCGTAGGGTTGTTAGCGTTTGATATATCGCAAGAGAGCAGGTGGAGAATTACCATTGCGCCAACCACCCGTTCTGATTGGTGTTCAGATGTCCACGATCGCCAAATTTTCATTTATAAAACACAGACAAATCTTACATAAGCAGCGTGCGCTGTCCACCGTCGACAGCGTTGATACGAAAGCCGACGGACCATGGGAACAGCACTGGCAACATATACCCCACTTACAGACTGGTTGGAAGAGGCCCTCACAACCAACTGTCCTTCATTTTCAGCAGCTGCTCAGCCTTGCGATGATAGCAGGAGAGAGTTCACGAAGCTCGGGAGACTCATCGATGTCAAAGAGATGGCAAAGTCATGGAGAGGTCTCGATATATCAACGGTCATACATCGATGCTCCAATGCTGCACATCTTCAACTGAGATGGAGTGGCGGCCCAACGAAGGAGTTATGAAGGTCGCTTAGCCGCCTTTTCTCCGCAGCGTATTCGGCTACCCGAGGAAGCGATGATCATTGAACGCACGACGATCACTCACTACCTCCGTACAACATGACAAAATTTTGGATTGCAACCATAGTTCTGTCTGGTTGATCTCTCCATCGCTCGCAGAATCTCTGTGTCAACAATGTGAAGGAGCAATGACCTCTCGGATCGAAAATGACAACGGTACATTTTCCCTGGCGTCCTTACGCATTGGCGAACTACCTCGTTCTCAAGCATCTCTTCACAAAGGCTAGGAGCAATCGCTAGTCGACGGATGAAGTGGTGGCTACTCAGATCACTGAGAAAGCCTTTCGATGCAGCAAGACATAAAACAAGTGGTATTTCGAGAGCTCTGACGTTCGTCACAGATCCTCAAGCAAGACAGACCATATCGTTTGAAGACGGCGACACAGACAACCCATACAACTGGTCTCTGGTAAGCACTCAGATTCAAAGCAAATCTTCAAAGCTCAACGCATTTGCAGCGAAAGAAACTCTGGATTGTCTTCATCGGAACACTCCTGGTCTTGAACAGCACTCTCGGTGCTTCCCTGCCAAGTGGCGTCTCGACCAAACTCCAAGACCATTTCAACGTGACTGTCGAAGCGCAACTCGTCTTGCCCAACTCCATCTATCTGGTCGGATATGTTTTGGGGCCACTGCTCTTCGCACCACAGAGTGAGAATTATGGTCGAAGAAAAATCGTCATCTGCACCTACGCTGCATTCACGGCGTTCATGCTGGGCACATGTCTTGCGCCGAACTGGCCAGCCTTTATCGTCTTCAGGTTTCTGTCCGGTCTGTTCGGTTCGACGCCGATATCTGTTACCGGAGGGTATGTTGTCGTGTTTTGCGAGTATGTAAAAGGATGATTCTGATCAAGTGTCTTAGTCTTTACGCCGACATCTTCAACAATCCCATTCATCGAGGCTGGGCAGTCGCGTGGTACCTTGTTGGTATGGTATTACACACTATACTCACATTCAAACATACACATGCTGACCTTTCTCGACAGTCGCCTCGCTCTCGGTAGGGGTGAGTGCCGCTAATCATCCAAAACATCACAGTTGACTAAAGCTCAACAGCCCATCCCAGGAGGTTGTCTATCTCACTTCAGTTGGCAGTGGCCATTTTGGTTCGGCTTTATACTCGCAGCAGTCTGCCTGGTGCCCCTGCTTTCGCTACCTGAGACGTTCGGCCCCGTCATTCTGGCCAAAAAGGCAAGGGAAAAACGAAAAGTGGACTCTAAATCGACAATGTACGCACCTTTGGAATTGAAAGAACGCACTGGAGTCCTTCAATACATTACCAGAATAGTCGGGCGTCCGCTCCGACTGATTGCAACGGAGCCAATTGTCACAGCGACATGCCTTTACTTGTCGTTGATATACGGTATTCTCTTCATTTTCTTCCAGGCTTTTGATGTGATCTTTCCACGTAAGTGACCAGCAAATACCAACGATGTCCAGTCCATGCTAACGCTTCAAAGCCATCTATAACTTCACGCAATGCGAGACCGGCCTTGCATTTATCCCCCTGTGCGTCGGCAACTTTGTGGCATTCCCAATCACATTGTGCTGGGACAAATACCTACAAGCCGCCAAAGCGCGACAGACCTCATGGTCCTCCAAGGAAGAATACCAGCGACTGCCGCTCGCCTGTCTCGGAGGACCTCTCTTCACCATAGGCATGTTCTGGCTGGGATGGGGAGCAATGCCAGATGTCCACTGGATCGTTCCCCTCCTGGGTGCCGTGCTCGTTGGATGTGGCTTCGTTCTGGTCTTCGTTGCTTTGTTCAACTATCTGGTCGACTCCTACAAGATATATTCAGCCAGTACGCTGGGAGCGACAAGCATGTCCCGGAGCAGCTTTGGTGTGGCCCTTCCATTTGCTGCGAAGCCAATGTACGAGACATTGGGTGTAGCTTGGGCATGCAGTCTCCTCGGATTCTTGAGCTTGGTCATGTGTCTGGTCCCGTTCGTGTTCATACGATATGGCGAGCGATTGAGAGCGAATAGCCCAGTTTGCAAAGAGCTGGCGGGACAGGGGATCAAGGAGAGAGAATCGCGGCGAGAGAAGGGGTCTGCATGAAGAAGTGTCAGAAGCATGTGCAATCCGAAATTCTGCCGCCTCACTTTGCGCGGCTAGCATGTGCATTTCTCACGTCCGTGATTGACATCAAACATCGGTGCAGAAAGAAAACCTTACCATCTACCACACATTGGGCCATCTTCACAAACAAAAAATGTCGAGTGGCGGAGAGGCAGATCTCGAGAGGCGCAACGACATCGCCCAAACCAATCATCTCTCGAAGAAGCGGAAAATGGATGATGGCATCTCTGAAGGTGATCTAGATCTGACGACGTTGTCTCAATTGCGGCACTGACGATGCGGACTTACAGAAGTATCTGGCGATGTTCAGAACAAAACCGTTCACGAAGCGGCAGGCCACTTACAGGGCCTGGCTGCATTTCTCGTGGAAGTACAGCGCAGAGAAGACCAGAGCAAGCAAGAGATCGCCGACCTGCTTGAGCGGGCGATGGAACGTGATGAGGACCACAAGAGGATTTGCGGCATGAATGTGGCGCAGCAAGAGCAGATCGACACCTTGGAGGATAAGATTCAGCATCAGAAAGACGAGCTTGAAGCGCTCAGAGGAGACCTCCGCCTCACCAAACACATGGCTCATCGTCATCTGGAGGAGCGAGAGCGGCTTTCGAAAATGGTCCAGACGTCAGGACACGAGTGCACCAAGACCAAAGCTGAGCTCGAAAAGAAGTCGCAGGAATGTGCTGATGCACAGGCTAAGCTGATAGACATGTCTCGGAATAAGGAGAGACGCCAGGCAGTCGTGGAAGCTGCGGTGGAGCTGGTGGAGGGCCATGATTCGCTGAGCAAGAAGATGACGAAGTTGGAGCAGACGGTCAAGGACTTTCGCGGGTCCTGACTGAACAACCTGGAAGTTGGACGCCTCGAGTCTAGAGGAGGATTCTCCATCGACGCTTTTTGGAATGGCACGGCTAGAATGAATCGCAGAAACGTAAGGTAATCCCGTTACTGCTACATTTGGCGTAACAACAATCTTCCCTGAGCGATGAAGAAAAGATCGATTTTACTCAAAACCCCCGGCTCTTCTGGTCATACTGCCCTCCAAAAGTTATCCACATCACAATCCTCCTCAGCCTCAAGGACTCTGACCCGAGCTCAGTTAGGAATCTCGAAAGCTCTTGACCGTCTGCTCCAGCTCCGTCATTTTTCCAGCTCTCCGATTGAGACAACGTCGCCATACCCATGTCACCTCCAGAAGCGGCGCCGCTCATCTTCCGCTTTTTGGAGTTGGATTGCACTGGCGACGCCGTTGCGCCTCTCTCAGTGCGAAGCCGGCCGACGCTAGCAGGGAAGCCGCCCCCCTCTTCACATGCAACTGCCAAGAAACCTCAACTCCAACTTCACTCGCGTCGCAGCTTCGCCTTTCAATCACCACACACACCTCACGCAAACATGCCAAACGTAGCAAGACTTCGCAGCCGTCTCGACCTCACGAACACACCAGACGCACTTCACACTGACTTCCACGACGAGCTGTCCGAAGACATCGACGTAGCTGCTTTCCCCTCATCCTTGTCGCCTACCATGAAGACCAAGCGCGGATCCGGCTGTGCGTACATCGCCATTAATACTCCAATTCACATCCACTGACAACGAGTCTAGCCTTCCCACCGCCATCGAAACTCCCCAAAACGACTCCAAAATCCGACACAGCCAAAGCCAAGGACCTCCTTTCCGAGCTCACCACAACCGTGACTTCTCTCGACAATCAACTGCGCGACGCGCAGGCTGCCGCCACGATCTCCAAAAAGGTCAAGGCCGACCATGCCGCCGAGATCAGAACGCTGCAGAGGTCGCTCCAAACCAAGGACGAGAGGGTCCGGTTACTCGAAGATGAAGTCTCCGATTTGGAACAGGAGAACGCCGTCCTCGAGAACGCCAGGGAAGAGCTCGAAGAGCAAATTTCCGATATTGAAGCTGAGAAACAAGAGCTGGAAGCTAAAGTGGAAGCGGAGAAGGCGCTGCGCACGTATCACGAGCAGCAGGAACAGCAGGCTCAGGAGTGGAAGGGCAAGGCTGACAATCTCGCACGACTGGCCAAGGGATTGATTGAGAGCAACGCCAAGGGCGACTTCATGGCGGCCGGGGCATTTATGCGAGACCTGGCAAAGGCTGTGGATGGCGCAGACGAAGGCGCATCTGTGAAGGAGGAGGACTTTTGAGATGTGGGAGAACGACAAAGAGCTCCAGCATTTTCAAGACTGAATGCGAGACAGCATGGCATCATACGGCCTAATGTGGAAGGATGACGTGCGGAAGAAAAATGAGATAACCTGTAATGATGTCGATAAACATTGTAAGATCTGATTTGCATCCGTATCCAGAGTGTCTATGCACTGCCGTTCAAATGCTCTTCTTTCCATCCATGTAATCCGAACAGAGCGAGGAAAGGTATCTTCATAAACCCACATGACCAAGTCCCAGCAAAACGCCACAGCAATGCCCTTGCTTTATCCCAAACGCCGTGTCTGTTTCACTTTCATTTTACATTTCAACATCTAGAAGTCCTCATCGAAGGCAAAGTCTCCCTTCATTACAGGCTCGGCCTCGGTGGTTGCTCCACTGGCGGCGTCCTTCTTTGCCTGGGACTTCTTGTAGCCCTCCATGACACCAGACTTCTGGTAGTCACCGACACGCTTCTCGAAGAAGTTGGTCTTGCCACCCAGGGAGATGTTCTCCATGAAGTCGAATGGGTTGGTGGCGTTGTAGAACTTGGTGTTGCCAAGGGCCAGGAGCAGACGGTCGGCAACGAACTCAATGTACTGGCACATGAGCTTGGCATTCATGCCGAGCAGAGCGCAAGGCAGGGCATCCGTCAGGAACTCCTGCTCAATGGCAACAGCCTCGGTGATGATGGACTGCACCAGAGCTGGCGATGGCTTGTTCTTCAAGTGAGAGAAGAGCAGGCAAGCAAAGTCGGTGTGCATACCCTCATCACGCGAGATGAGCTCGTTGGAAAAGGTAAGGCCAGCCATGAGACCACGCTTCTTCAGCCAGAAGATGGATGCGAAGGAGCCAGAGAAGAAGATGCCCTCAACAGCAGCGAAGGCAATGAGACGGCATGCAAAGGTCGAGTCCTTGTCCGAGATCCATCGCAGCGCCCAGTCAGCCTTCTTACGGATGCATGGGATGTTGTCGATGGCGTTGAACAGGTACGATCGCTGCTTGGGCTCGCTGATGTAGGTGTCGATGAGGAGGGAGTATGTCTCAGAGTGGATGTTTTCCATCATGATCTGGAAACCGTAGAAGCATCGTGCCTCTGGTATTTGGACTTCACCGCTGAAGCGCTCGACCAGGTTCTCGTTGACGATTCCATCGGATGCGGCGAAGAAAGCAAGGACGTGAGAGATGAAATAGCGCTCGTCGTCGGTGAGGCGCTTGTTCCAGTCGTGAAGGTCCTTGGACAGATCGATCTCCTCAGCAGTCCAGAAGGAGGCCTCGGCCTTCTTGTACATTTGCCAGATCTGTAGATACGCGTTAGTCCTGTCGCGCGATCACTTTACGCTTCAAAGCGCGTCTCTTTCGACAACAACATACCTCGTGGTACTTGATTGGGAACAGCACGAATCGCTGCGGGTTCTCTTGTAGGATTGGCTCGACTGCCTCTTCCTCCTTGATGCCTGGCGCAACAGCTGGTGTCTCCTCTTTCTCGGGCTCGTCTGACATTGGGATGCCCTTGATGGGGACGGCGACCTCGTCGGACTCGTAGCGCTCCATGTTCTCCTTGTTGGACTCGACCTGGACGCCTGGCTTGGCTGGAGACTCCATCTTGAAGTTCTCGAGGGCAGATGCAGCCTGGGTGCTCGAGTTAGCAGATGCAAGAAACCGTGGCGACGACAACGTCATGGACGAACCTTCTTGGAAGGCGTGGTTTGGACGCTCATGATGCTGCTGAATGTATGCTGTGAGTGAACAAGAGGCGTGTCGAGGGCAATGGCAGTGGGGAGGAGTGGCGGAGAGAGTCGTTGTTGTGGATGGGAACAAAGAAGACGAGAAGACGTGAGTTAAAGTGTTTTGAAGTCGCGTCCGGCGCGCGGGCCTCGTGATGTTTGCCAAGCCCTGGGAACGCGCTTCTGCCTCCGGGTCGCGTCTCCCAGCCATTCACTTTCACACCTCGCTCCACTGCTCCCACGCCGCATTGCAGAGCACTGACACATGCCGCGTAAATCAGCCCATTTTGATGTCAGTCGTCGTACTGGCCGCAATGTTTCCGCGCTTCATTGCGAATACAAAGACACGCTCAAGGCAGCTTCTCCATTCAACGCGTCGACATTGAAGAGCTCGCATCTTGTGTGACCTTGAACTACTTATCGATAACGCGAAGGTCAGGGATTCGATCTGATATCTGCATTGTCGGTTCTGGTACAGGAGGCGTTGGGTCTAGGCTTTGGTCAGATGTGCATCCAACGAATATTGCGGCCCTCGCGCTTCGCCAGGTGAGACTGTAAGAAATGCATGGAAGCTTTCACTACCTCCATATCACAGCATTAGGTGCCCGATCGCTTCGTTAGAATTGCTGGGAAACCCGCGTCTTCCATTGAAGTATCCAAGAAGTTCCGCTTCATGTCCAGATGTTCGAGTATTGGTCCAAGTTCCCAGTCCAAGATTTCGCAGCGAGATGTTGAAGCAGCTCGGAATGGTAGACGAAGGAGCAGATGCATCTTTAGGAGTGTGGTCGGCCAGATCTAGAAAGTGAAAGCAGTGCCTCGCACCTGCCTTGACTTTCACATGCATCGCTCCTTGCAGCTTCAGCAAAATCCGACAGGCTTAAGCGAGCTAGCAAGCAAATAAATAAACATCGCCGCTTCGCAGGCAACCAACTGACAAACTCGCAGTACTTCGACCTCCACCGACATGGCGGAGTTCAGCAAGAAGTACGGCATTCCATCGTCCTCGCCGCCCGCATCGACTCCTGCCCGCCGCGACAGCAGGATGCTTTATTCGACACCCATCAAGCGAGAATGGCAAACGCCGGAGAAGGAGTCTGCTCAGGACCTCAAGAAAGAAGATTCGTCCTTGCCATTTGCGCCAAACCCGACCCAGTACACTCCTCACCAGCTCCGTCAGATCGGCCAGAAATGCGGCAACCGTCTCCCACCAGCCAGCGCCATGCAGGCGATGTTCCTGTATGAGCTGCAGCGAGAGTCTGAGCTCGAGTCGCTCTTCCATGGCTCCATCTTCCGCATCGCCAAGCAAGAGGATACTTCTTCCGCCCAGGCGAAGCGCATCGACGCCCTCGAGCAGCGTCTCAGCCGTTTCGAGAAGCAACTTGCGGCCAAGGATACGGAGGAGCGCCTAGCCACATCCAAAGGCATCATGGACGTGCAGCAGATCAAGCTGAACCAATGCACCGGCCGGGTCGACACCATCGAGGACAAGCTCAACAACCTCACCACTTCGATCGAGACTCTCCGCACCGCTCAGGAGGAATCCACCACCGCAGCCACCGCAGCCAGCACCAACACTACAGCCGACGAGGACATCCCCACGATGAAAGAGGAAATCGACGTCCTCTTCGGCGACCGCGACGGAATCCTCGAAATGGTCTCCGAAATCAAAGACCGCCTAACCAAACTCGAAGACAACGTTCGCTCTCTCACGCTCCAAAACACGGCCCTCAAATCCCCATCTCCGACCCCAAGCCAGGCTCTCCCACTGCAGTCGCCAAGCACCAATGGCCTGGCACTCGGCGTGCCAAAGGGAAAGGCGTACGTCGCTCTGAACAACGAGAACCGTCCCGCTGCTAGCATTCGCAGCTTCACCCCAGGAACGCCCTGGGCCACTTAGGGAGGGGCGTGGCGTGTGGCCAGGGAGCAAGGCAGATCGTCTTCGAGATCATCTTCTGGAGCAAGAGGTGAGCAAACAGGGTTTCTCAGTATGATATCGGTACGCTGCGCTATTGTGGACACTGCGGTTGGCGCGGTAGGAGCCGGCGCGGGAGGAGAAAAAGGGGCAGGCGGCGTTGTAGACCTAATACAAACCAGCCATTCGGTCACCCAGCACATTTCGAAACTGAGAACTCTAGACACTGAACCAATGGACTCACTTTTCATTCCAATACCAATGATCGCACAAACTACCACGGGGGAATGCAAACAAAAACATCTTGCTAAGTGATATCCGTGATCCCTTCCCTGAAAAAGCGTCCTGAGGTATCCGCCCTTTCCCAAATCCAAACGTAAAGAAGGGCTTGCGCGCGCTGGTACGGTATGGTATATCTACACATCTTTAGCGCGCCATCTTCTGGTCCTCCTTTTCCCAACGCGATAGTGGTAGCAAGCAGCAGCAGTCGTAAATCCCGAAACCTTTTCCTCCCATGAAAGAGACAACAAGGCGCCGGCCGTGATATCAATCAGCCTCCATCCCTTCCGAACATCCTCGCGTTCTCATCAAAACCTCACACCCTTCCTCTGCAAGTAGCTTCCCAACAAACCATCCAACTGGCCCATCATGTCTTGTACGCCCTTCCTCTGCTCGACGAACAGGCCCGTCATCAGCGGGTGGTCCTGCCGCACTGGCTGTACGCCCGTCTTGTCGTGGATCATGACCAGCATGTCTCGCACTTCAGAGCCATCCTCCAGCCAAGCACGGAGGCTGTCGTCGTTCCAGGCTTGGCGGGAGATGTTGCTCGACGGACGTGGAGAGAGGTGTTGCGATGATGAGGAGCTGCTATCTGTCGAAAGTCCGCGCTTTGGTTGCTGAGCGACGTTTTCGAGAGGACTGCTGCCGCTAGCAGGCTGAGGAGAGCGAGCCGTAGGTGTGGGATCGTTGTCTTCTGAAGCCTCGGGCTGCGCTTCGGAGGGCTCGGCGGGGTGCTCGATGATGCTAGGCGAACTGGTGAGACTGCCAGGTCCTTCTTGGTCATCGTCGTCCTCATCTGTTTCCTCCTCGTCTTCATCGTCGTCCCCAATATCTGGTTCAAACTGGCCAGGCATGGGTATATGTATCGTGTCGGTGCCATGCATAAAAGCACCCGAGTTGATCTCAACAGGACTCTCCGATAGTCGTTCAGCGCTGCTCTTCTCCGAATCTTCCTCTGCATCCGCAAAGGGGTTCTTCTCAACCTCATCTTGTGGCGAATCGAAGTCATCAAGCTCCACTCGCTTCTTCGACCGCTTAGCTTTCTTCGGCTTGTCATGTCCATCTCCAGTCTTGAGCATATTCGTGATAGGGTTGGTGATAGGTGAGAGCGGGTTGCTACTCTTAGTCTTTTCTTGCGACTGCTGTGCGATCTCGGTATTGATCTGGCGCTGCTGGTTGACAACAGGGTCCTCAGGTCCAGCAGCCATCTCGTGCGCCACTTCAGAACCTTGCAGCTCGGCGATGAAGGCATTATTCGAAGCGTTCGCGCTCGCCTGTTGGACATCATCCGCAGACGTCGCGTTCTGGAGGTTCCCTCTAGCTGCGACTGGCTGTCCATTGAAGGTCTTCTCGATAGGGGAACTCTTGCCGCTGGTGAGAGGGCTTGCTTTGGGCGAATCTCGTGCAACTTCCAGCGAAGGCTTCTCGGAATCACCTGTCTCAGACGCCTCCTCCTTCGACTTCTTGTCCTTCTTCTTACTCTTGAACAAGCCGCTGAGCATACCACCTTTCTTTGGCTCCTTCTTCTTCTCCTTGACCTCCTTCTTAGGCTGTTCAGGGGGTGAAATCGTCTTCGAGATCGTCTCCATGCTGTTTGTGTTGCGAGTCGATTCTGCAGACGACTTGGAAGAGCTTTCGTCGCGCAGAATACCAGGGGTGAGCGTGATTTTGCGAGTTTCCAAGCTATCGTCTTTGAGGAAGGAATCCGTGTTCCGCGTCTTCTTCGACTTGAGCGGTGCAGCTTCTGTGGCCACAGTTGGTATGGTGATGCTGTTATCAATACCGTAGCTTTCAAACTCACCTGTCTTATCGACAAGCTTAGGAGCAACACCAGCCTCGTCAGCACCAACTCCAGCAGCCGCCAAAGCCTGTGCTGCTGTCGCTGCCTGCTCGCGGTCGAATGAAGCGCGTTGAGAAGATGTGCTCGATCGTCCTTCCGGTTCCTTGACTTCTGCCTTGGGCTCTTCTGGTTCTGGCTCCGGCTCTTCCTGAGTAGCGGTTTCAGCGGCCTGCATGGCGCTGGCATATGGCTCAATCATAGCTTCCTCGTCTTCCGTGGAATAGTCGTAATCCGAAGCTTCCACATACGTCGGCGCCGCAAACTGGACAGTTTTCGCATTTCGTCGTCGCATCGCCTTCTTCAACGGATTTCGAGACTTTTCGGAATTGTCACTAAGCATTGTCGCAGAAAGCTGCAGGTCTCATTAGCGAGTTCGCAAGAAAGAAAGATCAAGCAAGCCTACGTCAATATTTCGGTGCTTGTTCAGGCGTGCAAGTCGTTCGGTCGGCGTTTCGATGTGTTCGGCGGGTAGGTAGCCTGGTACACTTAGCCGGACATCTTTGTGCCCTACTCGTGAGATACTCGTACCAATACTGCTGTCTTTGACAACCCTCACAAGCCACCAATAGCTATTGCTATCGTCGAGCAACACCATCGTGTCACCCTTAGTGGCATTGGCCTGACCTTCGACCGTGGCGACGAATGTATGCAGCGCATACACGAATTCGAAGTCGATATCTTCTGCTTCACGTAAGCACTCGCCTCCCCAGCCAGAATCAATGAAACGATCATCAAGGTCAAGAAAAGCGTCTTCGACATCATCAATCTCCTGGCTTCCTGGGCCGTCCTCCTGCTGGTCCGAAATGCTGTCCCATGAGGCCACGGATCGAATAGGAGAGTCAATTCGTTCCAGAAGCGGGTCATCCTTAGGCAGTAGCAGCGAATCAAGGTCGATGCTTTGAATGCTGCTGAAGCTCGGCGACTCTTCCAATATTGGCGGAAAAAGGCCTATGGCGTTGGCTCCAAAGGGGTTCTGACGGAATGGACTCTCAATCGGCCGGGGATCAATGTTCGCCTGAATGTCGTTTTCTTCATCGGAAGCCTCGTCAAAGAAAAATCGGTGCTTGTCGTGACGCTCGTGCGCATCCTCCGATTCCACTTCTTCCTGGGCGCTCTCATACTCATCCTCCGTGTCCTGTTCCGGTCCTGGCTGGTCGTCCTGGTCATACCTACCCACCTGATGATGATTTGACGCTGCAAAACGGGATCTGCTCATTGGAGCAAATCTCAAGGGAAGAACGTCCGGCACGTCCACGAAGGGAGAAGAAAAGCCTTCCGTCTGAGAGACAGCTGGAGACCTCTCGACCCTCTCCGCTCTGCCACGCCATGGCAGATGCTGAGGCGTGTGCAAGAATGGCGACGATACCGGTGTTGTATTTGCGGTCTGGTTGAAAGACTCGCGGGTTGGTGTTGGTGTCGACCCCGGAGACAAGCTAGGCGAACGAGTTCGCCAGTACGTGTTCCCAAACGAGGCCTGAGAAGAATCCAAAAGGTACCCACCATCGTCGATGCTCGGCGAACTCGATATCCTGTCCATCATATCATCGTCTGCGTCCGTATCCGACTCTGCGCCTTCTCCTCCCTCCTCGCCGTTCTCGTGTGCACCATTGGTCACATGGTCTTGTGTATTGTGCGCTTGTGCCTGATCGATCGCGCTCGGGTCGTCGTTTAAATTGTCTGCAATATTCCAGGCATCCTGCAGCGCTAATTCCTCCGAATGCCTCTCCTCCAAAACGTGATTGACCTGGGCAGCCAGATTGGGAGCGTTTCCGGCGGCAGTGGGTGTCGGGTGTTTATGGTGCTCGGATGCCGTAGGGTTGTCATGATCTTGAAGGTCGAGCGTGTCGGCTCGCAAGATGCTGGGTCGGGTCATGGTTCAGAGAGTCTCAGGGCGACGCCGTGGCCGCAGCAGATGTGCTACGAGGATTGATGGAGAGTGGTCGCAAGCATGGCAAGGAACGGCGGTCGCGGCGGCGTGTTTCGAGCGAGCGGGAGAAATGTCGTCGCGGTGTCAAGTGTGCCGGGAGGCCAGAAAGTTGTGCTGGGGATGTAGTGGTTGCAGATTGCGGCGTTTCGAGGAATTGGCGTGGCTGAGGAAGACCCGCCGAGTCCAGATCGGCGCTGTAATGCAATGCGCGGCGGGTATTGAAGTGTATCGCGGGCGGCGAGAGCGTTGGTAGTGAACAGTAAAAGAAAACAAGAGGGTCGCGTGCCGGATAGATGCAATTCGGGAGAGAGTTGTGGTGCACACGAATTCGGCGGACAACAAAGTCGAGAATCGGGATGTCGAACCAAGTTCCCTGCTGGCCCCTGGCCGTTATGAAACCTTAGCCCCGTCGCGACATCCTTGGAGCCGATCCGACTTCCACTTTTAGCTCCCCGAAATCTCCCACCTTAGAAGCACTCCCTCCTTCTCTTATCGTACTTCATAGCTGCACGCATATACGTGATCGCCATCTTGCACGGCCTCAAAACAGCCCTTTCGTATGATCTGCAGGCGAGCACATACCTTCTCGACAACACATACACCCGCTGCCAAGTACCCACCTTGAAAGCCAACTTTCTCAACCCGATACCGAGGAAACATCACATGCCCCAGACGACACCAGCCCCGTTTCGTTTCATGCGCGTGCACGCGTCACCGACGTAAGAACTAAAGGCCGCAGTCTTCTGTGCTGCATCTCAAGCACACCGCTATGCATTCATACTTCGCCCTTCACACTGCGAACTCACGAGACATTGGGAGGAGAATTTCTGAAAGTTCTGTCATTCACAATGCCTGTTCCTCGCAAGAGCTTAATAATACTTCCCACAAACGCGGCTCGTTCCTGCGTTAGGGCTTATCCCTGGATGCATAGAAGATTTTGGTGTTACATGTTCTGATCGACTCTATCCGGCGCTTTCGAAAGCTCTCCAACGTCCTCGTAAACGACGAGTGGTTGCAGAGCTTTCGAAAGCCACGGATAGCGGTATGCTTGGAAGAAAGAGAAATTTCGGTGAACCATTTCTCAAGGCGCGACTGTCTTTCGAGACACTATGAAACTACCTAGGACGATCGAAAGCGACAGAGAGACTTGCTATCAGAATTCAATCAAGTTGCTGTCGGTAAAGACTGATCAGTACAAAAAGACCAAAACTCCAAGATAGATTACGATAGAAAATTGCGGCCGTGTCGTTGCTGTTGAGTGGTGTTCTTTAAATGTGCTGTTTTCGGCAGGTGCCCTTGGGGACTGGGAGCTCGACCGTCCGTATTCGTCCACCGAAGGGCGTACTGTCCTGAGCCTCACCTCAGATCCGCGAAGACAGGGTGACTCTTGAAGCCCGGACAGAGGCGGATAATTGCTTGGCGGTACGGATAGAGCTCAGTAACGACCTCCTCGGTCTTGCGAAGGAGGGTGAGGTGGTGCCCTGCAACGCTATCTTCAATCCGACGTTCTCCAAACGAATCTCGACGACCCTTAAAAAATTTTCGGCAAAACGGACACTCGTGATCGTCACTCGAATGTATGGGCCAGGGCTTCCAGGTACAAAGAAGTGTCGCATTTCTCATCCCAGCGATCGACACGGCATGGTTTTGCCACTGGTAGAAATGCTCACTCTCTGCTGCAGTTTGCATCAAAAGGTGTCGAGCGAATACATGCTGCTCGAAAGCGGCGTGGTTACCAGAGACCTCCCTACAGACTGGGCACAGAATGCACACAGCTGTGACGGGACATTTGTGATTGCCGTCAACAATTGCCTGGTGGCTGCAGCCGCTCCTCACATAGAAGTAGTTTTCCTGACGCATACTCTCTTCCATCCTGTTGAGTTCATCGGTAGAGTGAGATAAAATGTGTTCCATGAACGAGACAAGCTCGACCCGTGCGCGACAATTCCACCAGGGACATGCCCGCCGGTCTGCATCGAAGGCATTACGCAAAGGTCGAAGCTCCTTCTCGACCAGGCCAGAAGAATGGTGCGCGTGGTAGATATGAGCACCGGTGAACTCGAGCAGGAAGCGCTTTCCGCACCCATTCTGTGGGCATTTGGCCAACTCATCACGCTTGTGTACGGACTTGTAGTGGTCGGTCAGCTTGTCCGATCGCGCGAAGGCAGGAGGAGCTCGTTTTTTGAAGCAACCGGCCACGGTACAAACAAAAGGCTTCTCCTTCCTGTGTTTTGTGCTGGTGTGTCGGTTGAGTTCCCACCGTCGATAGAACTCATCGTGGCAGTGCGTACACTTGAATGGCCCATGCCGTCGGGGTTTGTTGTGATGATTGTGCTGTTCTTGTACGACTGCCGCGTACGGGCTGGATTCTGCTTGGGTCCCTAAAAGGCTTGATCCGGAATCTTGATCGGGCTCAAAGCCGTAGTCGGTGCCTGAAGATCCCTCGACGCTAACCATTGCTGGAAGGAAGCCATGCGTGCATCTGGTTGTTGTCGCCCTTTTGTTAGCTTCTGATTTTTTTTTAGACTTACCTCTCCTGGGCACCATTTGCGTCCAAGCCGAGGCTAAGAGCTTCTGCGTCGAGAGCATCAAGCAAGCTCCAATCGGATTCCTCGAGCTCCAGCATCCAGTCGAGTTGGTCATCCTGAGTGACGTGGTCGGACATCGTTGGCTGTTCTTGCAGCAAGCTGCCTTCTGGCGGATCGAGCTAGTGAGAGGGCGTTGTGCGGGTGGCTGTGGATCGACGAGGTGATCGGAAAAGCTGTTGTTCCGGCTTTCTCGCGTCGTGAAAGGCGGGAGAGAGTGCAGAAATACGGTCTGGGGGGAAGACTGTACTTATCTGTGCGGCTGTGGTCCGGCCAGCCACGAAGGGCGGTCTTGCCTTGTCTGCCGCCTGTTCCGTCCATGCGTGGACGCTATCTCATGCCGTCACACGGCAAAGAAAGATGTCCTCTACCGAGACGCTAACCTTGCTGCTCAGATTGCAAAGACTCAGTGCCAAGCTTGTCCAATTCACTTGTAAATCTGCTTTCAACCTGATGAGTTGGCATCATCTCTCTCGTGACGCGTCGGCTGCGGACCTCATCCAGAGGCTCGAGCGTGGTACAAATCCTGATCAGGCATGGCCGTGTTGGTCAACTGCCGTTTATTGATCATCTGCTAAGGCATTTGCCAACGGTATCTGATATTTCTAGGGACTCTTTCGACACCCAAGCGGCGGCATCGATCCCAAAGTAGCCGCTGAAGGGTACAGGTTCTCAAGGCGTTCTTCAGGCGCAAAAACAAGAAGAAGCGAAGCAGGTCAATGCATCTCACTTACGAGCTCATCAGGCTGCTCCGCTCTAATTGAGGCCAGATGAAGGAAGCTTTAAGGCATGGATCGTCCATATTCTGCAAATGTGCGATATTTTCAGGCCACGGCCGCGGCACATTGAATGAAGCTCTGTGACCGAGGCATTCAAGTGGGATGTTCTTCTTGGATACTCCTTGTAATAAACTGAGATTTGGTAGAACCAGGGATATCCAATGCACCGAGTGAGACATTGAGCATTGAATTGAAATCTGAAGTTGATGTCGAGAAGATGATGGAAGCAGGTAGTTGGAAGGGTGCTCGAGCATTGGCAGCAGCACGTGGGCGCCGTCTGATTGGACGAGAACCAAGCTCAAACCTAAGCTTCTCTTGGGTGGGGAACGGCGAGCCTGCTCTTCTCTTGTGATGAAGAGGTGAAGTTGTTTCTGGGTCTGCCCTTCCGCTGCCGTTGCCAGGTCATTGCACTTCGTTTCCTCCACATCCTGCCTCGCGAATATACCATATCGTCTGTACAGCTGAGGAGGGAGTAATAATCGCATTGAGAACACCGGCAGGATGCGCTTCGGCAGGACCCTGGAGCTGTCCCGATACGCTCCGTGGAAGGATAACTACATCGACTACACCAAGCTCAAGAAGCTCCTTCGCGACGACGATTCCGCTCCCAACTCGCCCGTAACCGAAGCTCCTGGCAAGTGGACCGACGAGGATGAGAGCAAATTCGTCGACGAGCTGGTCAATGTCCAGCTAGAAAAAGTGCACAACTTCCACAAGGAAACTCACGAGAAGCTGCGCGATCGGACGGCGGCATGTGAAGCCCGCTTGGATACCATTGCCAGTGCCGACGACGGCAGCGAGGGAGGCAATGACAAGTCGAAGAGCCAGGGCAGCAATGGCAATGGCAAGAAAGCGGTGCCGAGCGAGTCTGAGAAAAAGAAGGTCTTGAAAGAGGTGCTAGTTGAGCTGGACGAGATCACGAAGGAAACCAATGAGCTGGAGAAATACAGTCGCATCAACTATGCGGGCTTCCTCAAAGCTGCGAAGAAGCATGACCGGAAGCGTGGAGGTGCCTATCGCGTCAGGCCGCTGCTCCAGGTTCGTCTTGCGGCCTTGCCGTTCAACAAGGAAGACTATGGCCCGCTTTTGTTCCGTCTCAGCGCCATGTACAGCTTCGTGCGCCAGCGCTTGGCCGGCGAGGATAAAGACAACAAGGCTAGCGAGAACCAAGAGGGCAAGGAGGAGTACACGAGCCACAAATTCTGGGTACACCCGGACAACCTGCTGGAGGTCAAGACGATGATCTTGCGCCATCTGCCAGTCCTCGTCTACAACCCGCAAACGTCCAAAGTTGCGGAGGGCAGCGAACCAGACCCTTCAATCACCAGTATCTACTTCGACAATCCCGGCTTCGACCTCTACTCTAACAAGGTCGAGAAGAATGCAGGCTCTTCGCTCAGGCTGAGGTGGTACGGGCAGCTGAGCAATAGGCCCAAGATCTGGGTGGAGAAGAAGACTGTCGACGAGGGCAACACTAGCCATGAAGCTCGCTTCACCACCAAGGACAAGTACGTCCAACGCTTCCTGAATGACGAATATCACATGGAGAAGCAGATTCAGAAGCTCGAGGATCGCGCAGGAGCCGAAAGCGAGGACGTGAAGAACATGAAGAGCTCTGTCGAAGAAGTCCAAAGCTTCATCAAGCAGTACGACCTGCAGCCTGTAGTACGAGCAAACTACACGCGAACTGCTTTCCAGGTTCCAGGAGACGACCGCGTGCGCATCAGTCTCGACACAGACCTCGCATTCATTCGCGAAGACGCAATCGATACGGACAGACCCTGCAGGGACCCAGAGACGTGGCACCGCACCGACATCGACAACAACAAGCTTGAATTCCCATTCTCGTCAATCCGCAAAGGCGAGATCAGTCGCTTCCCCTTTGCATTGCTTGAGGTCAAATTGCACCTATCCGAGGGAAAGAGGAGCCCAGAATGGATCGAAGACATCATGCACAGTCACTTGGTCAAGCAAGCGCCCAGGTTCAGCAAATTCATTCACGGCGTGGCAGAGCTGTTTGAGGACTACGTGAACACATTCCCCTTCTGGCTGAGTGAGATGGAGACCGACATTCGCCGCGATCCTCAACAGGCATTCGAGGAAGAGCAGGCCAAGCGACAAAAGGAGAGAGACGACGAGTTCGCTGTTGGCTCTCTCCTGAAGTCGACGTCCATGCCAAGTCCTTCGCAACGAGGCAAGCCTGGCGTTCTCTCACCAGTTGGATCGCCAGCGATGGCCGGCTCTCTGCAACGCAGCACACAGCAGACGAAGAACTCACCAGCCAAAACAACCCAGGTGCACGCAGAGCCCACTCAGCAAGATGATGTCGCGGAAGAGATCGATGATGACGAAACCGGCACTCAAACGCATGGCACTGAGCGTGGCAGAGGTGCAAGCGGACTCAAGAACCTGTTCCCCAGCTTTTCCACCAGCAAATACGCCATGTCAAGACGAAACAAGACACGACTCCCGCCTGGCGTGGAAGAACCAAAGTTCTGGATCAAAGATCAAGGCTCCAACAAAGTCGAAGGCAAAGTATGGCTTGCGAACCAGCGCACGTTTATCAAATGGCAGCATGTCTCCATCCTGCTTGCCTCACTTTCCCTGGGTCTTTTCAACGCTGCTGGCCCTAACAACAAGGTCGGTCAAGCTCTTGGCGTGGTGTACACTTTGATCGCTGTCTTTGCGGCTGCCTGGGGCTACGGCATTTACATGTGGCGGTCGCACTTGATCCAACGACGGAGTGGAAAAGATTTTGATGCGGTCGGAGGACCCGTGTTCGTATGTCTGGGCCTCATTGTGGCGCTCATTTTGAACTTCGCTTTCAAGGTACGTGGAAGTCGCTATTTCGAATCTCTGGAGAATGATGACAGCTGACATGCTAGCAGTATCGCGCGATGATCCAGGAACGAGAAGAGAAGGGGCAGTCGCCTGCGCTCATGAACCAAAGCGAGTACATGATGAAATATGGTGAACTGTAGATTTTGTGCAGCATCCGGCATGGAAAATAGTAGCAATGCATAGTTGGAAGCTCTTGAAGAAGAGTTCTTGGAATGTACGAGTGAGAGCGAATGTAGACATAGCGACAGATATCCTCTTTCAACAATCGTATGCGATCAGTTCAACAGCACACCTTCTTCCACTTTACGATGGTTGAAGCGAGGTAAGCAGATCTGGTCCGTACGTCCACGCGAGTTCTTGGCTGACAGGCTTGGCGGCGTCGAATAGATTACTTTTCTTAACGCTCGAGCGAAAAACTTCATTTGCTCGTACAGACACCACTTCATCGCCACAGATTTGCGAAAATGTTTGCATGATGATGGCGCCCCCAACGTCGTTCGTTGTCTCGAACATTCCGAATGCGTGGCGATAAGGCAGCTTCAACGATTGGCGATGCTCGTTTGCCGTTTCATCTCACAGCAGCCGAAGCGCCCAGCCGCCTTCGCCTTCCCGACGTGCGCGCTCCTGGCAATACAACAGTATGACCTGCATACCGGAGGCGATCAGAAAAATTTCCATTGCAGCGACGGGTACCTGCGTCTACTGGCGCTTCTACCCGTCTTCGTGTACTTGATACAATTGCAGTCTATTATCGGGAGCAGGAGCGTGTCGCTTGTGCAACGTAAACGACTGGCGCATCTCGTCCCGCTGCTATGAAACGATCTAGGTCCAATGGCAGGCGGGTGTTCATCTACTGTCTTCGCGCCGGGCGGTGGGGTGGTAATATCAGGATCGCACGCGAGAACATGAGCTCAGTGGGAACTTAGGGCCAGGAGGCGCTTCTGGGGGATGGTCGTACATGGTATAAGAGGATGTGGTGAGTTGCGTTTCTCGTTCTCTCTCCAAGTCAGTGACTCTTCAGCTTGCAGAGCAGTGCCGTTCTTGTTTTTTGCTTTTCTGTGGTCTAGTACCAACTTCCAGTCGTTCCTTATCCCAAGTATCCTGGTGATACTGTCCATTCGTTCACTCGAATATCCGCGAAAAGAACCGCAGCAACCTGCAGCAGCAAATCCTTCCCGGAACCAGCATCCACATCATCTACTTCGATCAACCACAGCCAAGATGTCTCTTCTTCGTACCACCGCCCTCCTGGGCTCTCTCGCAGCCTCGGTATCTGCCCACGGTTACGTCCAGGGCATCGTTGCCGGCGGTACCTACTACACTGGCTACAGCCCCAGCTTCCAGTACCAGGACCCTGCTCCTGTTGTCATTGGATGGAGCGACCCAGAGGATTTGGACAATGGCTACGTTGCACCATCAGCCTACTCCGACCCAAACATCATCTGCCACAAGGGTGCAACTCCAGGCCAGAAGTCTGCCAAGATCGCCGCAGGCGATGTCGTCGAGCTGCAGTGGAATACCTGGCCAGACTCTCACCACGGTCCGGTCATTGACTACCTGGCCAAGTGCCCTGGAGACTGCACCGACGTCGACAAGACCACTCTCGAGTTCTTCAAGATCAGCCAAGGCGGTCTCGTCGACGACTCTTCCGTCCCAGGTACTTGGGCCTCTGACCAGCTCATCGCCAACAACAACTCCTGGGCCGTCACGATCCCGACCTCCATCGCTCCAGGCTCGTACGTCCTCCGCCACGAGATCATTGCTCTTCACTCCGCTGGCCAGTCCGACGGAGCTCAGAACTACCCACAATGCATCAATTTGGAGATCACCGGTAGCGGCACTGACACTCCAGCTGGCACGCTCGGAACCGCTCTCTACAAGGAGGATGACCCAGGTATTCTGGTCAACATCTACAGCTCGATGGCCTCCTACACCATCCCTGGTCCTTCCCTTTACAGCGGCGCTGTCTCGATGTCGCAGACCGAAGTCCCCATCGCTTCTGATGCTCCAGCTGCTACCGGCAGCTCGACTTCCTGGGTCGCCGCAAGCACGACCGCCGCCTCTGTGATGTCGACTCCAACCGCCGCCGCCAGCAGCTCGTTCACCTTCTACTCCAACACCACCGCCACGGCATCGAGCTACTCCGCCCCAGCCAGCAGCTCCGCAGCCGCCTCTTCCTCCAGCTACGCGGCTCCCTCCTCCTCAGCCGCTCCAGTCGCCTCTTCTTCCTCTTACGCGGCTCCAGCGAGCTCGTCTACCACCAGCTGTAGGACTACCATCTACACAAGCAAGCCCTCCTCCACATACGCCGCTAATGCTATCCCAGCTGCCTCTTCGGTCTCCTACGCCGCCGCTCCCTCCAGCAGCAGCGAGGCAGCTCCAGCCTCAACCAGCGCCGCTTCGGCTCCGGCTCCATCTTCCAGCTCTGGTGACGACAAGCCTTCGCTCCCAGCTGGGTACAGCCTTGACGACCTCCTCTCGACCGTGACATACTATCTCAAGGCCGGCTGGAAGGCTTCTGGCAACACGAAGCGCGACCATCCGAGAATGTTCAAGCATGTCTAAGCGCAAGCTTGCTGGAGAGGAAATGACTTCGACTTGATGCGGTGTAGGAAATGGGAAAGCGATGATGCACCATGATTCTGTTCTTCTTGGCTTCTGGCTTTGTGTAAATATAACATGCGATATGATGTGTGGATTTTGCGTGGTCTAGATAGCGAGATTTGGAAACAATCAATGCTTGCTTGCAGCGTTGTACATTTTCTGTTCAATTCTACTTCAACGCGAACATCCAACATCCTGCTCTTGGATTTTATAAGGCTCTGGACCTCAGTCGATATGCAAGCCGATCTGACCACCATCACTGTCAGCAACGCAGTGGAATCTCTCAGCCATGCGCAACTTCCTCGTCAGTCCACTCAAGACAATCTCACCTGCAGGTCCTCCAAGCCACCAAGCCGATCAGACTCCTTTTCCAAAGTACGGAGCTTCAACCCTCGGACCCATATTTTCTACCAGACTATACTTCATCTTCCACGCCCCATCCTGCAAAACCCAGATATCATCACACTTGTACCAAATTCGGAACGTCTTCTTGATGTCGTCGAGGGCGTTCTCGTCCCAGCGAGACCAGGTGATGCTGAAGATCATGAGCTAAAACTTTTCACAATTCATCGCAAGATTGCGAGCTTACTAGGTGATGACATTCGCCTTGGTCGCTGTCTCCATGTTTTTGATGTAGAGATTCGTGACGATGTGTTCGACTTTGGCGTCGCCGAAAGCCGCTTTGATGGCTTCTTTGACGTGGTCGAGGCCTTCTGATTTGCCGCCGTAGCCAGGTCCCAGGGGTCTGCTATCGTAGACGACGTCTTGGGTCATGCTGGGAAGGAAGGTCAATTTTGGTATTCCTCTTGGCGTCGGTTGGGAATTTTACCATTCTCCAAGAGCGGTGTAGTTCTTGCTGTCCAGCAGGTATGCGGTCTTGTAGCCGGCTTGGATGATATCGTCGTACGTGGAAGACGACGGCTTTTGTTGGCTCGAAGCCGGCGATGCTATTACTAGGCAGGCGATGTAGCCTAGAAGAAGAGCGGCGACTTTCATGTCGATTTGAGTAGACGCAAAGCAGTTCAAGAATCGCAGGATGGTTGAGAGTGCCGAGAGAAAGGTGAAGCAAGCACGTCTCTGCGGCTTTATACGTTCGTGCGGTAGGAGACCATGTCCGGATAACGTTTCGGCCGGCAAAGGCACCCAGGCAATTGATTCTTTGATCCTCTTACGAGCTGTTTTGACTTATTGATGATGATATCTTGCACAGCGCCTTTTCAATCTTTTGAAGTAGAGCGGATATCTCCATCGTCATATCGTCATACATCGGCCCATCCCACTTTAAGGGCATGTAACGAGGCCATTTGAGAAATATGGCAGCAACATAGCTTTTCCTGGAGTCGTGGGATCCAGCGTCGGCTCTCCGCCAGCTCTCGTGAAGTGCGGACGCTTTCTACCAATGTTGGACGGGGATGATCCCCCCAGGGAACTTACTCGGCTAGGGCTGTCTCCAAATCGCGAGGGTCGAAGACAGGTTTTTTCAAACCGGAGTTTCGCATATCGGGAGACTGGGACTTGCGCATGAGATCAAAGTTCTTGCCCATTACCAAGGGGAATTAGGAAGGAAGTAGTTGGCAAAGATGGAGAAAGACATCGAAGGTGAAGTTGGTAAGAATGATCCAGATACGAGTGCGAAAGCGAGGGAAGAGCACACGACTCCCACGATGAAGCAAGCTCGATGGTGGCATCAGACAGTTTGCATAAGCTGAGATCCCATATTCAGATGTCGAGGAACATACTGTCCGAATCTCACTCGCTACCAAACATGTGCAACGCCAAGATCGCTCTTTCCTGTTCCGGTAATGCCCTACCAGCCGCAAGTGAATGACAGCAGCTTGCCAAGATTGCCCGCTTGGTCGGCAATGCTTTGCAAGTCGATTGCCGAACTCCTCCATGTCAGCATCATGCTGGCATTGCACCTCCTCACAAGTTGCGGAACTCGGCAGGGAGGTCAGTCAAGCATGTAGCGGGGCAATGTGTACTGTATCTTGGAAATCTGAGAGAGTTAAATCATGCTCTGTTGGTACCCAAAGCATCGCGCCCAAAATACTCGATATGAAAGCCGCACGATTCTATGGTAAAGGCGATTTCAGAGTCGAAGAAGTTCCCGAGCCAGTGCCCAAAGACGGGGAAGTTCTTGTCGATGTCGAGTGGTGTGGGATATGCGGTAAACGCTGCGCCGCATCGTCTTTCAATACACTTCATGACGTCCAAACAATCTAGGCTCCGACCTCCACGAATACCTCATTGGTCCAGTCTCGCTCGCAACCCCTCTGACTCTAGGCCACGAGCTGTGCGGGCGAAAACGGGATTCTGGACAACCCGTGATGATCGATCCTCGAGTGCTCTGCAAGAAGTGCGACCCCTGCCGCACAGGTGCTTCCCATTGCTGTCAGTCCCTAGGCTACGTAGGCGGGACCACAGCTTTCGGCGGCTTTGGAGAAGTTGTTTCCATCGCAGAGGGAAACCTTCTGTCACTTCCACCAGAAATTCCTCTAGAGTACGCGGCGCTGCTCGAGCCGCTCGCGGTAGTGCAGCACGCTATCAAGGTGTCTGAAATTGTAAACTGGAAAGATCGAGACGTTTTGGTGATTGGTGGTGGGCCCATCGGATTTGCTTTGCTTCTTTGCTTGAAGGCGGCCGGAGCGAACAGCGTGGTGGTATCCGAGCCAGCTGCCGCGAGGAAGATTCAAGTGGCCGAGTACGCGAGCGCAGTAATCGATCCTTCGAAGGAGAGCGTAGTCGAGAGGAGTCGGAAGTTGACAGAGGGCAGAGGAATGGAAGTTGTGTTCGACTGCGCGGGAGTAGCAAAAGCCACTGAAGCAGCGGTTGGCGCAATGCGCTTCGAGGGATTATACGTTATGGTCGCGGTCTGGGAAGGTCCAGTGAGTCCTGCCCCGGTTCAGCCTATATCGAGCCTGGAGCTGATGAGGACAATAGATGGTATTTCCGTGCTGGTCATTCCTGGGAAAGCACATCACGTTGAAGGGAACTTTGATATTTGATGATTCTTCGATGGCTGAAGTGATTCGGTCGATCGTTGAAGGTGAGTTGTCTTCCAAGGAATCATCTCACGCATGCTTACTCGCCATGTCAGGCAAGCTGGAAGGCTGGCAGAAATTGGTCACTGGCCGTATCGGACTGCAAAGTATCGTAGAACGAGGATTTGAAGAGCTGCTGAACCATAAAGACAAACATGTCAAGATTCTTGTTAGTCCTCGAGAGAGGCGTACCGGTTGAGTCCATGAGACATTCCACCCTTGGTCGAAGACAGCGCTATGCTTGGATGCATTTCAATTAAGCTGTCTACCTTCTTTTCATGAGAAGCCGTTAATCTTAGCGCCTCCAGACATTGCTTCTTCCTCCTGTGACTATGTCAGTAAGCCCATCAGCTAAGGAAGCAGGGATTCTTCACGAACCTCCAGGTAATCAGTGGCAAACATTAGTTTACTGAGCTCATTTGCGACATCCAGAGCATGGCCTCGAGATGCTTGCTTGAAGATTGCCTGGACAGAGAAGCGGTTTCTCGAAAGGAAATCCCGACCAGGCTGAGGGCCTTTTTGAACCACAGCAGCCGTGATGACACGCAGCATGGCGGCCAGGATGGTGTAAAATTCCTTAAGAGCCACTGCATTGTCAATGTCCAGCCCGATGTCAGGATCTGTACTAAAGAGTTTGCTATCGTCGATCGCTTGGTAGAAGCCTGAATTGATCACCAACAAGGCTCCATCGGGCGTCTGACATAGCCGCAACAGCAGGGCCAAAGCGGTATGGAAATACGCCAAGGCCGCGATCATCTCGTCATCGCCTCTAAAGGCAGCAGCAATGTGGCCAATGCTGCTGTCGAGAAGGACCGGAATGAAGTTGAGCTTGGTCAAGCCTTTCAAGATGGATGCGCTGAGTTTCAAGCTCTGGTATATACCCATCAGACCATCCAGGAACAGTAAGGCAGAGACGCGGGTTACACCGCGGCCAGAGAAGACGTCTTCGGTGACCACCGCAAAGACTCGTTCGCCTGCATTTTGTACAAGCTGCAGTAATTGTTTCGCACTTGTCGCTGGCGTCGATCTTCCGTTGCTGCGCGATCTAGGCACCGAATTGATAACGGCGCAACAGGTGCGGTAGGCGACATCTCTCAAGGCCAGATCAGACTTGCTATTTGTGATGACCTTGAGAGAGACTCGAGATGTTGAAAGCAGCCGCTCGATTGCAGTGTCTGCTGTCGTTCCGGATGACTTGTTTGAGGCAGGACAGATCGCCTGGGTTAGGGTGAGTGCCAACTTGGCAAACAGGGGGACGGCGTCGGGGTCTTCCAAAAGGGCCTTTTCAAACCTCGGTAGGACTACAAGTAAGCCCTGTAAGGCCAAAGCAACGGTATCGGCTTGATCAAGACCCCCTTTGGTAATGGCAAGAGACATAAGATCGGTCCATGCTTCTAATGCAGCTAGGCGAGCCTCGAGAATAGCTGTCGTGGCGTTCATACTGTTGAGGATGAAGAGACACAGGTTGATCTCGCTGTGAGCATTGTCGTGGTCGCTATCCTTGATCACCCCTTTTTCAATGAGCTCGCGCTTGCTCAATACGAACAATTTCTCAGCCATCGTGACGTCGTATATCTTCCCGACCGCTCCGCCCAAGTCCTTGACACAGGTGGTGGTATCGACCTCCGAGAAGAATTGCGTTTGCGAGGCAGATAGGTCTGGGCAAGCAGGCATCTCGAGGTCAAAAAAGTCCAAGAGGTCGAATACTGAGATCGTTGGAATCTGACTTCCAGCCGAATCTTGAATTGTGCCAAGCAAAGCACTGATTATCCTCTCACGGATGGAATAAGAGCCCGCCTTCGCAGCAGTCCGCAAAAAGATGGCGCCCAGCGCAAAATACGACTCACGTACGTGTATAAAGTCGCTTATCGCTTGGGCAGACGCCCCACCCAAGACGTTGGGATCTTGGAGAGGCTTGCCATCCCAATACATGCTCGCTGATGCCGGAACCAGATGCCGTGAGAAAGCCTCGAGAAAGTCCATCTCCCTGAGGCGTGATAGTACAATGTCCGCAGAGATTGAAGATACTGCTAGCTTCCAAATCACCTCGAGCGAACGGCGCTGTAGCGACAGAAGCATGGGAACGAACGTGTCCGCATGCACATTGGGAGATTGCGATCCAAGACATACTATCCGATCGAACAACGCATTGAAGTTTGCAAGCGGGCTTTCAGGATGGACGTCTACATCACGCTCGCGGCAGCGGAACCCGAGTAGACAATGTGCCATGCAGGGACGCCCTCCAGAGGCTTCCAGATTGGTGATCAGTAGATGCAACACAGCACCAGCCTTGATAAGGCTGCTAGAGTCCGGTTCTTCAAAGTCCCAGTCTTGGATGAAGAAGTTGGAGGCCAATTGCTGCGTCAGCGTAGCCGCGTAGGGCTCCAGAATTGACACGAGACGACTTCTCTGCGCTCCATAACCATTTGAATCGATGGTTTGAGAGATCTTTCTTGAAGCACCTATTCGTTGTAATAGTGAAAGGCTCACAAGACTGAGATCCAGGTGCTCACTTGCAGTGAGCTGCGCAATGTCCGATACCGCGGAAAGATGAGCGAGCAGAACTTCATCAATTGAGGTCCATGTCGAAGTAACATGTGGTGCTTTTGATGTTGATGAAGAAAGTGCAGGCCGAATGATGTCGAGGTACGTGGGCTGCAATTTCCAGGCAAGATCTAGAAGCTGGAGGCTCCTTAGCGTTCCTTGCACCAAAGGAGTCTGGAACTCGGCCGTGTCGAGCGCGTCGCTGTTTTGTTGTAGTGTAGCGAATAGAGACGCCAGGACGTCCCTATTGAAAATCCATTCCATGACCCGAGCAAAAGGATGAAGTCGAACATATGTAGCAAGTGACTTGGTCTCCATCGCCGATTCCACGCCAATGTTGGTGGTATTCGCGAGCACGACCAGGTCCTCGTCGAAACTGGAAAGACACTGCAGTGCAAAGTGCAGACATTCGTATCGAACCACATTCGTCAGGTTGACCTCCCAGGTCTGCTGCATCTCGACGAGTTTGTACGCGAAGACACCACCCAAAACGAAGTCCACATATGCATCGATCCCCGCGTGTCGGTGGGGTGATCCAAGGGTTTCCGGGAATGGCAGCGAGTCGGACAGAATGTCAGCAGTGGTTTTCACAGGGGTTACAAGCATGTTGAGAAGTTTCACCATCGATGCGGCAGAGTCTGCGCTGTTGGCATACATTTGCAAGTAATGCTTCGGGGAATACTGAAGCTTTCCTGCGGCTCTCGGCGCCGATGAACCATCCAAGCCGCCACTGGAGATCCATGCGTCTAAGGACACCCAGACCCCATTGCGCACCTCAAGCGTCTTATCGGTGAGCAGGGCAGAGAGTACATCAAGACAACACGCTTGCAAGCGTGCTGTATGAGCGGTCTTGGCCAGTTGGAACATGGTGTCGCCGATGTGGAAAGATTGCTGTGCGCTGAGAAGCCATGACCTTGCTTCGGGAGAGTGCTGACAGATCCAAGTCGTCAAACCTAGGTAGGCGTCCAACATGATTGCTGTGTCTTCGCCTTCGTAATACAGCTCACCGCTGCTGCGTGCTTGAGCGGATGCCTGCCCAGGCGCTGACACTTGGTCTTTCACGCTCGAGGCATAGATGTCCAACTCCTTTTGAATGAGCGCCCAGCTGATGCCGAATGTCTTTCTTAGCTTGCCAGAAGCCATTGTGGTGTCTTCGAGCAGGAAGCGATGGGCGTTGTTTGCTGACTTCTCGTCGCATGCCATAGACTTCAGCAGGAGACAAAACGCGGAGACTCCAGGCGTCGTCAAACGGGATGAGACCCACCGTAAAAAGCCATAAAGATTGCCTCCCCGGTCAGACCACAAGTGCTCCGCCGCCGCCGAGTCGTCCTGATACGCACAAGCCATAATTGCGATGAAGCGCTCCATGTCAAAATCGCTCTGAGGAGAGTTGTCCATGGACGAGAACAAAATTCGCCTCCTGTCCTCTTCCTCCGCTCTCAATAGCCTTAGAGCCTCATGCATATTCTCCACAAAAGCCTCCGTGAACTTTTGAAATTCGCTCATTGCGAATGCTGAGAATTCTTCTGACGGGCGTGGTGCATCGGAAGAGACGATCAAGGCAGATCCTGTCAAATAATTGATGATCGATGTGCGAGCAGGATCGTGCCAAAGTTCGGGTTTAAGAGCGGCAGCTGCGGCCAGCATGTAATGGAATGCATGGTTTTTGAGTGCGTCGAAGAATAGTCTCGATCGAGCGTCCTTATTAGGCTGTTGTTCGCCGTCACTCTGACCTGGATCGAGGGCTGTAGCGAATCTTGCGTTATACTCTGACAGCCAACAGACCATGGCCGCTGCTCTGAAGTTGTCCTGCTTCCAACGGTTCTGACCTTCTCCAACAAACAACTCATGTAGTCCCTGGACGGTCGACGCATCTGTCATATGCTCTGGCGCGAACTTTTCGGCGCCTGTGCATATTACCGGAAGATAGTGAGTCGTGATGTCGAAAGCCGCCTCAAGGGAGGCGGCGTGCTTTACAAAGCGCTTGAAATCCTGAACTTGCGCGCGATCGTCGCTGATCAGGTAAGAGAGAATTGCAACAAGCGACTCGTGTTGCTTGGTTAGGAGCAAGCGTTGAGTCACCAAGAAGTCGTTCTCAAGCCCGGATATCCCTTGACCAACCACGAGAAGCTTGTCCTTGGAAGCGGCTACTTTGGCCATGTAGTTTTCAATATCAGCCAATCCGTCCAGACACCTGTTGCAAAACGCAGAAGTTCCATCTGGTCCACCTGGCTGACTCTGTACAAGCTGCTTGACGAAGTCGCGGAAAAAGTCCGTGACGTTCTCGTCATAATCCGAGGATACACCACAGCTCATTACTATTCGAAGGCAGTCGAGCAAGACGTCGCGATACTCATGGAAGCGCACGACGGCCTGCATGGCAAGAGTGCCGCCGTCTGCATGGCCGTTGGCACCATTCATGGACGCCAGACAGAGCTTTGCAGCCTCAATTTCATCCAGATCCAGCTCGTCAGCGACCTGAATAGCGGTGTGGCGGAATTGATCCGAGATTTGGTATTGCGATTCGTCAATCGTTATGGTTGTGGGTTGAGGATTCGTATCGGTCACCAGTGTCTTGCGACTGCTGTCCCTCCTCTTGTTCCTCTCCAGTAGCGTTTTCAATTCCTCCGCAGCAGCCTGCAGATTGTTCCCAAGTCTCTGGACATTTTGCAGTCGTTTGTCGGCGAAGGCGCGGAGGTCGCGCTGCAGGATCTGCAGCTTCCGCAGCGGATCAGTGATTTCGTCGGCCATCGTCTGCGCAGGATAAAGGATGGTATAGGCGTCGCCGGCAGCGTATTCGGGGCGGTTGCAAAGCGCAAAAGGACCTGGAGACGCCGGCGGATGCCAGGGCAGCCTCAGCGCAGGTGTGTGCGCAGGTGAGGGGAAAGACGGAGTGCCAAACGAATGTATGCTTTTTTGTGTTTCCCAGCAGATGAAGTCGAAGCTTGAAGCTCCAGTTCTGCTGACGCGACTTCTTCACGCGCTGTTTGGGTTGATTCTCGGGCGAAGAAGTGGAGGGATTCTCGTCGCGCTCCAATTCCGCGACGCGAACTCCGACTTCCACCATTCACTTCACTTCACTTCATTTCGCTTCCCCAAACCAATGCCATGGCCTGATGAGACACGAGCAACGATTGGCTGGCAGGCAACACCACTCGTTCTTGAACACCGGTCAGCATCAGAAACCTATCTCGCGCCCGTTGATCGGCCCTACAACCTCCAAAAAGAACATTGATCACGACTGCCACTGGCTGCGCTTGAAACCGACGTCCTCGATGCGTGCTGCTCCGCGCCACCGCGGTCGTACAGAGCATGGCCGGCGTCACTCTGGCTGACGCTCTCCAAAACATTTCTGGCAGCAATGTTACGGACCGAAAGAATGGCCTTGCCGATCTCAAGCACATTCTCCGGCACAATCAGAGCAACCCTCGTGTCCAGGCAATCCCCAATAAAAGCTTCCTTCAGATCTTTCAGGTCCTCTTTCAAGCTGCTCTCGATGGCCGCTCTGCTCTTGCAAAAGCCAAGACCTCCACCACCCGCGTCACTGCTGAGAATCGGCTCTTCGAGATCGCGAGTGCTCTGAGACTCTCTGTGGAAGCAGGTGTTAAGACCCTCAGGCTCAATACAGTCAGGGCAGTCCGCGACCATGTCGTTGAGACCATTTACCTCTCTGCTGGAGGCTTTTGCGAGCCACTTGCTCTGGAATATATGAAGTGTCTGCGGACCATCTTCGCGTTCCAGCCACATGTGGAACATTTGATCTCTGCTTGCGAGTGGGATGATGTTGTTTCCTTCTGTCTCGACTGCATGAAGAATGCCGAATCCGAAGTCGCTGACGAGAGCGGAAATTTTGATCTTGGATCGACGTCTGGGGCGAACAACGCACTTAGCTATCGAAGCTCCTCCCGCTCACTGGCCAGAGAGCCTGCGGGCTCTCAGGGCTCCCGTTCCAAGGTCAAACTCTTAGCCGGAGAAGTCGTTGCGTGCCTCAACCTCCTCACAGCGGTTCCGAATGCGCCGCTCAAGCAGCAAGCGAAGGATGTTCTTTGGGCATTGATTGAGCATCTCCGGGGGTCATCAACAGGAACGCCCTCAAACCAGGACGCCTTCGCAGCAATCAACAACGTACTCACATGGGCGAGGACAGAAAACACTGAATTGACGCAGGAAGTTACTAATCACCTCGTCCGTCTCATCAGACAGCTGTGGTTTCCTAAGTCCGCCGCTCTGTCCCACATGCTCAGTACCGTGCTGCTTTTGCAGCCTTACATATCCCGGGCAATCTGGGAACAGGCTGCGCTTCCGCTCAAAACTGATCTGATAGGTCTTGTCCAAGCTATTAAGTCAGAATATGAGCGCGAGCATTCCAGTACTAGACAGCTCAATCTTGAGGACATCTGCTTGGAAGTCAACACCCAACAGAATCTTAAAGACGGAAAGGTTGCAACCCTGCTCTTCACCTTGAGGTGCGCTGGTACTCGAGCAGAAACCAACTGGTTGCTGGTATACGTGCTCGCGATCGTTTACAGGACACTTGTCATGTCTACTCGTGCTGAATCGGCAGCGCAAAGGGACCATGATGATGAAGACGAAGTTGATCCCAACCCACGATCGAGAAAACGTCAACGCAAACAAGACGATTTTGCATCACTGATTGAGAGCGCTAGCACGGGCGCAGCGCCAGCAAGGATATGCGCTCTTCAAATCATTGCTTTCCTTGCCCAGGAGATGGCGTTGACCCCCGACCAGATCTCTACAGCTGTGGAAGCGTTGTCTACGAGCAGTGGGGACGAGCATGGAGGCGTAGCCAGTTGGTCATTTGTGGCTTTGGCCTCTTGCGCTGCTCAGACTGTTGCCAGCGCGCCGAGCCTCGGACCCCATTGGATCTCAGCGTGGCTGGTGGCAACCCGATCACTGAGCAACACGACATGCTGCCGTGCCGCATCATATGCCCTGTACATCATGATGCAGCTCCGACTAGTACCTCAGTCGAGCGTCTCGGACCTCGTCCAGCTGACTACCGACGCTCTGGACCTCAGTGGACCCGCGTTGCTCTCGGATTCTGTGTCATTATTGTTAAGAGGCCAACTGAGAGCATCTGACCAGCTCAGCCCTGGCGCCACTTCGCGCGCAGCGGAAAGCATCATCAATTGGTTTGCCCATATTTACAATCCAAGTCGGATCCAGGAAAAGGACAAAGGCTTCGCTGCTGGATCGTACGTCTACGAATCGAGCGATGTTCTATCACTGATCTCGGCCTGCCTTGGTCAAGCAACACATTCGATACGCAATGTCGGACTTCAAGTGTGGGAGGGACCTGCTCGAGCGTGGATACTATGTCGCGGCCAGGATCAGCTGGTGTCGTATCTTCTGCTTAAGCCGAATGAGGCCCAATTCATCAATCCGGCGCTGAGTGAGGATCCGCCAACATCGTTCGCGATGGGCCAATCGGTACGGTCTTCTTGCGAAACGCAGCTACTTTCTCATCTGGTCGGCGAAATAACGATGGCCAATGCGGCTTGGAAGGGCTCGTTGCAGGAACGCATTCGCCCGAGTCTCGACGTCTGGACCATGCTCTGCAAGGCTTGCTGTGTCATCAACTGCGTTTCTTCTTGCATGGCATTCAGAGATGCAAGGAGACATCAGCACTTGCAAGAGCAATCTGCGACACTCATGAACGCGCTTTGCGACTACATAGCCAGCGCAAGCTGCGATGATGTGAAGTCGGATGTGCTGCTCTCTGTCTGGTCAAAGACGTTCCCTGGAATGAGTAGTCAGAAGATAGTCCGCGGACATCAACCAGAGCGTTGTGAGATGATTGCTTGCCCTCTGATCTCTAATGCTCTTGATCATCGACACCACGCCCTGCAGAATAGAGAAGACGACGATGCCATGGATGTCGACGGTGAGTTCCACTCACAAGGCAGCGGCAAAAGCCGCATCGAATTGGGTGCCATCGAAGCTTACAACGACCTGGAGTTGGCCTTTAGCGAGTCCAACCTGAGGTCGAGCATGGCCTTATACGGCACTGTCTTAACAATATTAAAGCGAGAGGGCAATCAGAATGCTGAAATGCACGGGCAAACGGCAGCTGAGGTGGTAAAGCATCTCTGCACTCAGCCCGAGTCATGTGTTCTGTCTGCTCGCGAGGTCATCACCGCCCTTCCTCAACTTGGAATCGTTTTCTCCGCTCGCGACATTGAAAAAGTGCTGTCCTTTCTGATCGAGACTAAGGGAGCATTTGTCAACAACTACGTTTACGCAAAGTCCGAGGTAGCGTTGGGAATGATACTGGACGTCCTTCGCAGTCACGTTCGCACGTGGGCAGATGAGAGCAACGTATCGCTTTATCGGCTCGGTCTCGACATCTACGAATGGTGTTCTCAGCTTCTTACAGATACTGCCCTCTCAGCGAATGTGCAAGAGCGACTGTCGGACATGTTCCTCGAGCTTTGCCATGTGAATCCGGAATATACCGCAAACACCGACAGTTCGGCAGACTCACCGCTCAGGAGCGTCTTAATGCTTCTTGCCAAAGGACGGATCACTCTCATGTTTCATCTCTCAAATCGCATTTCCGAGGTCTTTGGGATATTCGTACTTGGCAGGCATGCTGACATTTTCGAGGACATTGTGCGAGAGCTCCCCGGAAATACGGATCAGCTGGAAGGGATTTCGATGAGACTCCTTATCCTCTCCAACCTTGGAGCGTCGTGGCACTCTCTCTTGCGGTATTGCGTCTTCTACATGTTCGAGGCATCCGCACGTGTCCCCGGTGCTCTTGCGCACGCTTCGCATTGCATCAAACAACTGGCATCTGGCCTACCTCTAAAGTCTCCCCAGCGCCTTTTCTCAGCCTTCGCCCCTCAATTGCTGCACTCGTACATCAGTACGGGTGAGTCAATTGCGAAGCTCCCCTTCTCTGCTTTCCAATACAGCTCTTTAGCAGACCTGTTGAAGGCTAATGAGTCGGAGTTTTGCTCGCAACTTGTCACAAGAAGTTGCAGAGAGGGAGTTCAGACTATGAGCCATCACATCAAGCTTCTGCATGGTGATATGGTCCGACGTTCTTTCGCCAAATGCATGGCATACGCAATCGGTCGAGACATCGCCAAGGGCGAGGGCAAAGCAGACGTCGAAAATATTCTACGAGGACTATTGAACGGGAAAGAAGAGTCGAAAGGCTTGATCTTCGAACGATGGCCTGCTATCGTCGGCTACCTCTACCTTACCCTCAAGCAAGAAGACCCAGAGGACGGGTGGCTAGCAGGACACGATGTCTACAAATTCGCCTCTGACGCCTTGCGTGAGATGAAGCGCTACAGCTACTCGACTCGAAAGCTTCCGGAATGCCAGCAACCGTCGTTCATGAGCAAAGACTTCCTCCGAGCGATTGAGCGAATAGATCGTCGACTTTCTTTTGACCGCACGCCATGGAACCCCTCTTCATTTGCGCTCGCCTCGCGAATGATTCTGGATGCCATTGACGAATCACTTGGCTCCCTTCATGCTTGCTTAATGATTCGTCGCCTGCGTGTCCTCATTTGCATGGCTGGCGATGTGGCGTATCAAGGCTTCGCTTTAGAGATGCTCATTCACTCGCTCCGACCGTTCTTAAATGATAGTGAGTGTGCCGATGACGTACTGGGTATCCTACAGTATCTCTTTCATCACGGACGCGAGCATTTGAGCACCAATCTGGAGTTCACGCGTGGAACAAGTATCTTACTTTTGCTTCAAATGCGGCGGCAATCGAGATCGAAACGCGACAGAAGCACCCAGGAGAGCCAGCACACGGCCACTTTGCAGAAAATGGGCGAGTTCGAAAAATGGCTGGTGCAATTTCTCAAAGCCACTCTTGTCGATGGCGCGACAGCCTCCGATGGCTCTTTGATTGAGGCCCTGTCTCATCTCCAGCTTCCAAGCAATGCTCGCCGCGACACGCCTGAGAGCTCTTTCCTGCTGTTCCTGCTGGATCAATGGCGACCTGAGACTCGCGTCTGCTCCAAAGCTGACGCTATGGAGGCATTTGCATTGTTCTCAGAGAGTTTCGATGCGCCGCCTGCGGTTTCTGATGATTGCCTTGGTGATGACGAGGCCGCTGTGCGCTTCTCACGCCCGCTTTGGCAAGTCGTCCAGTCAGCTTCGCTGTCCGAAGCATTCACTGTCTGGGCGGCCCAAGTACTAGGCCGATCATACGCATCAACAGGAGTGCGCCCCCGCGAGCTCGTACAGACGAGTATACCTGAACGCAAAGCTATCCAAAAGACGGTTTCGAAGGACAACATCATTGCTGTGTCGCAGTATAAGATAGCCAGCCGTGCAGCAGAGCTTTTGTTCTCAAGAAATCGATCAGAGGCTGGTCTCGCCGACTACTGCTTAAGGCGACTTTACGAGTTGCAGGGTGCAGAAGTCAACGACGCGCTTGCGTTCGAGCAGATGCTGCCCGAGACCGTTGTGGATGCCGTTCGAGAGACGAACTTTTCTTACGAGCCTGCTCTGGCATCTCTGACGACTCCACTGATTGTTGACCTGGAGACCTTACGACAAAGACTTTGGGGATTCCAATCGACATCATCGGAAGAATGGACAACTTCAATGGCAGCTGGACTCTGTGGCTGGGCAACAGAAGTTCCACATGTTGCTGCATTTGGCCCGCTTGTTCAGCACACTCAAGGGCTGGCCCGGGAGCTGCTGCCGCCTATGATTCATATTCTGCTACTGAACGAGATGGATCGAAGCTCGACATTACGGCAGCAACTCTCTGCTGCTTTGAGCCAATGCCTTTCAGAGACATCTGAAGACTTCTATCCACAGCAACAATTCGTCCTGGAACTACTCCTATACCTGCGCAGTCAACCATTGCCGAACGAGAATACGCGAGCCGACCGCCACCACTGGCTCGATATGGATTATCTGCTGGCTGCCGAAGCAGGTGCGCGATGCCGCATGCCTACGAGTGCATTACTCCTGGCTGAGTCGGTGGCTCCACCAGCTCCACACGCTTCAACTGCCAACAGTGCCCCTGCTGCCCGCCCGGGCAATAAACGAGCTTCGACTAGATCATCACTCCCAGCAATGCCTCAACAAGAAGTGACCCAGAGCCTACTACTCTCCATATTCAATCAAGTTGAGGAGCCAGACTCATTCTACGGTGTACAGCAACCAGCATCTCTGGATTCTGTGCTTGGCCGTTTGGACCATGAATCAGACGGCTTCCGTAGCCTGATGTTCCGATCCGCGCAGCTCGACAGCCACATGCGCAATTCGGGAAAACAAAAAGAGGGGGACGTCATGGGCATGGTAAGCTCGCTATCTGAACTTGATTTCAATGGGCTTGCGCTTGCTCTGCTCAGCCGAGGAGTGGGGGTGTCGACCAAATCTAACACTGCAATGTTGAAGGCGGCGCAGAGCCTGCAGCAGTGGGACCTCAATCCGCCGGAAGACAAAGACACTGAAGGCTCGATTACGTTTTCCGCGTTTCAAGAACTTAGCCGATCGAACGAGCCACGCGGTATCTGCGAGCGCGTTCAGTCTCATATCGTTGCACATGCGAACAAAAATTTCGGGATGAGAGCAACGAGCATGCCTTCTCATGCATGGTACAGTGCACTTGCCTCGTTGACCGAGATCCATGAAACGGTCACCTCCGCAGACCATGCGGAGGTAGCGGCCAGGTGGAACATCATGCAAGATCGTACGCAGTGGATGCAGCTCGCGCGTTTTGACGAAGCCAAGCCGATTGTCACGAGCCGTCAGGCACTTTTCAGTATCCTGCGCCGGAACGGCTCGCTTCGTGGCTTGCTTCGGCTCAACAGCAAAGAAAGTCATATCTTCGAGGCAGAGGCGCTACTGAGCAGCTCCAGACTGGCTCGTGAGCATGGTCGTCTGCAAGAAGCTTTGGCCGCAACGACGTCCATTAGCAATTTGATGGGCCAATGCGAGGCGCTTGGGCTTCAAATTGCAGGTGCTGTCAATTTCGAGACGGCGTTGGTTCTTTGGGACGCGGGCGAGTCGTCAACATCGGTCAGAATGCTTGAGGACATTCTTCACGTCCCGGACCTGGAGACCAGTGATATACCTTTGGGCGAGGCTCGGCTTTCCGCCCAGTTGGCTCATCAGCTCGCACATGCTAGACTTGAGAAGCCTGAAGAGATTCTTAGCAAATACCTAAAACCTTCGATTTCTCACCTGAAGAATCGCAAGTCAACCCGCGACGCAGGCAAAGTCTACTACGAATTCGCGACCTTCTGTGACCATGAGCTACAGAATCCGGGCAACATTGAGAACCTCAACAGGATGAGCAAGCTCAAACAAGGCAAGGAGGAAGAGGTGGACGCAATCAAGCTTGCCATGAGGAACGCAAAAAGAGCCGGTGGAGACAGGAATGAGCTCAATCGATCTCTTTTGAGGGCTCAAAACTGGCTGGAAATCGACACTGAGGAGCTCAAGCGCCTAAGAAACGGACGCAATTACTACATACACCAAAGCCTACAGAACTACCTGCTTGCGCTCGGGAGCTCAGACGAACACGACATCTGCGTCTTGCGCTTCTTCGCATTGTGGCTCGAAAATTCCGAAGACGAACAGGCGAACGGGATCACGCTGAGATATCTCAAGCAAGTGCCTAGCTGGAAGTTTGTGCTGTTGATGAACCAGCTGATGTCTCGCGCCGAAGGAGACTCGTCCACATTCCAGACCGCGCTGAAAGGATTGCTGGTTCGCATTTGCAAAGAACACCCGTATCACAGTGCGCATCATCTATTCGCCGCGTCTAGGAGGCCTGCGAGCGTTGATCCTGCAGCGACCTCGAGATTCAACGCTGCGAAGGCGATATTCCACGAGATCTGTGCAGACCCTAGGTGCAAAGAGTTGATTCACGACCGCATCTTCAGAGCAGACTACAAGTCCAAATCGCTGGCTGACTTGAAGCCTGACTTGGCAGAGCGAACGAACAAGTTCTCTGCAAGCCAGTTCAAGGAGTCGAAAGAATTGACCGAAGAATTGCCAAAGCTGCGAATTCCACCCGCAACCATGTCGATCGAGCTGCGGCCCAGCGGAAACTACAACGATGTGCCTGTCGTGGCGCGCTACGAAAAGCAGTGTTCTGTCATGAATGGAAACAGTGCTCCAAAGTTGGCCACGTGTATTGCTTCGAATGGAGTGCAGTACAAGCAGCTGTTCAAGAGTGGAGACGACTTACGACAAGATGCAATCATGGAGCAGGTATTCGAGGAAGTGAGCAAAATGCTTCGAAACCATCGTGGAACTCGACAGCGAGATCTCAAAGTCCGCACGTACAAAGTCGTACCGTTGACTGCTAAGAGCGGCATCATCGAGTTTGTGCCGAATTCGAAGCCACTGAACGATTTCTTGCGGCCAGCACATAAGCAGTACTATCCGCAAGATTGGTCAGACAGCAAGGCCAGAGACCTGATCAACACTGCTTGCCAGAGCGGGCGTAGCTCGGAGGATCGCATCAAGGAATTCCGCAAGATCTGCGACCATATTCATCCCGTCCTGCGATACTTCTTCTTCGAGCGGTATCATGATCCAGATGAATGGTTCCAGAAGCGAACGGCATACACTCGTACCACTGCAAGCATCTCGATTCTTGGTCATGTACTAGGGTTAGGCGATCGTCACAACAGCAATATCATGCTGGATGAAGGTACTGGAGAGGTGGTGCACATCGACCTGGGTGTGGCGTTTGAAGCAGGAAGAGTTCTGCCAATTCCGGAGCTCATCCCATTCCGACTCACTCGAGATATCGTCGACGGCATGGGCTCGACCGGGACTGAGGGCGTTTTCCGACGATGCTGCGAGTTCACGCTCGACGCCGTCCGGGAAGATAAAGACAGCATCATGACCCTCCTGAATGTACTGCGCTACGATCCGCTGTACAGCTGGAGTGTGTCACCCCTTCGAGCGAAGAAGATGCAGGAAGCTCTGGAGTCGGAGCGAAACGGCGGCCTCAATGATGAGTCTTCATCGAAGAAGCGGGATGATGAAGCCGGAGAGGCAGATCGAGCATTGTCGATTGTCGAGAAGAAGTTGTCGAAGACTCTGAGCACGGCGGCGGCCGTGAATGAGCTTATTCAAGCTGCGACAGATGTTGGCCATCTTGGCACTCTGTTCCATGGATGGGCGGCGTTCTATTGAAGAGCGGGCTGAATGAAGGGGTTATGCAGCATTTGATCGCGCGTTTATGAAGCGTTGCAAGACAACATTAGCGTGGCGTTGGGGCTGGAATGCATAGCATAGTACAACAGTTAATGTACAAACTGAAGAGCATCTGCTAATAAGCGAATACACAACACATGACACAGTTTCATGTCCCATAGAGCCCTGGACATGTAGTGATATTAAGCACCTTCCGCATTCGCTCACCGCCCGGGTGAAGCTGCCCCACTGACGTCTTTCACACGTGGATTCTGCCGTTTGTGCCATGCTGGGGTAGCTCTTGCAGTAACTGTTTGATACTTTCTCCCACAATCCTGAACCAGTACACTGCTCACAAAACAATCAACCTTCTCCAATACAGCAATTCAGTCAAGACCAACGACCATGTCTTCCGCCATCCCACACGCCACCACCGTCAACGAGTCGGCCGTTATCAAGGCCCCGCTCTCCCACGTCTGGCACCACATCAAGCTCGAGCAATTCGACAAGTTCTGGACCGCCATCACCAAGGCCGACTACGTCAAGGGCGCCAGCAACGATGTTGACGTCGTGAAATGGACCTTCAAGGATGGCACCGTCTTGGAGGTGAAGCAAGAGGAGCACAGCGTGAGTGACATTGGTGTCTGTCATGGTGGTGTTGGGCAAGAGCTGATGGGACAACAGACAATCAACCACTTCATCACCTACAGTGTGATTTCTTCTCAGCCGGAGTTGAGCTACTCTTCCGTCGTGAGCACTATCCGCTGCTACCCGATCACCTCGGGAGAGTTTGAGGGCTCTACGTTTGTTGAGTGGACTGGCAACGTGAGTGCAGCCATCAAGATCTTGCTTTGGACGAAGAATATACTGATTCCTGAATATAGTTCTCCTCTGACGCCGACGCCGGTGTCATCCAGGATGCCAGTAAGTGCAATGCGGTTCAATCGCCGCAACAACGTCGCATGGCTGACATTTCTTCCTTGCAGAGTTCAAGCGCCGCGAGGCTCTCGCCGATCTGGGCAAGGCCGCCGCGAAGAAATAAGTAGCGACCCCAACGACACCAACTTACGATACATCAATGCCACGAGAACACATGGACAATGTGACAAAACATTGTGGAGGAACAAAATTGTAGAGATACCCAAAAGCCCTGCTGAAATAAGAGCAATCGAATGCAAATGCAGACATCACGCGAGAGAGGTCCCCGTTTGACGCGCTATTTGACTGCATGTAACATCAGCTAGTCGCATCTCGTGATGAAAACGATTTCGTCCGTCGAGATGACCTTCCGACGTGTGAAGCCGCTGTGTTGCGGGCGCAGAGCTGGTCCAAAGAAGTGAAGTGCATGTGAATCCTTCAAAGCAGCAAGCGAGCCAATCAGGAAACTTGCTCAACGTCGGATGAATATATCGCCCGTGAAAGTCCTTCGGCGTTAACCAATTTGGCTGTCAAACATACGTCCGGTGCTGTTGCCCAAGACGTCGGCAATGAGGTTGATGAGAATTACCAATCCTCTCTGAGAAGGATGGAGACTTATCGATCTCTACCTGCGGCAGAGGTAGATATATAACAGCGTGCTGCATTCCAGGTTGTGAAGGTAAGCAAGCGCCATCTCGTCCCCATTCATCAGCGAAGGAAGAAAGAAAGATTCCAACTCCATTGCCATGGTCACCGTCGCCCTCGCAGGAGCAACCACAGGCTTCGGCCTCACCCTCCTCCGCACCTTCCTGCACCTCAACTCCACCAGCCCCAAAAAACACAACCTCATCCCCCTTTCCCGCACCCCTCAACCCGAATTCACCGCGCAAGGAATCGACGTCCGTCCCGTCTCCTACGAGTCTCACTCCGACCTCGTCTCCGCTCTCCGCGGCGTACACACCCTCCTCTCCCTCATCGGCAGCGGAGGAATTCTCGACTCCCAGCTCGCTCTCATCGCCGCCGCGAAAGAAGCAGGCGTGAAGCGCTTTGCGCCGAGCGAGTTCGCTGGGCATGGATACGACGGTGTAGATCTGTACGCTCCGAAAGCTGCCGTTTGGGAAGCCACGCGGAAGTCTGGGATGGAGTATACTCGTTTCGAGTGCGGGTTGTTCATGTCTGTCCTCGCCACAGGGACGCCGAAACCTCCCACTAAAGTCGGAGAGAGGGAAGGATGTAAGACTGGAGAAGAAGAAGCGCTGTCCGGCTTACGACCGTGGACCTTCGTTCTGAATATCCGAGCTGGCACGGCGGATCTGGCGGGCGAAGGGAATGATAAGATGGTGTTGACGGATATGAGAGATATTGGCAGGTTTGTTTGGCGGGCGCTGGATCTGGAGTCGTGGCCGGAGTTTCTGGGAATGCGAGGTGATGTTGTTTCGTTCAGGGAGTTGATTGCGATGTTAGAGAAGGTTTCTGGACGGAAGTATCTGGTTCGGGAGAACGGGCTTGAGGCATTGTTGGAAGAGGGGAAGGCGGATCCAAGCAAGGCGTTTTATAACCAGGCGAGGGTTCAGTTCGCTCGAGGCTGGGGCATGGTCGGCGATGATTTGAATCGTGCGTTTCCTGATATTGAGACTGTGACTTGTGAGCAGTTCATTGAGAAATGGTGGGGAGGCGTCGAGCTCCCTGAACCAGCCTGGCAGGAGAGCAAGACTTTCGGACAACAGGATTTTGCTTAGAAACACGAATGAATTCGCGGTTGCCTATGAGCAGGCGCAATTCCAAATGGGTATCATCCATCGACATTCATTTTGTCCCCTTTTCATCGCAACACTCGCGCCGGCTCGAGTGATCAGCAGCAGAGCAGACCGCACAGTCCAAACAATTTACCACAAGGACAGTCCTTAACCACGGCTGGTCCTCCGCTGACCGCCCTGCACCAGCACACGTAGATCCTTCCACAGGTGTTGCATCCTTCAAAAAGCACTTCCAGCGAGCCGTCTAGTCACGCTGCCCTCTCCGCTGCATCCTTCCTAGGGTCCAAGCAGTGCACCTCCAGCGCCAGTAAAATGCCTTTCTTATTCGCATATGGAGTGCGAGCAACTTGCGCAGAGCCTAGATCCGGGTCATGTAGTCTCTTGATTCCGTTGTGAAAGTCGATGGCGGTAAATCCACGGAAAGGCTCACCCTCTCTCACTGGTACAGGTGGTGTGGGGACCGGTTCGGCGTGGCTGACCTGTGGGCGAATGTTGGGGCCAGATGGGGCAGTGAGAGCGTTGAAGTGCGTAGGATGCACTCGACAAGCACAGCACACGCGAATGGCAGGCGAGTCTTGCCGAGGAGCAATGTATCTTGCACGGGCCTTGTGCAACTCCATTAATCGCTTCCGAAGCTGCGTGTTTCCGGCAGCATCGCGGAACGCCCCAGCATTGCGAGCGATGTACTCCTGAAATTCCCTTTCGTGACTCTGTACTCGCTCACGTGGGTCTGCAGGCAAGAAAGCATGGCGAAGTCCGTCCAGTACTTCTTCCAGTCTGCTATCCTCCGACCAATGTTGAAGATTCGTTTCCGGCGAATTCTGATGCTGCCACTTGCTGCTGCGGAAACGGACACCCAGCTCTTTCAAATTCGGGAAGTCTGCCCTCAGACTGCGGACCTCATCTGATGAAGTCAAGTATGGCATCCACATCCGTGTATCCTGAGCTTTGATGTGCAGACTCAAGTTCGTGATTTGGCGTCCATATCCTGGCGATGAAGCAAAGGCATGCACAAACATGTTTGCGTCTGAAGGATGGTGGAACGTCAAGTTATTCAGCGTGTAAAGCAGCGGCGCGGCCTCATCGTGCACGATCTTGCACGTCCTGAGTAGCTGCGGCTGGATATCATATGCTCCGGGCACATCGCGAGGGCGAGGCCATTCCACTGGAACTCCATCTCTTGCAGTGACACAAAGCGCGTATATCCGGTCGCGGATCTCTCGGGGCAGTTCGAACAGCAGCGACTGAGCAACACTCTCCGGGAGATCTGGTATCTCTTTCATCCCCATCCCCGGTTCTCTTGTCCGATGTGCATCCACCATCTCGAGATCGTCGTCTTCGGAGTATTCGCTTGCGCTATTAAGTGTGCTTCGCCGCGTTGGTGTTCGATACTGCGAGACGCTCGGCTGTCGACTGCCAGAGCCGGTCTGCGCATGAGAAGGATGGTGGAGGCTGCCAGCCTGGCTAATATAAGAAAGCGATCGGGTCGATAGCACGCTTTCGCGCCATTCCTGAGGATCCATGCGATTGGCCAAAAGAAGGAGAGATCGTCGCAAGGAGTATCTGCAGTCTGCGCTATCTTCGTCACAGTGCGACGCGATAGGATGTCATGACGGGGCGTAATGAAGCAATGGAGGTGTTTGTTGCTGCGTCTGTTGGAGCGAGGTGGTCGCTTCACATGTCACGGCTGAAGCTTACAGTCTGAAACTCCTTGGCAACGGTTCGTTTCTGATACCCTGCTTTACTATACATTCTTCTATACCATCCGAATATGAGACCGGTCGTCAACGGGTTGGACACAGGCTTCACGGTACAACAAATTAATAGATACATGGTACTTGAACAGATCAATTTTGGTATTCGATCTTAAGAACGTTCGGACAGATTTCATCTCCTTTGATATCCAGAGCGCGCCCAGAGACGTATGGTTATACTCCACGCACGAATCGTACGCATTTCCCACTCCGCTTCCCACCACGTTCTTCGTCTCCTGCCATATAGCTCTCCTTCTCTTCCTCTTCACGGCGCTCCTGACGAGATGCAGTCTATGCTGTCGCGTCCCAGAGAGCCTTTGTCTTCTCCAACCCAGCAATAGCACCGCAAGCTCCCATCAATCCCAAGCTGAAGCCAGGGAAGCCGCCCTCGTTCCACTCAGCAAACTGCCAACCAACTGGCAACCAAGCGGCTGGAACAATCAACTGCTGCCACCACTGTTGATCAATCTTCTTGTCCTCCTCTTGCACCGTTCCGCTCGTCTTCTCAGTAGAGCTGCGTTCGCTTCGCTTCTTGCGCTCGAGCTGGGCCTCACGGAGCAGCCTGATGAAGTCGACAGAGAAGCCGAGCATCCAGGCGCGGTAGGCGGTAAGGTAGATCTTGGTCACCTTGCCGCCGGCGCTCTCTGTCCACCTTGTGGTAAGCGATGCTGGGAGAACACCGTTGTCAGTCAACAAAGCCACGTTCTCAAGGGCCTGGAAGACGATGTATAGTCCGCATTGCGCTACGGAGCATGAGTATAGGACTTGATCCTGTCCGGGCTTTGGTCCAGCCGCCAGCTGGCGGGCCCAGGCGTACAATGGCAACAGCCCGAACAGACGCAGCGTCACACGAGTCTGGGACAGAAGGGCTGCGAGCGCCGCGAATCGTGATGGTGGGCCGGGGCCGATTGCGACCTTCTCGACAGCTACATTGCGGCCGAGCAGCAGAAGAATGCGCTGCTGGAGTGGTGCGGTCTTCGCCTCGAGGTGGGTGAGGAGGTAGAGGGTGTAGTTGAAGGTGGAGAGGAACGAGCTCAAGCCGCCCGGGGCCGCGAGAAGCCTAGAATCGGTGTCAACGAGGTACGGTCAGCAAGCTCTGTGTTTGCGCGCACTTGTTCAGACGCAGCAGAATGCGATCTGGCGTCGCCAGGGCGCTGGTCGCTTTCTGTGGCATCTCTTTCTGGACCTTCGCAGCTACCGACTTCTCAGACGCCGGCGGGATGTTCGTGGGAGCTTCGGTTGGTGCTCCTGGTTGCTCGACAGGGTCGGACATGTGAGTGAATGATTATTGCGCTTCAGACCAAGACAGATTCCAAGATACAAATTTGACCGCTCCAAATGAATGGGCGTTGTAAGGCCAACAATCAGAGCTGCAGGCGAGTCGCTCGTCCCTTCATATCAACCTAACCTCGGCCTTGCGGAAGCAATAGCGGGCCGGTACTTGATTGGCTCCTTCGTTGGAGAAGCATCTTGGTATCCTCGCAGGGCCAGGAATACATATGTACGTACAGTATATCATTGCTCATTATCGTGGTTCCTGTCATGGCTGTCTGGGGTAGAGGTGATGGTGAGCCATCGGGGCAAGTAGAGTCGTGACTGGGTTTGGCAAAGAGGCAGGACGAATCGGCTTTCAAACAGACTCCTCATCAGCGTGTTACTTTCGCGCTGTCAGGAGAAACAAAAGCTTTGCCATTGACCACTCTTGAGTTGATCGCATTGTTGTTGTTGTTAAATGGTCTCAAGGAAGACGACTGACCCACAGGAACAATTCAGAATTGCATTGCAGGGTACCTGGGTAGAATATGTGGCACGATACTTGATGCCTCAGGCAACAACTCTCTTCCCCGCCAACTTCCAGTGTTGATTTGTTGATCGACGCGAACAACTCGCACGCGACACCTTCAAAATGACAGAAACGCTCTCCAACGCCTGTACAGGCAACTCTCCGGCGGCATCGCCGCTGGGTGACTACATCGGCTTCACCAGACATGCCTCCATATTACGAATGAAAGTCCGCAATCACCGAGGCGGACTGCCAACAAGCACATGCAAAATGCACTCGATGACCCCAAAGGTCAAGGCTCTGAAATGGTCCGCGGATGGCAATCAATTGCTCGTTCTCCACGAGAATGGTGTGCAGGTCATGGATAGCTATTACCGTGCCGAGCGGGTGCGGCTCGAAAATGGAAGCGGAGGCTTGGGGCAAATCGAATCGGCCGACTTCATTGGGAACGACCACCTACTCTCAATATGGGAATTCGGCAAAGTGAAACTCTGGTATATGAACAATGGCAAGCCTTTGGAACTACCGGATGTGAAGACGACTTGCGATGGCCGAGCATGGGAGATACGACCGCGATCACCACTTCTGCTTGCACTGCTGTCGAGGACCGGATCAGAAGAGAACCTTGTACTTCACATGCCGATGGAGAACCGGACTTTCCCAATCATTAAGCTGCCCACGGTAGATGCGCAATCTGTATCATGGTCGCCGGATGGCAGATGGCTGCTGGTACAGGACACCCCAACTTCGACTGCAACCTTGCACATATACACTCCGGATGGCTGTTTATTCCGCTCATACCCATCGCCGAAAGATGCAGAAGAAGGGCTCGGGACTAAGAGCTTCGCTTGGTCCACCGATGGCCGTCTTTTGGCTTTGGCCAGATACGATGGTCGAGTGGAGCTGCTGAACACCAAGACCTTCTCGCCCATGGCTGTCATCGAGCACAATACAACGATACACCAGCGCGAGCTGTCAGCAGAGGAGCAAGCGCCGATATTGCAAGAGACAGTCTCGGCCGCGAACGTGCGATCTTACTCGCTCCAGATGCAACCAGTATCACCACCACTTTCAAAATCGAAAGCAGAGTCGGAGCCAAAAGCTCTCGGCGTTGCAGAACTGTCTTTCAACTGCGATGGAAGCTTTCTCGCAACTCGCGATTGTCGCATGCTCAATACAGTCTGGCTTTGGAACATGTCAACTCTCGCGGCACATTCTGTGGTAATCCAGCGTAGCAACGTGCGTAGCCTCCATTGGCATCCCTCTCGTCCAGGCACGCTTCTCATCGACTGTGCCGAAGGGATTGCGCACGTGTTCAACGCGTCCTCATCAAATCCGCCCATTGCCTTGCTCACTGAAATGCGCCCAAAAGCACCTCTCACATGGGTCTTCACACCAGCAGACGGCAAGCCTGTCATTCTAATTACAGAGTCCACTCGCTTCCGGCTCCTGCATCCAGAAGGCAAAGACGATGCCAGCACAGCAGGAGACGACACGCCGCGTGCAGGCTCCGCAAACACAGGCGCGGGTGCATACGAGGATGGGGCCAGCGAGGACTCCCTCTTCGACGTGCTCACCGGGCATAAGCCTCTCCACCCTAAAACCGCACCTTCTTACACAGAAATGATGGACTTGGAAATGGATGCGGAGGACACGGCGAGTGGAGGCGCACTGGAGGACACATTCAGAGAGAAAAGAAAGGCACAGGAAGATCAGGGTGCTGTAGATCCGCTGGATGACAGCGAGATTTTCTGATTCAATCGTAAATAGTCTCTGTCTCTGTCTTTCTGTCGAAGATGCAAGATGCTTGATGCTGGAGTCTGGGCGCATGTGATACCCATCCGCTATTGTACAAATACTCAAATCAAACGCTCCAAAATTCCAGTTACTGTTTGCTCAACTTCGTGATTCATCCCCGTTCCCTCGTGCGTCGTGTTAGTGCTGTCATTCCTGTCGTTGCCTCGGAGTTTTCGTGATGGTTTCGACAAACAAATGGGGGAAACCTGCTTCACTCAAGGCCTTCTTCTCTCCGCCAAGCCGCCAGCGCAGCAGCCAGATCTCTCTCGATCTCTTCTAGGCTTCTCTCCTGCTTCTCTGCCGGGTGTTGCTGGGACCTGCAACCGATATCCTGCGCATTGGCCGGGGAGGCGTTGTTCTGCTGGGGATCGTCTTGGGTGAGATCGATCACGAAGGGGGCCGGAGCAGGAGGTGCTGGTGGTGGTGCCTGGCCTTGCTGCCTCAGGCGGGCCTGCATGGCCTTGCTCTGCTGCTGGAATCTGATCTGGTCCGCCAGCACGCTCTCCGAAGGACCAAAGGGGGAGGTTCCTCCAGTCTGCTGTCGGTTGGCTGGAATGGGAGTGCTGGGCGCAGGAGAGTTGGAGAGAGTGTCGCTCTCCTCGAACCAGGACATGTCGGCGGAGAAGCAGTATCCAAAAGTCGCGAAGAAATCTCTCCACACCTCGTCGAAAGAGGGGAGTACTTCGGCCGGAAGAGGAGGAGCTGGTGCTGGTGAGGTTGCCTTTCGGCGCTGCTTCTTCTCTGGCGGCGTTGGAGAGGCCATGGTGCTGCCGTAGCCACTATCGGTAGAGACTTTGCGCCTCTTGCTGGGGAGAGAGGGAGGAGAGCGGACACCACGCCCGCCCGCGGGCTGTGGTGTCGCGTGCAGCTGGCGACGGATCTCGTCTGCCCTCATCTGGACGGTGAGGGCGTCTAGCTGTTGCTGGGTAGACATGGTGTCTGCGCGTATGTCTCAGGGGCTTGGAAGAGGTTCTGCGCTATCGCTGTCAGTGATTTGCGCATGTTGCAGAGAGATGTTTTCGAGACATACCGAGAGAAAGCGTTTGATCTGAGGGGTTCGAGGCGGAGTTGAGGGTGGAAGAGATAGAGCTTTTCAATAGTCAGGACGAAGCGGAAACGGCGCTAGTGGCAGAATTTGTCTTGGCGGCTTGTGATTCGACTAAATTCGCTATTGTTCCTATTGTGCGTCTATTGTACACACTTACCGCCCAATACACAATAGTAGAATAATCTATCGTCGAGCTGCAGAGAAGTCAGGCACGTAAGGCACTCCGCCGCCCTTGGTGAGCTCCCGAATCGCCATGGTCGCGTACTGGCTGCTTCCCAGCTGCAGCTTCAAGATCACCGCTATCTTGTCCTTCTCCAACGCAACCTCAGCAACCTCGCCATCCTCATCTCCTGCACTGGTCTCTTGCTTCTTCTCAAGTTTCTCCAAATCGGTCTGCACCATCTGCTCCTCTGGACTGGCGTAGGCTTTCACGTCCACCTCGACCTCCCTGAGCGGTCGCGACATGATCTTGCGGTAGCCTCCTGGAAGCGAGACGTCCCTCCATGCCCGCTTCATATTATGAGGATCCAGCGCTCCACCGGCCTCAGACCCCATGAATTCCTTGTAGAAGTTGCCCAACTCGTTTGAAGGGTAGACAATGTCGAAGCCGGGAAGAGGAAGGACGAGATCGAAGACTGTGAATCGGCCGCTCTCTGCTTCTGCCTGTGTCAGAGGGCGAGCGCGAACGAATGGATCGGTCGCATCACCACCACCGGCTGCAATAGCAGCGGCTGCTTCTGCCGTTCCTGCCGCCGCAGTAGCAGTGGGGCGGATGATCGGCTCGCCGTCTTCGTCGACCTCATCCTGAGCAGCTCCAGCAGATGCTGATGCTCCTTCCTCCCGTTCTTTCTCACCAATTACTACAAGATCGCCCTCGACGACCTTCTCGCCAAAGAGCTCGCGCCGTTTGCTGACTACCACGTTCCAAACAAAGCTTTGGTAAGCGTGAACATACATGGACCTCAGGTTGCCCTGAATCTGCATCAGCGCACCCTGGTAATCGTTCTGGTTCGGCCGCGTATTGAACTTGCGGTCGCGTTTTCCAAGGTGCGTCACAATGCCTCGTTCAGCAGAGAAGCGCTTTGGAATCTTGCTCAGAGCCTCTCCCGAGTTGCCTGTCTGGTAGAAGTCGTGAAGGCCAGCTGCACGCGCAACGTCTTCTTGTGGAAGTCGCGAGCGGCTTTCGTCTCCATTGGTGTCGCCGTCTTGCTCTTGCTCCAGCATGGACTCGTCGTAGGAGAGAATAGCGTCGCAAGCGCCCTTCAAGTCCCCTTTCAGCATCTTCATGCCGATGATGTGGGTTCCGTTCTTGTAGGTACCGAACCGCTGGAGCCCAAAGTAATTGAGATAGCCAGACTGGCTTAAGCTGCTTGCAGCTGTTTGTGCGACCTGACGTGCGTGCCCCAGCTTTTTACCCATGTCCCAATCCGCTTCTTGTCCCTCAAACTTTGCATCACGTAGGGTGAGTAAGAACTCATTGCCTTTAAGCATACCGAGATCTAGCGGTGACTTCTGGTGTTCCCAAGGTCCGCCAAGTCGAAAACCTCGGGCATAGCGGTTGAGGGCCTCTACGCGCTCGCGCCGCACTCTGTGGATGGCCACGCGTTGCACAGTGACGGCTCGCCGATCTTTGGTTCCAGCAAAGCTGAAGTTTCGAATGTGTAGTTTCAGCTGGGACGCTATGAAGTAGAGAGCCTCCATTGTGTCCTTGTTCTCCTTGTAAAGGCTAAAGTGGAGGTATTCACCGCCCAGCTCTGCCCAGTCTTGCCTACCTCGCTGACTGTCATGATTGCGGCTGGCGCTAGACGGGTTTGCAGCAACTCTTGGAGGCGCTGCTTTGATCGAGATGATGGTTGGTGGGCCTGATTGTTGCTCGTCATCTTGAACTGTAAGTGTTTCCAATTTTGAGCTGAAGATTCGACGGATGCACGTGTGCGCCTCAGTGCGCTTCGATTTCTCAGTGATAGGCTGTGACCTGAGGGTATGATGGTCTCTGGGCTTGCGATCTGGAAATGCGACCACGGCAGCGTAGAGTTCAAGAATGGCAGAGGTGGTTTCTTCTCCAAACACATCTTTGAGTATGGATCTATCTGCATCAGATATGCTAGCAGCTGCAGCTGCTTTCATGGCTTTGATCGCATCTTCCGCCGCCTCCGCAGTAGATGACCCAGCCTGAGTCACCGAAGCTCCAGCATTGGGTACAGCTGCTGCGTTGCCCTCGACTGAGAGCGCATTGTCTGGCGCTGATTGACCTTGCCCTTCAGGCCTCTGCCTCTTTCTTGACTCCTCGTTGTCCGTGTTCCTCTTTCTCTTGCGGTCGTCCTCGCCTGTGGCTTCGATAAGGTGTAGCACCTGCCCGGTAGGGAGGATCTCATTGACGAGAAAGTCGGTGTACCGGTGCTTCACGGTGCATGCGAAGCCTGGGGCGCCTGGCCGAACGAACTCGGTGATTCCAACTGCACGTTCTTGCGCATTTTGAGTTCGGGGACCATTGCCATTTGTCGCATCGGTCGAGGCCGCCATTGATTCGGTGAGTTTGACAGCGGATTGCTGAATGCTCGTCGCCCTTCCTGGGTACTGGGTCAAGTTCCAAGAACTTTAAAGCTCGTCCTCGTGTGCTGCGAGTATCCACGACACGAGCATGTGCAAGTTCGGTTTTTTGAAAGATTGAAATAAATGCTGCAGCTGAGCTAACGTCGGCGAACGGCACGAACCGAGGATTGATGCCTGAGGTTTGACGCATCATGTCGGATCAGAGAAGCTCGGACTGCATCTCTCCCCTTTCCATCACCACCTGGCAACTACACAACCATGACATCTCGACGACTGAAGACAGGCTCGTTACGCTGATCGGCAGTTGATGTACGTCGATTTCGCTGTGACATCCGGAGATGGGGAGTAGTGCCGATACTCTTCGATGATCTACTCTCCCACGTGTCTCCGAATGAGCTCTTGTCGAACTTTTTGACGCGAAAACTCGCGCATTTGAACGATTATGATTCCTATATCTCTCGGAATGATGCGCGCGTCTTCGCATTTCGTCAGTCTGAGTGGCTGAGTGACACGAGCCCTGGTTCAACTTGCAGTGGAAAGGATCACGAAACTTTTCCTAGTCTGTGGATCTGCGGATTCTTTGTACGAAGCACTTCGTCTCCCTGCGATCTTCGTCTCGTCGACATTCACGACACCGCAATTGAGGCTCGCTTCCGCTGACACGCCGAGATCAACGAGAAATGTCGCCATCAGCTCTCTGAGGTCTGCATCAATCCTTGGCTGGCCTGGGAATGATTGCCAGCAAGTTTGAAGGGCACTATGGTGGATGCGACGACATACACCAAATGCTACATCGCTAGCACTTCTGTTGCCCCGTGGACCACCCAGATTGGTGGGTACGGGCAAGGCCATCCGACGCAGACCGCTGTCGTTGTATTCAACAATGTCAGTGGCACGTGCGACAACTTCAAACATTGTCAAAGTCGACTCCAATCCAATCCGAATATCACTGGGATAGGAGTGAGTTAGGTACTTCTTTGTAAGACAGATTTGGTGCTGACACCGCGATCAGGTAATCGCATCGTTCCTCATCGCCGCCTGGGCCACTTTGCTGCTGCTTCTCCTAGCATACTGGGGTGGTCTCCTTCCTCCACAGCTCTTGAGAAATGCGGACCGGCAGCTGTTCTCTGGAAATAGTCGCAATAGCTTCAGTGGCTGGAAGGGCGCTGTCTATCATGTCACTTTGATTCTCAGCGATCAGCAACTGGTCACGGGCTTGGCCGTCTTGATTGCGGGATACTATTCTCTCGTTGTGAACAATCTGGACATATTCCACTGGCAACAGGTCACCTACCTGGCCTGGTTAAGCTCGACCGTGCACCTCATTTCGCTATCCATCCTGCGTGAGCAGCTGAATGCTAGCAGGCTGCTGAGAAACGTGCGACTGGCCGGCATGCTTTCTTTGCTTGCGATGCTCCTTGCGGCTTTGACCCCTTCAACCGGCATCGCTGCTGAAGACGCGCCTTCACAGACACCAGCGCGCTGTCTTTGGCGCTCTTCTCGTTTCCCTGAATACATCTACAGCTTCTCATCGAGCAATGATTTAACCAACAAAAATTACATCGACTACAGCAGCATTGTGTCCTACATTACCTTGATCACCAGCTATCTCTGGAAGTTAGCTCAACAATTCCGAGGGAGCAGAAATTGGGTCCGCACTTGGGGATGTGCTGTGCCAGAAGCCGTGCTGGAATCTGCCATGAAACGGTGCCTACTGGACAAAAGCAAAAGCTATGGCGTGAAAAGTTTGTGGCTCCGGGCAAAGTATCGACTGCTGTCCTATCTCTACATTTTTCTGGTGGTTTGGGTGGAGCTTCTGGATTCATTCTTCGCAACTATTCTACTCCTTCTCTTTACGTTGACGTGGGGCACCGTCAAACTTGTGTTGCCCCGGACCACACCCTATTCATTACCGAGCGGCGAGGATCAGATGACTTTCGGCCAACTTCTGCCCCTTCTCCTGCTTTTACAGCCAGCACTGGCCATACTCGAGCATGTCGCGTGTGAGTACAGAGATAAGAGTATCATGTTGCCTTTGCTGATCAGCGAACAGCCAAGAAACTTCACTTTCGCTCCCCAAATTCCGAAGCCAGAGTACCAACACGCTCCCCTCGATCAAGCTCATCGAAGCTGAGTTTGCGAGACGTGATATCCGAAAGCCAACTATCCAGCTCCTTGGCTAAATCTGATGAGGGCAATTATGATCCTGTCATCGAGCATCTATACAGCTCACAAGGGTTTCGGTTTCTGATGGGCATGAATGTTTTTGCCATGCTTGGCGCTGGCGCAGGGGTCCTCCTGTTCAGAGCTCTTCGATCAAACGGATTTTTCGGCCTTTGGATACTGGCTGCAGTAATTGTCGGACAGCAAGTGTGGATGGCATCATGGTGTGGCATTACGATTCTTTTCTCGAGGGGCCTCCGGTGATGGATGCTTGGTGCTGTGATTGGGGCCTTTCATATAACAGTGCCGTGGCAAAATGATAGCAAGCCTTGGGATGAGAGCGGAAGATTTTGGTGGGATGTTCTCCGAACTCGCGCGATTAGAAAAATCCGCTGGCGGCTCAGGAGACAGCACGGCGGCGTCTTGACGAGTTGCCATCCATCTGCTAGCCATGGCGCTTCCTGCACATGTTCTGCTCCCTGAGACCACGCCTATATCGCCGGCCAACCTAACAGAGATATTCCCCGGCCACAGACCGAGATATCGAAAATCGAGATGTGGTCCGCCGCCGCTTTGACCGCCGCCCCGCAGAGTTTTCTCTGCGAGTGCGGAATTTTGAAGGTGATGCTGGAGATGTAACCTCTGACGTGGTCGTCGAGGGCATTTGCCCAAGATGAAGTATGAATAGAAGATCCATGGTTGCACATTGGGATCGTCTTACGCCATTCTCATCCACGAAGACAGCTCTCAAAGGACCTGAAAAGGGCTTCAAAAGCCCCTGTACCGCTTGCATAGAAAAATAATAGGGAGCTAAGGGTTGTGCCTTCAGCGCTTGCGCGGTGGAGATCAATGACCATAGCCTACTTGCTTCTCTTCCAAGTACGAGAAGGCCTGAGTTGTCTTTCTCGACTGAAATATTCGATCTCAAGCGCATCCCCACCCTGCGCTCCTCTATGTGGTCTTGTCCTCCATTTTCTCGAGATGTGACAAAGTTAGACAGTACTATGTCAATGGACATCTCCAGCGAGTTCCGTGACAACATAATCGAATTGTCGACTCTCGTCATCGAAATAGTAGTGCTAAATTGGAACCACTTACGTTATCACTTTGATATTACTTTGATATTCCTTGAAGGCGTTGGCTGGTCCGTGCACCTTAGTGCCGGGATTGACTCATCACATGCTCCCGCACTTCGAAGCTTGATGGGAATATTTGACTTTGCGAATCTCCAACTCCACCACATTTTACCCGCGCACCAATTCACGAGACAACAAGACGAACCACGCAAGCACCCAAAACCATCAGCAAAAAAGACATGAGCAGCATCGTCGTCGTCGCGTCCGAATCGCAAAAGAGCCCCGCCGCGAAATAAGCGAACTCCGACTCCACGATGGCCTACTTCCAGTAGAGAAGATGACAGCGTCCGCACTCACGCGTAGTCACACGATTCCGCGAACGAACTGCGACTCGTATCCTCTAATCTAGGGCCCGATTGAGACCAAACCCTTGAGCAATACAACGCACACGAACAATACGAAGCCATGTCTGAGCAAACGAAGCCAGACCGACAGGCCCAGCCCGAGGGCCAGGAGCCAAAGCTCTCAAACGCCGAGCTGAAGAAACGTGCCAAGGCAGAGAAACAAGCACGGCGAGCAGCCGCGAAAGAACAGCAAGGTGGGGCAGCAGGAGCAGAACCTACAGGTGAGCAAAACGGTGTCCAGGGCGGGAATCAGGCAGCGCAGCAGCAGCAGCAGAGACCCAAAGGCGAGAAGCAGCAACAGCAGCAGAAGGGAACACAAAAGAAGGGAGGCCAAGAGCAAGCCTCATTGCCAGTGAGGAATAGGAGAGCGTCTCAAAGCGCTGTCGCTCCACAGAAAGAGCAGCCCAAGAAGGCGGAGAGGAAGCCACAGAGCAAGCAGATTGAGCTTTTCAGCCATCTCTACTCGCAGCCTCGGCGACACAATGCTGAGGGAGCATCCAAGGACGTTCACCCTGCAATACTCACACTCGGCTTCCAAATTAGCAGCTACGAGATATGTGGCAGCAGCGCGCGCTGTGTCGCCATGCTGCTTGCATTCAAGGACGCCATTCAAGATTACACCACTCCCACGGGAACCTCACTCGCGCGGCACTTGACATCACATTACCTCTCGCCTCAGATTGACTTCCTCAAGTCATGTCGGCCCATCTCAGAATCCCAGGGCAATGCCATACGTTGGCTTAAGAAGCTCATCGTCGAGATTGATCCGGACACATCAGAGAAGGAAGCCAAGGATTACCTATGCGACTCGATCGATAGGTTCATTCAAGAGCGCATCATGGTCACCGACCAGGCGATTGCGACTTCTGCTAGCAAGCAGATCAAGGAGGGGTCGGTTGTGCTCACATATGCCAAGAGCTCACTTGTTGAGAAGACCATTCTGCAAGCACACTCGCAAGGGACCAATTTCAGAGTCATCGTGGTTGACTCACGTCCGCTGTTTGAGGGGAAGAGGTTGGCAACATCTCTCATCAATGCTGGACTACACGTCGAGTACCTGCCATTCTCAGGCATCGCGCGCGCCGTTTCTGATGCGACCGTGGTGTTGCTCGGCGCGCACTCTCTGTTGTCTAACGGTCGGCTCCAGTCGCGCGTCGGAACCGCCTCTCTGGCAATGGCAGCACACAGAGCAGACATCCCGGTAATCGTATGCTGCGAGTCAGTGAAGTTCAGTGGGAAGGTGGCCCTCGACAGCATCGTCATCAACGAAGTCGCACCGCCGGAGGAGCTTCTTGACTCGAATCCGCAGGGAATGGAAGCCAGCACGGCACCATCGAAGAGCGACAAGGGTGAAGAAGGCGAGGAGGTCAGCCTGAAGAGCCTGCGGGATTGGAAGGAGATCCCCAACCTGCAAATCCTGAACGTCATGTACGATGTTACGCCTGCTGAGTACATTCGCATGATCATCTGCGAATACGGCAGCGTACCGCCCAGTTCTGTTCCGGTCGTGCACCGGATAGCGAACGAGGGCATCTAATGCTACGTAGACACATGAAAGTACTACAATTGGAATCGAGCGGACCCGGCTCCGTATTCTCACAAGCTACCTCGGCTATAATAGCTCTTCACATCCGACTTCACTCAATGACCACGCTCTGATCACATACAGTTCTTGTGTTGGGCCAGAGTCCTTATAATACTGCCAATATGACGTCGTCAGATACCACAGACTGGGCCGCCAAAATCAGCAATGACCTACTAAAAGGCGAATCCCGCGCCAAAGTACCTCCTCCATCTTCCCATCTAAACCACCTACACTAACCCCCAACTCCTCCTAGTACGACAAGATGGAAGGCCGCAACTTCCTGCTTCCCTTCCTGGACATCGTCGAATGCACATCCGCCACCAAAATCTCATCCGCAGCTTGCACAGCAACTTTCCGCTTCCCCGTGCAACCGGAATTTCTGAATCCAATGGGCACGTTGCATGCAGGCGCGACTTCTGCTTTCTTCGAGTGCGCGACGACGTGGGCGCTGTATCCGATTGCGAGGCCTGGGTTCTGGCAGAGTCTGGGTTTGTGTAGGACGATTGCGTTTACGTATATGCGGCCGGCGGTGAAGGGGGAGGTTTTGGTGATGGAGTGTGAGGTGAGTTCGGCTGATCGGGAGAGTGGTGGATTGATGAGTAGTTTGGATTGGTGTGCTGATTTTGAGTATTCTGCAGACTGTTCATGTTGGAAAGAGAGTAGCTTTGCTGAGAGCAGCGTTGAAGCGGGAGAAGGACGGTGCTGTTCTGGTGACGTGTGAGCATAATAAGTATAATGTCGATGCTGATGTGAAGCTGTGAGCTTTCTGGCGCCCTCTCTCGTAGGAATTGTCAAGTCATTTCCATGACGACAAGTTCAGCAGCTGAGTCTGTCAAAATAAGAAGTGAGATGTGAATGAGTGTCGACTCTGCTGCCATTTTCTCACAGCCGACTGGCTGTCCAACTTCACTTCACGATGTCTTTGGTTCAGAAGAACAGCCAAGTCGCTACACCTTTGACTCTGCCTCTCCAACCACCTCCCTTCCCTTTCAACCCACTTCCAAACTTCGCTCTCTCCAGCGCTTCCTCCCTCTCCTCAGCGCTCATCCCCTGATCGTACCGATCCGTCAGTAAATCCATCTCCCCCAACCGCACAAACTTCGTCCTCTTCACAATCTTCCAAACCACAAACATGAGTATCATAACCGGAATCTCCACATAAAAGCTCACGAAGTCCACCGGACTCCACGGCGCAAAGGAACTCCAGCCCTGCACCAACACCAGCACGCAATTCAGCACCACCGAAATTATGGGGCCATATGGGTATGTCCAGTTCTTGAACGGCAAGAGGTGTTCGAGGCCTTGCTTCCTGATCGCGGCGCGGAAGCGAAGAGACGCGAAGCCGATCGCAATCCAGGAGAGCTGGTTCGAGACGCCGACGATATTTTGAAGCCACGTCCAGAGCTGGCCGGCGCCAATGTAGGAAGCGCCGAAGCAGAGGCCGGAAATACTCGCCGTGGTGAGGACGGCAACCCAGGGAACGGATTGACGATTGAGAGTGCCGAGGAATCTGGGTGCGTGTCTGTTCACGGCGAGGGAGTACATGAGTCTGGAGCCGGCGAAGAGGGCGTGGTTGCCGGCGGAGATGACGGAGGTCATGACGACGGCGTTGATGAAGGAGCCGGCGATGGAGGAGCCTGCCATCGTGAAGACGATGGTGAAGGGGGAGGTGTGTGAGGTTTTGGAGGAGAGGTTCGGGTAGTTGTAGGGGACGTTTAGGCCGATGATGAGGATGGAGAGGATGTAGAAGATCAGGATGCGCCAGAAGACGTTCCGGACGACTCGTGGTAGGGTACGGGATGGGTCGCGGGTTTCGCCTGCTGTGATGGCGATGGACTCGGTGCCGCCGCTGTGAACATCTTATGGTCAGCCTGTCGTCTCGATGGATAGAATTTCTGGAGCATTGACTCACTAAGCGAAAGCAGCCGTAACGAAGACATTCGCAAAGCCTCCAATACCATTGTGAAATGGGGACAGATCGAAGACGCTCGTCCCGATATACTGTCCCTGCGTATTCCCACCACAATTCACCACCACCCCCAACACAATAAACACCACAATAGTAACCACCTTCAACAGCGAAAGCCAATACTCCAACTCCCCATAAACCCTCACACTCACCACATTCAACCCAACCAAAACCGCCCAAAAAATCAAACTAATCCCCCACCCAGGGAAGTTGTCCGTCCAATACTCCAGCAACAACTGCAACGCCACCAAATCGCTCGCCGTACTAACAGCGTCATTGAACCAGTAATTCCACGTCAACGCGAATCCAAAAGCGCCGTCGACGAAGCGGCCGGCGAAGGTGCAGAAGCTGCCGGCGACGGGGATGAAAGCGGCCATCTCGCCTAGGCACAGCATGGTCGTGAAGACGATGCCGCCGACGATGGCGTAGCTGAGCAGCATGCTGCCGGGACCGCCTTTGGAGAGGGAGTTGCCTGTTCCTAGAAAGAGACCTGTTCCTATGGTGCCGCCTATTGCTATCATCTGAACTTGTCGAGCGGAGAGCTTTCGAGCCAGCGTCGTGGTGTCGTTCGCAGCGGCGGCTGCTGCTGGGCCGGAAGCATCGTCGTTGACAGCGACGAAGACGCCGGCTCCTTGCTTTTCGTGGTCATTTTCGAATTCTTTCTGTCGTAAATCCTCGTTGTCCCCCATTTTGGTGTTGCGACAAGCAGGTATTGCTCATGCTCGCAGAAAAGAAAGTGTGCGCTTTACCGCGAGAAGCTGCTGTGAAGTCGCGAAGTCAAGGTTGCATCGTACCAGCACACCAAAGTGTTACCTAAAACTCAGATGACGTGCTCATCCTTTTATCTTCCTAATTTTCCACGATACCGCATCAAGCACCCTTGTTAGTGCAGACATGCAGAAGAGACATCAGAGAGGAGTGGATGCCGCAGAACGGCGCCTGATTCTTCAAAAGCTTCGATTATCGATGCTAACTCTCGCTGGTGGAGTCTATTTATCAAAACAAAAACGCCGTCGCTAGCCTTCCGTTGAAGATGTTGTTTCTCCCGGACTTAAGAACAAAAACGCAGCTCGTTGTCTGCGGTCGACAAGAGGGTATCATCGGTCAGCGGGATTACAGCTGAATGGTGATGAGGTAGCTAAGCTACCAATCTACCCGCGGCTCTGTCGAGCTTGGCGAGCAGGAGATCGAGACCAGAATCCGAAGAGGTAGCAGCAGAGCAGGCAGAGAAGGGCAGGGCAGCAGGAGAGTCCATGAGCAGGTCAACAGGGTCGGCGTTTGGCAAATCGGTCACAGCGTAAGCATTCACGCTGTTGAAGTTGTTCATCGGGTTTTGTTGGTTGATGTTGAGCTTGCTGAAGTGGTCCTCAGGGATCATGGACAGACCGACTTGCTGCTGCTCTGGATGAGGTTGAGGGATGGTGACCTTGGAATAATCGAAGTTCAGGAAGTCAGGCTTGGCGTCTTGCTGAGGCTGCTGTTGCTGCTGGACCTGAGGCTGAGGAGTAGGGGTGACAGATGGCTGCTGCTGCTGTTGTGGCTGCTGTTGTTGTGGCTGGTGGGCCATCAACATCGATGGGTCCTTCGAGATGTCGTTGATGAATGGAGTGAATGCTGGGTGGCGGAGGAGGGTCTCAATCAGGCCGCGGTAACGTTCATTCTCGTGCATGAGGGCCTGGTTCTCTTGGCGAAGGTTGTTGCTCTCTTGAGTCTTCATGGCAACCTCACCTTCCAGCTGGCCAATGTATTCTAGATGCATGTCAGTACTGAAGATAGCGATGCGAATGAAGTGGAAGCCTTACCCTTTCTCCTGGAACGGAAAGCACGAGCCGATACCTTGTTCCTCAATTGACGGCGCTCCTTGCTGGAGAGCTTCTTGCCCTCCTCAGAGGCGAGCAGACGCTCATCCTCGTCCATCTCCTCCTCATCCTTCTTCATACGAGCAATGTGGGGGAGAACGTTCGATGGCGAGCCATCCTCATCGGTAGAGACGTGGCTATTCTGACGCATCTGGTTCAGGAGACGTGAGATGGACTCCTCCACGTGTGGCTCCGCTGCGTGTGAGGCGCGCTTGGAGTTGTTGCTAGCCTGCTGGGTAGGGCCTTGGCTGCTCTGGCTCTGAGAGGGAGTGGCGGCTTGGCGGTACTGGGCCTGCTGGGCTTGGAGTTTGGCCTGCCTCTGCTGCATAGCCTGAGCCTGGGCAGCCTTCTGCATGGCGGCTTGCTGAGCCTGCTGAGAGTGCATGCCAGGCCAGAGGCGTCCAACATTCTCGCCGCCGCCGACGTTGCTGGGGTTGACGAATCCATCGCTTGGGCTGTCGTTCGATGGGAAGAACATTGGTGGCACCGATTGTTGGTTGCCGCCGAAGTCCATGCCCATGTCTCCGTCGATGTCGAGGCCGGAGTTCCAGCCAAAGCCCGAGTTGAATCCGTACTCGTCAATGCCAGAGTTGAAGCCGTCGTACATGTTGTTGCCGTTCATGGGCATGTTGGCCATGCTTCCGACCGGCAGGCCGACCTGCTGCTTGAACTGGCCATAGTCGTGGCTTGGGCCGCTGAATTGTTGATGCTCCTCCTTCTCAAATGGCATGACGTCGTTCCGGGAAGATGAGGCCGTGACAGGCGAGCCGTTCTGGCCTTGGTTGAAGTCGAAAAGAGAATCCATGTCGAAGTTGTCGGTCTTTAGTTGCGGAGTGGGTCTGCTGCCCATTCCAGAATTACGCGACTGGGCCATCCAAGAGCAGCGAGATGTCGAGGAGATACCTCAGATGCCTGAGGTACGTCGCGTGGGTGTGGTGTAGCTTTTCAGAAAACTGCCGTTTCTCCTCCCGCAGGCAACTCTGGGTGCTGACGCGGCCGGCGTTCGCTAGTATTCTCGTCGAGCCGGTGTCGATATGGCGTCGAAGTTTGGCGAGTTGATGGTAACGATCGTGCGTTTGTCGATGATGATGGAGGTAGAGAGGTGTTGATGAGAGAGATGTGGTGATGGAGCGAGCGAAACAGAGAAACAGAGCGTCGAGCGACGAGGAGAGGGAGTTTGGGTAAGGAGGCGCAGCGACGAGCGAGGGCACGCCAGACACGCCATTGGCCGGCGACCACCCTGGCCGGCCCCACCGGCAACGCTAACCCGCGAATGGGCAAGCGGGCGAGTGTGCCAAAGGGCGGCGGCATGTTTTTGTCCGCTGCTCCGACGCTTCTCTGTGCGAATTTCTGGCATATGAGGTCACGCCGCAGCTCATTCCCATTCACCAAGTCGCAGAACAAGAAAGCAGCTCGTCGTCTCAACCTGCGAATGGCCGGTTGGACACTTGGCCACACGCTTTTTTGACTGGCAGCTGGCAGGATGCTGCTGCGTGCTGCTGTTGCGCTGCCAACCACGCCCAGCATGCCTCCTACTGCGCGACGCACCGCATCGCATCGCAGCTCACAGCCATTTCCGTGGCGATTCGCCGATCGACAGCGGCGGCAACAGCTCCAGCAACAAGTGATGCTTCCGTCGCAGCCGCTTACAACAAGAATGTGGCCTACAAGGCTAAACACAGCCGCCGAAGCGTCGCCAACAGCACTTCACAGCGGCGAGAGCGTCGACCAGACGAAAGTCTCCCAATTTGCTCTGCTGCCGGTGGGCCACTGCGACGGCCTTGCGACCACTCTCGTCGACGACCACCGGGCCCGATGAACTGCCCAGGCTTAGTCGACCAACCACTCAGTACTCACGGAGCGCGCCGTGTGTTGTCGACGTACGAGGCGTGCTGCTTTGTTTTCGGACATCACACATGAAACGCTCTTTCTTTCTGAGGCACCTTCGGCCGAGCTTGCTAGCGCTTCCATTCCACACATTCCAGAAATCCAGACGCCAGACTATCAACTCTCCCTTTTTCAGCCTACCGTCGTATCCTCGAAACATCTCCGAACCATGCTACGCGTCCCAGCGCGACCACCTAACCTTGTTGCTCACAACAGATTGAACGCGAAACTGCAGAGAAGAGGAAACTCAGCCTGCGTGCGACAGAGACGTACCATTGCCGGAGGATGCGCTTGTTACATGCTATGCACTCCGGACATTGGAGAACGCCCACAGCGCCTGCTTCCCGCCAATCGCCGAGCCTAATCCGCTCACCTCACCTCACATCATGCTCAGATTTCATCCGCCCCGAATACAGCTGCAGACGCAGTTCCAAGGCCCCCTATTATCCAGAGGACGTAAGTCAGAGCCGCTGCTTCTGCTTCCGACGCTGTAAAAGTAGAATCTCCTAAAGAGGATCCTTGTTCAGCTGAGCCCTTTGACTGGCTCCACCAGCCTGTGGTCCATGCAGTAAAGGAGGACCACACACTTTGAGAATGGCCATCGTCAGAGTCTGTATCCCTCTCACTGCTGCGGCGAGCGTTGCGTGGACTATCTCGCGACTTCGTGCTCCTGGTGCTCTGCCGGCTTGACCTTGATCTGGATCTTGTGCTTCTTGGACTGTGAACATGAGTTAGTCGATGTCAAAGCAGATAGAAGCATTTACACGTACCTTCGCAGGCTCTGCTCATCTGAGAACGAAGATGGGATGTCTGGAAGATACCGAGTCACCCCACGCCTTCGCAGTTCTTCAGGGATCTCTTCGCGCAGTCTGCCTGCCGCGCCCTTCAACTGCTTCATGCCTCGTCGCGTCGCCGTCCTGAGACCCTCCGTATTCTCTTCTGCTTTCTCAACGGCTTCCTCAAGCCCATCACTGAGCTGACCGAGGACCTTCCCTCCAATGATGTTCACATCTTCCATCCACGGGCACACGCTGCATTGAAGCATCGTTCTCACGTTCGCAGATCCGTACACTGACCAAAATAGCAGCCCGACCAAAGAGAAGATCACATCCCATCCCAGGGCGTTGATCCAAGCATAGTCTCCCAGAAGCCGCATCAAGTACGTTGACGCATGACCAACGTGAGTCTTCTCGAGTCTCCATGGGATGAACCAACTCAATTGGCCCCACCAACGACTGCCTCTGCCAAAGATCCAGCCGTCCGGATTTGCTTCAAGGTATAAATGGTACGACGAGTACACATAGAACGCTGTCGAGCAGACAGACATGACGAACCATGTCCTTGAAAGCTGTTTCTTGGCGACATTGAATGATTCGTACCATGCCCCTGAATCGTTCCATATATACAGGAAGGGGATGAGGACCAGCATAAGCTGCAAAGAGTTGAAGACATGGTCTTGCCAGGAATTGCCACCAGATCCATTTGGGATCATGTGGATTTCCACGGAGACCAAGATCAGTACCAGCACCTGGAGTGCTGCTGTGAAGCTTGTGCTCTTCACACTGGGAGACCAGATCTGATTCGGGTTGGATCTGGGCCACAGATAGAAGATGGCGTATGTAAGAATCTGGACTGATGACAAGCTGAAGCAGTATCCAAGGAGGAGAAGAGCCGGTGCATGTCCTTCAATGTCGCGAGCAGTGCCTGCAGCGCGCATCAGTAAATTTCACCAGCGCTTGCTGAAAAGCAGATACTTACACTCCAGAGAAACGAACAACGCCCAAGCCAAATATCCCATATACCACTGCCTCGTCCACCAACTCCTCCTCTCATCATCCACAAGCAGACGGAAATACTCCCAAGGCCCAGCGTTCCAATTCCAATCGACCGGCACCCAAGGGATCCGATCGACCAGCGTTTGCGGCAACTTGCCATACGCATACTCGTAAACCACCTTCTTCACGCCAGCCGGATCAGGCACGTAAGAGCTCAGATCGGTTTCCTGGCTAGCTGCATACTGCGCCTCTCTCCACAGCTCAATCGACTTGTATGCTGCGACTTTCATCTCCCGATGATGGTAGCGAAGCGTATTCACCGAGAGGAAGGAGACCAGCGCGAATCCGACTGCGCAGAGAGCCAGATAGCGAGACTTCAGGATTGGTCGGCCGAAGAGAGTTGTCATTTCGCTGCGCGCGGAGGTCTTTTTGGACATGTGCCATGCTTGGCGGAAGATGTAGAATACGTCGACGCAGCAGATCCCTAGGACGAGGTAGAAGAGCGTTGTAAGGGCGCAGTTGAGGCCATTGTATCGGGTGCGGAAAATTGGGTCCTGGTAGATCAGGGTGAAGATGCCGAAGAGATGGTAGAAGAGGGAGAGGGAATGGGAGGTGAGGGTGGAGAGGTAGGAGGTTGTGATGGAGAGGATGTCGGGCATGGTTGAGATCGTAGTGGGATGTTAGATCATGACGTCGTCCTCTGGTGTTGCGAAGGTTAGTGAATGTGAAATATCGTTCTTGGAGACATGCAAGGAGTCAAACAAACAAATTGTTTTGATGCGGTTTGCTGGAATGCGGGTGCTCATGGTATGCATTCCGCATCCGCTTTCAGCCTGAGACGGTCGACTGGTTGAATGCAAAGCTTCATGGCCACGACGACGAAGCTGGAAGCAGCATGTGTATCGCATGGAGCCGCTATTCCTCGCTTTTGCGAGCCAGCCTACGGGTATCCAGCGTCTTCACACGTCGGAAGGCTATGTCGACGGATGAGGCCGCTCACGTTACAATCTATAACTGACTGGTGCCCCGGTTTTTGCTGGGATACTCGGGAACGAAATAATCTTCAACCGAGAAGCAGAGATGACTATGCAGCTGCAGCATCTTTGTACGTCGGAAGGCCAGAAGGCACCCCTTGTGTCCTAGATATCTGCCTGCATTTTGCCCTCTGCTTTGGGTGACCAAGATGGTCTTAGGCATGCCAGACCTCAATGTGGGCTCGCTTTATGAACGTGAAGATTTTGCAGAATCAGACTCTTTTGAACTTCAATGGCAGATTGTTTGACTCCAGCGTTTGACGTGCTCTTCGAAGCTGATTGTCTTGTTGCTCCTGTGATGTTGATGAAAGACCCGTGACTGCTTTGACCCCGGCAGAATGCCGGCTTGTGAAAGATGAAGTCCCACTTTGCAATCCAGCCAATCAGAAAACTTAGGATGCCAATTTACGAACTTTAACGCGTCCAACGCGTCCGTGTCCATGGGATCCTAGCCATCTCCGTCATATCCCCAACACTCACGCAACGTCCAGTCCTCATTCCTGTACCACTCAACTTCGCCGCCGTACTCTCCCACGCTCCCGCAAACACCGTCAACCCCGAAAAGCTTTACAGTCCTTCTACAAAGAACAATGGCGTCCTCCGCCGCTCACATCCGCAAGCGACAGTACCAGCCCTCCAACCAGTCCCGGCTCGACTCCTTCTTCAATCGCAATGGCAGCGACTCCTCCCTTCGACCGACTTCACCAATGTCACCGCCCCTACCCGCCGACACACAAGCCTCGCTCCTAAGCGTCGGCATGCGAGTCCGCAAATCTGTCCCCGAGGGCTACAAGACACATAAGACGCTCGGAATGGACGGCTTCCCTTTTCCCAGCTCTGCTCCTCCTCCTTCGTCCGCGCCGGCACGGCCTTCTGTCAGTCCCATGCAGACTCGGGAGCTCACGCCTTTCTGTGGCCTTCATAAGACGGGAGGCTGGAGCGCACAAGAGATTCCTTCCTCGTCGGCTCCGCCGGGTTTGGAGCGAGATGATGACTTTGGCGAGGAGGATATGCCAGGTCTTTCGATGTCGCAGAATACGATTATGTCGTCACAAAACAGTTTCCGGGCGGCTATGCTGCCGCCGTCGTACAAGGCACCCAAGAAGAGGACGTATGAGGAAGAAATGGACGATTTTGACGATGCTATTTTAGATGAGATGGAAGCTTCTGAGGGACAGGTGGCTCAGCGGATGAGACCTATGGCACGGATGAAGTCGACGCCGAAGAATGCTGTGCAGAGCCAGGGTGTGAGGATCTTTGGGAATGACGATTTTGAAGACGCGGCATTTTTGGTGCCGGACGATGGGATGGATATGAGACAATAGATGGCAACCTGGCCAGCTCATTCCAAAAGCCAGTCAACTCGCATGCCACTGTGCGCCTGGCCATGGCCCAATAACCGGTCACATCTTTTTGGGGGACGAAACACCTTCGAATGCATCTCGACAGACTATGCCGCTGTCGTTATACTGTCCGACTAGCTGGTGCCCTTATTTTCGCTGGTGATTTTCGAGATCGACGCTCGAAGACTCTATGCCTATTAATTGTATTTGCATGCTTCCTGATTATGGTTGCAAAAGGAGGCGTTGATTAGGATACCCATGTAGCGAACATCAAAATGCTGCCTCAGGCACCAAAGCTTTCACATGCTTCAGTAATACCGGCAGATCTGCCCTCTTCGTGGCCTCCAGATCCATAACAATGTTCCACTGACCGACAAAACTCGTTTCTGGTACTCTCGCGATGCTCTAGTCTGCCAGGGTACCGCAGGTTGAAGAGTCGAGTGTGCGAAGTAAGCGCACGTGATCGAGGGGTCGAAGTGGGCCTGAAAGAATTGGAAGTCGCGAGGAGCAACGATGGAGAAGGAGAGCAACGGCGGCGCCAAACGTGACCGCACTTCGACTTCAGCCCAGCAAATTCATTCACTTTCCGCCCATCACCGACCGCATCACGCCTCGACTAATACCACCTCTCTTCGTCGCTCTTTCTCGCGCGCACAACGGCGACCAAACGGCAGCTGCTCACACGGACCCTGCTTTCGTCACCGGCCGGGCCATCCCAAACAATCACGAACTACTGCACGCTGCCTGTTCACCACCACAAACTTTCCGCGCCCTCTTCCACCTACAACACTTGCGCATGACACAATTTTGAACAGAGCAACGAAGCTCGCCGACACCGCCTTTTTCGCTACGTTCGTCGACATCGACCGCCAGGATGGACGTCAATCAGGTCCTCGCGGGGACCATCTCGCCAGGTACGAAATCCCTGACTCTGGATCCTACACCTTCACCCTACGCTCGATGTTCGCCGCCCACGCACAACGGCAAATGGCGCGAGAATAGGTGGAGCGTGGTTTGAGACATTACTGACACCTTAATAGACACGAACGTGCGGACAGCCGCGGAGCAACAGCTCTCGCAAGCCGCCGAGCAGGACTTTGTAAGTTTTTGACCCAGATCCATACACGGGAAGAAACGCGCACTGACAACTCTTTCCTACAGTCCGGATACCTTACCACCCTCTCTCGCGAACTCGCCAATGAAGGTGCCGACTCCTCCGTGCGTATGGCCGCCGGCCTGGCCCTCAAGAACTCCTTTTCCGCCCGCGATTTCGCCCGTTTGAGAGAAGTTCAGGAGCGATGGTTGCAGTCGATCGACCCCTCGATCAAGCAAGAGGTCAAGGGCGCGTCTCTGCAAACACTGAACTCCAACGATGCAAGAGCAGGACAGTCTGCAGCACAATTCATTGCAGCCATCGCCGCTATCGAGCTGCCACGCGAGCAGTGGCCGGAGCTCATGCCGCGTTTGGTCGAGAATGTCGGAACCGGCAGCGATCACTCGAAGCAGGCCTCTCTCACTGCAATTGGATTCATCTGCGAAGCTGAGGACACGGACTTGCGTGACAGCCTCGCACAGCACAGCAACGCGATTCTCACGGCAGTCGTGCAGGGTGCACGGAAAGAGGAGCCCAACAACGACATCCGTAACGCTGCCATCACGGCGCTCGGTGACTCTCTGGAGTTCGTTAGAACCAACTTCGAGAATGAAGGCGAGCGAAACTACATCATGCAAGTCATTTGCGAAGCCACCCAGGCCTCAGATAACCGCATACAGCAAGGAGCTTACGGCTGTCTGAACCGCATCATGGGCTTGTACTATGAGAAGATGAAGTTCTACATGGAGAAGGCTCTGTTTGGTCTGACGATTCAAGGAATGAGAAGCGATGAAGAGGAGGTTGCCAAGCTGGCAGTGGAATTTTGGTGCACAGTGTGCGAGGAAGAAATCAGCATCGAGGATGACAACGCACAAGCAGCGGCCGAGGGCAGCACAGAGCTACGCCCTTATTTCAACTTCGCACGCGTTGCGACTCAGGAGATCGTGCCGGTCCTCCTCGAACTGCTCGCGAAGCAGGACGAAGACGCTGGCGACGACGAGTACAACCTATCGAGAGCTGCATACCAGTGTGTGCAATTGTGGGCACAGGCCGTCGGCAGCAATGTTGTCCCGCCGGTCCTCACATTTGTTGAGAAGCATCTGCGCAGCGAGGACTGGCACTACCGTGATGCGGCCGTCTCTGCGTTTGGCGCCATCATGGAAGGTCCCGACGAGAAGGTGCTGGACCCTCTCGTCAAGCAAGCCCTGCCCGTCCTTATCACGATGATGGCAGACTCCTCTGTTCAAGTTCGAGACTCTGCTGCCTATGCTCTTGGTCGCATTTGCGAGGCCGTCTCAGACGCCATCGACCCGAACGAGCACCTCCAGTCACTCATCACTGCACTCTTCCAAGGCCTGGCATCTCACCCGAAGATGGCGAGCTCCTGCTGCTGGGCCCTCATGAACCTTGCGGATCGCTTTGCAGGCGAGCCAGGCTGCCAGACGAACGCTCTGTCCCAACACTTCCAGGCCAGCGTGCAGCACCTCCTCCAGGTCACCGAGTCCACTCAGGACAACATGCTTCGCACTGCAGCCTACGAGGTTCTGAATGCCTTCGTCACGAACGCTGCAAACGACTCTGTCCAGATGGTTGGCAGCCTGAGCGACGTTATTATCGATCGCTTGGAGAAGACGCTTCCGCTCCTTCAGCAGGTCGTCTCGGTGGAAGACCGTCTCACTCTCGACGAGATGCAGACTTCGCTCTGCTCCGTCGTCCTCGCAATCATTGCTCGCCTTGAAAAGGAGGTCGCTCCTCTCGGCGACCGAATCATGCAGCTCATGCTCAACCTTCTTCAAGCCCTGCCAGCCAAGTCCAGTGTCCCTGATACTGTCTTCGCCACTGTGGGACAGCTGGCTAGCGCTCTGGAAGGCGACTTTGACAAGTACATGGGTGCATTCAGCCCGATTCTGCTCAATGCTCTCAACAACCAGGAAGAGCCGCAGCTGTGCTCAATGGCCGTAGGATTGGTCACTGATATCGCCCGTGCACTCGATACGAAGGTCCAGCCATACTGCGACGGCTTTATGAACAGCCTGCTCAATAACCTGAGAAGCCCGACATTGGGCAACCAGCTCAAGCCTGCGATCCTCCAGTCTTTCGGCGACATTGCTCAGTCCATTGGCGGAGACTTCGAGAACTACCTGTCTGTCGTTGCTCAGGTTCTGAACCAAGCTGCTGGTGTTGGTCCACAGGAGAGCGCCAACCTGGACATGCTCGACTACATCGTCTCTTTGCGGGAGGGTATCATGGACGCATGGAGCGGCATCATCATGGCCATGAGGAGCTCGAACAAGCGTAAGTTTTCATCTATTCAGTCATGTTCGCTGGTACTGACTCAATTCACAGAAAATCTGCTCATCAACTACATCGACTCGATCTTCAGCCTGCTCCACAGCGTCTTCCAAGATCCAAACCGTACCGAGGCTTTGTTGAGGTCAAGCATGGGCGTCATCGGGTAAGCATTTTGCTCTGGCTGATGATTCATAGTTGAAGCAAGCTAACATGCCGCACAGTGATCTTTCCGAGGCCTTCCCAGGCGGGGAAATCGCCCAACACTTCAAATCGAATGACTGGCTCACTGCCATGGCTCGCGAGACTCGCGCCAACAAGGACTTCTCTCAACGCACACAGGACACCGCTCGCTGGGCACGCGAGCAGATCAAGCGTCAGTCAGGTGAGATCAACACCCCATTCTCTGTGAAGCCTTCTGTGAAGCCGAAGAGCAAGATCGTGAAGTTCCACATACCCTCTGCGCCGATGACGTGGATGTAGTTCTTCGACCTTGACACCTTCCTTGGCCAGATACCCCAAATAGTATAATTATCCAAACATGTACTAATGCCCCTGAAAGGGTCGAGCACTGGACCAACCCGCATGTCTTGAGCGCAACCCCGAGCGAACATATGACTCCCCTTCCACGCGGTCCAATCCGGCTCTGCGGATCCGAGCCAGGAGCATCGAGCCAGACCGAGCCCTTCTCAGGCGCTGACAAGCCGGTTCAGGTATGCTCAAGCAGCCTGCTAAGCATTGCGCAGATCCGCAACTCCTGTACGCGACTGGCCTTTTTTGACCGACTTCGGCCTGGAGCTGCAACGGCATGCTCAACTCGCCTTCCAGCACTCCATGGCTGTGTCGCACTCGGCATCATGCGGCTTCTGGACCTGAACAGCTTCAGCCACGCCCGGAGCCCTACCGTTTCCCTGGACCATCCACGACACACCCACCATGCCCTTCAAGGAGGGCAATCACCACCCTCGACAACGATAATGATCCGACCCGCACCATGAACCACACCAGCACGCATCGATACCCACCCACTTTTGACCCTTTGTCTGACGCCGCGAACCGGAGAAAGCGACGATGTTGCATGCATAGCGATTGGCGACGCTGGCGCACATGGAGAAAGAGGAGGCGGGCTACCAAGGCCGCGCCTGGAGGCAAATTTCCAGTGCAATAGACATGCGCAACACCGAAACTTCACCAATAACCTTCGATCGCCCAATAAAAGCACTTCCCTTGATTGTTTGTTGACAACGTGACTTCGCCTCGTGACTTTGCAGGATCTCAATGCTGCGGATGGTGGTTTTACGTGTACAACTGGCTGCGGGTTTCTCAACGATGACAGACTCCAAAACAACATGACCTTGTGTTGTCGACGCAGACTATCATACTCAGACAAAGACTTTCTCATCATTTACAACTTGCTAATTCGATGTGTAGCAGTATTCCTCGGCTCGTTCTTCGAACAGACGCACCCTCGGGACAGAGTGAACGGACATGCTGGGAGAGACGCAGACGAAGATAGGGGACGCAGACGCAAGCCCTGCATTCCGCTCCAAGAATTGGCCCGGCATCGAGCACCACCGCCAGACTCCGATATTCGCGTGCACACTGTCTTTCTGACGGAGCGATTCGATTCGGCGATCCGTGCTGATGAGGCTGAAGAAGAGCGCATGTGGTACTTGAGGACTGCTACGGGTATGATGGGGGTTGGTGGTGATTATGTTGAAGAAGAGCGCATGCGGAACTTGAGAAATGCTACGGGTATGATGGGAGCTGGGGGTGATTATGCTGAAGTCGAGGCCAGGGAGGAGATGTATCGGGGCTGGTAGGACCAGGCTGATGGGGAGGCCGCTGGTTTTCAGCGGGATTGGTGATGGGGAGGAGTGGGGGGTTTTGGGTTGAGGGGTATTCTTGTGTTTTTGGAGGATTGTGGTGTGAGTGATTGGATTGGATTGGGATGGGCTTGCGGTTTTTGGGTACTGCTAGCGGAGTTGGTTCTTTCAAGAGGCTAGCGATCGAGTTGCTGTTAGGAATGGATACGGCGTCTGTGTATGTTGGATATGCATTTTCTCCCCGACTGGTCAAGTAGACCACAGGGCTCTATCAAAGTCGTGCGGTGCAGTGACAGCGGCACCGTCCGTAGAGACTGCTCTCTGATGCAGGCAAGTATAGGTTACCCGTACGGATACATGTAAATGTGCGAGAGATGTGGCGCTATGCTCCTTGCGATTTCCCTTCACCACCGTGAACGGCGGCCACAAAAACGTTTGAGGATCTTGATCACAGTGCCGATAAGGGCCAGCAGCTTCATCAGACCGATCTCGCTTGTTTGAAGAGAATACATACAACATCATGATTGCTGCGGTTTCACGAATTCAGAAGGTAAGGTAGGAAGAGAAAGGAAGAAGATCCCTTCAAGGCCTGCTCGCGGTGCATGCCAGGACTGACCTTGATGATGAAAAAAACAATTGTACGTGAGTGCTACTGTGTACTGACCGAAACCTCGTCTGTAGGTACCTGTACGATTCGCTGAATTGCTACATTGTAGTTCGGCCAAAAGTGAAACGCACTCAGAGCAAATCCTGGCCTCTCATACCAGGAGCTTTTCCGCTATCCACGCAACCTCTTTCTCATCATCATCATCAATGGCGACAAGTGCCGCATCCTCCACCGTCTCTCCATACCCATTTGGCGGAGCATACGTGCTCCTTCGCTTGTCCATCCTCAATCGATTTATCGCATCTACTGCCTCATGACCTTGCATTTTGTCTGGCCGTCTCTGCGTGTCTCATGTCTGTGTCGCGATACGCTCACTGTGCCTTCTTGGGAGTGGACTGAGGGGTGTTGCCGCCCTGAAGGTAGCGGTTGATGTCGGTTTGGTCGTGGACCTGCTTTGCAAGGCCCTTGACAGTTTCCCAAGCCTGGCGAGCAGCCGGCGGAACGTCCTGACGCTGGGCAAGGGCATCACCACGAGCGCCGGCCTGCTTAAGCATTCCCTGAACGAACGTGCTCTGGCTAATGCGCGCACGCAGGAAAACGGTGTAGAGGGCCAGGATGATCCAGCTGCCCTTGGCGAAGATGATGGCGGATCCGAGGATGCGGAACCAGAGGGCGAGCTCGAGGCCGGCGACGAGCGACATGCTGGCATCGTAGTAGTCCTTAACAAAGCGGCCGATGGTGTCGGCAAGTCCCGAGGATTTTGGCTTCTCGCCGGCGGGGGTAGCTGGCGGTGGCTGAATGGTGGGGAGGAGGATTCCACGGGTGTAGGTGAGGACGTGGAAGACGCTGTAGATGGCGTATGGGAGCATGGCGAGCGGGTACTGGCGAGAGAAGAGCCACAAGAGGGCCATAGCTGTAGAATGCAAACATGAGCTGGGTGTTTCAGACCAAGATTTTGGAGAGGCATTGCTTACCCAGGTACTGCACGTTCTCGTCGCCGGCCATAGCCAATGGGCTGCTTGGCTGCTTGCCGCTCTTCTGGCGCGCACGGTATCCCTTAAAGACGACGATTCCGTAGGTGGCAGCGGCGGCGATGAAGGCGGTGCGGTAGGAGAATTGGGCCCAGCGGCTGTAGTACTTGAACATGATGTAGCTGAGGCCGTACCTAAGGGTGCACAGCAGCAGCGTGACATGGCCGACGAACCAGGCAAACTGCAGCGTCTGGGCGAGCTTCAGCATGCGGTCCTGGAGCGACTCGCTCTGAGTGGGAGGTGGAGGAGCCATGGCGGAGGGTTTGGTGGTGTTGGTGGTGGTGTTGAAGCTGGCTGAGGTGGCCTCTTCGGCGGCTGTTTCGTATCGCGTTCTTCGGCGGTAGGGGTAAGGATTGGAGGGGATGCTACGGCGCGAGTGTGGTCAGTGTTGGAAGTTCGCAGACAAGCGCGAGAGTCAGATTCCAAGCAGCAGCGGCGCGCAGGCAGGAAGCAGTGTGGTGGAAGGTGTGTTGGTGGTTTGGTGGTGGTTGAGAGGGTCTGGGCGAGCAAGAGCGAAACCTGAAATCCGACGGTGGAAGCTGCAGTGCCCCAGTGCGCCGTGACGTACGTCTGTGCTGAGCTCCCCAAGCCTCACATGCAATTGAAGCCTCACACTCACCCAATCCACAACTCGGCCTCATATCATCCTGCATATTTACCTTTAATACTGCTATAATAAACCCTCGCAGATGCGCCTCGAAAACACTGTTTCTTCCACAGACAACACCTCAGGCTTTCTCATCAACGCACATTTTCGGGTTCTCTCAGGAGCTGACAGCTGTCTCGAACGGCTCGAGGAAGCGACATCGCATCGTCAGCGTTTCCTGCACCGCGAAGACTCGTCCGCGAGGGCAAATATGTTGTGTGACTATGTGATGTGCTCGGGCTGTTTGTCAGGGCTCTACGATACCCAAGAACCAAGCCCTTTGACCGCTTCTGCTGCAGAGCCAGCACCTGCTCTGAGGCTTCAATCTAGCCCTACATCACACTATTGAGATGCGGCAAATATCCAGTGTTCTCGAATGAGGCTCTAGGAGCAAATGATACGCCCTACTTCGTCTTTTAGAGACACAGCTATTCAACTGCTGGCCGTCGGACGCTTTACCCGAGAGCTCAATCTCTCGACATCAAGCGAGAGGGCACATTGAATTGCCGGTTCTGCCTTGATCTGTCTCCATCTGCCGCTTGAAGAGGTCCACGTAATGCCATATCTTGACGGTGTCATTGGATAAGGTTTCGTTCCTGCAGTCTCCGTGTCTATGGTTCTCCCTGCTATATCGCGGTGGTGTTCATGGCTCCTTGACTGTCTCGTATCCGCAAAGTGAAGTTCGGCATACCGCCGTTATCCTTGCGGAGGATATGAAAAGCGACCCAGCGGTGAGACGGCGTTTGCGCACGTGAAAGAGAAGCTAGTCCGCAGAGGGGAGGCAGGCACGAGGGGCTCTGACGTCCGTGCGCGGAAGCTTCTGACTAGCGCGTCCGTCATGGTGAAATTTCACGACCTCCTCGTTCGGCTTGCGACCTCGACACTGCTATCATGTGAAGACGACACCTCTCCCCTCATTGACACGCTCACCCCGGCGATGCCTCGATAGAGGTCATCTACCGCACAAAACACAACACCAGCAATCGTCTACTCCTTCCGCGTCCCGCTCACGCTCGCCGAGCCCTCCGATCGCGCACACGCAACAGCTCCAGCAGCGTCGTCATGCGGCAGACGTGCATCTTCTCCGGGTCCTCGCACCCCTATCTGGTCGACGCAATCTGCGAACGCCTCGGCCAGAAGCGCTCGCAGGTCGAGCTGAAGAAGTTTAGCAACGGCGAGACGTCGGTCGAGATCAGTATGTCTCTCGCTCGGAGGCATGTGGCTCGCTGGCTGACATGGTAACAAGAAACCTCCGTACGCGACCAAGACGTCTTCATTGTCCAGAGCGGCAGCGACCAGATCAACGACAATGTCATGGAGATGCTTATCATGATCTCCGCCTGCAAAGGCGGCTCTGCTCGCTCCATCACCGGTAAGTACTGGCTTCTGCTTCTGCTGGGTGACTCCGACCGAGCTGTCCCGGTTGTACACGGATTGGGAACCTTGCTGATATGTATACTTTTCGCTCAGCTGTCATGCCCTACTTCCCATATTCACGCCAGTCGAAGAAGAAGGCCCACCGCGGCGCCATCACCGCCCGCATGCTTGCGAATCTCATGAAAGTCGCTGGCGTTAACCACGTCATTACAATTGACCTACATGCCTCGCAAATGCAAGGCTTCTTCAAATGCCCGGTCGACAATCTCTTCGCCGAGGCTCTGCTGGGTAAGTGGATCAAGATGAATATACACGAGTGGTGGGACAGCGTGGTTTGCAGCAAAAACCCCGGCGGCACAAAACGAGTGACGAGCTTGGCCGACAAATTGGGTCTGAGCTTTGGTATTGTTACGACGGATCGCAGAAAGCCACCAATGGCACGCAGCATGATCAACTCGGTCATTCTTGGGAGTCTTGGTGCAGACGGCACCAACGAGCGTGCTTTACTGGAGGACGAGGCGTCAGAGAGTAGGGTCAACTCACCCGAGAGATCCTCTACGCAGCCGAAAGAGCGCGACTGGGCACAGAACAGAAGCCGAGTCAGCTCAAGAGCCGGCGCAGAGAGTCAAACTCTTTCTCACCGCCCAAGTGCAGCCCAACGAGCTACGACTTCGATCACACCTGCGACGAAGGCCAGACTCGCGAACGGCGACCATGGCCCAAGTCCACTGGCACAAGCCACTCGACCAGACTCAAGAGACGGTGAGAAGAAGGAGGATGAAGAGAAGGCAGAGCGACCTCCGACTCTGAACAGGACGACTACTGTTCCCACTCTGGCCAACGCGCACTCGCAAGACGAGGATGGGTACGAGGAGCCAGAGAATGAAGAAGACACCGACGAGCGCGCTAGGGACGTCATCACTGGTCGTCTCATCCACGGTCACATTGTTGACGACGACGTGCCATCGCCGAGCGCCTCTCAGTACTCCACTGCTCGAGGACATCGCCAGTCGAGCGAGGATGAGGACGCACCGGGCCACATGATGGAATCCTTCATGTCCACAGCCTCTTCGCGTTACCACAGCCGCACCGATCACGGCCTTGGTGGCACTGGAGATGCTACACACTCCGACGAAGAGGAGGAAGAGGCACTCCAGAACCCAGATGTCGAGACACATGTGACGCTAGTTGGCAACGTCCGCGACAAAGCCGTCATCATTGTGGATGACATGATCGACAAGGCCGGATCCTGGATCGCAGCCGCCGAGACGGTGGTCAAGCGGGGCGGAGCGACGAAGGTCTACTGTATGGCGACGCACGGCCTCTTTGGCGGCGACTGTCTCCGTCAACTGGAAGAGTGCGATGAAATCGATGGAATCATTGTCACCAATGCCTTCCCGATTCCAGAGGAGAAGAGGTTGTCGGCGAAGAAGCTCACCGTGCTGGACGTGAGCGGTCTCCTGGCTGAGGCTATTCGCCGCAACCACCACGGCGAGAGCATCTCCCAGCTGTACTACCAATTCGACTGAGGTCGAGCATTCGAACATGCATTTGGAAGGCGTTCGGAATATGACCCTGATTATTTTCGGGCGGAATGGGTCAATGAGCAGGCGGAAATTCTGAAATGCGATATGATGATTCCTGCGCTCTTCACACTTGAAGAGAGGCACGGGTCAGCGGCGGCGGACATGCTGCTTGCGCTACCCTGCCGTGATGACTGGATTGAAATGGTCCTACTATTACGTGCAATGACACGAACATTTGAGGGCTCTCTCTTTTCTTTCTCTCCTCGCTCCCGTTTTATTAGGTATACGTATTTCCCAGCGGCGCAGGTGCTTGGCACCTGCCCGAGCTTTCTCAGTATGAGACTGCTTGGAACGGAGCGTTGGCAGATTGAGTTCTTGGCAACAAGAAGCTGGGTATAGAAGGCATGCTCTTCAGGTCCTTGGCGGCTGACGCTCTTAGATGAGGGGAGGGAGAGTATGCAAGAGAACTTCCTGGACAGACCGACAATATGTGCACCTAGGGTACTGATGCACCGTGGATGGGTGCAGGTGTCTGCGCGACGGTGCGTGATCGACTGCACCCTCTGCATTTCTGCATGCGGATGTCATGCATCGTCATCGAGATGCTTTTTATTTGAATGTTCATACAAAGCCTCTTCTCTTCCTTGGGAGATATTCAGCCAGGAAATAGAGACATATTATTGCAGAGTCCAGACCTTCCTTTGGAATCTGTCTCACCCGCAACGACTCCGCCTCCCTTGGGGTTGCTTGGAATCACCACCAACGCGATGACCTCAGGCTCAAAATCAGGCACTGAAAAGCTTAGTTGATGATTTAGCGCATCCGGCGGGGACCGAACGTGATCTGCACTGGCGAAACGCGTCAGACGTTCGGATTGAGTTTTGGAGTGCGCGGGTTGTGCGGGCTTGCCACGCAATGCTCTCACTGCTCCAGCATTGCTCCCTGACGTGCTTGACACTGCCTGACGTGTTGCCTGGGCTGTTGTCCGCGTACACGTTGGCGTGCGTGTTTCGTTGAAGAAAAGGGCGCATCAATGATAAGACACGGTGATCCTCAGGTAGGCGACAGTCCTTTCCCTCTACTCAATTCAACTTCTTGACGCTCTCGAGACACACCTTCCTACTGTCTTCACAGTAGTATTGGTCGCTATCCCAATTCACAATTGTCGACCACAACTTTTTTTTTAGCTTGGGATAACACGCCCAAAAATAACCACTACAACTTCCTCGCCACTACAATTCCAATCACAAACAACATGACACCTCTCACAACAATCCAAACCGAGCGCCTGCGCATCGCAGCAGACATCCGCCTCCGCAGAGAAATCCGCCGCGAAGACAAGAGTCTCCGCCGCTTACTCGGCCACGTCAGCATCCTCGAAGAGCTCGACGAGCACCAGCTTGCCGAAGAAGAACGCCAAGTCGAAGAAGAAGTTCTCCGACGCGAGAAGAAATCACTCGATCTGGCTGAGTCAACAGAGCACGTGGAGGAAGTCCAACCTCCTGCACCGGAACTTGTTGAGAGGGACGAAGACGATGAGTCTTCTGAAGAAAGCAGCGATGACGATGATGAGTGGAATGATGGCGACGATGGGGAGGATAGTGGAGAGCTTGCGGATCTTGTGAGAGTTGTCTCGCATCTTTCCATGCATGATGTGGGATTTGTGGACGAAGAGAAAAAGTCGAAGAATGAGTTCAGATGGCATGGAGCCGTTTCGCAGGATCTTGCGGTAAAGCTGGAGGATGAGAGGAGGAGGGCGCCGTTGGAGAGTGTGGTGGAGGTGAGGGAATGTGAGGATGATTGAAGGATTTGTTTCCATTGTTGTTGTTGTTTGTTCAATGTTGTCATGGCGTCTTTTTAGCGATGGAGCTTGGGATGGGTGGGACTGGTGTTTGGAGGGTCTTAGCAGCATTATACCCGACACACGTGTTACTGTCGACGACTAGTAAAAAGAAAAGCGATTTCTTCGGACTCGAAATCAGACTCAATGCTTCTCATCAACCTCATACCCTTTCCACAAAGATGGTCGTAGCCAACGGAACTCCAGTGCCCCAGAGAGCATAGTTGTTTTGTAACTCTTCTTCTCAGCACTAGATAACACTAACGGCAGCCGTTCCCACAGCCGTAAAAGCTGTATGGTAGGTCCAGCCCGAATTCCACTGCTTATTCCACACACTCGAAAATACCGAACACCAGCTCTGCGTGCTCGTCGGCGCGTAACTCACAGACTACATGCAGCAGTGTAGGGCGGCGTGGCCTTGCTGGCGCACAGAGCTGCATTGCTCACCGTAGTCCCTGCCGCCGTTCCATATTCGTAGAGATATGCTGTGCAAAACGGGACCAATGTCCTGCTGGCAGCCGGCGCTATGACTCTGTCAACTCGATTGAGTGGCAACAATGGTAACGGGAGACACTGAGGTGCAAGATGGGACCAGTCCTCCAGACACAGAAACGGGCTGCAGCGTAGAGGTCGAGGTCAAGGTTGACGTGATTGTGTGTAGGAAGATATCGACTTGCTGGTAACGCTGACCAGTGTACGCCAGGATTGCAGTGTCGCGTTTCCAGTGTACAGGCTGTATCCCGTCATGGTATTGCCTTGACTGGTCCGAGAGTTGACTTGAGTGATCTAGGTGAGGCCCAACTGACTTGCGCAGTTTTGATAGACACGCTACACGCGTGCCTGCGCGCCATCTCGATCGGACCATGTTCGCAGGCAGGATTGAATGGTTGCACGTTCGGCGTGCCGACAAAGTGATCGAGTTGACTTTGCCGAAGGCCACAACACGCTCTCGTTCGCCATTTGTTGATTTTCGTCTTGCTTCTGGATTCGAAAGATGTTCCATCTTTCGATTCAGAAGCGACCCGGCCATGGCCTGACGACCTGACATCTTGGTCGTGTTGTCATTTCTGGAGCTTTGCATCTGGCCATCGCTTCCATTGCCCGTAAAGCATTCGTGAGGAATGTGTTGGTATAGCACGTCAACGCAAGAAGAGTCTTGGCAGCATCCAGGCTCGAGGGTCGGATGCCTTTCATGTGTCAAGCTTCCGTCACAATGAGCTTGCAAAGAAAGCACCAGACAAGTCAGTAAGTTGGATAGCTTTGTTTCACATACCGAAAGCTAACTCCTCAGAATGAGCCCGCTCCTAAATTCTCATTGAGCCATTCATGCAATCTATTCCAGTGGGTATCATCATGCTCGTAGCCTCCCATGTCAGTTCAATTGTAGCTGCCTCTCCAAATGAAACGCCGTTCGATGTCCGTTCTCCGTGACGACAAGAGCCCACACGGGGTCTATTGTCATCATGCTTTGGTGTTATCTCGGATACTTTTGTTGATTTTCGTGACCTAGCAAGAAGAAAATGAATGTAAGGTACAACTCCTTGACAATGGTTATGGATTAATTCGCCAAAGCCAAAAGCTGACTCACCATGTCCTCAATCTTGTAAGGCTTCGATATCACGTCGTCCATGCCGGCCGCCAGCATCTCGTCCTGCTGTGCGCCGCGGACATTGGCGGTCACGCCCAATATCGGGACGTGCTCCAGCTTGCCGTCTTTTTCCAGTTCGCGTATCTTCCGTGTAGCGCCATTTCCGTCTAGAATCGGCATCTCCTGGTCCATCAGAACCACATCAAACGCGTCTTCGTCACCGCTGGAACGCTTCGGGGCCTGTTGGACTTTGTCGACTGCTTCTTTTCCGTTGTTGGCGGTGGTAACGATGAATCCTTTCGCAACAAGCTTCCGTGAAACGATCTTTTGGTTGATGTGATTGTCTTCAACCAGTAGGACGTGCGCGCGAGAGCCATCGTCCTTGATATTCTCGGCTTTCTGCACTTTGAAGTCTTCGCTGTCTTGAGCCTTGGTCCTATCCGGTAAATCTGTAGCAGCTTGATCTTGTGGTGGTGCATCTAATTTCGATTTTTCTGTTGACGAACCAGTCTTCTGCTGCTGCATCTTAGTTTGTGCATTGGTCTCTGGCTGTAAGACGTCAGCAAAGCGTATGCCGGTTCCTGTCATACGCACCTCGTTAAGACTTTCAGGCCTAGCCTTTTCAAAAGTAGCGTTCTTGCCAGACTCTGACGCCCAATCGTAAGGTTCTTTCGAGTTGAGATTGGCTGGATGAAATTTGCCCAGCCCTTCAATCTTGCCTCGTAATTGGTCCTGACCTTCTCGTTCTTCTCGTCGTTCGACACGGAAGTCTGCCGGCATCTCTGATCGTCGAACCTTCAAGAGTGTGAGCACAAGGTGAGTAGAGAAACGCGAACAGATTAACGCACCTTGAAGAAGAAGCCAAACGTGGAGCCTTTGCTTTCTTTGGAGCTGACACCAATCTCACCGCCGTGTAGCTGGCAGATTTTACGGCTAATGTTGAGTCCCAGTCCTGATCCGCCGTACTGCTCCTCCGTCTTCGGAGTGGCTTGTTGAAAGCGCTCGAATAGTCGCTTTTGGCCTTCATCGCTGATTCCGATCCCGGTGTCCTGCACTGCAACCATGATGTAGAGCTCTTCTCCGTTGCCCCATTCGGCAGCACTGATTGCATCCATATTGTGTTTCTCGTTACGGAAGAAAACGACGTTTGGGGGATATGAGTCTGGCTTCTCTATGCTTGCTGCCACAGAAACATTAACGAGCTTCTCACCCTTGACCATGTGCGTGAACTTGATTGCGTTTGTGATCTGGGATTATCGTCAGCGATAGCTTCGACCATCAGAATGTTCAAACACCCACCAAATTGATGAGCACTTGCGAGATGCGAGCAATGTCTGCCATGACCCACTCGACCCTGTAATCCATGTATGAATCGTCTACTCTATAGCCGAAGTTCAAACTTTGTTTTCGGAATTCGTGCTGGAACATCTTCAGGGTGTTCTGTAGTTGGCGGCTGGGTTCAGACGGCTTTGGAACGAGTGATAGCAGTGATGCGTCCAGCTTCGAAAACGAGAGCACATCATCGACAATATTCTTTTGGTGCGTGACGCAGAGATTGATTGTTTCCACGGCCTCCTCAATCAGAGCAATGTCAACCTCACTGCCGCCCTCGCGATGAATAGCTTCAGTGATGTCTTCCGCGCAATGCAAGACAGCAGACAGGGGATTTCGGATCTCGTGACTGATCATATCGATGAAGCGTTCTTGTTGTTCTTTGCGCTCCCTGGCTTGCTTTGCGGCTTTCCGTTCGGCTAGCTCAGCGCTCTTCTCCGACGAAATATCGACAATGCTGCATATGAAACCTCCATACTCACGCAGACTCACATGCTGCAGATTCTCGTCTCCGAGAGGAGTCAAGAGCAGAAGCCGCCACGGATAAGGCTCGCCCTTAGCCCGGAATTCGGTACGTAAGTGACGCTGTGAGTGGAATGCCTCTTGGTAGGCTTTCATGACTCTGTCATAATCATCTGAATGTATCGATTGTGGCCACGATGTGAATTGTTTGTCTTCAGCTCTGAGTGTGGTAAGGTCGTAAAAGTGCTGGTTCACGAACACTGCCTGAGCATTACGATCCAGGATGGCCAGCCCAGATGGGAGCATTTCCGCAAACCGTCGGAAAAAGGGATGCTCGTCAATTGGAATCTTCCGATCCGTTGCACCATCAGTTTCAAGATGTGAAATCTGCATTGACGGCATGTGCTTTGGCAAGAGTTGCACCATGACAGCAAGAACTTGCTTCTCGTCTGGTTGCTGCAAGGGGCTTGCAATGGCAGTAGTGGTCTTGTCGTAAGTACTGTCGGCTGCTTTCGTTCTCAGCAAATCCTTGGTGCTGAGTTCTTTCGGGATGCCATTTTGCGCAATCGTATCCAAAACTTCCTTTGTTGTATTCGAAAGGGACTCCCGCTGAGGATGGCCTTGGCCTGATATGCCTCCCGCTGCCTCCCAAGCCGAGTTGTAGAACAGGACCTGATCATCTCCCCAAAAGACAGCAGATGGATAGGGCAGCCCCGCCACCGTGGTGATGTATCCTCTGAGTGCGTCCGGCCATTGTTCACTGGTGCCAAGCTTACAATTCTCCCAAGTCGTCCGGCCTCCGGGCAGATATCCCTCGAGATGCAGCTGGGTGTTTGGAGGGCCAGTTCCTGACGCTGGCGAAGAGTTCTTCATGTCCTCATTGCCTTCGTAGAAGGTGTGTTGCGCAAAGTGGGATGGCTCAGCCAGATGGCGTTTTTGTGCCTCTTCGAGGCCGGCCTTTGTCCGGTAAGCTCTCCTATTCGCCTGATGTTTGTGACCAGGAGCACGGTGGCGATGGTGGATGTGAGTGGCGCTGGCGACGATGATTATGGAGATTATTGGGGTGGCTTCTCCTGGAGGTGAGGCCTGTGGGCGGTGATGTTGATGTTCTCAAAAGTTCCATGTCTGCAAGGTCCACTCACGCCACGAGGCTCCACGTTCCAGCTTCGAAATGACGTGTACGTCAGGAGCGCGTCACTTTCGTGGTCCCTGGTTCAACTTTTCGCCTCAAAAACAGCATGAATCATTACATCCCCAATCTGAACGAATTCTTGCGATACTCACTGCAATGAATGCAGCAAGTATCTTGCGCATGTGCTCGAGATATCCGAACAAGAACCCTATATGGGCTAATGTCGACCCGATGAGACCACCAGCGGACGGGAGAGCCAGCCTTCGTCAGGACTATATCTTCGCTTCACGGGAACTCTAGAATCGAAGAATGAGTACTTCGTATGATCTTATCAGAACGGCCCTCTTAGGGATCATACTGGCCCTGACTGTTGAGGAAGCAACTGTTCAGTGCTTCCGAGCATGTCAGATCAAATCCCGCGGAGCTTTCTTCTCTTCTCTGGTTCTCAAGACTGGACCATCGTCGATCTCTCCGGCCGCGGTGAAGAACTGAAGGCTCGTTCTCAGCGAATGGCTTGTCTTCCTTTCGATACTACAAGTTCCACTGCGTTCAGCGAATGATTGAGAATACTCATGTTCTCAGAGAGGGATTAACACTACTTGACCTTCCCCTGAGACTGCTAAACGGGGTCTCCGGGATTGATAGGCCCATTCTATCCGCAAACCTTCCTCATGGAACTCGCATGGCTTGGTGTTGTAATTATTGTATCTGAGGTTTCGCACGGCCGCCTACTGACCTCCTACGAAGAATATCACACCTCTATCCCGAAGGAGTGGGCAATGGTGGATCCTCAGGCCTTATAAATGGACGGCGTTGGATAAGATGGAGAAGGTAAGCGAGCTGAAATATATTTCCGTAAACGCATGAAGCAATCACTGTGAGCAGATATACGGCTTGCCTTCACCACTCTCACCTCTATGCTCTGCTAAAGGCAAGAAACTTGCCTACTCCGGCACTGGCGCATCAACAGCATTCAGCGCAATCGAAAGATACGCATAAAATCCAACATAATGCACCAAAGCAACCGTCCCCTCCCTCCCAAAAGCACCCACACACCTCTCCCACTCCTCCCTCGGCAACGGCCTCTTCTGGCTGCACAAATACTTCGCCACATCATACGCCAACCCGCACTCTTCACTCAAATCCCCCGGCTTCTGATCCCGCTTGATCACATTCACCTGCTCCGGACTGAGCGCACCACTCTTGACAGCCACATTCTCATGGGCGTACAGTTCGTACGCAGCTTGGAAGTGGCCTCCGACGGCCAGGATGGCGGTTTCTTTGACGTCTGCGGGCAGGGAGGCGATTTTGGCGAAGCTGAAGACTAGCTCGAGAGCCATCTTGCCTGTTTCGCCGGATGCGAGGAGGAAGGGGTAGGGGCCAATGAAGGCATCGTTCTTGGGATCTTTGTAGAGGAATTTAGAGCCGTTGGGGCCGAAGCCGAATTCGGATTGTTTGCTTCATATGAGATCAGTAGATGGGGTTGCAAGAGAATGTGGCTTTACGCACGAGAAGGTGTCATAGTCTTCTTGCTCCTTGGCTGAGAGCTCTTCGCGTGGACGGGGAGGGATTCGAGAGCCCATCTTAATGCAAGTAGAAATGATGATAATGAGATTGACTTGGTATTTCAATGTCCTTTGTTTGTTTTCCGTGAGAGAGAAGACGTCGAGGAGCTCGAGGTTTAGACTTCGATGTTGCATCATCATGCCGAGGGAGCTCATAGCATCATGAAGGTAAGATTGGCTGTTGCAGTTCGATCTTATTAACGCAGGACTGGTGTCGTTGAAATGGTGGTTGATGAGACAGCTCTTTGATTTTTTGGTATCTATACTACGTAGTCGGTACTACCAGACGCGGGAACGCAATTCCAGCGTCACCCTAGCTGACCGTCCTGCGAATGTTGATGTATAAGACCAATCTAAACGAGACACATCCGCTCGCATCCTGTAGCCTCTCTGCACCGCCGACATACTCTCCCCAACCTCATGCCATCTCCTACTCGGCACCTTCACCCTTGTCTTCTACTCCTCCCAATAGCCCCTCCATCCTCTCACCCCACCTCTCAAGCACGTGGTTGATCACACTCCCCGTCGTGTTCGGATCTCCAACCAGCACTTCAGAATTGTACGCAGCGACCGTTATCTTCTCCTTCGCCAGACCCGCGAACTGCAGCATCCCCTCCTCAATCCAAGAGATATACCAGTTCCGATCTCCAATCCGAAAGTAATAATCTCTGGCGCCGTGATTGGGTGAGGAGACCTCGTGGAGTTGCACGAAGATGATCAAGCTCTTGAGACCGCAGAGCTGTGATTTGAGTCTGGCGGCGAAGGTCGAGTCGGCGTTGAAGTTGTGGAAGAGGAAGCTAAGGTGCTCGACTGCGGCAACTTGGGTTGGGACGAGGTGTGAGATGAACGCCTCGAGGTCAATGATCGAGACGAAGGAGAACGTGTTGTTCTGGTATGGGAGAAGGCAGGCCTCGTTGTGGATTTGACGACAACTTAAAAGCAGGCCGAGATTCATCTTGTCCGTTGTTGCTTCCTTGGGGACCCTAGGCTCCTTAGCAGAAGAGCATCTGACCTTGCAGCTTGAATGTCGAGCGTCGTACGATGGCTGCTCTGTCGCCGCAGTCTCGTGCTTGACTCGAGTCTTGAGCCACCCGGCGTCATCTTGTTCGGTTTCCTCACGCAAGCATACCGAGCGGCGAAGCTTGCGATCGGCTCGCAGTTTCATGCTTCCTTGAACTGCTCCCCAGACGTGGACAGTCTTGTTCCCAAGAACGTACTCGAAGATCTGGTTGCGGATCTCGGCTGGAAGGCTGAGGAGCGGCGACTCCTGGCTGGTTTCGTATATGCGCTGCGTGGAACCTTGCATGTCTGACAAGGAAAAAGAGAGAACGTCTTCGTGCATAGCGCGCTTTAGGCGCCCGCCAAACTCTTCGTCCAATTCGCGCTCGAAGGCCTCCTCGTCGATCACCACGTCGTCCTCTCTGTGTCGCTTCTTCGACTTCTGGACCTTCACCTTGGGCATCGCGGCGCCCTCGGCTCTCTTCTTCGCCTCGCTTTCAACTCGCTTCTTGGTTGACTGAGAGCTGGCAGAATCCTCCTGTTTCTCCTTAGTCTCGAGGCGTGCGCTTCGGCGAAGAGTGTAAGGCGCCATGATTCGAGTTGTGGTTGTCTAGAAAACTGCGGATATTCCGAGGTCGGCGTAGTAGAAACCGTTTCTTTGTGGCGGAAAGAGCGGGTGTTCCGAGTTTGGTGTAGTAGGAATGATGTCTTCGCGGTTCGAAATTCTGAAAAATTCGGCCGCGTCGCTAGTATCCGTGCCCGCTAGCTCTAGCGCGCCGCACGTGAATGTCATATTCACCAGTGAGATGGAGTATACCCGGAGCTTTGCTGCTGTCAATTGCAATCGCACTAATATAAAGTTCCAAGTCTTCGGAGGAGAAGGGTAATTGGTTTTGAGTCGTTAGGCCTGAACTGGAAAGAGAAAGAAGTCGGCCGCGTAGCTGTCTAAATGATCCTGGCATCAAGTTTGCTGTGTCTTTATATCCAGATTTCCGCCGCACGTCTCATTCCGCAGGCCAGTATTTGTCACAATGCTCTACCAGGAGTCAAAGTTCCCAAATCCACCTCCCTTCTTCGCTTTCTTCATTGGCGGCGGCTCCGGTTCGTCCCATGCTCCCACAATCTCATCATCGCCAGGGGGCTTCTCCGCTGCTTGCTTGAGATACTTTCCAACACCGCTCGACTCTCCACTACTTTCGACTGTGCCGTCTGCTCGAATTCTCTTCCCTGTCCATGTTGTTCGATCATCCTCTGCGCCGCCTTCGAGTCTGAGCTGCTCTCGGCGGGCCTCCTCAGCTTCCTTCTCTGATCGCTGTTTCAGGAAGTCTTCAAATGGATCAATCAGCACCGCGAGATCCTCAATGACACAGTCTTCTGTAGGGCGACTTTTATCATCAACGGATACCTTTTCCAGTCGGTCTAGTGTATCCAGCCCCTCGACCACGCGCCCAAAGATTGTGTGCTTGCGATTCAGATGCGCTGCTTGCCTGTAGAGGATGAAGAACTGGCTTGTGTTCGTGTCTTTGCCCTTGTTCGCCATGGACAGCACTCCTCGACCATCGTGCGAGAGCGGACCCTCAAACTCGTCTGAAAACGATTTCCCCCAGCAAGACTGACCACCCCTACCAGTGCCGGAAGGATCTCCACCCTGAATCATGAAGTTCTTGATGTTGCGGTGAAACGAGACGCCCTTGTAGTAGCCACGTTTTGACAGCTGAATGAAATTCCAAACGGCTTTCGGTGCGTATTCGGGATAGAGCTCGACGTTCATGTCACCAAGATTGGTGGAGAGTCGGACGTATCCTTTCTGCTTCACACGCTTAGGCTTCAACATGTATTCCTCGTCGCTCATAATCGCTCGTTCGGTTGAAGTGTTTGGTGTCAGGCCGGTGCTTGTGAATGAAGCCGCAGCTTGTCCAGTTGTGTACTGTGCAGCGTTGTAAGGAGTAGGCTTTGTTGTTCGCGATGACTTTGCCACTTCTGCGTGTGCTCTCTTCGCATTTGCCAGCGCTTGCGCCTCGGTGGATCCATTAGCCCCATTTGCGCTCTTTTCTCGATCCGCACGAGCTTTTGCGACGGCTTCTTTTGCCTTCAAGATCTTCGCCGCGGATCCAAGATTCTGATTATTCACGCCAGCACTTCGCTCTGCCTCTTGATCTGGTGTCAGAGTACTTGCGCCTTCCTGAAGATACTTGAAATGGCTCAGATTCCTCGATTCGACATTTTGAGGATCTTGAAGGGTGATGATGTCGCTGCGCTGAAATTTCTCGTCTGTGACTAGGTCCTGCCAGTTCTTGGCCTTGATGTTGAGTCGCTCCACGGTATCATAAGCGAAGACATTTCCGGTATTGTGCAACGCAACCAAATGCGTATTGTCTGTTATAACCTTGAAGGTGACAGGATCCACGTACTCTCCCTCATCGTTCTTCGCGAAATTGAGCTTGATCAGGTCGGCGCTCTTTAGCGGTTGCCCATTGACTGGATTCGTCCCATGCTTTTTGATCCACGGCAATATGTTTGTGAGGTCAAAGATTGTTCCGTCAGATGTACACACTGGGTGCTCAAAGGGTTGCAGAGACACTGAGCAAAAGTTGAAGGGGAGTCTCTTGAAGTTCGCGCCTGCGCCTGCATTTGCAGCTTTTCGCGCGTTCGCTCCGGCACTTGCGGAAAAAGCGTCCTCTGACGACCATTCGCTGTGGGTAATATACAGCTTGTCCGTTCCTTTGCCCATTTTGAGGTGGTGATGATATAGGAAAGGTAAGGGTGATCAGAAGGTTGCTTTGAAGAAAGAGCGTGCACCACTTTTGGCCCATCAGTCTAGGTGACAAAACTCGTGACATTCATTTCTGCCTTAGGCATCCAAAATCACGAGTGAATCTCGACCCGAACCGACCGAGATCACAAGCTTGGCAACAGCAGAGCGGTTTCCTGTCTTCCAGCAACGAGTGTTTCATCACTTCATCAGCCTTGCATATTTCTGCTGCGCTCGGGCTGGCTTGAGCACAACTCAAGACAGTAGCTGCTGGATCTTCTGCGGACTCGGCCCTCGGGCTCTGAGAGACACCATGCTAACATAGGATCTGCCAGCACAAGGCCGCGTCAACATGTCAAACAACTCGAAGCCACCTAACGACGCTCGGTCTTGAGCATTGCTGTCGTTACTGGAGCATTCAGCTCTTCTTTTCGGGGTCCCTGCTGTGGCTTCAAAGCTCACGTCGTCCGCCAGCGGAGAGTACTTCCAAATGCCGGGATTCCAGGCTCGTACAATAGTGTACGCCAGGAACTGGAATGATTTCGACTCGACCTTATTCGCCATTCCATCTGGGTGTGTTCCTGACTATGCGGCTGGCTATCTGCGCGACTTGAATGCTGATCGAATTGGATGAAAGTTTCATGCCACGTGCTCCAGGGTCCAAAATCCATCTTTTACCTCCTTCCCAGTCGGGAAAGTGAGGAAAGTCTCAGTGCCATGCCACCAGGCCTTTTGCAGGAACCAGCTCGTCGTTGAATATGTTGTTAAGAAATACCAGCGCTCATGGTCCATTTCACCTCACATTCACTCTGGCCTGCAAGCGCCATGTATTCCTTGGGCTTCCTTCTCATGCTGGCGTGCAGCTACGCTGCTCCAAGCTACTACGATGGCTACCAAACTGTCGAGAGCCCCTCGCAGCCGGTCCAAATGCGAATTGCATACGATGGGCCATACGGAGTAACGATCTCTTGGAACACTTTTGAGCAAATTCGCAACCCGACTGTTTATTTCGCCGAAGAGCCTTTCTTCCTCTACCGCAAGGCTTCCTCCCAAGACAGCACAACGTATCCGACCAGCTTGACGTACAATAACCATGTGAAGTTGACCGGACTGCTTCCGAATACTCAATATTACGTGAGCTATCAGATGTGCTACTCAATGAGCGGTTCTAATGGCGCACCCAGTACTCGATAAGCGGCTCCAAGCCCGGCGACCAATATTCATTCCGCACTGCTCGGCAAGCTGGCGATCATGACCCTTTCACGGTAGCAGTAGTCGTTGATATGGGTACATTCGGTGCACTTGGCCTCGGAACCACGACTGGAGTCGGAGCTGCCAACCCTTTGAAGCCGGGAGAACACACCACAATCCAGACTCTGTCTCAAAGCCTATCAGATTTCGACTTTGTGGTTCACCCCGGTGACTTATCCTATGCAGACTACTGGCTCAAGGAAGAGATCCAGGGTTACCTCCCAAACACGACACGAGTCGACTATCCGACGGTTTACGAGCATATCAACAACGCCTTCTACGATGAGCTTGTCAATATCACGAGTTACAAACCGTACATGGTTTCTCCGGGCAAGTACGTAGCATCTGCGCTTTCCTTGATCTTGAAAAAGTACTAACCCGATCTTGAATAGCCACGAGGCGAACTGTGATAACGGAGGCACCAAGGATAAATCCAATGGAGTCACATACACGGAAGCCATCTGTCCCAGTAAGTCTCACCGACAGCCGTTTCAGCTTCGCAATTGACCAGATCTTCCTAGTGGGACAAACAAACTTCACTGGGTACCGCAATCGCTTTCGCATGCCCAGCGACAAGTCCCGAGGCCTCGAAAACTTCTGGTATAGCTACGACCACGGCATGACCCACTTCGTCTCTATCGATACCGAAACCGATCTCGGTCATGGTCTAAAAGGCCCTGACGAAGGCTCTCCTGAATTCTCTGGCCCGTTCGGACTCATGAACCAACAGCTCAACTGGCTCCAAAATGACCTGGCATCAGTGGACAGGAGCAAGACCCCTTGGGTCGTCGTGCTCGGCCATCGTCCATTCTACAACTCCGCAGGAGGCATCTGCACGAATTGCTCCGAGGTCTTCGAGCCTTTGTTCCACCAGTATGGCGTCGACCTCTACTTCTGCGGCCACAGCCACGTCTACAATCGCAACGCGCCCATCTACAACAACGTCGTCGACCCTCGTGAGCTGAACAACCCCAACTCTACGTGGTACATCGTCAACGGTGCAGCTGGCCACTACGATGGTCTCGACACGCTCAACTACCCGCTAATGCCCTACACGCGGTATGCGCAGGATCAAGACTACAGCTATAGTAAGCTGATCTTCCATAACTGCACGCACTTGACGCAGCAGGCGATTTGGAGCGGGAATGGAAGCGTTTATGATGAAGCGACGTTGTTCAAGGATAGAAACTGTGGGCAACCATGGTTTTGGAAGGAGTGAGGAGCACAGGACGAAACCTTCCGATTTCGAGATGAATGTATAGAGACGGTAGTGTCAGACTGAGACATCAAGGTCACATCGGCATACATTCGGTCCTGGGGGAGATCACTCTATGCTACGCACGTAGCACACATGCTCCACTGTCTAGAAGTTCCATAACAGAATCGTGTTCCATAACAGAATCGATCTGCTGACTGAACATCTCTCAACAGGAAGAAGAAAGATTCTGCGAGGCTCGACTTCGACGTCGACTCTAGTCCTGCTCAACGCAATCAACGATATAAAAGCGACCCGGGTCGCTTATTTTCCAATCAACACCATCCACAACTTCAGTTTACCCACCGACACTACGATACGATGCGTTTCGACAACGCGTTCTTCGCCCTTGCCCCGGGTCTCCTCTCTGGCAGCGCCCACGCCGCCAACTGGTGCTACGCTACGAACGAGCTTTGCGAGGCGCAGACGAATTGCAGCCCTTGCACCTATACTACTTCTGAGGACGTGGCTGAATCTCCGTACTGCTGCCAGGTTGGATGAGTCGTGGGTGAATAAATGGTCTTGTTAGTAGCACCGCGCGCTGATCCTGTTCTCGTAGGTTAGCCAGCGATGACTGTGGTCGATTGAACGTGTGGCATGTAGCCTGGAATGGTCATCGAGACCCCTGCTTTCCGGGACATATGGTATGCAGTACATTACGGGCCATGGAAAAGACATCGACTGCAATTACTGACCACTGTTCAGTTCAATAATTGCTCTCGCTCGGACATACAAAGCTATCATCCTGTCTCTATACAACTTTGCGCTCAGGCTACAGCTTAGCAGAGGCGCCTCCTGTTACTTTTCCTGCCTGTTCAAGAGCCACCCGTGCCTCACTAACCATCTCCTTGACTATGTCCGCGGCAGTCTGATTCGCCTTGTTCACAGATCCAACAACGATACCAACTGGCCTGAAAACGGTAGCGTCCTGAATCTCCTCGGTTAGCTTGCCTGCCTCGTGCAGCTTGTCGAGCTCATACGGCAACGGTACGATGCCTCTCGACGTCAAATCCTTGATCTCAGCCTGTCGGTTGTTTTCCCAGTCGTCCAAGTACCAGCTTCGCAGTGTACGTAGAGGGCGCCCCGACCAGACTGTTGACTTGATCCAGGAATCGTAGTTGGCAGCGACTACTTGTTTCTTCCACTCTTCTGCGGCCTTAGATTCAACACTGGGGATGAATCTCGTGCCAACCCAGACACCACTTGCGCCGAGCATGATCGAAGCGGCCACGCTGCGACCGTCGTTGATTCCGCCTGCAGCAACGAGTGTGACCGGTCTTCCTGTCAAGGGGGACTTGTACTTGGAGCAAATGTCGGCGCATGGGGGAATCAGGACCATGGTGGGAATGTCTCCTGTATGTCCGCCAGCCTCTCCGCCCTGGGCACAAATGATATCCACACCGGCAGCGCAAGCTTTATGCGCATGTTTGGGGTGTCCGATCATGTTCATCACGAGGACATTGGCTTTGTGGAGTTTTTCGATCGCCCAGGCAGGAGGGACGCCAACTGCTGAAACAAACAGCTTTGCTCCGCTGTCGATGATAATGTCCAGAAGTTCACCGAGAGTTCCATGTGTGTAGTCGTACTGCATCATGCCACATCAGCACAAGTCTCTGAGTCTGCACAGAGATCAATACTCACGTTGGTCTTCCTTGCAGTTCCGCCAACTTGAGGAAGCAACAGATCAACTCCAAAAGGCGCATTTTCGCAATTTCGTTGCCGTAGTTCATCTTTGAGCTCAGCCAGCATCTCCTTCAGCATTTTAGGTGTGTATTTCGCTCCTCCGACTGTACCAAAACCTCCAGCAGCAGTGACGGCAGCCGCTAGCTTGGGTCCAGCAACCTGATCCATACCAGCCAGCATGATCGGATGCTCGATCGCAAGGAGAGACGTCAGAGGTGTTGAAAGAGGCGCCATGATGGCAACTGGCTTCCCAAAATTGGCCTGAAGATGTCTGTCGATTTTAGATGTCCGCTCAAGCAGAAGTCGATGCTTGAGGTATGTCGAGGAAGGAGCTCTTGAGCTGGAGCATGCGTCGAGCGGTCTCCTCTTCCGGCTCTCCTTGCGGGCTCGAAACTTTGATTCTCAGCAACGCTTGCGAGATCGTATAAAGTACTACGCTCTATATGATCTCGTATACATTACGTTAGACTCGTTTGACATGTGCATCGCATGTCGATTGGAGGGTTCGGTTTCGGTTACGCGGCAGCCGAGGTGAAGGCTTAGACGTTGACTATGGAGCTCGGTAAAGCAAATGTCTTGCTGTGGAGAAGCACAAGAACGCGATCATCCAAGTTCACGCTCTTTCACATAGAGCAGCAAATCTTCTGATGATTCGTGACCCAGTGCGAGTGATCTGTTGCTTCTTCGTTCGCGGTCATGACAATGAGGCAATATAATTCACAAAACGACCTGACCTTTCACATCACGTGGTCGGTTAGCTCAGTTGGTTAGAGCGTGGTGCTAATATTGGCCCTGGCTAAGTCAGGTTGTTAACGCCAAGGTCGCGAGTTCGACCCTCGTACTGACCAGATGGATTTCTTTTTGCATTGTTTTTGGTCTGTCAGGGGTCATTCGAGGCCCTCCATTCCTCTCAAGCATGGGATTGACCAATTTTGTGAATTTTGCTTCGCTGGAAGCTTTGAGCTTGAGGCTGAAAATCGAATTTCAACACCAACTGCAGAGGGGAAATGACACGCCAAAGCACAAGACATATTCATACCATGCTATCGTAAAGACTGTATCCATACCGCTCTGTGAACACCAAGCTAAGCAAACAGATCACACCAAGGGCAGCAGCTCATTCGTCAAAATTATCCAACGCGCTTGCGTCACTCGTGGTTCAAGCAAGTTGCTCAATCAAGGTATATCCATTGCTGGAGCCATGGGTGAACTTGTCGCCCTGATCGTTGTACTGAATCAGCTCGGTCGCTTGCTCTGGGTCATAGCCTTGCGTGAAGAACGAGCAGGTGAAGACGGGGTTCGCGTCGTTCTTGTAGGCAATGTAAGCGTCGTAAAAGCGACAGGTGCGATATGTAGACTTCTTCTGTCGCTGGGCCTCCCGCATGTTGAAGGCTGTCTTCTCCCTGCAGACGTCCGCACACATTTGTGGGTTGTACGAGGAGTCAGGGTAGGCGTGGGTTCCCATGAGGGTGTTTGCGCCCCTTGGAGCCTTGATTGTGTACGGGCCGAAGCTGACTGGGCCGCTAAAGCCAGGGGGTGTTGGAGGTATCAAGGTGTAAGCATTCGATCCGGCCTTGGAAGTGAAGAAGTTGGCACCGGTGTATTGTCCATGAGCAGTCGACTGGTTGGCGCTAAGGGAAAGGCCGTAGAAGGCACATTTGATGATTGTCTGCGCTTCAGAAGTTGGGCAAGTCTTCCTGTCAAGATTGATCTTGGGATTGCGCTCGAAGTAGATTGTGAACGAAGTGCAACCGTCAATGTCCTTGCAATTTGCAGCGCACTTGTCGGTATCGTAACTTGTCATGTTGGAAGTGAAGCCACGGTACGGCTGGGCCTCAGCAGCGGCGGTCAAAGCGCGCCAGTTTGCAACTTGGTAGAATCCCTGAGGCGTATTTGCTGTCAGAGCAGCCTGCTTCCAGTTGGGGAGAGCGGACCATTGCTCAGCGGTAAGGGTCGAAACATCTGGCCCGGATGTATACACGGACGGTTGACTTTTGCATGTTCCACGCTTGAAGATGTCGCGCTTCTGCGTGGTTCCGTCAGAGGCCTCGGCCACGGCAGCATCATGAATGGCGTCCGTGTCCTCAGGAACAGTTTCACTGCCAGCGCCAATTGGTGCAGCGACTGGGTCTAAAGCCAAAGAGCAGGGCGTAAGCAGATGTCTGATCCCTGACGGCGTGCCTTTTGGCCTTCAATGTACTTACCGGGTATAGAAGACTCAATGCTTTCGTAGGCGGCAATGAGGTCAACGGCACCGTCACCGGTCGCTGAGGATCCCACATCCTCTGAGGGAAGGGCGAGCGCTGCTACTCTTGAGGTCAAGAAAGCAACGACAAAGGCCGCTGGCTTGAGATGCATGGTAACTCGAGAGTCGTAAGATAAGCTGGCCTTTTAGTGTTGGACTGGAGATAGGAGGCGATGATAGGCCAAATCAGAGGCTTTTGGAGTGCAATGTAATGTGAGAGGCTTCAGAGATTACGCTGAGCTCAAAGACCGGATTTCCGGCTCAGATAATAAGTTGGAGGAGAAGACGCCTCGAGACTTGGTACTTACTCTTCAGGCGCCTTCTAGGCCAGCCTCCGCAGTCGCCGTGGTGAGACAAGCGAAAGGGGGCGTCTCATTGAGTGCTGGAAGGCAGCCACAACAGCCAGAATCGAGATGCATGGTTCACGACAAGGCATTGTCAATGCATTTGCAAACGCTCAAAGCCCTCTAGGCTCGATCTGACGAGCTGAGACACAGAGTCGCGGACATAACGAGTCGGTGGTGAGACATGTCAAGCTGCTCAATCGAGCCTCCCTGGACAGAGGCAGGACCAAATGAATGCGAGTGGGCTGATCGGAAGACGCGATGGGTTCCAATCCAAATGCGTACCACGTGGCGCCGACAACATTCATTGCCAAGCAGTCCTTCAGCTCCCTACAGGCCGCAGGATGGTAGAATGCTTCCAGATTTCATACTGGCGTGATCGGATACCAGACTGGATGGGTAGGGCTGTGATTCCAAGAATCTCTGTGGTGGCGTTGGTTGGCGACTCTGAAAAGGGCATAGGCCTCCATTTTGGGTATTCTGTAGCGAAGAAAGAGGCAAAATACTTCCTTATCCACGAATGAAGAGAGCCCAGCGCAAGCGTCAGGTCCGTTAGGCTTGCTGGGCAGTGTACTGTACCCAGTACGATGCCACGCCCGAATTGCAACTGTTCGATCCTTCAAGTTGGACCGGTCGTTTGAGTCTGGCCATTTGTCGTACCACTGCAGATTCTTTGCACGTGAGAAGTTTTTTTCAACGGGAAGGCCGTTCCCATTATGCTGTGTGCTGGCCGTGGCTTTGGACTTTGATAGGACGACCGGGGACGAAGAACGATCCAATGCCCAAAGGAGCTTGTGGAGCCCAGAGGAGTGACCTCTCACGACTCGCATAGATACCGTGGACGGTGCTTGGAATGCGCCTCTCTCGCTTCTGACGAGCTTCTGGTATGGACCCCCTTAGAACAGCAGAGGAACCTTGTTTGTTATCCGAGGCAGCAGCAGGCGAGTGCTAGCCATGAAGGAAGCCACAAGGACCCACAGTCCGAGTCTCAGGAGACGTTGCTGTGTTTAGCGGCAAGGTTTGCTACCGAAAGCAGCTAGCACTTTAAAGTTCGTGCTTCGCAGCGCTAGCTGCTCCAAGTAATTCCTTAGGGCAATGCCGAGACATGTGAACTCTTGGCGGAGATCACGTGTTGGTGCCATCGGATCGTGGCTGGTGCTGAGCCAAAACGCTGGGGCTCTGGAACATCGCGCGAAGAATCCTAACTGGCGGTAGCCTCATGCGGATCGCAAATGTGATAGCGCGCAAGACTGCCGCCAACAAGCCGCCCCTCGGATGATATCCGTCTAGATCGCCTGCAGTACATTGTTAACAGCTGGTGGAAAACCGATAGATGTCCCTGAGTTAGCGAAAGGTGCCCAAACTCGTTGGAAGTACTCATCTTGACCAACTCAACTGGTGCCAGCCTTTCAAAGTCGCCATCGCGCACATCTAGTCGACATGGCTCATCGCCCTGGCATGTCCAATTGTTCCAGTACCGCAGGGTCTTTCACGTCGCAGCACCCAAGCGGCATCAATACACCACTGGAAAGGCCAAATCCATTCGACACGCCCCCGCTTTCCAGCCAGAACAGCTGGACAGGAGACTACAGATGTCAAGAGACCACCAATGCGATTTTGCGTTCGCCTGAGATCAATCCCAGGGAGCTGAGAAATCGCTATTTTCGGTCCCGTCGCGTTCGCAAAGACGAAATTGAAAGCCCAAAGGCCCTCAGGGCGCTGAGGAAGCGGAACTTCTTCCAGACTCAGAGTTGGGCAATACCATGCATTGGGATCTTTGTCGGAATTTGCATCACCGGCATCTTGATCTACCTGGGCCTGCAGGATCAGCATCAAGGAGGCAACTTTTGTCCTATCTTGGTTGAAGATTTCTCGTCGGGACGCCTTTCGGACAACATCTGGACAATCGAGCAGCAAGTCGGAGGCTTTGGAAATGGCGAGTTCGACCAGACAACAGATGATCCCGATGTCTTATTCATCAAAGACGGAATATTGCACATTCGTCCCAAGCTGCAAGATGAGAGACTTATGGGCACTGATAATGCGACCATCGATCTTGGGAGCAACTGCACCGGGACTGGCTTCGTCAGCTGCTTTTCCCACAACAATATCACGAACGGCACGCTGTTGCCTCCGGTCCGGTCCGCGCGCATCAACACAAAGAAGGGCGCATCGATCAAGTATGGCAGAGTCGAAGTTACTGCCAAGATGCCGCAAGGAGATTGGCTTTGGCCTGCGATCTGGATGCTTCCAGTGGACGACGTGTACGGCGCCTGGCCAGCTTCCGGGGAAATCGACATTGCCGAAGCGCGCGGAAACAATCACACGTACAAGGCTGGCCCCGGTGGCGGCAACGATATGCTCACCAGCGCACTGCACTGGGGACCCGATGTCAAGATGGACTCGTACCTCCAGACCGTCGACCAATTGAGCGCTCTCCATTCGTACTTCGGTGACAAGTTCCATGTCTTTGGCGTCGAGTGGACCGAGAACTACATCTACACGTATGTCGACTCAGTTCTTCTCCAGGTCCTTTACGTCCCGTTCAACCAGCGCTTCTGGGATCAAGGCCATTACGAAGCTGGTCACGCCAATGGCACCGCTCTGGTGGACCCTTGGTCGCATACCGGAAGGATGAGTACCCCATTCGACCAGCGCTTTTATCTGATCATCAATCTGGCAGTCGGTAAGATTTGCAGTCATGGTCTAGTTCGTAGTGCAACATAAGCTAACTCAGGCTCGCAGGCGGTACGAATGGTTATTTCCGCGACGGCGAACAAGGAAAGCCATGGGCTGACGGTAGCCCCGTTGCAAGAAAGGAGTTCTGGGAGGCGCGCTCTCAGTGGCTCCCGACATGGCAGAAGAACGGCGAGATGCAGATCAAGTCGGTCAAGATGTGGGAGAAATGCTGATGATGAATTTCGTGATGATACACAATTGGCGGTGATGAAGTTGGTGATGAGAGGTTGGCGTTGGCCTACTGCAAATTTCTCCTTAGGCGTCATCGGAGTCCGGCAGCAGCTGTCCCGATTGGGTAATTTCTTCTTGGCGCTACTGGTGCACAGGCCACGGTGATAGATTTTGCCCTCCTTTCCGCCCAGCACACCTGCTGCACGTGAATCATAGAATCACCACCTCAATGGACTTGGCCGTCGCCAACATACTGTTGGACTGATTGTGGGGCATGACTATTTTGCTGGGACGCGCGGGAACAGAACATTGAGATTCGTGCTCAAACCTTTTTGCTGGCACTGCCTTTCCTCACACCACCTATCAGGGCTCTGGTACCGGATCCAGCCATGCGGCGCTGCATCTGGGTGTCGAGAGCGCTTGGCACGCCAGAAGGGCAGGCCTTTCCACATGGCAGCCAGCCACATCACATGCCAAGGGCGCTCGGAAAACTACCGAAAAGCCTAACGCTAAGCCGAACTTTAATCACACAACATCTCGGCACGTGTCTTAGCGTCTCTTCTGGAGCTTAACAACATCTCTTACTATCTTGCTCGCAGCGCCGTGGCATGGAATGAGAAAGTCGGGCGCCGGCAACGTGGCTTGCGTCGACACGGCTCCGAGCGGTTACCTAGGGCTCGACAGCGGCATGGCTTCATTAAGCTACCGAGCAAGTCTAGCCGGTGGCATCGACCACGACGTATTCCCAATCGAGCACTGCGATTGTGTCCAGCGCATGTTTGACCCGTGTCTTATCTCGAAATTCTGAACGTGTCAGAGGCACAGATGGGTACAGAGTGACCCACAAGCCATGGGCACGGGCTGCACGGGCTGTAAGGCCGAGACAATGAGCTAGCAGTGGCTTTCCAGGCCGTCGATGCTCCAATGCTGCTAGGAGCTCGTTCTTTTTATCGTTGCTATGTGCTCCCTCCTGGGCTGGTCAGAAATTCGTTGCACAACTTGTTGAATCATCATTCTATCGCCATGGGCCTGAGATCATATTTCAAGCCTAAAAAGGCTCCAGCAAGCATTGAAGGAACTCCTGCCGGCAATGCCGACCCACCTGCCAACAGCTCCGCGGCGTCTGCCATTGACTACTCAATCAACGCCAGCAAGGTCTCCTTGTATAACGACGAAGTGCAACGGGACATCATCATCAACTTTTTGTTCCAGAAACAATGCACCGGCATGTGGATCCAAGATGTTGCTGGAACTTCGGAAGGCGTCATCTTGAAGCAGGCAAACAACAATTTCCTAACAATGCCCTTCACGCTTCATGGATCCCCGTTGCACAATGCTATCATTTCATTGAACGCAAAAGTACGTGAAAGCCCACCATTACTCATGGTCAGACAGGTTCTAATGATCAACAGGCTGCTATGACGGTCAAGAGCCGAGTTATCTGCACCATCATCGAACGGTTGAGCTCCAATGAGACTGGCATTCCGATCAGGGACAATCAACGGATCCAGATCGTTGACAACTTCCTGGAACTCTCCCGCGCTCGGAAACATCAATTTGCCGCTTTTGTAAGGGCGGAGCGCCTACTTGTGGTGTGGGATGATGACCCTTCAAATCTTGTCCAACGCATTGAATCGATCGAGGCGGACTTACTGAGAGTTATATGGAGACTTCGCGATCTCGAGAACAGCGACGAGGAAAAGGAAGCTTTGCTATCTCCCGGTGCCTCATCACTGGCTCTGGACGAGGAGAAGCTCCTGTTTGAGGAGAAAAGGCCTACACGATACTACTATTCCATCATGTGTGCTTTCAGCTTGTGCCTGCTCACAGTGCTGTTCGGTCGACGCATGCAGAGTATTTTCCAGCAGGTTGCCATACTTGGCCGTTACTCATCTCTGGCGTTCATCGTCATAACCCCCATCATGGCGATCTTGACCTTGGTAAGTGATGAGCAATATTGAGCACTTGACAAAGCTGACTTCGACTTTCAGTTCTTCACCTACGTGATTGTAGGGTTCATCGCTCAGCTGATCGGACCTGTCCGTCATCTTCACGAGAATTCGGAGAATTTCTCGGCAGTGAAGGCTCCACGGCTTCGCGGAGAAGAGCTGCCTCATGTCACAATTCAATGCCCTGTGTACAAAGAGGGTCTCGACAGTGTGATCAAGCCCACTGTGCGGTCTGTGATGAAGGCTATCTCGACTTATGAGCTTCAAGGCGGCACTGCAAGCATTTTTATCAACGACGATGGCTTGCAGTTGCTGAGTGATGAAGAACGAGAGGCTCGAGTCCAGTTCTACAGCGACTGTAACATAGGTTACGTCGCACGACCAGCCCATGATCCCAAAGGATCCGGTTTCATCCGCCGTGGAAAGTTCAAGAAAGCATCCAACATGAACTATGCCCTCAACTTCTCGAACAGAGTCGAAGAGCGTCTGCAGAGTCTCGAGCGCGACGAGAAGTGGACATCGACGGAAGAGACTGCAGCATATGAACAAGTACTGAAAGACACCCTGGACGAGCAATCCAAAGATCAACCAAGAGCTTGGGCTGCTGGCAATATCCGCATTGGCGACTACATCCTCATCATCGATTCGGACACAAGGATTCCGGCAGACTGTCTCCTTGACGCAGTGTCCGAGATGGAACTCTCGCCAACCGTTGCTATCATTCAATTTGCGTCCGGCGTCATGCAAGTCTCGCACGACTTCTTTGAGAACGGTATGGCCTTCTTCACCCGCCTCATCTACACCAGTATCCGCTTTGGTGTTGCAGCTGGCGATATTGCACCCTTCGTCGGCCACAATGCAATGCTGCGATGGTCTGCGCTCCAGCATGTTGCCTTCGAAGATGCAGACTCGCTTTTGCCAGAGCTCTATTGGTCAGAGACATCCGTGTCTGAGGACTTCGACATGGCTCTCCGCCTTCAGATCACTGGATATCAGCTTCGATATGCCTCATACTTTGGAGATGGCTTCCAAGAGGGTGTATCTCTGACTGTTTATGACGAGATCACACGCTGGGAGAAATATGCATATGGCTGCGACGAGCTGATGTTCCATCCGCTGAAGTACTGGCTCTTCAAGGGGCCCTTCACGCCGCTTTTCAAGAAGTTTCTCGGGTGTAATATCCCGCTCTGCTCAAAGCTCAGCATCATCTCCTATATTGGAACCTACTACGCACTCGGATCGGCCTGGATCATGACACTTACCAATTACATAGCTCTGGGACTGTTCAATGGATATCTGGACCGGTGGTACACTGACAGCTGGCAAATCTTCCTCAGTGTGATCTTTGTCTTCTCGATTGCTGCCAACTTCGGACTCGCGGTGTCACGGTATCGAGCGGGTGAGAAAGCTTTTCTCTCATCTCTTTACGAGAACTTCGCCTGGGCACTCATGTTCTGCATCTTCTTCGGAGGCATCAGCCTACACATCAGCCAGGCTCTACTTTGCCATATGTTTGGGATCAACATGCAGGTAAGGCATCAAGCACTTTATTAATACGTTTTTCATGCTAATGCCGACCACAGTGGGGCGCGACGGCGAAAGAAGTCACCCGAACCAACTTCTTCATCGAATTGCCCAAAGTTGTGCGCATGTACAAGTGGAGCATGCTCTTTTGCATTCTGTCCATTGCGGGAATCATCATCATGGCAACGGGGCCTTTCATTCCTTGGTCCTACAACATCATGAACTTCACGGCAATCTTTCCTTTTGCCTTGCTGATATCGTGCCATTTGCTGGTCCCTATCATTCTCAATCCAGGCTTGACGGCTTTCACCTGGTAATTGTTTGCAGGAGATAGACTACGGCGTTCGCAAATCGATAGAGGACAGAGCAGTGAGATTTACTCAACGCGATTACAACAATTCCTAAGATCGATCCTCATTTCGATTCAAAAAAGATGTTCGCGGGAGAAGGAGTGATCCACGAGGATGCGACTACCGCCAAGCGATTGTTGCAATCGGTTTGGGTGCGATTGTCAAGGCCGTTACTCCTTCCAGCTGTGTCGGAGCGCTTGCACGCCCAATAGTGTCTCGATTCGGTACATGTTCCTCGCCCCTTTCGATTCCGGGCCTCGACCTATATTCTCGTCAGACCATTCCAGCAACAAGCTTTGCGGAAGCGACAGTGCATGCAGCACAAGCATTCGCCCACACGCTCCTTGGATCCAGGATGTGATGAGAAGATCATGGCTTAGCTGGTGTCGTTGGGATTTGCAAAAGTCAGGCCAGGAATCTCAACGATGCGGTGCGTTGGCAAGATGTGCCGCTTGCGGCACCGCACGATATTGCCGTTGGTTCGACTCTGCCGCGAGTTGCTATAGAGTGGAATGCATGGCACGCAAGGCAGGCTGTGCCATTGATGAACATGCAAACTCCAGTCCCTTTGCAGACGCCCGGGTCCGTGGCGGTCTTGAGGGCGTGGCCTCCGCGATTAGACTGCATTTACGTGGTGGTGGCTGCCATGTGGTTACGGGCCACCCGATACCAAAACCGCTAAGCATCTCTGTCCTTTGGTAAACCCAAGCCTCTCCACGTGGTGAAGGCCGTATGGGGCGTCGCGGTACCAGACTTCTCGATTCGGATATTCTTACTCGGCTGTGAGCGTATGGGGTGATACGAGCCGCATTAGGAGCTTCGTAAGTCGCAACTCTGTCTTGTTTAGGCAACGTCGCAGGCTAACTTTTAAACTTCACGCTACGACAGGTCCTTAGGACAGCTGTGGCGCAGGTCTCGGATCTTGCACGACAACCTTAGTGTCTGGGCATTTTCACACATTTCTGGGCATCCGCATCTTCGTGAACTTTAACCCGCCCTCGCGAGCTCCGCAAAAGGCCAAGCTTGACCATTCCCTTACGGCGCCTATTGCGCAAGCCACTGCACGACTCCTTTCGGCTACGGAAGCCTCTGGCCACCGCGAGTCACTATCAACGCGACAATGTACCTACCTGGCTTTGGGATATGGAGTTCTGGACGACGGGGGCTATCTCTCGCTCAGGCCATCGGCCTTCGAAGAGGCTCTATCACGCCTCGAGACGCTGCTCCAATTGTGCTGTGGCTGGCCTAGACTGTTGGCGTCTACGCGAGCACTCAAGGTCGAATAGCATATCATCTCCAATGCCCAAGACATTCAGGTAGGCTTCAGCAGCATCTTTCACTCGTTCTCCCAGGTGGCCCCCTACCTCTTCGCACTTCAAGAAGATGGCACGCTTGTGGTCAAGGCTGGCAGTGTGCCTTGCCGTCTTCTCTTTCCCTCAGGTCTCCTTCTCCCTTGGCAAGACAGATACCATCACGTGGGGAGGCGACACTTCCCGAGCCGGCTACGAGACCAATCACAATCTTGATCCTCGCGTGGTTGCGAGTGCAGACTTTGGCAACATCTGGACAGCGAAGCTTCCTGGGAACTTCAACAACATTGGGCAAGAACAGGTTCTGTCTCAACCTCTGGTATACACGGCTAGCGATGGCATTCAATATGTCTTCGTTGCTACCACGCAAAACAACATCTACAAGATCAATGCTAAGACTGGAGACATCGTCAAGTCGCGAAACCTTGGTGTGCCCTTTCTGGCTGCCGATTTGAACAGTGAGTCGCGACTGACATGTCTATGAGCAAACGATGTACTGACAAAGAGCTATAGATTGCAACGACATCGCGCCTGCTATCGGTATCTCGGGAACGGGAGTTGTGGATCCAGCCACTGGCATCTGGTATCTGACTTCGAAGACCTACACTGACGAGGTGAGCACGCTCAGGTGTCGCCTAGACCGATTTTGCTAAACATATGTTGCACCACAGTGGCAATCGCGCCTCTTCGCGCCCGGCAGCTCTCCAGGGCGTGCAAATGGACGCTACTACTTCTACGGCATCAACACCGACGACCTGTCGACCACGATCAAGAAGCCAGTCCATGGTACCACATTCAGAAACAATCAGAACCGCTCGCTCATTGCCGGTGATCAGCATCAGAGACCGGCTCTTCTGCAAGTAGGGAACTACATCTACACCGGTTGGGCTTCCCACTGCATTCAGTACAATTATACTGGCGCCATCATCGGCTTCAACAAGGCTACTGGCGATATTGTGGAGGCGTTTGCTACACAGTGAGTTTTTCGCTGAAACAATGACGGAGAGTGTCGTAATAATCTCTGTGTAGGGGAGGCAAAGAGCCCAATACCGTACCAGGAGGAGGCGTATGGATGAGTGGTGGCGGCCTCGCCTACGACGGAGCTGGGAGTCTCTTCTTCTCCACTGGAAATGGCTATGCTGCCCAGCTCCCTGCTAGCGGCAAGCCCGTATCAGGCAGAAGCCCTCCGACCGCTTTGGAAGAGGCCGTGGTTAACATGAAGCTGCACGACGATGGGACCATGGAGCCTGTCGACTTCTTCATGCCGTGGGAGAAGACACAACTCGACGGCGCGGACAAAGACTTAGGTACCCGCTCCCGAAGAAGATGTAATTGTTTATTCGTTAACACGCTCAACAGGAACCACTCCCTTTCAATTGCTACCTTCAGCATTCTCGTGTCCAAACGACCGAAGGATTGGCATCATCACTGGAAAGTCCGGAAAGACCTATCTCCTGAATGTGGATAACCTCGGGGGCTACCAGCTTGGACCAAACCGATTGGATGATGCCGTGCAAGTCTTCCAGAATGAGAACTCCGTCTACTCAGCTGCCGGCGTTATGCCTCTTGGAAAGTACTTGTACGTGAACGTGATCAATTATCAGACGAGAGTGTTCCAATTCAGCTGTAACGCAAACGGTCGGGGGTCATTCACCGAAGTTGCAAAGGCAGCAGAGAAGAATGCCCAAGCCCTAGGTGTTGGCCACGGTACGACCACCTCAATTGATGGCCGCGATGGCACCGGATTGTACTGGACGACCGACGTCGATGGTCAAGATCTTCGTATATACGACGCCACTCCTCCAAGCGATGGAACCGCCTTGAAGCTGCTTAGGGGGTTCAACATTCCTGGGCCTGGAAAGTTTGCCAAGCCGGTCTTTGGCGATGCGAGAGCCTATGTGGGAGCTCGAGGAGCACTCTACGCCTTTGGTGCACCTGTCAATCTTCCCCTGAATTGTACATCTCCGGTAGCCTTCCCACGGACATCAGTGAATGCAACCTCTGATGCGCTCAGCATCAACTGCACAACGAATGTCGCGACAACTATTACTGGGTTTAGCATCTCCGGCAATCCAAATTTCGTTACCGAGGGACTACCTCAGGTACCCTTTACACTGGCGGCCGGAAAAGCGTTCTCGTTCAAAGCTCGCTTTGCTCCTCGACAAGTTGGATCGCTTTCCAGCGATGTGTTGATCGCCACCTCCAATCAAGCCGCCGGATCGGCGTCGAACACCCCGATCACCCTCACTGGTGTATCAAATTCTGCCGCCGCTCTCTTCAGCATCAACCCAATCACGGTGTCGTTCAACTCGACTGTTGGCGCCGGCGAAGTTCAGAAGAACGTCTTCTTCAACAACGAGGGCGACAACGCTTTGACTGTCCAAACCCTCCAGTTCTCCATTGTTTCCGAGACGGGTCCCTGGATTGATCCCAACGTTACGGACGACGGCAGGAAGCAGATCAACCAATTCACCTTTGCGAATCTTCCAACATCCATTCCTCCGAACGACCGTTCGACCATCGGGATCACATACAACGCTAATGAAGCAGGCAACCACGTTGTCTTTGTCAAAGCCGTTACGAATGGCGGAACAAAGCTTCTCAATGTGTTCGGAACCACCGGAAGCGCACCAAAGGCTCTCTTCGAGTTCGAGCGATTCGATGGCACCGGATGGGATGCCTACGATCCGAACAAGAACTTTACATTCGGAAATGTTGCGCCAGGCAAGCAGGTCAAACTCAACATGCGTATCACGAATGTTGGCGGTGGCAATGCTTCGCCTCTTGGGTTGACCGTGTCGAAGCCCCCGTTCGCCGTCTCAGGGTTCGTGCGAGCTGCCAATAACATCGACAACGCCGAAGGTACTACTATTGCTGCTGGACAATCTAGCAATGCCACTGTCTACTGCGCGCCACCTGAGCAGCAGGTCAACACTCCGTCAAGCCAAGCCTCAGCAGGGTGGAGAATCAACACCAACACAGACGATGGAGCCGTCATCCTCAACTTTGTCTGCAACGCAGTCTCTCCCCAAGTCGGACCTCTCCTGTCGAATGGAACAGCAAAGAATGTCTATGTTGGATGCTACCAAGACGAGACCCCGCAGAGACAGCTGTCTAGCAACGTCTACAACAACGACTCCAACACTGCGGAGACCTGCATTAACTCTTGTGCGGCCGGCGGCTATACATTCTCAGGCATGATCTACCGACGTGAGTGCTGGTGTGGAATGGCTTTGCCTTTGTACAGAGGCAATGAGGCAGATTGCAACTATCGTTGCGCCGGCGACGATCAACACGCTTGTGGTGGGAATGGCGAAGCTGGAAACCTGAAGATGATCTCCCTTTTCGCCGATTCATCCAAATGGGACGGCACTACGCAGGGTCCTCCACTTACCATGACGAAGCAGTCCGGAGACTATGGCTTCGTTGGTTGTTACGCTGAGAGCAACAACATCAAGACCTTCAACGTCAAGCGTCAGGTCAGCAACGTCAACACCGTCGACAGCTGCCGAAAGTTCTGCCAGGGCTCAACTCTGTTCGGACTGCAGTACGCTCAAGAGTGCTACTGTGGATCCACGATTGCCGCGTCGTCGAAGTTGACGACCGAGGACCAATGCAGCTTCACATGCAAGGGCAACAACAGCCAGTACTGCGGTGGCTCATCTCGCATGCAAGTCTACAAGCTTGGTGCCATCTCAAGCTCATCGAGCTCAACATCAACGGCGACACAGACAGGAACAAGCTCAACATTATCCGGATCTACTACAAGCACAGGCACATCGACGTCCACTCCAGAGCCCGACGTTGACGGGGTCTCGCCAAGAATTGGATCATACCGCTACCAAGGATGTTACTCAGACAGCACCGCTGACCGAGCTTTGACGTTGAAGGCACAGTTTGATGATGTTGGAAATACCAACAGGTAAGTCAATTCTATCGAATTGGATTGTGAGAAACTGACTCCAATTTTCATAGGCTTTGTGCTCAATTCTGCGACGGTGCGGCCTACTTTGGTACCGAGTAAGTCGCGCAGCCATCCGCTATGACTTCGAGGCCTCCGACGCATTACTAACATTTACATAGATATGGCCGAGAATGCTATTGTGGCGATAGCCTCGCAGCTTCATCCACCCTGGTTACCGATGGAAGATGTTCATACCCTTGCGCCGGCAACCAGACTGAGGTCTGCGGAGGCGAAAGCGGCCTCACGCTCTTCAAACTCCAGAGCGCGAACAGCACTACCACCTCCTCCACCTCCGCTGCATCCACGAGCACCACAAGCTCCACTTCGACCACATCCTTAGCAACCGCTACTACATCCTCCACCACTTCGACAACTCCAACCTCAACTCCGACGATTTTGAGCTGTCCAGACTCCAACGGCGCTACCTACGTCTCAAGTGGGAAGACCTTCCTCGTTGAGTGTGGAAAGGACTACGCTGGCAACGATATCAAGACTGTGATTCAGCAGAACACGAACGATCTCAATGCATGCATCGACTCCTGTGCAGCCACGCCAAACTGTGCAGGTCTTGCACTCTCGGGTGTGGCCTGTTACCTCAAGAGTGCGGCCGTCAATCCAGCCTCGAACGGTGTTTGGGGCGCCCGCATTGTGACGGTGCAATCGACTTCAACGACTTCAACTGCAAGCTCTACATCGACCACGTCCACGAGCTCGTCCACCAGTACTAGCTCGTCTACCAGTACTAGCTCGTCCACGAGTACCAGCACCTCCACGAGTACTAGCTCCTCCACGAGTACAAGCACCACTACTGCTTCGAGTACGAGTACAACTACGACAGCCAGTACCAGTACAACCAGCAGTACCAGTACCAGTGCTAGCAGCTCTACCACTTCGACAAGCAGCACTAGCAGCACCGCAACCTCGACCACGAGCTCTTCGACTTCGACTAGCAGCACCACCACCATGAACACTCAAACGACCCTGGTCACCAGTACGGTCACAAGCAGCAGCACAAGCTCTTCGACCTCCAAGACTTCGACCTCTACGTCGACTGGACCTACGGTTGCCCCAACCGCTGCCAAGGTCTACTATTCTGTCGGATGCATGAGTGAGAAGGCCGGTGGCCGTGCTCTCCAAGAAGTCTACACCAACGCAAGCATGACCACAGAACTTTGCGCCACCGAGGCAAAGTATCGATCATACCAATGGGCCGGTGTACAGTTTGGAAAGGAATGCTGGATGGGTGCAACATTGGATCCAGCATCGCAGTCTCTTCCTCAAGACAAGTGCAAGACTGTCTGTCCAAACGACACATCGACCTACTGTGGTGGAAGCAAGACTTTCCAGATGTACAGACTCAACGCCACGCTGTACGAGCCCAAGGCCAACTGGACCATGGGCCCACTGTCTTGCCCTCAAGCGGACGATACCATCTGGACAAACACGAACGGTACTCGCTTCCACATCGAATGCGGCTGGGATCGCAACGGCGGTTCGCAGAAGACTGTTACGGCGACGAGTTATGAGGCATGTTTGAATGCTTGCGCGAGTTATCCGGACTGCAAGAGCGTCTCCCTCAACGGCAAGAATTGCTACTTGAAGGCTGGCACACTTGGCTCTCCTGTTCGCAATAACAAGGTCCTGGGCGCAACGCTGTTCACACCACAGCAATGATAGAGTAGTAGATACCCTGATAGATTTCACTTCAACTTCTTTCTCGACATGACTTTGCATTTCTTGACAGTCCAATCTGTTTGCTGGCAACCTATTAACATGAAGTTCAATGATATGACAGCTCAAGAAGGGGCTGTAAGGAGAGCCGTTTCTAACCGATGATTGGTCAGCTCTGTGCCCGATTCGGAAGTATTCTCCATGTCTTTCCCTCTATGGACAAGAGCACCATCTCACTTCTCAACTGATAGGTCAGAAGGCCAGAACTTCCTATTTAATCGATAGGAAAGTCGAGTCAAGGATCAAAAGGCGCTGCATCGAGCTTGTCAGGTTGATTCAATCCGTGCAGAACACTCACACCACGAAACGACTGGCAAACATGGGTTCAATGCAGAAGTCTCGAGTTCTCCTAATCGGTTCCGGTGGAGTCGGCACTATGGCCTCGTATGCCCTGGAAACGGGAGGTCTGGCCGCCGTCACATCAGTCTGCCGCTCAAACTACGCTGTAGCGACAAAATCTGGCTTTACAATCGATTCGTTAGAGCATGGAAGAGACATCACCGCATTCAAGCCCACAGAGATCCGCAACACGGTACCGAATGTTCAGCAGGAAGGTCTAGAGCCATACGAGTACTTGGCAGTGACAACCAAGAACATCCCGGACGTCAAGCCTAATGTTCTGGATATCATCTCCCCTGCGGTAACACCCGGAATCACCAGCATCGTCCTGCTACAAAACGGCTTGAACATCGAGAAACCCATCATCGAAGCATTCCCCGATAACGTCGTACTATCCGGAATATCTCTCATCGGAGCCACAGAAACAGCTCACGGCGTGATCCGACATGACGACTCAGATAACGTGAAACTCGGCCCCTTTCCCGGCCAAAAGCATTCAGGAGAGAAGGAAGCCAAACGCTTCATCGACCTCTATATGGCTTGCGGCAAAGTCAACTGGACGTACGACTCAGACGTCAGATTCACGCGTTGGAGGAAGCTGGTTTACAATTCGTCGTTCAATTCTGTCTCTGCCATAATGGGAATGGACACGGCGAGGATGCGGATGAGTGAGATTGTTATTGATGATCTGATTCGGCCTGCCATGCTGGAGATCATTGCGATTGCGAAGGCGGTGGGTGTGGAATTGCCAAAGGGAATAGACGATACCTTGATCAGATGTGATCCGACGGATACAGCTTTTGTTCCGAGCATGGGTCAGGATGCGGCGAAGGTGATTATTCTCTTCCGCTGAAGGCGTCGAAATGCCAAGCTAATCGGTCCTTAGGGCAACTACGTTGAAATGGAAAACATCATTGGCGAGCCTGTTCGAGAAGCAGAAAAAGCTGGCGTTCAAGCGCCTACACTTCGAACGATGTATGGTTTTTTGCGAGGCATTCAGCTCAAGGCAAAGGAGGCGAGAGGCCTTTGGAAACCGAAATTTGAAGAAGGAAACCCTTACGCGTGAGGGACAGCATGCCAAATCCTTCGTCTGCCGAGATGCACCATTCTATTCTCATTCTCACTTCATCACACGCGAATCCTGTCACGCCTATCGACTCGCAGTCTTGAAGCGCAGGCTACTTCAATTGATCGCTCTCCGGTGCCAGCTAAATCTCGTACTTCGCAAAGAACTCCAAAAACTCATCCAAATGCCCCTTAGCCGGGTATGGAAGCCCCTCTACACCGTCTCTTACGTATTTGAGGATGGCCTCGATCTCAGGGACACCAGAAGCACTGAAGCGTCTATCGTTCTGCTCCCAGCGTGTCTCGAATTCTTCCCACCGCTTCTTGATCCCGTTGCAGGCATCCGCGACCAGGTCGTCGTCGAAACCAAGGCACTCCACAACGTGAGCGAACTCATCGAATGCCAAAGCCGGACCGTCCAACCAGTTGACAATCTCATCTCGGATTTTGGAACCACGTCGTAGTCGTGGTATACGCATGACGTAGCACATGTGATGTATGCTGACAAGGTCGTGAAAGTCGAAATAGCCAGGCTCCAACTGGTCGTCGTAGGCTTTGCTGCTCATCATCCAGCCGTAGACATGATTGGCCGCAGAAAGAGTGATAGCGCTGTTGAGGTAGAAGGAGCCTGACCTAGGGACCTGAATCCGGGTGAAGTGCACCCACTTGCGGTTTTTGAGATTTCCGATGAAGGTAGGGCCGTGGCTGCTGTCCGAAGCGGCGAGGAAGATGGAGATCGGTGGGCCGTCTGGTATGTGCTGCCGCTCTTGCCGCATGGTGTTGTCCCGCTCTGGCTGCGAGGTGCTCTTCTGCTCTGCTAGCGGGGTGTCGTCCTGCTCAGGCTGCGGATTGTTGTTCTGCTCTTGCCCCATGGTGTCGTTCTGCTCCATGTTCCTTGTTGCCAAATGGCGTGTGTATGGCAGACCCATCTTGGTTCCTAGCGAGGAGCTACTTATAAGATTTCCGACCGAATGATTCTGTTTGCTGTTCAGATGTGAGTGAGACATTGTCTGTGGTTTGCTTCGCCTACATGCATGTGACAAAGAGCGCCCCTGAAGTGAGTTCGAGCGCAGATATGTGCTGCATGCATTAAGCGCCTCACTCACACTTACGAGTCTCACTGTCTCAGGCCGACAGCATAAACGCTTACTTGACACAGATCGCGATAGGGGGCCATTGCATTGGTCGTGGGACAATCCTCATCTTGATTTACTGATTGATTCTGCCCATGATCAAGCCATATGCTGGTTCAAGGAATTCCAGAACGGCGTTTGCATGTGTTACCCGTGGGTATGCAGAAGCAGCAATGTCTAAGACTTGCCGCCGTAGTCAACTGCACAAGCCCGAGAGGTCTGTCTGCGTTCAGCATTAGACAGTAGGTGTCGAAAGCGTCCGTATGCTGTACCCAAAGCGAGATGATGGATCGATAGCATAGACAACGAGAACAATGACGGCGTTCAACGAAAAGAAAGTACTCGGGTCAGCTGGAAGGCCATCTTGTGACTTTCTGACAAGGCCATGGAGGTCTCCGACATTATCATTCAGATGAGATGTCTGTCTTTGGGGATGGCACAAAGAGTAGTTGATAATGTTGCTGATTGATAAATGTTGGAAGAAGAGGTGACATTGAAGGACGTTAGGTTGGCTCCCAGAAAGCTTAGACCAGGTCCTGCCCAAACCGCAGGCAACGTCACATGCGACACAGCCCAACTTCCATCTCCAATCCCAATTCCTGCAACTACCCACAGCATACCGCCGCCATGTCTTCCACAAAACGCATCGAACAATGGGAAATCGACCGCTACTGGGAAATCTTCAGCTCCCTGAGCAACAACAGCACGCACCTCTCCGGCTCGCAAGCCGCCAGCGTGCTCCAAAACTCCGGCCTGCGCGATGACCAGCTCGAGCGAATCTGGGACCTCGCAGACGTCGATAGCGATGGCCAGCTCGACTTCGAAGAATTCTGCGTCGCCATGCGCCTCATCTACGACCTCATGAACGGCGAATACAGCGACGTGCCCCGCACGCTGCCGGACTGGATGGTCCCCGAATCCAAAGCCTACCTCGTCCAAGCCTCCCGCGCCGTCACCGGCGGAGGCGAAAGATTCGCGCAACCCGACTACGACGACGATGAGGAATCGAGTGGTCTGAAAGATGGCTTTGATTGGTACATGTCCCCCTCGAACCGCAGCAAGTACGAGGAGATCTACACTTCCAGCCGCAACCCGCGCAACGGGCTGATCGGGTTCGATGCGCTGCACGATCTGTACGAATCGCTAGACGTGCCGGATACAGATGTGCGCAGCGCGTGGAATCTAGTGAACCCCAAGAGCGAGGAAGGGATTAACAAAGACGCTTGTCTCGCGTTCCTGCACATCCTCAACAACCGGCACGAAGGCTACCGGATTCCGCGGAGCGTGCCGCCGTCGCTGCGGGCGACGTTCGAGCAGGGGAAGATAGAATACAACATCGACCGGGTGAATGCGCAGCAGACGGCGGCGGATCGATGGGGCACGAAGCGAGATGACAACACGCTGAGCGGGAAGAAGGCCAAGTTTGGGGACTCGTATCTCTCGCGTCTGGGCGTTGGGGAGCGGAAACCAAAGGGAACGGATTTCAGCGGCACGCCGCAGGATGGGCAGTGGGAAGAGGTGAGGCTGAAGAAGCAGCTGAAAGATTTGGAGGAGAAGATGGCGAAGGTGGAAGAGCAGGCGAAGAGGCGGAGAGACCGTGGTGGGAGAAGGGAAGACTCGAAGCCTGCGTTGGTCAAGCGGGAATTGGAACAGTTGCTTGATTACAAGAGGCGAGAATTGCGGGATTTGGAGAATGGAGAGGGCAAAGCCAAGTCAGGGCAGAGCTTGAAGTCTTTCCAGGAAGAGATCAGTATGGTCAAAGAGCAGGTGGACGGTCTGCAAGAACATCTCAGAAAAAGAGAGGGCGTGCTGCAAGGCCTAAAGGAACAGATCGAGGCTGAGAAAGCAAGTGCGAGATAGCATCAATCTATTGTAGAAGGAAGACATTGCGGTTGTAGAGATATATACCCGTATTCTTAATCAACGCCGCAAGGAATGCCGCTGCCGATCACACTCGTTCTGAAGTTGCACAAAATTTTATCCCTAGTCCGCACCAACGCCTCGCTATGCTTATCAAAACAGAGAGCAGGATCAACATAGCGCTCAAGCTTTCGATTTCTTGCTGGCCTTCTTCGTCTTCGAAGCGCCGGCCGTGGTGTCTGCCCTGGCAGCTTCCTTCTGCTTCTTCAATGCCTCTTTGCGAGCGGCCTTTTCGGCTTTGTCGTTCTCCTTGGCCTCCAAATCTTCTGCTGACTCACTCTTGATCTCCTTTGCAGGCACCTGGAGCTCCGCTTCGATGGTTTTCCTTTTTGATGCTGAAGGCTTCTCCAATCGTCGCATCTTTCCATCCGGTCCGGGGACCTCGATGACTTTCGTTTCCGAGCTTTCAGTCAAGGCGCCGCGCTTCCTCTTTTTGCCCTCGTTAGCCTTGGGAGCCTCCTCAAGGACATCCTGCTCGTCTGCCCAAAGCTCGTCTGTCATCCAAATCGGCAGAGCCGCTGTATTCGGGCCCTTGATATGCACTGCTCGCAAGTTCTTCCACTTTTGAGGCACGAACTTCTCCACCATGGCTTCGACCACGGCTTCCACGTTCGCCTGCACGGCCTCAGGACTTTGGTTGGCGGTGCCGACCTTCACTGCCGTAGTCGTGCTGGGAGCAAGATGCACCAACGCACTGCCAAGAGCACGCTCGAGCTCTCGCCCTACATCCTCCGGCTTCACATCTTCCTTCACAACCTTGCTTCCGCCCTCGCTTAGCTTCTTCCTCTTCTCGCCCGTGCTCTCGTCCACGCTCTGTCTCTTGCCCTCCAAGCTCACTGGCACCGGCCTCTTACTGCCACCCTTGTAGAAGACCTTGCCCAGAACCTTCGGCAAATACGTCACGACACGATCGTCGGCGAGGAAGACATCGTACTCCCCGAAAAGCTGTCGTCGGCTCTCGTAGCTCTTGTACTTGCTCTTCAACTTCTCCATCCCAATCACCCTCGTGATCTTCTTGCCCAGCTCCAGCGGGAAATTCGCTTGTTCGATGAGATCTTTGTACTTCCTTTGCGGATCCGCTGTGATGAGACAGATTCGAAGTCCTTCCTTGTCCTTGCTCAACCACGGGTTTGGAAGAGCGATCTTGTTGGGCTTCAGGCGGTTCTTGTCGACGATGTGCTTCTTAGTGGTCATGATGAGCCAGATCGGCGTCTCGTCTTCAGGCTCCTCATCGTCGGCGTCTGCGAGTAGGTTGGTCTTGTCGGCGGAAGAAGTCTTGGTTTCTTCGTCTTTCTGGATCCTCTTGAGAAGTGCGGTAGATGCGCGGAGGGTTTGTGCGGAATCGAGTTGGTAAGGAGAGTTGTTGTTTGACGGCGCGACTGCTGTATCGGCCGACTTCTTCGCCACGGCATTGGACTTGGGAGTGCGCGCCATGGTTTGTCAATCGGCGCAAAGACGCGATTCTCTTGCGATCAAGTTGGAGTTGAAGCAATCCGCAGCTCAAAATTTCGAGATGTCGGGCCGGGAGAAATTCCGCTCCTTCTCGGTATCGCATTTTGGCGAAACTCTATAGGCTCAGACACGTGACTGAGATTTGGGCAGCAACCAGAAAGATCGACATAAGAGGCTGGACGACGTGGATCTCAACCTGGTTGTTGGTTGTTGAATGCAGCTGCGCGACTCATGCAAGCAAACCGTGCAGGCTCATGCAGTAAGCACTAAAGGAGAATGTGCATGGTGAGGAGGCGGTGTTCATACATAAGTGAGAAGAAGAATTCCGTCGTAGCCCATCGAGTGGAGACGCGCAGCAAGATCATCTTTCGTTAGGGCGTATCTCGTTGAAAGCATCAATGTGGCTGCTGATGACTACTGCAGCCTGAGAAGTCTCCTGTGGCCGATCCCACGAACGCTAAGCAACCACCAACGCCTCGCCAAAGAACAAGCACTCGTTTCACACAATTCTTTTACTCCGCCTTGACATCAGTCGGAGCAGTCGTAGGGGTATCGTTGCCGAAGGTAGCGGAGTGTGTAGCCAGCGGAGAGCCTTGGACCGCCTGTCCGCTTGTGGAACTTCCTCCCATCTCTGCAACCTGACGTTCTAGACGAAGGTTAGTAGACGTTCCGAATTGGTGAGAAGCCTAGCCGAACATACCTAGCTCACGGAGTCTTAACTTGAGCATTTGGTTCTCTCGCGTTAACATCTGCGTTTCAGCCTGATAGAAGGCACTGTCATCCCTTGTGCCGCCGAGCAAGAAATCTTCGGTCAAAGGTCCCAGGCTACCAGACTGAGGTCGCAGTGCTGGCGAGTTTCCTCTGCTGTTGGTGCCGTGGGTTGACAGCCGGGCTGATGACTGTCTTGAAAGAGAGTGCGGGCGGTTGAAGTGGGTGTGCTGAGCATGAGAGATTGATGCCGAGCGAGGAGAAGACTGTTCTGTAACGGCGGTACTTGCTGGAGTCGGAAGCGTCGATGGCGGCGTGGGGAATCGGCTGTGCTCCGTAGCGGTCGGTGAGGGATCTTGGTTACTGTTCGATCGCTGTATAGCCGCGAGCTGATCTTGCTGCAAGCGAATCATGTGCAACAGACGGTTGACCTGGGCCTCCTGCTCGTTCTCCAGCTCTTGATGCAGTTCTCCCAAACTGGGCTGGCGTTGGTGATGAGGGTCTGCGGTGGGCAGCGCGAACGACCTCCTACCCAGACGCGGGCTTCCCGCATTGCTCCCACTGCTCGCTTGAAGCTCACCGGGAGCGGATACACCGGGGTCGTTGATGTTGGTGAGATTGTTCATCAGCGAAGATCTTCTGCGCTCCAAACCTGGGGAGGCTCTGCTGGGTGAGCGGTGGAGGCCGGCGTTGATGGTGGCAGCTGCCTGGAGCGAGGCCAGCGACGGCGATCTCGGTGACGGCGGACTGGGTCGCGAGGCGTCGGCCGCATTGATAGAGATACGTCTCGGGCGCTGAGACAGCGGTGATCCGGGCATTGAGGTTGGTCGTGAAGTTGGCAGCGAGTTTAGGTCCGGCGGCATGTTGGCCGGAAGGGTGCGGGCAGAGCAGGTTGGCGGAACTTCCGGGCGGTTAGTGGTAGTTGTAGGTTGTTACGTTCATCAGGTTTGCTGCGGTGGTTGCAAAGGAATGCGCTCTGCCGCGGCCTTCACAAAGAGAGCTGCCGTTGTCTACACCACCTCAAGTGCTGGAGCTGTGATCGGGCACTTCCAACAATGATGCCGAGCCGGATCGGAAGGTTGCTGGCGGGGTCAGGTGACGTCTCATCCGAGTTCACCTCACTTTGCCGGCAATGCCCGGCGGAGACCCTGCATTAGCAGCATCCGCGTACAGTTTGATGCCGTCTCATGCATGCACGGTTATTCTGTCGCCGCTCGTCTGGGCCTGCAGCTAACCGCACGACTACTGTCTCTTCCCATTTCCGCCCAACGCATCTCTGCCCGTCAAAACGCAGCTGCCCGTCTGCTACGGCCGAGAGAGCTGTTTTCTCCAGACAGAGTGCCGAGGTGAGGATGCCGGTGGTACAGTTCCTCTATCACCACGAAGAGACTCAAGAGAGCGTAGTGGGTGAAAATTAAGGTCAGCGGATGACTCTTGCGGATGGCGTGCTGATGCTTAGAGGCGGCGATATTGCAATTCCCCAAGCAGAATGTGAGACAGTCCGCCGTGCCCCCTGCATCCATCAAAAACGCTGCTCAACGTCTGCTCACGCGTGCACTGTTCTTCGCCTGCTTCTGGACGCATCCGCCATGCCGCGTTGGTGTCAGGATTCCGGATCCGAGCACGGCGACGACGCGCTGCGGGTGCCGTTATTATTATTGCCAATACATCGAATGCAATACTAGACGACGACATCACGATCTTTCGCGTCCGTGATGTGGTGATTCACAGCGCGTCGACATGGGTACCCTCGAGTGAGCACAGCCGCCTCATCGTCGCCAGCTGCACGCAATAATATTCATGAAGCTGACGGCAGGGCGAACGGGGTGCGCGCGCATGACATGTGGATCTTGCTGTGATGCAATGCGATGCGCTGCGATGCGAGGCGCATGCAGGCGGTGTTCGCGCGTTCTTCTTGGGCTGATCTGCATGTGCGAGGAGAAGAGGAGGAGAAGGAGGAGCAACATCACCTACAGCAGCACGAACGAGCAAACGAGATGCAGCGTGTGATGAGGGTCAACGACCGCTTCATACGCCTGCAGCTATTCTCCTAGCGAGCGCATTGGGTCGCAATTGAAGTGTCGCGCGCGCAGAGCTTCGAAGTTCCCCGGCGACGTTAGACTGCTCGCAGCAAAGCGTCGAGGCGTGCGGCTCCTCGATTGGGCGTTGCACGCTTAATCTTCCGTAGCCTACCGCGTGCCCGGCAGCCGGTTGTTGTTACGCTCGCCAGCAACACTACGGTAGGTACTAGCAGCAGCAGCGAGCGACTGCACAGGATCCAAAACTTCCCACTTTCCCACCGCCTGCTTCATGCCTCATCCACGCTCACGCCCAACCAACCCACAAACCTGTTCGGATCCTGTCCTCTTGCGCCGTCTTCCCTGCGCTGTGCAACCCGCTCATCGCCCAGGCCCGGCCATGCGTGCAGCCGTGTGCCACCTCGCCGGATCAGCTGCTGCGAGATAGAGATATTACAGATTAGCACGATTGCCTTCCTCAGACAGAGCGTGCGCGCAGCCTCGATTTCGCTGCTACAAGCCACCGCCATCAGCGCGCCCTCCAATCTATATCTCGGGCCTGCATGCGGTAGGAGTACGTGCCCTGATCCGGCCGGCCTCACGAAACACGAGTCGCGACCCGAGTCTGGCGTGCGACCTGAATCAACACCACCGCTGCACCGCGCTGCAGAGTCGTGCTAGACCTGCCGCCCTCCCTCCTCAGGCACCCTCCTACATGGATACGCCTGCCCCGGCTCCTCGCGACGACACCGGTCATGCCTGCTCTCGTCCTGACAACCTCCCAGACCTTTCTCGTTCCCGCACAACATTGGATAGCCCGTCTCGCCCGACTTTGAGGAAGAGCAAAAGCCTGCGCACGCGTCCGCACGAGTCTCTTGCTGCCCGTGAGCACCATCAACATGCCGTGCCCCCTCTGCCACTAAAGGACGACGCTGCCCGCCCCTCCCATTTGCAATCCGACGTGCCTCCTCGACCCAAGATGTCGCTGTTCAGCCTCTTCAGCAAACCCAAGGTTGAAAAGCTTCGTGGTTATGCGGAGCCAGGTCTGGACGCGCCCTCTGGCCCGCCACGCGCCTTTTCCAACGCCGATGGTCGCCGGTCGCGACAAGATGTTGCCTCACGACTTCAAAACATGGACGACAACCACGGCCAATCTCGTCCAACGACCTCGAGGTCTTATGCTTCGAAGGCGGCACGTATGATTGCCAAGGATCCCACCCTTCCACCTCTGCAAAGCGAGAGACAACATCGATCCTTCGACCCGCCGCCGTTGTTTCAGGTCTGGCCACAGGCGACGAAGCATGGCATCCTGGAGACAACGACACCTGGACCTGAAGTAGTACTGACGAGACCCAAAAGCCGCATCTCGACGAGCAACCTTTTCGTACCTGGGAGCGACAGTCTCGCATTGCACACGCCTGGAAATAGATCGAGCATCGAGTCGAGAGTGACTGTCAAGACTCAGCTCAGACACATGCCTAGCGGTTCGTTTGCGCATCCAAGCCTGCCAAGGAAGCTGGTCGTTTTGGTCACATCTGGCTACCTTCTCCAGTACGCAGAGACAGGATCCAACGATCGCTTGCCGGAGAAGATACTGGAGCTTGGCAAAGATTCGGCAGCTTACGCCTGTGATCTCATCCCAGGAAAACATCACGTTCTGCAGGTCTCTCAGACGGTCCATCAAAGAGGCGCCCCTGCTCCGCATTCGCATTCGATATTCTCCAAGATCGGCCTTCGCAACCATGCGACGCGTCGTGCAGCCTCGGACTTTCTACTTGTCATGTCCAATGCCGACGAAATGGACGAGTGGATGCAGATGATTCGGAAAGAGATTGAAACGCAGGGTGGTAAGCGAGCACGCTCTAATTCCTCGACTACAAGACCCAAAACAGGTCAGACGCCCAAAGTGGACTTGCAAAAGACACCGAGCCAGAGTCATCGATACAACGTTGTTCGCAGTCCACACGGTCCAACGGCCGTGTCTACACCTGACTTGGAGAGGTTCCCGTCGAACCTATCTTTCCGTGCTCAAGACGCTGTTCAGCTATCTGGTCAGAGTCCCTCAAGAGAGGAGGAGCGGCCTACCAAGGCAGACTACGAGCACCCAAAGACGGACATAGAACCGGCTGCACCCAGACCGCGTGCAGGATCGGATGCGCCTTCTGTCAGCTCATCAGCAGGCGCGTCGGTTGGGCATCAGCAATTGGAGAGGCTACGCAACAGCACTCGAATTTCTCATTCTTCGACTGCCGCTACCAGTATGACTGCAGCCTCGCGAACGAACTCGATGACCTCCTCTCCTTCTGATCATTCGAAGGACATCAACGACGGCACGAACGAATGTGCCGCTGGTAGGACGCCTTTTCGCAGCCTCTCGTCGTACAGCTTGCTCAAGAGACGATCTGCCGCACCCTTGTCGTTGAAAGACTCGCCTCTACCCGAATCCCGTGCTCCGCCGCAGCCACCGTTGCCTTCGAAAGACAGCAAAGTTGACTCTCCTGTCGTGAGCATCCATGGATCGACGAAGAATGACTCTACTTCAGCTCCTAAGCAGCTTCGCCTGTCGACTGCACACAGCGTGCCCAATTTGAAGTCCGTAGATGAATCGAAGCGTGACTCCAAGGTTGCGATGGCTTTGACGACCCCTCCAGAGGAGCGACCGCAATCGTTCCTTGCTGATCTTCCGGATCCCACAAGTTGGACGACCAGGCACTCGCCCAGCCAAAGAACACCGTCATTGCCTTTTCCGCCACTTTTCGAGACATCTCCGGTACAAGAGGGGAATCAATCGAGCAACTTATCAAAGACCCGTACCTCGCCCACATCCAGACCCCTCAGGAGCGGCTCCAATTCCTTCAGCCTACCTCTGCGCGTCAACACATCGGACTCACACAGCGCGAGATCTCCGCGGTCTCCACGATCTCCCAGACACCCTTCTTCTGAGGAGCAAGAAGGTCGTGTCGTGTCGCCGATTCCTGCTGTCACATGCCTGACTGCGAAAGTTGATCTTGGGACGCGAACGACGATCGATGCGTCACATATCCCCAAAAGAACATCATCCAATGCGAACTCGCCGCCTCGTGGGAATGCTGGCCCGCGTCCTTCGTCGAAGCTCTCGTTGTTCCCTGGAGCTCAACCACCTCCGCCTCCGCAAGTCATGGCACGAGTGGAGGCTCTCAGCTCGTCAGCATCGACAACGGCGCTAGCAGCGCTAGTTCAAAGCCAGGCATATGCGCAAAAGCAAGGAAAGCTCAGTCGCCCTGCCAGCTTGCAGGTCCGTGCCAACCACGCACCGTTCCTCTCCAGCGCTCGCAGCACCACGACGCCGAACATGAACACACAGTCGGTCTCCATGGCTCCTATCCGAGCACTCAAGCCCTCCCGATCCATAGCCACGATGCAAAGCACGCAATCGACTGGACCATCTGCTGATTCTGACCTCAAATCGAATGACCAGCTCGCGGAGGAAGCGACCGACGAAGCCAAGCCTCTTCCTCAACGTTGCGTCTCGCCCGCTATCCTCGGCAGCGTCGTCCCTCGCCCATCATCACGAAACAGCCGCGTGCCACGCAGCCGGTCGTCTCTCCCTCACATGGACTTTGGCATTCCACTGTCTGCTCTCGGGCCACCAGCTCCACCACCTTCCACTCCGCTGCCCGAGATTCCTGACGGACATAACCGCAATTCGATCGTCAGCATGAGAAGCGGCACACCCATTGGCGTCGCCATCAGCGAGAGCGCGGACGAGCACTCTCCTCAGAAGGAGAACTACCACCACTCAATGGGTCTCGGCATCAAAGTCGGCGGCGGAAGTCCGTGACCTCTCTCTCTTATTTCCTAACTCCCTCGATCTCTCACACGAACGATTCCGGATCTCCTCTGTATGGTACGGCGTATGTGCGAAAACGGCCGTTTGATTGAAAGTTTTCATTTTCTCTGTAAGATGTAATGGGTATACTGTGACTGATGGTCTGGGAGGATATCTGCTGTTACGAATTGTTGCTTTTCGTGCTTTTTAAGATGATACCCACTGCAAGAGTGTGTGCGCTCCACTGCGAGGAAGAAGGAGGAAGAGATATAGGACATGCTGCACAGCATATCATGTTAATGTAATGAGGGGAAAGTCTCCCATCAACATCACCCACAGCCGCCTTTCATTTCTCTTGTCTGCAAAGTTGGTTCTGATTAGAGGAGCATGTGAAGAGCATACACGCACGTGAAATGCAGAATTGGCAGGCAGATCATATCAATCATGCAGGGAGGACATCCTGAAGTTGCACAAGAGTGCAAGAATAGCATCGGAGCATTTGACAATGAGTGTTTTCGGAGTGGTTGGTGCCTGGACGCCGCGAAGCTTGAGCCCCACTTGGCTTGTGAAGAGCAAGTGAAGTGGAACTTTCGGTTCACGCTCACTAGTTCTACTCTCTTGCCAACTCCACCTCGTGCGTCTTCTTCTTTAAACCTTTCTCCAACCCGCCACGTACATACGAACAACGACGAGCCCACACCAGACCAACGACAACACACTCGACCTTCAGGAAAGTAAGGGACAGCGTCGGCATTGAATAGCGTCATATCTCCGGTGGCCCTCCGTCTGCAACATCCGCCGCTGCGCTCCTGCGTCCTTGCTACCCAGCAAACAACCAAACAACACCTACCTACCTCCGAAGACACCACCGAGACGCCCACGATGGCCAGCAACGAGCCGGCCGTGCTCGCGTACCCGCACAAGGCCGACATCTACACCTACCGCGTGCCGACTCCGCCCCGCATCGTCGTCCCACCACCCGCCCTCAACTCCGACGCGATTCCCGACATCGCCATCTCCGCCCTGCGCAACTCCTCGCACCAGTTCCTCTCCAAAGTCAACTACACCAACCTCATCTCCCAGAATGCGCCCTTGGAGTGGACCTACGAGCGTCGGCGCGAAGCCCAGACCATCCTCCCGTTCCTCTGTCTGGGTCCCATGACAGCTGCCAAAGACCAGAATTGGCTGCAATCCCAGGGCGTCACGATGCTGCTGGGCATTCGTCAGAAACACAGCTTCCACAGCAAGCTCATGCGGCTCACTGCGGCTGATCAATTGGGTCTCGAATATCATACGGTGGATTTGGCGAGCAACCAGGACCTCATCCAGAGCTTTCCGAGCACCACGGCCCTGATCAACAACCATTTGGGACGAGTCTACACCGCCTCGGGAGGGTCGCAACTGGGCAAGGTCTTGGTGTTCTGTGAGAGCGGAAATGAGCGGAGTGCAGGCGTGGTGGCCGCGTACCTAATGGAGACACATGAAGACGTGGATTACATCAAGGCGATGCAGCTGTGCCAGGCTCAGCGCTTCTGTGTCAACTTTGACGACGGCATGAAGAGGCTGCTGCAGGGCTATTGGGACATTCTGTGCGCGAAGAGAGCGGTGGAGCCAAACCCTCAAACAGCTTCTACAGCGTCTCCAGCGGCACCGGCCAAGCCGAAGCGAGGATTGGAGCGCGACCGCGACGATGATGACGAAATGGACATGGATGGAGACCAGCAAGACGATGTGGAGCGGTTTGGTGGCAGAGCATTTGCGCCTTTCATCGACTCTCAGATGTGAAGTTGAAGGAAGCCCATTGACACGAACAGGAGCCAGCGTCACGACACACGAGTTTTAGCGAAGGAGCTACGGCGTTTACGAAGAATGATTGCTTAAGATACCCCATTTTCAGCACCAGCATATGCATTTCGAAGAGGAGCAAGTACGGAGGTCATGATGGAATTGCTGGTCTGGAACTGCTTTGCTTTGAGCGCGATGGAGCTCACATGAAGCGCTAGATGATTGAGAACCTCTTGGAATCGAATGAACATCAACGATGAAAATAGATCAGAACAGCTTCCGACTCACACCTTTTCCTCTCCCACAGCTTGCTGCCCCCTAATCTCGCCCTCAAGAAGAACGGCCCCCTCCTAAGTGAAAATAATTCCCCCATCAACAATCTGCGTTTGCCCCTACCCACTCACATTAGCATCCCACTCCCCAAACCGACCGAAGACAACAAGAATTCACTTACCGTAACATAATCACTATCCGGCCCCCCCAAAAAGCTCACCAGCTTCGCCACATCTTCCGGCGTACTCGTCCTCTTTAACGCAATCAGTTCCCCCGAATACTTCTTGATCGTATCGCCTTTCTTGGCGCCCGTCTTTTCACCCAACTTTTCGTCGATGAGGTCCCACATTTGGGTACCCACGATCCCGGGTGCGTATGCGTTTACCGTGATATTGTACTCTGCCATTTCCATCGCGTAGGCTTGTGTGAGGCCGCGGACGGCCCATTTGGAGGCGGAGTAGTGGGAAAGGAGGGCGAAGGGTTTGAAGCCGACAATGGAGGAGCAGCCGATTAGTTTGCCTAGGAGGAGGGGTTAGTTGGGCAGGATGGTATGGAGAAGGATGAGTTTTAAGGGTTGCTTGCCTGGATTTGAGGGTGTGCAGTTTCCTTGTTTTATCATTTGTTTCGCGGCGGCTTGGTAGCAATTTTGGACGCCGAAGACGTTGACGCGGAACATGGTTTCGAAGTCGGCTTCGGTGAGGTCGAGGAGGGGTTTGACTTGGGCGATTCCGGCGTTGGCGATCCTAGATTTCATCAACAGTCCGTTTTCTCGTACTGTAAGGGAGTGCTCTTACATGGTATTCAGCGGCCCTAGTTCTTTCACCGCAGTTTGGATCATGCCTTTTACTTCGCTGAGCTTGCTCACGTCTGCAATCGCCACGCACGAGTTGCGTCCGAGTTTCTGAATTTCTTGGGCGACTTCTTCGGCTCCAGATTTGTTGGCGGGGATGTCGTTTATGCAGACGTCGTAGCCGTCTCGAGCGATGCGAAGAGCAATGGCACGGCCAATTCCTCGCGCGGAACCGGTGACGATGGCGACTCGTTTGGATGTCATGTTGCCGGATTCCTGAGCGGCGCGTTTGGATTCTTCGACGAGAGCGCTCATTGATGTTTCGCGCTGTGCTGTACGTATAGGAGATGAGGTATTGAATGGAGGAGATGTCTTGCTGTATCTATCCTTTCTTGAATCGAAACGAGAAGGAGAGAAGGAAAGGCAAGCAAACGTTCGTACTTACACGGGCTGTTGTGTATTTATACCTCGACAACATTCTCAGGAACAGGATCTGCCGTACGTACATACCTCCTCACCTGTCCTCGTTTTCGGCGCCTGCAATCCCAGTTTCGCGGAATTACTCCTCACTGAAGGCCAAGAAGAGGCGTCAGCAGCGCATAATCGTGGTCGTGTTGGGTTGATCCTCGCGGGCCTCGTGCTAAAGAAGATCCGCTTCGCCGAGCTGAGATCGCGGTTGGAAATTGGGGAAAGAGGAGAGATGGAGCTCTCGTGAGGAGCTCTCGGCTTGGGGAGCTGTATAGCTTGAATCAGCAGACGGAGCTGTTGCTCTCGTGCTTGACAGGGAAGCTTTCGCGCGCAGAGGAAGGATGTCCGATCACTGAACTTCGGGTCTTTTTGCTTCTACGGGCGAGAAAAGACACTGCCGGAAGATAAAATGTAAGTAAGCTCATGGTCACGACCGTAGGATATGATGCAGCACGTCAACTTCAGAGCAAATAGTGAACATCAGCCATCTGAATATTGTATCGATGGTCCATAGCGGCTCGAGGCCTGCGCTGTTCCTGCTTCTTTCAAGTCCTTACTGTAATGTGGTACAGACATGATGAAGGGGGGAGGAAGCTGCAGTCAAGGCCGAAGCTCTCATATCTGGTGCTCTTCCAGTCGACCAAGCTCTTCGAAGCGTCAGTCCAAAGAGTCTCTTTTGTCGCATTGTCGCGGGTGCTGACAAGATGGTATGCCGCTGGAAGAGGGCTGTATCGCGGCAGTCTGTGACCACTGGCAAGGGGTCTGCGTCCAGGAGAGATTCCCACGCGAGATGCATGGCTCGACATTGTTGGCTTCTGTTTCTACCACTGCTTGTTCTTCTGTTTCTTGAGTTGCTTGGGTAGGCATGAAGCCATACGCCTGGTCTGGATTTGACAATTTGACGATGGATGGATTGCAGGAGACAAGTGCGTGGTGGTCAACAGAAGTACATGTACCTCGTAGGTGGCCTCATGGCCGAGACTTGTCCGATTGGGCGCGGGTGAAGTGAATGAATTTTGCCGCGGGGTCATCGCTACCCTATTTCTTGGCGCGTCCCGGCGCGTCTCCTCTTGACATGTGATGCAAAACAACTGCATTGTACCCCGCCACAACCAATTCAAACACCATACGCAACGTTATGTCGCGCCCAATGTCGATGCCGTCGCGCACCTTGACGCTTCCCGAAGAACTCGAGCGATTGGAGCAACAGATCACATTGACGCTGCAAGAAATCGACAGCAACTTCAGCAAGGCACACCGCATCGTCACCAGCAGCATCCTGCCCATCGTCGAAGAGTATGCGAAGCACAGCAACGAGGTGTGGGAGGGCTCAAAGGTAATGCAAATCCTGATCGTGATATATTGACGGCCATCAATGCTGACGCGCAGTGCAGTTCTGGAAGCAGTTCTTCGAGGCCTCGGCCAATGTCTCGCTCTCTGGCTACGAGGAACCTACCGATGAGACCGTCACCAACACAGAGCCGACCGAGTCTTTCCAGACACCTGGCGATGAAGATGAGAGCACTGTGACAGGCGCACAATTGCAGCAACGGGAAGAGGGGGACGACGAGGAGTCCGGGCCAGAATCACCTACGCAAGTCACAGGTGTGCACACCACGCCGAAACTACCACCATCGACATCGAAGAAGTCTGCAAGTGGAGGGAAAGGAAAATTCAACAGAAGTGCCGCCTCATCATATCGTTCTCCTTCTCCACGAAAATACACAGGCAAGAATCCATTGGCAATGGATGACTCCGAGGAGCCTAGTACGCCACGGATGCAATCTGCTGCCAATCTGGGCTCTTCGCCCTTTGAGCCGGAATCTGCGTTTCAGCCTTCTGCACGATCGAGACCTCAGAATCACGATCCGCTGATGCATCGCGCCATCTTGGACAAGAATTATCGCATTCAAGCGACACCACATACGCAGCGGAAGCAGCGCCAGCAACAGCAGCAGCAGGCAACATCAAAAGCCACCCCTCAGACGGCAAGCAAGAAGAATCCGTGGGACGACTCACCGCAGTCCTCACCCGACATTGCTGCACCGCAACTTCGCAGCGAGCTCTTCTCTCCCGCGAAGGGCGCTCCTCGTACACCTGGCGTTTCCGTCCTCACACCTGCCGCGAAGAAGACTGGCCAAGCAGCGCCCAAAACGTCCACCGGAATGTCCCTCTTCTCGCCAAACGACAAGGCGTACGCTGCAACACAAGAACGCACGCGAGCCAGCAATTTCTTCGACGAAAGCGACGAGGATGATGACTTTGGCGACATGAGCCCGCCCAAGACCATGCAGTTCCACGTTCCTCAGTCACGTCTTGTGCAAACACCAGCCAGAGAGGCAAGCAAGAAGATTGTGGACGATCTCTTGTTGACAGCAGGAGCAGACGCGACTGATGATATCGAAGGCGAATCGGAAGCTTTCGAAGAGGCCAGTCCCAGTGTTATTCGACGCGCATATGACGTGGAAGACGATACTTTCTAGAAGAGAGTCGGAGAGGTACGTCGCAACAGGTGACAGACGATACTTAATTTCCACGCCGCGAGACTCAGCAAAAGAAGCGAAATCGCAGACGAGGTTCGATCCGAAGTCGTGGTATAGCCACCCGTGGCTCTTAATCCTGCAGCTTTTCAATAGCACCGGTATTGACCCTGAGGTATGCGAAATTGCTCTCCATCGTCGTCATCAGCAAACACGGACTCTGAACCTTGGCTCCATCTGTCATGACTTTGGCGCAGAAACGGTCCGCATTGGCTTGAAGGGAATAGTCGAGTCGTTCCGGCTCGGTACGGAGACTGGAAAGGCTACTTTAAGATTTGCAACGTCAAACCGTTGCTCCCGATAGTGTCAACGGTCGCTTGCAACTTTCTGCCTATAACAGCCGTTGCGGATATGCGACGGAAGTCGGCATGCCGATGAACCCAATTACCGACCTGTGGCTGATGGAAAATCACCTAGCCGACTCAAGATATTCACAGGGCATGCAATAACCATGCTCCCTTCCCAATTGGGAGGGAATCACTTACTGCTAAGCGAGGGGTGTACGACGTGATACATATCTATGTGCTACTTGCTCCGCCCATCATGTGGTGTAAACAAAATTCGGATGTCGATAGCCGAGCTTGTTCTCGCTATCGACTGAAGCAAGGCGATGGTCTCTCCTCCCTTCACGGCGTTGGCTGTTCTCCCGTCGGATGTACAGAACGTTGGTCGCTGTCAGGAGAAGACTGAGACCGATAGCACCCAGATTGATAGCATGTCCGGTTGTGTAAGCCGGCGCATCCTTGCTGAGGTATGTGAAGGTCGCAACGAAGGCGCCGCAGTTTCCAATGGCGACTTGGAAGCCCAAGCCAGTCGCTTTCGTTGTGTGCGGTGCAAGGTTGTTGCTCAGCCAAGCGAGGATGAGAGGACTGCAAGGGAAGGCTCCCGTGGCGACGAAAAAGGTTCCGGCGTACTTGACTGCGTTGCGGTCGCTGGCCAGTTGGAGAATATACCCGATTGTTGCAATGAGGAGGCCTGCGGCGATGAGTGGACCGCGTTTCTTGAGCTTGTCGCTGGTCCAGGCGAAGAGAATGACAGAGAGAAAGGCCAGGAAGTTTGGTGGGACAGTGAAGAGCTGTGCCGTCACTCGCTTGTAGCCCATGCCGGAGATGATGGAAGGGAGGAAGAGCGAGTAGGAGTAGATGGGGATCAGGATGAGGAAGAAGTTGAGAGACATGAGGAGGGTGTTGACGTTGAGGAGTGCGAAGCGAACCTGCACGATTTCAAGGTCAGTATTTGTGAAGAGATCTGAAGACGTGCCAATACTGACCTCTTCCCAGCTGAACTTCTCCGCCTCTACCCTTTCGACGTCCACGTTGCCGTACAGGTCCACATGGAGCCTCCTCACAGCAAACTCCCTCTCTTGCTCGGAGAGGAATCGTGCTGAACCTGGCGTGTTCGGCAAGAAGAAGAACGCAACCATAGCCACCGCAATCGTCAACGCTCCTTCAACGAAGAAAATCCATGGCCAGCCGTCATACCCACCATAATTGATCTCCGCCAACCCCGTGGCCAACAACCCACCAAACGCCCCCGAAAGTGGCGCCGCACAGTAGAAAATCCCCAGCCGAAACATCAATTGATGCCTTTTATAGTACATTGAGAGGTACAGGATTATCCCACCGAACATGCCGCCCTCGCAGGCTCCTAGGAGCAGACGACATGCAATTAGTCCGCCATAGCTTTTTACTGCGCCGATGCATGTGCCAACGATTCCCCACGCGATGGCGAGGAGGGGCAAATAGCGACCGCCACCGACGTATTTGAGGAGCCAGTTGGACGGTATATCGAGGAGGACGTAGAGGATGTAGAAGACGGTGAGGGCGGTGTTGAATTCGTTCCCGGTGAGGTTGAGGTCCTTGGTGAGGCCGTCGAGTTTCGCGTTGCCTGAGAAAAATATGTCAGTCGGAGAACAAAAAGATAATGAAGGGAAGCCCACCAATGTTGCTTCTATCGATGAATGCGAGCAACCAGAGGGCAAAGATCCATGGCAGGATGTGGAAGTCGAGTTTCCTCGTTATACGGCGATCTTCCTCCGCTGAGAAGAGGATGCCGGACTCTTCTGCTGCGACTTCGAGCTTCTCGTCTATGCTGACTTTCTCCATGCTTGCTGAAGGAAGGAAGCGATCGATACACCAATATCAAAGATCTAGCAGCAGCAGCAGCAGCAGCAGCAAAAAAAAAAGACGAAGAAAACGAAGAAAAGAATCAATTCTTCCCCTCCACCTACCTCACCCTCACCTCCCCTCATCCTCATCCTTCTCTCCCGCCTCTGACTCCTCCGCAAATGCCGACACTCACCGTAACACCAACAGTAAGCGAGCAAACCATTCTTCCCCCAACTCCAAACAGCCAGTCATTTCGGCCTCTCGCGCGGAAGATCTGCACTCCCAACTTCCTTTCCAGGCAGGTCTGCAAGGATCCCATAGGCGAAGGATCCTTCTCGCCTCCGCAATTCGCGTGTGTACCCCAGTTCTCCAGGTAGCTTATCCAATGCCGAGAAAAGGCTTGACCGAGTTATCCAGAAGTGCTCTGGGAAAGGGAGAGGAGGAGGAAAGATTAGGCTGATAATTTTGTCCATGTCCATGTGGTCGTTGCTACCTGCAACCTCCCTCAATGGTACAGTTCGAGTCGGGTTGTTGAAGTCTTTGTCATTTGCTGCTGGTGTACTTCAGGCTTCCATCATAGTGGTTGAACGCAATCTCTCATCTCCAACTGTTTTGAGGTTTGCGACATTTCGAGGTGCACCGGTATAGAGGCGAGAAGTTCCGGATCTAAATCCATGATCCGCGGAAGGAAGCAGCTACCCCGACTTGTTCCTTCCCACATCGCAGAATGAGAGTCTCGGGAGAAAGAAGCACGAGCACGACAGGACTACCAGCCGCGGAAAACCACAGCACGCATCAATCAGAGACACAACATCGAAAGCAGGGATTCGATAGAAAAAGATACCGACTCCCTCAGTACCAGCAACACCAAAATCGAACCGAAACGTGAAAGACAGGCACGGCAATATGTTCATCTATGTGTCTTGAGTCGGCAATAGTATCTAAATCTCTCTCCATATTTCTATCTATCATACAAGCAGCCATCCCTTCTGGCAGGCAGACATTACAATTCAAACAATCAATCAACTAAACAAATCAACTCCGATGCAATAGACCCTTCTCTTGGATCTACCTGAGCAGCAGATGCGAGCTCTCCAATCCGATATTAAGTCGCGATATTGATTCTGTCGATAATGCGATGCTGACGATAGATGATGTTGGTCCCGCAATAACCCAGTGAATTCGCGCCGTTGCTGTGCTGACGTGGTGTCGATGTGTGGTGGATGTTGTTGTCGAAAAGGATGTTGTCCGCGCAAAGCAAAACGGTAAAAAGCCAGCAAAATGGGTATCTCGTGCAAGCGCCAGGTGCGCCTGATGTCCCCGTGAAGGTGTGAGTCTAAGTGGGTATCTAAATATGCTTTGCCGAGTGGTCTCTCTTGTTGCGATGAGATGGTGAAATGAAACAAATGCGCGCCGGTGCGAAGGGCGATGCGATGCTGCTGACCAGAGGAGGAAGGGCTGACCGAGCAGGCGTCGCACGCGATGACCAAAGCGTGAGTGCGCGTGTGCAGAAATGGAAGGGAGGAATGCAGTGTAGCAGGCGGGCGGGCGAGGGGCAGATGACCGGGTCCAGTCGGAATGCGTGACGAGATCTTGTGAGCGGATGAGGAGCAGGGCGGGCGTCGAGTGAAGGAGTCGCAGCGTCGGACAAAGAGGAGAGAGCTGGGAGTGCTGGGCGGGAGTGCTGAGAGCTGAGAGCTGATGAGAGCAGATGAGAGCAGCATCGGGTGGGTTGGTCGTGCAGCAGAGATGGTGTGCAGGTGGTTTGCCCGAAGCAGCCTAGCGCGGCGCGTGACCAATCACCACCGTCCACTTGCTGCGGCTCAAACGCAACCACACACCACACTTCACCACACTGCCACACCACCACCACGACGACGACGCTCTCTCTCATCACTCAACGCCATCCCATCCAAGCCCGGGAAGAAGTCGCGCTCGCCTGCTCTACGACGTCGACGTCTGCTGACCGTGGCCCTCGTAATCGTGCAAGGGCACGAAACGAGCCTCCGCGGGCATCGCCGATGGTCCTGTCAACGATGGGATGCGTTGCTGATATGGGTAGGCCGGCGCAGTTCCGGGAAGTCCAGTCGCTGGAGATGCGCCCATGTAGCCGCCGCCTCCAAAGTCCCAGGCGCGTCCAATGTCGGATGCGTAGTGTGAGGATGGCTGGTGCCATGAAGTCGCTTGTGCTCCTGCGGATGTAGGTACCGTGAGGCGTAGATCCGGATGCGAGTGCGGATGACCTGCTGACGGCCCGATGCCGAGGCCTGCGACGCCGACCGCGTGAGGCGGGTACATGCTGGCTTGCATCGACGGCGCAGCCGCGTACGCGTGCCCGTGCGAGGTTGTTGAGCTGGATGTCGACCGTGGCGATGCGGCCGCCCGCACATCCATGCCTACGTCCGACGGTCGGCTGGCGGGTAGGTAGTTGGAAATGCCTGGCGTGGGCAGTGGCCCGGCCGTGGATGAGTAGCTCGCTGACTATAAGAAGAGGTGTTAGCTGTCAACGAATCACATCAAACATGGGAGTGCGTGTGCATATGCAACGCAGGGATGACTTGCATATTTGCCAATGATCTTCTTCAGCGCCGTACCCAGAATGCGCCACGGGAACACTTTGACGTCCTTTTCGATGTTGCGCGGCTTCGGGTTGGGGAAACCCATGATCAGTTTGAAGAACTCCTCGCTGTCCTGCTTCGTCTTCGACACCGTCGCGGGACGGAAGCCTTCCAGGTTGCGACGAATCCGGTTCTTCTCCTCCACCGTGAACCGTACCGCCACCAGGGACTCCAGCAGCGAGATGGTGTCCACCGATGTGACATAGCATTCTTGCTTCTCCTCCCACCAAATGCAACTGACGCAAATGCTGTTCGGGAGTCGGTCATCCGGCGTGACAGGCTCGAATGAGGCGGTGATGACGCTACCGACTTGGCTGCGACGAAACTGGACAAGACGTCGCTTCACCTCCCACTCTTCGGGGGTCCACTTGTCGGCCATCGTGTTCAGCTCGCCATCGATCTTCAGCATGGCCTTGCTGTTGGTGGGGTAGACCGTGTATGGGTTGAAGGGCGTCGCCGAAGGCATCGGAGCTCCTGGAGTCGTTGGTGACTGCTGCAGCGTGGATGTGCGAATCAGTGGTGGAGCAGTGCCAGCGGCAGGTGATGGAAGCAGGTGAGAGCTTCTGCTGGCGTTTGACATGCCTGCTGAAGGACTGCGGGCCATGTGCTGCGAGGCTTGCTGATATTGCCAGGAAGGACTGTGCGAGGCTTGAGGCTGGCCGTAGTACTGCTGCGAAGGCATGCGCGACAGTGACGCTCCGTATCCTTGAGGGTACTCTGCAGTTGCACTCAAGCGACGACCTTGGTTGTAGACTTCGGCGGGCATGCTCGGGCGACGAAAGGGCGACGCTGGAGTCATGCCAGATGCGGCTTGTCCAAGATTCTGCATCGACATCTTCTTCGTGGGAGAGCGGCGAGGAGATGCTTCGACTGAGAGCTTGCGCTTGCGAGGTGCTTGCAGTTGCTGAGCTGTCATCTGAGGAGAGTCGAGCTGATAGTACGACGGGTCCGGCAGAGATCCAGTGAGGTATGTGAATTCTCCAAACTCCAGAGACGGCGATTCCCAAGCGACAGGTCCATCGTCCAGCATCAAAGACATCGGCACGTTGGGAGACGGCGAGCTTGTCGATGAAAGTGAAGGCGCGTTGGCTGAGAGTGAGTAGGCGTAGACCTGTCCAGATGCTTGTGCTTTGTGCAGAGTGCTCTGGCAACGATGGTTGCCGAACATGATGACCGGAGTGACTTGCGGGTTGTCCAAGTCGTAGACACTCTGGAAGTAGACAGTGACGATCGTGTTTTCTTGACCTTGTCGTGGCGCCCAGTTTGTTATCTCCGGAACAGGGCGAGGGCCTTCAACATATGCCGAATACTGCGCTGCCTGCTGACCATAATAGCTCGGATCATGCGTACCGTAATGTTGACCAGATGGTACCAGACCGAGTGTGGTGGATGATTGGGGAAGGCTAGATGGTACCTGCGCCTGAGTCGCTACATAGTCGGCAGAATAGGCCGGGTGCCCTCCTGCAAAGCCTCCATAGGCCTCATGCCCTTGCTCAGGTCGTGTGGCTGTCTGGTAGTCTGCTGGTGTACGTCACATCGGTCAGCTGCCTGTTCCTCTCTTCACATGTGCACTTGCTCCCGCGCCTCCCACGCTTTCGGGACAGACCGCCTCGTAGCGCCTTCCTCTTCCACTTCCATCCTTTTTCTGCCGTAATCATTCGATCAGGCAATAAGGCATGGGTTCCGTCTCTTCTGTTTCGGGAAGGAAAAGAAAAGGGACACTCACCGTACACTTCGTAAGCGGCCTTGGTATCGTGGTACTCCAACATGGACAACAAGTAACTCCGCGGATCCGACTGGGCCAAAGGCCCGCTTTCGGTCAACGCCAAGTTTTCGACGATGGATGTGGGAATGCCGCAGTCTTCGTCGACGACTACGAAAGTCTTGCTGTCTCTTCTTGAAGCCTGTGAGAATGGTTAGCTGTTGTGCTCTGACAATGGCTGAGCCTTGCACAGGCACAAACGTTGTTCGTGAGTAGCTGCGATGACACAGAGTCGATGTACGTGTGAGTGAGGATCAGGCCTGTTCGAGATGGTGGTGGCGGTGGTGGTGGAATGGGTGTCGACTGACCTGGGGCCGCATACGTCTGCTTTCCGAAGAAGTTGACGTTACTCAAACAAAAAATGCGTCGCAGAGGGAGTCTAAAGCTACTTAAGCGACTTGCGCAAAGACGAGTGCACTCAGAATGCGACTCTCTTGTCAATGTTACTGCTGCTGTCGGCGTGGATTTGCCGATCTTAGCGTTGCGACGTCCAAGGCAAACACCCGTTCACCAGAGACATGCAGAATTAAGCTCGAGCGCTTCGTTCTTTGACGTCTGTATCAGTATGCGACTGCACCCTGCACAGATGTGAAAGCGTCGAATTTGATGCTCGACTCTCCGAACAGGCAAATTCGTCGTGCCCGTGCAGTCGTTCGCAGGAGATTGCAGGGTTGTTGCCGTGTAGGTTCCACGGAGCTGGCGTCCGCTACTGCTGCTTCCCGATGCAAACACGCAGGCGCGGTATCAAGACAGCCAGCGCTGTAGCGACAGTGTTTTGGCTGGCGCGCAAACACAGCTTGAGAACCTGAACATTAAAATTAGCACTGCCGTCATCGCTGGAGAGCGGATTTCTGTGTTGGGAAGTCGCGGTGCCCATCATACCGTGAGAACAAAGGAGTGCTGACGGCGCTGCTCCACTCGTCGCTTCTTGTCGCTGCTACCACGCAATCTCGTGCGTGGGGCTGGATGCTGGGATGGCGGTGGTCGCTGTCGCGGAAGTCAGAACATCGAACTCTGGACACGGCGGTCGACCTCTTGGGCCACGGAACAAGTTACTGCTACTGCTGCTCGGGTGCATCAGGCGCAGGTGCAGGTGCAGGCGCGCAGGCGGGAGTGTTGGAACTTCGGGTGTGGTCTGGTTGGATGCAGAGGGGCTGGAGGGAACTGGAGTTCATGCCACTGCCCGCAGGAATGGCCTTAAGGCGACAGATAAACCCCAGGAACCGCGGCGGCAAGAGAGAGGATGCAGGTGTTTATGCAAGGAAGGCTGGGGAACGAACCTCACTTTGAGATAGATTGAGCGGCAGCGGCCGTTTCGGCTCTTGCTAGCGATCTTGGAACCGAATCTGCAAGAATGGTTGGATGCCAGCCTCGCGGGCGTCGCGGCAATAGCGAAGATGAGGCCCGATGAATGGAACGCCAGGAATGTCGTTGCAGGACGAGCAATTGCAGGCCTTATGTCACCTGACGTAGAGGCGATCGACCGTCGTGAATTGAAGCTCTCGCGTGAGGTCGGGCCTTCCAGAGCTACCAGAGCAGGCGTGCAGAGCGTTGTTACGGGGTGTCGATCTGAACGTCTGCAGTGCGCGGGGTACCACAAAGCCGTTACCAGTCACCTGTAACGCGGTTCGGTGGGCACAAGAAGCGCCCTGCTGCGGCTTGTGTCAAGTGAGGCTCGACACAGCTGCGTGCTGATGGAGAGCGGGAGGAGGGCTCAGCGCACACCGTCGCTGGGTTGGGCGTGGGCCGTGGTGGTCTGCGGATCGATGAGCTTGGCGCTAGGAGGGTGTGGGCGGCATCCAGGTTGGTGGAGCAGCTTGGAATGCCAACCACCGTGCCGGCGTTTTGAATCAAGAGCGTGGACGGGGTTTCAGAATGTCTGATCAAACAGACAGGATGCAGTGGAAGGCAAGGCTGGGAGTGCGTGTAGGCGCGGGTGCAGGCCAGTCCAGTCGCTACGAGTCGGCGGTAGGTGGTTGGGCAGTGGATTCAATAATCGATGGGAAAGGCGCCGCGATGTGAGATGATGATGATTGATTGAGGACGGTGCAGGCGGCGGGCGATTCCGTCGTCCGTTTCAGTACCAGTGGGTCGGGCAGTTGGGAGCAGATGTGTGGATGCGTAGATGAATGGATGGACGGACGGACGAGGAAAGGCGGCTGCGGAGTCCAGTGTCGGCCTCCAGAGCAAGCGGTCGTCGCACAGATAGGTAGTAGGTAGGTAAGTAGGTGTGTAGTTGCAGATGCAGTCGCAGGTGGAGGTGCAGTAGCGGTAGCGGTAGGCAGTGAGTGAATCAATGCGGGCAGCGGCTCAAGTAAGTAAGTAATCGGCTGCAGGTCAGTAGCCGCAGTAAAGTAATGCGGTAGGGTAAGGGAGTGTCATAGGCAATGGCAGCGGTAGTGTCGTGGTAGTGGTAGCGCGGGTGGGGCGGCGGGAGGTTCGCAGGCGTAGGCGAACGGCAGCGGGAGGAAGGCCTGTGCAGTGTGCAGTTGGAAGAAGTTATGGCGAGTTATTGGGGCGAGCAAGGTGGCGATCAGTAGGTAAGTAGCCGAGCAAAGGGAGCTAGAAGAGCTAGAAGGGATGATGGAAGGGCTCGAAGGGTGCTAGAGGCGACGGCTAGCAGAGGGTGAGGAAGGCGCGAGCGTGAGCGTGAGGGAGGGTGGGAAGGTGCTGCTGCTGGGGTGCTGCGTAGCGCGAGGGGGACTGCTGGGTCGTCGGGTTGCCGTCCGTCTGTCGGTCTGTCGTCGTTCAACAGCAGAGGAAGAAGGGCAAGTCAGAGCGTGCGCGTGCATCGAGAGCGTGCGTGCGAGCAGACCCGTCTGGGCAGAGGACTGGCCGCCGACGGGCTTGCCATGACGCCAGGCCGATTCCCATGGCACCGCCAGATTGCGTCGTGCGAGGCCCTGTGAGGAACAACCACCACCTGCTGCTGCTGCTCTATCGTTCGCCCTCCCTTGGGCTCGTGCTCCGTCACCGTCCGTACCTGTACCTGTGCTTGTGCCTTGTTTGTCAATACTGTGCTGGCTTGTGATGGTGAGCTGTTGCTCTGCCAATGCACGTTCTCGCTCCCATATCCATTGCCATTACCACTGGCGATCAGGGCTCGCAGGTGCAGAGGGCAATCGTCTGCGCCGCTATCTTTAGTTAGCACGCAACGGGCCACGGGCTCATCAATGGATGAATGGCCACCTAGCCCGAAAGCCAGCCTTATTACTTAGCCTTATTCAGGGCGCGTCAATCACCGACTCCCGCACCCTGCTGGCTGCACCAGTGCAGCGCGCGCACATCTGTGCATCCGTTGGAAGAAGCTTAAAAGTTTATCAAAACTACTGCTTCCGCAGATACAGTAGCGCCATATCGCCCTGCCGGCAGCTGTCTGCCAGCCTGCGACGCTGATAGCGTTGGCGATTGCATTACCATACAGTACCTGCGCTGCGACTGCTGCTCTTAAGGGGAATGTTTTCCGCCGCGGACAGCAAGGCGACGAAAGCCGGGGCGAATAATCAGACGGCCTCAGGGCGCCAACGGCCGCGCCAGGTGCTTCCAATGCGGACGGCAGGGCATCGGCGTTGCTCGGTGGCGGCCTGTCAGACGCACATGAGGAGATCCGGGCAGCGCGCCGACGACGGCGACGGACAGCAGCAGCAGCAGCTGTAGCAGGATCCAAAGCAGCCAGCGCAGGAGCAGCGTCGGCGATGATGATGGTGGTCACTGGTGGTGGTGGGTGATGGATGCGAAAGAGAATCCCTTGCGTGGACCGCAAGCGCGCCGTCTGCCATGGGCACATCCTCCTCGCCAATCGCGCCGCACCCGGCGCAGGTCGTCGCGGAGGGGCAGTGGTCGCGCGAAAATAATAACAATAATGGGCGGGCTTCCCAAAGCAGACGAGGGGAGGTCGAAAGTAGGCGGAAGTACAGTGCGGACGTTGGACAGCAACGGCGTGTAGTCGCATCGCTCCCCACCGTCCACGAACTTTGCCCTCGAGTCAAAATTAGCAACCGCCCTAGTGATCCCTCCCGCCAGCCCGCGAGCCACATGCCGCCCGCCAGACATGGATGCGCCACGCGCTAGCCCCGATACGCATCGTCCCCCTCTTCGCACTGCCGCTTTGGGCAGGATAGCAGAGCACATATGCGCCTAATCAGATGCAGGAACTGGCTCGCCAGCGGCCCGTCGCCCAGTCTTCATCACTTCACCATTCCATTCTTTCACCCTGACTGGTCCGTCTGCTCCTCCTAGCCCCTCGTTGTGATATCGAATTGCTCATCAGACAAAGACCTCCCTCTCCCTCACGCGCACGCGCGCAGCGAAGCCGGCCTCACACATCCCCTTCCGCATGACGATATCTGCGCGGTGACATGTACCGCTGCTTTGCGCCAACATTTCTTACCTCTCCTGGGTAGCAGCGAACGAGGGCCCCCTGTTGTCGTTGACGACGACGACCCCGATTGCTATTTCCGCCGCCATCGAGTCCGCCGGGACCAGGACGCAATCGCGGGTAGTTGAGGCTCAATGGTACTTTCGCGCGGTACGTTCCGTCTGGTAACGAACATCCCATGCCCGCCATGCGACTCAGACCAGGCTCCCCAGGCCTCGAGTCCTGGCCCAGCCATGCAACCACGCTGTCGATGTGCAGCGATGCGCAGCGATGCAATGGCAAGTGGCGGCATTTGAATCTGGCGAATGCTCGGCCGCTGCAGCCCAGTGCATGAACGATCACGCTAGCCTGGGTTCGCAGATGATGAAGCTGCCTAAACATCTTGGTCGCCCATATCGCCCTTCCTAAGCCTCCTAGTCGTCCATCACATCCATGCCGGCTGCACTCTGGAGTCCGTCTCATACGCTCGCGCAATGCTTCTATACTTGACCGCCATCACATGCCCATCATCTCCAATGTAATAATAAATCTCGCAACCCGCACAATACGCTGTGCCGTATGATTACCACTCTTCGCCGGACGACGGCGCTTCTGAATATGTTCGGGAATTGCCCAAGGACAACACCAAATCGCGGGAGCCTGGCAAACTCATGCGGCTGGCCTCTTGGTCTTCTCACCGCCGCGCCCGCGCGCGCTCTTTGTTTTCTGTCGATATCGCACACCCCCATTGGCCGTACCTGCAGCCCTCATCCACGGCGTCGAGCCGTTGAAAAGCCGCGGAGAGCCATGGAATGCCAACGGTTCGTCCTGCAAGGCGTGCAGAGAACTACTGCGCACCATCATTTGGCAATAACAGCCATTCTGGTGGCAGGAAGATTTATCGAAAGACGGCTGAAAGCTGCTGCGCTCTGCCCAGGACAGAGACTTCGTATGCGGAACGCCCGGAAGCTTTCAACGCCAACGGTGATCGTGAAGTGGGGATGCGGACGAACTGTGAGAAACATGGGGAAGCGTGTGTTCAGATGCACCCTTCAAGCTTCCCGTCTACCACAGATCTGTGCGAAACATTCCCACGCGGCTGACGTCTACGAGGCCAGACCGGAGCCATCTTTGCCGAGCTTCATCAATCGTCGCTCCATCAAGAAGACTGCCCTCACCATCCCGTGGAGCGAAAAGCCTGCCAGCTCGGCGCATTTGTCGTAGAACACCTTGATCGGCCCTCCAAGTTCCTCTTCGGCCCTATACAGGGTGTGCTCGCTCCCGGGACGTGGAACATCGTCGGGATCTTCTTCCCGAACTATCCGTTTCGTACGGAGTGAGCTTTGGACTTGGAGAACTTTATCCGCCGAAGTCTGCCCAGAGGTGTCAATTTCGGGCCGTGCGCGCATATCGCTGCTGCGCTGGTTGTGAGCAGGAAACATTCTGAAGAGTGCTCTCCGGAATTCAGCTTCTCGCCCGGCGCGACCGCGCTCTCGCACTTCTTCCGAGGCAATGTTACCCTCGTACCAATCCAGATACTCGTCCAATCGCTCGCCCGCAAGTTCAAGGCTGTCAGCCTCCGACATTTTGAAAGAGTCCTCAAAGGTGAGATGATGTTGTTTGTCTTGGCCTGGAGCCGCATTCGGTCCATGGTTCTGCAAAACGACCCACAACGGCCAATCAATTTTAAGAGCCGCAAGATCTTTCGATGATTTGGGATACCGCTTGTGGTCGTCAAACGGGAAAAGCAATTTGGTTGCGATGACGACCAACGTCATGAGCCTTATCTCGGGAAAACGAAGACTCATGCTCGTTCGCTTCTTGGCGTCCACGCTGTACGCAAAGTCGGTGTGTAGCAATCGCCCGATCCGCTGTACAGCCACGTAGATTTCGAGTGGCAGGCAAAGCTCTTTGACCCACCGATAAAGTATCAATGGATGGTTGAGCGAAGGAGGGCTCATGCCAAAGTCCACATTCAAAGTTGAGAGCAGCTCGAGTGTGCACCGGTGAAGCGCGTCTGCTGCGACGAGGTCCTGAGCCTGCAACATTTCCTGAAAATGGCCAGGTAGGCGGTCCCTCATTGTCAACGGAAGCTCCTTGCCCGCGCGGTAGAACAGTAGTTGCCCGCTGTTGATCCATCTGTGGAGGTCCGCAATGGTGAGGGGGATTCTCAGAAGCATAATGCCCACATGAATCAGGCAAAGGATATCCGTAAGTCCAGGCCCACCGCCTTTTTTGCGACTGGCTTGCCTCCTCCTCGCTGAGACTGCCGTTTCTGCATCTGTGTCCGATTCGCCCTCAGACTGCGAGCTGAACATTCTCGACGAGGCGGCCTCGGTATCTGTCTCAGAGTCTTCTGTCACTCGAGTCTGGAGCTTTTGCAGTCGGAGAGCCCAGAGGTCTCTCACTAGGCTCTGTGAAAATTAGCGAACTCGACATTCACGCCTCGTCGAGGCAATATTGTGTTTTCAGACGTCCGTTGTAATTGACACCACGCCTCACTCACCTCCAGCTCTTCAGGTAAGCCCTGCGCTTCAATGAGCCATCGTAACTGCTTTCTCAATATGAGCTGTGCGCACAGCAAGTAGTGCTCAAACGCTCTCGGTCCTCGAAAGCCAGATACTAGAGTGTGTCAGTCGTCTTCGCAACCTCAGAGACGTCCGGGAGTCAAATACCTTTGCTGGTCTGAGATTCAGCATCGGAGTCTTTCCTTCTCGAAGTCTTGCCGAGAGTCACCAGTTCTCCAGTGTCTTCTGCGACAACCGTACCGAGCTGGACGAGCAGTTAGTCTTCCTTCTCGACGCCTTCGCACGTGGTGTTGTGAGGTGAAATACCTCCGATTGTTGGTGACCTTGGTCGCAGTAAGTCCAACCGTCGTCGCCCACGTGGAAGCGCCGAGAGCCACAGTTGTCATTCGAGCATTCCGGTCTCTTGCTGCGTCTCTGGGTTCTTTGCGACATTTCAAACGCTCAAAATGCCCCGTCCATCGGCCTTCACGCCTGCCCGGGTGCCGACTGTTCAAACGGCAATTGTCTGTAGAGAGCCTGTAAAAATTTTTGCGAGAGTGCCGGAACCTTCAAGTGAACTTGTTGGGATTGGCAGAGGATCAAGTGAAACATCCGCTGGCGTTTTGATGGCAGTCATTGGCAACGGCGACGCGTGGTGTTGCGTACAGAGTCGCGTCCTGACGAATCCCAAGTCGCGTGATGTTTGCGTTCAGGGTCATTTTCCAGCGAAGCTACCTCGATCAGAACGCGCTGGCCCGCCGCATCGCACAGCAATGCAGTGGGCTCGTGTCAATAGCTTGATAGGCGCGTATGTCAGAACAGCGTATTTTGAATGTGAGGATGATAAAGGCCAGTCCTTGATGAGATGAAGTGCGCAATGAAGTCAGGGATCAGGACTGGAGAATTTGGAAGGAGCGCGGGCTGGCTGCAGGCACACACGGGGCACGAACCACAGACTGGCCATTCACATGTGACGCATTATCTTGCAAAAATCAAAAGTCATTCAGTTGTTGGAGAAGCCGAAGATAGCTTTTCACACATCTTTGTCTACTCATAGATACTTTCGACGAGACGCTGAGGCGCTCGGCTGGAGAAACCACGCACTATCCCTAGCGAAGGCCTTCGCTTCACAACACCGCTCATGCCGCATTTCATTTCTTGGCGTATACCCATAAGATTGAATTGTCCGAAGACCAAGTAGCGTAGTTCACGCTCAACAGGCATCGTTGCGCACAAATGTGCAAACTGCTTAAGATCCCTTGGGGGCCTCCTTGGCGTCGATGGCGGCCTCCTCACCCATAGCAGTGAGGACAATGACGTCTGAATCGCAATTAGCATCTAGCTGTACTTCAATTCCTTCTTTCTAGACTTACTGGTGTCCTTGCCGTCCTCAGTGAAGAGCTTGTTGATCTTGTCGCCAACCTCACCGTCTGGGAGCTTGACGTCGTCCTTGGTGTCGCCGGAGTCGGACATGAGGGAGAGGAAACCGTCGTCGGTAACATCGAGCTGCCCAGTCGTGTCAGTCTCTCGTACTGCTTCTGTCGGTGTACAATGCAAGAGCTCTTACCAACTGGTACTCGCGGCGGGAGACGTTTGGAACGTCCATGTTGTGGGTGGATGGAGAGAGATCTTCCAACTTCTTGCCAGTGAAGATGTCGATGGCGACCAAGTGGACCTTGGCGTGACCGTGCTTGCCGGTCTTGGAGGTGGACATTTCGACGATCTTGCATGGGCGGTTCTTGATGACAACGTGACCGTTCTTCCTCAGGGCAGAGCACTGCATTGGGAAGGTGGTGGAGGCACCGGCATCGGCGCTCTCGAAGGTGTGCTCATGCTATAGTCGCAATACCGTCAGTACAGGTCCATTCGCGACAGTGCGGAGGGCGGGCGCAAGGCGAGAAGACATGCGGAGTGGCATTTTCTTCGCCGCGGCGGGGTAGCCCCAAGCCAGGAAGCACTCACCTGCGCGTCGTCGGCCATTTTGGATAATGAATGTGCTGCTATTGAACGGAGAAAGGACGGAGCGTGGGGTGTGTCGAGGAGATGGATTGAGGGTGGTGGAGAGAGTGGTGGTAGTGTAAGTGTCTCGGTAGAAGTCCTCGAGCAGAAGTTCGAAGTTGTGCGAGTTTGGGAGGTGGGGAGCGGCCCGCCGCCTAGCACGAGCCAAGCCAAGCCTTTCAAGTGCTCAGGGTCGTCAGCAGCAACGTCGCTTCACATGCGCATGCATTGGAGCTCACGTGCAATCTGAAGCTAACGAAACATATTTCGCAACTCGCACATGGCCTGGCTGGAGCGCTTCTCCGTGCAATCGCGGGAGCCAACGCCTTCGCCGTCGCCGAATCGATCCTTTTCTCCTGCGCCGAGACGTTCAATACAGCTAGGACCAAGCACGCTTCCCCGTCGACCTGGACTTCAACCGAGAACTTCCTCCCTATCACTGGCCTCCGTGAGCGGCTCGACCGACAGCTTACCCGCCGCTGCAAGAGTGCCCAATGGCTCCAATTTGAAAAGCCAACTGGCAGAATCGTCTGGGCACGAAGCACCCGATCCATTGCAAGTGCTGGAAGGCCTCCTCGGACCAGTCAAGCCGCCTGATCCCGCGAAATACCCTTGGAAGGGCATCGATACTGGAGCGATAGCGGACGGCATCGATTTTGAGGGTTCGAGCTTGGAAGACTTCGCGAAAGCGAATGCAGATACATCTTCGCATGACAAAGACGATCTCAAGGACATCAAAGTGCTGCAAGATTTCGAGAAAGAGAAGGACAAGTTCGATGACCTTCACAAATCCATTATCGCGTGCGATGAGGTGTTGAAGTCTGTGGAGACGTATTTGACCAGCTTCCAAGCCGAGCTGGCTGCGGTCTCCTCAGAAATCGAAACATTGCAGAACCGGTCGACAGACCTGAACAACAAACTCCAAAACAGAAAGGCTGTTGAGAAAGTGCTTGGGCCGGAAGTGGAGGCATTCAGCATTCCTCCTGGAGTCGTACGAAAGATCACTGAAGGTGCAGTCGATGAACAATGGATCAAATCACTCCACGAACTTGAGAAGCGCGCGAGATCGATAGAGGTCAAGGTCAAGGAAGGCAAGGACTTTAAGGCTGCCCAAGACATTCAGCCCTTCATCCAGGATCTCTCCAACAAGGCCGTTGAACGAATACGAGACTACGTTGTAGCCCAGATCAAGGCGTTGCGATCACCATCTATCAATGCACAGATCATCCAACAAAACAGCTTCTTGCGCTACAAGGATGTCTTTGCGTTCTTGGCAAGGCATCAGTCTGGGCTAGCCGAGGAGATATCTCAGGCATACATCAATACAATGCGATGGTACTACGTCCATAACTTCGCACGCTACAGAACCGCTGTGGAGAAGCTCACCGTCCATACAATCGACCAGACCGAAGTCATCGCTGGCGAGCCCGGTGTCAGGAGAGGCGGGAAGACTGGTGCGCCTCATGACGCCTTCTCAATCGGCCGTCGCGCAGAAATTTTGCGAACAACGAATGACGCGGCAATACCGTCCTTCGCAGCGGAGGACGACAAAGGCAGCCACTATCTCGAAGTGCCGTTCCGGGCATTGAACCTCGCCTTGGTTGACAATGCCTGCGCGGAATACTCATTTCTGACCGAGTTCTTTTACAAGCAACCTTTTCAGACCACCAATCGGAAGTTCAACGAGATCTTCCAGCCCACCTTTGACATAGGCTACGCGCTGACCAAACAGCTGATAGAGCAGACATTTGACGCGCTCGGAGTCTTAACCTGTGTTCGACTCACTCAGCATTTCGCTTTTGAGCTTCAGCGTCGTAAAGTCCCTGTAGTGGAAGGCTACGTCAACGGCACAAACATGCTGCTCTGGCCTCGCTTCCAGCAGATCATTGATGCACACTGCGAATCAATACGAAAGACTACGGCATCATTGAGTGGAAAGCCCGCAGGATCCGCCTTGACTCTGACTTCTTCGGCATCGACAGCCCAGACGACCGCGCCTCATCCGCTGACGCAGCGTTTCGCGAACTTTATGCAAGGAATACTCGCATTGAGCACCGAGGCTGGTGATGACGAGCCCGTATCAAACAGTCTTGGGAGGCTTCGAGGTGACTTTGAGGCTTTCCTATTGAAGCTTAGCAAGAGCATTGCGGAGGTGAGGAAGCGCGAGCGATTCCTGTACAACAACTACTCTCTCGTTTGTACAATCGTGGCCGACACAGAAGGCAAGCTTGCCGACGAGCTGAAAGGTCACTTTGCGGACTTGAGAGACGCATTGAACGTAGACTCGTAGCTTTTCAAATGCAAAGACTCGTATGCAACATAACCTAAGTCTTCTCGTGGACTATATGGAATATTTATGCCTCAGGCATTAACAGTCGGAATTTCTTCGGGGCTTGGCAGTGGGCACCTTCCAATTCCAACTTCGGGCTGTGATTTCTCGCCGACGACGTCTCTTCTCACCGTCAAACCAGATCACATCGCAATACCGCCACGAGTAAGTCAAAACGAGCGTACTAACCTGCGAGCAAACGCATACTGACAAATTGCGACAGTGCAGATGTACGTTACGCCGCTCACGAGCGCCACCGCGCAGCCCTCTCGAAAGACCGCCCTCATACTGACCTGCGACCGCACAGCTTCGTCAAGACCCTCACGGGCAAGACCATCACCCTCGAGGTCGAGTCCAGCGACACGATCGACAATGTCAAGAGCAAGATTCAGGACAAGGAGGGCATTCCCCCGGACCAGCAGCGTCTGATCTTCGCTGGAAAGCAGCTTGAGGACGGCCGTACTTTGAGCGACTACAACATCCAGAAGGTGCGATTTTGCGAAATAAAGAGCAGGTGAAAAAGATGGGAACGTGAAGGTCTAACGTGCGATACAGGAGTCTACCCTTCACTTGGTCCTCCGTCTCCGTGGTGGTATCATTGAGCCATCGCTCAAGGCCCTCGCCTCCAAGTACAACTGCGACAAGATGATCTGCCGGAAGTGCTACGTAAGAAATCACCCACATGCATTGGACTCGGAAGAATCTGGATACTAATGATGGATTTGCAGGCTCGCCTTCCTCCGCGTGCCACCAACTGCCGCAAGAAGAAGTGCGGACACACCAACCAGCTCCGCCCAAAGAAGAAGCTGAAGTAGACGATTCGCACGAAATGCCGGAGTTGCGGTTGCTGTTGTGGGTGGCAGGAGGAGTAGAACTGCTTTCTTGCGTCTTGATTTCAGAGTAGCAATCAAATGACAGCATGCATGCCACGGCAGCAGGTCGACTTCTTCACGAATGGAATCATGTTCACAGCGACGTTCATTCTCCGAAACAAGAACCATCTTCCTCCAACCTACCCAGCAAGCGGCACGTCTATGCTTGGAGCCGCGGCTTTTCAATACGTCTCATACCGATCCTTTCTCGTGACACTACGGAGCGATACAATCCTTCATAGCGCTGCAACGGAAATGGAATATTGCGAATTCATTGCCAAATGTGGCCGCTCTGAAACTACAAACCCTGCTTGAAAGGTATCTGTTCCCGCTGAGGATCCATCCTTTCGGACCCCTTCGTAAATCCACATCCGTCGGGCCTCCCCTTCCAGGCTCCAGGCGCTGATTTCCTCTCTGGTCCAAAGTAAAGTTCAAACGCGTCCTTCATCACTCCTTCATCGAGCTGCATGTGATCCCCAGGAGTTGTCAAACATGCCAATCCCCTCTTCTCATCCAACCTCCTCAACCCAAGCCAATCCTCCTTATACATCTGTCTCTCCCTCAACGGTACCACCGTCCTCTTCTCCTCGTCCTTCGCATTCAAAACTTCCGCAAACCACCCCGTCTCCCTCGGAATCACCGTCCCATCCTCCTCAAACACGAACATGGCCAGCATCTCCAACTCCGCCAACCTTGCCTTATACGTCGCATTCTTCTCCTCCCTCTCATTATTCACATCCGCCAGGAACCGGCTACTCTCCAGAAACTCCTCCGTCGGCTCACCCGTCTCATCATCCACGCTCCGGAAATACTGCGCCGGCACAAGATTCGTCTGCACCCATTCCGTCCAGATATTCCCTCGCATCAACGCTACGGCGCCTTTACACAGCAAGTCCCACGTCCCGCACTCTTGCACGTCTGAAATTCCATTATGCTGGCTGCCGAACGTCATCAGCGTCCGCACGCTCAATCCCTCACAACGCTGGACCAGCGCTCGCAAGAATTGTCCACCCTGCGAGAACCCCAGCGCGTCTGCTCTCACCAGTCCAGTTTTGGCATCTTTTAGCTCCGGTACATCTTGGAGTGTGGAGCAGACTTGAGAAATCTGGTCATTCACGTCGCCGAAGAAAGTCGCTTTGCGGTCTTCGTCGCCGTTGTCGTTGAGGCGGATGTAGTAGACGAAGGTCTCGGGATGCACTTCGTTGGCGAGGTCGCCGACGGATTGTAGGCCTTCGGCATCGTAGTGGTCACCAAGGCCGTGCCAGACGAGGAGCGGAAGAGGTTTGGAGGAAGAGCTTCTCGGAGCAGCGCTGGCTGTGAAGACAAGGGTGGAAAGGATTGCTGGGAGCGCGAGGAGGCGCATTGTCGTTGTCATGAGCGTACTGATTTCTCAGCTGTAGTCATGAAGGCAGTAAGTATTGCCGCTCGTGCAGGTATATCATGAAATACTGGCGCCTAACTGCGGCGTATGTACGCAGGAGGATTCTACGTTGGATGTTCGAGGCTTCGAGCTCGCTGCGAGGTCGATGATGATTGGACTCCAGCCGGCCGGACCGAGCTGCGCTAACCCCGCGATCGAGCCGAGTCAGTCGCGACGTCACCTGAGACTTGACAAGGAAAGCCCGGATCGAAATGAGATGAGCAGTGAAAGGGCGATCAAAACAAACACGAAGCTCCCATTTTTGTCCGTATCTACTTCCACACAGTCCTTAATCATACTCTTCCATGAGTGAGAGACGCTCAACGCGACGACACGCAGCCCGGTCCCGAGCAATCCCGCGCGATGCAGGCCGTATGCGAAACACAAATCGAAGCAGAGCCCTTCCGCCGCCCTCGAAGGGTTGAGGCTGTAATCCATACACTCGCCATGAATGCGCCGTGAAACGCCGCGCAAATGCACAAATGATGCTCTTTCCGGGAGCAGCCGGCCGTCATAACCAACAATCGCTATGCAGGGGAATCGACACAGAAGGAAAAGCCGATAACGATGCGCGATGAGATGCGCGGATGGACACATGCTGCCAGATGCAGGCTCAATAGCGTGGACGTTTCCAGTAGTATTGCTGTGAAAGCTGTCAGTCATAGGAGAGGGCGAAACGAGATGAGAACAACATACTTTGTGCTGCTTCCTGGCAGCACGAATACCGGTCTTACCCAGGCTCTGCATCACAGTGTCCCTGCGGTTGACATCGACGTCCATCTCTGGAACGTAATAGAACTCGCTCTCGAGAAGCTTTCCGGCGGCGTCCTTGCCCTCCCTCGAGATCTCGCCGACACATGGAATACCGTCCAAGATGGTCTTGAGATCCGAAGTTGTCATTACTCGTGGGTTCTCATTGTCAGACGGCTTGGCCATTGCCCCACGAAGCTCTGCGGGCAGATTGCTGTGAATCGTGGACAGCGGTAGAGCATGGATGCGAGAGAACGCAAGCTGATTGATGACATGGTTCTTGACAGGACTGTGGGTGACCTGACGCGTAGAGGCGCTGCGTCCAGGAGAGTTGTTGAACGTCGACTTGAGTGGCTTGCGCTTGCGCTCTGGCGAAGTCGACTGGAACGACTGGAAACGCGACATGATGTTGTCACCAAAAGGACCGAAAGAGTGCACGATTGGGTCATTCTCCTCATCATGGTCGGAGAGCTCCTCCTGCTCAGACGCGAGGGTAGCCGTGGACTGGTTCACGTCACGTTCTGGCATGGCGGTGGCACGCTTTGGCGTGGGAGTACCGCCGCAGTTGGGCTCCGGAGTGGGATCATGAGGTGCGTCCTCGTCAGAGTCGTGGTCCTGATATACCTTGACAGGCTCGCCGTCAGCTCTGAAAGTGGACGTGAAAGTGGTATCGACGCCGACGTTGAAGTTGAGCCCGTTCTGGCCTGGAGTCGGCGACACGGGCGATGCAGGACGCGGCGCCAGCATGGCGGGTGGACTGGACGCAAATTGCGGCACTGAAGCAGCCTGGCGTTTAGATGGGGAGTTGGTGTTCCATGGTGACTGCGAACCGATTGATGGAGGGTCACGCGAGTCTCTCGGCCAATTCAGCATTACGCGTGTGTCCTGCACGTCCACAATGATCTGGGCCATTGGTTTGCCCGACTCGAACAACTCGCCCTTTGCCAACTCGACGATCTCTCCACGACAGTGTACTTTTGCTCCATTCCAGCCCAAGCATTCCACCTCGACCTTGCCGTTCGGATATACCTCGTCGGGAGGAAGATATGAGGCACGCACGTGGACGCGTGAGATGTGACGGTTCGCGGAGAGCTGGTAGTCGGAGGAATTGCTCGAGCGACCCATGAGCACGGGCTCGCCATTTGCTGGCAGATCAAGAGAGGGCACGTCACCCAGGGGAGCGCGTTCTGAGAGGGCTGACACGGTGCGTTGGATGCCCGGACGCGTCAGACGCGATGGGGGCGAGGAAGGCAGGATACCCGTGGAAGATGTTGGTACAGGTGTAGGATAATACTTTCTGTCGTCCAAGATGTCGTCGAGCTTGCGTTTGGCCGGTCGTGGCAGGCCTGGCGAGGAGGACAGCGGCTCGAACGCGGGAAGCAGAGATGGACGACGCGGTGGAGCATCGTTTGCTTCTGTGCTGGGCAATGCCGGCTTTGTGGGCTCTGGCAGGCCGTCCATGATGGGTAGTTGCTGTTCAGACGCGAGATTGCTGTCGGTGTGTCGTGTGGACGTGTCGAGGTGCAGCAAAAGCGAGGCTGAAGTCTGCGAGGGCCCCCGCCGCGGTGCTGGCGCGTAGCAGCGTGTACAATGCTGGTGAGAGAGTGACTACTGGTTAGAGAGCGTGTCCATTGTACAGATGATGCTGGCGGAAGGTGCAATGAGGAAGAAAAGAAGGCCAGTGTCGAGCGGCCTGCGAAGGATATGCTGAGTGGAATGTCAAGTGAAGGTCCCGGCTTTCAAGGCGCGTCTGTGTACTAGCGGCGGAGGCTCCCGCTGCATCGCTGCATGGACCACCGTTGACGAGCGGCAGATTCAGCATCTCACGTCAATTTGTTCACTGAACACGCTCGAATTGACGCGAAGAGCACTCACTCATATACTCGCCAATTTGAACGAAGTTCGCAGGAGCACGAGGGCAGAAAGCCGACATGTCAAGGAGATGTTCACGTTCACAAGCCGCCAAGACACCCCGCATAGTTATGCATCTTTCGGCCCTAGCGTGTCTCTGCCATCGATATTCTTGGTCGACTACCAGTGAACCACTCCAACGATTGAGATATTTCAACGCGTCTATACAGCAATCTATCCTCTACCTATTTCCTAGCCATGCTTTCCTGTCTATGATGAGTTTCGTTCAGTCGAGATTCGTGGACTTCATCCGATGTGTTTTGAGCAAGCTAACGCTCCGATCACCAAAGCTATGACGCTGTTGGAGCGCCCAGCCTCTCTTCAGCACGCGCGCCGCGAAGAAACACGCTGCAAACGCGCAGGTGGAACGAAAACTCTGCAGCTGCATCCACCGTCACCTCGCCGGCATTGCTCATGGCCCGATGTGATAAGGTAACAAGCAAAGAGAGGCGCCGTCGGCATGAAAAAGAAAAGAGAGCAAAGTGCCTTGCAGCAGTTCTCGAAGATGGCAGTCGCATGTACAGTGCATGTACGCACACATGGTGACACGGTGCCTCGAGGGACCAGGCAGTCTTCCGGTCGCGCAGCATGTGGCCAGGTAGCCGCCGATTCGTCACAGACAGTCGCACCGCGCGTGCTGAGATCGGCTGCTCGCCGTGAACTGCTGGCCATTGGATCTGCTGCCCGTACGCAAGAGGTACCTGCGTTCGGGTCTGTCGGCGAGCTGCAGTCTGCTCGCGGTGACGGGCTCAATGCGTACGATCATGACCGCACGTCTTCAGCGGTGTGCTTGCGGCCGCGTCGTCGCGGAGTGTCGTGGAACTGGATTTTGCTTGTGCCTGGCGGAGAGTGACGACGACGGCGTGATATTTCAGATCGTGTGCAGCTCGCGCTCAACGAGGGGCTTGTACTCATGTGAATGATGATATGAATGAGCAATGCTGCATCTCATGCTCAGGCTTCAACCCCTCGCAGTCAAGTGATACCCGTTCTCGGGAAAGGAAACATAGTCAAATGTAAAGTAGAAGACGCATTGCAAGAGCGACATCAAAAGAGCAGTCGCAACTTCCTTGATCATACCAGGGTTTTCCGACCAAACCGCAATCCCCGTCTAGGAAGGTACCCGACGTCTCTCGCCACACGGACATCAACTTCACTTGATCTCCATCATTCCATCATTCCAACCTCCCACTTCCAACAACTGCATTTCATCATGTCCATCACCGACTCCTTCCGCTCCTGCTACTTCATCCCCAAACCCACCCTCACCGAAGAAAACCTTCCCGATCAATCCGACTGCGTCACCATCGTCACAGGCGGCTACGCAGGCGTAGGCAAAGAACTCACCACCCTCCTCTACCGCGCCAACGCCACCGTCTACGTCGCCGGCCGCTCCCCCGAAAAAGCCCAAAATACCATCCAAGAAATCAAATCCTCACACAGCTCCTCCAAAGGCCGTCTGGAATTCCTGCACCTCGATCTCGCAGACCTGAAAACCATCAAGCCCGCCGCGGAAGCTTTCCTCTCCAAGGAAGAAAAGCTCAACGTCCTCGTGAACAATGCAGGCGTCATGGGCCCTCCTGTCGGCACCAAGACACCCCAAGGCCACGAGATGCAAATGGGAACCAACGTTCTCGGCCACTACCTCTTCACGGAGCTCCTAACTCCCATTCTCGAGAAAACGGCCTCCACCGCTCCCGCCAACTCCGTTCGCGTCTGCTGGGCCGCTTCTCTCGGAACCTACATCTCCCCCAAGAACGGCGTCGCCTGGGACACCAAAACCGACTCCCCCAAGGTTAACGCTGATCCTCTGAGAGACTACGCTCAATCCAAGTCGGCCAACGTGCACCTCGCACACTCCTACCAAGCCGAGCATCCCAACATCGTCTCCCTGGCTTTCAATCCTGGAAACCTTGTCTCCGAGCTCCCGCGGCATCAGGGGAAGAACATGGTGGTCGGGTTGGCCCAGAAGATCCTATGCTATCCCACGGTCTACGGTGCCTATACCGAGCTATGGGCGGGATGGAGCGAGGAGGCTGGGAAACAGGAGAATAGGAACAAGTATGTCGGGCCGTGGGGACGGTGGATGGAGTTGAGGAAGGATATCGAGACGGGAGGCGAAGGAACACGGGAGAAGTTGTGGGAGTGGTGCGAGGAAGAGAGTAAAGGATTCAGCTAATGGCAGCGCTGATTGGGGATCTTGAGACGATCTATATGCCATTTGCAATCACAGGAATGACGTTTTATGACTGGGCAATGTCGATGCTCAAATTGTACACGATATGTTGGGGTATCCAGATACTTCAACCTCACAACGTTCCAACCAAACTAGTGCCAGCAAATCTTCACTCAAAATTCAGTACTCATAAAACCAACATCACGTCACTTGCTCGTATCCACAAGAACACTTGGAGAGTGAAAGTACAAGGTAAAGCACTCGCAGATCAAAAGAAGACATCATCCAATTTCTATCCACTGTATTCCATCACTGCAAAGGAATGAATCGTCCTGCCCACTGCCACTTCTCCAACAAGCAAGGCCGGGTCACGCATTACCCCTTCTTCCAATGACGCATCACAGCCCTCCAAGAGTATAGTATCCCATCTCCATCCCTTCTCACGACGAAAGGAGCGACATGAATCTCTCTTCTTGCAGCGAGGGAGACCGAAAAATCGCAACGCGCAACAGCAACATCGCAAAGTGGTATATCCCCAATGTCCCAAGCGAAATAAAAAAAGCAACAGTTAAAAAAAGCAACAGTCGCGACAGCAGCAGCAAGATCAAAATAAACGATTCCGTTTCCATTTCATAGCAAGGCAAAAACACAACAACTTCAAAAAGGCTTTTTTCTTTTGCGCTTTCAAGAGAATCTCTTCTTCTTCTTTCTTCTTCCATTTCCGTACGTGCACATGGGTATTTCCGGGCATCACTCAGTCGCAAAGCAGAACGCGAGCAAAAGTTCAAAAAGGCAGAAACACATGCGCAAGATAACAAGAACACCCCCTTCCAAAACCTCCCTTTGCCCTTCGTAAGACATTCCCTCGAAATATAAAAAAGACCAAAAAGTTTTCAAATCAATGCGGGGGCCCGATTGGGGCCGGGTATCCTGAAGTCGTAGTGCTCGCAGAAGTGGTATCGGTAGTAGTTTTGTTGTTGGTAGCTGCGGCATTGGTCGAAGTAGGTCGCGAGATTGGCTGCTGCGGGAACTGGCCTGCCAGCAACGTAGAGCTGCCCTTTCCGTCATCGCCCGTTGTCAGACTTCCGTCTTTCAGGGCGTCGTACTTGGGTGTCACGTCGCCGTTGGCCGAGCTGCCGACGCCTGCCATCGTCGTGGAGCTGCCGTTGACCATGCCGAGACCGGGTATCATCGGAGTGTTAAGAGAACTCGTGGACGCGTTACCATTTGCGCCAAAAGGAAACTTGGACTCGAATGCGCCAGAAAGGGAGTTGGAGGAGGTGTTGGGTCGAGAAGATCCGCCGAAAGAGCCCCAGCTGTTAGCGTGGTTGTGGCCGTTCTGCTGATCGTGCTCAAGATCGATGCCCGAATCGTTCCAAGGGTTGCGATAGCCAGAGTCGCGAGACTCCATGCTGACGAGAGAGGCCTTGGAAGCGTTATTCGAGGCATGCATGAAGAGAGACGCCGGAGAGTTGGATCCGTTCTTGCGCCGACGTTCCATGAAGGATGTGAAGGAAGACATGCTACCGGGCTTTCGCAGCTTGTCAAAGATGGAGCGAGCGGCGTTGTCGTCGCCAAAGTTTCCACGGGTTGGAGACTCGGTTGAGACGGGAGGCTCTGCACGCTGCAGGAGCTTGGATTCGAAGTAGGGCATGTTATCCTCGAACGAATCGGACTTGGGACGTGGGATTGCGCCCTTGACCGCGTTCTGATCGAGGCCTCGAGAAATCAAGGGCATCAGCAAGAAGTCAATCGCGTCCTTCAAGCCACCAGCGTTGTTACGAGTGTAGCTGAGGTGGAGCCGCTCGACGGTAACTTCCTCTTCGCCCTGCTTCTCTTTCCTCTGCTCTTTGACAGACACTTCGACCACGTACTGGTCTTTGAGCTTCTGCGCCGTGTCGAGGTTGAATTCGTCAGACGTGAGGAAAGCGTGGAGATCTGGGGTGGTAGGGAACTCGATGTCGTGCGTCTCAGGCACCATGCCCTGTCTGTCGTTAGTATGATTTGTGAGCAAGAGCAACGAGCGATTACGTACCAAGAACTCATCAACAGCCTGGGGCACCTGATACTCAGGCCCGGAGACTGTAATGATATCGCTTGCCTGTTCCGTGCCGGGAAACGTGATCTTGCAGTTCCACTTCTTCTCAAGCTCTTCGATCTCGGGCATCCTGGCAATGAGCTCACGGTGGTAGAGGCGGTCCACGGGAACGTGCTCGGAGACAAATTCAGCGTCAACCTTCTCAACCATGTCCATGATCTCTTGCTTGACAAGCTCAAGGTTGTCAGCGTTACGAGCAGGTGTGCGACATATGACATTGTCGACCTTGATATCATCGTCATCCTTGCCAATTCCACCTCGGTCCATTGCGTTGGAGAATTTGACGAAGACAGAGTACTTCTTCATGATGCGCTGAATGTGCTGGCCACCAATACCAATGATGCGCTTGTGGTACTGATCTGGGACATGGAAAGAGATTGAAGCTGGCATCTCCAACTCAACAAGATCCAGACCATTCTTTGTTGCTTCGTACTGCGCTCCGCGGACATCGATGTAGAAGTTGTATTCGTTGAAACCATCAAACACGATCTGGACGTTGCTCTGGCTCATGATCTTGTTGATCTTGCCGTTCTTCTTGCCGCTGACGAATTCCTTGTGCTCGTTGGCGAGCTCGACCTTGACTCGAAGCGTAGACTGTGCCTTCTTTACGAACGGCAGAGTGTTGATGATGGACATGGCTGCTTTGACCGAGTCGTCACTCCCATTGATATGGAAGTTGAGCTTCTCAAACGTGATCTCTGCGCCGGAGTTGATGCAGATATCGGGAAGCATGGCACGAATGTCGGACATGGTAGGTTGGCGCTGAGACGGATCCGGATGCGTTACCCACCAGGACGCGCTGTAGAACTGACCAGCAAGACCCATAATCTCACGGACAGTGCGCTCTACGTTGAGGATATCCGTAGCCTGGACTCGAAGCACTCCACTGTGGTTTCCCAGCGACGGAAGCAGCACGTAGGATCCGTTAGCCTCGACGATCCTCCGAATCTTGTCCAGCCGCTCCAGAAGAATGTAGTCTACTTTGCTAGTGGTGATTTGCACGTCTTTGATGAACGTCTTGCAGTTCATCACTAGCTCAGTCAGTCGCTTCTTGGCCTGCAAGATGTTGTCCATGTTGTCACCAGTAATGATGATCTCGTCCCGGGTTCGCAAGGGAATGGAGTTCGGTGGCTTGTACCCGAAGACCTGCGGGAACATTGGAGGGAAGTAGATGGCAGTTCCTGTAGCAGACTCGATAAGCTTGATGTTCCTCCTATGACGTCCAGCAATCAGAGTGTGGAGCGAAAGCTCGAGGCGAATGGTGTCGACCTGACGCTGGAGAATCTGATCAATCATGATGAGCACTCTCGTCTTTGCGTTCTCAGAGCTTTCGGTGTCACCGTAGACATGTATCCTCAGTCTATTGTCCATGCTCTTCTCCATGCCGCCGCTAAAGCTCATCGAGTCCGAGTCCTTCCTCTTGGCCTTGGACTCGAGAAGGAAGATGTCAGCCTTTGTCTGGTCGGCGATCTCATCCATGTGGCGAAGGATGTCATGGCGAGCGCCATCCTTGCCTTTGGGAAAGACTATCTCGCGGTCGATATCGATGGTCTCGCAGCGCTATACGGTTTGTCAGCCGACACACACAGCAGTGGTCAATATTCTCGCACTCACCAATGTAATGGGTGTCTCGTTGAGCACCTTGGCACGCATCTTGTGCACGATCTCTGAGTCTCCCGAAATGCAGACATTCGTAACCAGAGCTGTCAGCGGGCCTCGCTGCATTCCTGGCACGGGCTTCGGCTTCGAAGACGTGACCGTAGCATGGATGCGGTCGCCGGTGCTCTCGCTCAGCTGCTTGCATAGGCTTCGCAGATTCTCGACATTGCGTGTGTGGACAGGGAGGGTGTGGTTTGGCGCGTCTTCAGATGCCCCCTCAGGGTGAATCCATTTCTGATACGCAGCGGGACTGCTGTACAGCACGTCCTCCTTGTCCGGGCCCGGCAGATTGGCGTTAAAGGGCACATTGAAGGACAGGTTGACGGTGTGGCCGGGTACGGCTGGGTTGGGACTCATGCTGGCGCCGCCGGGGATGGAGCGCTTGTTGGGTTGGGACACCATGTGGTTGTCTGCTTGCGAGTGTGGGCGAGACATGCCGAAGCCCATGGAGGAGGGCGTCATTCTATCGGGACCGAGGGAGAAGCCATGCCTCTGGGTGAAGTTCTGGATTCTGTTCATGCTCGACGGCCGTCATGCACCGCGCAGCGGAGATGGAAGGAGAGCAGCGATCGGGGGGAGGAGGGAGGACAGGAAGGTTGGCGTAACACGGACAAGCCACGGAATTGCAGTCCCTCAGGCGCGGAGAGGGACGGAAGAAGCGAAGAATAGCGGACGCGATGGCTGCATCTACGACAATGCAGACATGGCACGCGGATGGGCGCGGACGTTGGGCGTGGGCGGCGGTGGAAGGGGGGATGGGGGTCGCGGTGTGAAAGGCGAGGAGTGAACTCGAAGTGTGGTGTGCGTGGTTGTTGTGACGAGCCGGACCACGCAGAGCTGGACTCTTCTCCCGTGAGGCACGTGACGAGTGAGGTTACCTATCATCAGCTGGAAGGCTGCGGCCGTCGGGGAGGCCGGCACCTCCCGTTTTAGTTTCACACGACACACGGACAACGGTGCAGGCGTCCAGCGCTGCGCGAGCCAGGGGACGGCGCTACTCTTTCTCACATTGACGAGGCGGCATTGCACTACGTGGACGTGGACTGTGCCATCATCATCAACATCAATCCATTCGCCGTGGTAGCACTCGACGACAATCCGCAGCTGGGGCCTTCCGTCTCACGTCGATCTTCTTTAAATGCGGCATCGTATAAAGACCTCACCCTTGACCAGGCGGCACAGCCGATCCGAGTCTGGCTCTGCACGTCTTTCTCACCACACATCCTTTTCCGACAGCTGGAGAAAGAACCTGTTTTTCATGCTGACAAGCAGGAGACGCGGCTAAACTCAATCGGGGTTTGTCCCAAACTCCGAACGGCGATCGCAGCTGCTGGAGCTGAGAGCAGGAGCCAGCGCCGGGCAACGAGCATCCACTCACGTTGCTTGCTCTCCTGTGCGGACGCGACTTGCTTTGAAAGAAAGGATGTGCTTCTTTCACAGCTACGCGCAGCCGCCCCATCCGGTATTCATTCAGGTTGTTCTCCTGCCATGATGAGGTATGCAAGAAGTCAATCTTCGATTACAAGAAGTAACGTCAAGGCAAAGAGGGCCTCCTGTGCTAGTACAAACGCTGTCCACTCTGGGACCGGCTCTTTTAATCCATGCGTGTCCCATGCTATGCTCCAAGTCAAAATAGAAAAGAAATCTTCCCAAATCGCTCACTGATACCGGTAGTCTCCAGCTGGCATCTGCCTCAATTGGCTTGGAATCACCTCTCTGCCGTACTGGTCAACGTATAGCACCTGGGGAGGGGCGGCCGGAGCCTGTGTGTAGGCGCGAGGTTGGCTCTCATATCCTGGTGCCACGCTCATAGCTCTCGTCGGTGCGGGAGCCTCTTGTCGCGTGTACTGTACCGGCGCAACGCTGGCCTGCCTTGCTGCATATGGTACCGCCATCTGAGATGGCTCTTCTGGCCGGACGCTGTAGCTACGAGTGGGCTCGTAGACTGGCGACGTTTGCTCATATCTTGTCTGGTACGCAGGCGTGGGAGCCTCCACGTATCGAACTTGCTCTACTGGGCGGGAGCCGTAGTCACGAACGGGATAACCATTAGCATCAACGTATTGCACAGATGGCTGCTCCCGCCGAGGTAGTGGAGGCGGTGCCATCCGGATATCAGGCTGCTCGTATGTTGCAGCGGGAGCATACGCCATGCGGCTTGGCGCACGACCGTATCCTATCTCGGTCGCGGACCGTGAATCGACTGGTGCTACAGAGGCTCGCGCAGACGCAGCATACCCAGTGTCGATCGTCGGGCGTCGTTCGACGGGTGCGACCGAGGCCCTAGGAGGCGCTGGCGGCGCAGCGGGCTCTGCGGCATAGTAGCGGTTCCCATACTCGTCGACGACGATGGTCCTCTGTGGTGCAGCAGGCGGAGGCATCAGTGCGGGACTCTGTGCTCTCCCATACGGGTCCTGGTACTGCTGAGCCCGTGGGGGAGACCGAGAACGCTCAGCGCGAACATACTGGACGTGCTCTGCTGGCCCTCGAGGTTCACCGTACCGTATGGGTTCCGTTTCAGCAGGCGCCTGCGTCAGTCGGGGATCTCCGTATGTCATTGAAACCGTCCGTTGCGGCGCTGGTGAGTAGGTGCGTTGACAAGGCGACGGCGGTCGTTGTGCGTAGTGCATGCTGGCGACCCGTCTCAGATCCTGAGTGTCCCTCTGCACAGGTCGATACGCGGCGGGAGATGCTACTCTGACGACGGCAGGAGAGGTCGGTTGACCGTACTCGTATCTCAGTGCAGAGCGAGGTGGCTCGTTCGCGTATGCCATCTGCGGTGGGTATCTAGGAGAGACCAAGTCGATTTCCGCAGGTCTGTACTGTGCCGGCTGCTGTGCGTATGGTTGCACTTCAGGAACATTGGCGAACGGTGGAGGTGAGATCGGTTCGTCCTTGATCCTAGGCTCACGATATGCGGGCGAGGGCGGCGATCGAGCAGCTGCTTGCTTGTCTCGTTTCCGCTTGCCACGACCTTGCTGGTTTCCAGGAGGCTCAGCGTCCCGCTTCCGCTTCTTGTTACGTTGACGCTTCTTGCCACTGCCATTGACACCATTCGCCGGAGACGCGGTACTCGCTCGAGACTGCATGGCGTGCTGATTGGGCTGGCCTTTTGTTACCACTTCTGGGCGGCCATTGACCAGCTCCAGCTCAATACTCGGGCCTTTTGCAACGGCGAGTGGTGAAACTCGATTCGGTTGAGGAGCAGCTATATGCGTCAGATGATTGCGAATGACTGGTACTTGAGGCGATGGGTGTATAGCTTGTTGTCCCGCGTTATAGTTTGGAGTCGGATTGTTGCTCTCCTGGGTAATCTCTCCGGGTTCGTACTCAGAGTTGTCATCATCATCATCGTCGGCGAAGTGCATACTAGCATCTGGGTATACGTTGTCAAACGCAGCAGCATCTGGTGGAGTATACTCATCATCCTCATCCTCGTCGTAGCCGTGTGCGAGCTGCTCGTTGCTTTTATAACTCCTCGAAGTAACACGTGAAGATTGCTTGGTCAGAGGCGCGGAATTGAGAGCCAACGAGGGTGCTTTTGGCCCTTCGATGCGTTCGAAGTCTTCAGTGAAGGGCCCTGCTGCGCGGTCAGATCCTTTGCTTCTGCTGGCAGGGGAGGACCAATCACTCTCAACTTGGCTGGAATAGTAGTCATTCGTGTCGAAGCTGCTTGCGCGACTTCCAGCCCTCGCTGGCTTCAAGCCCGTCACATGCGTTTCACGAGCCTGCGAACCAGAGAGTATAGATTCAACATCGATGGCAGAAGGGGCGTCAACGCCGCCTTCTCTGTCCCGAAGGTGCTTGCGCTGCTCACTCTGCGACTGGAGCTCGCGCTCTATGCGCTGGCGCTTCAATTGAGACTCTGCCCTCACTAGGCTATCCGACTTCTCGAGAAAGATCGGATTCAAGCCCGAAGGCGTCGTCTTTGGCGCCACAGATGTAGACGATGTCGCTGGCTGCACTTGTGCACCAAGCGCACGAAGGCCAGGTAACCCTGGGAGGGCGGGCTTTGAAGAAGCAGAAGAACTTAACGAAAGCTGCGCATTGTTAGTAGCGGCGTTCGCGTTGAACGCGACGCCATTTATGAGCCCGTTTGCTGCTGGCTGCGGTGCAGTTGCAGCAGGTGGATGCACCAACGCAAGTTTGGCATTCTCAAATTGGAGATGTTCAATGGCTGCTGGCGGCAGCTTCAACTGCGGATGCTTGCCCGACAGCACGGTGTCTTGCAGGCGCAGTAGTTGTGTGTACAGCTCTTCCTCATCGGCGAGCGATGGCACATGCGCGCCATTCGTTGACACGCTCGCGTTTACGGCCATCGCGCGGCCACTGCTGCTGCTGCTGCTGCTCTTGCTTCCCCAAATCTCGCTTCGCTACGCTGCGCTCCGGCACATACCCAGTGTGGTGTCGTTCAAGAAGGTGAAGACCGGAATTGTCGATGTGCGGCTCGGAGAATGGCACGCTGGAGGATGGCACAGGTGGTGCGCGCAGCAGCCACAAGATTCAAGATTGTTGTTGTGGGTGGTGATGTGTGCGAAAAGGGAGATTCGAAGTCGAGGTTCAAGTTGCAGGGCAGGCGCGTCTGCCGAGCGGGCCGATCGAAAGAGGCCCGTGCTTGTGTGCCTTCGGTCACAGTCATCCAACAACTTCGTCACGTTTCTGGAATGCGCGAAGGTGCTATAAAGAAAGGCAAGACACTTCTCTCTCTTCGGTTGTCAACTGTCATTTCCGTGCCTCTCCTCCCGGATCGCTGCTGTTTCTCTTGTCTCCTCAGAATGACTGCGAATGGCGTGTCCATCGCCACGAACGGCGTTGCGACTCGAAAGAAAGTCTTCTTTTTCGACATTGACAATTGCTTGTATCCAAAGTCTTATAAGATACACGAAATCATGTCGGAGCTGATAGATGTGTACTTTCAAAATCATCTCTCGCTATCAAAAGAAGATGCCACGATGCTTCATCAGCGATACTATAAGGATTATGGTCTGGCCATTGAAGGACTTGTTCGCCACCACAAAGTCGATCCGTTGGAGTACAATGCGAAGGTCGATGATGCATTGCCTCTTGAAGACATCATCAAGCCCAACCCTCAACTGCGAAAACTCTTGGAAGATCTTGATCGCACAAAAGTGAAGCCCTGGCTGTTCACAAATGCGTATATCAATCACGGCAGGCGCGTGGTGAAGCTATTGGGCATTGAAGATCTATTTGAAGGGATCACATACTGTGATTATGGGGCAGAAAAGTTGTTGTGCAAGCCAGAGAAGGCAATGTTTGCCAAAGCGATGGAGCAAGCTGGTGTCCAGGACGTCTCACAATGCTATTTTGTTGGTGAGTGCCTCCCATAAAGACTAATGGAGGTTTTATGAGCTGACGCAATGCTCAGATGACTCTGCCTTGAACTGCAGGGGTGGCAAATCTTTTGGTTGGCACACTGTACATCTTGTTGAGCCAGAAACTAAGCCGCCGCCCGAGTCTGCTTGCGATTTTCAAATTTCGAGCCTAGAGGAGCTTCGCAGCCTTTTTCCAGACCTTTTCAAGGCCGCCTGACGATCGCCAGACGAGTCAACCTTGCATTCCAGAAGGCCGGGGAAGATCATCCCTTTTGAGACAGCTCGTCAGCAGAGACGATATTCCAATGCCACCGAAATCGAATCAGCACGATTTTGCTGTCCACACGGAGTAAGACCTGGCTTACTGGACCTACGCCCTGTTGGAAAACGGATACCACTACGCTGGAATACACACTTCAGGGTTGGTATCTCCAGACGACTTTTATGGCTCGGTCGCATATTGAGATAGACGATAGAATGAAGTTAGACTATATCGTATATTTGGACAGACCTGGGGATGTTTCGCGACGAATGGTGAATGCCTAGACGTAATTTCCTTGACTGAGGTGTATTTGACAAGGTCGGAGAGCAGTGTGAGCTGGTTGCTGTAGTATCTACAGATAGTGGAGATTGAAATCTACACCTTGGATCTTCATCGTTCGTGCTCCGCCTCATCGCCAGCATTTTGATCTCTGTTGGAGAAACTCTCATCGCTCCTGCTCTTTTTCTCCAGAGAGTGTCGGTAATCTTTCCACAATTGGTCGACAGTGTGCCCGGAGCAACAGTCTTGGAACATTTTCTTTTCGTTATACTTCTGCTCGCAAAGACATGCGTTAATCGACCGCACAGTTCCTGGCCCAAACCTCCGCTCCAAGCAGTCGAGAAAGTACCCAGTGTGCTGATAGCCGGCATCCCAATTGCCATCAGCATCTTGTTTCCAGTGCTTTGCAGCTAGACCGGCGTTCAATCTGACCCAATCGGCAATGCCCTCCACGAGGCCGCCAGGGCAAGAGCCTTGAGCATTCCATTGAAAGCAATGTACGAGTTCGTGACAGATGACGCCCAGGATCTCGTGTCGATCCTTGTTCTTGATGTAGTTGAGGTTGATGTGAATCTCTTTATGGTCGTCGTCAAGATCTGTTCCAGTAGTGTATGCAACGCCGTCCATTTCTCGGAGGACGAAAGTCACAGATCTTGTTCCAGGTCGCTTGGAGTCGGCCTGATAGAGCAGATTGAGGACATTCTCAACCTGCTCCTCAATGTCTTCGTTGCCCTTGACCTTGGAGAGGAAGTTCGAGCTGCCTTCGTGACCTAGGTCGTTCAGTTGCAGCCGCAGCTTTGGAGGTGGGAAGTAATGCTTCCTGATGGGCGTAGTTGCTGGAGTGGTTCCATGCTCAAGCTCCTCAGGCTTTGGGATCACAGGCATCTTGTCCGTCCGGTCTTGAGTGTTGGCCTGAATGTTAGAGGAGGACACTCGAATTCGAATCTTGAGGTCAGAGTCGGGATGTATATTACTCATTTGCAGCAAGGCAGCTTCTAGCTAGATGGAATGCTGTACAACTTCTATCGGGTGTGGTTCAGGCAGTCGTTGATGTTGCCTGATGATCGATGCTGCCCTGGCTTCGGGCGCACAGACGATCGGCTAATAAGACCGTGCGGAGGATAAACATGTCAGGCACAACCTAAGGCAATAACAGCTTCGACTTGGCTTACGGATTAATAATGAATGTAGTCTCGCTGGAAAGGATCCTGTGAAACGCGCTCCGCCAGACGACTTTGTTTACTGTTTTCTTTTTTGGCGAAACCCACAAATCGCGTCGGGCTGCGCTTCACATGACAACAACAAAAATCGCGCTACGACAGGGATCCGATCGGCTCCCAAGCAACGGTGGTGGCCCAAACGTAAACTCAAAGCTGGGGCACGTCTCGGCCTGACTACTGCTACCGCACCTCACAACTACTACCCGCCCACAACACCGCGCGCATACACTCGATACAGACGCCATTTTGAGGACCTAACGCGCGTTCGCCATGGACGCGCACGCCGCCAGCCTTCAGCAGCTGCTGAAGAAGCCTCTCGCCTCGAGCGAACAGAAGACGAAGGAGTTCAATCAACTCAAAAGCGATATCAAACACTACAGGGTCCCCGAGAGCGCGACAGTCACAATCTTCGAGTGTATCAAGCTGGCAATCACCCAGCAGGCATCTTCCACACTTGCCAGCACAGCCTTTTCGACCCTGGGACATCTAATCAAGCGCTTGAAGATCCAAGATGCGTCAGGCCACGCGATTACCCAACTTGCGCCGAGGCTGCTTCCTGCACTGCAAGACCGACTAGGCGACCTTCGCGAACCAGTGCGCTCGGCCGCGTCGCAGGCGCTCATGGACCTGTACCCGTTTGCCAGCGGCGATGTCGAGCACATGATCCGGGAGGACACGATTGGGAGTTCCAATGTGCGCGCAAAGGAGACGGGAATTCGCTGGGTTTTAAGAATGCACAAAGAAGAGAACATGCCCTTCAAGGGCTATGTGGCGTCCATTGTTGCGAGACTGGAGGATGCGGACAGCAACGTGCGAGAGGCGGCGAAATCGGTACTTGTCGACCTATTCTCCACAGCCCCCGAAAGAGCGAAGCTGGACCTGAAGAGACAGTTGAAGGCGCATTCCGTGAGACACTCGATCGCAAGCCAGATTCTGGCACAAATTGGCGCTGAAGGCTCAGTAACTTCGAGACCTCAGACGGCAGACAGGCCAGAACCCTCGCCGGAGCTCACGGGCTCGACGCGATCGCTGCCCACGGTCGATCATGTAGCCCATTTTGCCGACACCATAAACAGCGAAGCCGCACAGCCGCCTCCACAGGAGACCGTACCAATGGATCCGATTTACATGCACTCACAGAGGGAGCTAGATGATACGATGCGAGATATGCTACCTTTTTTCGAAGGAAAAGAGACGGAGCAGAATTGGGTGCCAAGAGACAAGTCTATCTTGAAGCTGCGGCGGATTCTGAAAGGCAATGCGCCCAACGAGTTCCATGTGGTGTTCATGGCCGGTATCAAGAGCCTTGTGGAAGGTATTATCAAAGTTTCGACTTCGCTGCGGACAACGATGGCGACGAACGGCTGTCAGCTAGTCCTGGAGCTGGCCAAGACACTAGGCCCTGCTTTGGATCCTCACGTCGAGATGTTCTTGCAAACGTTCATCAAGATGAGCGCCGCGACGAAGCACATTGCCGCCGAGAATGGTCGAATGACAGCAGACGCGATCTTTCAAAACTGCTCGTACCACGTGCGTATGATGCAGCACATTTGGGGAGCAGCGCAAGAGAAGAACGTGCAACAACGACAATGCTCCCCGGAATGGCTTGGCACCATATTGAAGAGACAAGCCAGCTACAAAAACAACTTCGAGAGTTCGGGCGGTCTTGATTTGGCGGAAAAGTGTATCAAGAAAGGCCTGGATGACGCTAATCCGAAGGTCAAGGAGCGTTACCGAGCGGCGTATTGGACCTTTGCAAGGGAATGGCCGCACAAAGCTGAAGCAATCATCTCAAAATTGGATCCAAAGGCACGAGCGGCTCTGGAAAAGGATCCGAACAACCCAAATGCTCACCTGCATGCGACACAGACCTCGACCGCGGCTACCGCAAGACCCAATGGCGCTGCGAGCCGCAATGCTTTGAGAGAACACATGGCGGAGCAGAAGAGGCTCAAGGCGGCCGGCAAGCTTCCATCCAGACCGAACTCTGCAATGGCAGATCTCTCGCCTGCGAAGGCACGACAGCCTGCTGCCGGACCTAGAGCTCCTTCTAATCTCTCCAAAGTCCAAAATCGTAATGTGTCTACCACCTCGAATGCGTCGGCCGCTCCGGAACCTCCGTCGTCGTCTGGTCCAGCCAAGAAGGGTAGCTCCCTCATGTCTGGGCCAATGCGACGACCTCGACGACCTGAAATCCAGCGGCCGCAAACAGCCGATCCCTATGCTTCGCGACGAATGCTACGCCCCGAGACACCAGCAAATGACACCCCTGCCGGTAGCCCTGGCAGAGGCACTGGAGCGTCAAAGGCGTCTGTGGGCTCCTCTGCAGCTGGTAGAAACGTCTCGAGGATACCTGGCAGTCCCGCTGGTAGTCCTGCTAAGCGCAGTCCAGTGCTGACGCGAGCTCGTCCTCAGCAAGATGCCGACTCAAGACCCACAAGCAAGGGGAGCATCGCTACGAACGGCGACAGGAGCATTGGCGAGGACGACATGACCATGGTGGTGCCGAGAGGCACAGTGAGCAATGCGCGAGGTGGAGCATTTTCGCCCGGCCACAAGCGACCTGGTCAGACTATGTCTGTAGACAGCGGCATACCGACTATGGATGAAGAAGACGACGGATTCACCATGGTCATGCCCAACTTGTTGAACCCCAACCAACCTAGAACACGCTCTCCGCTAGCTTACCGAAGCCCTATGAAGGCAATGCTACAAGATGCGCGAGAAAAGGTCGGAAAGCTGTCACCAGAGGCGGAGAAGCACATGCGTGACACACCCGAAGCCGAGCAGAACGGAGGCCCTGTCAAAGCCGTGAACCCCCAGCCTGAGGAGGTCCAGATCTATGAAGACCCATTTACTGAAGGCGCAACTCAGCCCGGAGCGATCGAGGAGCGGCCTGTTCTTGGTGAGCTTCCAGTCAACGAGAATGTCCGCATCAGCAGCCCGACGCAGAGTGTTACATCAAGTAACAGCCCTGCGGGCAGCCCTCGCAACCAAGCCGATTCGCGACTTCCCATGGTTTCGACACCCCAAGACCGCTCGGAAGCAATGCGCAATAAGAAGCTCTTGCTTTCTGGCATCGAGCGCATTAGGACCAAGACCCTTGACGCACACGGATTTAGAAAGGTCCAAGATGTCGTCAAGTCGAAGTCGGATATCTGGGAGGGTGGCAAGAAGTACGACGAGCTGATGGCGAATGTTCTTGAGTATCTGCAGACCTTCGACCAGGACCCGAAGCTCAACCAGCAGCCCACGAAGGCTGCTGGCTTGAAGGCTCAGGCGCTCGGACTTGTACGTGCGTTGCTCACCATCTACCGCAAGAACGCTGTCGCGTGGCACGCGCGGGCTTTAGTCACTGTTCTCATCTGCAGGAAGTCCATGGATCCGAGCAGCCACGTCTTGGCCGACCTGCAACGCACTGCGGACGACATCGTGCAAGAAGCATCGCCAGAAGGATGTATCGATGCCGTGATTGACGCCCTGCCAGTCCCAGAGCAAGACACGTCGCTTTCAATCTCTATGGCGCTTCAGACTCTTCGATCGCTTGTCACCGTCTGCAAGAGCAGAGACCAGAAACTCATCTCTCAGCGCAGCCGTCTCACGGAAGTCGTCGACCGCTATCTCAACGATGCGGAACCGGAAATCCGCAAAGTCGCCACCGACTTGGGAAGTGAACTGTTTACCCTCTTCGCTACTGAGGAGAAGGCGGAATTCTGGAAGGCGTTTCAGGGATCGAATGAAGGCCGTCTGGGCCTTTTGACGTACTACATTGCCAAACGAGAGCAGACGGGTTGATTCTCGATCGAGGTTGCAGTTGGTATGGTTGGGTCTGGGACTTGGGTTGCATTTGAGGCTTGTATCATATTCCGAAAGCGCTGGCGTTGGTTGGGTTCGTCATCGTCGTTGTGCTTTCTGGGATGGGATGAGGTTTTCATGATGAGGTTTGGGAAGATTTCGATTCGAGTGTTGTGTAAAGTAGAGGTGTGGCATGTCGGTATAGACATCGCATGTGAGGTACTATCGAACAAGTAACAAGTCTATTCATTCTGCCGAATACTTTCCCTGGGTTGTGATGGTCAACGTACCTCCGCTGCTCGTGCAACGACGCGGTGCCCAACTGGCTGTGTGCAACCCTCTTGGTAATGGCTTCAGCAAGGGAGAAGGATCCTATACGCGTGAAGAGGCTGCAGCCCTGCTGTTCCTACTGGCTGATGATCGAAGTCATCGTGCAGATACCACTTGGAGACTTCCAATGTCACCGTCTCACTCTGAGGACGACACCGCTCACTACGCCGGCCGCGTCGAAACAGATCAAACATGAGGATCCCAGATCTGTTGTCCAACCACAGCCGCACAAGGCTCCAGACGAAAACCCGGAGAGGTCACACGCTGCCTCCAAGTTGGAGTCACTGTCCATCAGTCTATCAAGCTTTCGTCCGGACATAATCGCAATCAGATCATGACGTGCAGCAGATTGTGGCCGTGAGTTACCAGGTCGAATCAATGCGTGGTCATGCTGTAGGTACGGCCGCGTGCCTTCCGCATGTGGTTCACAGGGCGACGCAAGGCGGAGAGAGGTGAAGTTGGAGGTGTGGTGCTATTGGGCGGGCTTTCGGAAAGAGAGTTTGGTACTAACGCATGCACGATGCGGGCTGGCGAACGATAGTTGAGAAGGCCATTCGCCGTGATGCCGGCTGGGGGATAATCTGTGGTTGTTCGGGTAAGGTGCTGGATGCGGAGAGGGTGTGCTGATGGTCTAGGTATCTCTTGTCGGCTGGCCGAGTGGATGTCGAAGTTGTGGTAGTGTTTGATTGCAAGGTCGAAGGGTGATGAATAGGCATGCGACTCCTTTTCTCGATAGCCGCGCGTGTGGAGCAGGAATTGGGAGGAGAGCAGGCCCAGGGTCCGGATTCTGATGCACGAGACGGGTGAGCTAGGCCAGGGCGGGTTGTGTAGCCAGACGCCGGCTGGTGATCGTGCCAGTGGACTACCTGTCTCCTGCTGCTTCTGTTATTTGCGGCACATGAGACGGAGTGCGGTCGGCGCATGCGTTATGTGAGTGGCAGATGGCGATTGTCGGCGTCAAATAAGTGCGTGTCCTGCGGTGAAGCTGACGAGCCGCGACGAACGACATCATCAGGCGGTGGACGAGCGGGTTTCAGGATGGCGATATGATGATAGCAACTTGAAGTATTGAGTAGGCTAGGCATCGCGGCATTGACGTTGATTGCGCTGGGCGCAGGCGGGCAGATGAGTGGCGTCAGGACTGCCACGCGATTGCTGTGACAAGCCAGACGAGGGCTGTCGTGCGACGACGACTGCGACTGTCCTCCGTGCGGCCGGCGACACCCAGCGACACCTCGAGTGTTTCAGCAGCACGCGTAGCTCCAATGCTCACACACGCCGATCCGCCATCCTCGCTCGCCATCACACATCGCAGCAGCCCGTCCTCACATCTTTCGCCGGGGCCCAGAGCGGATACGGCCAACACTGCAGTCTTCAGACTTTGCGCCTGCAGCAGCTCGGCAGTAGCTCAGCGACGAGGCTGACCCATTGCGCCTGCCCATTCGCCGTGCACAGTCGCAGCAACGCCCAGCGTGGAGAAACGATAGCCCGGCGGATGCAGATTCGTGTGTTGGTGGAGGTGGAGTGGGGGAGTTGTGAAGTGTGTCTCGTCCGTTTTTGTGCTTGATATCCGGCAGAAGAGAGTTCGACGCACCGACCTCTAGCTTCCCGTCTTCCCGCGCGCCCTGAGAGCTCGAGCCGTCGCTGGTTTCCCTCCTCTACTTTCACAGGTGCCAACCTCACCGTCGCCTTTGCCAACCCCATACACCACCGCCAGCGACCTCATCGCCGAGGCGCGTCCAATGCTACCGCGCACCACCCCCTCGATACGACTCCCGCCGCTGTGAGTGCGGCAATAGCACCAGGGAGGCCGACGGTCCACCAGGCCAGCGTGTTGGTCAGCGCGAGCCAGGCCGTGAAGGAAGACATCGTAGACCGAACGCTTGCAGGCAATCGTCAAATTCCGCCAGCATCGACCGCGCCATTCTATTCGCAACTCCTCCCACGAGCCTACCGCGCGGTACCTGCGTCGCTGTCTGCCTTGCATCGTCCATTCGTCCTGCTCGCCCTACCACCTCCGTCCAGCGACCCAGCCGAGAAGAATCCTGCATCGCCAGCGCACGAACCCAGAACGCGATAGGGCTGGACATTGAAAGCAGATAGTGGCGCGGCCGCAGCAATCGCGACAATGGAAAGCCCCAACACGTACCCCGAGAGTCCAATGGACCAAGAAGACGTCGTATACCCCTGTAAGGGCTGCGGAGAGGTGAGGAAGAAGTCTACATCCTGGGGGTGATTGTAGGACAGGCCAGCTAACAACGATCTTATGCAGATATTGGAGGAAGGAAAGGCATTTGAGCTGGGTATGTGTTGAGATCTGAAATGCCGTTGCTACTGGCGACAGATGCTGACGAAGCTTTAGCGGGCAATCGATGGCATATCGACTGCTTCCGCTGCAACACCTGTGGCACCCTCCTCGACTCCGACGCAAATCTTCTACTCCTCGGCGACGGCTCATTAATATGCAACAACTGCACATACAGCTGCAACGCATGCGGTAACAAGATTGAGGACTTGGCCATCTTGACGGGCGAGCAGGCGTTTTGCTCAGGTTGTTTCAGGTGTCGCAATTGTAAGAGGAAGATTGAGAACCTGCGCTACGCTCGCACATCACAAGGCATCTTCTGTATGAGCTGCCACGAGAGTCTCATGGCGCGACGGAGGAAAAAAGCAAGAACACCTAAGCCGACTGCCAGCAGCTCAGGAGGGCCTGAAAAAGCTCTGCCCTCGCTTCCTCCTGGCGCTCTTAATCAGAGCGCATTCACTCCAGAGGACGAGACACCGCCGGATGTCTACGGGGTTAGTCACGGCACCTCGCACAGTCAACCCAGATCGCCAAGAGATAGACAGCTGGGCTCGCGCAACGGCGCGTCTTCGAGCAACTTCAAGCGCGACGTCTCGCCCCTGTCCGACGATGTGCGGAGAGGTGGGTTCACATGTGCGAAGCGGCTGAAACGTCTGACAACAACTGACTCGAGCGTAGATGGACCAACGTTACCTGCCAGCACATACAATGACGGCCGACCTTCGAACGTATCAAGCTCCATGGACGACGATGACGGTTCGGAGCGTGGCTTCCTTCCCATGGCATTCGATCCGACGCCCATATCTGGCCCGCCTCAGCCCGGTCAGCAGCCCACGATACCCAGAAAGCAAGTTCAACGAGCACCCGACCCCTCCCCCCCGACGCAGAAAGAGAACCAGCCTCCACGAGACTATTTTGCTGGCGCGAATGGGCGCTTGGCGGCAAGACAAGACGGACAACGTCCCGCGCAAGCTGGATCATCGAGGTCGGTGTCGACCGAGCGGGAGTCAGATCGTCAGGCTAAGCCAAGTCCGCACATTCTATATCAAGAGAAGGGCAGAAAGGGTAAGCGGGAGACTTCTGGAGCAAGTACTCCTGCAAATGGCTCCACCACAGCCTCGCCGGTTGTCCCTAGCACTCAGGACCGAAGCTCGACCAAATCGAAGGGTCCTACGGCTTCAACAGACTCGAACACGCTGAGCCAGCAAGAAGGCTTCAAACTCCAGGATGTGCCGAGATCTGCAAAGCAGAGGTCACGAACCAACTCCAAGGCCAACTCACCAAGAGTTGTCTCGCCCATCGACGATCAGCCCAAGGATGTCAAGGCCAACCGTGCAGTATCGCCTGTGTCCGTTGACTCAGCAGACGTAAATCCATTTGACGACCCGAAGCGCAAGAGAGCTCAGGCAGCAAGCGCAAGCGAAACGCCGATTCCACCAAAGCATGCAGATCGGTCACTGCCTCTGAGAGGAGACTCTTTGAACGCGACAGCATCAAAGTCGAAATCGTCTACGCCAGACCCTTCGACACCTACGGTAGCTTCCACGTCTACCCAGCTGCATTCGCATACATCGTCACATGAGAGAACGCAGTCGCAATCATCTGTACCATCCTCGTTCACAGATGCGCATAGCACGTTATCTCGTGACGACAGTCGCTCAAGACCTGAACCGTTGGCGCTGCGGAGGAGCATTGATGCGCCGCCTCCTCGTTCCGCTAACAGGCCAACTGCGCCCAGCAAGTCGGTCGCCAACGACGACTTTATTGCGCCGAGACACGCTCCACCTCCACCTCCCGGAGCAGGACATCGGACGACCGAATCTGTTGGCACAATGCACAGCACTGACGAAGGGCGGCCCTCGATAGATGGACAGCTTTCTCCGGCCATGCGAAGCGCAGGACTACCAAAGTACAGCCTTGACGGCGGATTCTCGATGGATGACGAAATGGGTCGCATTTTGCGCGGTGAGAATTCTCAGGACAGAAATGGAGCACCAGGATCCCCCTCCGTTCTGCGAAGAGTTTCGAATGTCGTCAAGCACGGCAGGAGCTTCAGTGATCGCACTGGTACAGGCGGTCGATCGCCAAGGGGAGGTTCCGTGGACGTATCTTCTGCTTCTCAAACGCCGAACATTACGTCGCCAACCAGTGCAGATGGTCTTGAAGCGCTCAGAACTTCTTTGCGGCGAGCGCAGATCCACATCGCTGAGCTGCAGGCAGAAAAGTTGAATCTACAGGAGAAGCTGGACGGCTCGACGGACATGAAAGCAGTCAACACCGAGCTACGCGAGAAGCGTTCGACCATGGCCTTCCTTGACACGCAGCGTGAAATGGTCGTTCGCGAGTTGGAGATCATGACTGAGCACCTGAGCAAAGCCAAGGATAACAGCCAGCCGCTGAATCTCGGGTCGCTCAAGACCAGCATCCTCAAAGATTTTGCCGAGTCTCTTCAGAAGCTCAAAGACGACATGGGCGGCCAGATTGAGGACCTCATGCACAAGCGCAACGAGCTGACTGATGAGATCGGCAACCTCATTCAGATGAAAGACAAAGGCTTCCAGGAGTACGAATCCTTATCTTCGAAGAACACCCAGCTCTTGCAGCACAACAACGAACTTATTCGGAGCATTCAAGGCATGTACCAGTCGAATCGCTCTGCAAATGGCTTGCCGGCACCCTCAGAGAACGGTCTTGGAATCTATCATCCGGGCGCGAAGGTGGAAACCCCAGGCTCTTCCGAGGTGCGCAACTTGAATGTCGTGAGCACGGATCCGTCGATGCCTGCTGTTTTGCATGACCCTGATGCAGAGACTGGATCGGTGCTCGCTGCTCCTCAGGTGGTGAATATCCGCAAAGGTGGCAAGCCAAACAAGTTCAATTGGCGACGAGGAGGAGAGAAGATGGCCGGCAAGGTCACTAAGGGCATTAAGGGCGCATTTGTAGGGAACGAGGCCAAGCCTGCTGGTCAATACTCCATCGGTCATCCTTACAGCCAGGCGACTGGTGGTAGTGAGCAAAGCAGTCTGACGAGCAAGACACTGGATGACAACAAGTCAGGACATTCTGGAACCTCTGCTGGATACGGTTTCTTCAGCCAGAAGAACGGCGGCTTGAAACAAGGAGGGGGTCTTGGACACTTGAAGAACAACAGCAGCTCCAACTTGGCCACCCCTGTCGAGCCATCAGGTGAGATCTACCATTCCTGCACACTGCACAAGACCAAGCTAACACGAACAGTCTTATTTGGATCTGAACTCACCGCGCGATGCGAACACGAGAACCGACTGATACCAAGCATCGTTACACAGTGCATTTCGGAGGTCGAGGCTCGCGGCATGGACATGGAAGGTATTTACAGGAAGTCTGGTGGTGCCGGACAAGTCAAGACCGTACAACAAGGCTTCGAGAAGGACGGCAACTTCGACATCTCGGACCCAGACCTGGACATTCATGCTGTGACGAGCGCAGTCAAGCAGTACTTCCGTAAGCTGCCAACACCACTGATTGTTTACGACGCCTACGATTCGCTGCTGGAGGCCGGCAAGACACATGAAAAGGACAAGCAGATTGCTGCACTCAAGATTGCCATCAACGAGCTGCCAGAAGCGCACCGTGATGTGCTTCAGTTCCTTGTTCAACATCTGGCACGTGTCATGCAACATGAGTCGCACAACCTCATGACATCGCTGAACCTTGCCGTGGTCTTTGCGCCGACCATCATGCGGCCGCTTTCGATCGAGCGTGAAATGAGCGACATGCAGACCCAGCGCCATGCAGTGCAGGCGCTGTTGGAGTATCATCAGGACGTCTTTTCGGCCGATGATTGAGCATCGACGACGCGCACTTCCGGAAAGATTTGAGAACTGCATTGCGTTCGGACAGCGACAACAGGGCGCAAGGTTGGGAGTTGGATTTTCTGGCAGTGCGCACGACGAGACCCATTTGCGTTTGGGAAGGCACAACGGCCTCACTTCCGATTCTTCTACAGCTTCTGAGGCGTACGTCATTGGATTCTCTACATGGACGGGGCGATATACCACGAGCTCTTTCCGTTCCACGGCGACGACGCAGCCTTGGAGTGATGAGAGGCGATTTAGCGTTTTTTACCGTGCTTTTGGATTGAGCGACTTCCTTCTTGGAGATGAAGAGAATGTTACGATTAGCCTGTGGCACGCCTTTGCCCGATGTTATTTTCAATGGGCGAGGCAGCGTTGTCGTTTCTACCTTATTTCGAGAATGATACCAGAGATTTCCGTGCAGGTCCTCCTGGACTTTCGCTTTTTGCTCCTTGTGGCTAGTGGCTTCCAAGACAGGGGAACGGGGGGGATATGAAAGTGCCTCACGCCTTCCTCTATTCCGCTTACAGCTTCCACGGATTGGCTGCCGCTGTCCGTGTCTTTGGTACCGAAAGTTAGGATTGTATGCTCACGGAGCAATTGATTTCACAGCTACTCAGCATCATTTAAAGCACAAGACGGATTGCGAACGGCAAACGGGACTTGCATACGTGACCTCATCCTATCGTCAACAGCATTTCACTACTTCGTCAGACAAGTCGTCCTCAGAGCGAGACTCACGATCGAGACATCCAAGTATTCGACTTCATCTCTCACGACACTCAACGAATAAAACGATCTCGTCGCCGCTCGTCAGACTCCCTTCAACACACACTAGGTCAAAGAGACTAAGCCATGCTGCCACCCACCTGGCTCCAAGCCTCCTTCCTCGCATCCCTGCAACACGTCCTCGGCTCCCTCATTTCCATCATCGGCCTCTTTCTCGCCATTGCCATCGCTCTCGCCCTCCCTTTCCTGGCCTATCACGCTGCGCGAAAGGCTTGGGGTCTTCCTACCAGGCTGAAAGATGAGAACGCGGGGTTCGCCGTCTGCGCGGCTTTTTTCTTTTTCTTGGTGTTGATTCCGAGTGCGGATCGAGAGGAAGAGGATGATGGTGTTATTGGAGGGAGGCAAAGGTTCTTGGGGACGCTTGTGCAGGCTTTGGTTGGGGAGGGGGTGCTTGTGGGATTGGTGATGGGGTTCGTGGTGCTTGCTGCTGCGGTTTGGAAGGCGATGAGGTGGTTGAGGGATGTTAGGGCGGAGCATGAGAATCAGGACGAGGAGAGCCTTCTTGTCGATGGGCAGTCTTATCGGAAGGGCAGTGGGAGAAAGAGTACGAGGGGAAGCTATGGAACGGTGGATAGCGGATTGTGAGCACGCCTGCGGGATAGTAGCTGCTGGACGAAGCTGGTACATTCACTCGAATTGTTTGGCCCCAAAGCACCAGTCTTTCACGTGCGCCGCTGCCTAAACGCGACCCGCGCGCGCTACGGGTCCGCCCGCGACTTCCCTACAAAAGACCATTTTGATTGCAGCTAAGTCCGTTCGTCCTCGCCCCAAACACGAACATCAACACAGTCGCGCACACATCTGCACAACATGGCGCGCAAGCGGCAAGCCAGCGACTCAGGGCCCCCGGCGAAGAAGAAGAAGCAGAAGACTCTCAAAGACAAGCAACCCAGCAATATGGTCGGCGACACCGAAAAGCCTCGCGTCACATTCATGGATCTGCCTGTTGAGATTCGGACGGAGATCTACGAATATGTCTTCACGGAAGATAGGCCCATCTACCTGAGAATGCACAACAGGAAGCCTGGTGCTCCTCGAGAAGTGTGGCGGTACCGCGCAGGCCCGCGGCCAGGGAAGGTGAGATCACACTGGGGAAAAGAACGATGTACAGACTCAGCGCAAGACTGATGCATTCAATTTCAGGTCTACAACAGATCCACCAAGAGGTGGGACCCGGCTCCCCTCAAGCACATTTCCATTCTTTTCGCAAGCCGACAGCTCTTCGCTGAAGCCGAGCCCGTCCTCTATGGCTGCAACGTCTTTGAATTCTCAACCACTACCGGCCTGACTGAGTTCATTGACCGAATTGGCTCTCGCGCTCAACACATTCGCCACATCAAGTTCGACGACGGCGCGTACAAGAAATCGACGGCCCGCGCTGCATTCAGAGCGCTTGCTGTAGCTAAAAGCTTACGCACACTCACATTTGCGCATGGGGATGTGTGCCCGGCTTATTATCGCAACGTCAGTCCATACTTGATTGCACAGGACTGCAAGGTGTTGATGAAGGCACTTCAGAAATACAGGAAGGAGAACGATATCTCTGGCAGAGTGCCGGACGTCCTGGAATTCGAGGTTCTTCCCTACTATTCATGTGTCGTGTCAGAGGACAGGGATCATGAAGAGAACGAGAACCTGCAGGCTAAAGCCCGCGGCTTCATCTCTGAGTATCTGGGCCTCAAGGATTAAGAACACTTTCCAATACGGCCCATTACAAGGTAGCTGGCAACACGCAACGAGTGTCAGATCAGCAAGAGCCCGTTTGTATGGACACGGTTGGCTTTCAAGCATGAGGTCTCGGGGCAGTGCAGCGGCGAGTGAGGCTGCGATGCTGGCGCTAGCGCGTTGCAGCTCTCACTTCATTCAAAGCTCACATGCAAACGCCGCTAGCGTTCTTGCGGAAGAAGCCGGCCCACAGGCAGCAATAGCATAGCATAAATATCACTTCATTTGCTTTCAAACCCACACAACTTTCTACTCACTCAACATCGCCGGTATCTGGGTAAGATACGCACCTCCACGCGATGGAGGAAGGCGAAGATTCCGAGGTAAGTTGCTGGTATTACGTCTCACTGAAACAATGACTGACCTTCAACAGAACGGTCACAAGGCCAAGCAGTTTTCCATGAAGGCGATTCAATATGAGCTGCACAGCGCTAGCGGCAATGCGAACGACAAAATTTACCTCCGCACTGCCGATGGCACTCTTCTTGAGGTGTGTGGCGTGGGTCTCAGTCTCCCAGCCGCATTCAACGAAGACTCTGGCGGCTATGAGGCTTTCGTCAAGATTACAAGCGCCATACCGTTCTTCGTCAAGCCGGTAGATAAAAGACGATCATCGCTGGCGTGGACAGTGCTAACCGTGAGCAGTCACAAGTGACTTCTGGACCCGCTGCTGGAACGCAAGGACTCGTCTTGCAGCGTACCGGACATTTTCGCTTCATGGACCTTCCAGTCGAAATCCGCTCCATCATCTTCGGCTACGTGGTCACCACAGGCTCACCGATCAAGCTTAGAGCTAGCGGCTATGGTGAGGTCGTCCAAGCGAGCGGTAAGCGCTTCTGCCATCACGAGATGAATTGCAAGGACAACATACGAGATGCTTTGAGCCTGCTACGAGTCAATCGTCAGATCCACGACGAAGTGTTCCCGGCGCTGTATAGCAGTAACCATTTCACGCTGTCCGGACCTGCACTCCAGCTTCTGTTGAATCGCAATCCGAATGTGGCGGCCCATCTTGCCAGAATCTCTCTCTATGTGACAGCCAGCGTCAAGTGGATCGGCGGGGATATCGCCAAGGACGGTGCTGTCAGGAGACTGAGACATTCGCTTGCACAGCTTCAGGAACTCAGCGCAATACGCTTTGTACGACTTCACCATCAACTCATTTCCAACACGGAGAGGTACAAGGATCCGGTTGATTTTGTCAACTTGTGTGTCCCATTTTTGAATCGAGTTTATCGTCAACGTGTGGAGGAAGGGATCAAGACAAATATACAAGACGTCCTTGACATTGATCACGATACCTGCAATCAAGGCTCGCCAGCGTGTCTTGAGTTCAGCGAGCAAGTCAAGCACGAAGTTGCGAAGAGATTCTTCGTCGACTTCGAAGATGAGGGTTAAGCGAGACTTTGAGCGGTTCCATGCTCGCAGATGGGTTGGAAGGGTATGAAGACGGACAAAACAACATTGTCACATTCAATGATCGCGAGAGAGAAGATGATGGACGTAGATTGACGCCTAGATCCAGATTCCGAGAGATGCCCGAAATGCTGTTCTTTCCTCGTCGGTCGTTCCTGCCTCCTTTCATATGCGAACCAACGTCAAAGCTTCGCGAGGCGTCTGTGCGTCATGCTCGGTAGATTTGCAACTTCGACCTTGTTTCTTCGACCTTCCTTTCACGTATGTCCATGCTGACAGACTCAAAATGTCCCAGCTCTCGTTTGCATTGGTGCGTCTCTATGGCAACGTCATCACTGGTGAGTTCGCTGAGATCGCTGACATCGCATAGCCCGACTCAGTCAGCTGCAATGGCGCGATCGATGGCACAGTCGCATCTGCTTTTCCTCAACCTCTAGCAAATGCCGCCTATGATTCCGAAAGCTCGTCCTGGAAGATGAGCGGCAGTCTTTGTCAACGCGACGCATTTTGCCTCCAGGTCTTCATCTTTGCGTCAGGCCCTCTGAAAGGACATCCCGCATATGTGCCCATGCCAACTTCACAATTTCGATTTCTGGACCTTCCGGTGGAGCTTCGCGTCATGGTGTACGAGTACCTCCTATTTGAAGCTGATCCAATTCAGCTGAAGAGGTTGAAGCCCGGCGCTAGAGCCGGCGAGAAGAAGATCGTGGGGCTGTACTGGCATCGCAACGACGAGAAGGGACAGGACGCGAGCATTGTGAAAGTGAATCGGCAGATCCACAGAGAAGCAGTGGAAATCCTCTACGGCACCAACGTCTTCGAGCTCAGACCACAAGACTTTCAAGACGTTCATCCAAATCATCGGAGCCTCTTCGCACTTCCTGCGTCGAGTGTGCATCCCGAACATGCCATTCGCGCAGGCAAGAAATCTGATGAAGAGCCTTAGCTGCACGCCAGCACTCCAGAAGATTGAACTGAATCATGCCCTTATTTGCGACAACACACCCTCACCAAAAGCAAGCGTGGACGAGATTGCGCAGGCCTTGTCGCGATTTGTGAGGCTTGCGAAGCGTTCTCGCGACGCGAGAGGCATTGCCGGTAATGCAAATGACACGATCTCTGTCTATCGTAGCAGTGAGGATGAGTACGCCGCGGAACTTATCGCCGCGAACGGATGGATCGCTGGGAATGGATTGGCGCTACCAAGTCACTGCTTATGCGGCCCCGAAGATATGACGAGGAAGAACTTGGAATTCGGCGAAAGGCTTCGAGCCAAGCTGGCGGGCTTTTGACCAGTGTATCATCTCGGCGAAGCGTATAGGACGCTGCACAATCCGCGTGGCAGCAGGAACCTTTGTTCAAAGGCATGTCCGCGATGGACGAAGGTAACACCCGCAGATAACCAGCATCGATCACAAATTCGCAATCACCTCCCCATGCATCATGGCAAAGAGACCATCTGGGTGCACTAGCCAACGCTTCCATGCAAGAGCGTATTCTTGCAATCGCTCCCTGCTACAGTTAGCTGTACGAAATCGATCCGACCTTGCATGACATGACTTACTCTGACACTCCCAGCTCCATCGCTCTGTCCGCAAAAGCCCCTTGTGTGCACCTCGCCGGCCAATGGGCTCCGTACTCTTTCCTCTCTTCCTCCGTGTTGTAACTCCAAGCACTATGCGTGGCCACGATGTTCTCCCTCGGAACACCCGCTTCGACAGTCCAGCTCTTCAACTTCCTTCCAGCATCTCCCGCACCACCATTCGCCTCATGCACCTTCGTAATCGTCTCAAAGCACTCCTCCAGCTCAGGCATCGCAGGCCAAAATCTTGCAGTATACAAATCTCCTTCTCGCATGCAAACCACCCCTCTTCCCTTCTTCGCAACCCGAATCAGCTCCTTGATCGCTTTGACATGGTCGTGAAAATGCGCCACAGCTTGATGTGTGCACACCACATCAAAGTCCCCATCCCCAAACGGCAAAGCATATACATCCGCTTTCTGAAACTTCACATTCCCCACTCCTTCCTTCTCCGCATTCACCTTCGCCGTCTCGAGTACTGCAGCGCTCAAATCCACACCAAAAGCTTCTCCAGCATCCCCCACCCGCTTCGCCAAATCGATCGTAATACTTCCCGGTCCACACCCCACATCCAAAACCTTAGTCTTCAAGCCTCGAGATTTCCTTTCCTGCACAATCGCATCCAAAGTCGGCAGCATATACGCACACTGCGTCTCCGCTCTCCTCGTCTCATGCGAAGCGACAACGCTCTGTCCCGGATTCAGGCCGAAAATGTACTTGGCGCGAGCTTCTTCTTCGACCGACATCTTGAAGCCGGGAAACAGATTATCGACAAGGCCTTCTTCGTCGTATTCCTGCGTCTCTCTCTTTGTCTTTCGGAAAGATGATAAACTCCATCCTGAAAGCGCACGAAACATCTTTTCTATCTTTCCGGACCTCTGCTGCTACGCAATGGGCAAGCGCTTATTCACACCTTTCGCTTCGACGGATTAAGATGCCGTGGGTAGGACGGCAGGAATGCAGACGAGGCATCTCAACGGCGATGTCCTGATCAGGAGAGCTGCACGCGTGAGTTTGCCGATGGCATCTGCATGTTCCAGGTGACGACGAGGTGAAGTGCGTAGAACGCGCTAGGGCATGCAAGATTCACACTAGCGGACTTTAGTCAGCCAGCGCTTGCCCCTTGCAGGGGTGGACTGAATCCTCCGTCTCACAGGTTGCCAAGTGAGGCAGGTAAAATCAACATCAAAGAGAACGTCGTGCTCGTCGCTCGATAATATGAACTACATTACACTACTCACAGCCGGCCACCTCCAAGCAAAAGCCAGAGGCACCGGGATCTATCTGTACAAGTCGTCAATCACATGTCTTTTCAAGTCAATCAGAGTATGAACATGCCCAACCATATAGACTGCCTAATAATGCCTCAGCAGCGCAATTCCATCATCATGCCGTGGTCCAAAGCGAAAAAGGACCGCCTCACGCTGTGTATCATGATCAACTGGCAATACGCTGATGAGTTGCCGATGCCCACCTTCCTCCAACGAGCGCCGTCATAAGAATGTGTGCTGTACTGTGTGTACACTTTGATGAAACAACTTATGCCTTGTTTCCAAGCTCTCGCCGAGGTCATGATGTCGTGTCTGCTTTGCAGCCATGCATGAGCGTGTTTTTGGGAAATGCGTATCCAGCGTCCGCCCACTTGGTGATATTGTTGTTGTTGTATGGCTCCGGATGCTTTAAGATGTAGTCGGTGGTTTCGTATCCCGGCGGGTCGCATGTCACCATCTGCTCGCCGGGTCTCTGGTACCATCGAACGTAATCGACCCTCATGACTGTGGGAAACCTCAAATTCGCCATGTCGATATTGACCCATGCATGAGAGAAGCCTAGATTGAGGATCATCGACATGGGTTCCTCAGAAACGTGACGCTGCTTGACGTTTCCATTCGCACCCAGTGCACGGCCGTCGAACTTCATCATCTCCTCCTCTCCTACGATCCAGGATATGAAAGCGTCCTTACCGCCACCTGGAACGTATTCGAAAGCGTACTTCTGATATTGCTTGCCATCATACCATTCGTTGTTCAGCATAGTTGTTGTTGACACTGCTTGCTGATATGGTCCTCCAGTCCATGTGTTGACAAAGCTGAGATTGTAGTTGGGTGTTTCCATGAAGTCGTAGTTGGGATAGTACCAGATGTCGAATGGTGCGACCTGGAAAGATTGTGTGGCCACACTATAGCCCTTTCCACCCCAGTCCGCACTGACTTCGATGATATCGATCTCAGGTGCGCCACGGCCGGTTCCAGGACTTGGATGGTCCTCGCCATAGCAGACACAGCTCGGCAGCCGCTGTCCGGGCAGCCAGCTCGTACCGTCTGTCATTGACTGATTTGGCGTTATTCCTGCGTCGCAATCGTTGTAGGTGTACGGCCAAGTGCCGTCAGTGGTGGCCAAGTAGCCTGGTCGGCCGAGGTTGCCCATGGTCCAGATGCCAGGCCAAAGGCCGTGGATACCTGCCGGCCCTGGGAGACTGACAGACACCTCAAAGATGCCGCCTTTGAAGCAGAGTTGGTTCCATGAGTTGAGCATGCCCGATCGGTAGCCGAGGCCATGGTTCGCGAAAGCATCGAGTTGTAGCTGAAGCGTTCCATCGCCTACGCAGCGTCAGCAACATGAATGTAGAAATAAGAGGGCACAATCACTTACCAGTATTCACAGCATCCGGATCGTACCACTCCAAGTCCTGTGTTGCGCCGTACCAGAAGTCGGGAGCAAACCAGTAAGGGTCGTCACCAGGGTAGAATGTTCGGTTCTTCTCGTTGAATTCGTCGCTGAAGACCAGAACGTAGTCATCACCGTTCACGCCCTTCCGATGTTTTGCAGATGAAGGTGTGTCGGGGTCGATGAGGCCTGTGCGAATGTTCTTGAGAAGAGGATAAGACCGGTCGTTGACATGCGCCCAAGCCTCTCCTTTGCCATATCCCGGCATCTGGTCAAGCGGTGTTTCGTATTGATAGTCGATGAGGCCGTCTGTTGTGTACGACACGACCGGCAGCACAACGAATATGCAAAGCAAACCCGTCAAAAGACAAATCATACCTATCGTATTGACGATGTTCTCTCTGGAAAAGCGATCTGCCAGCCTTGGCTTGTACCTCCGATCATCGTCCCATCGAGGCATGTGCATGTCATCGTCGTCCTCTTTCTCATCGCTGTACAGGGGAAAGGACCATGGTGCGCCAAGACGGTCGTCAGCGTAGAAGTGCACCTTTTCAGGATCAGCGTTACTGATGAAAAGTGGCGTCCCAGCTCTGGTCAGCAACAGAGGTGCAGCTGCAGCGGCTGCCTTGGCCTCTTGATCAGATTGCTCTGGCCTTGGCGTACCCGGTGCGGTGTTAGCAGCGGACTCAAATGGGTTGGAAAGCCTTTTAGAATCCATGAACGGGTTTGAAAGGCGCTTCGAGAGCTCTGAGGAGGATACGGCCGCATTGGGGTGCAGTAGAGATGATGAGTTGTTGTTCAGCAACGGTTTTGACAAGTCTTGCTGCGAATTGTTGTGCGTAGCGAACGGGTTGAAGTACCGGGTGTAGTCTGATCCAAGATCCCGCACTGACCTCGTCAAGCTTGCGGTCGAGTCTTCTTGCACCATCTCGGGCACACGAGGTAGTGATTGTGTGGTCGAAGTCTCCGGTATCGATCCCATCGCGCTCGTACCTGCTGTCGAAGCGGAAGCAGCAATGCCTGTGCCCTTTCTTGAACCACCTGAGCCAGCACTTTCACTTGTTGTATCACCGCTATTCTTTCGACTCTCTTGACTGCCACTGGCATTGGATGGCGTTGGATTGAGCGGCGAGGATATTGCAGGAGCGTATGGTGAGACTTGGCCATGGTAATGAGGCGATAGCAGTTGCGGAGACGGTAGATCTGTTACAAGCGGAGGTATGTTGCCAGTGTCCAATGGTGCGTGATGTCTTGAGGAGCCTCTGTCTCGTGACCCAGGCCGCGATGCCTCTCGCAGTGATTGCGCCGATGCTTGTGCGTTCAGGTTTGTCGACGAGCGGCCGGCTTGTTGTATAACGCCATCGTCTGCACCAGTCGAGCGTTGTGGGCCACGCAGAGTGGGTCTTAGAGAGTGTGTTGCGGGTCGTGGTGGAGGAGCCATTGCTCTCAGGGCCCAGGGCTCCCGGAAGACCATGCGATAGGCTTGAGGCGAGCGAACGGTGGGTTTGTTGATGCTGGGCCGCGGAAGGCTAAGCGTATGGCGTGGACATCGCGAGTCGTCCTACCTCACGCACGCCATCCAGCAGTGACGACGACTGTTGGCGACGCCGGAGCAGGCGTTGGCTTGGAGAAGTGGTGGGCAGCAGTCACGGATGCGGAGAGGAGGGCGCGCGTGGTTGGGAGCTTCGCAATGGCCGCAACTCGATCCCTGTTCGATGCACTGCAGGGAAGGCGTGTGGTTGTGGAAGGAGTCGCGGGGGAGCAAGGATGCCAATTGGGGAAGGCAGGTTCGTGAGATGCGGGTTGCCTCTCGTTCGTGAAGAGGTTCTATGCAAGTGATTTTGATGCCGCGAATGTCGAAATTATCCTTCAGTGACGTTGCAATCTCACGAAAGTCTGCAAACTGAGGCTCTGGTTTCGAGTCGCAGCGACCAAAGATGTGAGGAAGGTTTGCATGAGAATACCACTGCACGCGACTGGCGACAGGGATGGCCGAGCAATGTCGCTCCTTCTTCGTTTTCGCCTTTCGATGATGCTTTGGAATTGACGCCATCACGCCTTCCCAATTCGTTCAGCAGCAGCTTTGTCTCACGTTGCTGGAGCGTACAATGCGTTGCGTGCGCTGTCGTGGTGCTTGATCTTTGTGTCGAAGGACGACGTGACGTCGTGTAACCAAGGGACTGGGATTAGTTTAGTGGCGCTCTAGCGCGAGCTTCTCTTTGCCTTGTGAAACAACCTCGTCCTCGTCTTGTCCGCAATCTGTCCTGAACGTCTCCTGTGCGGGATTGAGGTACTTCCGCGCCATTGAATTTCTGACAATGAGCACCGTCTAAGCATTAGCATATCCAGACTTGCAGTAGATACGGTCTGACCATATGCAGGAGTATATGCGGAACCGGCTGCCCTTGCATTCCCTTCCGCTGCAGCCTTCCGCTGCAGGAGATCATCACCTTACTGGTTGCGAGCACGGCATTGCGTGATACTCGAACGGTATCATTTGGTCGCAAGTGATGGGCATCGACTCTGTACACTTACTGTCAATATGCACATGCTCATCTCAACTTGAACTTCTGCCACAAGAATTCTCGCACTTGAGCATTGCCTCCTTTCCCAACGCCATCTCCAAGTGCCATGACCTTCAAGCCGTCCAAGGCACGAGCACGAGACAGCGCGACGTATTCCTGGCCTTCCTCAAAGCTCTTCCCCAAATCGACAATCACTCGGTTCAGCGTCATGCCTTGGCTCTTATGTATAGTCATTGCCCAAGCTGCAATCAGCGGTATTTGTGTCCTGGCCAGCAATGTGTACTCCTTTTCGTCGCCGAGCTCGTTCACCTGGCAATCTGCAAAGATCGTTCTCCTGAGTCCATTGTCAAATTCAACGACGGGCCACGCCTTGTATCTGTTTCGATCTTGTTGCATGAACTCCCGAATCTGCGTTTCTCGGAAGGTAGCATATTCTCCTCGGAGCTCGCCCTTCTCATAAGAACCCTGAGGCTCCATTGAGCCGTCACGATCACGGCGGCCGCGTGATCTCTGGGAGGAGCCGAAGCCGGATCGTGATCTGCTGCTAGATCCTCCCGTATCACGCGAAACGGATGCTTTGGGCAGTTTGGCGGGATCGTAAGGCTCGAAGTCAACGATCTTGCCTTGACTGCCGTTGACTAAGCCCGCGCTGATGTCGAGATTGACCAATAATACAACGAGCATATCCTTCCTAAACTCGACGTAGTTCTCCAGGCGATGCTCTCGTAGAGCAACAAGAGACCCGTCATATGGTTGCCTCTCGCCCTTGGACCTGAGATGAGGATGTTTCTCTTCGTTCCAGCGAAAATGATCCAAGCACGTATATCCGTGCTTCTCACTGGGAAGCTTGTCGAATTCGGTCTGATTAATGCGCATCACCTCGTTGCGGGTTGGAAACAGCTTGACAGCATTCTCCGTGTTGCTAGGATGGTTGATGAGCAGGTCACGGTCTGCTTGAGTAAGAACATTCCCAACGCGAAGCTTTTGAAGAATCTTGATGAAGACCTCGTCGCTCTGTCGGTGGATGTTGGTCAAGTTGATGTGCTTGAACTGGCATTGCTCCCAGGCAACGCTTCGAAATGCCCACTTGTCATCGTCCAAACGGTCTCCATGATGGGGACATCTGTAAACAACGCGATTGTTGGCACCCACACGCCGAGGCTGCTCGCGTCCACATTCGATGCAGTGCTGGAAAGGCTTCACAGGCGGCAACTGACAGAAGTCTCCGGTGACAATCAACTGCACCCCCCCAAATGCACGCTTGTCGTTTCGAGCCTCCTTCATGATGGCATTCAGTCTTTCGAAGAGGTGGTTCTCCACCATGCTAATCTCGTCGATGACAAGAACGTCGGTGTCTCTTAAGCGGCGTCGTACGAATGTTCCGTGTGCGCCGGCTCGCAGGTCTTTAAGAGGCTTCTTCATGTGGAGCGGTGTCCAGCCGGCGAACGTCCATGTAGTAGATCCGTTGATGTCGAGAGCAGCCTTGCCAGTCGGCGCGACAATACGTACAGTCTTGCCCTGCTCCCGCAGCTTGGGTACAAACGACTTCAACACGGTAGATTTGCCGCAGCCGGCTGAACCAGTGTAGAAGACATTATACCCAGCCATAATGAGGTCAACAACTTCCTGCTGCTCTTGGCACAGAATTGGTTCCACTCTAGGGGAAGGCTGCGCTTGGTTGGGCGATGGCTCGGATGGCAGAGATGTCAGATCTATCACAGGCGGAGGCGGAGCCTTAGTCTGGGGTGTCGTTGTGGCGGCCTGCTTGAGTTGTGTTTGTGGTTGGCTGTTGCCGGCTCTTGACGAAGCTGGAGGCTGAAGCGGTTTGTCCATGTACCGTTGCGATGATGGCGGTACGGAGAAGGGATCCACGCCATGCTCCTCAAACCAAGTCGACAACGTCCTTTGGGGCACTGGTTGTGACTTTACTTCCTTCGGAGCCGGCTTCTGCTGAAGACTTTTGGCTTTGGCTGCAGAAGCCGGCGAATTTGCGCCTTTGGATGAAACGACAAGCTGTATGCTGTCACCGTCCGTGGATCCTATGGAATCCATCCTTTGATCCGGGGACACTTTCTGGCCGCGAAATACTAGATGAGAATGGTGCTTTGCCGGTATCTTCAATTGAGCCTTCACCACTTCAATCATCTTTCGAGCTGTGGTGGCGGAAGTTGGTTCAATCCAAACACCTGGCTTGCCGGCTGCCTGGACCTTGAGCCTGTTGCGTGCGCTCGGAGTCTTCACTAGTTGACTACTGGCTGTAAGTGGCTGCATCGATTGCGTTTCCGGGGTCTTTGTATCCACCTTCGTCTTTTTGCTTGGCAAAGGCTGCGGTGCTCCTCCTCTCTTCTTGTTCTGCGACAAAGGCGGCGGTTTGGGCATAAGTTGATCCTCGTGAGCAGTGCGAGCGCGAATTTGTGCAATCTTTGCATGCAACGCGTCGATTTGGCTGGAAAGTTCCTCTTCGTCCTCAGATTCTTCCAAGATAGAGATCACTTCGGTCTTGGCCTGAGTTCGGTTAGGTGATGCTTATTCTTGACTGCGCAGTCATGCGCGAAACACGTACCTTTGGAGCGTCATCCGCTCGTTTTCGCTTCAGACTCTCTGTGCGGCGGCCAGCTTCTTGTGGCGGAGAGTTGCTCACATTCGCGGAGATAGGAGCTAAAGGTTGGCGGTTGTCAATGGGCTTTGCTTCCATGCTCTGAGGGAGACCGAGTCCCAGTGACGACAGAAGGTCAGGGTGACGAGGCGGTGCAAGTTTAGCCGCTGCGTTGCTTGGGAGGAGTGCCAAAATTTGATCCTGCGTATTGCTGATATGATTGATTTGCTGGCAGTTGAAGTTGCTCCAGACTTCCAGTGCATTTGCGTTCTCGATGTGGCCCTGTCGCTCCTGCGAGTTCAATGTCAACGCGATAACGGACCTGCTGCTTTCGAGCATCGACTGGAGTCCTGGTAGAAAATTCCTTCTCAGGTCCAGGTCTTGTCTCAGCCATACGACCCGTTCTTCGTTGCTGATGTTGCCATAGTGCTGGAAAATGGAAGAACCAATATGGAGCCGCTCCGACCAAGATGGGACATCTGGGGCACCACACGTAGCACCTAAGTGTTTGCAGGCTTTCTCAAACACGCTGAATGAAATCAGCCCTTGTTTGAAAAGGTGCTCGAGATGTGTAGCATCCTGCGAAACAATCCTGCTGCAAGCTGCGGTGAACCAGCCGTATGATTTCGTGCCGCCAGCGCCATCGGGAATCAACACCAGTGCTCCGCTATGTGCTGGTATGCCCAGTTGAGGCACCGCTGGGACGACAAATGATGCCAGGTTCGAGCTTGTCGACATTGTGGCCATGTTAATGTTCTACTTGCGGATTTGAAGAATTCGGTCCATTTCCAGAGTGCGCGCGTCGCGCCTTCTCTTTTTCAAAAAGTTCCAGCAATCCTGTGTCCGGAGAATCGGGGATCCAGTAGTCCGCACAATAATTCTGATATCCTAAACCGTGAGGTGATTGATTCGATTCGTAGTGCTAGGAGGTACACCGAGGGAAATAACGTCGTCGAGTGGGGAGACGCGACGGAAGACGCGTCTGTGCACGGTCCGTCGAATTTGGCGGTCTGCGCTTACTCATCGGCAAGGGTACAACCACCTTGACGAACTATTGCTACTACTTGACAGCAGTTGGAATCGCTACCTTATGGTCTTCGATACAGCGAGATGTGGAGGGCTCTCACTTCATCTCAGACCACTTCGCCAGCCCATTCACTATTCGTCCCCACAGTCCTCCCTGCCAACCTCTCACTCGTTCCCAGTTTTGCTTCGTCATACTCGCTTCAAACATCTTCAACCATGCGCCGACAATAAAGTCAGAGTAGCATGGCATCTCTGCGTCCAGCCAAGGCCCGACTTGCTCGCGACCTCGCTGCTTCTGCTTCTCGTCCGTCCCTCCTTGCCTCCAAAAATAGTCGGTAGTGCCGCCTGTGTGACGGTATGCCTTGGCCAGCTCGCCCAGTGATGCTTCGAAAGCGACCATCATACCCTCAAGCTTAGCGTCATCAATCTGAAGATCAACAGCCATGGCTCCGGCCCGGGATGCGAAGATCTCTTTGACTTTGTCCGCAACGCTGGGGTCGAAAGGCATCTTGCTGCAGAGAATGGCATACTTTGTGAAGATGCCATCCACGTGTGCGTTGAATGCCGCCGTCAAGCCAGTGGTATTTGGGCGGATAAGAGTACGATCGGCCGACGGATAGGCTTCGTCGAGATATTGGGCAATCTCGAAAGAATCGCCCAATTTCTTCCCAGTTCCGTGGTCAACAATGACCGGCAACGTGTGGTACGGGGTGCCATCCGGCAGAGTACGATTTGCGGGGACACCTAGCTCTTCCCGCACGGAGGTGATGTCGGGCATCTCAACGCATTTCGTCTGGTAAGGTACTCCTTTGAAGTTCAAAGCTAGGCGGGTCTTCCATGGATTGGCTGCGAAAGTTTGTTGAGGTGGAGCAGAGGCGATATCGTAGAAGGTGATGGATTTTGACGAGGCCATTGTGGTGCTAGTTTTGATGTTGGAGTTCTGTGAGTATAAGTAAGCTGCTTCAATCTGATCAACAGGAGAGAAAGAAGCTGTCAAAGGAAGTAGCTATGGGCGAGCTTCTTGGCAGCTGAAAAGTGGGCCGAGGATGGCTCATCAACGCTCATCGCCCCAGCATTCGCACTCGCTCTTGAGGAAGCATTGGCAAGTCGCACTACAGTATGCGGCTGCACTTCTACCAGCACCGTTTGTCATGTTGTAGCACCCGAGGTTCTGGGCATCAGTGAGACATAGGGATGGGCTCAAATTTGGCAAGCCGTAATTCCTTCCAACGCGCGCCAAGCTGTCCCTGGGCTGGCGTGGTCGTGCGAAAATGTGAAATACCTGCAACACTGACTCCAGGAGATTGAAGTAGGTAAGAAATCTCAAATCTGACGATGAGATAAGAAAGAGATCTTTCATGTGATGCGGCTCAAATAAAGTTGACGACCCAGTGCCTGGTGACCTCACGTTTCACGGCGTCCCCACTGCCATGCACTTAATTACCAGGATCGTCCGGCCCGACCTGCCAACTCCAGCGCCCCATTCATTTCTCTTCCCACTCTCCTTCACCAAGTGCACACGGAAACAGCAGGTCGCGTCGGCGGGAGCAGCGACAGACCACCTCGCCCTCAGCACCACTTCTAAAATTTTTAGAAGTCGCGATGCCCTCAATCCCTGGCCTGTCATCGCAGCCGAACGACGAGTCCGAAGCCGATCCGCACGTTCCGAATGCCATCCCAGGCTGGGTACACCTGAACGACAGCGATGAGAAAGCGCCCTTTCTCGAACCGCAGCCTATAGTACCGAACACACGACATTACAAGCCGCCGCCGAAATATGAAGTCGGGCGCAAGTGGGACAAAGTCCGCGAGCACGAGACTGCGTTGTTGTCGGCGCCTATAGCGGATCACCAGACGCGATGGATGCCGTTCATGCAGTCCGGACCGAATGGGAATGAGCACAGAAGCGAGGGAACTGTGAGGAGTCCGGAGTGGATGGAAGCGAATATGCCGGTGTACGCACAGAAGTGGGAAGAGGAGGATGATATTCGAGTCGACCATGCGGACCATGGGCCTACAGGCTTTACAGGCCTGATGTACAGAGGCAAATGGCTCATTAGTCCGGAAAGACAAGAGAAAACAGTGCGGATATTCTGGGTGAGTGACATTTCTCTGCCATAAATGTGGACATTCTCAAGGCGGAAGCTGACAGATATCACAGAGATTACTGCTCAAGAACGCATTCGTACCTTTGGGCTTCCGCCTGACAGTCCTGGCATTCTCCGCCGCAGGACTCGGCATTGGCGCAACAATCCTCCACACCGTCAACCGCGTCAACGAAGACCTAGACCCCGACAACCAGTGCGCCCCTCAAGCGTCAACATACATGGCCATCATCGTCAGCGCAATCGCCATACCCTACCTCTGCTACGTAACGTACGACGAGTACTTTAACAAACCGTGCGTGCCCACTCTATCCTCCGAACTCCCACCAACATCTGCTAACATCTTGCCACAGACTCGGCCTCCGCTCCGTCAGCACCAAAGTCCTCCTTCTCCTATGTGACCTCTACTTCATCGTCTTCTCCGCCAGCAACCTCTCCCTCGCCTTCAGCGCCCTGCTCGACGACAGCTGGGCCTGCTACGACGAGCAAACGCAAGAAGTCGGCGACATACAAATCACCATCCCGCGAACATGTCCGAACAACGGATCGATCTGCCACAAGCAGCGAGCGCTATCGGGCGTGCTCGTAGTTTCCTTGGTGGCGTGGCTACTATGTTTCAGCACCAGTGTCCTGAGGGTGGTAGAAAAATTGCGATTGGAATATTGAGAAGCACAGCAAAAGGAGTTTTGGGAGGCAGATTTGTTCGCACATGACGAGTTACGACTTGATGACTGGATACCCGAATCAAACCAGCGAACCATTGTAGTTTTATTAGCATCACATTGTATGTTGTGCAGCATGGAGATACGAGACAGGATAATTAGATTGGGGAAGCGATTTTGGAAACTTTTGCAATTTCTCATCATTTATCGTCGTCCATCTTGCCTACGCCTCTGAGGCTAAGATATACATCTGTTCCCCATCCCCAAAGACTCTGCACTGCAATGCCGCCGCCAAAGTACTCAGCGTATGCTCTAGCCAGGGGAAGCCCGTATCCGAGACCAGCAAGACTGCTTCCACCACCCGCACTGCCACTAATTGCGTCCAGCGCATCAACACCGCCTCTCCCTCCACTCACCTTCTCCATCATTTCGTCTTCGTTGAACGTCGTGAATCCATACTCCCATAGCTTGGCGTAATTCTCCGGACTGATTCCTCCACCGCGGTCGCGAATCCTGATCGTTACTCCTGGCGTCTGCTTCTCCAGGGGTCGGATGTTGGCCGACATGGCTTGCTCGGGCTTGTTCGAGCCTGATGCATAGTCGACGCTGCCTTGGTCATAGTTGCTGATGACACCCAGGGGCACGCCCGAGTTCTTGCCGTTCTTCTGCTGTCGTTGACGTTTGATGTGGCTCGTAGACTCTTCTGCTGCTGGAGCTGGCGCGATTGTGATTTCGATGGGTTCTTTCTCTGCCCCGGCTTCGATCGTAGCGCGGAAGCTGTTTTTGAGGAGCTCCGTTAGGACGTACTCCAAGTGCATAGGGATGTGAGCGATTCTCGTCTCGGGATTGCCGATTATGTTGATGGTGGGGCGGACGCCGTACTTGAGCTCGCAGATTTCGCCGACCATTTGCTCGCAACCTCTGATGATTTCGGCCGGCTTCAGAGCGGTGTCAATCACGCCGATATATGACGGAGGTGCATCGTGGGGGTTGTCGGAGATCTCCCTGTGCGGCTTGCTGCTGAAGTGCAGAGCGATGTGCTGCTCTGCAATTAAGCGAGTGCCTATCCTTGCTCGCAGATGCTCGTCTAAGAAACGAGTGATCTCGTCCTTTGAGATGTATTTCCTTGCCTCCAAGAAACCTCGCGCGAGGATAGCGATGGTATTGTTGTGTGTCTGCACCAGATCTGCCATGACCTCTGTGAACTTGATCTCCTCTTCCAGACTGTCGATCTTTCGCTCTGCGTATGGCAGTAATGTTGATAATGAGTGAACATAGTTGCTGTGAATCTTGCTGACGTTGGGATTGGCTACAACGATGTACGGGAGAGCTCGTAGACTTTGGATTCGATGAGCCAGTCGAGAGGGCAGGATTCCCAGTGTGAAGTTGGCGCTGCTGAGCAGATCCTGTTCTGAAAGAGGTGGTCGTCCATGGCTGCAGAGGTCGGCGAGCGTCAGAGGATATAGCGGTTTGGCAGCGAGCCGGGCAATGTCTCCATCGGTCACGGTTTTGGTCTGAATGTGTCGCGTGCTCGCACGGACAAGCTGCCTGGCGGTCTTTGGGATGCCATTGTGCCTAGCTACAGCTCGCAGGCTGAGCATAGTAGGCACTGAGTCGAAGCGTCACCGGGTGAGCATGGAGAGTATTGTAATGTGCCGTGAAAGTTGAATCCTGCGAAGTTGTAGTAACACAGAGCTATGTTGCACAGTTATGTAAGCCAAGAAAGTATGGGAAACGACCTCAGCCCTGTCATCCTCGAGCCTCGACTTTCATCAAACGCATCTTCAATCTCAGACATGCTCAACCGCCATCTTCCAATTGCTGTGCAGCGCTCTGCAGAGGATCGTTGCTGACAGTCTTTCGGCTTGCCGAAGAATGCTCCCGCGATAATTGTCTTCGATGAAAGTGGACGCTCTTTGCCAGGGGTTTCACCCCACCCATGTCTGCCCTCAGAACGAACGGAATCGAGGCCTGCCACACGGCAAATCGCGTAATTGACGCGAGAGTTCACATCTCTGCGGTCGATTCCGTTCAATCGAGAATGCTGCGACAGACCGCTCTTTCAAAAGGAGCGCCCCGTCTCCGTCGTCGTGGAGAAAAGTCGCAAACTCTATGCAAGCGCTCTCCGCGACTGCAGGTCCTCCGTGGAAGGCCGCTCGGCAAAAGCAACGGACGGCCATAGAGAATACGACTCTTGATCGCACTCGCGTGTGGGCACGATAGAAGCAGCAGTATCATCGCGTTACTCACCCTATTTATGCAATTAATTGCAGATGTCTATCGCGCGCGTTGTTGGGCCATGAAAGCGCCGAGTGCACGAGCAGACAGGGCAAAGGTGCACAGCGTGTCGGGTGGTCGTGCACCTCCGCTCGTTCGACTCCACGTCAGGTGAGAGCGCGCATCGAGTGGATTGACGCATTCGCGCTGCAGTGGGGCTCCCTCGCTCTCGACGCTCGCCCAACGTCTTGACGCCGCTTCTTCGTGTTGACACGCTCGTCCTGACACTCACGACGCATTGTTTATTGCTATCAATCATCTCTCGAAGCGCGCACCCATTAAGGTGTGGATAAAGGACGTGTCTGGCGCGTCGAAGCCGGCGTCGACCGTGTTGGCCGCGTGTTAACGTCAGAAGACACCAGACCATCCAGCCTCCGAGTCCGCGTCGCTGCGTCGCACCCTCTCACTGCGACTGCACCAACACCACCCGCGAGTCACCGCATACAACGCCCGCCTGTGCCTGCGGACGCCTCAGGCGATATTCTCACCAACATATAAGCTATCGCTATGGAGACTATGGCCGCGACCGCCAACTACAGCACGCCGCACTCGCGCACGTCGCATGTACGGGAACCGCTCCCCGCAGCCAACCACCATCATAAGAATGCGACGCGTGCGGCCGGCGACGTGCAACCGCTGCTGTCGGCGCCCGCCTCTCAGGAATCGTTTGTGAGCGTGCAGAGCGCCGGCAGCAGCGTTGGTCTGCCCAAGTTGCAGGCCAGCGACAGCAATCTGTCGCAATTGACCGCCTACACCGAACCTGACCAGACTTCGCCGTCATCCTCGGCCGGATCCAAGCCCAACCACGATGCTGCACACACTTCGAACGGCAAGTCGCACATTCACCGCCAGAGAACCCCAGAGCATGCAGTGCGGACGCCTCAGCCGGACAACGAAAGCGTGTTGGCTAGCCCCATGAGCATCACATCGCCGGCCGTAACGAACGGAGCGAAGAGGACGGCCAGCGGTCACGTCAAGAATACCCCGAGTCTCTCGTCAAACATTACATATACTTCCACCTATTCTGGCCGGGATTCACGACGCGAGTCGATCTCATCTTCTGGTAGCAGAGCGGGCGAGCTTGCAGCGACATTGAAGACGCGTTTAGGATACGCCATGGCCAAAGTTCAACATGGATGGGAACACAAGTCTTTGCCTGAAGTCGAGCAGTTGGCAGCCCAAAGAGCGCGCAGCAATCGTCACAGCATGTCCCACCTCGACCAGCAAAGACCAGGCACCAATGGCCTCAGCAATGGGGCCTCCAGAACGTCGACATACGAGAATCAATATTGTGACCAACCGCCTTCCAAAAGGCATTCTGGTCACTACTCAGGGTTCATGCACTCCGCTCGCCCTTCAATGCATTCAAACGGCGTAGCACCGAGTCTTCAACCTCCTGCCGACATCAGGCCGACTTCGAGCTCTCGCCCTTTCCCAGCAGCATCACTGGGACAGCCTTCTTATCACGCCAGCGCGATGTCTCCTCCGCGCACTCCAGTTGCTCCTGACATGCGTCGACCCGCGACGTTGAGAACAGAGACGCAAACCGCTGAAGCTGAGCGTGACGCGCTGCAAGCTCTCTTCCAGCTCGGTTCGCCTCACACATCGCAAGTTCCACGCAGCGCAACTACAGCTTCCAGCCAAGCTTCACCACCAAAGTCGTCCTACCTGGACACACCTAGGAGAGTGACTTTCGCCCGAAGTGAAAGCAACAGCAGCGCCAGCAGCATTCCTCATGAGCGTCTCAGCCAGCTCGCGGAGGACCGATGAGGTGCTGATTCGCATTCACGTGTCGACTTTATCCTTAGCATGCGTTCGTCGTGACTGATTTGGACGGTATTCTGCATCGGGATTCGGGATGATACCCACGTCACGCATTGTGATCTTCACATTTGGTTGTATTCTTTAGAGCATTGGCATTGGAGTATTGGGGAGGGGGTAGAAGGTGAGGCGGCGTTTTGGCAGGGGAACAACTTGTGCATACGGACTGCCGTAGCATTCCTAACGACGTGTATACGACCAGAGTTCAACACCATTCCCTTCCCATCTCATTCAATCCTGTTATGGTAGCACTGATCGTTCGGAGTGCAGTCGTGTCGCTTCAGGACTTTGCATTGCAGTACCTGACACTTCTCAGCTCGCTGTGCCACCAACAGCGGCTAACACAGCATTCACCAACCAGCGAAGCGGAACTCTACGCAGAGAATTGTTTGCTGCGGCGCCTATGCGCAGAAATACCACCAGCTTCGCCACGATTCTGTGCCGCACAAGGCGACTGAGGAAACACCTCTAAAAAACAAGGATGACAACGCAGGCGCTCAAACGAATTCCTCGTTCTATTGAAAGGTAAGCCACTCTCACAATGCCTACCCACAACTTCTCCCTCTCTTCATTCATCCATCAACAACCATGTCATGCACACCATTCAAAGCGCTCCCCAAACTCCTCCTCTTCCTCTCCTTATACATCCTCCAATCCCTCGCCTCCAACCCCAACCTCACCTACAATGGGAACCTCCGCCCCAACAGCGCTCTCATCTCCCACACCGACGCATTAGCCGCAATCGACCAATACTGCAACCAGAACCTTCCCCTCGATCCGAATTTCCAGCGGACACGCGCTTTCTACCAAACTCCACCGGATGGGTTGTCGTATGATTATTACTACCCACCAAATGTTCCGGGATATGTGGTGGAGATGAGGGCGACGTTTGCAGACGAGGAAGGATGTGAAAGGAAGAGAAAGTTTAGTACGCGGGGAGAGGAATGTAGACGAGCGCTCGGGGAGGTTGTGGAGGGATGTAAGTAACCGCGTGCCCTTTCTGTCTACTTTGGAAAAATCATAAGGCTGACGAAGGCTAGGTCGACTCGACGGAGGCGGACAGCTGAGAACTAGCACGGAGGACGGATGTGTGCAGTGGTCCATGTATGGAGTGAGTACAGTATGAACAAGGTTTCCTTTCCTATCTCTTCCTTACTGTACAAATTCGCGCCTTTGGGTTGTCCTGGGCCTGTTCAGTCTAATGCAATGGTATCGTGGTATCAAAAGATCTCAAATGCCGCCACCAAACTGGTCTCCGTGGCCAATATCGCCGTTCCGAGACGCAGCTGCGCGGCCTCGACGAGCTCTCATCGCTCTTCTGAATTCTTTCTCCTCTTTCTCTTTCCTTAATCGCGCTGCTTTCTTCCTCTCGTAAACCGCGCGGATGGTTTTCTTCGTCTGTTTTTTTCCTTCCTCAAAGTTCGCTCGGGCGAGCTGCACGACAGAGTCAATCTCGTTGGGGGTGTACACGAAGTTCCATGTCGACATGAAGTCGGACTTCATCGGGTCAACGCCAGCGACCTTGTCATTTTTTAAGAATGGGAAGTAGATTAGTGCGATACCTGCATTGGGATCCATCAGATGCCAGTCGTCTGAGATGTCGGTCTTGAGACGGCGGGTGGGTGGCTCGTCCATGTATTCGCTGGCTTGCTTTTCTTGTCGCGCTCCAACCCAGACAGTACAATGGCCCAGCTCTTCCGCACTCCCCGCTTGAGTGTCCTGTACTGAGTCCAGAGTGTTGGAGGAATGCGCCACAGATGCTGCTTCGGCAATCTCGATGTCTTGAGCGACCTCTTGAGCCGATTCGTCGCTAGGTGGCCAGCCAGCTCCCATGGGCCATCCTTTGATGCCTCTCTGCCTGACGTAGCCATCGACGACTTTGATCCAGTTGTCGGTCTTCACATCAGCCGACGCATCGAAGGCTATGATGACATCCACATCTCGGCCAGGCCTGAGCAATGGGTAAATTGGAAGGTTGTTCGACATGCCGGCATCCATCAATTGCAGGTGGGTCGACTCGTGTATGCTATCCGGAACAGTAGACGGAAGGCGATCTTTCATTCCAAGGGCGAAGTTCGGGATGACAGCAGGGTCAACAGGATGCACCTTGACGAGGTCCTGATCCTTTTGTGAAAGCGCCGAGTCGAGCGTGCCAAGCCCAGCAGCTTTTATGATTGGCCTGATCTCCTTGTAGTAGTGGGAAAGCGTCGCACAAAAGGCGCTGCCCCAGATACCTAGCATCAGTGGTACCCTCAGCTCAGGCAGCGCAAAGCCATTCTCACGCCAGAGCGTGTCGCCGCCTCGGAACTTGCGACCAACCGCCCAGGTCGGAATTCCAGCGTTCAATTCTTCGCAAAAGAACTCATAAGGCGTCCATTCAAACCACTGAAACCAATCGTAATGCTTGGTAGTAAATCTAGCTTCCTTGGCCATGTTCCGAAAGTCGTCTGGCGCGTTGGGGATTTCGTGCCGCACTGCTGTATAGATGGGAAGTGGCTGTGCTCCATCCTCCGTGTAGAATCGTTGATTTGATATCTTCAAGTCGTAATCGCTGACTCGAAGTTCTCCTTTCGGCACCATGAGGCGCGCAGCAAGGAGCAGTCCGTAAACATCGACAATTCCGAAATCGGAGTCAGGCACGCCTTTGAGCTTTTCAACATAACCGCTCAACAGAAACTTATTCGTCGGGGCTTGATTCAAGAGATCCAAAGCGGCTGGCGGATACGCAATATAGATATTGATCCGATCTTTGAGATGGTCGATAAGTCGTTGATGGCTGAGCTTGCCAATGGATGAGTAGTACAAAGCCTGAAGCCAACAGCTTCCGCTCACTCCGGCTGTGTATGTAACGCAATCGAAGAGGCCAGCTTCGTGAGCGGACAGGTATGATGAAGTGCCGGCGACCAGGGCACGTAGGCCGCCGCCGGATCCACAGATCGCTATTGTGGGCACGTCATCTGGGTGCACGTCTTTCTCCGCAAGTCCAAGGTATCGTGCCAGAGCTCTTGCTGTGTTGACTTTACGCCTGCGCAAGAACTCCTGTTCGTCCGCACATAGCTGGTCGGAGACTCTGACTTTCGCGTCCCACAGTATCTCGGGATGAGCCTCGGGGTCGTGAGCTTCTTCCCAGATTTCCCAGCTCAAAGACCAAGGCGCCATAGAGAGCTCGTTCTGCAGCTTCGTCAACAGCGCGGGAAGGGTCCTGATCCATGAGGGCAAGACCAAGCTGGTCAATTTAGCTCTAATGGTTGTGAAGTCGAATCCGGTAAACGAGGCAGCTACTTCGGCGACATGATCCGTTGCCGATTGCCACGCTGATTGGCTTTCATTTTCCGCATCACCTTCTGCATCAAAGGTAGAATGCCCCTTCGTCTGCGGTGGAGGCGCCTGAGTCCCCGGTGCAGATTTGTTGTCTTTGGGGGTCTTGCCAGATTGAATTGCTGCAGAACGTCGGAAGCGCTCCGACAGCGAAGGTTGAGTGGGATCTAGATCAGTATTGGACGGCCATCCTTTGGCATCGGAGGGACTGTCGAGCAAGATCGGATTCTTCTTGAGCCAAATGCGGTATCCAAATATTACTGACGATCCACCACCAAAGGCATAGGCTATTCTTCTGACGTTTCTGCCATGCAGCGACCTCGAGATGCGCTGCATGATGTGTGAAAAGAATTTCGCATGTCAGTTTCGAGTCGTGACTTTCAGTGAGCGAGATAGTGATTAACAATGCAGATGAAACAAGATGCAATAGACAGGAGATGTAAAAAGAACGACAGAGTGACGTTCAAGGAGGAAACTGAGGTGTTGAACAAGAAGTTGGCATGGCTATCCTGGAACTTAACGCGGGGCTACCCGTGCGCTAAGGATGCTCAAGGCGATGCCTGGAAATGGCAGGTGCAGTCTTCCTTCACAACTACTTTGCAACAAACAACATCCGGAATGTTGGTCAAAGAGGGCTTGAAAAATCTTCTGAGCTTGTACGCGCCTCAGAATCTCGCGGGCTCCAAGGCCTTTTGGTTATACCATCTTTTAACAAGTAGGCCATCGAAGCGAGCCGCTGCGCTGGCGATCACTGGCCCGAGCTCAGGAACGTCGGCAGAGCAGGTGGAGGCCGTGGAGAGCTTCCGTGAAGCGCACCCTTCGACATTCACACCGGCCGCAATCAATACCTCTCGAATCAGACTCGCTCGACTTAACGATCACATCAACGCCCGAAGCATATTGCGGAAGCACGATCCCCAAGACTGTACCCACCGACCGGCGAGCGAACAACGATGTGACGGCCCAAGGATTGAACTGCCTGATCAAACGTCAAGATGGTTGCTCCGCGCAATGCCGAATACGCGGAGGAGTCGGCGGAGGTCGAAGTGCTCTACGCGAGCTTGGAGAAAATGAAGTCGGTGTCGAAGAAGATTCAAGGTTCACTGTCTCGTTTGAACGAGACGGGGCGCACAGTGGAAGATGCGATAGGACCGATCTACGGGAACACACAGCGATTGCAGACTCAAAATGCAAACATCGATAAGATTCTCGGGGCAATTGAGAAGGTCAAGCAGCCACTAGATATGCGAAATCAGGAAGAGCGAATAATACGGAGTCGGCCAGAGCGAGTGGGTTTGACAGAGTACATTGCCAGTATTGACCGGACAAATCAAGCTCTAAGGGAACTGAAGAAAACAAACTTGCGCTCCAACCAAGTCGCGATATCCGACTTGAGTAGCTTGCTTGCTGTGGGAACTGGAAACTTGGAGAACGTGTTCCGCGACATGCTCAGACAGGACGCTCAGCCAATCGAGCCATTGAAGCAAATCACACAGGGGCAGGATTTCCCTCGGATTGCTTCCTCAAAGTCGGCGCAGCTGCGGACAATCAACACCAACATCTCTGCATACACCTCACAAGTGGCTCCGGCTAGCGATCTGACACCTTCAGCGAAAGTCTACGCCCAGGAGCGTGGCCAGTACATTGCGCTATCCTTGCAAAACCTGGCGACCGCGTCCATTTCGACGGCCAGGAAGTCAGTCGCAGATGCAGTATACAAGCCTGGCAGCTGTGCTATTACCACTTACGCTACAGCAATCCAGGGCATGTACATTGCGGAGTACGACAACATCTGCCCTATATTTAGTCGAGAGGAATGGGGCAACGTGCTGCTCGCTACGTGCCAAGAATCATTAAGGGCATTCTCCTCTACACTGCGGGATCTCGATGCTCACGTTCGCAATCACCTATTGACCGATTGCTATCTGGCCTACGAGATCATCGATGTTGTTTCCAACACATCCTTCCAGATTGAGAATCACACTGGGGAGTTGAAGCAAGCTTTGAGCGATGCCTTGAAACCTGTGCGCGAGACGGCCAAGTCATCCATGCCAACGCTCTTGAACGACATCAGGAGCAAGGTGAACCAAATGCTCCAGCTTCCCGGTGATGGCGGAGCTCTGCAAATATCAAGCGATGTGATGACCAGGCTTCAACTGATGACATCGTACATGCAGCCACTGGCTAGCATCCTCCGAAGCCTGGGCGATGGCGGCTGGAACAAGCCAAGCGACATGACATCGAGCAATTCGACACCAACACTTAAGTCGTTTGATGTCGGAGCCGACGGGAATCAGCTCTTTGCACACTACTGCGCGGACAGCATCGAGACGCTACTTGGAAGCCTGGAGACAAAGGCTCGACAGATGCAAAAAGGCAAGAGCTTGCAGGGCGTCTTTTTGGCAAACAACATTGCCGTTGTCGAGCGCATGATCAGGTCGTCAGAGCTCCAGGCCTTCCTTGGTGGTGCTCAGCCAAAGATCGACGCATGGAAGAAAAAAGCCTCGCAGCTCTACACCGATGCCTGGAAGGAGACCTCAAGCTTCTTGCTCGACGTGCAATATACCAAGACTCAAGCACGACCGCCCTCAACAGGGCAAGCGGTCGACAGTGCTGCAGTGTTGAAAGCGCTGGGCAGTAAAGAAAAAGACTCGATCAAGGAGAAGTTCAAGAACTTCAACGCGTCCTTCGATGAGCTCGTGGCGAGACACAAGAGCTTCAAGATGGAGCCAGAGGTGCGGAGACAGATGGGAACAGAGGTTCAGAAGGTCATCGAGCCACTCTATGCACGATTCTGGGACCGATATCACGAGATTGACAAGGGCAAAGGGAAGTATGTCAAGTACGACAAGGGCCAGCTGAGCTCTGTGTTGGCGTCGCTGAACTGAGGTGTTATCATTAATTGTATGAACGCAGCCGGTCTGTGGTCGAGGGGAGAATAGTGTCAGGATGCACGCTCACTGCAGATGAGCCAAGGGGACAGTTCGCTCGCGAGAAGCTTGGCGATGGTACCTGCAAGGTGTGGGAACCCGGTCGTGAAGCACGAGACTGCCGCCGGCATTGCCTGCCTGGCTGAAGAATGCCATGGCCAATGCGATAGACATTACCAAGCTTAGAGTGCTTGTATGAAACAATTGAGCTCCCTCGTATCTTGCCAGCACAATAATGACAGCGGATAGATGCTTCTTCTGTGAACGTGCTTCTTGCTGGTCATCCTTTGCAGCTTTCCCATCCACGGTACCTTCTAGCCGATGAGCAGGCATTGGCCGAAGTGGGCGCGGGCGAGGGCAGCTGCAGGTGAGCGATGTGAGCTGCAGTCTGGTGATGGTGTGGCAGGTGCTTGATGACACGGCAGATGCACGCTTCTTTCGCGCAGCCACAGTTGCACGTCGAGCATTGATATATCGAGCGTTGCACGTGAGTTGAAACAAGGCGACAGGCTGCTCGACAGAGTGGAAGACGTTTGGTGAACAAGGTTTGTGGAGATATTTAGACCAGCCAGAGCGAGAAGCCGACGGGGCGCTAGTCCAAGCAGGGGGTCGGTCGGTCCCCTATCCTCGCGCAACTTCCACACGGCAACCCAGCTTCACCACCTCCTCTTCTCGACAGCACGCTCATCGGCACGGCGCTGCAAATACTCTCGCCTCACCGACGCCATCACCCCCAGTACGCCTTTAATAGCTTCTCGTCCCTCTTTTACCCTCTCCTACGCCTCGCCAAACAGCTGTAGCCCCGCGCAGCTCCTTCGCACTCGAACGACACGCGGCATATTCGCAAAACTCGAAATTCACAGGTACGACCGCCGCCATTGCCTGTCCGAGCGCGCTTGCTGCATCAATCTATCCGCGCGCCTGCTCAGTAGAAGCGTGACTGACCTTTGCGCTTGCTTCAGAACCCACAGAGAAGGCACACCACGTTGCAAAGCAGCCAAACACTTGGACCGCTCTCACCATGGGTAAGCCTTCCTCCCCAATCATCATCCTCCCAATCCTCGACAACAACAATCCGCTGTCGTGAGCGCATCATCGGCGGCGACGAGCAAGGCATCACGTGGCGCGAACGACGAGCGCACGAAAAGAGACATGTCCACCTCCAGCAAGCCGAGCAGCGTCCGCTCTCGATCCACAAGCACAACCCTTCAGGGCGAGCTCAACAGTACGCCTGTCGCCGCGACCGCCTGCGTCGGCCGCTTCATCAGACCGGACACGGCCGAACTCACCTTGCAAGACATCCGTCACACACGGACTGACTCGAACCTCATAGCTACTCCTAACGGAACTGCAACCGCACCTCCCAACCGCGCATCGCCTGTTCCGAACCAAGCGCAGCCCAATGGCAAGCCCACCTCGCCTCTAGTCTCGACGAGCAACACCCATGGCAGCAACATGGCCCCGCAGACCGTGACCTCGAAGGACCCGAAGGCCGCCGCTCAGGCAGCGACGGACATGAAGAACATTGTGCGCAGGAAGCTCACTGGATACGTTGGTTTCGCCAACCTGCCCAACCAATGGCATCGCAAGAGTGTGCGGAAAGGCTTCAACTTCAACGTTATGGTCGTTGGTAAGCATTGAGTGCGAATGTGATATCTGAGAGGGCTCTTCTAAAACATACTCGTGCAGGTGAATCCGGCCTCGGCAAGTCAACTCTTGTGAACACTCTCTTCAACACCTCCCTGTATCCACCGAAGGAGCGCAAGCAGCCATCTCTCGATTTCGCACCAAAGACTGTCAGCATACAGTCCATCTCAGCCGACATCGAAGAGAATGGCGTCCGTCTCCGCTTGACCGTGGTGGACACACCCGGCTTTGGTGACTTCGTCAACAACGATGACTCTTGGAGACCAATTGTTGAGAACATCGAGCAGCGCTTCGATGCGTACCTCGACGCTGAGAACAAGATTAACCGCATGAACATCGTCGACAACCGCGTTCACGCCTGCGTCTACTTTATCCAGCCAACCGGCCACGCTCTCAAGCCCCTCGACGTTGAGGTTATGCGCAGACTGCACACCAAGGTCAACCTCATTCCCGTCATTGCCAAGTCGGATACTCTCACCGATGAGGAGATTCAGCTCTTCAAGCAGCGTGTATGTCAGCCCGTAAGCTTCCTCAGATGATGTCCCATGTACTGACATCGTCACAGATCCTTGCCGATATCCAACACCACAACATCCACATCTTTGAGGGTCCACGATACGAGCTCGACGACGAGGAGACCATCGCCGAGAACAACGAGATCATGTCGAAGGTGCCATTCGCCGTTGTTGGTGCCAACACTGAGGTGCAGACTCCTGAAGGCCGCAAGGTCCGTGGCCGTCGCTACCCATGGGGTGTCATCGAAGTCGACAACGAGGAACACTGCGACTTTGTCAAGCTCCGACAGATGCTCATCCGGACACACATGGAAGAGCTCAAGGAGCACACCAACAACTTCCTCTACGAGAACTACCGCTCGGACAAGCTCACTTCGATGGGTGTTGCCCAGGATCCATCCGTCTTCAAGGAGGTCAACCCGGCCGTCAAGCAGGAGGAGGAGCGATCGCTGCACGAGCAGAAGCTTGCCAAGATGGAGCTCGAGATGAAGATGGTCTTCCAACAGAAGGTCCAAGAAAAAGAGAGCAAGCTCAAGCAGAGCGAGGAAGAGCTCTACGCTCGTCACCGGGAGATGAAGGAGCAACTGGACCGACAGCGACAAGAGCTCGAGGAGAAGAAGCAGAGAATCGAGAGCGGACGACCGGTGGACGAAAAGAGCGGCCGCAAGAAGGGTGGCTTCTCACTCCGCGGCTAGCATGGACATCTGTCGTGAGTATTGAGCGTGGTGTTTTGCGTGCTTTTCTGGTATGGGTCGAGATTGGTGCACATGCAGGCGACTGCAGACGGGCAAGGAGGCAACCTTCCCCTCTGGACTGGCTGTGGTAATGCTTGGAGCGGATGAGGAGTGTAGCTGTGGGCGTTGCGAGCGGACTTTCATGTCACTAATTTACATCACCACTGCAACTACCTCATCAGTTTGGAGCATGCCTTTTCAGCAGTCACCCGTCGGACCACAACCACACTGGCGCGCGGCGCCACGTCGAGACTCGCCGCTATTGTCACGAGGCGTTTGCTCTCCGGGAGAGCAAAGCCAAGAAAGAGGACCAGCGTGCTTGTACCTTGGGCGAATGGGGAGCCGATGTTGTGATACCACAGCGACTTTGTTCTTGTTGTTCTTCAGTAGTTCCTGGGCTGTCTGTCTGTCTATCTCTCTAGCTGTACTGTCTGTAACTGTGAATGCTTTTCTTGGGTCATTTAAATGTATCTGAGAGTGGAGGAAAAAGTAAGACGGGGAAGGCGAAACCAGAGAAAGCAAGCAATCAATGGATGGATGTGTAGTAGTCAAGGTAGTCTTCGATTGTATTTATTTGACCATTTTTGCAAATCAATTGTCTCTTCCGTGCGTTGTGCCGATGTCTTTGAACAAGATGATCAACTCTCCTCCAACTGACATCTCTCCAGAGCCGACAACGCTGGAATTTCGTCCGACTGCGGTCAGTTCTCTGCATTCTCTACGGCCTACACTTTCAAAGCACAACAATTAAGGCCGACAAGATAAGTCTATAACTCTACAAGTCTGCGAAGAAGGAAGTCGTCGTCCGGCCGTTCTTCCCGCAGCAGCCCTTCGGTCGCATCTCTCCAGTACAACCGAACTTCTGACGCGGCTGATTGGCCACCCGGCATCATAGTCCCGAAGTCGACGGAGCTAGACGGCCTTAGCATTCCTAGTTCGGATATCAATATTTTTTGAGACAGACGTCATTCATGAAGAGGCGTTCCGAGTACGTGTATATGGGAATGGTGGTTTCTCTTCGTAAACATTTTGAGGATTTGCAGAGGTTGGTGTTGATTGTTCTCTTTCTTTGATAGCATCTGATTTGAAAGTCGCATTCCAATCCTCTTGAGAACATCGTCACTGTGGGATCGCTTTGCATGGACAATGGACTATCGATCTGAAGAAATCAGAGAACCGGACCTGGAGCGAGACGGACACCATGGAAAACGAGAATTGGAAGAGTCGCCTTCTCCAGACGACTCTTATCCGGAAAAGGAAGAACAGGAACACCATGGCCAGCATGACGACGATGCTTCCAGCATCTCCAGCGTCTTCTCCGAACGACACATGGAAGGACCTCGCAGCATCAGGAGTAACAGTCTCTCAAGAACACAATCACGAAACCTTCAACGCGCACAAACGACCGCTTCGACAATCCTCTCCACCGTTCGATCACGAGCGCCGAGAAGAGAGTTCACTCATCCTTTGACGCACGAGAAAACGGCTGCGGATGTGATTGTGGAGTTTGATGGGAAGGAAGATCCTTACCGGCCGCTGAATTGGTCGTTCAGGAAGAAGACGACGACGACGCTTGTGTATGGCTTTATTGCTATGGCGGCGACGTTTGCAAGTTCCGTGTACTCATCAGCGGTCAATGTGATTGCCGAAGAATTTGGCGTCTCGAGTATTGTATCGACGCTGGGGATCTCATTGTTGCTGGCTGGCTTCGGAGTGGGACCGCTTATCTGGGGACCGATATCAGAGGTCTACGGGAGGAAACAAGCAGTTTTGTTGCCGTTCTTCGTCTCTGCCATGTTCGCGTTCGGAGCTGGAGCCGCCAAGGACTTCCAAACGCTCATGATATGCCGTTTCTTCCAAGGTTTCTTTGGCTCGGCGCCCGTCACGAACACTGGAGGTGTACTAGGAGATATCTGGTCAGCCGAGGTGCGCGGTGCAGCAATGGTGCTGTATGCAATTGCAGTTGTGGGAGGACCATGTTTCGGACCTATCGTCGGCGGCGCTATCATCGTTACTGGGACAAGCTGGCGCTGGACGCAATACGTTACCGGCATCCTGATGATGTTTTTGGAGGTTCTGGGTGTCCTTGTACTGGACGAGTCGTACGCCCCTGTACTTCTCGTCACGAAGGCACGCCGCCTTCGCCATGAATCTGGTAATTGGGCACTGCATGCCAAGCACGAGGAGTGGGACGTTTCCATCACTGAGCTTGCGAACAAATACCTTGTGCGTCCTTTTCAGCTCCTGGCAACACCAATATGTCTCTCCATGGCGCTGTATGCTTCATTCTGTTATGGCCTTCTATACGCCTCTCTCGCTGCGTTTCCAATCGAGTTTGAGGAGACTCGCGGTTGGAACTCCCTAGTTGGATCGCTTCCATTCCTCGCACTGCTCATTGGTGTCCTCATCGGAGCAGTGGGGAACATCTTCAACCAGAAGTTCTACGTCAAGCGCTGGAAAGCCGCAAACTTCCACCCTGTCCCAGAAGCTCGACTGCCCCCGATGATGGGCGGGAGTATTCTCTTCTGCGCTGGACTGTTTATGTTCGCCTGGACTTCTGCTCCCTCCATTCACTGGATTGCTCCTTGCATCGGCATTGCCCTCGAAGGAATCGGATTCTTCACCATCTTCCAGGCAGCGTTGAACTATTTGGTCGACACGTTCCAAAGATACGCTGCAAGTGCTGTGGGAGCGAATACCTTTCTGCGAAGTGCATTTGCGGCGGCGTTCCCATTGTTCATCAGTCCGATGTTGCACAATATGGGCATTGACTGGGGCATTAGTGTGTTTGGATTCATTGCCGCGGCAATGATTCCAATTCCGTACTTGTTTTACATCTTCGGAAGAAGGATTCGCGCGAGAGGTGTGTGGTCGAAGGAGAGTGTCTATTAGATATCGGCAGAGCCTGTGACTTTGATTGCGTTTGAGCGATTTCGGCCTGTATCAGAGGACCAACGAAGCGATGATGTATGTTATTAGAGATCAATGAATCTGTACACTGTGAGTCCGTGTCCAAACCTGCTATCTGAGACGGTATCTGCCGAAGACCTTGAATCTCGTAGTCTTCCCTTTCTTGATGCCAGCATTTGTTCAAGCATTGTACTAGATCTTCGCCTTGGCGCGTGTACGTATTCCCCTCGGTTAACGCGTGGTACTCAGATGCTGGTAGAGGATGCAGCTTGTTCCTGACTAGTAGTACGCCCCCGGGCTAGACGAAACAAATCCAGCGTCTCGCACAGATTTGCGACTGCTGTGCACCTCATTTGTGCCAATCACGACCATGCCTGGAGAGTGTTGAAGTTGGGAAAGGGAAGGGTAAATTCACTGCGATGAGGTGTCGTTGACGTTGCCCTTCGGTGAACCCTGCGCCGAGACGTGCCGAAGTCCCGATTACAGAACCGACGCCTGCCTATCTCGGCCACGTTGCGACGACCACCAACTCCCACGTTTTTGATTGACGAGCTTATCCTGCCTTTCAATTCGTCTTCCTAAGGCGAGCTTATCACCATGATGTTGTACACCTGATTTGCGACCTCAGGTGCCACTGTTTGCTGCTGTCCGATTGCCAATGCCGCAACTTTCCTCTTGACCACCACGACCCTCCCGAGATCCTCTCCTTACACCTGCCTCCTGTTCCTACCGAGTCCTGAACGATACATCCTCCGATAGACCGTCTTCTTGATACAGAAAGACCGACACAGCGCACACATCGAAGCAAAGAGAATGCGGAACCCAACGAGTGCCGAACAGGCACACCGAACAGCTCGGATCTTATCGTCAGTCGCCGCAACGTTGATCGCATTGAGTTGCGGCACCAACTACGGATTCTCAGCATGGGCGCCTCAGTTCGCCAATCGCCTCCAGCTCACAGCCACAGAAACGAACCTGATTGGAAATGCGGGAAACATTGGCATGTATGCCATGGGCATACCTGGAGGAATACTTATTGATTCAAGAGGGCCGCGCTGGGGTGTACTCATGGGATGCATATGCCTAGCAGCAGGATACTTCCCCTTGAAGAGTGGGTACGATAACGGACCAGGCAGTATGGGTGTGCCTCTGCTATGTTTCTTTGGATTGCTCTCAGGCATGGGAAGCTGCACTGCGTTCAGTGCCGCGATCAAGGCTTCAGCTTCGAATTGGCCTCAGCACAGAGGAACGGCGACGGCGTTTCCGCTGAGCGCGTTTGGATTGAGTGCTTTCTTCTACACGACCTTGGCTGCCTGGATCTTCCCTGGAGATACTAGCGGATACCTTTCACTTCTGGCATTTGGTACGACAGCAATGACCTTTGTGGGCATGCTCTTCTTGAGGATTGTACCGATGACTAAAGACGATGGCCAAGGCTCCTATGGTGTGGTACCAGACGAGGATCAGGCGAGCTCTAAGAGGCATGACTCCGTGCCCGAGTCTCAACGACTTCGTCGGGCGAGTCAACAAGGCCGTCAACGATCACACAGTAGGCCAACGAGCAAAGGAAACGACCGCAACGACGATCTTTCGGAGACATCATCGCTGGTTGAGTCTGAGTCTAGTGGACCAGGCGATATTGAAGAGCCGAAGAACCCTTTCCATACCCACAACCGACCAGAAATCACAGGCTGGGCTCTCGTGCGAACGCCCAAGTTCTGGCAGCTCTTCATCATGCTTGCACTCCTCTGCGGTGTAGGCCTCATGACGATCAACAATATTGGCAACAATGCTCGTTCGCTCTGGCACCACTACGATGATTCGGCATCGAAAGACTTCATCCTCAAACGTCAGCTTACCCACGTGAGTATCTTGTCATTCTGCTCCTTCCTCGGCCGTCTCGCCTCTGGTATCGGATCAGACTGGTTGATTCACCACCACGCGTCTCGCTTTTGGACCCTTGTTGTGAGCGCATGCGTCTTCTCTTTCGCCCAGATTATCGCCCTCACGTTGGAGAATCCGCACCACCTGTTCTGGCTGTCCGGTCTCACTGGAGTGGCCTACGGCATCCTGTTCGGCGTCTATCCCGCTTTGGTAGCAGACGCATTCGGAGCTACCGGTCTTGGAATCAACTGGGGCTGCATGACACTCGCTCCAGTCGTCTCTGGAAACGTGTACAACATCGCGTATGGAATCATCCTCGACAAGCACTCGGTTTTTAAGGGCAACCCGAGCGGCAAGGGAGGTGAGCGATCCTGTGATGAGGGGAGAGATTGCTATGCAAGTGCGTACTGGATCACGCTTTGCTCGAGTGTGGTCGGTGTCGTCTGGAGTCTTTGGTGCATCCGGCAAGAGAAGCTGGATATGCTGAAGGAGGCTCGAGGCGAGAGAAGACAGCATGAGCCTTGATCTGGACCTCGGGAGCAGGCCATGCGTTGAACGTTGAGGGATTTCCTACAATATCTGTATGCTGCTTTTTAGCGACGGCGTAGTGAGGGTGACAAAATAGTCACATGGGAGATAGATGGAGCAACTAGACTGGCCACAGACGTCCATGACGCAGGCTTATGGGCGATAGAGCATCTCGAGTGCGAGATTATTGCGAGCAACCGTTCGACCTACGAAAGGTCCATCTCATCTGCACCTTGCCCTCTCTCCTTTCTTTGGTCTATTCGCTTCTTCGTTGAAGCCTTTGCATCCTCGATCCACTTATCGTAACTCCCGTCTTTCAGCTTCGACGCCGTCACACCTTTCATGACTTCCCCGATGAAGCCCACGAAGTTATGTCTCCGAAGCGCATTCTCCCATCGCCAATCACGTCGCTTTTGCTCCTCTCGTGCCAGCCATTCTTGATCACCGAGCTCTTTGGCCCTCTCTCTCAGATCCTCACACATGGCTAATAAGTTGAACCGGATCTCTGTTTGCGGATATCGCTCTATCCTCCTCTGCAATACCGGAATGACCGCGTCGGCAAAGATTTCAGGTGGACATGCACCCGCATCTCCGTGTCTGATTGGTGCTGGCTGCAGGCCATCGAGCTCGTAGAGGGTGCTGTTGATGCTGGTGTATGCGATGAAATGGTAGACATCGTCGTCGGCTGTTGCCATGCGGGTCTCGTCTGATACGAAGGGTGACGATCGAGCAAAGGAGTTGTGTGTATCTCGAATCAAATCTGAGTTCGAAAGAGTCTCGCCTCGAAGGTCAGAGGGGAAAGCTTCGGTGAAGAGCTTGAAGTCTCGTAGGCTGGGCCCGATATCAACTCCGCCTTCTTCTCCTGCGCCATCTTTGTTGAGGAGCACACTGAGGAGCGCTTGGGTTCCGCAAGCGTTCTGAATCGTTTGTGCCGCGAACCATACTGGACCTCCCTCTTCCTGGCCTGGCTGAGCTTCTAATGCTGCGTAGTCGAATTCGCCATCGAGGGGAGCATCGCGCTTTGGCTTTTCGTCGGTTGGGTATTTGAAGAGGAAGATTACGCCGATCGGGTTGAGTTGCTGTAGCGATTCGGCGTCGAGGGAAATGAGTTCTTCAAACTGGACTTTCTTGACGCCCAGGGATTCGATCAGGTACGTGAAGACGCCCTGTGTTTGGTCAGCACGAAGTTGAAGTAGTTATGAAGATTGGGAGGCGAACGAACGGCGTCTGACTCGATGGTGTTCCAGCCGCCCGACATGCTGATGCAGCTGTCGATGGAGCGTTGCTGCTGGAAGATAGATTGGATCGAGGATACCTTCAGTCCAGAATGATGTTATGCTGTCTTGATGTTTCACATGCACTCGCATTAGAGCCGCATCGGAGTTAGTTGCGGAGCAGAGCTTGGGCGCGACGCACAGATGCGGTGACGACAGCCAAGAAGACGCGCTTCTTGCAGCTTGAGCCAGGAAGGAGCAACGGATCGGCGGGCGACTCCATCACATGCCAACTTTTGCGTCCGCATTCCTCCTGTTCTACCTTTACCGCTCCTGCTTCTTCCTTCTCTCGCGAAACTGCGTTTTTGCTGTTGCCCTTCAGTGAGCACTACTGCGACTTCTACCTCTTGCTGCGACTCCGTATATTGAGCTCTTTGTTCGCAGTGTCTCTTGAGTTCCTCCAACGTCCAAATAGCGACAGCGATAACACCACCCCTCCCGCAAACACCATGTCCTACGCCGACGCCGCCGCAAAGGGCCCAAAGCAGCCCGACTCTGAGGTCAGTCTTGTCCACTCCCTATCAATGCGCTTTTCCCACTGACAACCCTCCAGAAGTATGTTTCCTCCCTTTGATGCGAGCAGCAACCCCTCAGTATCCTGGCAACAGCTCCTAACATGACATGACCAGGGTCCCTTCTCAGGTCCCCGAGATCATGCACGAGGACTCCGGTGTCCACTCTCTCGAATCGCTCGAAAGCCAGAACGAACACATCCAGTCCATCCCTTCCAACGTGTCCTATGCCGACCAGCAGCTCGCCGAGGAGCGCGCAGAGGAAACGCGCCGACAAGCGAAGCAGAGCGCCGATGAGCTGTCGAAGGAGGCACAGGATTTCATGCAGCGTGCGGAGGAAGATGCGCAGCGACTAGAGGAGGAAGCCGCGCAAAAGGCGAAGACCTTTGGCAAATCTGCTGAGAAGGAGTACGAGCAGCTCAAGAGCAAGGCCAAGGAAGTGCGGGACCAGGCCAGCAAGACGCTGCGCGCTGATGCCCAAGCGGCGAAGAAGAACGCCAAGGCTGCTGAGCAGTGGGGAGAGAAGAACAAGAACAACCCAGTTGTCATTGGAAACGCTGTAGTGATTGCTGCGATGGGTGCTCTGCTCGGAACGGGTGCGTACAAGATGCACAAGGCCAACACCCTGACATGGAATGTTGTGGGTGCTTGGGCTGGTGCAGTTGGTCTGTTCGCTGTTGGCGACTACTACGTGTCTCAGTGAGTTCATCTCCAAATTTTCATGCGCTCGTCAAGAAAGGCTAACAATCTGCAGATACTTCTTCAAGAAGTACCCACCAAAGAAATAAGATTACTCATGAGCTTGGTGAAGAATGATCGATGAAGCAAACGGCTTTCTGCAGCCCCTTAGTTATGAAGATACTCCTCTAATTGCGTCGCTGCTCCACGGTTGGAAACGCGAGATGACGCTCTGGCGGTTTCAATCGATGCGAAACGGTAGACTGCAGGCTTTGTATGATACTCTACTCTGAATCCAATTCGATGCTTCGATGCTTCGGAAGACCGTCGACATCCATTTCCGTGCCAACCCCATGTCCAATATCCGCAATCCTAGGTGCAGAGGTCTAGCCGGCGTATTGCACTGACCTCAGTATCTTGGCACTCGAGCAGAGCAGTTCCCGCATTCGGCTTTGTATTCTCCTCCAACCTTCACCAGCTTATAGGTGAAGGTCCAATCACGGCCGGCTCGACAGCCGTGGCATTTATCCAGGCGAGCGAGTTGCTCGATGTTCGCGACTTTCTTCTGCTCGTCCCCGAGCTCTCTCTTCATAACAGCAGATCTCTTCTGCTCGTCCCCGAGATCCTTCTTCGCCGTAGCAGATCTCTTCTCCAAAACCCCGATTTCAGCCCGCGCACATTCCAGCTGCGATGACTCGAGTCGCAGTGCCAAGCTGTGGGACTCGACGGTGTCATTCAGTTTCTTCAGCTCAGCGCGCTGTCTCTTGACCGACTCGAAAAGCAGCTCTGATGAGAACTCTTGAAGACCCGGCTGCTCCGCAATGGCCTGCATGAATTGGGGGCTGTCGATGGATACGGATGGCCACTCGCACGCAAGGGCAAGCATTTGAGCGCGTAGTCTGGTTGCCGACTTAGCTGTATTGGCGTAAAGAATTGCGGCGATGTGGGTAAGCTGATCGGTCGTGAGATCTTTCCGATCCTTCCTCTCCTTCGTGAACTTCTTGAGCGCAAGAGTCTGGAGTTCGGAGACTTGGTAGTCTGCAAAAGTCGCTTGTCAGCATTTGTTGGGATTCGCTTCTAATCAGAGCGCTTACAGTCGGCGATTGCGTAGACATAGACGTGGGATACAAGCGGATCTTCATTCTCGCTGACGGCGGTTGAGACAGTGACACTCGAGCTGCCCTGATCGCTCAGTGCCGATTGGAATGACTCGTCTTCTGCGTGTTGCCCGCAGATCGAGTCGCGAAGAGTGTAGTCGCCGCGGTACATGAACTGAAGCATTCGATCTACCGCAAAACGATCAAACTCGGTGTGCTCAATCTTTCGAGCCCCAGCCTCCTGTTTGGTACGTCAGTATTCAAATCATGGCCCTTTCGACCTGCCAGAAATTTCTGGAGCTACTGACCTTGTACTCTCCATCGCACTCTCTCTCGAGTACCTCTGACCTCAAGCAGACGACGCTCCGATGAACTCGAAAGACGTGACTGTCGCAGATGATTTCAAGATCGGAGTATTTCGGCTCGTCGAGAAGCTTGGCGATGCGGTTGTCGAGAGACTCCATGATGCTGGATCCCCGGTGCTGTTTGTCGTGTAGTTGTTTGGACAGAGTAAGAGATTTCGAGACGACGGGATTTTGGCGAGGAAAGCGGGACGCTAGCGTGACTTCTCAGAACATTCACTTGCATGTCCGTGCTTTCCTCTCTGAGGACTAGCGCCAAGTCCGAAGAGGTACGTCAATGTTGCAAGATCCGCAATACTGTTCTGCCGCCCGTCTTCTGTCGTAGATCCATGGCTTGTCTCCAAAATCTCTCTTCGTCGGAACATCAGCCCAGTTTTTCAACGAAGCTTTGCTCTCATTCGCTCGCTTCATTTTCTGGCGATTCTTTCATGGTGATATACTTGCTTTGAGTATGCTCCAGGCTTCCAAGAGACGTGCACAATCCGCTTAAGTCCATCTAATACGGTCTCACGGCTCCAGAATAATCCACCCCAGCTTGACGAAGCCGATTTTGCAAATCTCTTACCGTCGCCCAGAGACGATTGATTTTCCCATACAGCTCCGTTTGATTGGAACTGAGCTCGTCCATCTCGAGCTTGTACGTCTTTATAATCTCATCTTTCACCTTAATCTCTCTCCGGAACTTCTTCCGATCTTGCCAAGATCCCTCGACAAGCTTCGTGTGCATTCTGACAACCTTGGCCAAGAGATCCGCAGAGAATTGCTGCAGCTCCGAGCGCTCCGCGAGCAATTTCAGAAAGGTCTTGTTGTTGTATGATGCCTCTTCGCTCAGACATGCAGCTTCCAGCATCTGATCACGGAACTTGTGCGCACTAGGCGTCGTATTCGCGTAAAGAACAGCAGCGACATGTGCGAGCTCTTCCGGAGTGACAGTCTCCTTAAACTCATCGTATTGTAGCTCGAACTTCTTCACGACTAGCTCTCGTAAATTCGGTACATCGTAATCTGGCAATATCAGCGTGGCGGACCAAAAAGGCTCGTAGCAGCCCACTCACAGTCCGCAACAGCATACACCTTCACATGCTCGATCAACGGATGCTCCTTCTCCCTCCCACCATCTCCATCCCCATCCACACGCATCTCCCCCCACCCTCGCAGCCCCAACCAACCTCTCCCTCAACTCATAATCCCCTCGATACATGTACTGCAACATGCGATCAATCGCCAACGGCTCAAAGACCTCATTCACAATCCTCCTGGTGCCTGCTTCCAACCACTCCCCATCACACTCCCTCTCAATCACTTTCGACTGCGGACAGGCAACATTCCGATGGACGTGGAAAATCACGCCCTGGCAGACGATTTGAAGGTCAGAGTATTTCGGGTCGTCGAGGAGGTCGGAGAAACCTCGTCTTAGAGGGTCCATGGCATGATCACTAGTTGGGAAGGATTGTAGTGGGTAAGAGATGGGAACGACGCGCGAGCGACGCGTGAGGTGAGGTATTCACTCGGATATCGCGCTAAGCTGGAATAGGAAACCGCGTGACAGGGGTTCTGATTTCTGTCTTCGAACACACGACATTGTGCCGCAAAATTTCCAACAGATTCTCCAATGGAAGGTTGTCCTGGTAATGGGAATGAAAGATAATGATTATGGTCTTCACAGAAGAATTGCAACATGTCTGGAAAACTTTCTGCCTTTATTCATCTGCCTTGATATCTCTCTCCTGATCTCATCTTCCGATCTGAACAACAGGCCTTAGCCATTAAATCTCAACACATGGGCTCTTATCTCTTCCTCCCTCGACATCCACAAATATCGAATTTGCTCGAACGCTGGACTGCATGCATTCCGCCGACATCATCATATGATCATCCAATCTATCCAAAAGCCACATCCACAAGCAGTAAATGAAATGGTATCCATCCGAGATCTAGCCAAACAACGCCAAGAAATCAATGCAAAAGAAGCAAACAAGCCCAAGAGCTTTTGATGGATACGAAACTTTTTCGCAATCAGGTTCCGCCGACTGGAACCCAAGATCTTCCGAGATCCATAGATCGGTTGATTCGTCCGCCGGGTGTGAGTGGAACGTTCACTCTTCCAGAGTTGTGTGTTTCGTCTCCGCTGTCTTCGTCATCATATGCGTCGCTGAGGCGGGAGAAGTAGTCTGCGAGGCCACTTGTCGGACTGGCGATTTGATCGTACTGAGGCGGGGGCGTAATGAGTGGCGGCGGCGGTTGCTCCTCCTCGAAAGGCGGCGGGTTGAATGAGGGCGCTCGGAGGAGGTGGATGGGTCTATCCACAGATTGAATGCGGTTGTGTCCCATGTGATTTGCAGTGTGCACCGTGGGCGGCCGCGCGAGATTTGGTGTCTGTACTGTCGGTGTTGTTGATCGACCATCGTCAGTATCACTGGGCTGTCCGCCGTTGATGGCGTTGAGAGTCGGCACGAATCCAGTCGGCGAGTTCCTTCGCCTTGCTGCGCCAGGACATCCACAATCAAACAGGTTTGTGTTTGCAGGAGCGGCTTGTGGAGAGGTATAGGCAGGTAGGGAGATGTTGGCTTGAGTAGCGCGGCACGACAGGATGTGGAATGGCGAGTCGATAGAAATCTCGAAATGCCTGCGCTTCGTGGGGTCATTCGCATCCGGTTTCGACAAACGCATGACAATCTTGATCCAGTGATGGACCTGAATGTTCTGATACGTGGTGTCGAAATGCAGTCGCTGCGAACGATCGCGTTCCTTCATCGTGTGACAGCTCGGCAGCTGGACGCTGAACTCCATCTCAGTAGGTCCAATACTGGAATCGGTGTCCAAATTTCCAAGCAAGTTAGAAGTGTCGTTTCCAATGACATCTTCACCTCGTGCTGCGCGAGCTCGCTGATCGTAAGGAATGCCACCGCCTGCAGTGACTCTCATTGTACTTCCTGGAAAGGTACTTGTAGGTGGATTGTCTGCTCGCTTCTCAAACAGCTGAACTTTCCGGGTCGGCTCCATTCGATGCACTCGCTTATTCGAGCAGAAGTACTCGATGTTTTCCGTGATGAGCACCTTGATGCGATGACATTGCACCTTAGCAAGCGGGGTCAGCTTGAACGCAATTGGCACTTGTGTCCCCAGTGGGAAGCTCTTGCCAGAAATAACAATATCGTAATGCAGCTGATCTTCCCAGTTCCGGCTGATCGCAATCGGCTCAACTTGTTCCAGAGAGCCCTCTGCCGGCGCTCGGATGAGGGTCACCTCCTTGTTGCCTGTCAAATTGGCACGGAAGGCACCGGCTCGCTCCACGACGGCTTCCAGCTCGTATTTGACTGACCCCAGCTCGACGTCAATGGTCTCTGGCAACCGGCTGTCCAGAGGCAGTTCAAAATTGTAGATGTAGTCTCCAGGTAGGAATGTACGATATCCCTTTGCTGACACAGCCGAACCTGGCTGAGAGTCGCCTTTGCCAAAACTTCGAGACTGGTTCACAGACAACGCAAGCTTCTTCGCTTCCTTCGCGCTGAGGTTGACGGATGATCCGGTGTCGGTTGAGCGACCCAAAGGATCCAGTTTGGATGAAGGGTCACCACCGCGGAAGAGTTGGACGTGGTCTGCATTTGTACCCTTCTCGGCACTTTCGAATTGAGCGTTGAAGAACGGCCAGGTGTGCGCCATGATCGTGTCTTTCTCTTCAAATTCGACCTTACGAGGTGGAATTCCTTCAGGCCACTTCGTTACTGCAGTTCCTTTGAATTTCAGCGTGACTGCTTTGATCTTTGCGCTCTTCTGGACACGCAAGTGTAGAGCACCTCGAAGCATTGCTGTGTTTCCAGGTGCATGGTCCGCATTCTCAAATCCTTGTAAAAAGAGCACTGGCTCTGCCAGATGTACTCCCATTGTGATGCCATTGCCAGAAGCGATCGGCTTTTCATCGTCGAGATTGAGGTTGGGTATTACGCTGTTCTCCACATTCGAAGAGGATTCGACTCGTGGAGAAGGATGCTGTCGACTGTTGCTGTTCAAAGAAGACTGTGTTGATTGCTGTGAAGATTCTCGTGTGTCGGTGCTCAGTCGCGGCCTCTGCAAGTGGGCATTAATAGGCCCACCTATCGAGTGCCGTATATTACTGCGCATGTTGCTAGCTGTCGCCGTTGCTTCGGGTGCTGCTGCTGCTGCCGCTGCTCCACTGTCTCCGGACTGGACCGACTGCGATCGCTTGACCGGAGACCAAGACCTCCTCTTGTTGGCTTTGTCGGTCTCCTGACGGGCTTTGGCAGTGTCGGAGTTGGGGCTTGCAATGACAGAACGGAGGAAGCGTTTGGCGTTTTCCCGTGTGCCTGCCAGCTTGACCTTTACAGAAGGCTTACGACCTTCTTTGAACGGATAGGGGACAGACTCGGTCTTGCGATCCTCGCGAGCGGGGTCGATGGACTTGACGCAAACTCGGCCGGGACCAACGCGTCGAGGTCGAAAGAGCTTCGGGGGTTTGTCGGAATCGTTATGGTGTGTAGCGGGGTCGTAGTAGAGCAAGCCGTACGTCGACGAACGGTAAGCGACTGCCATAGTGGGCACTCGGTCAGCAGGAGAAAGTTAAGAAGAAGAGGAGGTAATTGGTGGTGCAGGCAGCCGCATCACATGAAGAGGGAGTGCTTAGAAGGACTAGTGGCAGCAGTGAAGAGGGTAAAGACATGTCGCGGCGCATGATGGAACAAACAAGATTTGTCGGTGGTGGTATGTGCCAGGTTACAGCAGCATCCATGCGGGCCGCCTGGACATCCAAGGGCAGCAAATCGGGTAGGGCGTCATGCGGTGGGCAGCGAGAAAAAGATGAGCGCATTGCGGACGGTGAATCCACGGGGAAGTGACAGGGAGGAGCTTGTGCAACGAACGACTCACCTCGTCGATGTTGGCCGTGCGTGGAGATGCGTTGTAGGATGCAGACGCAGAACCAGTTGGGCGGAGATTGAGTGTTTCATATAACCAAACACGAGGCTGGCATGCGTTCCCGGTTACAATGCGTGTCGCGGGGCCTGGGCGTCGGTTTGGGCGGCGACGAGGGACAGTCAGAGCAGACAGTAGAGGGCGAAGGCGCTGGCAGTAAGGGTTGGCATGCGGACGTCAGACATGCGGGAGAGGGCAGGCCTGCCAGTCGAGGTGCGTGTGATGTCGTGTGCTTCCCGGTTGGGCGTGCTGGGCACAACCTTGCACGGTGCTGCTGGCGAAACTTCGCCGTGGTATTCTCGGCGGGTGCCTGATACCTGTGTTTTTTGCGCTGAAGAGGGCATGTGCGGTGAGGTGCGGTCAGAAATTGACAGAGCAGAATCGGACGGGGAGCGCTGGAGGTGGAGCGGACACTACTGCTCAGAGTGGAGATGCGTGGTGGTGGTGATGATGTGCGGGTGTGACGCCGTCGATCAGGACGCTTTCCGCTAAAAGCGTTGCGCGCGGAGACTCAATTCGGACGACACCAGACCGACTTCGTACCAGCTTCAGCGTGAGGCAGGAACGGCGCAGCCCCAGATGTGGGACGCTGGACAGGCTGTGAGGCGTCGGGGTGGCGGCGTCGGGGGTGTGGCCGATAGACGAGATTCGATGGCTTCTCGAACAAGCGAGGAAGAAACAATGAGAAGGGCTGCGTGAATGAGTCGCGGGGTTGAGGGCGCACAGAGCAGAGAAAACGTCAATCAAACTCTACCGACGAGCGTCAGAAGTGCCAGCAGTGCTAGTTAATAATAACGAAATAGATTTGTGGAATCATGCAAGCAATGGTGATGAGAAGAGACCGAGCTGGGCAGTGCTGGCTGCCGGATGTCTATGATTCCAGTGTGCGGAAGTAGTGGGAGCGGTAGCGGTACGGCAGAGGAATTGCAGTGTCTGGTGCCAGAGAGTCGAGCCTGCAGTGTGAATCCCGAGGCTGCGTCATCCGCGCCCGCACCAGTAGGAAGCGGGCGGCATCATCTATCTGCGCCCTTGTTTTGTCCTGCTCCAGCGGACTCGGCTGGATCGGCAGGTACTCTTCCCATTCACAGCCATTGTCACCGTGATTTGTTGCTTTGTTCTCTCAGCAGCGCGTGTCGTGTGCTCCAGACCGCAGCAGCAGTATCCAACCCTGAATCCTACCAGATCTCAGTTGGAGAGATACATGTCCAGGATGGAGCAGCCAAGGCCAAGCGAGGCGGAGCCGCGGACACGGTTGGACATGCCATCACCACGCTCTGCCATGTTCTCATCTCATGCGCCCTTCTCGTGGCAACCCTCATCGTGTGCGACCTTCTGATGGGTATGTTGACCGGAGATGCTCATCACTATTGCACCTGACAAACCACATGCGCTGTGGTTCAAAAGAGGCCGACGCTGCCGCAGAGCGAACTAGCCGACTCTCCCGCATGTTCCTAATGGATTTGCCGGATTTGCGCCAGGGTACGAACTTGGCGATGTCGCTCTCTGCTGTATGATATTCTTTCCTCCAGTCTGCGAAACCGCAGTGCTTCTTCCGCCGCGATCACCGACGTAAGCTACAGCATAGCAAGGAGCAATGGCGACTACACGCCATTCGACAGGCTGCTGCAGACTGCCAACAACGAGAGTCATCGACATTGGCACTACTGATCCAAGTGGCTTAGGATCAGCAGTGGATAAGCTGGAGCTCTGACAAACACTTCGCTGCTGGCTGCCGGCTCTTTCTCCGACGTCCAGATATGCCTCTGCTCTTTCCATCACCTTGTCAAGTCGCGCACAACAGCTTCGAGCCCCGCACTCACGGCAGCCACATGAAAGACAGGCACGCTGCGGCAATGCAAGCAAACCGCCAGAACCGTCTTCACGAGCCGCGTAGTGGAGCCATGGCGTAAGAAGGGCGACAGCGACTCCTTGCCGCTTTTGATCCGCGGAAGCCTGCTTTTGTCGACATATCGGAGTTGTCTCGATACACAGTAGCCAACAAGACATCTGGAGTCGTCGCTGCTGCTTGCTGCTGTTGATGATAGCATTGTCCCGCCAGCTCGAAAATGACGGCATGACCGTTGATCTGAGGTCGATCAGCCGCCATTCGTCCAAAGTTCGGGATAGAGTTTGCCGGCACCGTTAGCCCGCTTTCGCCCAGATTCTTCACCTGCCTGCCCACCCTAAACGGACTTCACCAGACGCACGTCGTAAAACAAACCTCGACTACTGCTCGCCAACCAGGTGCCACAATTGACAGACGCGTCAGCCGAGATTTTCCAGCGTGCATGTCGGCCGACGTGGAGAGTAAGTGGAAGTATCGCAGCAAGTTCATCCTGGACCTTTGGCAAGTGAGGTACTACCAACTCTCCCGCGCTTTCTGTTTTAGGAACCGAGCTCGAATGAAGGTCGGGAAGCAGTCCGCGAAAAGTGTGTGCGAGAAAGCTTGCATACACCCAGTTTCACGCTGCTGAAAAATGCCTGATAGCCAATGGCAGGACACTATTGTCGATAAAAGCGCGCCGAAACCTGCTTTCAACCTGCGTATGTTTCCAACCAACGAACTCGAGACTATTAAGTCCAATCTTCAACCAACCAGTCTGGATGTTCCCCTTGAATCTTCGGCGACATCCATATTATCACGTCTTTCAAGCGCAATACGTGTCGCCAACCGCAAATATCTGCGCACGGCTTCCCACTGACTCCTGGTCAGGACATGCCAGAGCATCTTGAAACCCCGAAAAACGGCTGCCGTGCACTCGGCAGGCAGCAAGGGGCCGACGGCCCTGACAGCGTTATGCATACCCGACACCTGATTCTTCAGACGTCCGAGAAAGCGACCGGCGTAACAAACACTTAAACTTCATTCACAGTTTTACTCCCACGCGACAAGACAGCCGCGCGATCCCGAGCGAAGGGGCTGATCGAAGTCTATGCACCGTTTTCACTTTCAACATCGCATCCTGCCAGCAACTCCAACTCCGAGCTTGACCGAGTATGGATACAAGTATTTGGAAAGACTACATGAGGGATAAGAGGCTGCCTGCGTCTCTCATGTCTGGTTGCCAGCAGTAAGAACCGGCTAGTCAGCCCTCCGCCAGAGAACATCCCCGTCATCTTCATCTCGACCAAGATCTCGTATCTCGTTGCCTAGCAAGCCCGACCCTTTGTCCGTGTCGTGTTTCCAGAGCAACGCATGACACTCAGGCCCATGCACCGCCCATGGCCAAAAAAGTGCGAAATGGAAAGCAATAAGTGCATTTCTCGCCTCATAATTCGGGATATAGGTGCACTATTCAAGCGCAACAGCAGCGCCCAAGCCGACATAAAAGCGTCGGCCACACAAGCACAGATACAACAGCAGGCATGTACCCCAGTCGAGGATCCACTCACCTGGGACGTAAATCACCCTGGTTCTAGATCGAATCCAGATGAGGCGCACAATTTTGCCCTCCTCCCGGCATCGAAGTCTGGCTGACTTCTGTGACGGGAAGTCAAGGTATCGCGTGTAGGAGGAAAGGCGCGCGAAGTATTTCGGGCCTGGAAGCCACTCTTCATCGTCCGATCTATCGAAGCTGCAATGTAAGTCCTTCCAACTCTGTATCCTTTGTACTCTAACTTCTCTCTCTCTCGAGACGAGTCTCCTATCCTTTCATAGTCGTGATTATCATCTCATCTCCTCCTTAGCCCCTTCCCCTTGGCACCACTACCCGCAGCTTTCGCTTTCCTGCCAGCAATCTCCTCCGAGTCTTTGACAACACCCAAGCTCTTGGCCTTCTTCGGATCGTCAAACATGGTCTTGCCCATCTTCAAGCTCATCTGCCGCCGATGCGCTTCTGCGTCTGGCGCTTCATAGCCTAGCTGCGTGCCCACCGGTGCTTCCGGCTCTTCATTTGTACCAAAATTGAATCCGTCGGCGGGAGACGCAGAGTCGGGAATTTCCAAGGGTAGAAGAGGAGACGCAGAGTGGTTTGAGGTGGTGCTGAGATTGCGGCCGAGAGGGCGGTTCTTGCGTTTCAGAGGCTCCGAGGTGTGAAGCTCTGCGTTGGTTGTGGATGTTGCTCGGCGTAAGAGACCTGCTAGTTCGGAAGGAAGGCGTTGGTTCGTGGTGACTTGTTGTTCGGCTTGATTTTGTTTGGCAGGACTTCGCTGAGGGCTTTTTCGCGGTGATATGAGCGCTGCATTCTCGTCCTGCTTCGTGTACTCCGCGTTCGGATCGTTGGTTCCTTCTTGTGAGGCCTGCCGATTCTTCGGCTGCGACGTATTCGGGGAAAGCTCTCGAAGAGGCTGTGATATCGGGGCTGGTGCCAGTGAATCCATGTAAGACGCTTGTTCCGGCAACGTTGGATCGGCTGATACCGCGGGCTCGTCGTCTTCATTCTCTTCCTCAATGAATGGCCCAGTCCTATTAGATGGCTTTCTCCGGGGTTCTTCGGCCGGAGCAGGTTTCGGAGCCTTGAGAGGCAAAGAGGGCGTTGCATGTCGTCTTCGAGTGCTCGATAAACGTTTTGGTTGTGCATATTCATCTGCTCTGCTCCTCCCGTCAGTACGTTTTTGATGGATTGAAATCAGAAGGAATCAGCGAACTCACCTCCTAGCATCGTTGCCAGATTGTCGCAGGGCAAGATTGCTGCTCGCGGCCGGGCTGCTTGTTGAAGGCTCGCCGATGATCTCGGAGGGATCGAAGGCAGGCAACTGTACCCGGTAGCTCTCCATCGAAGCCGCGCTTCTTGCTCGCAAGGAGTCCCACAGCCACTTGGCTGATACGACTGGGATGCTGTACTTTCCCGCATAGTAGGCCTTCTCTTTCCTCACTACACCATTTGCACATACCAGAACTGATGTCGTCGGGATCAGCTTCTCCTGGTACGACGCCCCCATGAGCTTGACTGCCTCCGCGGTTTGACGTAGATCGACGCCTGTGAAGCCCGTCGTGGATATGCGCATCTCCGAAAACCCATTCACTCTCGAGTCTGCAAGTGGTTGACTGAGCGAATCAAGACCTGGGTCTAGGTTCTGCTTGTAATGGATACAACGCTCCACCCACCACTCCGTAACGACAACGGTCCCGGGAGGGGTGTCTGGCAGCTCTGTAGGCACAGAATGCGGCACAAGTAGACATCGAGTCTGGAAGAAGAGGTTCTCAGAGGCTCTTTCGAGTTCCTTAGCAGATTGAACAATCGTAGCTCCATTTGGCTCCAGGAACTGGCGAAGCTTCTTCGCTCGTGCTGGATCAAATCCGTGAATCAGCACGTAGTGTCCGGAGAAGAGGCCTTGTCGAGAGTCTAGTCTCTCAGCATCGACAGATTTTCTGGATGCGGTCGTCTCCGTCTCCTTTGGCTTGGTGGAAATGGAATCTCTCAAAGTCTGGCTCTCATTGTTCCACGCATCCATTTCGGTGGTGTCCACTTGTACCTCGCTGGCGGAAAGACTCTGCCAAAGCTCTTGGCTCTGTCCGTCCAGCCGCATGCTCGCAACCTTCCTCATCTTTCTACGGCCGCCTTCTTCGTGTGCTTCGCTGGCATCCGTCTCACGGGCTCTCTTTGCTAATACGGACTGCTTAGGTACCGTCCGAAAGGCACCAATACCTTGTTGTTCCGTGGGTAGTTCTGGCATGTAGAGGTCCTCGTCCAGTGCCATTCCTCTTGTCAAGGAATCCCGATACCATCTCATTCCCACTAGCCGTATTCCCCACTGTTTCGCGTACTCATACTTCTTCCCGTATGTGCGTGCAGCAAGCAGATGCGTGACAGTCTTCGTCAAGTCGCCGTTGTATTCACCTCCGTGAGCAACAATCATATCTTCCATGCTCTTCCTCTCATCCGCATCGTCAACACCAGTTGAACTTATTTGTAGTCCCCAAAAGCAAGGTACTCTATGTTTCTTCTCCAGTGCCGATACATCGAAAGGCTCGCCAGTCATCCAGGCCTGCCTCACGGCCTCTATGAATTCGGGATGCAGGACGCTAATGTCCGGGCGTTCTTTCGCGACATATCGATATTTTGGCGTGGCGGTGTTGCCGACAAGCAAGTGTGTCACGTCAGAAGTGAGGTCCAGCTTATGAACCGCACCCATCTGCTTCGCAACTTCGGCGAGTTCGGTCTGGAAAGCGGAGGAATCGCTGTTAGCTGTCGCTTGGTTCGAAGAGAGCCTCGTCTGGATCCAGGCTTGAAGGCACATACCCGAGCATCTTGCTGTAGCGACGTGCAGCAAAGCACGACGCCTTTGAGTGGAAGAGAATCTGCGCGATTGAGACGATTAGCTTGATCTCTGCTATGATCCATGCTGTGTCCTCACCTGGCTCAGCAGTCGCCGCCATGGCTGGTGCTGGCGATGTTGATCGTTGGAGACGCGTTTGAGTCGCGACGGGATGAAGCTTTGTGGGGTGCGGAATTGCCTCCGATCCATTCACTTCACGCGGAGCACAGACCACGCCATGTGCAATACTGACTGCCCGCGAGACAGGAGGCCCACAGGAGGGTTGCAATTCTAAATGCGGTGAAAGCGATAGAGAACTACTTCTTAATCCTTTCGCGGTGCGTTAATGCAGGCAAGCTATCTTACAAGTCGTCTTGATACATCCGCCCTGACTCTGTCGCTGAGCTTCACTGTTACATCTCGCAGAGGATTCTTCCTCCAAATCCACATCATTTCGAACACCAAAGACCCTTGATATCTGTGTCCGCCTCTCAGGGATTACTCACGGCCGCATTGAGAGTTTGCATGCTCGAGACTGAGGCCGCTGGGTCGGTTTGGCTGCCTGTTGACTGTGTGTCCTGGGAGCCGGCATCTCCACCGAAGCCGGCATGCTCACTGTGCTTCTTGTAATAGTAGCTTCCTTCTCTGGGTCTCAAATCCTCCGACACTCCTTGAAGTATAGTCTGCAAGACTCTCTCCACTGCAGCCTCATGTGCGCCATCTCTGTTCCAGATCTGCACCAGCATACTGTTGAAACGCACCGCCAAACTCACGCCACAGATGTCGTCGCGAAAGGTCTTGCGCTCAGGATCCTCCACCGCTTCTTGTAGCTGCTCGCCAATAGCCATCATACAAATCTCCTTCCAAAACTCGTGAGCCTGTTGCTTTGGTACGCGAAATGTCCAGCTGCCGCCTCTTGCATTGCGTGGATCCTCCCAAACGGGCTTGATCCCTTTGTGGAAAAGATGCACCGCATCGCGCAGCTTAAGCTGAGAAATATCGAAGTTGTTGAAGACGCTCCAGAACTGCTTGACGTCGCTGATGTGGGCTAAAGGTTCGAGTCGATCTTCGTAACTGCCTTCTGCAGAGCTCGCCGAGCGTTCTTGTCGATCGTGCCAGAAGTCCCAGCTGTGCACCAGGGTAGGAGCGCGATTCTTCTGGTTGAGTCGCGATTGCAAGAAGTTGAGCATCTCTGCGCCCCTGGCTGGCGACGTCGTTGCTGCTGCCTCTTCAGCTCCCAAAGCTGGCAGGCCGGAAACTTGAAGACGAGGCGGGTTCGCCATTTCTGCTGAATCGATTCGTGTTATCTTGAGAATGATGTTTGGGGCGGAAAAGTGGAAAGTCTGCAGGTCCCAGCCTGAAGTACTGGAAGCGGACAATAGGATAAGAACAATAAGACAAAGAGCTTCGCTCAAGGCCGTGAGATGGGAGGCTGCTTGCGTTGCAGCTTTCGCGACATGTCTGATTAGACGGCGAGAGGTGTGGCTCAGCCTCGTTCGGAAGCACGGCGAGCAAGACACAGGAGCCACCGGAGCGAAGCGCTGTGAAAGATGTCACAACGGTCTATCGAAGCTGCTGTTTCATCTAGACACCCGAGAGGCTGTGAGAGCGCCAAACCGTCCCTGAGCGGGGCCAGCCGCTCTTAGCTTCGTGCGAAGTGGGAGTGCCGCGGGACTGAGAGATTGAGAGTGAGGTCACTTCCTCCAGCAATGTTTGCGACAATCGCGACAACACCTGTTCTACCTGTATATCAGTCCTTCCCACCATGGCGGCGTCGGCGCAGCAAGACGATGCTGCACACAAAGTCATCAAGGCGAGCCACCCGAACGAGAGCACCCAGACCTTCCACGTCGGCACACGCAGATCCATTTTGGCCAGGGTGCAGGCCGACGAGGTCGTCAAGGCATTGAGAGAAGCATGGCCGGAACACAACTTCGAGATTCATGCGATGAGTACGACAGGAGATAACAACCAGAAGACAGCACTGCACAAATTCAACGAGAAAGCGCTGTGGACACAAGAATTGGAGGTCTTGCTGCAGAGCAAGGAGCTGGATCTGATCGTGCATAGCCTCAAGGACATGCCGACTCAGTTGCCAGTTGACTTGCAATTGGGTGCGGTCACGAAGCGCGAGGACCCACGCGATGCGCTCGTGCTCAAACCCTCCTTAGTGGGGAAGGTCAAAACACTCAAGGACTTACCAGAAGGATCTGTTGTTGGAACTTCGAGCTTGCGTCGAACCGCTCAATTGAAGCGCTTTTATCCTCAATTGAAATTCCAAGACGTTCGAGGGAACATTGGCACACGCCTCGGAAAGCTGGACGATCCGAACTCCGATTACGCAGCGATAGTGATCGCGGTTGCTGGTCTTGGGCGGCTTGGAATGGGCAGCCGCATCAGTGCATATCTGTCGAAAAACAACGGTGGTATGCTGCATGCCGTTGGTCAAGGAGCGCTGGGAATCGAAACTAGAAAAGATGACGCTCGGACAACAGAGCTACTTTCGAAAGTGGGCTGCGATCGGACAACCAAGCAAGCGCTATGTGAGCGTATGCTGATGAGGACGCTGGAGGGCGGATGTTCGGTGCCTATAGGCGTTGAAACTGAGTGGGTACCGAAGAAACGCTTGCACGATACCCACGTTGGAGTTGGGGTCAAACCTGCTGGAGACTACCACCAATTGACTGGCGTAGCCACCAAAGACGGAGAAGACGTTAAGCCCGATGACGAGCCAGAACTTACAAATGAGCTTATCATGCGAGCCATTGTGGTCAGCCTAGATGGGAAGGACGCGGCAGAAGTGGAGTCTCGGCGTCTCGTTACCACTCGCGACCAGGCGGAAGAGCTCGGCTTCGACGTCGCAAAACTGCTGGTCGAGAGAGGAGCCGATAAGATCTTAGAGGAAGTGCAGCTGAATCGGGGCATTATCCAAGAACAGGGCAATGCGTGAGCATGTATCGGCCCCGGCACTACGCAAAATGTGTAGAGAAACATGTTGATACTAATATACTCAAGAAAGAACAAAACGGTAGGCCTGCCTCCTGTCGGGAGCGCTACCATGCGTGAGGCCTTGGCAATATTCATGAACTTATCCTCTCTTCAGCACCGAGCTCACTGCCACCCTTAGATCTGCAGCATACCGCACGTCCGCACTCGCTCTGCCGCGTTGAGATTCGTTCCACCAAGCACGTTGAACAAGCCTGGCCCATGTAATTGCCCCACCTCCACGGGACTTCGGGGTATCCCATTCTCTTGCAGCGTGCAATGACAAGATAACGACAGTGATGCACGAGTCGAATGCGAGGACTCGCTCGCTGCAATCTACTTCAATACACCGAGGAAGACCAATCTAGAACACGACACGTACGCCTTTACCGACGAGATCGTGAGCATGATGTCAATGGTATGAATGCAGTGTGCTTCCGCCAAAGAGCCGGCGGCTGTGGCGATGAGCTGAGACCTCAAGACGCATTTCGCTCACGATATCGGCTCGAACTTACCTCTCCTGGTCTAGGGGTCTCGGGGAGCTGTCAGACCCATGCGAGCTGCATGATGTTCTCTGGTTGCTGGCATTGGTGCTTTGGTTGGTTCAAGGGACTGCGTGCTCGCAAATGCTCGAGGTAAAGGGGCTTTTGGAGCGATTAAGAATCTGCTGAACGGTATACCAGCTTCTCCATCTTCTATGGACCCTCGAGTTCCACACATGGCTAGGACTTCTCTCCGGACGTTCGCCCGAGAAGGAAGCGCCCCGGTATTCTTTTTGAAGAGTTTGAGCATTCACACGGTACCTCAATGACATCAGCTGCATCAGACGGACAAGGAAGCTCGACCCCGGAGGCATGTCCGTCGCATTTGACCCCTGTAGAGCGGGATTGGTATACCTCGATATGTTCCAGGATGATACCTGATTTGGCGAGATGCGATATGGACTTTGCTCGGCTCAAGCTTGACGAGAGGCCCTGCCGGTACTGCTGTATACCGGCCCATACACACACAATTGACTGTTGAGGTGCGAACCGCTTTCAACGCCTGGAGAAGGGACAGAAGAGGCCCTGCGTCTGCGCGGTAGACAACACCAGCGGATCCAATCCTGTGATCTAGCGCGGCAAAGTCCCCCGCCGTCCAGGACTTTGCCCGCGGAATCTGCGGAATACTCCAGAAGGGACCAAGGGCTTTCAATGGACATTCCGTCCAAATCGTCCATGCTGCAGCATCAGGGTCCCTACTATGCAAAGGGTGCTGAGCTTCACGGCGGCTAACCATCTTCCTTTGCAACGGCTCGTTTCGTATACCAAGGTGCTTAGACGCCCTACCCGACGGCTCGTACTTTGAGAGTTGCAGGGATCCCCTGTGTCGCGCTTCACATGCACCATCTACGGGCTACTGATGCCAACAGACATTACCTCATGTGCAGTACAATTGACTTTCGACTAGAAATAGGCTAATGCAGCGTCTCGTGCGGGAACGTCTTGCCTTATAGCCCTAGACGTGCTTCGCACACCCGCCAGCTACACTGATCACCGTTCACCAACCACTTCTCACAGTGAGAAGCACTTTGGAGGGGCAGAATCGACACAAGCAAGCATGGCCTTCGATACACCCAGTGCACCTCATTCGGGATTCCGCTCAGAGTCAAACCAAAGCTTCACGCAAAGACGCTCTGAAAGTTCATCAAGGCCAGGCCTTTACACAATGTCTCTGGATACGACTGGCGATTCATCACCCTCGGGTCCTATGGATGGGAGACTGGCGCGCAAGCGAGCGGCACGAGCAGTAAGTATTTGTAATGCTGTGGCACGTTTGAGCATGCGCTGACTTCAACGAAGTGCGATCAATGTAGAAGGCGTAAGTCTCGGTGCGATGGCCAGATGAATTGCTCCGCTTGCCGAGTCGTCGGACTTTCGTGCTCGTATGGCCACACGGTAAAGCAAGCCCGCGGGCCTTCTTACGTTGCTCACCTGGAGAAAAAGGTCGAGGAACTCGAGGGCCGCATACGGAAAGGTTCAGTTGCGTCTGATGTCAGTGGGGACGAGGCAAAGTCCACTTCTCAATCCCCTCGATTTGGCTCTTCGCTCAGAACCAGCCCAACGGCCATGGAAGCACCATCTCTGCCCGCCGTGGGACCTCTGGCACCCAGACAAATCATATTTCCCAGCGACTACAGCTTCCGAGATCCCATGATATCCTCCAGCGACTCGATGATAAACACAATTACCAGTGAGCCCCGAGGCAAGCCTTTTGGAATCGATGTATTGCGGCAGCTGTGGAACTTCTGCAATTCGATATCTTCGCCGCCCATATCCAATCGTCCGGAGTCGTCGATTAAGCTTGCTCAAGCTCTGGACTCTCCAACTCCCGTAGACTCTCTACCTATAAACCCTTCTGGACCGCCATTGTTGCCAGCAAAGGCCATGGTCCTGCGCTGGATTGGAATTGCCTTTGCCGAATGCTTCACACTCTGGCCATTTGTTGATAGGTCGCAAGTCGAGCGGACGGCTTTTCGCTTGTACAACACCAGCACGTTTGGCCATGATGAGAATGATCGTGACGAACTGGCGTTGCTTTATGCTCTTGTTGCGCTAGGCCAGCGATTCGACATGGGTAGCAATCTGGTAGGCACCGAAAGACGAGCACAGGGGTAAGTACTCACCATGAGAGATCATTCCTATTGATATTGATTGAAGTACAGGCTATCATATTTTGGAGCCGCCGCCAGTATTATCCCCTTCGCAAACTGCGATCGGAGTCTTGCTGCTGTACAGACAGTGCTTTGTTTGGCACTTTACTTGAAGGCAAATGCTGCGCAGATGCGGGTCCATGCTTACATCTCGGCCGCCGCTGGCGCAGCGTTGCGTATGGGTCTCCACGAAAACATTCCGTGTTTGCCTGAGGACGAGCAAGCACTCAGACGCCGTATCTGGTCATCGATATACGTGCTGGATACGTATGTGTCTTCTTCCCTTGGTCTACCACCCACAGTCCCCATGGCACAGCCTGATTCCGACCCGTTTCCGTGCCTACCATCAACAAGCTCCAACGAGGATGTTGTCCCAGCAACTGCTCATGTACAACTGGCAAGCATCCTACACCGTGCCATCAACCAGACCTATTCTACTACGACTGCCAGACGGGCAGTCGGCACGAGCCCGTATTCAGTCGCGAGACAAGGCATCTTGAATGCTTCAAAGGAGCTTGACGCTTGGATGCAAAGCTGTGTGGCATTATCTACGCCCATTGAGAACATGAGACGGTTAGTATTGTATACGTCCCTTGGAACTGCATGATCGCTGATATGGTATTGAGATCGCAACTTCTTCTCTCCTACTCCCACGCATACGCGCAGTTGCTCTTGTTCTCTCCATTTATACACCATCTAGCCGATTCAAGCATCGAAAGAGGCTCATACGAGTACTACTTCAGCTGGAAATGCGTCCAAGCAGCCCTTCAAGCCGTAAAGATCGCCGATCTTCTCCACAAAGGCCTGCATCTAAACGAAGCCTACTTCTCGACCGTGGACGTGCTCGCTTTCGCTGCAATGACGCTTCTTGTCGCCGAGCTTGGCAGTTGTGATAACGCCATCCTCAGCGAAGCTCTCAAGTCAGGCAAGCGAGCAAAGGAGCTGCTCCTCATGCTCTCGCTACAAAGCCAGACCGCAGCCGAATGCTGGGAGGCACTTTCTGTATGTTGGACGTCGTTGAAAAATGCACCCTCACCCTCGAAAACATCTGCTGATGACATGCCTCTTGCATCAAAGCCGGTGCATCAAGCAGGAAAAACTCTGCCATCTGCGTCTGCCTCAGGTAAGACATCGGCACCTTCACATCCTAAGCGGCCGGGCATCCGGAATGTAGATAGCGGCATTGCCGGAATGGAGGAGAATCCGACGGTTTCTCCTAGCATGACCCAGTTACATACAAATTTTACTGGAGCAAGTGATATGATGGACACTGTTGCATTGGCCTGAAGGGAGAGGGATCGGTCGAACGTTGCGAATCTCGAAGATGCTTTGGAATCTTCGTGTCCTCAGCGCAATTATGATTTCCATATGGCTTCGGAGTATGGAGAGATGGGTCCCTGGGATGTCATTTGATAGCTAGATACCACGAGAAGCAGTTGGAATATGCGTTGGTCACGGATCACCGATCGCAAAGGTAGTATTGTGTCGTATGTGTGAGCTCGCAAGGTGAAGTCAGGCGCGAGATGTGGAAGGTTTAGGCGCGGTCCCCGAACTTGGCGCCAATCTAGATTTATGATTGGCTTGCGACCCTTGTGACCATCGGCTTCAACTCCGTTCGCTGTGCACGTTTCGCGTCTAATAAATAATTCTTGAAGTGAATGTCGCATTGTCGACCACTGACCGCTAACCGCTAAACACCTTCCCCAACACCCTCACTCTCACACGCCCTGCGCCGGACAGCTGCATTTGAAATCTTCCGTCATGGCTCAAAAACGAAGTTCCGCAGAAGCGGAGCTGCAACCTCTAGCAATCAGATCCAACGAGAACAAGCGCACGAAGATCACACCATCTGCCGAGCTCCGCAGCAACAGCAGCGAAGAGACAGCCGTTTCAGAAGCACCTGCTCTACGAAGTAGTCCTGACTTGGAGTTCGATGGCGAGACGGATCAAAGTAGCGTCAGCTCAGGCCCATCGGACGAGTCGGAAGATGAGGAGGATGAAGAGGACGAGTCAGAATCAGGGTCGGAGGACGAGGAGTCCGACGAGGATGTCGTCAATCTGCCAGAGATGACAACAAGGCGCAGTGAAGAGCGTATTACACTAGGTGGCCCTGCAAAACCAGACATCGACTCGGCAAGGGTCATGGAGGAAGCGCAGAAGATTTACGCTAAGCTCCAAGAGTTCTTGCCGATGATGAGGGAAGCGAATGCGGATTTGCTAAAGAGGGGAGACGATGCGAATATGGAGCTTGTCAAAGAGGGGGAGAGGCATATTGAGATGGATCTAGGTCTGGGGGTATTGGAGGATCAGAAAGAAGAGGAAGCGCTCAGAGAAGCGGACTCAGAGGAAGAGGATGAAGACCAGGAAGACGAAGGAAAGCAAAGTCCGGATGTGATGGGGGAGTTGCTAGGTGGAAAGACTGAGAGCGTACGACCCAGGATTGAAGAAGTGAAGGTCACAAGCGAGAAGTCTAGAAAGACGAGCGAACCCCACGGGAAAATTACATGAGGGACACAATCATGAAGTGCAACAACTATCGCTTGGGCACCCCCCAAAGGACTACTATGTCACCCAACGGAGCCTACGAATGAAGCTTCCGAGCCCGTTCGCTTCATCTTGAACCGAGCCGTTCCCCACCTTGAACCTGATCTGCAACAAGGATTTCCTGGAGAGCTCGGGGTTTCATACAAATCACATTATAGAGACCAGCTGCACGACGGCATAGCATCGCGTCTTGGCGGAGTTCTTCTATGCAGGCATATAATAGAACGAGACATTGCGTCGCTCGGCGATGCTAGTGAAGAGCTTGTTGTCCTTCTTAGGCTTGGAGTCACTCATTCATTGTTTTTTCCAACCACTCATTCCTCCTATGGAAGATGGCACGCCCTGCATTGCTCTCTATTCTGCTCGCATCTGCTGCCACGCTTGCCTCAGCTTCTGACAATCTGACAACATGCACAGTTCCATCGAAATATGCTGCTTCAAACGGGACTGAAGACGATTCGCCTGCCATCAACGCTGCCTTTGCAAAGTGTGCTCACGATGGAATGGTGCTCTTCCCTCAAGGCGCCGACTATGCAGTCTTGACGCCAATCACTGCCACAAACCTCAGCAATGTCAAGATTCGAATGGGAGGCAACTTGCACCTTCCAAAGAACTTGACATACGTTCAGGAATACTACAACACAACTGTTGGAAGTGGTAACCTTTATTGGTTTACCTTTGCTGGAGACCAAGTTCATTACATCGGCACACAGAATGTCACAACAGGCTGGATCAATTCTTATGGCCAAGCTTGGTGGTATGCTTGTGATCCGCTGTGCACCCTCTCCGTCCTAGCCTAACATTCTCCCTCTCAGGGACGCAAATCCAACCAACGCAACAGGCCTCTCTGGTCGCCCTCACCTCTCCTCTTGGACACTGACCAACAGCTCCATCTCCCATCTCAAGTCCCTCAACCCTATCGCGTGGAACCACCGCCTCACAGGCTCCAACATCGCCGTCTCCAACAGCATCGTCTCCACCTACAGCACCACAGGCAGCTTTCCCTTCAACACAGACGGCTTTCAGATCGCCGGCACAGACATCACCATCACCGACTCCACCATCTACAACGGGGACGACGCCTTCGCCATCAACTCCGGCGCCCACAACGTGCACATCTCCCGCGCCACGATTGGCTACCAATCCCACGGCCTCTCCATCGGCTCTCTAGGCTCCAACCAAGCGTCCTTCGCCAACGTCTCCAATATCCTCTTCGACGACATCTCCGTCGTCGACGCCGTGTACGGTGCGCGATTCAAGTCCTGGATTGGCGGACAGGGACTTGCGAAGAACATAACGTGGCAGAACGTTCGATTGTACAACGTCACGTTCCCGATCTTCGTGACCCAGACGTATTACGACCAGTCCTCGTCTACTGGTGCTGGAAGGGAGAACAATTCGACTGTGGTGATGGAGGATTTCAAGTGGACCAATTGGACAGGGACGATTAATTCATTTGCTCCTGGAGACGGCAGCTGTGTGACGGATGTGAGTACTCTCTCCTGCACATGCCCTAGGGCTGCCGGAACTGACCCCTTTTATAGCCGTGCTGGTACGACGTCGGGCTTCCCAACCTCACGCAGACCGAAGCCATCATCGTGGAGTGCAACACTGAAACCTCGTGCTCGAACTTCTCGTTTGAGGACATTGAGGTCATCCCGCAGAATTTGGCCGCGCCCACAGTCATCTGCTTTAATGCCACGGCGGAGTTGAATCCAGAGTTGGGCTTCAATTGTGCGAATGGAACGTATGTGCCAACTTGAAGTATCCATATCATCGATAATCAGATTCTAGCAATACAAGGCTTCTAAGTCTCAAAATCCAAACTATATCGCGATATTTCCAACAGGTCGTCTTCATCCTACGATAGTCATACACAATGCCTTCGTGAAGGTCATCATAGTCATCTGCTGTCTTCTACAGCGGCGCTTGTTTGCAGTACAGCAGCAGCTCTATCTGAGCAAGCTGTCTCAAGCTGTTGGTTTCCTGAGTGGGACTGACGGCTTTCTGAAGCCCAAGGTGTGGAGCCACCCTCCTTCTCTCGTGATAGGCAACCTGGGCTCGCCTCTTAGCGCAGTACGCCTCATCTTCGTCTCGAGCGTTTCCTTTGGGCGTCAACGTAGTGACTAGCAAGGCGCAGCCCGTCAATCTGCCGCGTCGGCCGAGGATAGCTATCCCCAATGGAGTCAGTGTAGTGTGTATGCTGCATGAAGGCCACGAATGCCATCATGCTTCCTCTGTTCCTTCAACGCGGCACAAGCATGGTGCGAACTCGGTCGATCCTCTTCTGCGCGGCTTCCAGCTTGTCCAGTCGCCTTTTACGATCCGATTCACGTTGTTCCATAATTTGCAGTTTCGACTTCAGCCTCTCATTTTCTCTCTTGGTCGCCTCGTTCGGCTGTCCATTGGAGGCTTCCAGAGCCTTGATCTTCTCCCTCAGCGCAGCATTCTCCTTACGCTCAGCAGCGACCATATCGTTAGCTTGCTGGAAGAGTGTGGTGCTGAGTTCTTCGAGTTCTGCGTTCATCTCTTTCGTCTTTCTTTCGGCCTCTATTCGGGCCGTCTGTTCTTTCACAAGCGTGGCTTCCAACTCTTGTTCGCGTGCTGAGGGGCCAGAAGGTGGAGGTGTAGGCGCGAGGGAAGGTTTGCGCATGAAACTACCGAAACGTGAAAGGCCAATCGGCGGCGGGTTTTCCGATTCTGGTGTGGGAGGTATAGAAGCTGCCGCGTTATGCCGCTCTTGCTGATCGCGCATCCGTTGTCGTAAAACGCGAATTTCATTCTCGTAGTCGACAAACCGCTGGGCTATATAAACAAGACCCTGTCAGCACACAATGTATACCTTGACTGTTATGTCTCGTGATGTATGGTATAGGTCAGGGAGGTGTAACGTATTGACCTACAGGCAGATGTAGCCTTCTCCGCCAGTAAGGCATTCTCTTCCTCCAGCTCCTTCACACGCATCCTCATGGCCTGCTCCGCCTTGGTCTCGACATCGAGCGCCGAGTCGTGTGCGGAGTCGTGCAGGACCCGGCGTGGGCCTGGACTGCGTTGGTGGACGGGTCCATTCGTAAGCGCGGCATTGTATGCCATCAGGAGCGCAGTCGGTCGGTCGCGGTGAAAGACGACATGGGCGCCGGTACGTGCACGCAACCCACAGCAGGCCAGCAAGCGTTGACACCAGGCAAAAAGGGCTCCAGCGTAAGGCTTCAAGATGCGGCAGCGGCTCCGGGCGATATTGCTGCGGCCGTGTTGCAGGTGTGTAGCACATTCACAGCTTTTGCGGAGAGGCTTGCAACGAGCGGAGGTGTTGACGTTTCAGGCGGACCGCGCCGCACAAAGACGTTGGCGTCTGTATTCTCATTAGCCTTCACCTGCACGGCCGTTTTCGAACAATGCACGCAATCACACAATGTCGATGATTTGCGCAAATCTAATAATGATTTAGTGGCCCACTCTGCTATTCGCAGAGACATCACGATCGAGTCTATGTTTGATAGCACGTGCAAGCGAAGCATGGGCTCTGTCGTCGTCCAGAAGCAAACCACGCACCGATACGGCCGAACAGCAGCCTCGCCAAGGTCACAAGTTCCATCCTTATTGGGCTTGAAGTGTTGCCCTGCGTGAGGGCAGCGGTAGGTGTGCGGTGCAACAGTTCGAACAATTCAACAGACACTTCAAGATGCATAATGCTCAAAGACCTACCTCCCTGAACGCAATGCATGCGGGTCCATCTCCAGCTTTTGTGGCCTTGTGGCAAAGGAGTTACCTCCGAAGCGTGGTGAACCCTTGTGGAGGTGCAGACCGGAAGGGGACATACACCACAATGGTATTGCGTCAGGTCAGCAAGACTGCAAGCCCCGCAAGGGTGCTGGAGCATCCAGAGATTCTTTCTCAGGAACACGGATTGATGTCACTGCAGACGCCAAGGGTGCTTCATCTTCCCTACCTGTGGGCACTGGCAGCTGTACCCTCTCCCTAGAAGGACAGGCGTAAGTGTACCCACTGACGTCCTACGTAAGAGTTTCAGGTTAAACCTGAAGATCAATCACGTATGCCTACAACTAGGGCTCGGGGCCCGAAGTGCTCGCTTTGGCGAGATCCTACCTTTTGGGGGGTGCATGGCCTCGGAGTTCAGCTGGCCATAAGTTGCTGATGCAGAGGAGTGCCTTGGACACAGAGTACCTTAGAGACGGAGGAGGGGCGGCGGGGGGAAAGCGGGAATGATTTCACGCGACCAGGGGTTGCAAACGCGTGCCGCACTGCTGGAAGCGGCAGCGTGGTGTAAAGTGTGGCTCGTGGCTCCAACTCGGCATGCCGACGGTGAGAGGCCCGAAGCTCGCGCGAGACGACAGCAGAGGATTCCAGCAGGAGCGTCTCCCATGAATAATGAATCGGAGGTGGAGCCAGCTCCGTTCACAGTTTTTTTTTTCGGCGACGGAATTCACACCGCGCTGTGGTGGTGCTGCTGCTGTGCTGCTGTGTGACCGCGAGAGCAAATGATGTAGCAAATAGCCGGGCGAGCGTAGGCAAAAGTGCGGACAGAGGAAATGCCTGCGCCACGAGCATCGAGGATCCGGGAGCGATCGGCGATTAGAGTTCGTGGCTAACCTGTCAGACCGTCGCTGGAGCCCCACTCAGTCGGAGAAGAACTTTACGCCACGCCGCTCGTCGCCTGCGCACCTCGCGACGTGATGCCATCCAGCCGTCGGACTCGAGCCCGAGAGCAAGCATCCCAGACAGATGCGCGCCAGTTCTCCATAGAATCGACCACATCCATCGAGAACTCTGTCAGCCAAGCAAGGGCGTCACAGCGAGCTGCAGCGCGGAGGAGAAGGCGCAACTTCGACCACCAGAACCGCTCGCCAGAAAAGCTTGGACGGACAGCTTCGCTACTGAGGTGTCCTGAGCTCGCCGCTTTTGCCACAACACTCTGACCTTCATCACACACCACAACCACGTTGCAATTCCATCTCCAGCATCAAGACACGGCGACCGTCAACTCGCTGCCGTGAATAGATCTTTGCAACTTTCCGCATTGTCCCACACGTGGCCGGAGGCGCTCGCGGCAGCACATTGCTCGCCACTTTCGACAGCCACACAACATCCGGTCTTGGTCGCCACAAAAGGCCCAGAGTGCGCATTGCACATTCAGCAATTTCCCACAGGCGGCCTCAGGCATGGGCTCAGTCAATAACCAAATGTATTCGCCACGCCGCCGTGATGGCGATGCAGTGTCGTCAGCTGCTCCAGATTCGGCGTTTGAACCGCACTCTGGCTTCATGTTCGATGAAGAACCTGCGCCCGACGCCGAGGAGTTCAACAACATGCAGCGCAACATCGCCTCGTTCAATGCCCTGAACAACAGCGATTCCGGATTCCAGAACATGGGCAGCATGCAGTAAGTAGATCCTGGCAGAACAGACCGTGGCAAGGCGCACGCTGACACGATCCGCAGAGGACATGGCATGGCCGACCAGTTCTCGTCAAACTTCGTCAATCCCTTTCTCTTTGGCCAGGCGGACGTGAATCCCGACTCGCCTTCATGGCAGAACACCCAGCCGCATTTGCACATGCCCTCACAATCATTGCAGAGTGACATCGTCAACAGCCGCGGCGGTAGCGTAGCACACCAGTACGGGCAGATCACACCGCCTGACGACAGCACGCCCGACTTCTCGAAACCCCAGGTCGTGCAGTCGACAGAGTCCTCCCAGTCAATACCGAGCGCGAAGTCGGAACGTGCACGCAACGCAGCAAACCAGAGACACGCCAAGGCGCGAAAAGCGAGGAAAGACAGCGAGCGCAGCGTCGAGAGCCTAGAAGATGATGAGGGCGGGACCGAGGACAAGCGAGAGAGATACCGAGAGAAGAATCGACTGGCGGCAGCGAAGTGTCGGGCCAAGAAGAAGGTCAACACTGAGGATCTAGAACAGTCAGCTAGAGAGGCGACATCCAGGAATACAAGATTGAAGGCGGAGGAAAGAGAGCTTCGGGACCTGTTCTCAAGCCTTCGTGATCAAGCGCTTGCGCACGATCCCACCCAGGGATGCAACTGCCAGGCCATACACCAATACAACCGACATAAGGCGCAAGAGACCGCTCGAGGCGTCATGACGGGGTTTGGAATACAGTCGCCATCGCAGCGTAGTATGGACTCCGCGTCACCGACAGTGATGGCGTCTTCAAGAACGCAGTCGTTCTCCGGTGGTAAGCCGCAATCCTTTGGCCATCCGGCACGGTCGCATTCGCTGGTCGGTTCCATGGGCTTCCTGCCGTCAACGTCGGGTGATATGATGGGACACAATTTCGTGACCGCCGGCGACGGGGATGGCTTTCCAGAGTACATGCAGCGTCCTTCAGATGGGCAGCAGGGCAGCTACAGCTGATGTACCAAGCTTCGCATGAAGTGCGATACTTGGTTGTTTTGCAGCGGGTTGATACCATATGGGGTACGCCCAGAGGCCGATTGACGGCATTTGTATCATGGCCGATACGAGCATGAGTAATGAATGGGCAGAGTATAGCTTCCTGGAGCTCGGCTCCGACGGCGTCGGTGTTCGCTCGAAGAATGCCTCCCAACGGCCAGGAAGAAAGCGAAGTAGCATGAGGGGCGACGGCGTAGAAGGACCAGGCGCATCTGGTGTTGATATTGTCTGAAAAGCGTTTCGAAATATGAGTCTCTCAACACGTCTCAGTGATGTGCATGAATGCGGCTGTGTCAAGTGACACTAACTTGTCGTCATTCTGACCGATATTCCAAGGGCCTGGTTGGTCGGCGAGATGCCGTTGGACAAGGTGTAGTAGCGGCCACGGTTTCCGACTCCGCGTCTTTCCACAACCCCACGCCAGCAAGATTGGTGGGTGCTATTACTGCAGGACTTCGAGATACCAGTCTTGCAATTCAAAGATGGCACTTCTTGGTCTCAGCATGACAAGAGGGCGTGGTCTCAATTTCTCTCGTCCGGATGGCGTAGCCGCCGCGACAGTGCTGCAAGTTGGAGAAGACCGGCACTTTGGAGGGTCAAGGAAGCGCCGATATCGAAGTTCTTAGCTTCGATGAGTGAATCCACGAGTAGAAGCGTGATCGAGTGGATCTTGGTCTGCGGGCGACATGGTGCGCTCGCGTTGCCGTGAACTGCTGCAGGCACCCTTCGATCGCTGGGTGCATCGAGTCCAAGATGGAGATGAATTTTTCTTGATCATGAATGTTTTCTGTATTCCTTGAATGCGTGAGAGCTGGACTAGCAAAGGCGTGGCGTTCCTGGAGTTCGTTGTGGTGTTGGTCGTCGGCTGGCGTCAGAATCGCTCAGCGAAATTTGCGACCGGCGACGCCGCAACCACGACGACCACATCTCAAGCGACGGCGCGCACGATTTCGTGATTTTCCTCAACCGGAGATAATCCAGATGGAATAATTTCGATCATCTTGATGGCGGCATCGGTCCAAGACGAATTTCAGAGATGAAAAGATGGATTTCGCGGTCCTAGAGATGCTGTGTGAAGGAGATGGAGGAGGTGAGAAGATGAGGCGAAAGTCATGATTGCGAAAGAGAAAGAAGCTTAGGAGGTCCGAGCTTCTGTAGGAGAAGACGCCCGTCGCCGCCGTCAGGTGCTCGGGCTTCGGCTTCACGCCACCACACGAGTCTCACAGTCATGCTGTGAACCTCCAACAGCCACGCCTCCATTGCACGAAACTGCCCCATCTTCTTCTGCCCGCATTGCGAACTACTACTGTCAACTTCTTGCTTTATTATTATTGCACGCTCTCTGCTGGTATCTGACGAGAATTTCTGACGGTCAGCACGCGCGCCGCCTAGTTGAAACCTGCACGAGTAAAGATGATGCACAGGCGATGTCAGGCTCGCCTGGCGCCAACCAGGATTTGGAATATTCGCCGACAATGAAAGAATGCCGAGACGCTCGATACGATTTGGAAACGACCACCGCAAAAATGTTGCGGCTTCGGAATTTATTCAAATACGTGACTTCTATGGTTTATTCGATTTCCTTGGCCTCGAGAGATGCTGTCGGTCACTCGGCGATTGCATCGGCAGGAAAGCCGATACAAACATGCTCATCAGCTTCCGTCTTGTCGAGCTTTTATCTAATCTCTCCTGAACAGCAGTGCATGCGAGACGCTTTCGGGAATAATGCAGGTTACCAAAGCCTCGTGACGAAGATCCTGAGCATAGAACGGGAGCGGGCGCCAAATCCGCGCAATTCGCGTTTGGGACGGCTGGTACACAGCTCCAAGCACATGCAGGCCTTGCTGACTCAACGCCGACATGAAGCTGCGCAGCATTTTGGACACTTCGTTACCGCAACGACTCCACGGCAACCTCATGGGCTGTATATGAGGTCCACCGCAGACCGGCCAAGGATACGACCTTTGCATCTATATGAACTTCATCGTCAGCAAAGACAACCTCGGCGTATCGATTACCGAACACGACAGGTTCCTCACTGCCACTAAGCTTGTCTCTGGTATTCCGGTTATGCCTGGAAAGTCTCATAGCCTTGACTCTAACGACCTACGACGACGTGTAGACATCAGATATCGCCAGCTTCGTGGCTTGAGCGGCGACCATAGCTTCTTTAAGAACTTCTCGCCAGATTCCATCAAAGCACAAGCGCTCTCTTTGGCGGACAGAAATCGCAACGTCCCGCTGCCTAAAGCCCAAGCTCAAGGGGTAACGCACATCAACATTCCTGCTAAAGTTGGTCTGAGCATTAGAGGGTACAGCCGTTGCGCTGCTCACCGAGACTTGGCGTCTTCATCTGCGCACTTTTTCAGGCTTGTTCAGCTTTTGCTGATGGTGCTTTACCCAAATGGTGGATATGATCTTGAGCAAATATACGTGTTTGACCTCGTCCACGAGGGCGAAGCCGAGATTGGAGAGAGCATGGGAACTATACGCGCCGCTGCCTATGGCAGTAGGGCGGTGTCAACATTGAACAGGCAGGCTACTCGCAGACTGCATTTCATGAGCTCACTCTGGAGGATTGGAGAGCAATCGCTTCCAAAGTCAAGCGGAAAGACAACCACGGCCCGTTGCGTCACATCGAGGGCAATGTCGGCCGTGGACGCAATCGTATCGACAGCGAAGTGACCCGTCAAGCGAATATTGCGAAAGAGTTTGAAAGGATCGGAGAAGTCCAGTTACTCGTCGAGCGACGCCAAACTGATACTGCCATGCTCGTGGAACAGGATCAAAAAGACACAGAGGCGCGCGACATCGCAGCCAAGATATTTCCGTCGCCGAACAGGCTTTCGAAGACACGAACAAAGTTGCGGAAGAGCAGCCACATGCCTTGTCCGCATTGAACAAGCTCCATCAGGCTTTTGAGCAAAGACTTCGACCGTCTTGAAAGGAGCCAGGTACGCTTCCGCGCTCCGTGGAAATCACCAGCACACCGCCGACGGCAAGCCTAAGCAAGAAGGCTCAAGTGAGTAGCCTTCCGGCAACTTCGCTTCTCCCCTTGACTTGGCTCAACTTCCCCGCAGACCAAGGAAAGAGTTGGAAGTATCCGAAGAGCACAGTGGCGTTGACAGCGACCCAATCGATGGAGCAAGCCAACTCTCTTCGACTCTGGCGTTCGTGCTTGTCCGCTATTAGAACTGACTAAAGTCGCAGAGCTTTTCACCTCTCCCGATAAGTGGAGTCACGCGCCAGACACTCAAAGTAATGTGACTTGTTTCGAAAAGTAATCACGCCTTAAGGACGACGCAATCTTCTCAAGGAGGTGATGGCGATCTGACTGATCAACATCTTGCCAAAGACGACGCATTGGAGCCACTTGAGGCAGATACCTTCGCATCGTTAGAGGCAGAGACCTTTCATGACGCTTCGCATGCGACATCGTGACGGTGGCATACAAACCAAAGCGAGACAACCTCGCCAAAGAGCCACGCCCCAGCAAGACACAGTCCTCTCAGAGAGGAGAGAATATTTCCGAAGCCAGATGAACTGTCCAATGCGCAAACCGTGCCTCTGAATGCATTGATGCGAATGCCTTCCGGGTCCCTCCGTGTGTTTCTCTTCTTCACGTGCGTGCAATCCGTACGAGCAGTGCCGGCTTTCCACGGAGTCGAACAAGCCAAGCAGTGCAATATCCTCCGCTGTAAAGAGAGAACATCTCATGATGCTCCAAATGCGACATCACAACGGCGCTCCATATAGGCTACCCTCAGACACAATTGCTGCCTAGACGGGTTTCCTTGGTCCTTCCAGTGCTCCAGTGCGGTGCACTTTGCACATTGCCCAAGCAAGCCCATCTTGCCACTTTGCACTCTCAGAAACTCCTTGCGCCTTCAATAGCCCACGAATTGATTTTGGTCTCCATCTTTCATGTGATCTGTGTCATGCTTTGCGTCTTCTGTGGTCTACAAGCGATCATGTGAAGTTTTGGGTAACCCTTACGAGGACAATCTACAGCGCCCTGAGACGTCGAGTTGCAGCGAAGGTCATCGAATTTTGGAGCGCGGGTCCATCTTGCTTGCGGAACTGAGCGATTCAAAATAGGGGTTGACCCGAAATGGTTCTCGCTCTTGCAGACTCAACGGGGAACGCATCAAAGACAGAACCGGCACCACCTCACTTTAGCACTTGATGGTCCTTCCAGCTCTCTGCGCCGTTTGTCTTGCTCTTGCCTCATTCGGCTGCCATCCGCACGTGAAGTGCGGGAAGAGCCGCTGGCCGCCGCAACTGAAGACTTCCGAAATCCAGCTGCGAGGTCTTCCTTCTTTTCCTCATCTTTCCACGTCGCCATCACCTGCGGCATGGCGAAAAAGAAGCGCGGCAGGGGGCCTACACCGCACTGCAATAGGTGCAACAGCATGGGTACGAACCAAAACTGCGACTACTTGATCCAGCGCCGCCTCTTTGGCGATAACGGAGCATGCACACCTTGCCGCAGAGAAGGATTAGAATGCAGCAACTCGGACCAGGACAGTGTCGAGGACCAGCACACCATGAATCCCCCAGGAAGCGTCGGTCTCCCGATGAACATGGCGCCGTATCACCCACAACCGCTGGCGCCCTATTACCCACAGCCTCTCGCGCCGTATCAACCACCCCAGCCGGCGCCGTATTATCCACCACAACCAGCGCCTCATCACCCGCCAACTTTCCCGCCCCATCAACCACCGTTTCAAGCGCACCCGCCTCAAGGCTTTTGGCAAAACGGAGTGTATTGGCAACCCATGCTGGGCTACCAGCAACCACCACAGCCACAACAGCAACCTGCACCACCGCTTCATTCTCAAGAACAAATGAGCCGTGATGCATGGTACGGAGCTACAAGGGATCACAACAATGCTCTCGACCATCCCGAAGATGATCGAGGCTATGGCCAAGACACCCGCCCCCGCCGGCGAAATCCATCTCGCCGTTCTCGTTCTCCAAACGCCCGCGCCCGTGATATCTCGCCGCCTCGACACCGACAGCGCGATGATCACTCCGGTCGCTGGGATCACTCAAGACGCCAGTCATCGCCGAGCGCGCACAGCCGCGGGGACGCTGTCGAGACCGAGAAGTCTGAGGAGCTGTGCCGCTATTTTCCGCGAGGCAAGTGCAGGAACGGCGACGAATGCGACTACAAGCACGACGGCAACGCTGTCAAGGCCGATAGGTCTGAGCAGCCCTGCCGCTTTTTCCAAAGAGGCATGTGCGGGAGAGGCGAGCGACGCGACTTCAAACACGACGCCCAAGAGTCCAACAAGTCCGAGCAGAAAGGCATGGGCCGCAGCACCATGATGGATTCAGCAAATGGGATGGCCCGCTCGATTCAGCCACAACAAGGCATGCAACTTCACCAGTCTTTTGGGCAGAACGGATACAGGCCAGCACCGAGCTCCATGCCGCAGGCACAGATGGAAGTCCAGCCGCAGGGTAACGGCTTTCAGTTCCCTCTGAGGAGTCCGCCAAGAGCCATCAAGCGCGAAGAAGGAGACGAATCGCCGCCGAGTTTCATCAAGCTCGAACCAGAAGACGATTGATTCTTCCCAATGCCCATCAGACGTACAGACAGGGAGCCATCAATGGAGGAGAAGAAGAAGGTTCTCAGCCAATGCCTTTTAAGCTAGGAGGCGAGAATGACTTTCAGCTCCTCACCAGACGCATGCGACAGACGACAGCATCTCCAGAAGGCGGCTACTGGGCACCGCATGTCTCGGCCTGTCTTTGGTTCTTCTCCCCTCTAGTGTGCGCACTCGACACACTACATGTACCTGAGCAAGCTCGTCTTGCATTTCTGCACTTCCAACGGAAATGTCTGGCACTGCTCATCTTTGTCAATCTTGATACCAAATGAATCGTGTTCAGATCCCCCTTCTCTTCACATGGTTCCTGTGTCAAGTCGTCCGTGAAGCGTCGCGAAGGTTCGAGATCAATCGTGCCGATTTTCGTAAGAACTGATGAAAGGACATTTCCAACTTTCTTTCGATCGACTCGGGCCTTAGAGTTCGCAGTCGAAGGCGATGGTAAGAGGACTCAACCGACGTTGATTAAGGAGCAATGAGGTGAGGTGTGGCAGCTCGGACGCTATCGCGACCTTGCCCGGGAACGTCCGGCTAAACATACATTTGCGACAAATCCCTTGTATGCGCCTGCTCCCCGCCTGTTCCACTTGCTCCCATCCAACGTTCCGATATTCCAATTGAAGTCCATCAAGACCCAGAATTATTGACTCGCAAGAGACTCTGGCAGAAAAAGGCAAGAGCACGAAACTGCGTGGTTGCGGAGGGCATGAACGCGACAGGAGCAACCCACAACCACGTCCTCGCCAACGATGGCTGAAAAGTTGCCAAACGCTTCGTGGATAAGAGCGTTCACGCCATCCACATCGCTCTGACTGGGCTGGACAACTCGGAAATAATGAAGGCTTCTGCCTCGTCCAGGCGCCCTTCAACCAATTGCACGAGACCGACTTGCGATCCGAAGGCCATATACTCTTCCATACGCTGAGCGCTGCGCATTCGGAATGCACCACGACCACCCTTCGGCTCGGATAAGAGAATTGACATACACTTTGAGAACTGGAGAAGGCGCGACGATCAATTCCTGCTTGACCTGTCTTGCAGCACGACCATCACCGGTTTCTACCAGGTTGGGAGCGTCGGAAGAGGTGATCGACACCAGAGTCCCGAAGTCTTCGGCTCGTGAACCGATATCAGGCTTGTACTCCCGACGAGCCAAGGCTCTACTGACTTCACCCCGACATGTCAATTTCCCTATCCAAGCCAATCGAACGTTCTCACCGTGAATAGCGTCGCCGAAAGTGCTACTTTCTTGGACTGCCCATGTCGGCTCGGAAGTGACACCGTCGAGCGTACATGAAGATCGTTGACTTCCAGAACGATTCTATCTCCCATGGACACAGGTACCCAGTCTTCGGGACCATACAGGCACGGAGCCCCAGGCTGCACCTGCACAACATCATCCCCATGGAGATCGGTGCGTACGGACCATGCGGAGACGACCAATAGCAGGGACGACTTGGCCGTCAGAGCAATAAGCGAGGCCCAACACCAACAGTCAATCGTCTATTCCATCAGGTAACAGCAACTGAATGTATACAGAGATCTGCATTCACTTTGGTAGGTACAGAGCGCCTCCTTTCTCACTAGCGAAAGCGTCATTTCTTTTCCTCGGTCCGCACGCTCCACAACGCACTCCGCAATCTACGTCTCCGATGAAGAGGTGGTCTGGGGAAGTTTTCTGGAGCATGCCCATGTCATGTGCATATAAATGGAACCAGCGTTCGCTATCCATGTCCGAGTTACTGCTCTGGGATTGTGTAGCAACGATCAACAACCATGACCCTCAAGCAAGCCTTCGTTGCCCTGGCGGGCATTGTGTCGCTCACCAATGGGCTTGACACTACCATGAACCTCGACTACGGCACGTTCAAAGGAAAGAATGGCCCCACGGCCGATTCTACAAGCTTCTTGGGCATGCCCTTCGCCAAAGCCGGTCGCCTCGAGAACCCACGATTGATCGGACCTCAAGACAAGCTTCCGGGAGTCCAAGACGCGACCGACTATGGGCCAGCCTGCCCTCAACAAGAGCTCACCAGCTCTCCCCTTGAGCAAGGCAGCCCGAACAAAGAGATTGGCGAGACCATTGGATTACTGCAGGCCGCTTTCTTGCCAAACATCACCAGGCAAGCGGAGGAGTGTCTCTCGATCAACGTGCAAGTTCCAAAGGGTGTCAAGAACACCGACAGGCTGCCAGTTCTGATGTGGATTCACGGAGGCGGGTTTGAGTTGGGATCATCTGGATCTCTTGGAAGTGAGGCAACTGCTGTGCAGGGAGTGATCTACCAGGTAGGCCATTCTGACAACGCTTGTTATCACATGTTAACTGTCATTAGGGAGCCAATCTCGTGCAACGCAGCGTCGAGATGAAGCAACCAGTTGTATTCGTTTCCGCCAACTACCGACTTAACTTCTTCGGAACGCTGGCATCAAAGGAGATGACGGAGGCAAACGCTGCCAATCTCTTCTTGAAAGATCAGGATGTCGCCTTCGCTTGGGTGCAAAAGTACATCTCCAAGTTTGGCGGTGACCCGAAGAAGGTCACCGTCTTTGGAGAGTCTGCTGGGGCCATGAGCACTACCACACATATGGTGCTGAGGAACGGAGACGTCAGTGGAAAGTTCCGCGCTGCTTGGATCTTCAGCGGACCCGTGAGATCTCTCCCTGCCTGACAACCATAATCAACGACGCTTGCTGATCTTCATTCTAGGTTCCAAAGGTTCTTGACTACAACCATGCCCAAAAGTATTTCGACCGCCTCATGGACCGAATCGGCTGTGGATCAGCAACCGACAAACTTGCCTGTGCCAAAAAGGCCCCTTATGAGAGCATCTATGCTGCAGTCCAGGGCGAGACTAACTTCCTGTCCTACACGGCCACACTTGTCCCGTGGTACCCTCGTCCAGACGGAAAGTATCTCGTCGACGACCCAGCAAAGCTCACAGCAGAGGGCAAGGTAGCCAACATCCCCTTCGTGATGGGCAACATGGTTGACGAGGGCACTCTCTTCTCCCTGATCAACCAGCTCAACGTCACGACAAACCAAGACATCGTCAATTACTTCCAGGAGGTCTACTGGCAGAAGACCCCTCGATCTTTGATCGAGAAGCTGGTGTCTCTCTACTCTGACGACCCCGCAGAGGGGTCTCCTTACGACACCGGCTTGAACAACCAGATCGGACCGAAGTACAAGAAGATCGCCTCCATGATCGGCGACTACACCTTCACCGCCGGACGTCGCACTCTCCTCAATGTCACTTCTCCTCGCCAGAACACCTGGAGCTACCAGATCAAGCAATCCCTCCCTATCTTGGGCCAAATTCCGCTGCTCAACCCACTCCAAGCCAACAACCTGCCCATCCTCGGATCTTTCCACATCTCGGATGTCGTACTGAACGCATTCGGTACCATCCCACCGTCGATCAGCAAGAACAGTTTGAACATTATGAGCTCTCTTATCACCTTCGCCAACAAGTTGGATCCTAACACTCAAGGTCTTGGACTTCCTCAGTGGCCGAAGTATAATAAGAATGCCCCTCAGCAATTTCAGTTCCGAGAAGATGGATGCAGGCTTATTGGAGATGATTATAGAAAGACGCAGATGGACTTCATTGAGCAGAATGCTGCTCAGCTGAGGGCTTGAAGGTCCCTTAGAGACGAAAGATGATGGCTCTGGTTGGCTTCGGTGTTGTTGTATGTGCATATTGATTTAGTTGTGAATAGCATCTATCAATTATTTCCTGTTTCTTGACGCCTTCAAATGCAGAAAACTTCCCAAGCCGCTGAGACACTTCCTCTGAAGTCTGACTTAGACAGTAGTGCAGACAACGGAGTACTTTCCCTCTGAGTTCGACGGCACACATGCAAAGTTGGCAGTCGATTCAAATGCAAGCTCGAAAGTTCCGTTCGTGCTGCCCTTGAAGGTCACATTGGCACTCGAATTGGATGGGTCTGGAAATAACAAGTAAGTACGAGCCCTCCGATTGCACCACTGCCGCTGAACTTACTGATCCCAATCCCCATACCAACCTCCATAGTCGTCGGCGTCACCTTATATCCACCGCCCAAGCCAAAATCTTTGCTGCCCGCATTGAGGCCGCCTTGTTCTTTGTTAGCTCCTGACCCTCAGAGCTTCAATCCTCATGCCACTCACCTCCATACGCCATGCTCTTATTATCCCAATTGACTCCGCATCCAATCCCGATGCCGCCAAAAGGCGGGAGAACTCCAGCCGCCGCGGTGTGTCCTTCTCCGCCTGTCGCGTTGAACGTCTTCCCCTGCGCGACGATTGTCACGTTGCTGGATTGAGGGTATCCCCGCTGGTGCAGGCCCGCAGCGGACGAGAAGCCGAGGAAAGCTGCGAATGCTGTTGCCGAAATCATGGTGGATGCGATCATGGCTGCTGTTGTCGGTTTGGATGGTTTGTGCTTTGCGATTGAAGGTTTATCGTGGAATGAAAGTAACGAGTGACGGAGAATGAGAGTAATGAGAGACACAGAATCGACGAAGAGCAAAAAGGTCACCTAGCAGAGCAAGTTGCGACCATGCGGCTCTGCTCCTTTTGTGAATGTGAGGTTGAACCACTCTGTATTCCGCCGACTCCGAGTCCAGATCCAAATTGGTCAATGCCGAGATTTTGCATTGCTGACAGCAAGGATGCCTCGACATCAATGCTTGGGACACATCTGATTGTCCGGGGGTGTAGTGGTGTTTGATTCAGATCAGCCGAACGCGGTAGCGGCGTTCATTTTTGGGAAGCCTGTGGAGTGCTCTACTTTGCGTTGCTGCTGCAAATCGATGGTAAGAGATCATTTGAGAAGGAAATAATGATTTGACTCTGGTGTTGGACATCCTGGAGTAACCCCCGCAGCTCATCAAAGGATTTACTTCTTTTGTTGATCTCCGAGTTTGCGTATGGGCATTTGCCTCAATTTCGCTTCTCGAAATTGTGTCCTCCATTGGCGACAATGATTCTGACCACAGCATGCTGATCGATAGCAAAATCGAAATGCTTGCATTGGCAGTCACAAGCTGAAGATTTCGGTCTCCTGCATTGCTTCGTTCTCGTATCGAGCAACAGCCGAGGTCTACCAAACACAAAAACCCCTGATCAGCTCATCGATCTCATAGGTGAGCAGGAGACAAAAAGTCATCTTCACCATCCATCTTACCTTTTGTTTTCAACCCATGCTGCCATCATGTCGTCTTCACGCTTCATCGCAGCCGCCCTTCTCGCGGGAGTCGTCGTGACGGCTCACCTCGCTCTGACCAAACAAGCCGAATGGAATGGCACCTTCAATCTCGAATATCTCCAAAACTACACCAACAGGATCTTGCCAAACACCAAGATTCCCATTAATATTCCTCAAACTGGAATTCCGGGACTGGATAACTACCTTGCGTTCATGACCTCCTTCTTCTACGTCACACAGGATCCAAGAAATGTCCGGGCCCATTGGCAAGGAAACCACCTGCTTGGCACTCTCTCTAGTATCTGGATTGTGATGCTGCTCGAGACGCATCAGAAAGGTCGCTCGGCGGCATTCACGTTCATGACGTACTTCTTGGAAGTCATGGGGGAGCTCCTCGGAATAGGACTGTTCACGCCCATCTGGTGCATTGTGCAGCTGTTCATGACTTCTGACAGCAGCCAGCAGAGGAATCCTTTGCAGTTGAAGCCTCTTGGATTTGCAATTCTGATCGGACATGTCGCACCCACGGTTCTCATGCTCCGGACTCCGCCTGATGGAGAAGGCCTCGCTTCGCAGCAGATCTGGACAGTTGCGAGACTCTTCCATCCGGTCTTTGTCTTCGTCATCTACAAGGTACTTTCCATGGTCGTGGGTGCGAGGAGTTCCAAGACCACGGCGACCTCCTCGCGAAGAACGTTCTATCTCTTCAGCATCCTCGCTTCGGCGTTCTTCCACGTCGGCTCCTTGACATACCTTCTTGCGCCACAGATGTTCCCAGGGTGGCTCAACAAGAACGTCACTGCCGCTTTGGGCCCCAATGCTGTTCTGGTTCCTGTTCCTTTCTGGTCGGCAGATGTAGTGAAGAAAGTGGACATGGTGGCTGGCGTTGCGATCTTCTTGCAGTGGGATTACATGTGCTCTTCTGCAGCCATTGTAATTTGGGCCGCGGCTTTGTACAACGAAGTCAGTGCAAAAGCGTCCCGCAATACCCTTGAATTGGCTGGTCAGTGTCTCCTTATCGGGGTCCTTGCTGGGCCAGGAGCAGTTGCTGCATTTTTGATGCAAGAGCGTGAGGCTGTGCTGCAGTCTGGGGAGGCCTTGGAGAAGAAGACTCAATAAGATGTCTTCAATACCGAACTGCTGTATGCAAGGTCTTTGTATCGAGAAATCTTGATTTGATTGCTCCGTTTGATTGTCAAAAAGTGCTCCATGTCCACTACGAGGAGTGGTGCGGTCAGTGAAAGGCCCGTGCGTTGCTTAGCGGCCCGCGACTTCTGGTTCATCAATTGTTTCCTCTACCTCCTAAATTCTCTTTCACGCACCTCTCGTATCAATCCCGGTGCAGCACAATTCTTCCTACCCAAATCCCTATGGATACAGTGTTCCGTAGTCTCTGCTCACCTCCCGCAATGGCCTCTACGTTTCGCACTTCTGACTTCTTTGGCAATGCCGATTTCTCCGACATCACTGTTCAGTTCTCCGGCAGGTCTATTAAATGCCACAAGATTATCCTATGTACAAGATCGGAATACTTCAAGAAGCTTTGTGGCCCCGAAAGCCGATTTAAGGTAAGCTTATTGCTATGACTTGGTCTAAATGCCTGAGCTTATGCAGCTATAATCCACAGGAGAGTAACTCTGGTGTCGTCGAGCTCTTCGATGATGATCCTGATGCCGTCGAAGCCGTACTGAAGTACATCTACACCGACGAAACGAAATGCTCGAAGCCAAGTGATTGGCTTCACCAGCTTCATGTGTGCCAAGCCGCAGACAAATATCTTCTACCTGCGCTTTCAACTGCAGCTTTTCGTAGGCTTGAGAATGCCACAGCCAGTCTCACTAAGATGGATGAGATTCTCCTGGCTATCCAGACCATACGCAGACTCAGCAACAACGAGGAACATGCTAAACTTGTCGATAACCTGGAGGGCAGACATCTAAGTGCGTTACTGAAGCATGACGACTACCGATCAATCGTCGAAAACGACAAAGCTTTGATGTGGAAACATATGGACGACTGAACTTTGCAGACGATGTCGAGATGATGGACTTTGTGAGGTGCTACAATTGCGGAAAATCCGGTGTTGCGCCTGTTGGGTCACCTGCCGTAATTCTCGGCGAGACCTGTCCACCATATGCTAAACAACATCGACGCTTGTTTAAATGCTTGGTCTCAAAGGCTTCGCTGGCACAATTGAAGTAGCGCTCGGGAACGTGCCTAGGAGGAGCAATCTGCAAAGTATCCTTCAACGGCGACATCATGAGCGTTGGCGATTCTTGCATATCAACTATATGCCATGACACGAATTACTTCGCACAGAGCCTCCATCCGAATAGACCTGGACGTCTGACCGCCGATCATGCCTCCTCCAGCGAGCGGACCCACTTTCACGATAGTAACACCCCGCCGGATAATCTACAACTTCGCAACGCCTGCATCTGCGATAGACTTGAAACGTCAGGATGCAACGTGCAGGTTGCCATCGCGGCGTGTCATCTTGCTTTAGGCAGGTTCCTGGCCGAGGGTACTTGAGCGATACACACGCTCGCCTGATGAGTACTCTGGCTGAGGGACAAGACACCTGAAGAACAGAACTTCGACTGAGCCAAGGACAGTTCAAGTCACAATGTCTCTGCGTTTCGTGTGGGCGGCCCTGCTTGCCTTCATCGCATCGTTTGCAGCAGCAGCCGCAGTCCCGACCTCGACTTCAGCAGCAAGCTCGCCGGCGTTCACATACAATGCAACAACATTTCTCCTGCATGGAAAGCCCTACCAAATCATCGGAGGCCAGATGGACCCGCAACGGATCCCCTACCAATACTGGCGAGATCGACTCAAGCGAGCTCGAGCAATGGGTCTCAATACTATTTTTCCGTATATCTTCTGGGACCATTTGGAACCGTCTCCCGGCCAATGGGCATTCGACAAGCCTCAGAACAACATCGCAGAATACATGAAGATCGCACAAGAGGAAGGTCTTAACATCTTGCTAAGGCCAGGCCCGTACATTTGTGGCGAACACGACTTTGGCGGCTTTCCACCTTGGCTATCACAGATCCCTGGCTTGGTAGTGAGGGATTACAATGAACCGTATCTGAACGCCTCGAAAGCCTATCTCACCAGGCTTGCGGAGCATTTGCAAGGCCTTGAAGCCACTGGTGGTGGGCCTATTCTGATGGTGCAGGTCGAGAACGAGTATGGCTCTTTCGGCGAGAATCACCAGTACATTGGTGCTCTCCGAGACATCCTCAAAGGCCTTTTTAAGGTCCCGCTGTACACAAACGACGGTGGTGTGCAGTTCACTCTCGAAGGTGGATCGATTCCAGGAGTCCTTGCAGAGATAGACGGTGATCCTTCCAGTGGCTTCAAGGCTCGAGATATGTACATCACGGATTCCAGCGAGCTTGGTCCTCTTCTGGATGGAGAGTACTACACCTATGCGCCAGACCAATGGGGATCGTACAACTCGCACAACTCCACTGAGCGGGATCCTTCAGCCGTTACACAGTTCGTCAAAGACATCGACTATGTCCTGGGGAACGAATCTGCCTCAATCAGCTTCTACATGGTACATGGAGGGACGAACTTTGGCTTTGATAATGGCGCACTGTGGCAGAATCGCACAACTGTCTTCACGTCGAGCTACGACTACAGTGCACCCATCGACGAGAGCGGCCGCACCACCGAGCTATACAACACTATGCGAGAGGCGATAGTGAAGTATCTCCCGGCAGGCAGCATCCCTCAAGTTCCCCAGAACATACCGAGAATGTCGATTCCGTCGTTCAAGCTCAATCCGCTGGTGTCTCTGTTCGACACTTTAAAGGACAAGACGACAAAGTCCTCTCCAGTTCCAATGGAAGCGCTGGGCCAATCTTACGGCTTCATCCTGTACTCGCATACCGCGAAGTCTAGCGTTTCGGGTGTTGTGCATCCAGGCGACCGACCGAGGGATAGAGTTCTGGTATACATCAATGGGATTCGAAAGGGCGTCATTGACAGCCAATACCAGCATCCGCTCAACGTCAGCGTGAGCCTAAAGCCGGGCGACAAGCTGCAGCTCCTCGTGGAGAATCTCGGCCGTGTAGACTACTACTCTCGTGGAAATGACTATGCAGACTACCTCAGACAGCCTCACAAGGGTATTGTGGGCGATGTCAAAGTCGGGGACTCGGTGCTGCACACCTGGGACATGTATCCGATTCCACTGACGAGTTTGCCTTCGTCTGTACCTTCATATGGCCAAGATGAAGGCGTTGCTCGAAAGATGTCCTCACCGATGTTCTATCACGCGAGCTTCGATGTCCCCAAGTCGGCGTCAGCAGATCCAGCCTCACTTGACACCTACCTCGCCATACCGCAAGGAGTGAAAGGTCAAGTCTTCGTCAATGGCTACAATCTTGGACGATACTGGCTGGTCGGTCCTCAGCAGTCGCTGTATCTGCCAGGTGTCTGGCTCAAGCCTGGTGAGCCGAATGAGATCGTAGTCTTGGAGTTGGAGCCGGATAGGGTCAATGCAACCATGACGGCAGAAGGGCTGAGTGAGAGGGAGTGGTTCAACAAGCCTGATCCGGACTGTCTGCAGTGTGTGTAGAAGCAAGATGCCAAACTGCCGTCAACACTCATCTTTAGGCGATAATTGATCGGCTCCATTGCATTCGGTTTCAAGCCCAGTGTTACGTGGCAGTCGAGCTGAGAGGCTGAGGATGCTTCCGGCGTCCTGGTCGTGCTGTTTCGGAGTGGTTGTCTACTACGCACGCGGCGCATCCGATCGATGGATGATGCTTGCGACGGGAAAAGTTGGCAGTGTGTTGTCGAGAACTGCAGATAGCAAGCATGCCATCGTTTTGACTGCCCCTCGGCGGGAAGTGCGGTCAGGGTCAGACAATGACTAGCAATGAACGCTCCTGAACCCCTATGAACTATTATCCTCTCTTCATGCATTTCTTCTCAACTGCATTCACGCTCCGTGCATCCACGACGCCTTTCGCTTCTATGTCTTGACGGAGATGGGAGGAGGGTTGTTCAACGGCAAGATGCCTGTTCTCTCCACCACCTCCCACCCACCCTCCAAGCCAGATGACGCAGTTTCAACCCAATCGCAGACGGCGTTGCAGCGACGATCCCGCCGTGTCCACCTTCCAACATCATCCTGGGCAATAGCATAAAGAAACGTGTAGGGTACGTCATGTAGCAGTGAAACATCTCACAACTCTTTTTCCAGCGACGGTGAAGCATTACATACGCCGAACGATCCGTTTAGTTCTCCGTTACGATATTACTGCATCGATCTCGCTGCAAGAGACCCAGAGATCGTGTGAGGAACTTCCTACCAGCGCACAACAACTTACGCCTTCCACTTCGCATGAGCCTGCTATTGAAGAAGGCACACGATCGACTTCCGTTCCAAAAATCTGCAGAACGCGATGGCCGCACACCGATCTTCGTACTACGCTCCTTCAGACGCGCCTCCGCCCGGGCAGGGCTACTTCGCATCGCACCCGAACTCAGGGCATCCGAACTACAGAGATGATGGATACGGGTACCAATACGACCGAGCACCGCCGCGGTCCGGCTCAAACGGATACCCGTCGCAGCAGCAACAGCAGCCTTACTTCGACCCTCCGCCGACTGAGGCATACCCAGCAGAAGGAGAGTACGACCCTCGGCACGGACACGACCAGCGGTATCCTGAATATGACGAGCGTTATGAGGAGGACCCACGATACGCGGAAGACAGAGCGGCGGAAGAGGGAGCAGCGTTGACGCCGTACGACGATGAAAAAGCTGAAGCAGAATGGAGGAGAGGCGTAGAAGAAGCATACTCAAGACAGCCACCTCCTCCGAGACAACCGCCGCCCCCGTCTGAATACGACCAGAGAGCTGCAGACTTGGAGCAGCGCGAGGCAGAGCTGGAGAGAGAGCGGCAACGAGGAATGGACATGGAGCGGGAGCGCCAGATGGAGCGAGACCGATACTACGACGAGTTGGAGCGCGAGCGCGAGATGGATCGGCAATATGAGAAGGAGAGAAGACGAAAGGAGCAACAAGCCGCGGCGAAGGAAAAGGCGTTACGATATCCCTCTGATCCCAAGAAAGGCGGACGAGACTTCTTTGGCAGTTCTGAGGGTGAGCGCGGCATGGCAGCAGAACTAGCCGGAGGAGCTGGAGGAGCATGGATCGCGCACGAGATGTCTGACAGTACGGTTGGCACGCTCAGTGGACTCGTTGTAGGTGCCTTGGCGGGGAAGGTACTCGAAAGGCAGTTCGAGAGCAGGAAAAATAAAAAGGAGTTGAGTCGCCGCAGCCGAGAGTATCCGTACCCAGGGCCTGGTCGAGATATGGAGGATGTGAGAAGGACGGGCAGAGATGCGCCGAGGAGCGGGAGGAGAGAGTCGATGCGTGCGCCGGACGAGCGAGACGAGTATGAAAGTCGCGGAAGGGAGCCGAGGAGCAGGAGCATGGGCTGGAAGGACCGCATTACTCGCTCTATCAGCAGATTCCGCTCCAAGAGCAACACGAGGCGCCGAAGTCCCAGCCGCCGCAGCCCGAGTCGTCGAAGAAGTCCGAGCTATGAGTCCGAAGAGACGCGGTACCGTTGATTTTGGAAGCCTTTTGGGGATGAATGTTGGACGAACAAAAGTTGGATATGAGGGTATGATCGACAGCGAACGAGAATTGCCAGGGCGTTAGGGTGATGAGCAACGACGGGATGATTTGACGAATTTGACGAGGTACGAGTTTGAGTTTTAGAACACTAATAGATCTCTGATGCTTTACCAAATGCGCTCCGTTCGCTCGTCGAGTGTTTACATGCGACCCACGCTTACCTTCGCAGCAGCGCCGCACACTTCACATTTTCCCTTGTTCTTTCCTTGACGCCTACTGCGCACAACACCAACAACGACAGCTTTAGCACCAATACAACAGCGACGATGAATGGAACGATTTCACCACAATCTATGCATCCGAAGGTGCTCGTTCCCGGCTACTCGAGGAAATCAACAAAGAGAGAAAAGCGCACCTTCTGTTACCACCTCGCACGCAACCTCGCCCACCACGATGCCGATAACAAAAAGGGTACGCCTTTCCTCACCCTACCGGCCGAGCTACGTCAGAACATCTTCTGCCTTGTCGTTGATGACCACGAGCTCGTGATCAAGAGACCGAACCGCATCACCGCAAACATGGCGCTTGTCTGCAGGACATTCTTCGAAGATATGCTCGAGGTAGGTCGCATGCTGGATAGGCGGGAGCAGAAGTGGCGTGACAAGCTGGGAATACAGCGAGGCACTTTCAACAGCTTGATATCGGCGTTGATGGATCCGCTCAATGCAGCGGGATCGGCGTTGCAGCAGCAGAACAAGCTACAGAAAGTCTCGAGAAAGGCGAAGTGGAGGGCGAAGTTCAAGAAGCCAGAGGCAGACAAGGACGCGGAGAAGACTATCGTAGAATGGAAGAAGGCGTTCATTCTGCCGAAGGCGCGGTGGCAGTTGGAAGGTCCACTCCAGGGAATGTCGCGGCCTGAAGCAATGACTCTCATGCACAAGAAATTGAAGGAGGCTCGCAACATTCACGACGAGGACGCAATTCAGTACTGGAAGGCTCTCCGCGCAGATGTCAAGGCAAGCAAAGTCAAGGCATGCAAAGAGAAAGGAGAAGTACGAAAGCGGTCCAGACCTTACGAGCGTGTAAGCAAGGAGATAAGAGAAGCAAGAAAGCGGGAAAGAGCTGCAGAGCGTGCTAGAAGACAGGTGGTTGAGAATGAGAGGGAGTGGGAGCAAATTGACGCTATCGGGGCGAGGAAGACGGATGCAATCAACTCTGCGCTTCGCATGGAGGATTTGTCGAAGAATCACATCTTTTTCAAGTAGGCAACGCGGGAGCGACACGGTGCGGGGAAGTTGTTATTCAAGTAATGCGTCTTCATAGTACTTCAACGAGGATGTATACTGCGGGTATGGTGCAAGCGAGGGGTTAGGAGTCATGGCGTTTTGAGGCTTGCTTATAGCGACAAGCCAGTAATTTCCCCTGCCAGGATACAATCGACTTCGAACGATTCCAACCAATTCCAAGCTGATGTCAAATGAAGCTTTTAACGATAATTTAACTGCTCCGTCAATCACATGTCACATCGCCTTGAAAGTCGCCTATGATTCTTGGTTCGTCGCTACCCGATCACCACCCGCTTCCAAGTTTGGAAGTAACGGGAGGATAATCCTTGGCAGCGATCACGGGAAAATTGGGGAAGCCTCGATCCTTCCAACCGCATCCTTTAACCCATGGCCTTCCTCGTATTTTCGGCGTTCTTTTGCTAGCGACCTGAAAAAGAGGCAAAAGAATCTTTCCGGCGTCGGCATCAACTTCGCAATCGCTTTCATCGTCAGCAGCACATTTACTACCGTCGCGTTGTTGGAAGAATCTCAAATATGCCGGATTTTGCCTCACAGGAGTACTGGGATAAGCGCTTCCAGAGCGACAGCAAACCTTTCGACTGGCTCGTGCCGGCAAAAGCGCTATGCCAGGTCACCACGGACATGATTGACCCGGACATCGTCAAGAAAGCTCAGATTCTGCATATCGGATGCGGGACCTCGGATGCGTTGGCTCTGCGTGACCTGGTCGACGGTCCGGAGCAGATACACAATGTGGACTATTCTCAGCCCGCCGTGGATGCTTGCGTGAAGCGCGAGCAAGAAGAAAATACTGGCAGTCAAGAATTGATGGAAAGTTCTGAGAACAAGCATGATAGCGTTCAGCAGACGACTTCGAAGTCGATGCACTGGTCTTGCATGGATTTACTGGCTTTGCATTCGACGCTGGGACTCTTTCACCAACGGACTTCGGAAGGCAAGCTTTACGATATTATTCTGGACAAGAGTACTAGCGACAGCATAGCGTGCGGACAGGACTTGCATCTCACTCTACCTTACCCATTGAGCGTCAACGGCTGGACTCGAAGAATCGTCGGCTCTGGGACTCATCAGCCAGGCGACGTGCATCCTTTGCATGTGCTGGCAGTCCATCTCGCAGCGCTGACGAAGCCGAAAACCGGGAAATGGGTGTGCATATCGTATTCAGAGGACCGATTTCCGTTTGTGCCGCCTTTTCCAGCGACTCTTAGCAATGGTATGCTGAGCGACGATGTGATCAAGGCTGGCTTCCCGCATCCGCATCAGCTGTGGCGATTGGAGAGGAAGGAGAAGATTGATCTGGATAAGCAGGAAGAGGAGGAGACTCTGGCTGAGAGGAAGAAGCGTCTCAATGCTGGCATCATTCAGCGGCCGAAGATCAGTCACTGGCTGTATGTGCTGAGACGGACGGAGGCTATTGTCACAGATTGAGGATGTCTCTGACTCTGACGTGCACAATGTCTTTGTTCCAAGCTCGTGTCCAAGGCACCAGAAAATCGTCCTGGGAAAGACAAAGGCGACTCTCACGGGTCTTATCTCTGGATGGATGCGACAAGAGCACTGTTGAGGGCAATACATTGTCTCTATCAATGCCAACAGCGAGGAACATCGAGACATGCGAAGGTATAAGTTACGGTGCCAACGCTCTCATGCCAATTTTGAAAGTAAAGACATCTCTCGCAATGCACACCACGACGACCCCAGCACTTGCGATCCCAGCACTTAGAAGCATCTACACCGACTGGCTCGCTGCAGCATCGGCTTCGCACCTATCCTCGCAACATTGGCAACCGAGCCTCCGTCAAACATCCAACACGTAAGTGTGGCGTCGCCCAATGCTCACGAGAGTCCCCTGCCTCGGCTCCAAATGGCTTCGACAGCAGCGTTGCCAGTACGGCGGGAATCCACCATCGTACAATTCTCCACCAGGCGGGATTCTCAGGCAGCGATAGCGGCCACTTCCTCCGACCAGGTGCAAGAACGTTCAATTGTACCCCGTACTCTAGTCCGCCGAGAGAGGTTGCTGACCCCTTTGGTCATTCTGGCACTTCAGATCCTGCTCATAGTACTGATCGCGGTCTTCATCTTCGTTCTCATTGGCGGTGTTACTTGGTTCGCCTTTGATGTCGAGAGCCAAGTTCAACTTCGGACCCTCGCGCAACAAAGCGAGAAGACCGCTGCAGCGACGGAATATGGGATCCGGTGCGTATCACCAAACTGGGTTTGGAGATACTTCTCGCAGTCTGAATGCGCAGAGCTCGCCAGGGTACGAGATCAAATCCCAGGTCTGGGCATCACGAGGATTGGAGTGGCAATTGAGCTCCTGAATGGGTTTGCGATCATTCCTTGGGAGTATGTGAATATGCTGCGACAAGTCGCTTGGGATATTATGATGATGTGCTGCGCGCCAGGACTGGTACTAATTCTGTGGAGATACTCCTCTCTCATTGGAGGCGGACTAGGGTCTTTCTTTGGACCTTACATCGGAGGAGTCTGCAGTATTGTCGCTGAGGCTAGGAGATTTTGGTAGGCAACAGAACTGGCTCGTTGGAAAGGTAATGGGTGGCTGCGAGTCTTCGTGCTGGCATCACGGAAGGGGCAGGTAAATATGGTACACTGACTGGTACAGCTCTCAATAATCGATTCATGGTTCGGACTTCCAATCTCACTTGCTTTCTTGCACCAAAATACATCATCTCACTTTTCATACAATATGCTCCGTTGAAGGCTATCGCTCCTGGGAAGCCGATTATGCACATCACCAACCCCGCGTGCTGCCCTCGTGCTTGCCCATGGGGTAGATGCAACGATGGAAGCTTGGCTATGCATGATCGATCTACAACAGGCAAGAGATCATCAGAAGTAGGAGATACTACACTGACCTTGCATTCTCATGTCTCTACAGCCAAGACATGGAATGCCGTCTATCTCCTCACTTCTATGCCGAGGGTATCACGCTGAATCCCTCAAGTAGCCAGCATGGCTGCGACCATGGACAATCGCGAAGTGAATAGGATCCTTGCGACATCTGGAGAGGCAGTTCGTTTGGACGTGCTGCTAAGATCTATACTGAAAGGACTATCACTATGGACAAAGTCGAAATTGTATGTCTCGACTTCCCTCTGTGAGAAGACTGACTGACAGCTGGCAGAACCACATCGAAAATACTCACGAGAGCGGCAAAGAGAACGGCATCGACGTCGCCTCCATTCTAAACGACCACGATGTCGAGAAACGCACTCAGCCCTCCCGCGACCCCAACGAAGTCCGCCGCATCGTCCGCAAAATCGACTTCCGCCTCCTCCCCGTCCTCGCAACAATCTACTCCTTCGCCCTAATCGACCGAGTCAACCTTCCCAACGCTCGGATCGCAGGCATGGACGCAGACCTCTCCCTGTCGACTGGAAGTCGCTACACCCTCGTCACAATGATCTTCTTCATCCCATACGTAATCTTCCAATTCCCTGCCAACATTGTGATTCGAAAGTTAGGGGCCTGTCTCTGGCTTTCGAGTCTGGTGTGTGCGTGGGGAGTGGTCACGATCGGGATTGGATTCAATGAGACGTGGAAAGACTTGTTGGGGTGTCGAGTCTTGCTTGGGATTCTGGAGGCGGGATTCTATCCTGGTTGTATATTTTTGTTGTCTTGCTGGTATCTGCGGTTTGAAGTGCAGAAGCGTTTCAGTGCTTTTTATCTGCTGGCTTTATTGTCTTCTGGATTTTCGAATATCCTTGCGTATGGTTTGAGTCAAATGGAAGGGGTTGGTGGCCTTCGTGGGTGGAGATGGATTTTTATCTTGGAAGGGATTGTTACGTTCGTCTTGGGGCTGTTGGGATATGTCTTCATCATTGATTTTCCGGACAAGTCGACGAACCCGGGACTTATCTTGCGGAAACCGTTCCTTTCCATCGAAGAAGCCAAGATCGTCCTCGAACGCATCAACGAGGACAGAGGCGACGCGGTCGTCGACAAGCTCTAGGCAAAGAAAGTTATGTTCTATCTTAAAGATTGGAAGGTAAGTTCGTGTCCACTGCAACTGTTTCTTAAGACTGAGTCATTCATACAGATCTGGGAGTACGCCTGGCTCTACCTCCTCAACAACACAGTAACCTACTCCTTCGGCTTCTTTCTCCCCATCATCCTCAAGGGCGACATGGGCTACTCAACCGCCATGTCCCAAGTCCTCGCCTTCCCACCCTACGTTGCCGCAGCTCCTTGGATGTTCCTCACCGCTTGGCTCGCCGACCGGTACCACAAACGCGGCATCATCCTGATCTTCAACTGCGCCGCCGCAATCCTTGGAGTCGCCATGATGGGCTTCGCAACCTCAAGTCCAGCGACGAGATACGCAGGAGTCTTTCTCGGTGTCTGCGGAGCGAACAGCAACGTCCCGACGATCTTGAGCTATATGCACAACAACATCGTTGGACAGATGAAGAGATCGGTGGCGAGTGCGTTGATCATCGGTGGAGGAGCGATTGGAGGCATTGCGGCATCGAATATTTTTCGCCAACAGGATGCTCCGAGGTATACACCTGCTATGGCAACAGTGATTGCCACGCAGGCGTTGACGGTTTTGCACGTGCTGAAGAACTTTTGGATGTACAGCAGGAAGAACAGGAGAGCAGATCGTGGAGAGGTGGTATTGGAAGGTCAGGAGGGATTTAGACAGACCCTGTAGACCTCTTCAATGCTGCAGAATAAATACATCTTTCGCGCGTAGTACTGTGTTCCTCACTTATCACTCACCTCATCATCAAAACATGTGCCCAACATCCTTCCCCCAAGGTTCTTTCTCCAGCTTCTCCTTACAAACCGTCTTCCCATCCACAAGATGCAACTTCGGAATCCCAGTCGGCAATATAGGTGGATTCGTCCGCCTCTCATCCAGCATCTCCTTCATCGCCGGTCTCGTCATCTCCGCCCTCTGCTCTCCTCTCGCCAGTCCACTAAACGGACACCGCATCTGCACATCCGCATCATCCAAACTCCTCCCTAGACTCGTCTTTCCACTCGAGTTTGTGTGAATCGACGAATCGTCTCCGCTGCTCCCGCTCTCTTCGCCTCCTCCGAGGACTTTCTTCCCGTGCAGGTAGCCTTCTGGCTCTTCTTGGCCTCCGCTTTGCTGGTCTTGAGTATATTCCGTTCCATCTCGCAGGTGCCATCTGGCTAGCAAGTCATTCTGGATCCAGATGACTTTGCCGATAGCTTTCACGATCGCAATTTTTCGCTGCAAGTGCAATCGAGGGTGAGAGAGGATGGCTTCCATCATGGCATCTTGGATGTAGCCTAAACACGCACCGAGGAAGATGTAGTCGACGTGGAGAGGGTTGCGGCGGCCTTGGCCGACGTGCATTAAGCTGAGATACACTCGTCAGCATTGGTTCTGCACGAGAAGCTAAGTCAACTCACCCAACTTTATCCAAATACTCCCAATACTCCATCTTCGTCGGATCGCTATTGAGTTTCGTCAAATACCATCGGAGAAACATTTTTCGATTCTGAATCGCGCTGCTTTCCTCTGTGACCCAAGCTTCTGGATCGTTTTCTTGACGACTGTCGCGATTCGAGAAGACTCGGGCGGTGATGTCGTGTTTGAGGAGTTTCTTGTAGACCAGATTGACGATGGCCGGAATGACCATTTTGATGTACTTTTGGCCATCGATTAAGGCCTCTACATCGTCTGCCGAAACAAAATGTCAGATAGACTGCGTTGTTGCGGTCTGTGGAATATTGCCACTCACCAGGCCCGAACTCAAGAAACTGATGCAAATACCGTATTCTCGCAGGCAGCGAAGTGAACAATTCCTTCCGATCAACATGTTCCATTCCTCTTGGTAGCGAAGCCATATTTCTTTCTTCCCAAATCTCAGCTATCCAAACCCGGAGTCAGCTATCCTTATATCCCCTTCCATGATCGACAGATCTTTTCTAGAAAGCACGCATTCGTGCGCGCGCATCAGGCTGATGTAGGGTATGGCGTGACACACGAGAACAGAACGAGTCGCAGTTGGCCGAGCGCACAACTTCTCTCACGTGGATGTGGTAATCGGTTAATATATCTTTGCGGCCCGACTGCCGGATCTGCTGCAGTGTCTCGTGTTTGATATGCACGATGATCAATGTTGTTCCGATTGCGTTTCTGGGTGCCTCAAGCGAGTTCAGCGGTCGGTATGAAAGCCGATATGTTTTCTGCCTCCTTGACGAGGTGCAAAGCTCTCGAACTTGTTTATTAGAAGCGTTGATTTTGACTTGATCGCTGTGTTTGATGACCACTTGGAGCCGAACATGCCCGAAATGTCGGCTACGCAGCAGATATATGGCCTGCATGAACGCCGAACGTTTCAGCGCCTCGTCAAGACTTAGCCGGGCTGTATTAGCTGTCTTGAAGTCGTACTAACTCCGAACGACGCTCCTATTCACATTTTAACTGCAAAAAACTAATGCGACAACTTAAAGTAGCTGATTGATGCGCGACGTGCGTCCGCGCCTGGTAGTAGTATAACATGTCGCGGTGAGTGCATCTTCCATCGTCTTGTCTTGTCATCCGATTCTATCTTGTCTTGCTACTCACCGTGAAGTCGCCGGCCGACATTGCAAAAGTCACTCGTTTCTCGAAAAGCCAAAAATGAAGACCACACTCCTTACCCTCACGGCTTCGGCCATCGCCTTGGTGCGCGCCGACTATGGCTACCAATTCTCCAACGCTCTGTCCACTGGCCCAACAGCCGACAACTCTTGGATCCGCGAAGCGAACACCACGCTGGTCCTTCCAGCGATCAACACACCTCAAACAGGAAATCTAGCGCTCTGGCCTGGAATGGGAACCAGCGGAGGTGACCTTGTTCAAGCCCTCGCCATCTCGCACGTCGTTGATGGAGCTACTGAGTGCCCTGGACTTGAGGGAAAGTGGTGTGTTGTTGCGAGCACGCTCGAGACCAGCCAGGAGATGGGAGAGTACGTCGCTGCGAATCCTGGCGCGCATGTGACGTTCCATTGTGAGTAGCACGTTTGTCAAAGATAGCTCAAGTCCACAGCTGATGATGTTTCAGACAAGTACAACGACGACACCTCAGAGTACGACCAGACGGTCTCCATCGATGGAAGCGTCGTCTCTAAGTTGTCGACCTGTAAGTTCCATCAGCGGCTTCGGTGAATGGCCTCAATCTAACTCTTCTGCAGCCAGCGGGCACGCCCAAGGCTGGGGAACCGCCATCGAATGTCAAGAGGCTGCATGCGGTTTCGTCGCTGGCCACAAGTACCTTAACACCAAGCTGATCATGGACACGGCCGATCCCAGCTACGACCAGACCAAAGGTACCACCAACGCCACAGGCGAGCTCGTTACCAGCGATGGCGGAAAGACGTGGACCATTGACACCATTGTCGTCGGCTCGTACACCTACAATTAGCGGCTTCGATGAGTTGCTGTTGAGTGGAAGCCGTATGTTTCGAAGGTCCGTGGCCAAGTAGTGTTGAAGAGTCAATGAGAAAAAATCCAATTGGCGCTTCACTTGGCTTTTCTTGGTCGTGCTGTTCCTGTGCTGCCCAAGCAGCTGCGCCTTCCCACGTGTCCGCATTTCTCTAGCACTTTGATGTAGGTGGCCGAGATGGTACCGGCCGACCATTCCTATCGAGCTGCATCATCTTAGATCCAGTGATTGTGCGCAAGCTGGCCGTAGATCTTGTGCGATCAGCAGCACATGCTTGCACCCAACGCTCTTCATCGCGATGAGAATGCGCGATGCTGTACTGTCTTCTGCATTGTTGAGGTGGCATGATTTCCGCCAAGGTCAGATGCAGTCGCCGGAGGGAGCTGACTCCGCCGGCAATAGACCATACGACGCTTGTCGGGTACGAGGTGAGGTCGAGTCCACAGCAAGCGTCAGCAGGAGAGAAGGCACTGATTGGTGGTTGGAGACATGTGATATTTTTGTGGTGGAACTGCGATTGAGTTTGAACGGCACAGCTGTCGTTCCTGGATCCGAAGCGCGTGGCAGGAGTTGTGCTGGGCGAATTCGGTATGCGGCTTGCGTGTCACGCCCAGGCTTGAGCTCTCAAACCGCGTATTCCTGGTTGTCTTAGGGACAAACACCCTGCAAACTCACCACGGTAAAGGCTGGTGTTGACGTATCAGCGAATGATGGCAGTGCAAGGCTGCGCAATATCCCTATTCCAGTGCCGCAGTCTCCGTGAACCGCTCGTGAACAAGTGCCCCTTTTCACATGTAACCACTTGCGCGCCTCTTGTCTGCCTTCTGAAAGCGCTCGCGTGCCTCACTGCTGCAGGTACGCCCGTTTACTTTCCACGTGTGCGACGCACGACAAATCAACCACACAAAGAGCCAACTTACCTCTCTCACTCGATCAACGCTTGACCGAAGCACTTACCTGCAAGCAACCGCGAGCCAATCCAACAACACCACCAGCACACTTTGAGAGCGCGCAAACATGGCTCAAGACAACGGCACAGGCGCGAAGACGTCGATGCCATACTCGGCGATCATTGTCCTCTGCCTGCTCGGAGCGGGCGCGGCAGTGCTATGCGCATGGGCGATGGCACGACACTTCTTCCCAGAGCCTGCCAGAAACCATGGACTCGAGCATGCAGATCCAGAAGGGTTAACGCAAGCGCAGTACATGCGCATGGTGCGGCTCAAGAACCAGGAGAACCTGCAGCGCACATATGGATATCAGAACTATGTCCGACCCAAGCCCGAATACGTCTCGCACTCGGCCGCCTCTGTATCGTCCTTCTCTTGAGCGTCGCCGCGACTGAGGGCAGGATGAAAAGGGAAGTCAGATCGCCCAGATCGCGACAATGCGAGAAAGAACGGGAGATATCGAATGGGCGAAACTCGGCGATTAGCGAGGTATTCGAGAAGGCCAGCAAGATGACACTTCCGAAGAAATGATTGACGATTGATGATTGCTTCGAAAGCGAGCAGGATGGTCACAAAGAAAGGCTCCTTGGGGGTGCCGAGAGAATCGGAGGACACTCGACGATGCGTTGAAGAGTCGAGATCGAGGTGCCAATGAGGGATCCTGGAGTGATCGAAGGTGCGAACCAGTTGTAGAAGGCTTTTTGCGAACTGCGAGGGTCTTTTTAATTGCAATCGCAAAGATTGTGGGGTGGATAGACACAGAGACGAAGGGAAGATGGTCGTCTTCGAAGGGAGGAAGCAGCGACAACGGCCCTAACGACATTTGGCACGCGCGGTGTGTCTCAGGGGTTTTGGGAGGCGAGGGGCCCGCACAGTTCTGGCCGCGAACTTTCCCTTCTCTCAGAACGACTGACGAAGAAACTCCTATATTTTGATTGACGATATGCCAGCATCTTTGCTGATCTTCTTCATTTGTCTGTATGCGCCGCTGTTACGCGTGCACGCTGACCCAAACCGGCTACTGTACACTTTAGGTGTCAGAACGCCCACGAATCCAGCCAAAAAGGCTTCGTCCTCACCCAATCATTGACGACTTCCTGCGTGTGTACACCAAATAGATCGACCATCCGAAGCCGATAGAGACGTCGGCCGAAGTGGGCGACGAAGTGTCCACGACAGCAGCCGACGCAAAGTTTTTTGTCGTCAAACCGCCCAAACGCCCGCGTCTCTTCTGCCGTACCCACTGCGGGTTTCCGGCACGATCCCGGTGCGACATCATCTCTCCAGCCGCCAGACACATTCCAGTCGAGAATTGCATTGGGCCCCGTACGAACGAGATGCATATAGGAGCTGTAATTGACTGCAAGAATAGAATCCTAACGCTGGCCAAGATGTTTCGAAAGAAGATGTACTGGGCACGCATCATCCAAGTCTCGCAACAAACAGTCAACCCGCGGAGTCTTAAGGAAACGCCCATATCAACGCCAAGAAGTCCCAATGCGTACCACCGTCCACGCGGCCGCCGCTTTCGCTCCTCTTCCATACTCATTACCACCCATGTCTCGACGACGTAGACGCCAGAATGTGGAGAGCCGCCGTCCATGTGGTACGTACGTGTGTGCGCGCAACTACTGACACGGTAGACTCTTCCTCTTGCTCCTTTAGCTCTCTCTCTTAATCGTCTTTCCTTCCTATAGGCTTTCGCTGGCGTTGCCTTTTCTCGTACCTTGCGTTCACTGTACTATCATCCTCGTATTTGCTAATCACTACCTGTCCTATCCTACGACCCTCGTGTCCATGGCCAGAATCTCTTCTGTTCTTCTTTCGCTTCTACTGACGACATCAACCTGCTTGGCCGATCTTACTCCTTTCCAGCACAACGAGAAGTTCAACAAGGGCAGATATGGCGACTATCCAACTCAGACGTTCCGTTCGAACCCAGCCGTCACGATGGTGCCGCAAGTCAACTTCATGAAACCCTTCACCAACTGCGATGACGGCTCCTATCTCTTCCTCGCGCCCCGCGGAAACACACCCGATCCAACATTGGTCATCCTAGATCCTCGCGGAAGCCCCGTCTGGGCTTCAACACAGCCCTACGGCCAAGTCTACAACCTCCAAGCGCAGAATTACAAAGGCGAGCGCTTCCTGACCTTCTGGGGCGGAAACGACGCTGTAGGAGGACACGGCATCGGAGAGTATTACATGTTTGACCAAGGCTACAACGAGCGCTACCGCATTCAAGCTGCCAACGGCCTGGGAGCAGACTTGCACGCTTTCACAATCACCAAAAACGACACCGCGCTGATCACCATCTACCAAGCCATCGCAACCGACGTCTCGAGCGCCTCACAATGGCGCACATCGGGCTGGATCTGGGATTCCGTCTTCCAAGAGCTGGATATCGAAACCGGAGAAGCCCTCTTCCAATGGCGCGCCTCGGACCACATCCCCATCACAAACTCATACACAGACATGAACGACGCAGTCGAAAACGACCCCTGGGACGTCTACCACATCAACAGCGTAGAGAAAGACGATCTAGGAAACTACCTCATCTCTGTGCGCTTCCTGCGCGCAATCCTCTACATCGACGGCCGAACAGGTGACGTCCTCCGGCAACTAGGCGGGAAATCCAACTCCTTCACAGACCTCTCCGACGGCAAAGCAACCGTCTCTTTGGGACAGCACGATGCCCACTGGCATGATGGCCACCGCTTCATCACCTACTTTGACAACCGCGCCGACTGGTACCACGCCATGGACTCCCAATCACGCGGCACCCGCATCGAAGTCGACCTGGAAGCCATGACAGCCCGCCTCGACCAGACTTTCACCGACCCGAACTACAAAATCCTCAGCACGTCTCAAGGCAGCTACCAGACTCTCCCGAACGGTAACGTCGTGCTGGGCTACGGCTTCAATGGGGTAATGGCAGAATTCTCACCCGACGGAGAATTGCTCTGTGATGTTTATCTGCAACCTGCGTCGACGTTCACATCCGGCAATGTGCAGAGCTATAGGAATTTGAAGTTCAACTGGACTGGGCTCCCGACGTATCCACCTGATCTGGTGTTGGAGAAGTCGAGATTGTACATGTCGTGGAACGGGGCGACGGAAGTGGATACATGGTTGCTCGTGGGATCGGACACGGACCACGACGCGCCTTCTGAGAGGGATATCCAAGACGCAATCGTGGTCGGCAAGACGGGCTTCGAGACGGTCTATCAGATATACAAAGACGACGGACTGGGGCAATTCGTGCGAGTCATCGCGTTGGATAAGAATGGCGTGGCGCTGGGGACGTCGAATTTAGTTGACACTGGCGAGTTAGCGACGGACCCAGCGAAGGATTATCCTGATTATGAGGATAGTGAGGAGTTCCAGAAGGAGAAGAGTGGGAGTGGAGATGATGGAGATGAGGATTATCAGTATGACATGCACGTTGGCGATGATGGATGGCCAGAAGGAGAAGGGAGTGAAGAATGGGAGAAAGAGGACTTGCTGATCCTGATTGGATTCGGGATTGTTTCATTACTGGGCGCAGTGCTCGTGACGATTTTGTTGATTCGGAAAGAGAGGTGGTTGGAACAGAAGAGGAGGGCGCATGGAGGCCAGGAAGAGGATGTGCAAGAGCATCGCGAGGAGTTGGAGAATGGGAAGCTGTCTTTCTGGCAGCGGACACGGAATTTGGTGCCAGATTGGAGGAGTTCTGCGGCGAGGAGGGATAGTTTCGCGGAGGTGTCTGCGAAGCAAGGACTGTTGGAAGGTGATAGTCTAGCGCAGGCGGAAGAAGGCCATCATCGGCCTTCACGGTCTTCTTTTGCTGAGATTCCGCTGGGGAGTATGTTCAAGGGCTCAGAAGGAGGGGTTCGATAGCATTGACATGCAATTCGTTATTTTGTTCTGCTCATTTGGGTCAATTCCTTACATGCTTCATCGGCCGTTTCGGACTACTACCTCGTCCGCTGTCATGCATTGTCTCGGCGTTGTCGGAATGCCGATGACTCTTTGATAAGTCCGCAGACACTGTGCTGGGATTTGAGACTTGTTGGTTTCCTGGGGTTCTTACAGCATCGACCCTGCGCGCACGAGAGCTCTCGGGAGTCTATTCCAGGTCTCATGATAGAATCTGTCAGATTGCTCATTTTGCACATGAGGATAAGAAGGCGGTGGAATCGGCAACCTCTGCTCTTGATCAAACCTTCATCAGTATACGTATTGACATTCCACTACCATGGACCCTGACCGATTCTTTGAGATCGAGGAGAGAATGAGCAGTCGCGACGAGCCTTCGTACGCCTTCTCAAAGGCGGACTTCGACTGGGACAAGTACGCTCGCACCCGCCTTGTCTATCCTGAGTCTCTCTATAAGGAGATCTTAGCCCACCAAGAGGCACATGGCGGTGGATTTGACTCTGCTCACGACATTGGCGCGGGCTACGGATTGGCGACTCGCGACTTTCTCTCCAAGCACTTCAAGCACGTTTGGACCAGCGATCCTGTTGCACACAACCTCCAAGCTGCGAAGGTGCAACTGAAAGATCGTGTGGACGCTGGTAGAGTCACGGTCGTGGAAGCAGCTGCTGAAGACCAATGGTTGCCAAGCGAGAGTGTAGACCTCGTCATTGCTTTCGAATGCCTGCACTGGTCCGATCCAGAGAAGTCGATTCCAGCGATTGGCGCGCAGCTCAAGCCTGGTGGCACCTTCGCTGCGGTCTACTACATGTCGCCGCTGCTACTGGACAACCCTATTGCCGACGCCGCCTGGAGCAAGGTCATGCACAAGAGTGGCCTGGTTTGGCTGGATCAACATCCAAAGGGCGCGAGGCGAGCCCAAGACGGATGCAATTCGAGCGTCCCTTTGCCCACCAAGATCTTCGAACCTGGGGCCCGAAGAATCCGGATCAATGCAGGACTCGTGAAGCCGACCAGTGAGCTCCGAGATGCCAGAGTGCCGTTCGCGTTCGGGATCAAAGACTTTGATGAGATTCTAAGCTGGAGCTTTGTTGGGAAAGACGACGTCTGCGAGCAGCGAGAGGACCTTGAGAACTGGGCAAAGCGCGATGAAGTCAATGCGGCGTGGTTCCGAGAGCTCGTTGAGACGTTCCAACTTGTGCCTCTCGAGATGGTGGAACATGAGCTGAGGGAGATTGAAGTCGCGCTCGAGAAGTATTCAGGCGGCAAGACGAGGATGTGTTGGGTGGCAGACATTGTTCTGGCGACGAAGAGAATGCGAAGTGCCTAGTCTGTCTATCTTCGACTCCCTTGGCGTTGGCTAAGCTCTTGTGATTGTCTAGCAGGGTCAGTAGAGTATGCTTGAAAGGCTTCGAGATTTTGGTATGAAGACTATATTCATCAACTGTCTCTTCACGCCGATCAGTACATGACAGCAAGATGCAGAGTTCCTCAAGTCCTCGGGACTGAGGCGTTCTTGCGGTTCGGCCATTTGAGATGTCAGTCATGTGTAAGTGAGCACTTGAAATTGGATGGCGTGAGTCTACGAACTCGTGATATCGCCCATGAGGTTGTAGATAGATGTAGGATGATGTCGATGAAGTTGGGATGATGGATGCACCAAGCACGTGAAGAAAGAAGCGGCTGGAAGCTTGATTTAGCGCGGCGGGAACCCAGGGACCCACCTCGACTTGCATGCAGTGCAGCAATCGTGAATTAATCCCGCCGCAACATCAACAACACCTTCACCACCGCCGACCCTACCGCACGCGCTCGCTACACACCGCCCTCCGAATCCACCACCGACGCACGCCGGTGCAGACCTCGATCACTGCCCCAATGCAGGCTCGACATCTCCCGAGCTTGCCACAGAATCTCGTTCAAATGACGGAGCGCTGAAGCCGACCCCTCCACACAACCACCCACCACCCGGCGCCGACACACCGCGCCAGACTACGATAGCCGCCATGGAGCGGCGGAGAAAACGTGCGATATTGTCTGGAGAATATGAGCAAGGACAAGCGCTGACTTTGTGCAAGGCGATCTGAAAGAACAGAATATCCGAGCTTGGAATGGAGAGAAAGGTATGGCACAATACAACAAGCATGGAAGTTGTCAGGCTGACTCTGGGTACACCTAGACATCCTTCAGGTACAAGGCTCTCTCGACTCCAATCTGAAGAAGAACACGGCCTTCATCAAGCGACTGCGCACAGCCATCACCGCTGCCAACCTCGGCACCTTCCTGCAAGAGATCCGCGCTCTCTCTCTGCATAAGTACTTGACCGAAATCATATCTGCGGCGTATGAGGGTCTCACCAAGCTCAAGGTCGCTGGAGACATATCTGCTGGAGTCGAAATCATCAGTGCTCTCCACCAGCGATTTGGTCCTGATGAGTTCACTTCATACCTGGCCTGGTATGTTGGGCGTGGATTGGCCACACCTGACAAGTCGCAGCTTAAGGCACTTGCTGCGGATGTCCGCGAGAGAGAAGAGAAGGAGCGCATTGCGCGACAGCGGACACTGTTGAGGGTTGCGACGGAACTCTGGCTCGTGGGAGTGCTCAAGAGCTTGGACGATGTCGCAAAGCCCGAAGAGGCTGGCAAGGTCAAAGGAGGAGAAGTGTCTTCGAAGACCAAGGCCAATGGCGCTGGAGGAGACACCAGCGACCCGGAGCCCTTCCCGCTGGAAGTGCTGAAAGACATGCTGGGCCATGATCGCGAGCATGTCAATCTGCCCTTGGTTGTCCTGTTTGTGAAGACGTTCGCGTGGGATATTCTTGGATCCAAGCCAACCAAGGCTGAAGGAAGGCAGAAAGTCACAGAAGATGGAGCAGCCGCAGCCGCGAACGGCAATCCTGAATCGACGACCTCAACCGAGCATGACGATGGCGCGAGTCCCGATCCTCCATTGATTCCACCACCGTTGCAAGAACGCTTTAGGAACATCCTCACTAGATACTTCGAAGATGTCAAGGCTCACATCCTCCGCGATCAACAACGTCTCACCGCGCAGGGCAAGCGCAACGCCGAAGCTTATGTGAAATCTGGGGAGGTCTTCGAGGACCGCCAGTCGAATCATGAGAAGGCCCTCAAGGCGCAAGAGAAGCTGGTCACAAGCGCACAGACACTTGCAGAGGTATTGGGTGCCGAGATGCCTGATCTCTCTGAGAAGGACGCGAATGCGAGTGGATTGGAGAGCAGCATTGGGCTCGTCAAGACCGGCGAGTATCTCCGTGGACAGGCTGAGGGAGCCGGCATTTGGGAGGATGAAGATGAGCGACGCTTCTACGAAAACCTCATGGACCTTAAAGACCGCGTGCCTGGCATCTTGCTGGAGGATGGCAAGAAGAAGAAGCCGGAGAATGATGAGCAGGTTGGAAAGAAGGTCGACGAAACGTCAGAACCCAAGGACAAGCCTGCCGAGACTGACGAAGGCTCTACAGCCATTGCGAACAAGACTGTGGGCGCTCAAGTGGATGCTCTCTTGGCCCGGCTTCACGAGTTGACAACCAAGGATCAGGTGGACCAATTTGCGATGGACTTCTGCTTTCTCAACTCCAAGGCCTCACGCAATCGCTTGCTCAAGTCTATCGAAGAGGTCCCCAAAGGCAGAACCGATCTGCTACCTCTATACGCTCGTCTCATTGCTACGCTTGGACGCCATTTGCAGGATATTCCACAAGCTCTGATCTCCTATTTGGACGAGGAATTCCGCAGCCTCCAGCGCCGAAAGTCGAAGGACTTTCTTGGTCAAGTGCGCATGGTCAACATTCGGTATCTGGCCGAGTTGACCAAGTTTGGCGTCGTTCCGGAGCATGTTATTTTTCACTGCTTGAAAGTCAGCTTGGACGACTTCTCGAGAGTCAATATCGAGATCATCGCAAATCTTCTGGAGAACTGCGGGCGGTACTTGCTGCGCAATCCTGAGACCTCGCCTCGCATGACATCTTTCCTCGAGACATTGCAACGCAAGAAGACTGCTCAGCATCTGGGGCAGCAAGAGCGTATGCTCATCGAGAATGCTGTATACTACGTTAACCCACCTGAGCGTGCTGCCATTCAGCAAAAGGAGCGTACGACTCTCGACCTCTTTGTCCGCAAGCTTGTCTATGTCGATCTTAGCAAGAAGACATTGGACAAAGTCATCAAGCAGATTCGCAAACTGCACTGGGAAGAGGCTGAGGTCGTCGAAATCTTGCGCAAGATTTTCATCAAGCCCGGAAAGATCAAGTTTGGCAACATCTACCTCCTGGCGATGATGCTGGCAGCGCTGTACAGATTCCACACCAATTTTGCGGTGACAGTTCTTGACGATCTGCTGGAACGAATTACTGTGGGCCTAGAAGTGAACGACTTCAAGTTCAATCAACGTCGGATCGCTGAAGTGAAGTATCTCGGCGAGCTTTACATGTACCGCATCGTCGACTCGCAGCTTATCTTTGATACGCTGTACAAGATCTGCAACTACGGCCATGCTGGCGGATACGCTCAGCCGGGCCAGCTCAACCCCATCGACTTGCCAGATGACTACTTCCGTATTCGGCTTGTATGCTCTCTTTTGGAGACCTGTGGACATTGCTTTGAGAAGGGCGCAGCCAAGAAGAAGCTCGATTTCTTCTTGACGTTCTTCCAGTTTTACATCAACACCAAGGACCCTCTGCCGATGGATATCGAATTTGTCGTTCAGGATACCTACAACTTGCTGCGACCGCAGTGGAAGTTGATCTTGGGCAATTTACAGGAAGCTGCTGGACTTTTCGCCGAGGCCTGCAAGCAGAACTACCAGGACAACGCGGCTGGTAAGACACCAGAGCCAGAGGAGCTGGAGGAACCAGATGCCGGCACGCTGTCCGACGACGGCCGTGTTGACGGCGAAGAAGATGCAGCCGTTGATGGCGAGGCGGGTAATGCCAAGTCCGACAGCGAAGACGCTGCGGCCCAAGGTGATGATGAAGTTGCAGCACAAGATTCGGATGAAGAGGAACATATTGTTGTGACTCGACCCGAGGACCAGAGAGATCCAGAAGCTGACGCCGAGTTCGATCGTGAACTCGCAAAAATGATGGCAGAGAGCGTAGAGTCGCGCAAATTCGACCGAAAGACGATGTTCGACGTGCCGCTCCCGATGCGTCGTACGGTGCGCGATGCTACGACCACTGAGTCAGAGGCTGGTGGTGTTGTGGAGTCGCCAGCACCGAGCAATGCAAACGGAGGCGGCACGATGAAGTTTGCCCTTCTCAGTAAGAAAGGCAACCGCCAACAGGTAAGACTCATGCTCATGATCGTATTGATGACCAATTGTTGACTTTATAGACCCGTTCGATCGACCTTCCATCCGACTCCAGCTTTGCCGTCGCCATGAGATCTCAGCAGCAAGCTGAAAAGGCCGAGCAACAACGCATCAAGAACCTCGTCCTCAACTACGACTTGACGGATGATCAGCCAGATGGTGGGCTCCCCGCCTTTCATTATGTGAATTCTTCGGGTGGCACTCGGCTTGTGGGCACAGGTCAACTCAACAAGAGCCTGAAAGTCTCTCGTGGTCCATCTCAACGATCGACTGCGACCAGCAACGGCGAGCAAGCCACCCTTGTCAACCCTTCTGCAGAGCAAAGCGATCGTCGCGACTCATTCACTGACGAGACAGGCCAATTCGAAAACCTGCACGGTGGTCCTCGATATGACAAGGCTGGCAATACTCGCAGCAAGCAGCGTGCGAGGAAGCTGCAGCTGGGAGACATTGATTGGTGCGACAAACCCCCACCCACTGCAACTGACGCTTCGCGCCGCGAGGGCGAGTCCAGCCTCGACCAGTACATTGTCGACAAGAAGAAACAGTCGACACGTGGTGGTCGTCGTGGTGGCTCAGGAACTCGTGGACGTGGAGGCAGTAGAAACTTCACAGGCTGACCGGCTGCTTCTTTGCGGCTGATGCAGGACTTAACGCCGACGATTGACGATTGCGAACCAACCGATCACGAAAGCACAATCAACAGCGAGAAGATGCCAGCATAATGCATCGCTGTTCCTAAAGTGGAACAACAGTGAGAGGAGCAACTTTGGCGACTCTCCTGCCCTGCCGAGCTGATGGTCATCGTGGACCGTGCTCTTGACGACCGATCCGACCGAAGATGCGACGACCGAGATCCAGACTGTTGCTTGAGCGACTACTGCTCCGCGATGAGGATGCCGTGTGATGCGCGGCATCTGTTTCTCGCTGCAGGTTACTTCGCGCAAGGACGAGGTGTAGTATGAAACGAGCAAGCATTTTGCAGAAGCTTCAGTATGGGTGATGAACACAAGCACACCAATCAACATGATGGACTTCGAGCACACGACACGGCGACATGGTTTCTTGGAGCGAAGATGTTTGGAGGAGGACGAAGACGGGGGAGAGCATTAACTGGAGCCACTCATTGACACATTCCCTTGAGTTCAGTCAGATTGAAATTGAAACCTTCACATCGACTTGAGCATTGCAGGTTATACTGAAGCGAATAGGTTCATCTGCACATGCCATGTTTCGTCGTTGTTTAACTTCGTTCATCAGGTTCTCCGCGCAGGTCATCCTCCTTTCCGATCGCCGCCGCTCTTCTACTGCACACCGCCGGTGCTGTGATACCCCGCCGTCGACGTCGGACTCCCCTCCATCAACTGCTCATGATGCTGACGGCGCTTGTCGGACATGCTCCAGCTCTGTTGCCTATCGCCCAGAGCGGGTCTGTCGTTACCTTCAGGTTGCGGTGGCGGAATTTGGCCTGCTGCGGCGACGGCTTGGGTGTAGTTGGATGAAGGGTCGCATTGGAGAGTCTATGAATTTTGAAAGTTAGTGAGGGTAGGCGTTCAGGGTTTTGAGGTTATTGTGTACCGGTTTCTCTTCTGCGCTTTCGTGGTCGTGTGAGGCGGAGGAGGTTGTCTTGGTGGGTTTTTGGTCTGATGGGTTGATGAGGGAGCGGGTTGCGAGCGTGGAGGCTTTGAGGTAGGTGTATGGGTGGGTTTGGGCTGTTGGGGAGGCCATTCTTGCGAGCTGAGTTGTTTTGCTGGAGTTGGTGATGAGAGGTTGGTGATGTTGGTTTAAAGGATTTGGAGTAGAAAGAGAGAGATGAGTGCGTGAGATGCGCTGGTGAAGAATGCTGATGTATTTTGAGAGCGGATATAGCTACATGTTGCACTTGCCTGATGAGAATCTTGCACTTGCTGGCCATCGACATGTTGCTCCTGTGTTGTGTGAGAAGTCACGGTGGCGTTGCTGGGATTGCAGAGCGGGGAGCGACAGGTGAGGTCGCGTAGGCGGGGAAGGAGGAAGTCAGCATATGCAGGAATGCAAGTAAGCCGCCATGGTGAGACTATAGGATTGCAGAGAGAGTTGTTATGAGAAGGCAATGTATTCCTGCGCGACACATGAAAGTCTACATCATTTAGCTTGATTCGCATGTGAAAGTCAAAAAGCCTGTTGAACGAGGTTTGGGCATGGCTCGCTTAGGTGGAGAGCTTTCTTGGGTCATGAGATATCGTCCAAGCACTGGAGCTCGTGTTTTGCATTTTGTCGGCTTGTCTTTGCGAGACAGTGAAGATGGATGAGAGGGATATGTGTTATCCCATGCTGAGTGAATGAATCTGACATCTGCGCTAGCTGCTCCGCCATCGCACCTGCCAGTGCAAGAGTTGGGTAAAGGAAGGTCATGATTGGCTGACGGCTTCTCCCGTTCCGACCCGCACCATAATCTCGAATCTCAAACGCAACCTCAGCTGCGGTTCGACTCACGCTTCCACACACCACCACCCACCAACTTTTTGGACCTTCTTGCCTTCTACACAGAACTCCCGCCAATCGCAAAACCAGACGAAATGAGAGGTCAAAATGGGTGTGAGAGACGAGCTGATCGAGCATTTGCTCGCTGATATCGCGCTTTCCGGCTCCAAAGGTGGGTGGCTGAATTTCTTTCTGAGGTCACGTGCGAGCGGCGTGTACAGCAGTGGTGGCGATGGAAAGAGCACGGCATTGGCGAGCAAGCAGCAGACAGGATAAAAGCTAGCAGCATCGGAGACTTTGACTGTTTCCGGCTCTCGCTGACTTAAATTTGATCAGGCCTCACCGAACAGCGATTCGAGCGACTGGTCACAGCATTCTACGATGACAAAAACTCTGGACTGGTCAGCCCAAGCAACACCGCGGATGGACTCCTCTTCTCGAACTCGGCTCCAACGACACTTTTCAAAGTAGATGCCAAGTTGCTAGAGGACACCTTCGAACACCTGTGCAGGCATCCGCATGCTCATGTGCGCATGATTCACGGCCAAAGCATCGGCGAGGAAGACGAAGAAGTAAAAGACTCGCTGATATCGCCCGCGCTGAAGCTACAGTTCTCTGGAAAGCGGGTTTACACAACTGAAGAGCGAGTTTGGCAAGCTATTGCTGGTCATGCAGTTGACCACAATCGCATACCACGATTCGAGTTCGAATGTCTTTCCTTGATTGCGGCGTACGGACCTGCTGGAGTTCTGCAGCCTCATGTTGTTCATGTCTCAGGACAAGACAAGAGGTCCGTTCCAAAGCGAACCGATGCTCTCGCAGAGAAAGGCTACATCTTCAAGGAGTCTGTTATCGGGGCTGGCACCAAGACGAGTCTGCTGAAGTTGAAGCGATACACATCAGTGCAAACGCTCTCTCAACCCAAACTTCCCAGACTTCGAGCCGGTCTCAATCCCAAGAAAGATCTTCGACCTGTCATTTCTTACGACTCTTGGTTTGATCAGGTGGTAGCTAAGCTGAAGGAAAAGAACAGTCTCCTAGCTGTGCGCGATCTGCTATTCCACCTTGGTGTCGAACCGACGACGTGGACCTCCAAAATAATATTTCGGTGTCTTCGTCGCTTGGACGGATCAGGGCTGCTTCGAAGAGTACGCGCTCGCCCATATGGCCGTGATCCAGCTGCCAAAGACATCAAGATCAGAGCAATCAAACTGCTCCGGGAGCCTACTGAAGTTGACAGAGCCGCCTTCAAAGCGAACGATTGGTCTGGTCGGGGACCCGACATTCTGGGCTGGGAAGACGACGAAGACGACGTAGTCGTTGTGGAAAATACGGAGAACATCGAGGAAGATGGCGAAATCATCGCTATTGACGAGGGAGTCTCTGATCGTGAAGAAGATGTCAAAGGTGCCGACGTGGAGGAAGAGCCGCCTCAATTGGAGAACAAGGAACACATCCGGCCGCAATGGTCTCCAGATCTCCCCATTAACAATGTGGTCTTCAACATCATCGACGGCTCGGGACTGGCAGGTATTGACGCAGTCCAATTGACTTCTACGGCTACCGGTCCATTCTGCCAGAGCTCACTGGAAGAGGTTCTTGATCGCTTGGTGGAGAGTGGCGCACGTTCACAACCTGCGCATCTCAAGCACATGGCTATCACACGAACCCTCAACACCTCATCCAAGAGACCGACTTACCGATACCGCTCCCTCGCAAACTTCGAGAAGGCTGTTGCAGCCGGCATGGTGCCCTCATATACGCAGCCAATCGCCGAGTCAGATTCGTCCACTGGTCAACTCGACGAATGGGGCTTTCCCGTCATCGAAGCGAGCCTATTCATGGGTCGCAATGGGCAATCAACATTGCAAGACGCTATTGAGCAGTCCAATGGCAAGCGCAAGCGCGCTACAAGTGCGAACGACGACAACCTCGAGCCTGATCTTGAAGACAATGACATCAATCTGGATGGCGAGACTCCTTCTAAGCGAAAGACTCGTGGCAAGCGTGTGCGCGTAGATTTTCATGAAGAGGGTGCCGCGTTGGACAACGGTGACGAGAGCCAAGCGAGACGACGTAGACCAGGACGTCCACCAAAGCGCAGTACCGGCAGCACGCCTGGTCGCAAACGCCGGCGCGCCGACAGTGGTGACGAGGCTCCCACGCCTGGGAACAAACAAAGCCGGAACGACTCGACAGCTGCCCCTACTGCGGCATCACCAGCAGAGCAAACGACTCCTCGCGTCCGGGGAAAATATTCCAGACCAGAGGTTCCTGTCGTTAAGAAGCGCAAGATCACCGATGAAGAGCGCGAGAAATACGAGCAAGCCGTGCAAGAGACAGCAGAAAGACGCGCCAAGGCCGAAATCAAGCTTAGCAGAAAGAAACTCGCGGCTGCAGCTGGAAATTCGCTTACAGATCCTCCAGAAGAACAGGATGTTCAAGAGGAGGATGTTCCGCAGGATCGTGTCGCTCAGATCAAAGCGGATATCCTTGCTCAGACAAAGCCTGGTGTATACATTGACCCACCTGAGGCATGCAAGGCTAAAGTCGAAAACTTCATCCGGAGAGGTCGTCCGAGGAAATCACTACTTGCTGTGATCAAGACTCCGTTGCTCGAGGGCTTGCCGTGGTTTGAAGACGACAGTGGTCCTCGATATGCACCCATTCGCAAGCGCTGGCAAAAGAAAGAACCGCAGGCTGAGGATGAGCAAGCGACGAATTCTGGTACTTCTGCTCCTTCAGTCCAGGATAATGCCCAGGCCGACCGATCAGTGGACACTTCGCAGGCTGTCCCGGTCTCTCAAGATGCTCAGTCCCTCAAAGGACCGCCTCTGGCTACAATGCCCTTCCCGACTCTGAGCGAACCGGCAGCCCAACCAGACACTACGACTAGATTGTCCTTGTCGGAAGCACAGTCGAGTACTGCAGATCCGACACCTCAGATCCATCAGCAGCAGCCTGCAGAACAGCTATCAGAGTCCGCACGAGTGTTTCCAACTCCACAGCCTCCGCAGCCTTCGCAGCCCTTGCAGTCCTCGCAGCCCACGCAGTTTTGGCAGCCTTCAAACTCTTGGCAGCCCTCGCACCCTTCACAGTCACCACAGCCCTCGCAGCTTTCGCAACCATCGAATTCTTGGCACCCAAGCTACATTCATCCTCCGCAGCCTCATATTGGCAACTTGGGACCACACGCAGGAAAAAATGCGGTAACAGCGAAGAACATGTCAACAGCCGAAATGGCTGCGCTATCCGAAAACTCCTACTCGATGAAACAACAATCCAAGTTCCCGAAGATGCCTGGTGCATACGGACGCATGAGGCTCGGTGCTGGGCCTAGTCCTACCGCTAACAGCTCTCAAACGAATAGCCCAGCTTCGATCGAGCAACAGTCGATGTTCGGCCTTCTTCGTCCTACTCCAGATTCTCGATCATTGTATGAGCAGCGGAGAAGCTTCTCAGGGCATGGTAGTGGAAATCAAGCTGCAGGTGCTGAGATGCCACAAGCACCCAGACAGGATCGGCCACAGCAGCCTGTTCAGTCAGCAGCGCCAGTGCGCTCGTCCGCGACCATGATGCCGGAAGCTCCAGCACCTCCAGTCCCCAATGGAGGTTTCTTTGGCGTACCGGCTAATCGAATGCCTGGCTACAACCCATCGCACTACAACCCGTCGCAATCTGGCACGTTTCCTGGTTTGGAGATACCGGTGCCAGGACCTCTCGTTTCCGAATCGTCGACGACCGCAAGTCAGTCTCGGTCATCGGTGTTGCAGTCATGGCCGTCAGCTTCTTTTGAAAATCCTGTTGCTGCCTCTGATATGCCAAATACTGAAAGCGCCGCGGAAATGTCGCGGACCTCATCTCCATCTTCTGCGGGATATGCGCCTTTTACACCCTTGAAATCCTCGGTCACCAGTGCGAAACAACAGCTGAAAGCCATACGATCGAGGCGAGGGCGCAAATCGGCGGCGCAGATGAGTAGAATCGCAGAGTTGGAGGACATCATTGCGTCTGGAGACGGTCAAGGGGCAAATGCGCTGGCATCACCACCGGACGAGACCATTCCCTCTGAACTTGCGGAGGAGGCCAAGCAGCTTATGGCTCTACGATCGAAACCAGGGCGTAAATCGGCGGCACATTGGGAGAAGATCGCGGAGCTGGAAGCCATCATTGCGTCCAAGCATGCCCGAATGGCCAACGCGCCAGAATCTCCAGAACCCCGAGAAAGCCTCGTGGTAAAACTTCCAATTCCACAGTCAAATCCCCAAGTGGCTTCGCAACGGCAGACTGCAGACGTACTTCGACTTACACCGGTGCCTATGACTTCCCAGCCGTCACAAGACGCAAGACAGCAGCCTAATCTCAGCCAAGTTCACCCACAAGACCTCGCAAGCGGTCATCAAGCCACCGAGCGAGAACTCAGTCAACCGAGCACTGGTACTGGTATTAATTTGCAGACGCAGACGCAGACTAATGCAGCGAGCGGAACAGCAGTCAACCACGAAAGAGTGCCAACAGCGTCTGGTGAAAAGGTCACTGCTGGCGATAAGGAGGCATTGGTTGTACGACTTCCCATGTCTGGAGCTGGCACGACAGCGCAAGCCTTCGGCGAGAACAGTGCAACAACGAACAGGCAAAAGGCCTCTGAGCTGTCCATGAATGCTGCAACTCCGAGATCACGCCATGAGGCAATGGCCACAGAGCCAGCAACTGCGTCATCCGTACTATCGATAGTGCGTCCGTACGGCATCGATGCCAGTCTGCCGTCTACTCCAAATCGACCACGGCAACAGTCTTTGACAAGCTTGGACACCACCATGACTCCCAAGGAAGCTTCAGTCATTCAAGAAGCTCAATTGAATGGCTTCAGGTCTCAACAAGCCCCGGCTAGCTTTGAGCCCTCGCCTGCTCTCGAGGAAGATCCTATGGACGTCGACACACCAGATTCGACCCGGCAGACCTTGACACGACCTCCGTCTCCAGCTCGCAACGGTACAGCCAAGCCTCGCACTGCAAGGGCGAAGGGAAGTGCTGCTGATGAGCGTCAGACTATCTTAGTCGATGCTGTGCGTTCATGCAATGGCTGCTTTCCAGGAAATGAAGAGCCTTGGTGTGTCCTTGCCACGGCCTGGAAAAGGCTGTACGGTGAGGATTTGGATCGCAACACTGCCGATACTGTTGTGCGAAACTCCGTTGACTGCAAAAAGCTCAAGAAGATGACTTTCCAGTTCAAGACCAGCAGTGGCCTGCTGGTGAAGCGCTTGGTGCTGCTCGATCCAGCGATCAATCCTTACGATGGCAAAGTCACAGAGTTGCGCAAGAAGATTATCAGCTGCTTCCCATCTCCCTTCTTTCCTGCTGGAGTCGAGATCAGCGAGGAAATGCTCACAGCCGTTGGTGGAACGCGCGGGCCTATGGAGCAGATCGCCTCGTCGTCCAAGGTCTGGAGCAGGCGTTCAGCCCGACGGAGCTCCACTGGCTTGAATAGGAGAGGTGCTACGCGCCAGAAGCAACCAACGGCCCGCCAGAGCCTTGTTGACGATACCGACGATGATGAAGACGAAGATGAAGAGGTTAGTCCTGAGCAAGCAGCCATGCAGGGCGAAATTCAGCTCGACAATTATCAGCACGATCCCACCGCAATGCCACCAAAATCCAGGGTTGGTCAGAAGTTGGCAAAGCTGGTGCAACTGGATGGCCATCTCAAGAAGACAAAGACTTTCAGCGCAACTCAATCATATGTCACGCCTAGAAAAACGCGCCAAAGCCGTGACGTGGACGGAGACGTGGCAATTGAGGTCAGTGAGACTCGAGTTCCCTCGGCGGCACTGTTATTGCGCCCCGGCCAGACTTTCCACGAAAGCAGCGGCACGTTTGGAACCAACGAAGTCCTGAAAGGTGCCCCTCCTGCTGAGTCCAAGAGGCTTCGAAATCGTGCTGTTCGGCTCGATGGCATCAAGCATGGCTATGGAACGTCAATGAGACAGAAGATCCTACCAGAATCTGACACATCTTCGCCGTCCATGAAGTCTCGGCTACTGCATCAGCGTGAGACTGCAGTGCTGCAGCAGCTGCGGGAAGTAGTGAACACACAAGATGAATTGACAAGGCTTGAAAAGGGCGATGTGGAGATCCGAAAGCTTCTCAGCAATCGACACCGACAGAGGGCCTGGCAGGCGACCCAACATGAACTGGAAAAAGATCAGCAAGCGCCGTCGTATCGTCGCCGTACGAGCAAGCTTGACGACGATGATTCGGACGAGTTTGTACCTAGTGGAGCAGAGGAAGGACAAGAGCAAGACAGTCACGAAAGTGATGAAGACTTCTCAGATGATGAGGACGCCGGCACAACCAAGAGGGGCTCAGCGGCCACTCAAACGAAAACTGCGAAACGCAGACCTACCAGTCAAGCAAAAGCGACAAACAATGTTCTCGCGCGATTGGATACGCGGAAGACACAATACAAGACGCGAACGAAGCGTAATTCCACCGCGGTCCAAGATCTTGAGGAGACTGACGTTGAGTATGTGCCTGGTACAGCTCCACTCCGCGAGACTTCCAACAGGGAGATCGCTCAGCGCGATAGAAAGAGCGCGGCAGAGTTCAAGGACGTGCGTCGCCTCATTGCGGCAATTGCATTGGTGACTCTCGTTTGCGGCGGAGTAAATCAGAGTCTCATTAGCTGGAACATTGTCTCTCACGCACTGAGTTTTCGATGGGACAGCGACTTCCTCCGGCGTCGCTGGGCTGTCTTGAGAAAGCAGAACGGCGCAGAAGTCGCTCGACTTCGGGAGGCCCTTCGCGAGCCATTCCTGACAGCATATCAGAGAGACGATTTACCGCGCATCGACTTCCAGAACTTAACGAAGACAGACTGGCCAGCTCTACTGGAGTGGACGGAGCATATCAAGAGCTTACAAAAGTCGGCCGAAGACACAAACGTCGTCTCAGAGTTGCCTTCGCGCGATGAACTCAGTGAAGAATTTGAGGTTGAGGAGCGATTCCCTGTCTTCGAGCTGAGCAGGAATGATTTCTTTGTCGTCCAGACCGACTTGGGTCGCAGACATCTGGCATTTCGATACAACAGTGGCAACATGCTGCCAGGTCACGAGAAGCCTGGTGAAGAGGCTCAGCCGGATATGGTGCTCAGATCATGGGCCCGAGCGATCGCTCTGACGAAGCAGTGGAACTACAACAGCGCAACAGCCACGCAGAAGCTGCAAAATGCGTTCCGGCCGTCGGACGTTGAAAGAGTGAATCGAGCCATGGCTGAGGCACACGTGCTCGCGCGTAGCCATAAGGGTATACTACCTGGTCGCAATTTCGAGATTCATAATGATGTGCTTGCTCAGTTCCGAAGATGGCCAGCAAAGCCGGACGAACACACATATCTACGCCACGTCGCTGGTGCCTGGACGCATGTCATGCGACATCTGAAGAGCAATGATCAGCTTCACCTGATTCCTGCAGCATCGGACCCTGAGTATGTTGTTCTCACCAACATGATCGCCGAGGGGCTTTTGAAGGTTTGTGTCCAGCTTCCCGAGAGGAACAACGACTTCGACGCAGAGCCTCCAAAACTGTCGCCATGGGGCTATGGCGATTACAGCTACGAGACGAAGAGGGTTAATCCTGCCGTTTTGAAGTTCCCTATTGTGTACGTCAAGACGGACAAGTTCAGCACCGAACACGGTCTAGACCCAGACGTGCCTCTTCCGGTTGAAGCAAGCCTTGTTGAGGGAGAGGAAGGCGCTCGGATTCCTTTCTGGATCGATATCCATGGCAACATCCTCGATGACGCTTGGGACATGGTGCTGCGCTCCATCCTTCACTTGCTGGTATTCAGGCCCGGCTCTACTGCTATGAGCATGGAGAAGGCGCACGAACGGAAACTGTGGGCTGGGGAGATTGAGCTCGCCCTTCAATGGATGGGACGGGTGGGCATTGCCGCGCAGTGCGAGGCTGGCGGCTGGCGTGCAGGCGCGAAGTGGTACTGTGCCTTCCTACCAGAGATCACGAAACAGTGGAAAGCACCCCAAGGGTCCGAGCTTGTAACATACGCATAATGTACATTACGGGTGCTTTGGGAGCGGCGCTTGGAGTGGGTGCGTGTTTTGTACGTAGAGATACCCAAAGCTCACGCAGCAGTTATCGAAAGAGTTTGTTCCAGGCCCGGACGTCCGTCCGCGTGTCAGCCAGCCTCATCTGCCCCAACGGTCAGACTGATTCGACAGATTGATCAGTGCACAAGGCTGAGAGTGGGATTGGATCGTCTCTTTGAAGATTGATGAGTCTTTGATTGGCTGGATTGATATCTATTGCTCCGATGATTCTAGGCTCCCCGACTCCAGTGCTCAACAGATTCCCTCGCAGACTCGCTCGCTAAAACAGATCCCGCCGATGCATGCATGCCAAACTCCTGGACCAAAACCGTCCAATCAATGCGCCCATCCAATCCGAATCCCTAACAAGTTGCGCCCGCCCAATCGACCAATGCGAAGATCTAGCAGCAGCCGCTGAGGTCTGGAATGGCCCAGGAGTTCTTTCGGTCCTTTGCTGCCATCTTGGCGGCTTGCTCGTCGCGCTCGACCTGGGCGAGCCAGTTGCCGTAGCTCTTGTACCAGGAGTCGACGAAGACGGTCTTGGATTGACGCTTGAGCTCTGCGGACTTCATGCTGAAGCGCGAGCTGAAGGAGGAGGTGGAGGAGGTCGTGGAGACGCTGCTGGTGGAGTTGGTGGGGGAGCCCATGGTTGGGCGGGTCACGATGGACTTGGTGGAAGACATTGTTGTTGGTTTGGACTGGTGGTGGTGTTGTTTGTCGGTGATGGTGAGTTGTTTGGATGAAGAGGCTTTGGAGCTCGTTGTTGTTGGTGAGAGTTGATGAAGTTGATTGAAGAGTGTTGTGAGAGTTGGATTGTTGGTTCTGTTGGTTGTTGGAGAGGCTGTTGGATGCTGATGATATTCTCGTTTTCAGCGTCCTTGGGCCATGTCTTTATACCCATCGCCGACTCCTATACTACGCGTCCGTTGACCTTCCAGACCTCTGCAAATCCTCCTCTGCAGACACCAGATCACACAGACCACAGACCACCAAGGCGACTCCGTTCGCCATGGCTTGCTGATAGCAAAGACCACCCACAGCAACCCGCACGGCTGCGCCCCCGGGACTGCCAGCCCTACAGGAAGCCACAAAAGTCCTTTCTCCATCGCACGCAGCAACGTGGCAGCCCTATGGAGCTCCTCCTGCCACGCGACGCAGCTGAGCTCTGCAGATAACACATCTCGTGGCTTGCGCAGCCAGCTGAACAAGCCCTTTTAAACTTTCGTCTACCGCTTCACCCGGTAGCGCTATACCGCCTCCAGCACGATATGTGGCTTGCGATATCCAATGGGAGGGCTCCGCAGCCAGCCACGCTGCTTCGGTGTGGCCTGAGGCGTCCGCAGTCCATGTGCAAAGGCTTTGGAGAGTTTTTCTTTTTGCGTGTATTGGGCGCTGCGTTGATGCTGCAGGCTGCACGCTGTGCTTCCTCCTCTGCAATTGCATTTCTTGCAAGGCTGAGGGTTTCACCGCAATGGAGATCTGGATCTCTTGAGACGCGGCTCGTGGGGAGCAGGAATTGACGAAGGAGCGTGCATGTGAAAACGGATGATTGCGACGGTTGGACGGTCGACGAGAATAATGTTGGCTGTTACTGGCCAGCCTCGTGTCCCTTTACCTTGCATAGAGTCGATGCGATGTTGGGTGTGAGCCTGTAAGATGTGCGAAGATATCGAACGGACAGAGGACGTTACCAGAAATCGCTGTCCAACGAAGAAAGAACCAAAAATATTTAACACTCGAATACAAGCCCACGCGTGATCTTACCACGTCGATATCTTGGCTGCAAAGCCAAGCTTTCGAATCACCGATGTCTATCACAGCCTTGCCGGCACAGCTTTCGCAATGTGTAGCGAGGCGGCCTGATAACGAAACTCTATCTGGCATAGAAGCAGCGGTCGCGAAGCTGGGAAGGTTCCGTGGAACGGAGCCTGCCACGTGCATTGCTGCTGAATCGTTGCTGTGGCCTGACACGTTGTGATGGTTTGCAATTGTCTTGTACGGATTCTATTCGTTGAAGAGCATGCGGTTGGATTGAAGGATGCGGGAGAGAGAGGGACAGTGCTGGGATGACCTCTTGATGTGCCTTGACACCGCTGCGTCTAGAGCCAGTGCGAATGGTGTCTGGAGACAAAGGCGAGTCTGGATGTGTTTCGTGCCGCTGTCATGCGTGTTGCGATCCCCTTTCCCCGAAACCCAACCATGACACTTCTCTTCTCAAAGGAAAACAAGGACATCTGATGCCTGCAGTGCGCAACGAACAGCATGTAATCCGCTGGTCCGCAACACGGCAGGGAGTGCTTCTTCGCTCCAGACCCATCACCCTGTGCAGTAGAGACCAATCATGACCAAATCTAACGACCCCGGGTATTCCAACTTCAAAAGCGCAAAAGAAAATCTGATGACCAGTCAATTCTCATTCCAAATCCCATCGTTGGAAATGCGTACATCGTTGTCCCCTCATCTCAGGCTCCAGATCTCCGCGAGCGTTTGAGGCTTCAGCTCCGCTTTGGACTTCTCAGCCCGTCTCGTCGAAGTAGCGCGAGCAGCGGCAGCTTTGAGACTTGACAAGGTTGTCGGTCGGGCGCAGGTGTCCTCTGCAATGGAAGCAGACCTGCTGGTTGCCGCTGAGGTCTTGTGAATGGGCAGGCTGTTGAAGGAAGTCATGGTGGTTGGTGGGTTTGCGTTGCCGGGGCGTGAAGTCGTATGTCCGGTGAAAGGCGTAATGGAGCTTCGATGATGATGGTCCAAATCGATGTTCTCTGTCCCGACATCGTGTCTTTATATCTCTTCCTCATGCTGAGAATTTTTCGTCTCCTTTGCGCGTGTTCACATGCAAACAAAGCTCACTCTGATTCCACTCCGAGCTTTACTCCGACCCGATTCCGTCTACGCCGGCAGGCGTCCTCCACATTCCGATTCGTCAGTTCCTATGCAAAACCTTTCCCATCGCCTTTCTCTTCTTTCTCCAAATAGGCAAACACGGTTCCTAAACCCACTCTCCAGCACGTGTAATAGTCGTTGGGACAGAACTTGGTCTATTGCGGAATTCTGTTAGTCAAGACAAAGCAGTCTTTGAGCCGACTGTATGCGAACTTGCTTCAGACTTCAAAATGTGGTCCACTCGCCACCAGTGCCAGCCCAATCAATGCTCTTTACCCAGGCAGCGAGATCGATGCCATCAAGTCCTTCGCCCGTGCCATTGAAAATGTCCATGTCTGTTATGCTCATGTTGTCGGCAGCTCCGACAGGCGCTGTAACGGTAGGATCGTGTGTGGTGACAAGGTTAGGCGGCTCTTGCATTGCGTTGGTCGGCAGAGTCACATTGTTTGATGAGGCGTCTAGAATCTCATCCAGTATCCGAGACAGAACTTTTGATGCTTGCACGCAAAGGTCATAATTCCCGTCGCCTGGCGAGCAGATGCTTTCGACGTGGGAAATGAACACAGAGACATGTCGCAAAAGCGTGGAGCGACTCAATTCTTCTGGAATCTGCGCGCTGCCTGGACTCTTTGCGGCATTTTGAAGAGCGGTGACAAGCACTGCTGCTGCTGGGAGGCCGTAGCAAAGTACCTGTCTTCGTCAGCTTGTGCTGCTACACGCAAATGAGACAGTGCTTACGACGTATGGAAAGTCGTGCCGCATGAAGATAGCACGATTTAAGCAATTGCCAACTTGCAGTACTGTGGCCACAGTCTCTGCAGATATCCGAAGAACGATATTCGAGGCTTCAGGATCGGTCTTTGCGAGGAGACGCTGGACCTGAAAATAGTTCTGAAGATAGTTCAGGTGCAGCACAGTCAGCATGAGGCACACATTTGGAGACAGATTGGACTGCCAGCACTGTGGGTCGTATCGAAGATGGGCCGGAAGAGACTGTTGAGACTCTTGACATCGGATAGCCAAATCTCTGAAAGTTTGTCAGCGGTGGAACACTGATGCTGTGTGGTGACTTTCTCACTTGAGATGGAGCATGTTCTCTCGATTTGATGGCTGCAATTGGAGCTCATGCGTCTCTTCTCGAAGCACTCCCAGCATGTAGCGCACACGCTGCCATGATGTCGGGGCATAATGGGCAGATTTACTCCATCCATCACTTGTGAGCCCGCTTTTTGCAGCTTGTACCTTCTCAGCGTCTCCCAAGAGGTCGTCGTCAGCCAGGTCAAGCGGCAACACGCAGTCAGAGTAGCGCTTCAAGATTCGTGGGGGTCGGTCGATCAGCGCTGACACAAACTTGTCGATGTGATACGAGGCAGAAAAGGTCCTCCGCCGACATTGCGCCAGAAAGAAAGGCGCATTGGGGGTGATTGTGGACTCTCGATGAATGCCACATTCGAATATATCAGTACTGAGCTCACCGAGGCGTCGGTAGACTGCTAAACCTGTTGATAGTCAGTCGTTGTGTTGCTTCGTGCATGACTGCAGTGATACACACTCGCATCACCGTCTACGTGGGTAGATAATCTGGCATCGTCAAATGCGTGCCAGAGCAAGACGTCGGTAATCTCAGGTGCAGTCACCCGAGTGATGTGCAAACAAGTAGCACTCGCCAGATACAACGCGTGCACAAATTCTCCTCTCTTATTGTTGTCCCACGCTAGACCAAGTAAGCAAGCACGAGCAGTGATGGCATACATTAGTCCCAGAGCCTCCAAACGGATGTTGTCACCAGTGAACATTCCGGCAAACGCTTTCCAGTCCAGGTCAGGTGTAATGGTGATGGACCTAGAGGTGTTACGCAAGATGTCATTGGCAAAGACTGCGACTTTGTCCTCGTTCTTGTCGATACTATCAAGCTCGTACGAAGCGGCCGTTTGCTCGAGAGAGTCACTGAACGCCACGAGGATGGGCCTTGGTACGTTGGCAGCTTCTGCTTCCTCCCCGTACGATACCAGTAGCTTTTGCATGAATCGATAGTGCTTCAAAGGCCGTAATAGGTCCTTGACCCGCCTCACACTTTCTTCTCGAAATGGCCCTTCGCAAGCTTGGCGACCGAAGGGAGGTAGCAACTGGCCGTCGGAGGTCGGGGTCATGGGCGACCATGGCAGCGCAAATGCCTGCGCATTAGGAACCACTGTGGCTGTTGAATATGAAGGCCGTGCAGAGAAACTGCTCCTGCTGGCAAAGTCCGGCGTCCTGGTAACACCGGCACCAGGCGTAGGCCGACCGGCGCCTTGAAAATCCTGGACAGCATTTGTTTCGTCCAAGGTGCGAGATCTTGTCAGCGGTGCAGGATGGTAAATGCAATGACTTGCTTGGCCACGGCGTGAACAGCGCCCACAAACAGGCCGCTGGTGATCACCTACCTTGAGGTCAGCCCAAGCCACGACGACACACAAGGCCACGAGACTCACATCGAATTTTGCCTTTTCTGCACGGCTCACACGACGCGGCCTTGCCATTGCGTCTGTGCTCGCCCGCAGACATGTTTTTCTGTGGAGCCACAGACTATCTTGGATGATTGAAGCAAAACACAAGTGTTAGGAGCAGGTCCGAGACGAGAGATGACAGTCAACAAGCAGCTCGCTTGGCTGCCTATACTCCGCATTTTGTTCCGTCATTCCGCCACGCATTCCGCTGTCCATTCCGACCAATGCCGAGGTGCCGCACTAACCATTCAAAGACTAACTGCACTCTCAGCCAGGAGGATTTTGTGGAAGGTGAAAGTCGAGAACACCAAGAAGTGGCTCCCCAAGTATATTCTGAGCATCGATCCAAGTCCAGTCAGAGGCGACGACCGGCGAGCGGTCCCAGCCACGTGGATCGCTGTTAGCACTCGTTGACGACGAAGTGTGGCTCCCAGTGCGCTTGTACTCTTTTTCATGAACACTGCCAAAGACTTCCTCCACGTGCAAGCTTCGTTGTTCCAGCTTTTCTCTCGCTCGTTTGTGAACATAGTCCGACGCAGCACCTCGTACTGCAGTCACGATTTTGGCGTAATGTGCAGCTTGTCCATCGCCTGCAGCGACGTGGTGAAGAAACCTTTCAGCTTTGGCTAGCCCGTCGTCCAGTGGGAAATACTGATGAAAATCGCCAAAGCTGGCGACGGCCAAGACCAAGGCGCAGACTAGCGTTGTGTTGTTGACGAGGAATAGCTTTTTAGGAAGCGTCTCGTACCCAAGGAGTCTCAGTGTGGCATCCAGGCAGCGGAAGGCAGAGTTGATACAGGCGTCAATTAGCGTCGTGTGAGAGCCGCTCTGGTCAGGCGTTTTAAATCCATGTCCTATTTGTCTCGATCGAACGTGCTGAATGAGAAACGGTCGAGTGAGTAGAATGATCGTCCAGTAGTACGCTCCGGTCAAGTGGAACATGCACAAGTGCTCTGGCAAGTCGGCGTCGGAAGCCATTCGAGGTGTGCTTCCTTGCGCGAGGATGTTCGGTAGCTTTCTTGTCCACTTGCGCAATTCCCCTGATATTTGATAGGCAAGGCTCACGGTGAGCTGGTCTTTTTGATACACCTCTTGAAGTATCGTTTCTGCAATGGCACACAGTCTCAGTCCCGCATCGTCGATCTGCTCGGAGAGAAGAGCAATGGGCGGTATTGAAGGCGATATTTCGCGACTCACAAGATTTTGAGGTGTGCTTCGCGTCGCGAGTGCACGATCCATGGAGGCACAGCTGGAGACATCCAAGATTCGCAGATACTTCCAAGCTCTTGTCCAGACCAGGCGATCATTGGGCAGCAGCGAAGCCACTACATCGGGGTCGTGGAGGCCGATGCATTGTGCTGCACGAAGCGCGACCCCCAGGTGGGTGAAGGCAGCGTTTCTGCGGCATACAACGAAAGGGTATAGAGTGACTAGCATGAATACCTGGACAGTCATGATTGCCGGAGGCTCCATGATTGATTTCGTCGCAATCTGCTGTGCTTCGAGAAATAAGACTTCCGCGAGAGATTCGTCACCAGGTCCACCCCTTTCCTGAGCACCGATGGCCACTACCAACATCACCATCGCATCCCACATGCTGTATAGATGGCTCTTGGGCATCGTCAATCGCCTGGCCGCCAGCATGAAATGCTCGTTCTCGAAGAGATCAAAGATTCCACGTGTGAATGTGAGGTAGTACGACGCAAGCTCTGACACCGTTTCAGCTTGGAGTGCTTTTGTGAGATCGATAAGCCGTGCATTTCGAGTGACCGGAAGATCCTCGAGGAAGAAGTCTTGACTACATCTGGCCACAAACGGATGCTGGCCTAGCGCATCAGCTACGCAAGTCTTCACCACCGCAAGGCACGACAATGTTCCAGAACTGCCAGTGAAGAATCTAAAGCAATCTGGCGCTTCATGTAAGGCTCCAACAACCGTTGCTGGAATGATGGTTTCCGGTGCTGCCTTCGTCCCGGAGAGACGGCGACGTTTTTGAGGTCCTTGCGAAGCTGAAGCGGGAGTTGCACTACTCGTGGAGTAGATGCACGCACTGTCTTTGCCTCGTCTCGCACACAGCGTACAAGGCGAGGTGCCATCGCATTTTTCTTTCCGCCGCTTGCACTCATCGCAAGCCTGTGAGCAGCGAGCGCGTGAAGCCATTGGTGAGCGGACGGAAACATTAGATGAGAAACTAGCTATGTCAGCTGAGCGGAGGCGAGAGATTTGTATCCAAGATGACATGATGCGGCGGTCAGGCCTCAACGTTCTCGAACAAGGACGGGCCGTGTTCTTTACTGTTTTGTGGTTGCCGGCGAACCATCCAAGATTCAGGTACAATGTACTTTGCATCAAGCTTATCCCAGCAATCAGACAGAGCAAGGATTTTGGCAGGCTTGCCAGAACTTCCAGTTATCCATATATGTTTGGCGCTCGCCATCAACAGCAGTCCTATCACGATCTTGCTGCTATAGCAACAGCCAGCCCTCATGATCATCGCGTCTCCTTGTGCCTTGGATCGTAAACCATCATTGGCATTTGGTAGGCTTTGGCCTTGTCGGGATGAGCATCAATCCTGACCTCCTTCAAAACTTTAAATCCATGCTTGAGGTAGAAGGGGTGGCCTGCAAGACTGCGCTCGAGAATGACCGGCAGTCCAGATTGCTCAGATACGTCCAATCCCCATTGCAAAAGACGATGCCCGACTCCAGTGCCTTGCGCTCTGGGATCTATCATCAAGTATTGGAGATGCAAGTTCGAGCGAAGCGATTCGTCTGCAAATGAATCGTGCAGAAGTCCACGCAAGCGATTGAAGATCTCATAGCTGAACATCGTGTTTCGGAAGTACCTGTGATGCAGCAATTCCATGTCCACGAGTGCACGTTCGACCAAGCGCAACCAACTGCTGTCCTGGCGTTTCCACTCGACTGCTATCGGGTTATCGTCTCCTTGTGCGTCCCACGTCGAGAAGCCGATTATTCTGCTTTCATTTCCATAGAGCCCACTCTTGAGCTTCTCGGCCACCATAAAACGTACGCCTGGCATAACGAAGAACATGCGAACGCGCGCAAGCACAAACGCGTAGAATTCATCCCGACGCAGCTTCCTGTCTGGGCAAAAGTGATCGAAGAACTCGAAGCTCAGCAGGTTTTCGTGAAGCACTCGAGTTATTTCCGGTATGTCTGACCGCGTAGCCCATCTGAGAGATATCTCCTCTGGCCAGTGGATGTCGCTGAGCGCCGTGTCCTGCGCCATTCCGCAGTGCGCGTCGAATCCCGTCGCGAAGAGAGTTGTACTGACGGCTGTATGTCATCAAGCCTCTTGCCACCGCCAGATGCCGTGTCAGGAGCGATTGGATGATGGTTATGCGACGTGTTGATGGCAGCACAGGGGGGACTGCCAATGTCGAAGAGCAAACAAGATGCAGTCGCGGTTCATCCCCGGCTCAGCTTTTAGCCTAATACTCGGCGGATCTTCGGAAAGCCTGCATGAGCTACCCTTTTCATTTTAGAACAACTCCTTCCCAGTTTCAATAATCAATAATCCCCACACCACATCGTTCCATCACCCGTTCATGGCGCTTAAATGCGAGCAAACGAGGCAATTCTCCAAGATGCCACCCACAAGCATACACCTCGCGCGAGCCAGATGCAGCGTCGCGCCTCGTATCGGGCACCCGGAGTACTGTTCCACAGCAGGAACAATGGTGATCAGTGCTGACTTGCTCATATAGTAGCACTAACGAAGTGCCTCATAGGGCTTAATATTTAAGCTCCGTGCTTTCTGGGTCGGGGAGATGGCCTAGATGGGAAGCAGAAGGAGACATCGCTCATTCCCGATCTGACCAACATGGATCCTGTCTCTGCCTTGGGCCTAGTCGCAAACGTGGTCGCCTTGGTCGATATCGGGGTACAAATCGTGTCCATTGGCATTGAGTTATCCTCTTCCGCCAATGGGCAGACTGAGAATGCTGAAACGGCTCAGTGTCTGGCGAGGGAGGTAAACGATGTCGCAGACACCATCAAGCGCACCCGTGACGCCTGGACGGTAGAGCATCCGGATCATACAGAGGACGATGACAACAGAACACCGCGAGCAATTGCTGACAAGTCGGTCGAAATTGCGAAGAAGCTCTCTGAAGAGCTTGAGAAGATTCGACCTCAAAGCAAGGGCCGACGTGATATCTTTCGTGCAAGCGTCGCCACTTTTTGGAGGAGTCAAACGATCGAAGATTATCGCACTCAATTGAGGGAATATCGCGACATCCTCAACACTCGGTTCGTTGTTGGTCTCAGACAACACTTCCAGCATGTTAACCAAAACATTGACGATCGATTCTACAGCCTGGACGAGCGGACAAAGGAACTAGCAGAGCATCTCCTGTTGGGAACCAGCGCAACTCATGACAAGCTAACAGAGCTCAATTTTCGCCTCAAGAAAACTCATACGCTGAAAGCTGTTATGGAGGACCGGACCAGAGCATGGCAACCTGCGGACACAGAAGCACTTCACAAAGCTGCCAAGGAAGGAGATACCGGTGCTCTAAAAATGCTCATCAGTCATACACAAGCTAACGTAGATGCATTGGACCAATATTGCCGTACAGCATTACACAGCTGTACAAGCGCCCTCGCGACTACTCAATTGATAAATATGGGCGGCAAGATGAATGAACAAGACTTCTAAGGGTCCACACCATTACACACAGCTGTGAAAGGGAAGCGCCTCGAAGTAGTCAAGATCCTTTTGACACGGGGTGCTGATTCCGAGATGGCAGACTATAAAGGCAACATACCTCTCGCATATTCGGTCGACATCCCAGCATTGACTTTCATGTTAAGGAATGGCCCTGATGTCGAAGCGAGAGACAAAGCATTTCTGAACAACACTGGACTGTTCCACATGGCCTGGCTTGGCGACATCGATGGCGTAAAGTTTTATCTCAGCCAAAATCCAATGGTCGACTGCAGAAACAGCAACAATGAGACTTGTCTGGCAGAGGCCGCACGACATGGCGATCTTGAAGTCGTTCAGCTGTTGTTGGAAAGTGGTGCAGATATCGAAACGACTCAAGGAGATGGGTACCGACCACTGCTCCGAGCGGTAGCAGCGGGCCGCCAGAATGTAGTTTCAGAGCTGCTGATCAGGGGTGCTGATGCTGAGGCGAAGACCTTCGCAGGACACACTGCCATTGCAGAGGCGGCTTTCTCGAAACGGTGGTCCATTGTAGTAATGCTGCTAGAGCACGGCGTCAATCTCACAGCACGCGACAAGGAAGACTGCACAGTGCTTCACCGTGCCGTTCGCGCAGGAAAGCATGATCTGGCTCGGCGAATGTTGGTCCATGGAGCATTGCCAGATCTACCATGCAGAAGTGGCAATACTCCCCTGTTCGATGCAGCAAGCAAAGGTTACGCTGACCTGGTCGAGCAGATGCTCAAATGTCGAGGAAGCTCTTCAATAGCAACCAATTCTGGCCATACGCCCTTGGCCATCGCTCGTGCGCTTGGCAACGTCGGTATCGTTGAATTACTACTGGATTCCGGTGCCGATGTCTCACAACCGGCCGATTTGTCCAGACCAGGTGCTTACTCGTGGACTCCTCTTGCTCAAGCTGCTTACAATGGTCATTCAGAAGTTGTCACACTGCTCTTGAAGAGGGGTGCGGACGCAAACGCTCGAGACTACGAAAGACTCACTCCGCTTCACCGTGCAGTCGGTGTCGCTGCAGCCAAATCCGACATCGTTTCGCAGCTCCTCGCCTACGGATCAAATGTCGAAGCTAGAGATCCCAATGGCATCACGCCTTTAGCCATGGCTTGTCGTCATTGTAGCCATGTATCGGTCGTCAAAAATTTGCTAGATTATGGCGCCAGCCCGGAAAGTCTGTCGAACTACGCTGATGGCAAGTTGATGGAGAAGAACTTTACTCCTCTATTGCACACTGTGCTCAGGGGTCAAGGAGCTCCCAGCACCGTTTCTCTACTAGCATTGCGCGGCGCAAATCTGAACGCGCAAACATCGTCAGGGCGCACGGCTTTGCACATCGCGCTCAAAATTGAGAGGCTTGAGATGGTTGACGCTTTGGTAGATGCTGGAGTAGATGTGAATATTGTCGACAACTCCGGGCGCTCGCCCCTCCATGAAGCCGCTAGAGGAGGTTCCGTCGCGCAAGCAAGGCGCTTGATCAAGGGCGGTGCAAGCTTGACATGTCGAGATCACCATGGAAAGACTGCTGAGATTACTGCCCGAATTTTCGCGCCATATCCGGAGCTCTTTGGCAATATCTTGAAGTCGCCATGCAAGTGATGCTGACTTCGACCAATCTTGGCTCTTTGGACGGCAGCCACCTTTCCGACACCGTAAAACGCTCAAAGAAGGGGCAGAGAACAAAATGACGCCGGTCACGCCACACTCCACCTCTCTTCTTCACGGAATCGAAACAGCTGTCGCCGAAACGTCTCGACCGCAGCATAAGCTCGCCCATCTCGGGACCTCACGGTTCGAGTCCACCTTCGCTACTTCTTGCAACAAAGCATTAACTTTACAGAAGTTTACTTCACAGAATGGCATTGTTCCGGAACAGTCGGCAGTCTTCCATTGAATGTCTGCTTTGTCAAGTCACTCGACAAGGCCATTCACGCGGCTCTGCAACACACAACGCATTGCCTCGAGCTATGATAAAAGCACGCTTCTTGGCGCTTCTTCTTTTCGTCTCACCATCACATCCTTGCACACACACACAGAGAAAGAGAGCACGAGCACACAGCTTCTGCTTTTCCCGCAATCACCTGCGGCCCCGAGCCCTTCTTCCAACACCTTCAACACTTTCGAAGGCTCTTCCGATCACGCTGGACGTACTCAACACGACTTCTTCAGTCACAAACACCTCGTCCGCCACATCTCTCACGGGAATGTTCCTTCCAGTCACCGCTTTGGCCACTGTGGCCTCCCGGGCATTTGGTCCGTACTTCAACACATCTTCGAACGCGACCTCAGTCAATATGACCGGCACGGCAGCATTCGGAACCGCTCCAGGGGCAGCCTTCCCAACAGGCATGCATGTGGCCTCGCGCTCCTTCGGCCCATACCTCAACAGCTCCTCAAACTCGAGCTCAGTCTACATGACTGGCACGGCATCTGGGGTGGCCTTGCCAACCGGCACCTCGATCGCCGGCCGCTCGAATCTCACCGTCTCCGTGAACGGTGAGTGCAATGGCGGGCAGACATGCCTAGGAAGCAAGTTCGGACAGTCCTGTTCGCAATCGGGATACTGTGGTACCGGATCTGCCTACTCGGGAGTTGGATGTCAGCCAGCGTTCGGTGTATGCGGCGCCAACTCTTCGAGCATTTTCTCGGGGAATGTCTTATCTTCGACTTCGGCGGATTCTAGCACCTTCGCCACTGTCACCCTTATGACTTCCAGCTCTGTGGCTACGTCAAGCGAGGTCGTGTCGTCCACTCAAGCCGCTTCATCGACCGCCTCGAAATCGAGCTCAGTGTCCTCTTCAAGCGCAGCCTCCTCAGCTGCTGCTTCCGGTCTCTCAACCAAGGTGAAGTACAACACCTACCTCGGCAACGGCGAGCCATCGTCCGGCTGGCCTGCTCAATCCGCCTGGCTCTCCTTCGACACACTCTGGGAGACGAACCAAAACATCCTCGCAGACTCTTGCACACAATGGGACGTCGAAAACAACTCCGCAGCCGAAAACGCCGACCTGAAATCCGCCATCCAGTCCACCGCCAAGACCTCCGGCGTCGACGAGCGCTTCATCCTCGCCATCGTGATGCAGGAATCCAACGGCTGCGTGCGCGCCCCAACAACCACGTACTCCGTCAAGAACCCAGGCCTCATGCAGTCCTACAACGGCCAGCACTCTTGCAACTGGGGAACTTCGACGGCGCCGCAAGGCACTTCGACTTGCCCCCAGAGCGAGATCACCGGCATGATTCAGGATGGAGTTGAGGGGACTGGTGCCGGCAGCACCAGCCTTGTGCAAGCGCTGCAGCAGTCTGGAAAGACGGATGTGGCCAAGTACTACTGGGCTGCTCGCATTTACAACTCGGGCTCTGTTACGGATGGGACTTTGCAGGATGGGGTGGCGACGCATTGTTATGCGAGTGATGTTGCAAATCGCCTGGTTGGATGGGCGAATGCACCGACTGAGTGCATTTTGAACTCTTCTTAGAAGGCTGGAGAGTATTCTTTGGGCCTTTCAGATTGGGATTCAGGATTGAGATTGAACAATGATATGATCGAACGACCTGTTCAAGAGAAAGCCTTGGCTGCAGCTTGAACGACAGGGGTGGATATTTGATTTTTCGGGGATAGATTGAAACGGCGCCTGGAGTTTGGGAATGGGAAGAGTCATTGCATAAACATCAAATTGGAAAACCGAATTCGCTCACAAATTCCGTGTCTTGTCATTTCATTGTGTTCTCGTCCTCTCATATGAAAGTTGTTAGCCCGCACACAACCAAGAGATATGTAGTCTCTGGAGGCTCGGATGCGATCCTTGACCCATACAGAAAGCCCAGGCGCTTTGAACGGTGCTCAATCTGTTTGAACGCGGGACGGCAGCCTGCATGGGCAATTTCACTCGTGATGGTCCGACGGACGCAACAAACGCTGCAGTGCACTAGTGCGGAACGGCTTCAAACGCGACAGTAACAATCTCACACCCACTGTTAATTTCGACTCGATTACTCGACTCACCTTACCGCTTCCAACATCTTCTCGATTTCTCGCACTTCAGCTTTCGACCTTTCGAGAAATCAGGAAACAAGATCGCACACTTCGCCCAAGATGGTTTACGTTCCGTGGCAAGCCTTGGGAATCTGCAAGTTCCATGCAATGCACAAGACGACTTGTCATCAAGACGACAAATGCGCTTGGCAGCATCCGCCTGAGGATGTCGTTCGGAATCTGTGGACTCAGTACCAGTTGATGGAGGAACGAGGACAGATTGCACCGGCGGAAGTGCGTCGTTCGGCGGAGTCTTTCGAAAAAGCACCGCCAACGCAAGACCATCTTTTGCCCGCATCTGGCAGCTCGAACGCTGGCGATCAAGCCTCATTCTCTCACGCAGCGCCTCCAAATCATCTGCCCGCTCGCCCAGATGTTGCGCCGCCACCTCTTTATGTCCGCGAGAGCTCGCAGAGACCAGATGACTTCCATATCCACGGCGCTTTCCAGCGTCGAGACTCGATGCGCGACGGACAACCGCCACTCGTGCCGCCTTGGAGAGCTCCTGCATGGGTACCAGACCAGCTCGATACATTCGACTCACGGCCGCCGTCCCATGGTCATGCTCACGACGTACTCACCCCTTTCAGCCAGGAGACATACAATCGACCGATCTCGCCGCCACCACAAATCCACATGACACCATGGCCGTCTTTTGACAAGATGCCACCACTCAGCGACGAGCATCACACCCGCGCGATTGACAGCCGTGCAGCAGAAACCAAGCGCAAAGGCGACCGAATGATGCCAGAGAACACCACAGAGACCAAGCGCAGACGTGGAGCAAGCTTCGATCCGTACCAATCCGAGAATCCCTTCGTCAACGGGAGTCAAGCCTACCGCTTTGTCTGGGGCAATCCGCTCTGCGTCGAATGCGGCGTTCTCGGTCACCTCCCGCGCGACAACAAGTGTGAGGACACCAAACTATCCAGGCAAGAGCAGGACTATCTCTTCAGAGTGGTGCAAGCGGAGCGGAATCGGCACAAGACGAAGCAGGGACTCGATCAGGGCCAGCTATCGAGCGGTCTGGACCCAACACCGACGCCAGAGCCGGAGAGACCGGTTCCAGCATCGGACATGTCGTCTGTGTTAAGAGCATTGGAACAGCCGAGGACGAAGAATGGTTGGAAAAGCCAAGGACCGCTGGAGAGCCAGGCGGGATACTGGGAGCGTGCACAGTCGCGGAAGCCTCTGCGTTCACTGTTGCGAGATGAAGAAGGAATCGCACCAGGAAGTATTGTACATGGTCATAAGGTGGAACATTTGCAGCCGATGAGGAAGATAATGATGGTGGAAGAAGAGACAGATGAAGATGTGAAAGCGGCGAAGAGAAGGAAGCATGAGGTCGGCACGGACCAACCTCGCTCGGAGTTCGGAGACTCTTTCGGGATCGGGTCCTTTGAACCTGAGGAACATCAGCAAGCGACGACAGCAGCAGAGGAAGAGGAACCAGATCAACGGAGCCCATCTTTCCCTTCCTCACCATCTCCGGAACTTCCAACATTGTCGAAGCCGGCGTCATCATCTCCTCTGCCCACGATGGGCGCGACGAAGCGGCTATCGAACGGCGAGGCCAAAAATGTCGGGCCTCATCCATCCACGATTCGCGTGTCGGCCAGCTATATGACCCAGTCTGCTATCGAGAAGCGCCTACAGCCACCGGGACTCGATGCGCAGGAGAGAAGTCAAGCCGAGGCGCGGGAAGATAGTGTCAGGCTTCAGGGAGTCGCTTGGCTGGATAACGTCCGACGAGCTCTCCAGCTGCCTGTCAAGACGTACACGACCGCATGCGTATACTACCACAAGTTCCGGCTGGCGCACCCGACCGTCGAGTACAGCTATACCGATGCTGCGGCTGCGAGTCTGTTGATGAGTTGCAAGAATGAGGATACGTTGAAGAAGAGTAGGGATATTCTGGCGGCAGCGTACAACTTGAAGCAGTCTGCGGCACATGAGCAGGTCGGTGCGGATGATCCAATATTCGAGGCGCCGAGCAGGGTAGTCATCGGTCTGGAGCGACTGGTATTGGAGAGTGGTGGCTTCGACTTCAGAAGTAGGTCGCCGCATCACACGTTGGTGAAGATCAGCAAGAGTCTGGCAAAGAGCGACGATTTGAGGAAGGTGTCGCAGCTGGCGTGGACAATCCTGACGGACATACATCGCACATTTGCTGTGCTAAAGCAGACGAGCTCGACTCTGGCACTGGCAAGCTTGGAGCTGGCTGCGCACTTTGTTGCGACAACTTCTCCCAACAACACTTGCACAGTCAGAGATGACCTGCAAGCCCTGGATCTGAACACATGGCACACCACGCGAGAGGAGGTGATGGAGACTCTTCTGGATGCCATGGACTTGTACACACACCACACAGCTTCCTCTATATTGGGGTCGAAGTACTCCTTGGACGACCTGCTGCGGATCCGCCTGGCTCTGAACAAAGAATGCTCCGAATCTACCCTTCCTCGCTACACCACCATCCAACCACCTGCATCACCCGACAACGCCAACGGCGGCAGCAACACTCTTCGAGTATCAAATGGTCACCCAACACCCGTCTCACCTCCTCAACCCGGCACCCAAGCATCACAGCAAGCCAACGGCACAGGTCTCAACCTCCCTACACCCGACGGCGGCGTGACTCTGCGCTTCATGCTGAACCCGCAACGAGCGACGGAAGAGCGCATCGAGGTCAATCGCTATTACACCGAAGAATGGGAAGAATACGAAGAAGAGATCGAAGTACCCATACCTCGAAACAATTCACGCGATCGAGAACACGACCGTCGGCGGGACTTCTCGCTCGATCGGCGCCCACCTGGTCCAGGACGTGGGCCTCCGCGGGATGACAGATACGATGATAGGAGGAGTATGATGAGAGACGAGGTGCCTCCTCCGCCCAGACTGAGAGGGCCGCCGCCGCCGATTGAGCGGGATGTCGAGCGTGAGCGCGCGCGGTACAGAGATCGAGAGAGGGATCGAAGATACGACGACAGGCGGTATGATGAGCGGGAGCGTGATCGGCGGTATGACGAGAGGAGGGATAGGAGGTATTATGAAGATGACAGGAGGCATGGGAGAGATGATAGGAGGTAACTACACGTTCTCGAATGGTAGTAAGTGCCTATTCTCGTATTGAAACCTTTCCTGGCTTGTGCCAGTCATGCATTGTTTGCATCGTACAAAAGCACACTGAAAGACATCTCGGCTCAACTGCGTTCCCACAAGCACACCAATTCGCACTCACCAGCACAGCCATCCAACACCGCCATCGAGATCATTCCAAGTCAGGCGCTTCACTCTCCATCCGGCATCTCGACATCAAAATCCGCATCCCTCACCCCCGGCGGCGGCGCCAACCCCTGCCCACTCATCATCATCTTCTTATACCCCCTCTGCAACACCACCCCCGCATACGTCTCCCCACCCTTCTCCTTCACCACCCTTGCCACAAGATCCCACTTCTGGTTCTCAAAGCTCTCCTCCACCTCCCTCTTCGCTTCCAACAGCTTCGCATGATCCTCCTCCCGGATGACGGTGAAGTTGGACTTCAACCGCGCGTACCGGTTCGGAAGCGTGGAGGCCCCGACTTTCTCGCCTGTCCGCTCTTCCCAGTTGGCGCGAATTGTTTTCCATTCGGACCCGCTGTCGCGCATGGTGATGAGCATCTGGTCGTTGGGGTCGCATTCGTCGAAGGAGCGGGGGATTTGGCGCGAGGGGGCGGCTTTTTTTGTTATGTTGCGGCGCTGTTTCTCGCGGGCGCCGAAGGCTTGGGTTTCGGTTGTTTTGTTTCCTGGGGTGGAGGCTTGGGGAGCGCTGTTGAGGGGAGGCAGGGCGGGTTTGGCTTTCTTCTTTGGGTTGGTGGTGGGAGTATCGTTGGGGTTGGTGTCGGGCTTGCGCTTCTTGCTGCTTGGCACGATGAAATTGGCGGGCACGTTGGCGGGGGTTTTGGTGAAGCCTTCTTGTGCGCCCGAGGAGAACATCATCATTGTGTTGCCGTTGAAGGCGCCAGCGGCGGTGTTGGCGTCGTCGGCCATGGTGTGACTTGGTGGTGGGTGAAGAAGGTCGTAGATATCTCTGGGACGGTCGGTTGTTCTGTGCTAATCCAGAGACGAGCTGGCTGATGTCGAGGGATGTTGTGGTGGAGGAAGAAAATGAAGCGCGCCTGCTACTGATGATGTTTATAAACAAGACGGCTCGCGGCACAGAGCGCGGCCCGCTAGCGCGCTTGTTCTTGCGGCATGTGAAAGTTGCTCCTTCCGTATTGGGAGATAAGATGCTGTCCATGAGCAGCCTCGACTTCAGCCTCAGCGATGAACCTGTGAAAGGCTTTGGAGACAACTTACGGGTGGAGACGAGTCTAGGGAGGACAGGGAATCCCACGAGAGAAAAGTCAAAGCTAAGAGCCGTTCGCTCGGACTACGGATACAAGTTCAAGAATCTTGCTCCCCGATCATAATTGGCACTTCCCTGTTCCATGATCCAGCCCTCGGCTTGAAGTTCGGTCTTCAATCCTCAATCTTGATGAACTGCGTGCTGCGTCGCGACGACTCTTGCTGCTCCTTCCTTGCGAGCTCTCTCAGTTGCCGCTCTACCTCTGCTTCCTCACGCCTCAGCTGCAGCTCCTCCCTTCGCATTTTGATGTCTTGCAGCCGGGCCTGGAGCTCTTCTCTGTCATAGCTCATCTGTGTACCGGTTGTCTGGGCACTCTTTGTTTCCTCCTGAGACTCCTCGCTCTTGACAATCACTGGCTCGTCGTCAACAGTCAAGTCGATGTCGATGCACTGCTGTTTCGCCGGGGGCGCTCGTCAGCTGGTGGTTCAGAGGTCCGCTTGCTCGATGCCGTAGCCCCAGCCAGCGAATGTTGCTCGTTCGGCGTAATCTGAGCATCATCGACGGCTTTCTCAGCCGGGGCATCTATTTTATCCGCGGCGCCTCCTTCATCAGCAGCTGCTTCCATCTCGTCCCCAGCGATGGCCACGGCTACATCAGTCGCAATAGGCGCAACAACGTCCGGAGCATCGGTCGGATTGTCATTGGCAGGATTTGTACTGCTCTCCACAGACTCTGTTGCTGCGGAAGTCTCTTCGGCAACAACTGCAGGTTCATGAGCCTCCTCTGGCGTCACTTCATCCCCAGACGTAACGCTTGCTGACGTCCCAGTATTCTTCGTCCCATCCTCTATTGCAGCTTTGTCCGCTCCCTCGACCTCAGTACAATTCTCGCCGTTGGGGTCTGTTGACTGCTCAGCTGGCCGTGGCGGAAGCTCTTCCTCATCATCCGCATGTTCATCCCTCTGCTGTGGGTTCTTGCTGTACCACTTGCGCAGGAACGTTGGCCGTTGGGAATCCGCCACTTTCAGGCCACTGCACTTAGTGCAGATCGTTGGGTTGTTCTCGTCCGGCTGCAGATTTTTTTCAGTGTTGGGAGTAGCACGAGGTGTTGCCTCTGCATTGTTCGAGATATTGCTTTTGGGCACCCTTGGACGTGCTTGTCGTGGCCCCTTGCCTCTGTTGGCTCGGGGAGCCTTGTGTGTGCGATTGTGAGAAGGAACTGGGCAATTGCAAAATTGTGGCTTGTTCGATTTAGAGGATGCCGGCAGCTTCTTGGACGATGCGGTGGATGGCGGCTTCTTCTGAGTACCGCTCACGTTGCCAACATCTTTGCCCTCGGCGGACGCTTCTTGACGTCGTTTGAAGGCCTCGCTAGTCATTCGACGCTCAATCTCGTCCTCTTCTCGAAACAGTAGGAATTCTTTATCCTCGATCACAGCGATTTCCTGGATCGGCAAGTTCTGCAAGACTCTGAGCTCACCTGCAGCACTGAGGGCTTCATGGCGAGTGCGTATGTAATCTTCAAAAACATCAGCTTTTTCCGGCAATTGAAGCGAATTCAACTCACTCTCAGACCGATATCGAAACTCGAAGAGATATGGTTGGCCATGTTCTCCTTTGAGTGAATGACTGGTTCCCCTCCTATGCTGACGAAGTTTCGTAGGATCGTCCAGTCCGTACATCCAAGGACAGTGTTAGTGCGAGGTCTGGCTTGGATGAGTGGGCATGCGGTACCAGTGAGAACTTGAGTCCCCAAGGCTCGGATCGTCAATCCACTTTGTAGTTCCTCGCCAAACCCGAACGATTATAGGTCCAGCTGGCGCTTTTCTAATTCCATGTGGACGCTGAATGCAGCCCATGTCAAATTCTCCCCTCAAAGCTGCGCGCGTCAGCGAAAACTCCACAGATTTGTCGAGAAGACCCAAATTGGCGTACCTTCATCAGCCTGTGGCATACAGATGTAAAGCGCTTTCCTCTTCGTTTTCGATCCAACTTGAACGGGGATTGTCAAATTGTTGTGAACGAATTGCTCATACGCCTTAGATCTTTGTATTGTTCGTACATTCCACGTATCCCGGGGCATTTGGTCCAGAGAGGTTGCTACAATCAATGCTAACGCTGAGTGCATTAAGAAGCCAGGAGCTAGCCTGACAACGACCTTGACGTCTCCATGTCGTGCTAGGACTGCGCATTGGGTCAAGCGCTCATCACCAACATTGCTCTCAGATTCGGAGAGTGGAAGCTCGGCCAACTTGATGTTGTCACCTTCATCGCCAGCTGGCTTGAGGTACACCTCAATGCCGTGGTCATGAAACATGATTCGTAGCCGCAAGCGATGCTGCCGCTGTAAGTTGGTGTAAATGCTTTCTCAAAGGCCGACCATTCAGCCATGCACTTTGCGGTCGAAGATGTGGTTGGATGGAGTGTTGTTGTTCGTGTTGAATGGTGTTGTCAGTCAGAATTGGAGTGGACGCAGAAAGAAAGATCAGGCTGCATGGTTTTGAGCTGATGCATATTTGCACGTGCTGTTGCAAGACACAGCCCCGGTGTGAAGCATGTGAAGCATGTGAGACGACAGGACAGCATGTGAGAACAAAGTCTTCGGCAAGCAGCCACTGAGCTTGATATGAATAGCGAGCATCATGAACCTTCGGCCGGCATGTCATAACACGCTCGTAAAAGTGCCTACGCATTCCCATTCCACAGCCATGGAGAAATGCCAGTCCTGAAAGTGAATCCCTTCTAGCGTTGAGAGGGCTTCGGCATCAGCAGTCCTGAACATGACAACTTAGTTTTGTGCACAGCTGACATGAGGCGGACCATCAATCTGTAGCTGTTGAAAGTGTTGACAGTCTTGAAAGCCATGGCGAAGTTTGAGAAGATGTGGAAAAGGAGGAGGTGAGGTTGATTCGCATCGGAAGCTCGGACACTAAGCTGACCCGTGCCGCCGAGTGAGCTCGTGCCAACGAAACAGCGGGCCCAATCCTGACCTCCAGCTACGTCGACACCTTCATCTCGCTAGTCCGCCTCTCGCCATCTTCCACCGCCCTCCTCGCGCCGACACTCATTCTCTCATTGTCGCCGTCGATATTGTATACTATACCCGCGCGTGATTGTTGGATCCATACAGCCTGCGCCGCCGCCAGGAGGAGCGAGCGCGACGTGATCGAATCCAAGCTGCATGCCAGCTGTAGAGCATCATGTCTGACGCGGGTAGGCCTTCCCAGTAATACCTCTCAGTCGCCAGCGTACGGCTGACCAGCTATCAGAGCATGCAATTCTTAATCTATCGGCCGACGAGAAGCGCGTCTTTTCCTACCTCTTCGCCCAGGCCGACAAGGACCAGCTAGGCGTGGTCACCGGCGAGAATGCCGTATCCTTCTTCGAGCGCACGAAAGTATCCCCGAACGTCCTTGGAGAAATATGGCAAATTGCAGACACGGAGAACAGAGGTCTCCTCACGAAGCCGGGCTTCTGCATGGTGTTGAGATTGATAGGACACTACCAGGCTGGAAGAGAGCCGAGCGCGGAGTTGGCATTCAAGCCAGGGCCTATACCAAAGTTTGAGGGACTACAGATACCTGGAGTTGGAGGAAACGCGCCGGCAGGTGGAAGTAGTGTTCCAAGTCCAACCGCTGCCGGCTTCCCCCCGAATCCGCTGCAGCCGCAATTGTCTGGACAAGCTCCGATTCGAGTCCCTCCTCTCGATCCTGCGAAAGTACAGCAGTACTCAGGCCTCTTCGAGCGTTCCAGCACGCAGAATGGTCTGCTTGATGGCGCTTCTGCGAAAGCTATATTTGAAAGAGCAGGGTTGCCAAACGAGGTACTTGGGAGGATATGGATGCTTGCGGACCGGGAACAGAAAGGTTCTCTGGATCAAACTGAGTTCATCATTGCGATGCACATGTTGACCAGCATGAAGACGAGGACAATGACTGCACTCCCCAATGTGCTTCCACCTGGGCTGTATGAGGCTGCCGCTAGACGCGGTGCTCCGCCGAGCCGCCAGGTCTCTGGACCAGGTGCAGTTCCAAGACAAGCAACCGGTGCTGCTGCTGGACCTGTCGCGAGGACCCAAAGCCCTCTTGCGCGACAAGCTGGATATGGCACGCCCCCACCATTGTCCGCGCAGACCAGTGGGACGCCATGGCTCATCACACCAGCGGACAAGGCCAAATTTGACCAGTTCTTCAACAGCATTGACCCTCAAGGGCTTGGGATCATAAATGGCGAACAGGCTGTCTCATTCTTTTCAGATTCACGTCTACCAGAGGAGACACTGGCTCAAATCTGGGACTTGGCGGACATCAACAGCGAGGGCCAGCTGAACAAGGAGGAGTTTGCGGTGGCAATGTATCTCATTCGCCAACAACGCGCACCAAATGCGCCGCCTCTGCCAGCTTTCCTGCCCCCAGCGTTGGTTCCGCCTAGCATGCGAAAGCAGACCCAACAGACACAATCGACAGCTCCAGCCTTTGACAACGCCAAAAATGCTTCCAACATGCCCAAGTCAGCAGCAGACGACCTCTTTGGATTGGATCAGCCTTCATCTCCCCAGGCGCAGCAGTCTCAGGTGCCCAGTCTGCAGCCGCAAGGGACAGGTGCTTCTGCGACTCGTGATCCTTTTGCTGGAAGCTCTCCGGGCAGCCCTAGCAGTCCAGCGCGGTTCCAGCCCCAACCGCAGGGCAGCAGTCATTTCAAGCCTTTCATGCCTACTTCAGCGTTTGGAGCTAGCCTTGCATCACAGAACACTGGTGGTTCGATGGGTTCAAACCAAGCTGCACCGGCGCCGCCAGCTGCTCGCGGCTTTCAACCACCACAACCAGCAGCTTCCGATGACCTTCTGGGCGACAACGAGACTCATGCAGCCGAAAGTAGCAAGATCACTAACGAGACTACTGAGCTGGCGAACATGAGCAGCCAGATTGGCAACCTTCGATCTCAGATGGAACAAACGCAGGGCAAAAAGAGCGCAACTCAAGCCGAACTGGACGCAACGAACAATCAGAAGCGAGATCTCGAGCAGCGACTGCAGCAATTCCGTGCACAGTATGAACAAGAAGTCCGTACCGTCAAGGAGCTTGAACAGCAGTTAGCCGCATCGAAAGATTCGACAAAGAAAATGGGACAAGATCTTGCAATGCTCGAAGGCTCTTACCAAGATCTGCAGACTCAGCATCAAAATGTCTCGCAAGCACTGCAGGCCGATCAACAAGAGAATGCGTCATTGAAGCAGCGCATCTCGCAAATCAACGCCGAGGTCTCTCGTTTGAAGCCCGAGATCGAGAAGATGAAGTTGGATGCCAGGCAGCAGAAGGGTCTTGTCAGCATAAACAAGAAGCAACTTGCAACGAACGAGGGCGAGCGAGATCGACTCCAGAATGAAAAGGCGGACCTTGAACGGGAGGCCAGAGAGCGAGCAGAGCAGCCTCACACCGCAGAGCGAGTAGCCAGCCCTACGCCAGGATCCAACCTTGCCAGCCCCAGCGGTATGAGCTCGACCAATCCATTCTTTCGGAAGCCTAGCAACGATGGTCCGACCGAGCGATCCATGAGTCCTTCTGCACAAGGCGCAAGCTCTTCTGGGCCAACCCCGAGCGCATTCGACACGCTCTTTGGGCCTTCTGCAGCATTTGCACCGACCGGACAAGCTGGAAGTCGCTCGGGCACACCACCTGCCACCAGCTTCATTGGACGCTCCATGCCAAGCACTTCCGCCCAGGCACCCCACCCTATGTCTGACTCCGTTCAATCCATGTCCTCGGTGGGTGAGCACACTCCATCTGCGACCCCACCACTTTCTGATAGAGCGAAGGAGAGCCCAGCAACAGCCGAGCCTCCACCGCCCCCTGAGAGCGGTCAGTTCACCGCATCACACCTTCCAGTCATCGACGTCAATCAGAAGGACGGACACCAGGATAGCGACGCTGCCAGCTCGACCAAGGTGGTGCCGCCCGCCAGCAGAGCTGGATTCGACACTCCGAAGGACTCGTCTTCCGTTACAGGCCAGCCCGAGAGCAGTCATGTTCCGACGGAGCCGACTGCCGCCGCGAAGGAGCACGTCCCAGGCGCCTTCCCAGACGAGTCCACTGCGGTCGCCGCGCAAGCTGGCTCCTCGAAAGACGACTTTGATTCCGCATTTGCAGGCTTTGGCGATAGTGACAAAGCTCAAGAATCTGCCAAGGCGACCGAAGATCCTTTTGCGCCTTCATCCATCCACAACGCTCCGCAAGCATCCAGCTCGGAGTTCCCGCCTATTCAGACCTTTGAGCCAGACGATGAATCTGATAGTGAGGACGAGAGAGGCAAAGGCTTCGAAGATGACTTCACCGCCGCCTCTCCACCAAGGAACTATGCTGGCAAGGACGTGCCTGTCGTTGCTGCCCCGCCAACTACCAACTCGCAGCGTGCGCCGCCCGATTACGAAGATAGCAACAAGCCATCTCACGGTGGTAGTGGTGAACGCACCGAGGAGAACCAGTTCCCGCCTGAGTTTGGGGGTCTGCTTCCTGCCCGAGAAGATCCGTCGAGCCCGCCGCCTCCCGAAGAGCCACCAATGGGCATGGCTACCTCAAAAGCAACTGAGATCAAGTCGGAAGCTGCCAGTGGCGCCGCTACGCCTGCAGCCCGTCAGCCATCAAGTTCCAGAAACGCATTTGATGACTTCGATGCGTTCGACAATCTAGCTGAAGCAAAGGAGGCCGACAAGAGCGGTACGGACTTCGACTTCGGCTCTACTGAACAGAGCACCGAATTCAATCCTGCTTTCGACTCGCCTGCCGCCAGCATGACGAACACAATGACTTCGTCTCAGCAAACTCCCGTTGCTGCATCCAGGAGCTTGCATCAGCCAGAGAGCAACGGATTCTCCAACTTCCAGCCCTCGGCTTCCACCACTAGTGCTTTCGACAGTGGAAACGCAAGCGGTAGTATCCAGCAGACTCCCCAAAGTGCGCAGCATGACTGGGATGCGATTTTCTCAGGGCTGGACAACTCGAAGAACATTGATACCTCGCTGTCGAGCGATCCATGGGGGACTGCACCAACTAAAGGCAGCGCGGCTGGTTCAGCATCGCAGACTCTTTCTGCTCCGTCAGCACCTGCGAAGGCTAATGTGCCTGATCGCGGCGGAGCCATAACTCCAGGCACCGAACACGATGATCCGATTTTGAAGAGACTGACAGGCATGGGATACCCAAGAGGACAGGCGCTGGATGCATTGGAGAAGTTTGACTATGACATTAATAGGGTGAGTCGTTCTGATAAATCCTCGAGGAAGCTGCCACTAACGAATTGCAGGCCGTCGATCATTTGACTAGTAATTGAACGCCGCAAGGGCCATTGAATAATTGTAGATAGTGCACAGAGACGGTCACTTGTGAGCTCAGCTCGTTGTTCTATCTCCTTTTCCACGCTTTTCATTGCTGAGAACGAATCTGCTCCGCCAAGGCCTGCAAATTGGCAGCGCCTACGATCTGGGTAAGAGCCAGTTGTACGCCCATTTCCCTCCGAATCCAGTTGCGCAGCTCGACCGACACCAGTGAGTCGAGGCCGTATTCGCCACCCACTCCATGAACTTCTTCGAAGCAACCTCCAACCGCATCCCCTCCCTCCAGACTCCCACCTCACCCGCGGCCCCTGCCTCAACCTCATCCCCGTCCGCGCGCACCTAACCCGCACCACAACCCTCTCCTCCCTCATTGCAGGCCTACAAACCCAATCCCTCGCCTCCCTGCCCTATCAAACCCTCGGATTTCTCTCCCTCATCGCGAACTGCATAACCTGGCCACCAACACCCCCTTCCTCTCACTGTCCATTCCGCTTCGGCTCCGTCCTCGTCTTTCAAAACCACGGATCCATGAACCAAGAAACCTACCGCTTCGGGAATGCGAGTGTGGTTTCCATGACGAGCGACGCCGGGGTGGGAGATTCGGCTGATGTGTGGGTGATTGCGAAGCCGAAGCCGGGGGAAGAGGAGCTGGAAATCGAATTGAGATTTTCGGAGAGGGTAGGGTTGGAGACGGCGAGGAGTTTGGCAAGGGAGTTGGAGGGGGTTTTGAGGAGGGTGGGGAAGGGGGAGTTGGAGGCTGTTCTTTTCGTGGAGAGGGACGGTTTGGACGGTCTGGATGCGCATGAATCGTCTAAGGGTTGCGACGGGGAGGGCGTAGCTGAGTAGTGGCGTTTCCTGGAACTAGAAGCTTTCACCCGGGATGTATATGATAGGCTACTTGCTGTTCGCTCCTTGACCCTGTTCACAAATGTTCGCTCCCTTCTTAGGTGCCCAAGCTCAACTTTCCGACGCAACAGATTTTAGCATGAAAGTTCTGGAAACAACACAGAAGTCTGCATCAACCATTCATTAAGTAGGCTAGGTAGGTAGTACAGTCGAGCAGCTGTAAGTGAATGTCTGTATTCTCTATACATCGCACCGTACCAGCCGGTTCTACGATCGACCATTAAGTATGCGAGACCGCCCCTGTAAGCCTGTGCCTCTGTGTTGCCGTTGGCTTGCGAACGAAATTATTACAATTGCAGAACAATGCGCCCCCTCTTCGTCCAGAGGCCCATGGGTATCATCAAAACAGTCATTGCTTCCTAGCGCCGTCGCTCAAAGTGCCACCTCCCGAGTCTGTTGAGCTCGTTCAAATTCAAAGCAAAGGTAGAAATTGCGTGGTTGACATCGCAGAGTGTGCGTTCGTTTCTGGATGTGCGGTGTTCGGGGCACTCGAATCTGGTGTAATCTGGCCGTGCTCCCAATGTGTAGATCCGTCGGTCACTAGCTTCAGAGGCTGTTTCTCTGGTGTCGTTTCAAATGATGGAGGCGAGTTCTCCTCGAGCTCTGGGCTCGATGGCGGCAGAAAGCTGGCGATGGCCTTCTCGATCTCGTCCATTGCGCCGAAGCTGTGAAGGTGGAAATCCAGATGTAAGAGGAGCTTCATCTTCGTTTTCTCGATCAAGGAGGCAGTCCAAGTCCGTTCGCAAACACATCGGGACCACCATCTGGAAGTGGGCGCGTGGTCGTCGGTGTAGCAGACGGCGAGGTTCAACGCAGAGACTGCAAGAAGATCGGATGGCGTGTCCTCGAAGTTTCCACGACCAGCTTCGCGCGAATGAAGAGCGGTGAGGATATTGAAAGCCAAGGCGACGACCTCGAGTGGCAGCTCGGCGCGAATTAAAATATCTTGAATGGCGTCGGTGTCGATTGGCGACGATGATACGTCAATGCTTGCCTTCTCTGAAAAGACAGTTGCGATATAGCCATCTTCAAAAGGTGTCAGTAAGGGACCAAATAAATCAACAAACGATCGACATACAGTCACGCGACTCGGAATCGTCGCAGTCAGAGTATTCGCTTTCAGAATACTCGTCCGGCAGCTCAAGCACTTCCACGAACGGAGCTTTCTTCAGTGGCGGAGTTGGAAAATGCGAGAGAGAACCTTGCCGCGCAAGGTATGCGTCAAGATCATCAATGCCGTCGAGCGAGTCGCAGGCGCTCAGCGCCGGAGAGGGTGGAAATCGCATTCTATTCTGCAGAGCGCATGCCTGTCGGAGGGAGAGCTGCAGGTGCGATTGACGAGGAACAGGCCTTTGAGTTGCAGCAAGCAATGAACAAGAGTCGACGATTGGTGGTGGTTGGTGGTGGTGTCGAAAGAGAGGAGGCCGGGGAGGTTGCGCGAGGCTTCGAGTGCGTACAGCCACCTACCAAAGCATAAGCACAAACAGTGAAGAAGACGCCGGCTCGCAGGTGAATTGCTCTTGCCTTTCCTCCCTTCACCGAGCCAGCGGCGGCAGGAGGCGGTCTTGTATCCTCGCTGCCGTCCTCCAGCAAGCACGAGCGTCTTCCATGCGAGTATTTGCGTACGACAAGGGAACAAGAGGGGCGCATGCGACGCGTTGCCTGATGGGCTCATGATGCGCGGTAGCTCATGGCGCTTGCGAGCGGGCGGGACGAGACGAGAGCATAAGCGATGCCACTGCCATTGAGTTTCGGCACGGCAGCTCACCGCCGTTTGCAGATGCTGCGAAGCTGCCAGTCCGTCGTCGTGCGAGCAGCGCGCAGTTGTGCTCGGCGGACAGGGCCAGCGCACGAATACGAAAGAGCACGGCAGTAGGCTGTGCAAAACGCAGGCGGTAGAAAAGTCCCGGTTGGAGATGGTGTCGGCAGAGAAATCGGGGGGTCGGTTGCTCGGGAAGCCGGAGCGGCCGGGTGGATCCGCTTTTCGAGAAAAGCTTGGCGGAAGCCCGGCTATCAGACGTGACCGCTTTCTCCTAGTTCGGATATCTTCGTCCGCTCGAGCTCTAGAAATAACATCCATCCACGTCGCACATCCTGAAAATCACGCAGATACGGGCCGATGTGCTACATAGCATGCAGCAAGGAGTCGTGTGCTCTTCGTTTGTCGGCTTGACCGGCTTGACAGGCACTTCCTTGGTGTTACATGCGAATTTGCCTTCAAGATCGAGGAAGTGCCTTACGGAGGCAAACAATGCTGCTGTTCAAATCGCCTCTGTGCTTTTTGGTCGTCCTTGAGTATTCGCGCGCGAGAAGGCAAGGCTCGAGAGAAGCCTAACTTCGTGCTCGAGGCACTGGCTCTTGTTGATACAGTATATCCCGGAACGCCTCGCTAGATGTCACAAGCAACGCGCTTCAAACAGTTCTCGACGCTCGCAGAAGAGTGCCTCAATCATATCTCACTCTCTTCTCCTCCCTTCCAGCATCATCCTCACGCCGCCTCCTCTCGCCAACCGGAGCAGCGTTCGCGCCTGTCCTATCCGTGCCCCCTCGATCATCAGGCTTGAAACGATCATCCAGCCCGTCATAGTCTCTCTTCTTGCCTTCAAACCGACCCCATCTCCCCGTATCTTCGCTCTTCAAGTCTTGATACTTGGTCCTGCCTTTCTTTCCCAAACGAGTCATATCCCGCATCCGCATGTACTCGGGCAGAACAGATTTATCGCCCGCATCGTCAACGAACTTCCTCCCAGCAATATCGCGGTTGAGCGCAGCTTTGACTTCCTCGTCCTGGTCGTCTGATTGGAAGAAAGCTCCCTTGTGGTGGTATTTCTGCATGAACGCCATTTTGCCCTTGCCTTCGCGCTCCTCTGCCTGCTTCTCGAGGTATTCGCGATCCTCGGCTTCCCGCTCTTCGGCGGTCAAGTTTCTCCTCCGCTCGATCTCCTCGCGCTCCTTCTCCTTCGCAATCAGAGCCTGTCTGTCTCGTTGTACGCGCTTGAGCTCTCGCAATTTCCATGCTGCCTTTTCAGCTTCGGGGTCTAGATCGTCCGTGTCGTCCACTTGGCCTTCAACCTCGTCCTCGTCATCCCAGTTCTTCTTACCAGCTTTGCGAGCTGCCGCATCCTTCTCGATCTGGGCTTGCAGAAGCTCGTCTGCCTTCTCCATTCGCTTTTGCTCTTCCTCTGCTGCCTGCTGCTCGGCTGAGATGGTAGGAGTGGACGCCTGCTGTTGCGCGCGCTTCGATTTTGATATAAACTTCGGTGCTAGCATCGGCCTCTTGGGCTCATCGTCTGAGCTGCTGTCTTCCTCCTCTGAACTCTCCTCTTCCTCGCCACTGCTGCCTTCTGCCTCTTCATCCTCCGATGATTCTGACGCTGTCTCAAAGCCTTCTAGATCATCTTCCCTCTTCGGCTCTGGGGCCTTGGGTAATATCTGACCAGCACTTGCAGGAGCAGGCCGTTTGGGAAAAGATGTAGCTTTCGGTGGAGGCGGTTTCACGGCCGGCTGTTCCTCTTCCTCTTGCTCTTCCTCCTCCGACTCTTCCTCTTCCTCCGAAGCTGGGTCTTCCGCGTAGGCCTTTCCAGGAAAATATCGCACCGGCTTCGCGGGCTGCTTCGTCATGCGACTCGAGGGCGGAGGCATCGTGACGAGTATGGTGCGTGGTCAGTGTGTTGTGGATGTGGAAAGTTGGAAGAGGTGGGTGGTTGAAACTGTGGAGAATCTTTCATCCGCGCGAAAGTCGAACTTCTCGAATTCTTGCGCTTGACCTACATCCTCACTATCTTTACCCACCTCAAGATGCCGCACAAGCATACACGGCGCGGAGACGCCGACGAGAAGAAGTGAGTATGATAGTGAGCTGGTCTGTCCTTATCTCGCTAACCTCATTGCAGCTTCGACCTTGCGCCTTCCCAGACTGCGAAACCACTCCCTGCCTTCGAGAAAAGTGCAAAGAATTGGCAAAAGGGCAAAGCTGGAGCACGACAGCAGCAAACAGCTCAGAAAAGGAAGAAGAACACCTCAAATGGCTACAAAGAAGACGATACACCGCGAGAGTTCGCGCGGATGATGCATTTGCAACAGACTGGCGGGAAGCGACGATCGGGCTTGGATGATGGAGAGGAGCGCAGATCGAAGAAGAAGAGAAGAACAGAGGCGGCAGATGACAGAAAGGAGCAGTCTGGCAAATCGAAAGGAGCGGACCCGGTCGTGGAGACTGCCGAGAAACTGAAGATCATGCCCGGAGAGCGACTGAGCGAATTCGCAGCGAGAGTAAATCAAGCTCTCCCAGTCTCTGGTCTGTCTCGCAAGGGAAACAAAGCTGAAGGCATGAAAGAACGACAAACAAAGACCGAGAAGCGCCTGCACAAGATGTACGCGGAATGGAGAGAAGAGGAGGCCAAGAGAAAGGAGAAATTAGAAGAGCTTCAAGAACAACAGGAAGAGGAGGACGAGGAGCAAGAAGCAGCATTAGGAGGACAGAGCATCAAATTCGCCGACTCAGGACGGAAATCCAAGCGGAAGCGAATGGTTGGCGAAGTCGACGAGGACGAGGAAGATCCATGGGCGGTTTTGAAGTCGAAACGAGAAGTCCCGAAGGGCTTGCACGATGTCGTGCAGGCGCCGCCTACGATGAAAGTCGTGCCTAAAGAGAAGTTCAAAGTCAGGAATGGCGCGAAGGTCAACGTTGCCAATGTGCCAGGGGCTGCCGGGAGCTTGAAACGGCGAGAGGAGTTGGGAGAGGCCAGAAACGAGGCAATTGAACGGTACCGTGCAATGATGAAGGGCAACGGCAAGCTATGAGTGATAATATGGAATTCCATGCGGTCTCTACGGGTCTCGGCATGCGCCATGAACTCCAAATTCAGAGCATTCACGCGTGGCAAGGCGTGGCAAGGCGTTGCAACGAACGCATTTGGGCTGGTCCGTTCAGAACTTCATACCTGGACAACGCCAACCGCCACGCGGCGAGCGATCTTGAATACGAAGATAGGGCCTAACATGACGCGGAGATTGCGGTGAGCGCTCTGGTCCTTGATGTCCTTTCTGTAATGCAATCGCAAATCTTGGCAAAAGGCGATAGCAAAGCCGCAAGCGTCTCGACCGCACCACAGCTTCCTTCACCCCAACAATATCATCCCTCATATTCCGCACACATATTGTTCTCGAATTCTCGTGGCTTCCATCTCCTCGCAAAGCTGAAGAGGAATCCTCTTTGAAGCCTCTGCCGTCCGAACAATACTAAGCCTTCACACAAAGGCTCAACTCACCATGTCAACTCAGGGCACAACAATACTAAGGCCCATCACGAGGCTTCCAATTGTGGATCTAGACATACTTGAAAGCAATTTCTTCGCAATCTCCACGCCGTCTTCTTTCTTCTCCTCAGAACAGGACAAGAGAACGACGCAACACGAAGCCGACCGCAAGCATCCAAACCGAATCAACATAAAAGCAAGCCTCCTCACCACCCAGTTCGACTTTCTCTCTCCTCATCCGACTACATTCCAAACTCAGAGACCAACTACCAAACACTCTTTTAAGTAAGAGCATCACCCTCCCCATATACCACACTACACACAAACTAACCCTCCCTCCCCAACACAGGCTTTTCGCTTCCAACCCCAAACATCAAAATGTACGCCAACGCCATCTACGCCGAGTGCCAGCTCGCTGGTGTCATGAAGAAGCAGGGCCGCCAGCAGCCAGTCACCGGCATGTGCGAGCTCCAGGGTGTGATGAAGAAGCAGGGCCGCCAGCAGCCTGTCACCGGCATGTGCGTCCTCCAGGGCGTCATGAAGAAGCAGGGCCGCCAGCAGCCTGTTACTGGCATGTGCAACCTCCAGTAGATGCTCCCCTGCATCGACTAGACCTGATTCCCGCACGACAAGATGAGTTCTTGACTACGCTACGATGCTGAGGACGAGAAGGAAAGCGGGATTCGGGGACGTTGCTTGCTTGCTTGCTTCGCCGGGTGTTGTTGCATTTTTGAAACCGGTGGAGAGAAAGAAGAAAATCAGATATTAGAATTTTTTGGATTTTGGAAAGAGTGGAGGTTCCGGGGGTTTCTCTGGGCCTGTATTCTAAGTGCGTGGAGACTACCGTTCTTTGCGGTTTGACTCCTGCGCTTTTTTGGCCGGTATATTCGTATGCCACATATGCCACATATAGCAAATCAAGAAGTTCTTGCTTCTCGAATTATCTCCATTTCTTATTTGTGTTCTCGTCCTGGTATGTTCATGAGGTGCATTGGATAAAATTGATCCTAATACTTGCATGTGAAGTTGGCAGACTGATTACGCTCCGAGGTACTATGGCCGGAGCTAGGGGGCGTACGGCTGCATTGTGGATGCAACTGGGGCCCGCCTGCTGACGAGGTATGTGCACCACGGCGTGGTAGTAGATTCCATGCTGCTTCTCTCAAAGAGGGGCAAAATTTCTGATATTATTGCAAAAAGCGCCGACTTGATGTCCCCAAGCCTCCTCCTTGTCTAATCCGGTCCCAAGACTACAAAAGGGGCTGTTATGGTTTTGACCGGGCATCATATCCACAGCCAGAGCAGTGCGGCTGGCGACAGAACCGATCGCCATCCATTCTTTGACGAACTCGTCTCGTGGCTGGAGATTCTCGTCCACAGCATCCAGTTCTCCATTCAGAATGAAGACTCGCGTTCCTTTATCGACAAAGTCGAGAGAGCCGCTCTGCCGTGATGTATTGAGAAGACCCATAGGAGAATTCTTCACCGGGTCCCCAAAGTATGAGTTCAAGACATCTGCTCGGCTTGGGTCGGATTTGCTGAACTCGAACGGCACTGAGAGCAGGATTGCACCTCTTAGTCGTGTGCCGCTTCCAGTCAAGACTTTCTGTCTCGTAGAGGCGAAATCCGGATGGAGCAAGAATGTACTCAGGTGGATTCCGCCCGCTGAGTTACCCATCACGAACAGGTCCACCGGTTCCGGTCCGAAGGTGTGTGCATTGTTCACGACCCATTCAATCGCGAGAGCCACGTCCTCGCCTCCAGATGGGAACTTGGCATCGTGCGCATTCACCAGGCGGTAATCTGGAATGACAGTGGTATATCCATAGCGCTGACCGAAGAAGGAAGCAATGTTGGCATGGCAGAGGTCACCAGCGTAGTCAGGAAGCGTCTTATGACCTTGCACAAGCCCACCGCCATAGAAAAACATCATTACCGCTCTCCTTCCGTTGGTAATTGTTGGCTGTGGAGCTGGGTAGACGTCGAGCTGCTGGCGATCGTGAGGGCCATAGCCGTGAGTCGTCTTCGCCTTTTGGATGAGACGGATCTGGTCGGCATTCTTCAGGAGCAGTGGCTCATACGTCTTCAGCGTTGGACCGATGATGTCCTTTACTGCCGTGCCGAATTGTGGTAGCTGGTCCATGATGTGCGTCGTCGTGCAAAAGGAGATGCAAAGGCAACGTGCAGTAGATGATGATACCTACAGCAAAGTTAATACGTCGTGACGCTCATCTCGTCTGATGTACGAAGACCCGGAGAGCCGAATTCCCAGGATCCGGGCTTGCGCAAAAGCACCACCGTACATTTCATCGTATGCGGCTGCCAGAGTCGGTATTTGTTCTCGCGAACTTTACCAGCCAGAGGTGGACATGCGAAGGAGAGTTCGTGTTCGGCCGAAGAAGGAGCTGTCGGCGGAGTTTTGCCAACACCAATCAGGCATTTGATGTGGAGCAAGTTAGGGCTATTGCCATCGATCCGAGGCTCGACTCTTTCTCTCCACTTGGAGGCCAGGACTAGAGGACCACGGGAATGGGGGCTTTCCGCCCACTTCCTCCGCCAAACGGCAAACGATATGTATTCCATGCTCATGACAATCTCAGTCTTCATCTGTGATTCTTCGACTTTTGCCCAAACCCAGTACCCCTGAAAATGGCACAAACCAACGGCACCAGCCATGTCATCAAGTCCACCGATCTCCCTCCGGGCAAGCCAGGACAGCCATACGTCCTCTCGACACAAGACGGCGAGATCATCTACATTCCACTATCCAAGTCAACCACCCGCCTATTGGTAACCGGCAAGGAGAGCGAAAATGCCTTCGCCGTGGTGGGCAGCAGCGGCAGCCAAGGAGATCCAATCGGTTTCCATTACCATCGTGAGGCTCACGATGTCTTTCTCTGCCTGAAGGGCAACATCAACGTCTGGGCCAACGACAAATGCCGAACGATGAGCGCCGGAGACTTCGCGAGCGTGCCTCCCGTAAGCCTTGCCTCTTCCTAACCTTGACTCTCTTTCTGACCGCAAGCAGAACGTCGTCCATCAATACCAAATCCTCGGCAACCACTCCGAGATGGTCGGCCTCATCGTGCCAGGCGGATGGGAAGAATTCTTCCGCTTCATCGGCGAGCCATACGCCGGACCGCTCTGGCCAATGGACGACCGACGGAACTTATTCGAAGTCCTGATCCCCAAGCTCAAAGCCGCCGCCGAGCAATTCGACATGGTCCCGCAACCTCATCTCAAGCAATTCGGCCCTCAACCCTGGCAAGGCGACGAGAACAAACTACCGGGGAAATTGGAGCCGTATTTCCTGAAAGCAGGCACGGGGCCAGCGTACGTGGCAGGCGGAACGGTGTGCAGACCTCTCATCACCACGGCGGAGTCGAATGGGAAGTTCTCCATCGGCAACATCGAAGGATCGTCTCACCATCACGAAAGCTCTGTGTTTGGCAGCTCGAGAAAACTCAAGTTCTCGAGCACCCACCATGCCTTCCAGGTCGTTGAGGGCGCTGTAGAATTCACGCTGGGATCGTCAGACTCGACAGTCTTACATGCCGGCGAGCTCATCTACGTGCCTAGTGGAACGGAATTGAACATCCGCGTGCGCTCAAGATATGCCAGCATGTACGCATTTGCCAGTGGAAAGGGACTGGTGGAGCTTCTGAACCAAATTGGACAGCCTTTCGATCAACCGATACCGCCGGAGAAGGCGTCCAATGTGTCGACGGACAGCGTGAAGGCTTTGGAAGGCGATGTTGGATTTACAATGAGTTGAAGTGAAATCGCTTCGACACTGATGATTCGTCATTCAGGTAGCGCTAATGAGCAATGACTTGTTTAAGACGAGCTTTGGTGTGGCACAGCTTTCGAGCTTGAGAAGCTGAGAAGGATTGCATCCTTCAAAAGTGTGTTTGAGCTGTCCAGCGAACCTCGCAGCAACTGTTTGGTCGTGCCCTTTTCAGCTCAAATGTCAAAAACAAACTGAGCGTCCACGCTTCCTTTGCATTTCAATCCACATCTCCCCTAATGACAGAATCATCGTACGACTACCTCATCCTCGGAGGCGGCCTCAGCGGCTGCGTCGTTGCCTCTCGCCTTAAACAAGCTCTCCCACATTTGTCAATTGCACTGGTCGAGAATGGCTCAGACAGTCGGAATGACGAGTCAGTTCTAAGCCCTGCACAGGCCTGGCTGCTCGATCCAGCCAAATACCACTACGTCGACCAAACAGTCCCCCAGAAATCTCTCAACGGCCGCTCTCTGGAGCTCAAGACAGGCCGAGCTCTTGGTGGCGGCTCTGCTACCAACTATGGAGGCTGGACGAGAGGCGACAGACAAGGCTACGACGAATGGGCGAGAGTGGTCGGCGATGACAGATGGAGTTATGAGGGCCTCTTGCCGTTTTTCAAGAAATCTGAATCGTTTCCGGTTCCCGGAATGAGTGAACATGGGTATGAGGGACCAATACGGCCTAGTCTGGTTGATAGGCAGTATCCTCTGAAAAAGCCGATGTTGGATGCTATCACAGACGCTGGAGTCAAAAAGAGGGAAGACATCACAGACGGAGACGTGCTTGGTGTTGGACCGCTGATGGAGAGCTGGAGGAACAACCAGAGAGTTCATGCCGCCAACTCTTACGACTTGACAGGTGTGGAGATCTTGACCAATACCAAAGTAGCGAAGGTATTGTTGGACGGCAAGAAGGCAATCGGTGCCGTGCTCAGAAGCGGTGAGAGATTGCTGGCCAGCAAGGAAGTCATCTTGGCTTGTGGCGCTCTAAGGACACCTCAGATTTTGATGCTCTCTGGGATCGGTCCCAAGGCAGAGCTGGAACAACTTGGCATTCCACCGATCGCTGAATCGCCGAACGTGGGTAAGAACCTGCACGATCATCCAATGTTCACACTCTGGTACACTCTTCGAAATCCAGATGACGGGCTAGCGGTGGGCCACCCGAAGTTCATGGCAAACCCTGGGTTTCTCGAAGGAAACCCGATGGACTGGCTTGTCAACGGCAATGCCGCAGCGTTTGACGAGGACAAGGCAGCAAAGATTGACGGTGTTGCCAGTGAAAGGACAGATGACTTTGAGCTCACGCCCTTCTACCTTGGCGCACCCACAAGCCCTCATGCTCCTCCTCCGATGGACGGCGAGACCATCACCTGCGCTGCAGTGGTTATGAGTGCCACATCGCGCGGAGAAGTGACATTGCAGAGCAAAGATCTTGACGATGCTCCGCTAGTTGATCCAAATTATTTGTCCACTGCTCATGATCTTGCCGTGATGCGTGCTGGTGTCAGACTAGCGATGAAGATAATGGAAACCACAGACGCGGGACAGAAGATCTCTGTTGGTCAAAGACCCTCCGTGGGAATGAAGCCAATCCCACTGGACGCTTCTGATGAGGAGATCGATAAGAGAGCGAAGGCTGGCATCGTGACTTGCTTTCATTACGCCGGGACTGCCAGCATGGGTAAAGTCGTGGATGCCGAATGCAGGGTCAAGGGTATCGAAGGCCTGAGGGTGATCGATGCTAGTATCATGCCCGTCGCGCTTTGTGCGCACTTACAAGCGCCCATGTATGGCGTTGCAGAGCGAGCGGCCGAGATGATCGTTGAAAAGGCCAAGGAGGAACAGTCTTGAGCTCTCGCTGGTTGATAGGAATTCCATCAGCATCTTCAAGAAAGGACCAAATACCGTAGCTGTACATCCAATCGTTGGTCAGTGATGGTAGCTGCAGATATTCTTGAGCTATGTCGTGTTCCAGAGAAGCCCAAATCTACATGGCCAGGCCAACCCGAGACTCAGACTCCAGAATTGGCGGCAGCGGTGCAGTGGGCTGAAAGACACCTGATCGTGGTCCTGATATTCGGATGATCGGAGCCCTCCTTGGTTCGATCAGCGCATCTAAGCTCTGGACTTCAACACGCTGATATGGCTTGGAGATCGTTGACTTGGCCAGCTCAGTCGGCGAGTTACATGGCGGCACATTGCCTCGATGCTTTACATATCCCCAAGAACGTCGGATGAGACCTGCCATGGGAGGCATTGAGCAGCAAAGCATGCTGAGATAGAGTTCGAGATAGCCCCAGAGCTGCAGCATGTAGATGTCGTAGGTGATGTTTTTGCTGTTCATAATGGTGTCGAGGTACTGGATTCGGAACAGGCTGGCGGCCGTGACGCAGAAGCCGATAAGGAAGGTGAAGAAGATGCTATGAGAGGTAGAGTTAGATCGGTGCCATATCACGGTTGTGGATAAACCCACTTACCCAACTTTGGTGTAGAAAGGCAGACCGAGCTTCATTAGCTTAGGCAACGGCAGAAAGACTGTGACGATGTCGAACAGAATCACCATGCTTGCGCTGAAGTAGTACATTTCCAGCTTCTTCACGCAGTATCCACTTACGCCTGGATAGACGAAATTCCAGTTGTAATCGAGTGGTCGGCATTGGAACAGCGTTGTCAGTAGACATACAAGCCCATATGTCGCCTCCAATGTGCCCAGCAAATAGCAACAGAAGCGAAACGGCGACTGACTGAGCCTTCCACGCTCGGCTGACCAGATTCGCACGTATAAAAGAACCAGAGACAGCTTCGTGCCATATATGACAGGAATGTAGAGCAGTTGTGCGATCCAGGTCCACTGGTAAGGGGTCATCTCGCTGGTCCGGTCCATGTGTTGGTCTCACGACTTACCATGAGGAAATTCTCCAATTGTGTTGCGCTTAGCCGCCACACATCTCGACCCATGCCGTAATGAAATTGAAATAGTGTTGTCGGAACGATCGCCGCAGCGAATCCGGCACACACCAGAACAACCAGATCGTCATACCAAAATCCAGGTCCTCGAAGTCGCGGCCATCGCGACAGGAAACGAGCCAGAGAGAACGCAGAAGCCAGTGCGAAGCATATCCAGAACATCAGCTTCAGTTGTAGTTGGACGTCATGCTCCGGAAAGTCGCAATAGTCTACTTGAAACGCCCGTGCAGCGAGCTGCTTCTCGAGAGGACATCTTGCTCGGATGCAGGCGGAGAGAGCTTGTCCTGGAGAATTGTCGTTGCCGCATATACACGTTCGATTTGATATCGAACAGGAGAACAGTGGGAAGACTCGTTTGGTACATGCCAGCTGCAACGAACGTCATTAGTCGATGTCTCATTACTACAGGCATCTGAGATTTCTCACCGCGCATGCCGGGATCGGCCTGATGGTGCTGTTGCCGATGTTCGGTTCTTCGTGGAGGGAAAACATGTTCAAGAGCAGCAGTCCGAGCGCAGCATTGTTTGCGAAATGTTTGAGAAGGCTCAATTTCTGCCGACGCTTCATCTGATGGGGAGTGAGACCTCTTTGATCCCTTTCATGGTCGGTTCATTTGGAACGTCAACCCAGTGGCCTAAGACGAAGCAACCCCGATGTCGATCTGCGTGAGCACCTTCGTACTCAAATGTAGGTGCCTGGCGGGCAATCCGCTTGCAAACAATGCGTTGCAGGCTGTGGCCTGTCGGTAATTTCGTTCGCGCCTTACAAGTGTATTGTTGATTTGCTGCGAGCGCATCGTAATCGGGCTGGATTTGGCGATTGAGATGGAGTTCACAGGAGAGCCAAGTTGTCGTGGGTGACGTGCCCAGTCAAACCTGCAGACGGTACCTTCCACCAGGTCATTGAACGTCTTGTATCTGAAAATAGAGTCAGCGTGAAGTGGAAGGCAGGTCAAGTGCGCTGTATCCAATGAGAAATTGCGCGTGCCATGGATGATCGCGACATCCATCGCTGTCAGGAATATTCAAAGACTCGATCCCTGGTTCTTCCGCCGCGAGCGTCCGATCATTCTTGCCCCTTTGCGAGCAAAGTACGCGGTATTGATGTAGTAATTAACAAGGCCCCTGTATGGACTTGGTCTTGCATTGCGAAGTCATAGCGTGCCAGATTGCTCGGACAATGCTCATCTTGTCGACGCGTCTCTTCTCGCCAGAATCGTCCTTCAATTCCGGGAATCGTCACGTAGCCGTACGAGGGGTGCAGAAATGGACTGATAGATCATCCGTCGGCGCCTTCGGTCGACAGAACGCGTTGCGCGATGAAGAAGAGATGCTTCGTTGTCATGTCAATGAAAAGAACATGAAAGTGAAGCTGAGCAACGCGGAAGTTGTGAAGCCCTTGGGGCCCGTGCTTGGCCTCTGTGCCTCGTTGCCTGACGAGCTTGCACTCCTTTCCCAGCGACCCGACTACTCGACGCGAAGAACAACTCGCGTTTTTTTGGATATCTCGAAAACAATTCGCATTTCTAAAATACGAAGTCATTGTAGGAAGCAATACCTCGAGCCCCTTGAGATAATCTTTGAAAAGAATGCCACTGGTAGCGATTAAAAAGCCTGTGACTTTTCTACATATCGCTTTCATCTCTGTCGTATGTCGGAAAGATTCTGTTCTCATTCCTTACTGAGACCGTTCCGCATAATCTCATCATCGACCAAAAAGGCAAAAGCATAAGGTATCTATGCACATTCGAAGATTGGAAAAAAAGCCACCAGAGCGAACTACCTTCCGCTCTCCAACGCCATCTCACGCGAGGGAAATGCCGCTAAAGAAACCAATCTCGTTCGTCAACATCTTCTTCACTCGTCAGCTCGTCGACCCGCTAAAGAGTAGAACCAGTACTCCGCGCTGTACTGCACTTCAAAAGCCGCAGGCATTCCCTCGCACGTGTCTGGAGGCGAGCCTCCGGCAGTGTTGACGCGGTAGACCTCCGTGAAAACGCAGTCGTCGGCGCTCTTGGCCTGAAGCTTGAGCCAAGCAACAGCACCATGACCGACACCGTACTGGCCCTTCATGGCGTCCGCGGGAGCGGGAGTCTGGTTGAGCTTGGAAAACGCTCCTTGACCAAAGGTGTTCAGGGAGGTGTCGAGGTTGAAGTAAGGGGTCTTGGAGTCGGTGAAGTAGTGGTGGCCTGAGAGATCCTGGTAAGCTGGGGAGGCTTTGATCTTGGTAGATGGAACGGGCAGTTCGAGGGCGATGTCTGGGACTTTGGAGAGCAGCAGGGGGTAGTCGGCGGACATGCAGGTGACGTTGAAGAGGGAGGCGACGGCTCCGACGGCTGTTGGCACGGCGGTTGAGTTGGTGGTGTCGCAGGTGTAATTTTGAGTTCCGCGTCCGACGGCGACGTGGTAGAGAGAAAGGCCTGGCGTTACGGGCGGGAGAGGCTCAGGTGCTGCGAAATGTTAGTGACTACCCCACTGAGAATTGGTGTTGTGTTTCTTTCGTACCTTGTGGAAGTTCGACAGAGGCAAGATTGCATTGGCCCGCTACTGTGTTTCGTCCATCCCATGAGTGCCGTTTGCCGAAGTCGATGAAGGAGCCGATTTGTGATGAGGTGCCTTTCCACCACGAGTCGAAGGATCGCTTCTCAGTTGGCACTGCGGATACGGCGGTCGCCGCAGCGAGGAACAGTGCTGTCCTTTGCAACAACATGGTATGGTTTGATGTGTAAAGTTGGTACAGATTGGTTGGCTATCAACAGCCAATGCGTTGCTACGGCGTAGAACGATTGCGTGGTTGATGTCGTCGTCTGTGGTGGAGGAAGAGGATGCGGCACAGTCGATGCAGATGCGAGTTCGTTGCTGTGGTTTGTATCTCTCCGACAGAACTCTTCTGGCGCGTACCGACACAGATTCTATATACAAGGCTCAGGCGTGCGACTTGCAAGAGGCCTGAGGTGCTGCAATCTAGCCGCCGAGCATAGAAATAGAACATTAATTGCGCTGCATGTGGATGCTGCATCGACGCTAGCGCACGCAAGCGCTTCGACGAGCAGCCCAGCTGTTTGGTCTCTGCGGGCCGCCAAGCTTCTCTCCAGACCTCAATCTTTACTATCGCCAACACCACTTCCAATCAAGGCCAGTATATCGTTGATCTATCGGGTCACAGATTTTGCAGCGCTGCTGAGGACTTCAATATTGGGTCATGAGAAGTCCAGGCGCGATCACATCAGCTCGTTTGGTCAGGCCCGCAGTCGCATGCGGCCAGGCGGCCTCGACCAGCCATCTCTCACATGCACAGCAGATCCCATCTCGAATCAATTAGCGGCATCCAGTCCAAAGAAAGCGACATAATTTGCCCGTAAGCAGTAATTCTTCGTGATCTATTGTCGGCAAATTAGCCCAGCCATCTCCGACCTCCACCAGTAGGAACTCCACCCCGGCGCTTAGAGAAGTCGGAATGGCTGGCTCTCGATGAACCTCAGCTCTCCCGATGCGTTTCAGACAAGACTGCCGTACAACCACGTCTGCAGCCTTCCTGGATGCTTTTGCCTCGCCGCATCTGCCAAACGGGCCGCTGCGTCTCTTGCGTTACCATATATCGCAACTCCCAATAGGAGCCAAAGACCTGCCGAAGGAGCCGGCTCGCAGACCAGTGTTCAGTACTCGCTCGAAAGAACTTCAAGAAGCTGGATAACCGCTGACAGCCTCTCGGCAGCGCCAGAGATTGTCCTTACCGTGCTCTTTAATATAGCTTTGTCGCGATCCAACGAGAACGGGCGCGCGATGTCCAGACACGCGACACGCGAGCGCGTTGGCAAAGCTCTGTGCTCGCTTCTTCAGGCTGGACCAGCGGTAGTGGCGACCCTGTGGAGACCCTCAGATGCACTCATGCGGCCGGGCGCCAACCACGCGACCTCTTTCTTATCCCATTCTGTGTAGGACAGAGCGCTTCCGGGTGCAGCGGCACCTTGCAATTTGTCTTTGACGAGACGTTAGGAAGATAATTCGCTCACTTCTCAGCGACTTCGGAAGTTCACTGTGGAGATACGCCAGTTTACCACGCCTAGCGGTTCGGTTGCTCAAGAACTCTTGTATCTTTCGTTGCATCGTATTGGGTACCGGGCAATACCTGTCATGCGTGGTTTGCAGATCTTCAACTTGGTTGTCAAGGCGCTGCCGTGGAAATCGAATTCGGGTCAAATCCAAGTATAGCAGACTTCGGGCCATGCCGACCGCGCGGCTTCAACACGATTGCTGTGAACGTGGTTGGGCAGTCCCTTTGTTACGAGGTAGTCCAAGACCAACACAGCTCGCGCTCCTCGGAAATCTGCAAAAACTGGGGATCACGATGATCCAGCTTGGAAGCCCTCTTGCTGCCAGTCACCATGATCTGCTCCTCCACCAACAGCAGCGTTTGCTGCAGCGCCGGCCGCGGACCCAGCAACTGAACTGGCGCCCAGATTGCTAGCATGTCTCTCGATGTCTGTGGTGCCCATCCAATAGAGCATCACAAATATGAGCGCATGCAAGGCCACACAGTATAGAGCAAATAGGTTCCTGCTCGTGCGCGTAGCCAAGACCATGCGCGTGATCTGCCAAACCGCTCGCTCGGGTAGGCTCATTCGCTTCAAAGCCCTGGCACTCTCTCTCCCTCGGAACGCAGCGAAAGGCGATATGTTCTGCTCGTACGCAGATCGGTATCGATCCAAAGATAGCCCAGAGGGTGTATCCGCCGAGCCCACCTGGACAGTGGATGGATTGGGATTGGCGCCGTATGCCGCTCCTGAGGCGGCTGGTTGGCCTCTGTTGTAAGTTGAGACGTATCTCGTCTTCTCGTACAGATTGAGATTGTCCTTTTGCAGAGAAGCCACCTCTGACCGGAGCGAGGAGACAGTCTGATACTGCTTCTGCAGCTCTTGTTCGAGCTCACCGATCTTCTTCTTGAAGCGGTCGCGCTGTGCAGTGACCATATGCAGGATGCCCGACCCACCACCTACAGGCTCACCCGCTCGGAGAGACTCCAAATTTGACCTTGTCGTTGGCGTACCAGAGCCGGATGAGCCTTCGAACCCACCAATGATGGAAGATGTCGGTGACGCACCTCCGCCCCTTCGACTGCCGTACTGGGACTTGGGGTATCGCGAGGTGTACGTGCCTGCGACTGACATTGTTTCAAAGGCATTAGACGCCTCTTGCTGCGTCTTTTGGAGATCATTCTCCAGTGTAGCGTTGAGATTACGCGCCTTCTCCAGCTCCATATTTGTGCTTGACATGTCTTCCTGCAGCTGCTCAAAGCGCCGTTGAAGGTCTTGATGTGATACTCTCAACTCTGTCAACTCATTGCTGACTTTCTTGTTTCGCGCCACCAGCAATTGCTCGAGGCTCTCCCCTTTGGGCTTGTCCGCGGAGCCATTGGCGTGAGAAGCATCTTCACTTTCTGTTGTGTCAACATCTTCAATGCTCGCAAATTCGATTGCACGCAGCATCTCTAGCTCTCTCTTCACCTCGTCATAGTCGCCCCACTTTTGTACCTTGCCTTGAAGCGCATCACGATCTGCTTTGAGCGAGCTCAGCTCTCGTTCAATACCTCGCAGTTTGTTTTCGAGGGTCGACTTTTCGGCATCCTTGTCGTAACGTGCGGTGTCCAGCTTTCGAAGCAATGAGGAGTTCTCAGACCTGAGTCTTAGGTAGGCAGGGTCGTCTTCCACAGGCACGCTTCTCGCACTGCTCGATTGGCTTGCAGATTGTGCAAGCTCGACACGCAACTGTTCGTTCCTGGCCTCCACTTCGGCGAGTCGCATGTTTGTTCTTTCAAGCTCTGAGTTGGCAATTGCCAATTCAGCTGCCGTAGCAGCGCTTCGGCCAGTATCTTGCACATCTTCGCCTGATTTCTCCAGTCTCTGCGATACCTCGTAGCTGGCCTTGAGCTCTTTCAGCAGCCTGTCTTGGCTCTCAACTTTCTCCTCCAAGCTCTTCTCCTTTGCCGTCCAGTTGTCCTCCTTCTCCTTTAGCACCGCAGACCATGATTCTTCGACCTCCTTGATCTTTGAGTCCTGTGAGCCCTCGAAAGATTGTCTCTTGCTCCGCTCTTGCTCCAATTGCGACTCGGTCTCTTCCAGCTGCGTATTGAGGTTGCCGACCTGCTTCTGCAGTCGTTCGTTCTCAGACTCCAGTTTGGGCACCACTTCGTCGGCAGTCACGAGAGAGTCAATCGAGGCTTCAAGCAGGGGATATGGATCGGGTGCTTCCGACAAGGGAGAATACGCCGACATGAAAGCTGCAGATACAGCTTTATTGTGGTTTGTGAGGACGTCGATGTACCCTTGGTACATCTTCAACAAATCCTTGATTTCGCCGAGCTTGGAGGAATCGTCTAGCTTTCGAAAGTCCTTCGTCTTTTGTGCGAGCTCTTTCCGCTGAACCAGCGAGTCCTTCTGCTGCGTGACCATATCCGAGGCGGTGTTGTCGAGGTTGGAAACCAACTTGGTCAAATCCAGAGATCGCCATGCTGCGACAGCTTGCTGGAATTTGTTGCTGGCTTCACTTGCCTTGCCCTCGCCGCGAGAATCCTGATGCGTCTCCGAAACGCTATCGTCTTCGCCCTCTGCGCCCTCCATTGTGTCCTCGTGTTCTTCTGTCGTGCCAACCATGGTTACTGTCCCGATTCGTCTCCAGGAGAGGTGAGACGCGCGGCTCCCTTAGCTGCTGGTATGGAATGCTCAGTCGCGAGCGGGTATCAGAAATACGAATCAGAAAAGAGCCCGACCATTGATCCTCCACAATTCGTCGTTGTCGGTGGTGGCTTGTTGCCTCGGCGGATTGATAGGTGTTCAATGTCGGAGAGACGGGCAAGACGGAGGTGAGCTGCTTCCAAGTTGCTGGAGCTGCGATCCTTCCGAAGCAGCTTGAGCCGATCTGCATCTCGGTCTCGAGGCAACCACAGAACAACGACACTCATCTTTGCGGCATCCACTTCATACTCCTCCACAAAGAGGTGTCCACACAGATCGCGAGCGCAACGCGATGAGAGCCGACATTGGGCTGCTATGGAACCGGACCATGCAGCCACCTCCTCCTCCACCGCCGACGGTGCTCCGGGCTCGTACGCTCTGCGCGAGCTGATCCGAGACGTGCCTCTTGCGCCTGGTGAGAACGGCGAAGATGAAGCGCATATCACTTGCGTAGACGCTTGGAATGGTAATGTATACATCGGCACTTCTTCTGGCGAAGTCCTGCATTATGTCTCCATCCCGCCAGACCCAGCCGATGAGAGCGGCCTCCCGAGCTACATATTCGCGACCAAAATCGAGCCGCCCTTCAAGCACAAGCAAACGGGGAACGGAGCCGGCGTCAAGCAGATATTGTTGCTGCCTAACATCAGCAAGGCTTGTATCGTCTGTCACAGCACACTTACGTTCTGGAACCTCCCCGAGCTGAGTCCGGCATACGAGGGCAAAATTGAGCAGGCAGGGTGTTTGTGGATAGGTGGGCTAGACAGGAACAACCAAGAGCAAGACAATGGAAGCGCCAATGGCGTCGTGGCTATCATATGTCTGCGTCAGAGACTGCGAGTGATTCGCATATTCGAAGAAGCGCAGCCACGCAAAGTGAGAGATATCGAACTGGCGGGAGTGTCGACGCTTGAAAGACGTGGTGATTTGGCATGTGTCGCAGACGAACATTCATACTCGCTCTTGGATGTCGTAAATCAACGCAAGAATGAGCTTTTCCCCATATCCTCCCTCAATGATCCAAGGCCAAACACTCAGCAAGCGTTACCTGGTCCACAAAACCGCCCGGCCTCGCGCAGCTTTTCCTCTCACAGCCCCGTGCGGCCATCTCGAAGCCACTCGAGGAACATCAGCCTAGGGAATCAGCTGCAAAATAACGATCGCTTGCGACCAGACAGTGATTCGCCATGGCCTGCACGAAGGTCCTCACGGCAGACGGAATCGCCAGCGCCGGCTTCAAGCAGGGAGGAGAGCCCACGCAAACCAGAAGCCACGCCTGAGTCGCAGCAAGCCAGCGCCACGTCCGCCGTAGAGACCTCTGAGCCAGCCAGACCCCTTGCACCTTATGTTGTTTCGTACCTGCCTACCGAGTTCCTGCTCACAACGGGAACGAAGGCGACGGATCCCGGTGTAGGCATGTTCGTCAATTTGGAGGGCGACGTCGTTCGTGGAACCATGGAATTCAGCAGCTACCCGGAAGCGCTCGTCTTGGATGGGGCCCAACAATCCTCACTGGGTCCAAGTCCTGACGAAGCCCAGTCTGGAGGCTATGTTCTTGCAATCGTCCAGAGAAAGGTAGATGAACAGGCTCAGCGATGCATCGAAATACAGCGATGGGACTCGGATCCTGGGGAAGCTCAGAACACCAAAGAATGGTTGGTGCTTGAAGGCATAGCGAACGATCAAGAAAGCGAAGACTCCTTAAAGGCCGGCCTTCGGAACGCAACGACTTCTGCCGAGCTCTCGGTCAATGGCGTGACCTCTACACTTCGCCTTCGTCGACTCAAGCTCAAGGGAGACAGCACCGAAGACGGACTAGAAGCAAAGCGGAACGAGGAAGAGGATAAGCTGGCGTCCAGGTTCGCTCAGGTACAGGCCAACGTACTTTTCTTCGCCAAAGATCGGGTCTCTTGGGTAGTGCAGACACCGATGGTTAGCCAACTAGACCGACAGCTCACACAAGCGGTACGACAGACCAGCGCTAACGAGCTTTCGATTGACGTGCCACTGGTCCAGCGGGTTGTCAACAGCATTCGCGGGCAGGAGCCTCGCAATGAGTTGGAATTCCTGACTTTGACGCATGTGCGTCAAAAATCTTCTCTCCTACTTTTCGGAAACCTTGTCTTGCAGACTGCGAACGGGATCATTGCATACGAGCATGATAAACGCCGAGCGGAGGATGCGCTCATCTCTGGTGAACTGGATCCGAGAGTGGTATTGGCTCTTGTTCCTCCTCTTGATGCCGAGATAGCCGAAGGCAGCAGTGGAATCTGGATGGCACAGGGCCTCCTAGATGCAGTCGGCCAGATTCGCGACAGCTTTGATCCAAACAAGATCAGCAGAGATTGTCAAGGTCCATACGGAGACAATCTACTACATCTCATTAAGCGCTACCTCATCGCTTGGAGAAAGAAGAAAGGGTTTGGCAGCGTTGCGGATGAGACGCAGGTCTTCCAGACGGTCGATGCTGCCCTACTACATGTGCTGCTGATGCTTGATCAAAACAGTCCAAGAGGACCTGCGACTGCAGGTGCGGTGCGCGCAGAATTGAACGACGTTGTAGACCGGGGTGTCGATTGTTTTGAACGTGCGACCGAGTTGTTTGAACAATATCACCGCCTTTACATGCTAAGTCGCCTTTACCAGAGCCGCAAGATGGTATCTCAAGTCTTGGCTACCTGGAAACGGATACTAGAAGGCGAGAAGGACGTCGGCGGCGAGCTGGTCGAAGGAGAACACGATTTGCGGCGTTACCTCTCCAAGATTCGAGATTCCGGTCTGGTTCAGGAGTATGGATCCTGGCTCGCCCACCGGAATCCTAAGCTCGGTGTTCAAATCTTCGCAGACGACAACAGTAGGGTGAAATTCCAGCCAACGGAAGCGGTGGCGATTCTGAAAGAAAAGGCGCCTGATGCCGTCAAAGATTATCTGGAGCATCTAGTATTCGGAAAGAATCATGTGCAGTATGTGAACGATCTGATTGCGTTCTATCTCGATACGGTCTTGAACGAGCTGAAGAGCTCTGAGAAATCGAGAAAGACCCTCCTGCAGTCGTACGAGACATACAGAGCGCTGCATCCGCCAAAGCCGACCTACAGGGAGTTCATTACCGACAACGCCATCGAAGCCGAATGGTGGCATAATCGGCTACGTTTGCTGCAGCTTATTGGCGGGAGCCATGGAGCAGCTTCAAAATACGATGTTCATACTCTAGGCGAGCGACTTGCGCCGTACAGCGATGAGCTTGTGCCAGAGATGATCATCCTCAATGGTCGTGAAGGCAAACACGAAGAAGCGCTGCGCCTCCTTACCCATGGTCTTGGCGACTACGACACAGCCATCCGATACTGTCTTCTGGGCGGCTCGAGTATCTTCCATCCGGCCTCGGGGCTTGCACCAGAGCAGCCTTTGCCGACGATGGAGGAGCAGTCCAAGCTCTTTGAATATCTACTCTACGAATTCTTTCGCATAGAAGATGTCAGCGAGCAGATGGAGAGGACTGCCGAACTACTTGAACGATTTGGGGGTTGGTTCGATATTGAAAAGGTCCTTGATCTCATCCCCAACTCGTGGTCCGTGGAGCTGGTATCTGGGTTCTTGGTTCACGCTTTCAGGAGATTGGTTGCTGAGAAGAACGAGACTGTGGTCGTCAAGGCGCTGTGCAGCGCACAGAACTTGAGACAGAGCGCGGACTTTGCTGAGAAGGTGGAAAGTATGGGTCCATTGATTATGCATCCGCAGGTGGAGACTGGATAAACCGCACGGCTGGCCAGCGAGCAGGACGCTTGCTGTATATCGATCAGTTGTGTGCGTGACCCCTAGCGCATGACCGCGCGCGGTTTGGTCATTGAAATACGTGACAAGGCCATGCACCACTCCTCCTGTTGCGGCTACCACATATACACCCAAATACCAATTCGGGAACGGTATCAAATTGGATCCAGTTGACCGGTCCGTCCCGTTGGGCATTTGCTCACGCAGGAGTGGACAGGGATGAACCAGCCTCGACATGTTGGACACTTGCATTGCATACTCGCCTCCCATCTCAGACGCGTGTCACGAGAGTAGTTACGCTCTGCAGCCAATGCCGACTCATAACTGCAGGGGAGGCTCAAACCCCCCTCCGGCGCGGTATGTCTCAGCAAAGAGAAAGAAGCACACCAAGACAAAAATTAGGCATATTCAGCCATACCTTTAATCTATACAGATCTAAAGCTATTCAAGCCCACCAGAAGCGTCCACCTCACCCCCTCCTCCGTCCCCTCAACTCCCTTCCCCCAAGCAACCCCTTCAAAACCTTCCTCCCCTCCCGAAACCTCCCCAACACCCCCTCCACAGCCTGCACCTGCGCGCCATCAAACTGCGTCCACTGAACCCGATACTCCACCCCTAAGCCCACCTGCTCACACAGTTCAACCCACTCCAGCAACCTCTGCGCCCCGGCCCCCCTGAGCTGGAATATCACAAGATTCAGGACCAAACTCCCGACTTTGTTAACTTTCTCCACTTCGCTCGGCTTCAAGGAGCGGACGAACGCGATCATCTCGCGGAAGTCGAGGTTGTAGATCAACGCGGAGGTTTTTGTGCCGGGGGTGAAGGCTGCGCGGCGCAGGAGGAGGGAGAATTCGGTTTGTGTGGAAGGGTGCGTTGTGGTGGACGTTGGGGGCTTGGTGGTTGTGGTTGTTGTGGTGATGATGGAGTTGCGGCGGCTGGAGGTGGGTGTTGCTGGTGTGGGGGGCATGATGGAGGCTCGCCGGGCGGAGTTGAGGTGGGGTGTGGTGAGGACTGGGAGGAGGAGTTAGTGAGGGAGATATGGATGGGGAGGATGATACTTACGGTCGCGGATTTCGATTGGGAGTGTGAGGGCAGATGAAGCCATGTAGAGTGTCAGATTGTTGGTGTTTGCGTTGAGCTTCGATAGATGAGAGCTCTTGAGAGCCTGATGATGTGTATGTAGGAGCTGGAGTGTTTTGCTATACCAACAACATCCCTGACCAAGGGGCCATACGACCAAGTTATATACTCCCCATTCCTAATGCTCAGCACCTCACGTCGCACACCAGCTCGACGCAGTGGCGCTACCTCTCAAACGTTCCCACCTCGCTCCCTCTCACCACTTTCCTTCAATTACAAACCCTCTCTAAGCCACAGGCGCGAACGCCGCACACGCATCTCGCATCTCGGGAAGAAATCCCGCCCCAGATCCGCACACAACGAGCCGATGACAATTCGCAGCGAGAGTGTTCTACAAAACGCGCCCCCCTTCTAGCTGCCTTCTTCGCGTCTTCCAGACGTCCTGGCGTTTTCCTGCGTCACTTCCCATTTAGGGAGTCGGGAAGCGAGAGGGAGCAGAGGATCAGGATGGAACTCGCCGGATCAAGCCTCGTGTGTTGCGTTCCAGAACGATGGAAAGGGTCAGCAACCATCCGATTCGTACGCCCTCGCGGAGGAGATCTACGATCTGTCTGCACCGACCACGTCCTTGAAGATGGCGCTCGCGTGGCCGCCAAATGCTCATGCCTATGCCCGGTCCACGTGAGACTCATCGTTAACAATGACGGCCGGAGGAGCCGGCTGGACCACCACGCCTTCGTCAGTGATAAGACCTCGTCTCCTGCTTTTCCACGTGGAGTGGCTGCCTCGTGAACATCGACGCCTCCATTGTTCCCTCCACGTGGTGTGCGACTGTGCAATTCGAATCGACGAAGTTGTGGCGTCCGTCAAGCGGTCTCGACACGTTGTCTGCCCCTACTGATCCATTGTCTGCAATCAGTCCTGCGTTTCGTGCCTGTGCGCTGGCTGTTTTCGGATTGTACCGCAACAGCGGCCACGTTATGTTCTGACCGCGTGATGAGGAGGCTTGAGGAAGACGGCTTGGAAAGCTGCTTAGTATTCGGTGGAAGAAACCGCTCGCATGCTGGCCTGAGAGATGTGGAGTATTGTTGCGAAGGCAAGGATATGGCGTCCTCGCCTTGTCGCAGATACCTTTTTCGTTTCCGATTGTCCTAGACACGCGAACGGACAGCCGAGGCAGCCTGGTCGGTCGAGGTATTCTTTTGCTGTGTCGAGACAAGCCAGACCTGAGGAGAATGGCGCTCTGTCGAAATGAAGTCTGTCGGAATGAAGCTCGCAGTGTTGGCTATCACGCCGTAATTTCGGACGAGTACTACATGCTCGTTTGAAAATGGAGGCCGCTAAAACATCCCATGCAAGATCCGCTCCAAGATTCACGAGGCTTTTTCTGCCCAACATACAACCCATCTCCTTCTAATGTGCTCATATCCGTGAGTCGGGCTCCAACAGCCATATTTCCCCGAACGCCATGCAAAATACCAAGTCATAATCATCGCTTCATAAACTCATCTGATCAGTCGAAATGCGATCCAAGCTCTTATCTCTCTTCACCATGCTCAGCTTGTAGTACTTCTCCTCCCCATTCGGCGTCAGCCCACCAATGAACCACTTCTCCCCGCCGCCTCTGACCTCCCTGAACCCGCCCGAGTCGGAGCTACTGTCGCTCCCTCGCCGTGACCGCCGCGCCTCTTGCACGGAAGGATAGCTCGGCTGGGGCTTGTTCTGAGGGCCGTATACGGGCAGGCCAGGCGACGGTGGAGAGCGCGGCAGGTGCGTCTGCGGACTGACGTTGTGCTGGAGTGGTGATAGTGACGCTACGAGCTGACGGTCCTGCGCTGCTGTGCTTGTTTGCGCGTTGTACGGGTTGGATTTGGGGTTTATGGGCTTTGGGCTTGCGACTGTCGTTTCGGGGCCTGGTGATGCGGTCTTGACGTTCTGCTGTGATGAGGTCCAGATTGTGGCTGCCGGTGCGCCTGTTGCTGAGGAGGATATGGAGGACTGGGATTTGGGGAGCGACTGAGGGTGTGCTCGAAATGCTGTGAGGAAGTTGCCGAGAAACGAGGGCCTTTGGGTAGGCATTGTTGCCGGCGTGATGCTGTGTCTGAGACGTCGGATGAGGAGCGGAAGGTGGGTATCGCACGATCAGTCTGGTGACTGTAGAGGAGACTGCCCGCAGTCGTGATGGTGGTGTTTTGGCGGACTAGATCCTCGGGTCTGACTCTGTCCGTAGGCCGTGAAGTGGTGGAATGATGTCAAGCTAAGTGGTTGCCCAGCAAGGTCGCTGCCGTCGCACCTGAGCACAATGGGAGTCGCAGTATGGACGGCAGAATGACTCGGTTGTGGTCGCTGGGAAATATGGAGGACAGTCTTCTGCACTTGGAGAATGTCGCGCAGGTGGAGGAGGTGTTGTCGGCGTCGCAGTAACTTTGAACTGAACTGACGACTCAGATGCGCTCCGTTCGTCAGAAGCCGCCTTCCGACTTCGCCCGTTTGCAGCGCCCGAACAATCGCCGACCGATCACTGCGATGCAACTTCACTTCACTTCACCACACAACAATATATCAAATCTCAGCACTGTTTACTCACATCCTCACATCAGGCACATCCATCACACAGCATCTTATCAATCAATGAGACCATCATTACAGCATCCTTCATGTTCCGCGGCAACACAATTGCCAACAGGAACTTGGCACAGCTCGTTTCTTCTGACCTAAAACCCCGCCTAATGCACTCCATCTCCAGATCTCCCAGGCCCACTCGGCGCCTGCACGGCTCTACTTTTCACGTGTAACTGCCAACATGCTTCCGGGAGCGGCCGATGCTGCCCGCTTAGCACGCTTCGGCTTGGTCATGCGATACGAGTTGTTCTTCAAGAAAGATGTAGCTACGGAGACATGGAAACGAGGGGAAACTGCTCGGTTGGATTTGATTAATCGATTGAAAATGTTCATTTCATTGAATCGGAGGCATCGATTTCATCCGGATACTCTATTTCTTCTATGATACTGTCATGATATTTTCACCCCATACAGTACGCGATATTCGCGACTTAGTGAGAAACCCACTCCCCACGGTAAACCTGCTGCCCACGTGCCTGGTTCGGGCACCCATACGAACTCTGCGGGTACTTAGGCAAATTGCTACCCGCAAATTGCGCAGCCTCGTACTGATTCCCGAACAATGGACCTCGCTTCTGCGGCTCAACAGGCTGTCTTGGCTGTGTCTTCCGCAAAGATCCCATGCGGAGGACGGTCCCTTGACCACGAGCCTTGAGCTTTCGTGCCCGGATTTTGCGATGGATGACGCCGGCCAGCCAGGCGAGGAACATCAGGCTGAAGATGACCAGGAGGACGATCAGGATGGGCTTCACGAGGTTGGTGCCCTCGGCTTCTGTGTTGCGGCGAACGAGGGCGGAGTTGGATTTGGTTGTTGATAGGCGAGGCCTGAAGTAAGGGCTGTGGCCGTGGAGATGCATCTTGACTGGCGATGCTTGTTTTGTCGATGTATGCTTTTGGTAGGCTTGAATGACTCGATGCGCACAGCGCTGTCGTGTGATGGAGTTTTGAGCGATCGTAGAGCCAGAGGTCGATTTGGTGTGAGAGAGGTGACGGGTTGGCTGTGTGCCCTTTTGAGGGCGTTCGAATTTTCAATGCATTGTGTTGGTCGCGTTACGACACAAAGAAGGCGTGAATGGAGCAATGAAGGTTCTGTTCTATTGTTGGGCGTGAACAAGGTGGCGCTGAATGCTCCATTGTGTTGATGCTATTGTTGCTCACGTGCCAAGACTCAGCTCGGCCGCCCATTGGCTCCTGATCTTGTTCTTGTTAACGGCTTCTTACGTGCAAGTCACTCGCATGCGAGCACGATGTGAAGGTAGAGGTGAACACCCTCCACCGAAGTGAAGTTTGTCGACTTGCTCGTTCTCTCGCGCGCGCGCGCAGCATGTTGGAAGACGCTCCTAAATCGGTCGAGTAAGGTGCTGAAAGTGCGCTATGTCGACATGCTCGACGATTCCTTCCAGAAAGGTTGAAGTTCGCAATGGACTTCCGACGTCCTCAATGACCCACAAAGTCAACACTCGATCGGGGGCTTGTAGTCTTCCAGCAAGTGTGAAATCTACACTTGGGAGCGAATTCGGCATATTGCCCTCTTGCTTCGTGGCTGAAGGCGAGGTCGTCCCTGTCCGAAGGATGGTGAAATTGAAGCTGGCGCTTTCGTGCAGCTTAGGAGTGTGTAATGTCTCTTTCAACATCCTTCACTTCATCCAGCTGGGCTGATCTGCAGCGGCGGTTGCGGCGTCCTTCTCCCACGGCTTCTTCCTCTTCTCTGCCTGCGTCTCGGAAGCTTGGCCTTCGAGGATGGTGTCAGGGATCTCTTTGATGCCCGGTATAGGCTTGCCTTCAGCAATCATCTCGCAGATCTCAGCAAAGCTAGCAGGCTTTGGAGCGTCTCCCATGCCACCGGCAGATTGGTCGTCCTGAGCGCCAGCTTCAGCATTCACTGCATCGCTCGCATTCTCCGTACCACGTGTCCAGTTCTCCTGCCTTCCACCTTCCACCCAGCTCTTATAGCCATCAAAATCCACCGGCGTGCCGGCCTTCCTCGCGTAGTAGTAGCATTTGGCTCGTAATGTGAGATGATCCACCTGCTGAGGGTCCTGAACTGAGCCTAGGATCGCTCGGAGACCACCTTGGAATTCCTCGTCTTGATCCCAAGCGTAGTTGTCCAGCTGGCGAAATAGAGCCGTGCTATCGGTCTGTGGTTCTGCGGCCATCGTATGTCAGAGATGCCATGCGCAGATGGTGATCTAGGCAATGGCACAAGATGAAGTACCTAGTTGGAACCTCGATGTGGGCCGCAACCTCAGGCTCCCCGGCAACACCCGCGGGTCCAAGCTCCCCAGACACGGTTAGTTTTGCGCGGTCTGAAGCAGCAACTTGACCACGACACTCAACTTCACCACCACCTCACCTCTACCACCCTCTCACCCACATCGCCTCCTCCTCCTCCTCCAACATCCTCAACATCCGCATTGATACGTGAGTCAGCATGTCCGAATACATCGGCTCGCGTATCTCCCTCATCTCCAAGTCCGACATCAAGTATGCCCGCTCCCGCACCCATTGCACCAGGCACGCGAGAAGCAGCAGCTGACGGCGCGCAGGTATATTGGTACTCTCAAGTCGATAGACAGCGAGACTGCGACTGTCTCCCTCGAGGGCGTACAATGCCACGGCTCTGAGGGCCGACGAGGCAATCCCGCCGACGAAATCCCCGGCTCCGACACCATCTACGATGGCATTGTCTTCCGCGGCAGCGATGTCAAAGACCTCACGATACTCGCACCTCCGAAGGAGAACCGCCCTCCGCAGATGCCAGATGATCCTGCGATATTAGGAGTATGTATACCACACTGCGACAACCCCAACACTGCCTGTTTCATGATGAAAGACTTTTGGATGTTAAAACAATTTTCTACCGATGGCGCAAAAACCATGTGGATATCTCCAGTTGCCTTCCTTCTGATCGTTTCGACGCTGTTTAGCCTACTTCTCTCCTGTTGCTATGAGCTGAGCTTTTGCTGACGAGTGCTCGACAGTCAAGCCAACCTTCCCAACCTCAACAACAAAATCAACCTCCTCAGCAGCAGAATCAGTTCCGTGGCCCTCAACCCCCATACCAGCAACACCCCAATCAATTTGGATATCAGGGACCGCCTCCGAATCAATTTCAGCCTCCGCCTCGCTTCCAGGGCCCAGGCGGTCCTCATGGCTTCCCAGGACAGCCTGGCGCCGTGCCGGGCTACATGGGCTTCCCGCCTGGACCACCTCCGGGCTATAATCCAATGGGTTTCGGTCCTCCAGGTCCTGGAGGCCCTGGATTTCCACCCGGAGGACCACCAGGTGGCTTTCCTCCACACCAGCAACCCATCGGGCCCCCGGGTCAGCAAATGAACCAGCAGAGACCGCAGCAGATGCCAGGACAGCCTCCGCAGCAACCAATTGGTAGCAAGCAGAACACCCCTCAGCCGCCATCGCAAGGTGCTCAAGAGCCTCCTCCACAGCAACAGACTAAGCCTACTGAGCTCTCAAGCACACCTACGCCCCCACAACCTCCGCTTGATTCGAAGCCACCTGCCGCTGCTGCAACCGCGCCCTCTGCTGCTACTCAGGCTCAGCAACCCCCCGCTCCCCAGAAGGCTGCGCAAAAGATCAGCAATCGTGTCGCAGTTCCGTTAGCGCCTTCTAGTCCCGCAGCGAACAGACAACAACCGGGACCAAAGGCTGCGCCGGCTGCTGCGCAGCAGCCTCCGTCAGCTCAGCCTCCAGCACCCACTTCGACCGCCACCGAAGCCGCGACTGCAGCAGTGGCTGCTGCTATGGCCAAGCTTGGCGCTGTCAACCAACAGCCAGGTGCTGTTGACAACCTGACCCAAAAGGTCAATCAGATGAGAGTGCAGGATGGCCAGCCAAGAGGACGCGGTCGTGGGCGTGGTGCGCCGCGTGGAGGACGTCGCGAAAGTGCTCAGAAGTCTGTCGATGTGCCCAAAGAGGACTACGACTTCGAGTCAATGAACGCCAAGTTCAACAAGCAGGATCTCGTCAAGGAGGCCATTGCTTCTGGCAGCCCGCTTGCGAGCCCAACCAACGGAGCGACGCCAGATCCGCTTGCCTCGGCCACCAATGGGCATGCCGAGAGCACGGACGACGTTGTTATCCCACCAAAGCCCTCTGAGAAGGGTTACGATAAGAAGTCCTCATTCTTTGACAACATCAGCAGTGACTTGAAGGATCGCGCTGAGCAGCAGTCGGAATTCCAGGATGGACGGCAAATGCGCCGTGAAGAGCGCAGCAAGAACGTGGAGACCTTCGGTCAGGGAAGTGTTGACGTGGGCTTCAGAGGTAGAGGGCGTGGTCGCGGACGCGGCTTTGGCGGCCGTGGTGGACGAGGAGGGTACTATGGTCGTGGAGGCTATGACAACTCTCGCGGTGCAGGCCCACGAGGGCGTGGAAGAGGTGGCGCTGAGGCTGCAGCCTTCTGAGTTGCTCGTGGCCAGACTCCATATTCCCCGTCACGCGCCAGTTGTGTGTGTCGTGCTGTACTATACGTAACGAACCCCTACGACAGGGAAGCTTATGCAGAAAAGATGAGACGACGACTTCCCGGGTTGGCAGTCAAAAGCGACATGTGATTATCGACGTTTTCTAGTGTCTTCTCTCCAGCAATTTGTCTACATTTGGCGCTCTAATGGTGATTGACGTGGTGTTCACTTTACAGCAATAAGCCCCCTGAAATGGAAAAGCCTACCAAGACGGAAAGAAATAGCCCACTCATGCCACGGTGCGGTTTCATGTGCCAGAAGACAGACAAATAGATAGATTACCAGGATGTGGAGAGTGAAGCGTGGTGTGACATTGTCATGTGTTAACAGGGGAATTGACGGCGAGACGTTTCGTTACGAACATGCTGCACTTCAATCCACCCGCCGGAACAATTGAAACCCCTGCTTTCGGCCCCCGAACCAGTACTGGTAGTATAGCTTGGCATAGTAGCGGGCATAGTAGTACGCCATCTTGGGCCACGAATTGAGATACCACGAAGCGAACGAGACGCTTCGGCATCGTGTGATTTCGTTCTCCTGCAAGACTCTTGTCTCCCATTCTCTCACCCTTTCCGGCAGTAGCCGATGTCCGTCTTCCGGGGAGAGGACTTCGTTGACGAGAGTGATGGCGGCGTTTGCGGCTATGTTTGTGCCCATGCCGATGTTGGGCTGGGCTTGGGTTAAGCCGTCGCCTTGATGAAATGTCAGTGGATGTGAAGTGCGTGCCGCTGTATAGTTAGACTTACCGATTAGGAACAGGCGGTTATCGAAGAAAGCTGCTTGGGGTGCACTACAGGATGTCACCACGCTGACGAAAGGCTCTTTGATCTTTTCGACGAGCGTCACGATGTCTTTTGGAAGTACACGGTGTGCTTGCTGGACTTGCGGCTCCCAGACTTCGGGTCTAATTTTGCCTTTGGGCACTGTCGAGCGATGGAAATGGCCGTTGACGTCGGTCATGATGTCTTTCAAGGAGACCTTTTCTGGCCAGAAATACCAGACACAGTTGATGTGGCGTGTGCCCTGTGCAAGGGCTCCGTTCTCGCCTGGAATGGTGTATCTATTTCACGTTAGAAAGCTTGATATTGGGCTTCGAGATGCGGTCTACTGACATGACACAGTACGTCTGCGGGCCAGGCCAGATGACAGGCTTATTTTCTAGCTTGTCCAGGATTTCCTGAGGGAGGTCTTTCGTAGGTATTGTGCCCCTCCAGATCACATACCCAGGCTCCTCGCGCTGTAGGTCTGGAAGAAGCTGCCTTCGAATCGTACTATTGGCACCATCAGCGGCTATGATGACATCGCCATCGTAATGCTCGCTGGCGCCAGTCTTGACATCTTTGACAAAGGCCGTCATACGCCCATTGACATCGTCTACTCTCTCAACCGCCTTGCCAGTCAGATATTCGCTCTCTCCCTCAGACTCGTCGCGTTCGGGTGGCATCTCTGGACAATGAGCTGACTGGTACCCATCAAAGTTCCATCTGGCTCGGAAGTATGCTGCATCCCACGAAGTCAAGTTCATATCCATGGCAAGTTTGAACTTGGTGTCCAGATTATCATCAACGATCGTAAAACCCGAATTGATCACTCCCATCGGCCTTTCCTTGAGACGGTCTTCTGTTTCAAAGAATCGCTTCACGTGAAATGCAAGGCCAATTCCAGCTGCGAGACCCGATCTCTCGGAAGAAGCCGCTTGCTCCAATATGCGTACATTGTGCCCTCTACGTTTCAGGAGAATGCCAGATATGAGGCCTCCTAGCGAACCCCCAACCTGTCGATCAAGTCAATGTCCCATCCGTGTTATGCTGTCCTCAGAAGCTTACGATGAGAACATTGAGAGGCTCTTGTTGTCCATTAGGGTCTCGAGCTTGTGCCATGATGGGCTCGAGGTGTTCCTTGATCAGTGACAACCGACGCTGCGATGACATTAGGAAGCAAAGATGCAGAATGTACGAAGGCTGCTGTGCCAGATGGAACGGATGAAGTGGCACTATCGACGCCCAGAGCCGTGAGCCAGGATCAATAAGACTTGGCCAGCGCGCCTGTAATAGTAGTAATCATTCGCTCTTCGGAGTTGCAGCAGCCGTACGGAATTGTCTACGAGCCGTCATCTGGGACATGTTGGAATGTGCGGCTGAGCCTTGAGGGGCTGCTGAATGTTAAGGTTTAGGAGCAGTTGCAGCATCAGTCGAGTTCCGCATGACCCGGAGGATGAGCAGGGAATCCATCTTCTGCGAGGTCTTTATCATTGAAAGCGAGATCGGGGTCTAGTACGCCGATGGAGGGACTATGATATCCTTTGCTTCATCGAAAAGGTGTGATGAATTGAATTGGCGTGAGACGTGATGTGTTGAGTCAGTCGTGCATGTCACAGTTGTGAAGTTGGAGAAGCTGCATCGACTGCGACTTCTGACCCGATCTCGGCGAGTCTGCCTGAGGCGCACCTCGGATTCGGATGCCAAGCCCATCTCTGAAATTCCTCCACACTCGCGGCTTCTCACCTCTATCTCTGGCTTCTGGCGTCGACACATCCTACTAACCCGCCGGCCACAGCAGCAACACCACCGCAGCACTTCTGCACTTGTCCCTCATTCCTGGACCCGGCGAAGTCGAACCGCAAACATGTCTGACGGCGAGGTCGAAGTCGAGGCCGTCCAGGCCTACCCAGTCCTGCCAAAGGATGTCACCGCTGAGATCGGCAGCACAAAGCTCTTCAACAAGTGGAGCTATGAGGACGTCGAGATCCGCGATATCTCCCTCACGTACGTCTGAACAGAAAGAGCGCGGCGGCGAGAATGCGCTGGCGCAATTGGAAATTGGGAACGGGAGGCTGATGATGGACATACAGCGACTACATCCAGATCCGACAGCCGGTCTACATCTCGCACTCCGCCGGCCGGTACGCCGTCAAGCGTTTCCGCAAGGCGCAATGCCCCATCATTGAGCGTCTCACCAACTCGCTCATGATGAACGGCCGCAACAACGGCAAGAAGCTCATGGCCGTCCGCATCGTCGCCCACGCCTTCGAGATTGTACGTCGAATACCAACCCCCACTTCACGCACCGAATATTGGAGGAATCAACAGTGTACTGACTGAATGGACACAGATCCACATCATGACCGACCAGAACCCCATCCAGATCGCCGTCGACGCCATCGTCAACTGCGGTCCCCGCGAAGACTCGACCCGTATCGGAAGCGCCGGTACCGTCCGTCGCCAGGCCGTCGATGTCTCCCCTCTCCGCCGCGTCAACCAGGCCATCGCCCTCCTGACCATCGGCGCCCGTGAGGCCTCTTTCCGCAACATCAAGAGCATTGCCGAGTGCTTGGCCGAAGAGCTCATCAACGCTGCCAAGGGAAGCAGCAACTCTTACGCCATCAAGAAGAAGGACGAGTTGGAGCGTGTCGCCAAGAGCAACAGATAGACGGAGCGTACGGATGATTTACTGCATGGACGGTCGGTGTTCGTGGGTCTCAAAGAGTGGCCATTGTTTTTGGTCAGCCTACTCCTAGCCCGGGCAGGTGATGAAATGGGAAAGACACAGCCTGCTCTGTACCTTTTTTCGCGGGCTGCTTGAGATGGAGTGCATAGGGCGATAGTTGCACGCCTTGACACGACTACTTCAAATCAAACATTGAAAGCGCTTCATGCCTCTCCGATTTCACCTAGTGACGCATGAGGTCGAGACGTGTATGTCACGTGAGTCGAATTCGCCCAACGCACCAGATGTCTTGGCAATCACATGGGACCAGTGGCACAAGTTCGGACTCTTTTCACGACCACACCGTCTACTCGTGAAAATATTTACTAGTTATGCCTCACGCTCTTGTCCTTCTTGTCTTTCTTTTCCTTTTTACCTTGAGTCTTGCCACTGCTCTGGTCATCAGCTGCGGGCTTCTGCTGCTCCTCTTCCACCGCAAAGAGCTTCAACAACGCAGGCGTGAACTTCTCCATCAACCCGATGTCTCCCACCTTGACGCGCATGTAGTCGAATGCAACGCAAACCTTCATATCCGACATGAGCTTGAACTTGACCGCCTCCGGAGCAGAATCTTGCTTCTTGGGAGGCAACTCATACTGCTGGCCTGCGGCTCCATTTCCAGTTTGCTGGTCAGGGAACGTCGCAGCGACATCGTTTTCTTCCAAAGGTGCGTCCATCTCGTCTTCGGGGTCGGCTGGATTCTCTTCGCCTTCGTCACCAGGAGGCGTGACGGAGCTATTTGACATGGGCACATCTTCGATCACAGGGGCCTGACCTTCTGCGCGCTCGAGGACGGGAACTTTCTGGTATCGTTGACTGAAATGCGTGAGCACGCATGCCTTCGCTCCCATATCTTGCGCTACGCCGAGGGCTTCGGAAGTCGTGCTGTGGTTCTTTGCTTTAGCGTCGCCTGCGAGTTCGTCGTCGAAGGTGGCTTCGTGGATGCAGACTGTGCTGCCTTTGCCGATGCGGGAGAATTCTTGCGAAGGACGGCAGTCGCCGGAGTAGCTGACTTTGAAACCTGAAGGCGTTGTGATGCTGACTGCGCGAGCGCCGTGGCAGTGTTTGACCCTCACTGCTTGGATATCTATCAGATTGAGCAGAGAACACGGAACCGCGACTGAGTCGTACTTTTCCATCTTGTCGTCGTTGAGAATCTTCCGTAGCTCTGAAGGTGGAACAAACCAGCTAAGGCGGGATATTACGCCCATCCGCGTGGTGAACGGTGACAGGATGAGAGGTGCCAGTCGGGAGTAGCCATAGTCTTCAACCGCGTCATACTCTCTTAGCCACTGTTGCATCGCGGGCTCGGAAATGACTGCGAGCCTGTCGTTGTCCGCGAAAAGCGCCTCAATGTCTTGGGGAGTCTCTGGAGGAGACGCCTTTGGTGCAGGCTGGCCTCCATGCACCTCTTCGTACCATGCCTTGATCACACCAGCCGTTCCGAGGTGGTGATCCGCGTGCATGTGGCTGATGACGAGGAGTCGCAAACTTCGAAGGACCTCTTTGAGTTCTGCTGCTGTGAAGACGCGCTTCAGCTGTCCGAGTGTGTTCTCGCCACAGTCCAACAGCATACTACCCCAACCAGGCACTCGTACTAAGGTAGCCGAGACATTGCGGTACTTTGAGGGCAATGCGGAACCGGTCCCGAGGGATATCACTTCGGTGTCTTCAGCACCAGGAGGCAGGCTCTGCCGCCATTTAAGCATTGCCTCATCAGGTGACTTGCATGCTTGTTGTGCCTTCAAGGCCTCTTCCATTACTCCTTCAGGCAGCTCAGCGGCAGCCTCGGGAACGGAAAGTGCCTTGACCACATCCCGAGTTGAGAATTTGATTGCTGGCTCTAGTTCGACGATTTGTCCGCGAGCAGCAACGTGAGCCTTCTCCGGAAGGGGCTTCTCCTTGCTCAACTGTTGGAAATGAGAGCTTCCTCCGTACTCCTGTGAGCCATCTGGCGTCTCCGAATCGTGTACCGGCACACCATATCGGTCTGGATCGACTTGTTTCAGTCTGATCGTGGCTGCTGCTACCGAGTCCAGCGAGATGTTGTTTGGACAGTACTCAGGCGAAGACACTATGTGCTCCAAATTGCTGAACTCCTGCATGAATGTATGCAGACGAGAATCTGTTGCCACATCTTTCCCGCAGATCCACACAATCGCACCGACTCCCTCCATCACCTTGGGCTCTCGCCATTCTGCGCGGCCGACGAGGTTGTCAATGTATTCTGGGCCCGGCAGGTCCACGACGGCGATACCGCCTCCTACTCGACTGGGATCAAGCACCATATCAGGAGTTATGGTCTCGCCATCTGCGTTCAAGACATTGCTGCCTTTCGCCAGCTCTGCCCACCCCCGTCCTTTCGGGACCTTCAACTGCTGCGCACGCTCAGGGTGGAATTTGCCACGCTGCATGTGATTGCGGAAGATGTAGCTGATGGCTTCTTTCGCGGGCTTGGTAGGAGGCAGGCCCTCTACAAGGGCTCCAGGCCACGGTTTTCGAACAAGAACAGGCAGATTCGGGTCCGGCAAAGATTGTTTTCCGCCCGGCTTCGGGCCCCGATACTGGACTATTTTATGGCTCGTCGGATCTCGCATGAAAATCGATGCTGGCATTTTGACCTCGGACAGAGGAGTCTCGTAGAGCGTGTCCAGCCGCCATGTTGAGTTGAACATTTCCGACACCACGGCCTTGTTTGTCAGGTAGTCACGATCCTTTTCGCTTATACCATCCAGGGCCGGGTTCGCAGTCTCATTTTCTGCATCATTCGCTTCGTCGTAACTTCTCTTGCGAGGACTCATGGTCGGGGGAGTAATGGTTGAGGAAGCTTCTTTGCGCGATGGAGATATTGACATCGCCCATACGCCAATGTTCTCGTCTGCCCAGAAGGGCGCCCATTCGTCATCCGGAGCCTCGGGATGGCCCCTGTCACTGCGAATCTCATGCGCGTCAACAGGCATGCCTTTCCGAAAGACGAATCTTCTCGCCGTAGCCAGAGTATGATTGAGGTTTGGCGGTCCAAACAGCTTCAGCGTAGCGCCATTCTCAAGCTTCGCTTCCTCCTCCAGTTGTCTCACCTTCTCTTCGTCATCTTGTACCCCCAATCTCTTCGCCTTCGTCCTTGCCTTCTTCAGGAGTTCTTCTTGCGAGCTCTGTTGGCTTGAGGCAGCAGAGTCCGCCAGGGTAAGAATCATGCCGATCATACCACCGGTGTTCTTCCATTCCGTTCGGCCCGTGAGAAAGCATTCTGAGACCTTCAACAGCCTCGCGCCCATCTGCATGGCAGCTCTCTGTGTCCCCTCGCCCAGGCTACCAATTAGATATCTCTTGTTATCAAAGTGTAGTAAGAGCGTGGTGCCCGACGTGTCTGCCGTTGGCGTCGAGAGAATCTGCACGTGGGACTTCATCTTGGTCGGCGAGACGTAGTTTGGCTTGATGAAGTCTTTGAATAGAGCCGGATATCGAAGCTCCAGGAACTTTTGAACGTGACGCTCCTTGAAGTAAACGAATTCGGGTCTTACTTGCTTCCTTGAGTCACCTCCCTCTCTTTCGCGATCCTTGCGGCTGGTTGCTAGAAAGGATCGCTTCCGCCAGCGCTCCGTTGGCGTCCCTCGAGCTTCAACTGGATGAAACGAAGGCTCCCAAGTCGCAACAGTCTGTGCCTCAATACGACCGCGCGGTGTCCGGAGCGGTTCTCGTGCCTTCTCTTCAAGCTGAGGTTTTGGCTGAGATCGGTGTCCTTGGAGCAATCCACGCAAAGAATCGAGACTTGCTTGGGCTCCAGAACTCGAGTCGTCTCCGTCGTCGCGGTTAGAGGGAGGAGTGGAGATTGGGCGAAAGAACAGACGCGGACCCGCGTGTCTATGAAGGTTGATGCATTTGAATCGTGAAGTCGTGGGCCTCGTAATAAGCCTGGCGAAAGGGCGCACCGAAGCCAACGTGACGGCTTCTATGCAACGTAGAGAAGGTATGTACAAATCACATAAAGAGAGTGGGAAGGTCGAACCGCGATGGGAGGTTGGACATCTGTATGTAGAGCAATTCAATGCTCCAAAGTAGACGCGATTTTGTTTCAAGGATCGGCGCTCGCAGCGGACCGAACTCCGCTCTCGTCATGGATCGTGCAATTTTCACATGCCACACTAGTTTCCCATGTTACATGTTTCTTCACCGGATCGAAGCGCTTATTTTCGAATATTGAATACATCAACGTAGTACAAGGCCAACAGGGAATCGGCAGATGCTGCGAGAGCGGCCTGATCTTTTGAGATGGCCTTGGTGCAAAACCGCTGCATCTGTGAATTTCACTCTCGGAACGGTGTGAACTTCTCCAACCAATCCAACGCGTCCTGCTGCTCCTTCTCAATGACAGCTCGATGCCTCTCGCTTCTGACTCTGATCGTGCACTCAAACTTCTTCGGCCTGACATTAAATCCTTCTGTATACGCAAAGGTGTCATACTTCTGGCCCTCGATTGGTAGAATATCATATGCCCATAAAAGCTTGCTCAATGCGGCAAACAGGCTGTTGCTTGCAAGGTCTGCTCCTGGGCATATCCTGCGTCCCCATCCAAACGACGAATGTCCAGCTTTCGCCGGATGGATCTTCTCGCCAACGTACGGCTGCTTCTCAATGCCAAGCTGTGTTCTCTCCGTGTCTGAAAGAAACCGCACGGGATCAAAATGGTGCGGGTCAGGGTAGTACTCCTTGTTAAGGTTGATTGCCCAGTTGTTACCAAGAATCGCGGTTCCAGCGGGAATATGCCAGCCTTCATATACATCTGCCTCGCTCGATGCGTGAGGCGTGCCTCCAAGTACAGCTACTGGGCGCCAGCGAAGCGTCTCCTTGCAGAGAGCACGAATGTATGGCAGGTTAAGTTCATCCCCGAAGCCAGGAGTCCGCTCAGGGCCAACGACACTGTCGATCTCCACCTGTGCCTTTCGCAGGACTTCGGGATGCGTTACTAATGCCAGAAATGCTGAGCAGAGAGTCGATGCTGTCGTATCAGATCCAGCTCCGAAGAGTGAGGCTGGCACGTAGGAGAAGTGGGTCTCGCTCAGCGGAATCGGCTCTCTTTCCCTCAGCTCGAGCAAGAGCTTGCACAGGCTGTCTGGCACTTCTTCCCCCTTCGCTCTCGCAGTGGCCACATCATTCTTCACCATCTCTAACAGCTTCAAATTGGCCTCACCTTCTTTCTTTCCCATGGCCTGGATTCCTCTCTTCCAAGGCGTCGTCCACTGCGGCAGCTTCGCTAGGAGCGGGATTGTCTCTGCCAGAAACTTCCCGGGTATGTTGAGACTGGCCATATAATGCATGAACTTGAACCTTTCCGCAATGACCTCCGCTTTCAGAGAGTCAATGCGGTGGCCATACGCCACGCAAAACACCACACTACTTGTGAATCTCTCCAGCTCTTTCTCCCACCCTTCTGGGTGCTCCAGCAACGCATAACAAAGCCTGCTCGCTTCCGCCTCTTGTATAGGCTTATAAAGCCTCAATGCCTTCGGATTGAGAGCTTGGTGTAGCATCTTCCTTCGCACACTCCATGCTTTTCCATACGGCTGTGTCAGGATCGAGCTGTTCCCGTTGTAGATTTCGCCCATTACGACCATCCGCGGGCGACTGCTGTACTTGTTACTTCTCTTCTCCATCAAGTCGACAGCAATGTTAGGATCGGAAATGATGAGCGTGGGCTTTCGTCCGATCCAGAGAGTGAAGATGGGGCCATACTGGCGCGACCACTGCTGGAACTGGATCCATGGCTTGGATTTTGGAATCGAGAGGTTGTTTCCGAGGAAGGGGAGCGGCGTAGGTCCTGGTGGTAGGCGCAGATACACTACTATATCGTGAAGAATGATGAAGATTGGTGTTAGTAGCAGGAAAGAATAGACTGATAGGAGAGTGGGTGATGCCAGAAGGGAGTCTGTTAGTGCCATTTCGTCTCATGACTGAGCATCACGAGCATTCGTCTCCTGCATCCTACCTGATACTTGAGTTAAGGTAAGGAACCACGTGAAAGAGGCGGCAGTGTTTTGCCATCAAGTGCCGTGATGGAAGTAAAGAGGAGAAAGAGCTGCTGCATGTGAACGTCGATCTTGGAGGAGCTCCGGCTAAATTCGGGCTAAACTCAACCGAATCGCCCATTGGAATAGGAGGTAACATTATATCTTTGCAGTAAGGACACCGTCAAAAGCCCAATATTTTGGGTGTTATCAACATGGAATGTAAGTTACTGATTAGATTGAGATGCTATGTTACATTTTGTAGATCCAGTCCGTGTCCAAACAAGTTGCAGTCCCATGTCATATCCATGCCTGCCTCGCCTTGCGAGGTGCACATGTCGCTTGTATCGTGTTGGAAGTTGATAGAAGTAGAATTTGAAGAACAGTCGACAATGGAGTTGTAGTTGACGGAGTTGCAGTCGTCACCCTCTGGATCAGTCGGCTTGCGTGTCCACGTTTGTCGCTGGATCGTCACCCTCTGGTGCCATGCTCGCACGGATGGCCGAATTGATCGCTTCATCATCGTCAAGGTCACCGTTCATTTGCCGACTTTCTTCATCGCTTCTCCACTGCTGTGTTTCAGGAAGACGTTTGCCTGACGACGAAGACGGCGAGAATGAGTTCGCACCCAAGCGATTCAGGCTAGGGCCCAAGTTGTCATCATCGTCGCGACTGCCGAGACCACCACTGCCCATTGATGGGGAGCCCATGAACCTGCCTCCGTTCCCGTTGGAGCTTGATGCCTTCGACCTTTTGGAGGAACGGCCAGATTTTCCACCCTGGCCAGCCTTACGCTTTGTGCGAGAGAGCCCCGGCACGTACATTTCCTCAGTAGAGTCATAGGTAGAATCGCCGTCTTCGGACGTATCCTCGATGATTTCGATTTCCTCGGTCGCGGCGGTAAGATCGTTTGTGGTAGCTTGCTCTTTCGCTCGCTTGTTTCGAGCTCTTCGGGATTTGGCTTTCAATTTCTTGGCCTCATCAAACCAACTTTGCCAGCGACGGTGCTTGGGATTCTCGAGCTCCAGTTCCATGCCCTCTAGAGCGTCGTCGTCTTCCTCATTCATATATCGCCATGCGTCATATAGAAACTGCATCTGCAGTCTCATTTGCTCTTTGCGGTTCGAAGACTCTTCAATGGGTAGAGCGAAGTGCGGTAACCAAACTACTTCACCTTCCATCGGTTCCCTTCCCCGATGAGGACCACTCGAGACCTAGAATGGACGCCATCAATTCAGGTCAAAATTTTGGCACATGACCATCCAACAGCTCACCTGGAATAGTGCTAGAGGAACTGCGCCGTCCTCGTCTGGATCGACCGCGACAAATTCGCCGTTGTCGTCTCCTTGCATCTCAACCAGAGGCTCATACCATACGAGGCACCAGTCTCGCTTGCGGTATCCCACGTGCAAACGACCGCGCCGAGCACCACCGCCGCGGCCGCGGGCCTTCTTGAAGTTGACGATCGAATTCATTGTTCTGTGATGTGTGTGGTACTGTGTTGTGGAATGGCTGGATGCCGAGCTTCGCCGCGCTTACTGAGCGCGAAGCTGACGGCGAAACAGTAGCTGCTCTTAATACTCCAAGGCAGCGGAAGGGTTGTCGTGAAGGAGTAGCACTTGTGGTGTAAAGCCGCGGTCAAGGTTGCTGACCTTGGAAGGTAGATGGAAGTCGAAAGTTATCACTGTGTTGGAGGTTGTTGAGTGGATTGTGGAGGAAGTGGCTTGAGACGAAAGAAGAGCTCTTTAAGTATTTCGAGGATGGTGGATCTTAATGCGAAGTGAGCAGCGTATGAGCCAGTTCAGTAGCGAAATGAGGCGACAGCCTCATGATACCGGTCATAAGCATGTGCTTCTGCGTCGTGGTTCAGAATGTCCGGATCGCGCTTGAGCTTGATAGCCTCTGGATTCTTCTTCAGATTGTCGAAGTCGGCCTGGATCGCTTGTCAGAGCGTATTCAACACGTGCTTTCAACAACATACCTTGTGCCATTGATCTCTAGTCTGCTCGCCGGTCTTCTGCGTCTTTCTCACACGCTCATATCTGATCCTCTCGTAAGCTCGCAGCGCATCGGTCACGCAATTCTTCCCGCTCATCTCCAGACAGACCGCGATACAAGCACCATCTTCCATGGCTTGAGAGGCTCCCTGGATACTTGTCGGTAGGAACGGATGCGCTGCGTCTCCAATCAAAGCAATTCGACCTTTTGGTGATATCCACGTGGGCAACGGGTCACGATATACTAGCTTCCAGTCCACGAGCTTTTCAGGGGGCGTCATGCGAACAATGGCATGTACAGCGGGATCCCAACCTGCTAGTATACGACAGGCGTCTTCGTGATTGCCAGGCTCCGACCATCCCTCGTCAACGTCCCGCTCGTCTTTGTGAGTGAAGACCCAGCTAAATTCTTTGCCATCTTTGATCGAAGCCGCAAGGAAATGTATGTCCCTGTACAAGTTTTTGAATCAGCGAGCGCGTCAAAGTTGGCAAATGTGGCGCTTACGGCCCTAGCCAGCCGGTGTGGGTATCCCCGTGAATGACAAGGTCTTTCGTCAAATCGTTCTTTGCCAGGTCGTCGCTACTCATCCAAGCACGGTAGACGGCATAGCCACTGGGCTTTGGTTTGTCATCGTATCCTAGCACAAGTCCTCGAGCCTTCGATCTGACGCCATCCGCGCCCAGAACGACATCTCCTCGGACCTCGTTGCCATTGGATATCACGCCAGCACCCGAATCGTCCTCAAAGTACTTGGTAACATTCTGACCGAGTCGGACTTCTACACCTTGGGCAATTGCGTGATCGTACACGATTTTGTGGATTTCTCCGCGGTGGCCATTATATCTCTTGCCAAAATTCTCTTGCTCGCTTCCCCACCATTGAGTGTATAAATCCTCTCCAGTCCAAAGCTTGTAATGCAGCTTCGCAGAATTGTGCTAGATATCCAGATTTAGTATTAGCAAGTTATCTGCGACGGTATCTTATATGATGATGGCTCCATGTCGTCTTCTTGCATCGAATTTTCATCGCGACGGAGCAGACGTCCAACAATGTTCTGTCGGGATTGCCATGACCTCTGACTCTGATGATAGTTCCGGGGATGAAACGCACACTTAACCACGCCATATTCATGAAAAAACTTACGCAAATAGGGGCAAGCTTTTCAGGAACACCAGGCCAGCGTTGGAAGATGCGTCCTGAATTGGATCCGAAAGAGATGATATCGCCAAGCTGCTTCATCTCTTTGACAGAATCGAGGACCACGCATGAATGACCTTTGCGAGTACACTCGATGGCAGCTGTCAAGCCAGCGAATCCAGCACCGACTATGACCACGCGGATACCTGATGGCGTTGCCTGCCCAATTTTTCGCTGATTGCCATTCCCATTTGCATGATCAGCCATTGCAGCTGGCTGTGGACTTCAAGTATCCAGTTGGTGTCGATTTGGCAGCAATGTCTTGTTCCCCAGTTCCTCTGGATCTACATGCGGGCAGCGAAACAGATCTTCTTGAAGCCTTTCAGGGTGTATCTCGGGCGTTGTGAAGCATTCGAGCTCGAAGCTCATCTTCGCGAGCGTAACGAAGCCAGGAGAGTGTCATAGCGTCTCCCATCTCGAACATCGGGTGTGAATGTCAATGCAACTGCCGAGCCTTTGAGCTCGATGCAAGTCGGACCGTGGACAGGATTGATCAAGGGGGGCAGGAGAAAGGCGTGAGGTCAAAATGCATTTGACTTTTCCCCACACGTGGAGAAGTGGGTCTGGTCACGCGAGTCAGTCGCGTCCGGCTAAAAACATCCACCACAGCTACCACCATCATCCACTAACTATCAACGCGTCTCCATGTCCGACCGTGTGATACTTTGTCTACGCAAGCTCATCTCTCATGATGGCCAGAAGGACGAGATGCTCGGCGACGCGTGTGGCCTGTCCTGTGCCATCTGGAATGAGCCACGCGCTTCCCAAGTGGCTGTCAAGAATGCAGGATCTGGGTCACATATTCAATGTCCCGCGCTTGCAACGATGTGTGGACCTGGCTGAAAACGATATCCTTCCTACCTGCCACCGGGAAGCTATTTCATCCGTGACGCGAGCTGTCCAGTGGGAGGCTCTTACGGAATGATGCTGCGAAACACAATGCTGGATGCGCCAGGATTCTCCACGATATCTTCCCCTCTTTCTAGACCCGGTGGCTGCAGCAAGTACAATGTAGATCTATTACTGGATCAGAATGGCCTACATCGCCAACTGACGGCAGTTCTTGCGTATCCACACTGCCGCACTCTGCGTGGAACAGGTAGGCTGTTATATTCGAGCATTTAGATTGCTGGGAACCATGAACGACGAGGAATGCGCTTCAATCTCATCTAGCGGCAATCATGGCGTTCGGCATCCTCGAATGCAACCGCCTTGAAGTGGTGCCGGGAACGGCAAGTATTGCACTTCTACAGGACGACATATTGACTGACGCTTTCTAGGCTCTGTTGCGCGATAATACCGACCTTCCGGACGAGCTCGCAGGACTACCATCTGAACGACTCAAACATGGCACTGGTCGTTTCAGTCATGTTGTTCTCGTGCCTCAGCCATCAGACTCGCCCAACGATCCGCTCAATTGGCCTACTTGGCGAAAAGACATGATCCTGTTCCTCGTAGGCATGAGCGCCGCAGTCGTCGGAGCGTATGGGCCAATGCTTGGCCCCGGATTCGTTCCCATCTCGCAGGAGCTAGGCATTACGGTCGAGGTTCTATCCCAAGCAACTGCTTGGCTCATCCTCTGCTTGGGCCTGTGCGTATTCATCTTCAATCCTTTGGCCAAAATGTACGGGAAGCGACCAGTCTACGTCTTCGCTTCTCTCATTCTCGTCATTGTCAGCATTTGGGTATGTCTCGATGCGCACTGTGACTGACTTGGTGCTGACACAGGCCCAGGGCGCCGTGGCAGACACCTACAGCAGTTTTCTAGGCAGCCGAATCCTGGGTGGTATCGGCATGGCGCCCTACGAAGTTCTAGTGCAAGCGACTATCAGTGATCTCTACTTCGTGCACGAGGTGAGCCTTCCAGTCTGCATAATCACGTTGATGCTTCAGCTGACCTTGGCCAGCGTGGAACTCGACTCGCTGTCTGGAATTTATTCTTGCTATGCGGCATTGCTGGGGCAAGCTTCATCTCTGGATACATCATTGAAGATCTGGGCTACAAGTGGACCTTCGGCATCTGCTCAATTCTCTTTGGCGTCTTTGGAATCGGCATCTTCTTCTTCGTGCCTGAGACAACGTACATCAGACACACGGGAGCCCTTGAGAACTTGACCAAAACCAGTAGTAGTAAGGATGAGAAAGAGAAGCAGACCGAGAAAAGCATGCATGTCGAGTTTCACGACGCCGCAGCTGGCGTCCTCACTGGTAATGGGACCGCCAGTGAAGGAGCTACCGAGCCTAGAATATCGTTTATCAGGAGTCTCAGCCTGTACACAGGACGCTACACCGATGCCGCAATCTGGAAGATCTTCGCTCGTCCGTTCATCATGTTTGTGAGTCATGTCCAAGCATCGATCTGGATGTGTCCATTGCTAACCTGCTTGAGCAGTTCTATCCATGCGTGCTCTGGGGCTTCTTGGTCTACGGCACTACTCTCACCTGGATCGTCGTATTCTCAGTCGTCAACGGTGTGATATTCGTTGCTCCTCCATACAACTTCTCCGTCAGCCAGACGGGCCTGATAGGGCTGAGCCCGTTCATCTTGTGCATCATTGGAGAAGTCATCAGCGGACCTCTGAACGACTGGATCTGTCTTAAACTGGCACGAATGAATCGCGGAATATACGAGCCAGAGTACAGACTTGTTCTCATGATCGTGGTGGCCATGCTCGGTACAGCTGGCTTCTACGGCTTTGGCGGTAAGTGTCGAGAGCGAAAACAAGGTCAGCTCTAGCTGCTTGCTTACTTGGAGAACGCAGCTACGATTCACTATCAGACGCATTGGTCCGGGCCTGTACTCACATTCGGGCTAGCAAATATGGCGCTTGCCTTCGCTAGCACATGCGTGTTCGGCTACGTGCTGGATTGCTACCCGAAGCTCGCCGAGGAAGCGTTCGTCGCGATCAATGCACGCAACTTCCTGACCTTTGGTTTGGTACGTGTGCCTTCACCGTCGCCTCGCGTGATCTACTGACCAGCTTCTTAGACCTACTTTGTCAATTCATGGCTGGCAAGAGATGGCTCTCTGGCAGTCTTCAATGTGCTCGGATCATGCTTCCTAGCTGTCTGCGCGTTGACCGTCGCTCTGTGGGTCTTTGGCAAGAAGATCAGATCATGGGTTGCCCGAAACCAATTTCTGACAGAGTTCATGAAGGACATCTGAGTCGTCTTTGGCCATGTACATTCACACACCAAGTACGACACTACTTCTGACTACGGAATTGCATCTGAGAGCCCCGACGGTTCGCCATGGATAGTCCTGAAGAAAGGCTCCCAAACGGTAACAGCGCGTTTTGTCTTGTACCCATTTTGCGGCTGAGGTGACGGGAACAAGAAGTGGCTCTTAGCCGAGCACTCAATGGCCTGGCCATAAATTGTTTGGTCGTCCAGCAGCTTCACATACGCGTCTGTGACGGTCTTGACTTCCGTCAGACTGCGTGGTCGTGAGCGATCATGAGGTCTATTCGGAGGGGAAATACTTACCACTCAGGCGCCACAGCATCGATCATCGCTTGAGGAATGATATTAGTTGACACAATCCCAGGCAAGACCGCGTTGATCCTGATATCTTCTTTGAGCTTCAACACCTCAGCCGCGCCCCTCACAAAGTTCAGCACTCCAGCCTTCGCTCCATTGTACTCTGGAAAAGTTGGATGCGGGTGAACAGCCGCAATGCTCGCAGTGGCAACAATCGCTCCTCCAGGTACAGGATTCTTCCGCATAAAATGAATCGCCAGCTGCGTTCCAAACACAACGCCTTTATAATCGACATCTGTGCAGCTCATGTCGGGGGCCGGAGGGATCTCCTCTGAATCTCGATGTTTGAGAATGTATATCGAGCTGCGGTCTGTGATGCCGGCGTTGGCGCACAGAGCGTCGATTCGACCGAATTCTTTGAAGACTTGAGCGAAGAGCTGGGCTTGGGAGTCGTATGAAGCAACGTCGGTGTGGTAGAAGCGGGCTTTGGATCCTAAGGCGGTGGAGAGAGAGGGGTTCTCTTGGATGTCGGCCATGGCGACTGTCCAGCCTCGCTTTACCAGTATTTTGCTGAGCGCTTCACCCATGCCGGACTAAGATATATGGTGAGCCTGGAATTGAAGCTAGTCATTGAACTTACTGAAGCTCCCGTCACGATCGCGACTCGATTATCCATCTTCTCGGAATCTTTACGAATCTGAGGACTCTCACAGTTGGCAGCAGGAGAAAGCCTTTTACTGTCTTTCTCGAAAGAAGATAGATGCTTTTAACAAGCTCATTTTACCGAGCATATCCACGGCAAGCAACCCATCATTCAAGTGTGGTGCTGCATCCCATGCACGACCCCGTCAGAGCACTTTGTGGCCGCGCTGCTCTTGGTGGTCCACCATCTCAATCTCGGAAAACGACTTCCATCGACGATTGTGGCAATTCAGCCCTCCACTTATCACTTGTGCCACCTTGGCAGCCAATGATCGAAAACTCTATTGCAATGCCTGCTTTTAGACTGCTCTGAAAGTTGTTCATAGTGGTGTGCTGGCTCTCAAGGATGCGCGATTGAGAAAGATTTGGAGCAATGCCTCTAGCTTGCCCGTGTGACACTTGCTACAGGTTGACCGCAGCATCGAATTCGTACGGCACAAGGCTATTGTGTTACTCAAAGACCTTCAAGACTTGATGGGGTAATAGATTGTGACTCTGCGCCTTCGACAATTTGAAGATCAATCATGGTTGGCACAAGATAGCGTGGGTGCTGTCGTCAGATTTCACATGCAAAGCTTGGCTACTAGCCTCCAAAACATCACGATTCGATGACTCGTCAAACCGACATATTTTCGCAGCTTCATCAGCAACTCAGACGCACTCATTCTTCAGTGAGCGTTCATCAAACGCATCATGAGGCTCACGCAGCTTTCCCCATTTCTCGCACTCATCGAAGCAACCACAGCAAGCTGGCACAATGACTTCTCCTTCACAGAAGACAGCCACTCCCTTCTCAAGCGCTGGTATGGAGTCCAACCCAACACCGACAACACCAAAGCCCAAAAGTCAGGCTTCTACCCTTGGCCCGTGAGATGCACAGATCCACAATACTACCAACCGATCTACTACTGCTTCAAAGACCATCGATCCGCCAACAGCCTCAACGACATTTTCCTCAACGCGATCGCCGTTTGGGCTCATGCAATCGAAGCCACGGCGCTCAGCATCGACTTACCGCCACCAGCAGATGGAGACCCGCATGTTCTTTGCGGTGACCAGAGACTCGCGGACTACACCGATGCTCTGGTGATCTCAGACGATACGCAGGATGGCAACGATGCATTGAAGGATGCATTGACCGATGAAAGTGCGTGTCAGACCGCAACGACGGTTGGGTACCAGTGGATTGCGGCTGGGGAGATGTCGCGACCTTGGAGACATACTCTCAGATTTTGCGCAACTGATTACGCTACCAAGGCGGAGAAGATACAGAAGATGGCTCATGAATTGGGGCATGCGATGGGGTTGCAACACGAAGTATGAGATCCCAATCTCGTGCGAAGATGGAATTATAGCTGACCATTTCTGCAGCATCAGAGACCCGATCGAGACCAATACCTGACCTTCAACTGTGCAAACCTGCCGGAATACGCACATGCAACCGATCTCGTCGAAGCAGACGCGAGACATTTCTTCCACTCATCCGCCTCCGCAGAAAAAGACATGACAACTTCAGAGAAAATGCAAAAAGTGTAAGCCCCCTTCCTCCCCCTTGAATCCACCTCCCTCTAACAACCTCTCCAGCTGCACAAACCTCACCCTCGCAACCGCCTACCTCCCCACCGCAATCCCCTACCCCCTTCCCTCCCAACTAACCACCCAAAACCCCACCACCGACGCCCTCCCCTCCTCCTTCCTCGCCAACCAACTCTCCACAACCTTCGACTACAACAGCATGATGCTCTACGCTGGCAGCCCAAACGTCCTCCTTCGGAAAAACACCGGGTAACCCACCCTCATGGGCGGTTCCTCGGAACCTTCGAAATCCAGGATTTCTGCTGGTGATGTGGCGCGTATAGCGATGCTGTATGATGCCCATACGGAGGCTTGCACGGCTGCGATGAACGGGACGAATTGGGGGCCTGTGAGGGTGAGGATGAGGGGGTTTGAGGCGGTCGTGCAGCCGCCGAGGGGGAGGAATGAGAATTTGGACGTGTACGGTGCGATGGGTGGGATAGAAGTCGGGAGTGGTGGAGGGGTGTTTGGAACGCTGTGAGCGTTCATTCACTTGGAGCGAGAGTTAGCGTGGAGTTGATGCTTCTGAGTGAGGAAGGGGCGTCGTTTGTGGAAGTTCCCATCAGGGAAGATAGAGCGACTCTACTCAGGCAATGCAATGTACGAGTACAGCACCATCCTCGGTGCCGGAAATGCAATCTATACCCCCACAGCGCCGAACCAAAGCGCTCTATGCACCATGCACCGTCCCGTCCCGTCCATTCGTATCATCATAACCCTCATAACCATGCAAAGGCGTAACCATGCAAAGACAAAGTAAAACTCGTCATCATTCATCGCTCATAACGCACCATACCCCTCCCCATCATGCCTCAACAACGCCTCTCTCTCACCACTCTCCCCCTTATCGCGGCTAATACTCGGCACCCAGCCTCTCATGTACCCACTCACAGACCTCCAAGTCCATCTCCCTCCCCTCTCCTCCTCTACAACCACCAACTTCTCCGGTCCTTCACCGTACATCAGAAATTGCACGCCCACGCTCGCGTCCAGCCCAAGCACGCCGAAAGCTCCAAGGAAAAAGGGCAGAGCTGCGAGAACCCATGTGACGCGGTCACTGCCTTCAGCACCGGCCCAGCCTCCGCCGCCGTACGGTCCGAAAGAGCTCCAGGCGTTGGGATTGGTAGCGAGCGCGGAGGAGTAGAGGAGATTACCGCAGAAGGCGGCGATGAAGAGGTGCGGTGAGAGGCCTTCTGTGGATTTGCGGTGGAAGTTCTTGAGGAGTTGGGGGAAGCGGGAGCCGAGGTAGAGGACTGTGGAGGTCCATGAGAGGACGGTGCCGGCCCATTCGAGGGGTGTCTTGGACGATTCTAGGGCGTGAGCGGTAGGCGAGGTTTGGGTGATTGGAGAAGCCTGGGTGAGGGCCACGAGGCAGGCGAGAAAGAGCATCGTTCGTGGTGAGGGCGAAGGCATGGGCGAGGAGCTGCCGACTCGGAGTATGGTGTTTCCGTTAGGAGTTCCCGAATGGCTACTGGAAGCCTTCTCGTTCTTCTCCCGTTCGCGATCGTTCTCAGCCTGGAAAGTCGGCGTACGAAAGATGATTTTCGGTCTCGTTGGCTGCTGTTTGGCAACGCCATCCCCTTCAACTTCGTCAGACTCGCGCTCATCTCTACTATTCTCTCGACTGAGCACCGGCATACCTTCAATCACCACTTGTTCCATCCTGCCACCCGCACCACCATCCCCATCCCCCTCTCGTCGTTTCCTCCACACTCGCAACACAGGATGTCCATGCTTCAACCTCTCATACCAAATCCACTGTCCAACCAAACACAGATCCACAAACACGTAATAAGATCCAATGGCGACCTGCCATGACGCTTGATGCGTGAACAATGCTCCTAGCAAGTTACTCAAATCTCCAAGACACCATACCACCAGGAAGTATATCGACAGGCCGGATGTGCTCCCGAAACTCCAATTCTTGTATATCTGGGGTAGTTGGGCGAATAACCAGGCGACAATGCTGAGGATGCCGAGGGTGTTGGAGACGAATGCGAGGGGCGTCGGGACGCAGGTGTGAAAGGTGCGGCTGAATCGGAATAGGAAGTCGTTCTGAGGAGCGCAGTGGTCTGGCAGGGCAGGCCTAAAGGCAGCGAGGCGTCCCCATTGCATTATGCAGTTCAATACGAAGCGCGAAGGCAAGGTTATTCGGAGGCGTGGCTCTTTGGTATTATCAGGTCGAACAGGTGTCGTCGTCTGACACAGATAGGCGCGTGCTCTCTCGCTGGTCTCGTGCTCAGCCACGTGCGGGACAGTCGTGGTTGCTGTTCCTGCGGCTGATGATGTCTCGTGTCAACCAGAACCGGGGAATCGCTGATTGCTGGCTAAGAGGAGGTTACGAGGAAGAGCGGCGAGATAGCTGTAAGAGCTCCTTCCGTAGCGTTTAGAGCTATGACAGTTGTGGCTATTACACAGGGCGAGACAGCTGCCGTGTTGTACCGATGGGGAGGATGCCGTTGCACAGATGTATGAAGAGAGATGCGTCTTGATCTTTCATGAAATGAAATCGAGGAAGAGAAGCTGAAGCAGTAAATAAGAAACACGGAGAGGATGGAGAAACAGAAGCAAAGAAGAGAGGCCGAGAAGTGACACTGCTCGGTCGTCTGGAAGGTGGTGTATTTCCGATTACGGACGGTATGTCATCTGCGCCAGACAGACAGAGACCGACAGATGGAGGTGGGATGTGTGGGACGCACCCCCCAGATATTCTCCGGGCGAACTCGCGCTCGGGCACGCAGTCACAAGAAGGGCCATTCCGAGCGGTGAGTGGACGAAGATACGGCGCGGATCTGGTGTTGGTGGGCGATGACCGACGCCGCAGGTATCGAGGCGCAAGATAAGGATGCGCCGAAGGGACTTGGCGTGCATCAATCCCGCCGAGGGACTCAGGTCATCCGATCAAGCTATTCATCACGTGCTTGCGTGTGACTACCCTATCAGGACAGGTATATACGTGCAGTCCGGAGTACATAGACGCAATTCGTAGATTGGAGATGTCCGCTAAAAGATCGTCTTGTGTTCTTCTTACGTTGCAGATCATCCGCTGGACAAGATACAAGCACTTTCACATGCCAAACCCGAGCGGCCTCTCATCGCCAGCACCCGGGCCGGAATATATCCAATTCTACTATCCGTCTATCCAACCAGGAATCATGCATATTCAACGCCTTCTCCCTGTATTTCGTAATTTCTAGGGGTATCATCAAGTATTCATAAGACTTCCTCAGCCCGTCGCAGGAGACTCCGTCTCGGGATGAGCCTCACTACCTGCAGAGGCATGCTCTTCTCCCGTCTGCTTCTGCTGTCCTTGCTGCGTCTCCTCTGCAGACTCCTCATACCATACCATATCAATCCATTCCACGATCTGATCTCTCGCTCGAGGTACCATGTTGCGGTAGTCCGGATTCTTGTCCTTCGAGAACATACTCGTATGCGCGGAGAGCTCATCCCCAGCATCGGCATTGACACACTTGACCCATCGTCCTTTGCTCTTAGTCGTATCCTCCACAAATTGATGGACCTGCTCGCCGTGCTCCATTTCTGCTTCCATTGCTTCTTCCGACGTCCGTCTTCTCTTGGAATCATGTCCCCCTTGTTCAGAAGATGGGTGATCTCGCTTCGAGCCAGTCGGACTGTCCGCTTTCCGTGACTCCTTCGGTATGACGCAGAATGTACGATCCTGTCCTAGTATTGCTCCAGCGTACTTGGTCTTGCTCGTGACCTTCTCGTCCAGTGCTCCGTAGAAGTTCGCAAAGCCAATGCCGTGCGTCTTTTGCAGCTCGACAATTTTTTCAACTCTTCTTTGCAGCTCAGCGCCTTTTGCTAGACAGCCAACGAACTCAAGGTGGCTTCCAGCCCATGTCAGACCGTTGTTGATTTGGTTCCAGTTCAAGTATGCAGCTCCAGCCACGCCTGCGATCGCAGCAGCTGCACCTCCGTACATGGCATATTTTCCCCATCTGCTTCCTCCACCGCTGCTGTTCGCCGCCGGGAGTCCCTTGCCAGCCGCTTCCGGTGCAGCAGCAGGCGACGAGGTGCGATTCGGCGAGTTCCAGCCAAAGAACCTGCTCGCGCTGTCCCAAGCCTTGTAGGCCGTAACGCCCTGCTCTTCAGCTCCATGCGCCAGAACACCAGGTGAGATTCCTAGGTAAGGCGTATCAAACGCGAGAACCGCCTGAATGTAAGGGAAGAAGAAGCGCGTCGGTTCCAGCGTCGCCTTAGCATCTCCATCTCCGTCCCCGCTCCCTTCTTCTGTTGAGTTGCTCTCTTCCTTCGCGTAAGAAGAAGGCACTGGCTCGTCCCTAGCAATACTCAACAGCGTCTCCGCAGCCACGATCCCACCCATGGAGTGTCCGCATAGTACAACGTGCACGCCGGGGTTGATATTCGGACTCGGTGTTCCTCGCGCAACTTCCAAATCAATCACCTTGTTCTGCAGCCACTCTTTCAAGCTCGCGACCGCATCTTTCAAGTCTCCTCTTGTTTCGTATTGCGGGTACTGCAGGGCGACGACGTTGACTTTCGGGAGCGCTTTCGAAAGGTGGTTCTGGAGATCGCGAGGGAAGTTGTGGAATGTGTGGTCGGTACCCTTGAACCCGTGGATGAACACCAGCAGGAGAGTCTTCTTCATGTTGGCTGCTCAAGCGAGTGCCGATATACGAATGGTGTGCGTTTCGTGCGCACGGTTGGTAGGTTGTTACATTGTTGGAGGGACAAGTATCAAGGAAGTCTGAAGCTTGAAGTCGAGTTGAAGCCACCTGAGCGATCAGAATGACGCGGCCATCACATGCAAACTGCTAAGTCTCACTACCGAGTATTTGCCTCTTTCTCATTATCTCGTTTCTAATGATACTAACGATGCAGCACATTTAATTGCACTATCAAGGTCGCTCTTGATATGAACAATCAACAATTTGAGCATGCAAGTGAGAACAGAAATGTCCAATTTTCTTCGTGCGATACTAATAGAAGCTGCACGCGCAATTGCACTCCTGGTGGTGGTATGGCTTGACCAGTCTGATTTGAATATGTAGTTGAGAAGAGAAAACGAAGGCTATGTCAAATTTCGCCTCATAGGATATCACTGCTGCCTCGCCCGACAGCTCTCTCCAACGAACGCCAGCCCATGCCATCTGGTATTTTCCACGCTGAAATTACATATCATAGCTCGCCGCAATGCCAGGAGCCGGACCTTCGAGGTCCACACGCTGCACTCTGCCGCGAATGTCATTGCTCTCTCGCACCAGGTTTCCAAAATACTTGCGAGCGACCTCGCTCTCCGCCTGCACCTTCATCGTCTCCTTCTTCTGTTCTTGGAGGTGTTCCATGCTTCGCTGCAGGCCCTCTCGCAATTTGTCGGCTGGATATTTGAGGGCTCGTCGCACCTCAGTGCTAATGCGGTGGGAGTTGGCGTGCGTATAGTCCAAAGCAGCAAGCTGAGCTGCAAGCTTGGTACTCAGCCGGCGTGGTAGGGAGTGTGGAATCTGGGAGACTGCGTATGAGACGCCCAATGTGACTACAAAATCGATTAGTATGATGCAGCCGACTGAGTAAAGCGAAGAACTTACATGCTAGGACCAAACCTGGAAGGAACAGCTTTCTGAGGTTGTGGGTTCCCACGATCTTTGTCGCAGTCAGGGCGCCATCAAGCCAGCCAACACCGCCAATCATTCTGCCCCCAACGACACCAGCGACAGTGACTGCCATGCTGGTGCTTGCCATCTTTTCTTGACGCTCCCAGAGGCTGTTAATGTCGAAGAAATCCCACAGCTCCGGTTCGAAGTCCACTTGTCGAGCCAGCGCATCGCGTCGACTCTTGAACATTTTCTCAGAGCGGAAGGTAAGATCCACGTACTGGTCTCCCAAGTGCAACAGACCAAGCGACTTGATACTGCTGACGCCCTGCACAGTCTTCTCACGTGCGCGCTCTTCACACCATCGAACTGTTTCTGTGATCTGGTTGAGCATCGCAGCCTTCAAGTCGTCGGCATAGGCGTAGGCTCCAAAGATGCCCGGATAGTGCACGCCGAGGTCACTCTCAGCCACACGAGCAATCGAGTCGTTGAGCGTGTTCCTTGTCAAAGCGTACACGTCGTTCGAGGTCTCTTCGATGTTAGTAGCAACGCTCTCATCGGCCTCTGCGCGTGCCTTTTTAGACTGGTCGACTTGAGGCTCGAGTTGTCGCAGCTCTTCCGTGACACGATCTAGCTCGTTTTGAGCAACGTCCTTATTGACGCTAGCCAGAGTGCCAAGGTCGCCAAGGACATTCATCAGGTATGTCTTCGCGGGTGCCAGCTTTGATCTCGCGCGCTTCTCCAAGACAAAGCGCCGGAGAGATGCCTCCAGCTCACTGAAGTCGTCCTGAGCCTCCTTCTCTTTGCCCTTGCCCTTGCCTTTTGGCGGTGAGCCAGGCTCGCCATGCTTTCCCTTTGGTTCATCATCGTCGTCATCCTTTCCAGGGTTCTCATTTGGCCCGTCAAAATAAGAACCCCCTGAAGCTCCCCCACTGCCGCCAAAGTCGCCCGGGGGACCATCGGGGCCTGGCGCAGTGGGAATCATGTTGCTTGACACGAAGTGAACGAGCTCCGATGACTCCTTGAAAGTAGCCGGACTCAAATGTGCAATCTGCTTCAAAATGCCTTCCTGACATCGCTTCTTGTCTCTGATATTGTCGTATCCATTGACGACCATGAACATATACGCCTTCTCCCGCGCGGCATTGAAGATGAACTCCTTGGCAGATAGCGTGAAGTGGTTGGCAGCAGATACAACGAAGACCACCACGTCGATCTCTTCTTGTCTCGCAAAGAGCGCGGTCGTCTTGAGAGAATCGTTGTTGAGACCAGGGGCGTCGATGAGAGCAATGTCAACAACTCCGTTGTTTAACAGAGATTGGTCCACAGATCGGATATCCTTAATATAGATCTTGCACATCGAGTACCGGTCCGCGTCCACGACTATGTCCTCGAGCTGCTTCAAAGAATAGACGTGATACGTGCTCTCGTCGTTCCTGTTGTAAACATAACCATGCGGAATAGCATGCACCTCCTCGACGCCTCCGTTCTCGCGGTGGTCCAGAACCTCGCAGAAGATGGCAGTGCAAGGTTGTTGATCTTCCGGAAGAATCTTGCGACGAAGTAGAGCGTTACAAAATGTGGACTTTCCAGCGTTGAGATCTCCAGTCACAAGCACTTTGCTCGAAGTGTCCTCTATTCTTTCGCGAAGAGCAAAAAGATGCCGTATGCTGTTGTTGATCTGGTTGTCCAGCAAGGAGGCAACAGACTGCTTCTCCAGCGAATGCACAATCTCCGATTGAGGCAGACCCTCCATCTTCAACTCGATCTTCAACACCGAAAAGTCCTGTGCCAACTGGGGTGTTACTAGTCTAGGCTCTTGTGCCGGCGCCTTTGAAGCACCATCTTCGCTTGACTCGGCTGTTGGATCTCGAAGCTCTCCAAGTGACGTCCCTGCTCGTCTCGGCGGCTGAGGCCTGCTGGGCAAAGAATCATGGCCCTCGATGTCGAAAGAAGACTGTGTGTGTGCGATACCTGGACGAACCTCTGGCCTGGCTGCTGACGGAGACGGTGGTCTCTGTACGGTCGGGTAGTGTGCGGGCCACTTCGTGTTCATATCCTGCAGCTTCTTGAGCGTCTCTACAGTCTGATTGATGGCGCGACCTAGCGCTGTCCGGTTCTGATTGTAGAATAGCTGATGCACATGACTGGCGAGTGCCCTTCTCTCGTTCTCCGAAGCTGCATTACTCTCTCCTGGACGAACTGGTGTGTGTTCGGGGGTGTATCGATCGGTAGTAGGTCCCGGGTGCCAGTCATTCTCCATTGCACCATCACCTGTGATACTGCCTCCATATCCCGAGTCGTCATCGAGAAGAGCCTGCAGTCGCGCGGCGCTCTGCGATGTCGAGCCCGTGCCAACCTGCATGTACTGCGGTCTTCCACTGTTCGGGCGGGTGGCGGACGAGCCACGACTGGAGCTGGGCCCGGCGTGGGCATTTTCGAAAGGGTCGTTGGAACTCATGGTTCGATCGAGTGGCGGTCACGACATTGCGACAGGTTGGTGTGTGTTTGCGCGAGGCGTAGAAGTTTGGGCGTCGCAGTATTTTGTGGCATGTCGTGAAGATGTCACCGCGGCTGTTGCCCCGGGGTTTTCTCGGCATATGGCATCACGCGCTTCCGCTTTGATGGCGCCTGGGCTTTGGACTTCCTTTGAGGCAGCAATCTTGACAACGACCATAACTACTACCCAACGTCGTATATCCTCGAACACGCACATTCGACCGACTTCACAGCTCTCAGAGGGATTGATTCAACTTGTTGATCCTTCAGCGATTTCGCAGCCATGAATGTATGCGATCGACTAGTTGAGATAACGCTTTCAGGTAGCTGACTGCACTGCTAGATCATAGAATGGGCCTTTGGCAAGCGCATGACACCGGCTGAGCGACTAAGAAAACACCAGCGTGCACTGGAAAAGACGCAGAGAGAGCTGGACCGCGAGCGAACCAAATTGGAGCAGCAAGAGAAGAAGCTAGTGCAGGAGATCAAGAAGAATGCAAAGAATGGACAGATGGGCGCGGTAAAGGTGCAGGCCAAGGACCTTGTGCGGACGAGGAGGTACATCCAAAAGTTCTACCAGATGCGAACACAACTGCAAGCGATATCGCTACGGATACAAGTATCGTCACTCGATCCGCTGAATGGCTTGATCTACGCTGACTTTCGCAGACCGTACGCAGCAATGAGCAGATGATGCAGAGCATGAAGGGCGCCACGCAGCTGTTGGGAAGCATGAACCGCCAGATGAACCTGCCCGCATTACAGCGAATAGCGATGGAGTTCGAGAAGGAGAACGATATCATGGACCAGCGGCAAGAGATGATGGACGATGCGATTGACGATGTGACGGGGCTGGAGGACGAGGAAGAAAGTGAGGAGGTCGTAACGCAAGTTCTGGACGAAATTGGTGTCGACTTGGGCCAGGCGGTAAGATTGACACCTTGTCGCAGAGAACCAGAACCCTACTGATTTCCCCCAGCTCGGAGAAACTCCCCAAGGATTGCAGAAGAATGCAGCCGCAGAGGGCAAAGTGGCTCAAGCAATTGGAGGTGGAGACCCTGGGGACGATGATCTTCAAGCACGACTCGACAGCTTACGAAGATAACGAGATACGACGACGCCGACGACTTGATACCTACAATGAGAACTCCTAAACAATTCTTGCTCCGCGAAGACGGATGCATTCTTCCAGATATGTTCAACAAGGTGTTGAAGCGCGTCGTTGAAACATGCACTTCTCGCATTCACTCATCATTGCACCGAGCTCGGTGGTCGGCGCTCGGCCGTGTATCCGAGCAGACGTTCATCACCGCGCCTTGTTGTCTGTCGGAGGCATCTCGACGGGTTAGGTTGCGGTCGGTCACTGCAGCGGCTAGTCGTCGGTGTTGTCTTCTGCTTTGACCCTCGAGAATGCCAGTACGTGCGAGTGAGCTGTGTTGTTGCGAGGCCCACATGCCATAGAGTTGATTAGCTGTGGAGTTGCAGTGGTTCTCGACCGGCAGCTATGGAATATGAGCGCCGAGTTGGCGGAATTCTGGCCATGGCGCCACCGACCATGCGGCTCAGGAGACAGGCATCTGGACGGCTTTAGATGTAAACTCAAGGACGGGGTTATGAGAAGAAGGCCTCTCTCCATCGTTGTCTTCTGCTCTCATAGATACTGTGCGGTTCAGAATGATTTAGCGGTAGACTAGCCAATTGACTCGTAGGTCGCAAGCTTCGAGGCCGACGGGACAACCCCTCATTCATCCCTCGCACCCTCGCCCTGAACACCTCTGCTGCCTCCGAAGTGCCCACTGCACTTCGTCATATTCATGCTCGTTCTTCTGCTCAGCGCCTCGTCGTCTTGTTGAATCTGCGAATTCGTCACGTCAAGACCACCGCCATCACCACCGCCGCCGACAACGCAGCCAACCCCCTCCTCAGCTTGCTGGAACGCTTCGCGGGAACGTCATTGCTATCCGCCAGTCCGGCTAGATCGCTTGCAAATCAGACTCGCCGGGTGCACAGCCTGCATACCACCACCGTCTGGTTTCTCCGAGATACTACGATACCACTATCTGTTCAATTTTGAGACGCCATTGTGCGAGCAATCAGCATCGAAACAAAGACGCGGCCTGAGAGTCGACCTGACCTGACTTGGGTCGGCTGTTCTACTGGTAACGGACACTCCGCTTTCAGCATCGCGCGGCGTCATTGTCTTGTGCTGGCCTTCTCTCACTCGACACCCCTCGCCCTATACTCGACTCCACCGACTGCTGCGCTGTCCTTGAGGTGTGTCTTTGCCATACATTGTCCCTCCCGCCACACGCTTCATTCTGACGCACTTGCCATCCGCTCCAGGCCTCAGTCTCTCCACGCCTCGCGCCTCCTCCGTTCGCGGTCACGCTCGGCAAGCCGACTCGGCGTCAACAGCCCACCAACCTCACCTCACATCACCTCACCCGCTCCGCACGCCGTCCAGTTCTCCTCAACAGCTGCCTCGCTGCTTGAGACCCCAGATACATGAGCAACGTCGCGACCAAACAAGATACAAATCTGGCCGGAAATAAGAGACGCAGTCTCTCCGGTCAGGGAGGTCTGCTGAACAGGATGTTTGGAAGCTCCAACAACGGCAGCAAGGAAGCGATCGACACGTCTGCCGCCGCCAAAGATGGCGCCACGGCCGAGTCGCCAAACAGCCCCAACCTGACCAACCACATCAGCGCGATCCAAGAAAGCAAGGACGAGAGCAAAGACGAGGTCGCCAATGACATGCGCAGTCCCACGCGCAAGTCAGCCGACGAGAACCCACAGACCGAGAAGAAAAGAAGAAGCAGCGGTGTCGGTCGCGCGCGTGATTTGTTCAGCAGTGCCAAACAGTCTCTGTCGAACCTGAGCAGCTCTCCGGAACATAAGGCTGTAGGCACCAACCAGACAGCCATGCAGAAGCTCGGAAGGTCGGATCCCGCGCTCAGCGTGCCACAGGGCTCCCGAAACAACTCCGCTGGAGAATCCGCGCCTGGTCCCAGGTCCACCTTCCGCGTCGGTGTCACCGAGGACAAGAACAAGAAATGCAGGCGTACTATGGAAGATACCCATGCGTATCTGTATAACTTTCTGAGCACACCAGCCCCTTCGCTGACGACTGGGACTTCTTCGAAGAAGAGAAACTCCCTCTCGCTCACAGAATCCCAGTCTCGCGATTCGACAGTGTCCGATGCAAGTCTGAGCACCAAGACGAGCACCACCGATAAGGAAGTCGCGGAGACAGACAATGGCTACTTTGCAATTTTCGACGGCCACGCGGGTACCTTTGCGGCGGAGTGGTGCGGTAAGAAGGTCCATCTCCTGTTGGAAGAGATCATCCGCAAGAATCCGAATACTCCCATCCCCGAGCTGCTGGACATGACCTTCACGTCTGTGGACCAGCAGCTGGAGAAGCTGCCGCTCAAGAACAGTGGATGCACTGCGGTCATTGCAGTGTTGCGTTGGGAGGACAGAATACCGAATACTAACTCTGCCACGGGCTCGACGGCAATTGCTCCCGCTGCGGCGGCCGCTCAGTCACAAAACTCCGACTCCAAGCCAGAAGCTCAAGGTAACGCAGAGCCGCCCAACGTAGAGTCCAAGCTAAGAGAATCAGCGTCGCGCCAGCGCGTGCTATACACCGCCAACGTTGGCGATGCTCGCATTGTCTTATGCCGCAATGGCAAGGCTTTGCGCCTGTCTTATGACCACAAGGGTAGTGACGAGAACGAAGGCAAGCGTATTGCGGGTGCTGGAGGTCTCATCCTGAACAACAGGGTCAACGGCGTCCTCGCAGTTACTCGCGCGCTTGGAGACGCGTACATGAAGGATCTGGTGACTGGACATCCATACACCACCGAAACCGTCATCCAGCCCGACATTGACGAGTTCCTCATTCTGGCTTGCGATGGAGTAAGTAACATTTTAGTTGACAACCTTGTGGTGCTTGCTTGCTAATGACAACCACACAGCTCTGGGACGTTTGCTCGGATCAAGAAGCCGTAGACCTTGTACGGAATATCCAGGACCCTCAGGCCGCTTCGAAAGCGCTCGTGGACCACGCTCTGGCCCGCTTTTCCACCGATAACCTGTCATGTATGATTGTCCGATTCGACAACAAGGCGCTGCAGCAGACGCAGCAAGCGACGGACAATTTGATTGGAGTCGAAGGCGATCCATCTACGAAAGCCGGTGGTATCAGCGAAGCCGAGGCGATTGTCAGCGAGACGAAAAAGCACATTGAGGACGGCGGCGAGCCCCTCGGACTCTCGCGACCGACGACGGAACAACTGATGGAGGAAGTGGAAGTGCATCAAGAAGCCGGCCCGGAGCTCAATGCGGCGGCTCTGGAGGCGGCCAGGAAAGACAATAAGCCCAAGGTCAACCCTGAAGATGCATCTCCAGCACAACAATGATGTGGAAGTGTAGCAGCATGAGCAGCAAGGGCTAGGGTTTCTTTGATTTGCACAGATGGATTCAGCGTGAAGGGCACGGGGAGGCTCAGCAGAGAAGACGACTGCGACAGGTCCAACAATGGTGTTCAGGGCGCATAATGCTTCTGGTCGCGCAGCGGATGGATGGGGGGCACGCATAGGTCTTGGCAGGAAGCAGTGAAGTAAAAGTGGCTGCGCGAGTAGAGCGAGAGATGTGACGCAAATGAAAACGAGATCTCTTTCGAACTCATGTCTCTGAATTTTGCGATTACCGGCAGTTCAGATAAGGGGCGTAAGTTGGAGCCGATCCCTGTAGAGAACGGGATGACAGGCCCGTCTGGGTGGAACGGTGAGACTGTGTGCGCGAGCCAGGCGTTCATCCAGCGATTCATTGGCAACGTACGCTGCCACGAAGCAGGCGTTCTGCGTCAGTTCACTGCTCGCTGGCCACGTGCACCCCGCGTCTACATTTATCGCAGCCATGTGATCAGCCGCGATAAAGCCGTGGGGCCTGACGTCGCTGTGTGATCTCGTTGGCCCAGCAAGTTGGAGAAATGGATACCATCAAAGAAACGCCGCTCCACCAGCACCACCAGCAACACGACCTCACCTTCTCTTTTGTGTGACCTTTCCCTTTCTCTGCCACTCGGCCTTTTGCACTCGCTGCGCCCGCACACCGCACCCGCTTCGGACGAGCTCCAATGCCCGCCAGCGGAGCCGCTACCAATCGCGCCGATGGATGAGGAGGCTGCAATGCAGCCGGCGGTGGAGGAGAGCGCTGGAGGTGGTGGTGGAAGTGAGGACGCATCCGCTTCCTCAGCCAGCGAAACCCTGCAGCACCAACAGCAACCTCAAACTCACGCTCAACCGCCCGCCGACGATATCGAGATTGGCCACGAGAGCAGCTCTGGCGGCAATGACGAGAAGGGCGATGGCGACAATGCTGGGGTTGTCAACCCGCATCCCGCAGACCCCGTTCCTGGTGCTGGTGCTGGTGCTGGACTTGGTCCCAATCCAGTTGCCGTCTCGGCCCCAACTCCATCTGGTGCCGGCGTCACTCCAACCACTGTTCCTGCTGCTGCGACTGCTACCACCAACACCACTTCGGCTGCTCACTCTGCGGCTGCGCATTCTCACTTCGCCGCTCCACCTCACCCTCACCCTCTCGCAGCTCACGCGCCCGCTGCTGTCGCGCCGCTGCCTTTCCTTGCGCCGAGCGACCTACTCCGCCCGCACCATCCGTCCCGCACTTCGAGCACCACCTCTGCCTCCGCCCGTCCACACTCGCCACCGGCGCCCAGGCCAATGACGCCGCTGGACAAGGAGCAGATTGACGGTCTGGTAAGTGCTTCTCTCTTCTACACACCGAAAATCCAACCCAACCACTTCCCGTACCTGCGTCCGATGCGCGACGCCATCGAGATCGCTCTCCATTTCCCTTTCACTTGCTTGCCAACGTGGCGGCTGACAGGCACTTCTGCTGTGTAGCGCGCGATCAGAGCATTCCTCAAAGTCCGAACCAGCTACGATGTCCTTCCCCTCAGCTACCGCCTCATCGTATTCGACACATCGCTTCTCGTCAAGAAGAGCCTGAACATTCTCACACAATGCGGTGAGTGGAGCCGACGAAGACGGAATGAATGCGAAATGCTGACATTGGACAAGCGATCGTCTCTGCGCCCCTGTGGGACTCGAAGACGTCAACCTTCGCGGGCCTCCTCACGACCTCGGACTATATTAATGTCGTGCAGTACTACTGGCAGAACCCCGACGCATTGCAACAGGTCGACAAGTTCCGCCTCAACAGCCTGCGAGAGATTGAGCGAGCCATAGGAGTCTCACCGATCGAGACAGTCTCCATCCACCCACTCGAGCCACTCTACGATGCCTGCCGCCGCATGCTTGCCTCACGTGCACGCCGTATTCCGCTGATCGATATTGACGATGAGACACAGAGGGAGATGGTCGTGAGCGTCATCACGCAATACCGCATCTTGAAGTTCATTTCGGTCAACGTCAAAGAGACTCAGAATTTGCGCAAGCCGTTGAAGGATATCAAGATTGGCACATACCATGATTTGGCGACTGCGACCATGAATACGCCGGTCATGGACTGCATTCACATGCTGGTCAAGAAGAGCATTTCGAGCGTGCCGATTCTGGACAAGGACGGGAGCGTGCTCAACGTCTTCGAGGCTGTGGACGTCATTACTCTTATCAAGGGTGGTGATTACGAGACCAACCTGAACCTAACAGTTGGCAAGGCCATTGAGAAGCGTTCCGATGTGTGTATCCCCACTAAAGATACCACGGACTTCGAACTAACAGCTTTCACAGGACTTCCCAGGCATCTACACCTGCACCCTCAACGACCGCCTCGACACCATCTTCGACACGGTCCGCAAGTCGCGCGTGCACCGCCTCGTCATCGTGGACGAAAACGGCCAACTCAAGGGTCTTTTGTCGTTGAGCGATATCCTCGAATACACGCTCAACAGCCCTCTCGGCGACGAACACGAGCAATGAGATGAGGCAAAAAGGAAGGATGGAAAGCGCAAGGCAACGATTGAAACGGACGGACAACGGCAATGAACTGGAAAGGCAAAGAAAGCGCGGAAACTGGGTTTAGCGAAGCGAAGCGAGACGCGCATATGATACCCACAAATGCATTATGTGTACATTAGTGAGCGCGACTGGAACGCGCTCGACGAGACGATGAGAAGACTACTCCTGGACCCCAGTTCTGGAAGTGATGAATTGAGAGAAGTTGACGCTTGCTTGTTTCAGTGTTCAATTTCATTCACTTACGCAGCAGCACGTGCCATGTGATCGGCATAGCGCTCAGAATTCGGAACACAGCTGCGTTGTCGGCATGGGATTCTGTGATTCAGGCTATCGGACTTGATTGCAAATATCTACATTCGAAGCGAGGCAATTGCGGCGCAACTGCTGTGTCTGTCTATGCTACCACGCTAATCAACGCTCCAAAGCACGCCACATCCCCATCTATCCACCATCATGCGCATACCCAACCCCTCCCCTATGCAACACTCTCCCACTCAAGCAACTCAAAGCGGCTCATGATCCTTCACCGGCCTCCAGCTCCATTCTCATTCAAAGAGGCTCATGATCACTCATCGACTTCCTTCTCCTCCTCTGCACCCTCCGATCCCCCGCCATCAACAAACTATCCAAACTCGAAGAAGAATTCCCCGCATCAAGACTCCCCTAAGATCTCGAGCTGACATTTCCTCCACCAGCACCAGAAGTTCCCTGCCCAGGACCACCTCTCAACGGCAAAAGTCCCGTCCCCGTTGCTCGCACCTCCTTCTCCGCTGCGTCCGGCGAGCCACTACGCGCCGGTGTGCCGATATTCGCGGGCGTGCCGATGTTTGCGGGACTGATGCTACCGCTCGGTGTAGGGACGGGGATTTTGATGTCCTCCGGGCTGCCGGGGACGAGTTTGCGGGGGAGGTCCGGGATGTGGATGTGTTTGGAGTTGTTGTTGTAGGATGCTGGGATGATTTCGATGATTTCGTCGCGGGGGAATTCGAGGCTGGGGATGTCGTGGGCGGAGCAGGCCATGAGGTAGCCGTAGAGGACGCGAAGCACGGACTCGTGCGCGATGATGAGTAGGTCGTTTTGTTCGCGTTCGAGCTCGAGGATGATTGGCTCTAATCGGACTGCGAGGTCGTGGTAGGACTGGATAAGATGATCAGTTGGTGCCACGGTAGGAACTGGTAGATGTGGTTTACCTCTGCTCTCGGGTACCGGTGATGGTAGGGGTCCTGATCGTGCTTGGAGACCTCGTCTGGGAACAGCTCGCGTATTCTTCGCTCGCTCAACTTCTCGCACACGCCTGGATTCAGTTGGCTCATTTGACTGCGTTGTCGCACTCTATAGCCTTTTGATTCGAGATACGTGGCGGTCTCCACAGTGCGCTTGCGTGTGGACGTCCAGATTGTCAATGGCTTCAGAGCGGTCGATTCCGGTGCACCTTGCTTGATCATGCTTTGCCGCTCCGACTCTCGATGCGCCAGAAGTGCCTCTGACATCTTGCGCGCATAGTCTTGTCCTTCTGCACTCAGACTTGCATCGCCCTTGTAGGTCTCCTCGTCCCTAGCGGTGCCTGCGCGGACGAAGTAAGTCTGTCGACTTTTGATGTGCAGATTCAGGAGGTAGAAGACGATCCTCTGTGAGAGATAGCCAAATGCACAATTATTCACGACTACTCGTTCGCCCGCATTGATCATCTTCACATAGTGCAGGTCGGCTTCCTCGACGGTCTCGTAGTGCGGTATCCGTGCGTTGATCCGATTGAGGTAGTCCCTGACTGCGTCCTCAGGGGACCAGCCAATGTAATCCGGAGAGCTAATCTTGACAGATCGGACATTCTCCTCAATGATGCGTTCGTCAGTGCACGTGTTTTCAATGAACATGGTCTGGACGTTCTGCTTTTCGAATTCTTTGGCCAACGCCCGGCGCCCTTGAGCGAGTGGGTTGACAGCGTCGTAAATAGCAATCTGGCCGTTCTCATGGTTGAGGAAATGGAAAATGTCTTCTCGGCATTTCTTGAGAATCTTGTTGCGGAGCAGGACCGACGATGTACTGGCGTTAACGTGGAAGTAGTCGTCGGGTACCTCTCCTTTCGCTCCAACGAAAGCTCGTCGATAGTCGCCCAGGTGAAAGATGTGAGTCTTGACGCCGAGCCATCGAAGATAACGTGCCAGAGCTACACTGGTGTGCGTCTTGCCTCGGGCCGGAAGACCAACAGTTGCGATCACAATCCGTCCAGAATGGAATAGCCGTCCTGATTCGGTCGAGTACAACTGGGCTGGGGCCATGGAGGCCTTCTCAGGCAAGTCATGGATGGCGTCGACATAGGTGCTCGAGCGTCGACGGAAGCTGGACGACTTGGCCGCCAGATCTGCGGTTCTGTATGGACTCCATTTTAGCTCAGAATTGGGCATGTCGGGCTGGTATCAAATGGTGTAACATGTGTTGAAAGTGGCAAATGTTCAAGCACACGGCACGGATTCAGGAAGAAATACATACAGGAGAGTGTCCATGTTGTTTCAGGTGCGTTGGTAGGTGATGTTCCTTCCGTCGAGGTTCAACCTCCTGCGAGGCCTAGGCCCGCGGCCGGGAAAGTGGTAGGCTTGAAGCTTCTCGATTTGATCCAGCAATTGTATGCCAGCGCTCGAGCTCAGGAGGCAAAGAATGTGACTTTCAAGAACACCGTGTGTACAAGCGGAAAAGCGAAAGCCAAGGCCGAGAGAGTGTTATAGGAGTCGGAGTTGGTCTTATCGGAGAGCAAAAGCAACTGGTCAGCGACGTTGGTCAAGCTGCAGCGGGATCAACGTGAGCGAATTGTGTCGTCTTGCGGGACGGTGCTATGTCCGAGGGCGCCGTCGCCGAGGTGCGCAAATACAAAGTCGCGTCGGTCGCGAAGCTTGCGTGTAATTCGGTATGCAGTATGAAGTCGCAGGTGGTGTATGTAATAATGGGAATGTCGTGGAATGGTTGGACGATAATCGCATGCTGATCTCTGAACTCTTTCGTCTGCCTCGAGCTCTGAGGTAATCCTTCTGCCGGAGATCCGCCGCCGACTCGGCTAGCGGCACTGATGATGCGCGAGAGAGCTTGAGAAACTTGAGAATGCGAAAGCACACGAGCATCATCTCGCCCACTTCACCAACCCATCTACATCGCCGTCCACGCACATCCCAGCGCCCATCGCCGCCCTGGAGAGCGTACATCCATAATCCGCGCGACCTCCCTTTTCTCCCTCCCGCAGCGCATACAGCATGGCCGCGGCGCCTCCTTTAGAAAAGCCTGCAGTGCCCGTCGACATTGTACCCGCACCGCAGTCGCTGCCACCATCGCTGCCGCCATTGAAGAGCAACGGCCTCTTGGATCCCATCCTTGACACAATCCGTTCGTTCCAGTCGCGAAGAGAAGCCCTTGGCCTCAGCAATCCCGGAACCGTCGACCAAATAGCCAAGGAAGTTCAGCGAGATGTCTTCCTCACCAACCAGACCTTCTCTGGCCTGCGCGCCGAACTCAACAAGAGCTTCTCCATCTACCCGCTCTTCCAGATAAGCCATGCCTTCTCAAGCGGGTCACAAATGCTCTCGCCGTACACCTTCTTGGCTCTGTACGGCACCGACAATGTATGTTTCAAAGAATGGTCATGGATGGCGTTCATCAACTAATATCCTCGTTTCAGGTCCTCTGTCAAGGCCAGCTCGACTCGGACGGCTCTTTCTCCGCTCGCTTCAACCAACGCCTGACCAACCGTCTCATCTTCAAGTCCTCGGTACAGATCCAGCCCTCGTCCATGGCAGGCCCAGGCGGCGCGCAGGTCTCCCTCGAACAAGACTACACCGGCAACGACTTCACGGCTTCGCTCAAGAGCATCAACCCTAGCATTTTGGAAGGTGGCTTGACCGGAATGTTCATCGGCTCATACCTGCAGAGCGTCACCCCCCGATTAGCGCTTGGTCTCGAGGGTGTGTGGCAGAAGCCTGGTGGTGACATGGGCCCTGAGGCAGCAATCAGCTATGCGGGACGATACAAGGGTGACGACTGGATTGGAAGCGCGCAGCTCCTGACACAAGGTGGTCTGCAGCTCAGCTACTGGAGGAGGCTGATTGACAAGGTGGAAGCTGGTGTGGACGTGAACTTGCAGTTCGCTGGACTGAACTCGGCCAACGCCATGATGGGCGGCGCAAGAAAAGAGGGTGTCGCTACGTTTGGTGCCAAGTATGAGTTCTCTCGATCTATCTTCAGGGCCCAGTTGGACAGCCAGGGCAAGCTCGGTTGCTTGTTGGAGAAGGTCGTCGCACCACCTGTGCGGGTGACCTTTGCTGGTGAAATCGACCACCCAAAGGTACGTCTCACTTATGGATCTTTGCACAGTGCAAGCACTAACTCAACGAACAGAACCAAGCCAAGCTCGGTCTCGCAGTCTCAATCGAAGCTACGGGCGAAGAGCTCATGGAGCAACAGGACAAGATCTCACCTGCCTCGCCTCCATTCTAAGGCGCCCATACGGCGACGATACTCTTCTCTCTGTAATATAAAAGCGCTTGGGTGATCTCCGCATGGGCAGCCACGTGCGGCTAGCCGTCTACAGAGACCACTCTGCTGGGTTGGCATGCATGGGTCATTAGCATAGCGACGTGTGGAGGTAGGCGCTGTGTACTGCTACGTAGAGCTTAAGCCATGTACATTTACTGTTGACGGGCGACATGTGTACGATCGTACTACTCACTTCTCATTCACTCGCACGAGCCGGCGACAAACGAGGGCGCTAGCGAGACGAGGCAGCAGCGAGCAAGCCAAATTGAACATCATTCACATGCTAGCTCCGGAAGGTCCCGCCTTAGGCGACCGGCACAGAAAGTCTATTTCATGACCCTCACTGTCTTGCGCCTCTGCATACGAGGCAACAACGAGCCCGGACCTCGGCCATCAACACAACCCCCTCGCCGCCCAAAATGCCCGGCATATATGGAGGCACCAATAGCGCTGGAGCTGGACAACCTCGACGAGATCTGAGAGTCGCTGTGCCTCCTGAACATGTGCCATCATTCAACACCACATGTCTAGCGTTTGTCGAAAATGGCAGTAAGTATACTGAACTCAAGAATGCACGCCGTCGTGTCGCAGACATTTGCTGACCTTCTACTCTTCCCTTTCGGTGGCTAAGCTCACACGCTGCTGCCTCGACTCTGGATTCGAGAGCTTCGGCAACAAATCATGCATCAATCCGAGTATCGTGGAGAAACTAGGCCTACAACCATACCGGATCGACAGGACGATTGGTCTGGCGGACGGCTCAACAACACACCTACGCTGGGAGGTGGAAGCGGGATTGAGCTTCCAGATCCCCTCCGGCCTCATCACCATTCCGGTCGTCTTCGAAGTCCGTCCGAAAGACAGCCCGTCCGATTCCATGATCTTGAGCACTGGTGTCCTCCACAGCCTGGGCGGAATCCACGATCACCGCACCAATCCATCCACGTTTCAAGTCACAGATCCAACGTCCGGGGAGCTTGTGCCTTTGCAGCGCGAAGACCCGCACGTGAAGCTCGCGCTCAGCTGGTATCCGAAGAAGGAAGATCCGATTGCATACATCTTCGAGATCATTCACAGCCCGGCGTTCCTCAAGCGCGGCCAGCGTGAAGGACTTCCAGCTGTGGCCATGCGGAACGTCTGCAGCTCTACGGATCTGCGGGAGCTGATGGCCCTCGGACTCGACTGGATGACGGATGGTATCAAGTTGAAATTGAGCAGGTGGGCCAAAGAGCTGGAGATCACTGAACAGTACCAGAGCCTTCTGGACGCTTCTCAGACCCTAACCGTCGAGCAGAAACTGCTCAAGATGCAGGAGATGCTCAATCTCATCCACTCCGGCACCCCTTCGGTAATGTGGCCGAGCGGCGAGTGGCAGCGCATACAACGAGAGGCACGCTGGAAGAACTTGCTGGATACCCAAGGACAGCCTGCAGGTCCGACTTTTTTGGAGGAGATGGAGCAGATGCGGAAGGAGTTACAGCAAGAGCAGGGCGCACAGGACCAGGGAGGAATGACCGCTTAGCTCAGGAAGCGACATCTTGGACGGCGATGCAAGAATGTCAATGCAGAAGGTGTTGAAGGATGAAAGATGATACCCCTGAAGTGAGAAGAGTTTTGCTCTGTGGTCAATATCACCATCTTGCGCAAAATAGGCATGCAGACATCAGCCACGAGCCTGAGCTGCTTCCTGTGGCTCTTGACTTTCCTGGAATAATGGATTAACGGCGAAATCATCAAGAATCAAAATCCGTTGAACCAGGCACTTCCACCAAACTTCTCGCCTCAGTTGAGTTCCAGGCCGCTATATTTGCTCGACGGGTATGAGAGCGTCTGCCAAGTGCCTGATCTTCAAGCAAGGTCGCCTTCAATGCGCTATTGTGATACAGTCTCCGATCACTTGCAGTCGTAAGACGTCCAGTTCGCCAATGAAGTATGCCGAATGCCCGTTGCCTTACGATGGATCAAGCCATGTGGTATGTTGATGGGTAAGCGTGCTTTTAGCGAGCTGAAGCTCGACATCGTAACCTCGGGATACGAAAAGCTCGTCTGATCCACTTCGTGAGCACAAACTAGTCAACTAGGACTGACCAGCTTTCTTCGTTTCAACGTCGATTGAAAGTACGTCTAACACACTTACCGATTCTCCTTCGGACGAACCACGACAATGTCTCCAAACGTCCCAGCCCTCGTCCCACCAGTCATCGCTCTGGCAAGCTGGTCCTTCGTAATGGAAGCCTGGCTGTAACCACTCTCCATCCATCCCTTCCATTCTCATGCCATTCTAACTCTTCCCAAAAGCTACGCCTACCGCATCCCCGACCTATCAACCTACAAAGTCAAAATCTCACCCGCCTTAACCAAAGAAGACATCAACAAATCCGTCCCTCGACACCGGCAATTCCCAGCCGACAATTTCGCGCACCTGCACGAGCAGCCGACGGTGTTCTACGCCGTGGCGCTGAGCCTGGCATTCTTGGAGGCGGATGATCGGGTCACGGTGGGCTTGGCGTGGGCGTATGTGGCAGCGAGGGTGGTGCACAGTTTGGTGCAGGCGACGACGAATGTGATCCCGAGAAGGTTTGCGATGTTTGCGTTGAGTAGTCTGCTATTGTTGGGGCTGACTGGGAGGGCTTTTGCGCGCTGCTTCTTGTGATCGCTGGCAATGTGGACGAATAAGTTGTCGAGCCTGTCGGCCTGCGCGCATCTGCACTGTCTCGAGGCACGGTCCGTATCAACCCTCTCATGCCGAGCCCTTCTGTGAAATGTGTCTCTTCTCTCCTGGCAAATAACTCGAAATCATATCATTGCGGGTATCCCATAATCCCACCATTGCGCCGCCCAATGCAATGCTATCAAATACACACCACCACCACTGCTCTTATCATCCAATCCACCCACTGTACATCGCACCTCCTCATACCTGAAACTTCTCCTTCGCATGGAAAGGACTCCAAATACCCCTCACACCCTCCTTCTCACTCTTCACCCTCTTGCTCCCCACAACCCTCTTCAACTTCTCTCCATTGGACTCCTTCAGCAACACACACTTTTGTAATATCTGACCTGGTTCCAAGTTTCGCACGCAGACGGCCTTTTGCCTGCCGTTGACGTATGTGCCCGTGACGACGGGGTGCTTGCTCGGTCGGGGAGAGACGGTGATTTCGATGCCTGGGTTTTCGCGCGCGAATTTTTGGAGGCCGCTTTTGATAAAGGCGCTGGATTCGTGACACGTTAGTGAGATGCGCAATGTACCGTGTTGGGGTGTGAGAGACCCACGTCATGCCTCGACTGCTGCCTCCATTATTGCAATAGTGAAGATCGAGTCGTTTACACTGCAGGATGAAGGCGCCGACGCCATTCTGTAATCTACGTTAGCATTTAACAGCGTCTTTCGTAGGCATGAGCGTACTTGAGGCTTCGCTACTGTCCGTATTGCTAGTAGAGGCATGTTGTCATGATCTTCTGTAGAGTAGATGATAGACGATGCTCGAAGGTACATAAGTTCACCTCGGGGATGCCAAGCCTTTGCCGCAACCATCACGTGACTAGAGTGGTTGGTCTACCAGCGAGGTGAAGATCAAGGAGACTGAACCAGATGGGTCTTGCTGCTACTGGTAAAACTCATTCTGCTACTAGTACTATCTAAGCCTAAGTATGCACCAATTGCTGCTTCTCAACCCAGCCAAAATCTCCGCCATTCGATCGAGGACAGACAAATAGAACCCTCGACAAGTGCGAAGTTATCAGGCCGCTCCAGCTGTTGATGAGTTGACTAGTGTGGGCGCATCCTATGCGGCTCCATTCGTGCCGTTGCTCATGGGTGAGGTCTGTCTCTTCTGCTGCAGCCAAGTGTCTGCATTCGCGAACATATTCCTGATCTCCGCCGATAAGATCGCGCTATCGGAGGCCTGGACACCAGCATTGATAGCGTCCCACATCTTCCATGCCTTTGCGAGATCGGCATTGATATCAATGGCATGATTGAACCACTGCGTAATGTTTGCACGCCGAGACTCCTCTTGTGAGAGCTCGTCCAGATGGCTCTTAACGACCAGTGCCAGCCCTAGGTCTGGCTCTCTTCCAAAGGGGAGCTTGGTACCGAGGTCGAGGTAGTCGGATGAGTCTCGCTGCCTCACAGCACTCCCACCGAGCATCATATTGACGCCATGAATCTCTGTGAGGTCGCGCAGGCTATTGCGCACGGCAGCGGCAACCTGGTGGAAGGCGAGCAAGTGTCGGGACAAAGGTCCTGTATAGCCAATTGCGCCGTGTCGGAAAGTGCCGAGGCAAGCAATACGGCTGATGAGCAGCACGTTGGCCTTATCAGCTTCGGTGCCGCGCATTGGAGCGCCTGTGTAGGGCGGTGTCTGGAACAAGGATTTGTTGTTGAGCACCTCTAGCCGCAAAAGCTCAAAGGCGACGAAGATGGCTTCCTCAACTTCGCCAGGAGAATCTATCACGCATTAGATATGCACCTATAATTCCATATCCGTACTCACCTGTCTGACCCAGAATGCCGTCACTGCTGGCCCGCTCAAAAGCGGCCTTGAGCGCCTTACCCCACGCGGATAGCGTGTGGTCTGAATTGATGTAGTTTCGGTCTTGCAAGAATCTCCAGATAGTGTTGTAAAGGATCTCCTGCTGCTGAGTGAGAATGGAGTGCTCTCCATCTTTCTTGGGAGTGCGCGTCTTTTTGGCAAAGGTCTCATCCGAAAGCACAGCGATAGCGTACTGAATCGGACATGTGTTGACGTCGATCTTCTTCGCTTCTGTTGACTGAGAAGCCAACGATTCTTTGACGTGCCAGGTGTCGGCGTCGCTGGTGATGTTACCGGACAGAGCATCAGCGACGCCAAGCGATCGCTTGTCGTTCTCGTTGAACCAGCAAATAAGGTCGACCTCCTTTTTGGAGAAGTATCGGTGCAGGGAATGGGTTAGTACGGCAAGGGCTCGTGTGCGCAGAGGACGTAATTTGACTTGCACAAGGTCCTGATAATATTCAGTAAAGGGTGCTTGGATGTTGCAAAGAGTCACTTACCTTGTAGATTTGCGAGTGTCCTCCGTCGAGTGGCGGGCTTTCGAAGACTTCCTGACGAACTCGCGAGTTCAGTACTCTTTGCCCTATGAAACCACGTTGGTGGTAATAGAAGATCTCCTCGGGCAATCTTGTGCTGATGAACTCATGTGTGTCGTTTGGACAATTTTCAAAGTCGAGTTGCTTGTCCTCTCCATCCCCTGTACATATTATCATGTGCCTGACCGCTGTCTTCGCCTTGCGGAATAGCGTCAAGTACTGTTCATCCTTTGCTCGGACGCAGACCGCATGGCCATCGAATCCGCACTGTGCCAGCACAGCTCGAGCAGCCGGAATCTTTGGAGTCGCTTCATTGTCAATCTCCGGCAAAGGTGATAAGAGACTGAGTCCAGCCAGGAGGCACAAATCCACGAATTGCGACTGATTCATAGAGAGCTTCGCAAGGAGCTGCTCTTTGATGATGAAGGAAACGCGCTTGTTCTCCCAATCAAAGCCAATGATGACTTTGTCGGCGTTGAAGGCCAGGGCTGAAGCTGAGCCGGAAATGGCAACGATAGAATTGTCGTCCTGGTGGTAGACGAGCTGTGCAGCAGCGCTGTAAGGGGCCACAAATACTTGGATGCCCTTGCGATGGAGATGGAACAGAAGTGACCTTGTAATGTGTGCGGTTCGGTAGGTGCATGCTTTGCCAAAGGCCAAGACTGCTTCATCGCCTCGGCCTAGATCGTACACGCGCCAAGCTGCTGAGTGTTAGAACTCTGAACTTCCCGTGCCTGTCAAAGAGACAATTAAGAGGGGATAACTACCTTCTTCGAGTACTGAGACCGCTTTTTGGCTCTCCTTTGCGATACTCTTGCGGTCTCTGCAAGCGACCTCGAGACCGTTGAAGAAGAATATCGGCTTGATACCGGCCTTCTTCATATTCTCCAAGTCATTGTCGACATGCTGCTCAAGCGCGAATGGCAGTCCACCAAGAGCCGGCAAGAGCGGTTCGCGAGTTTGTGGATTTGTGAGTAGCGTGTTCAGATAGTCTTCGGCATCAAATCCCACAACGGTGCCGTCGAACTCACCCAAGGAGGTCGAGACGACGACTCCTTCTGATCTCGCCCATTCCTTAAAGGCCGCAGACTCCATAGCGGCACTTGCGAAAAATCTTGTCTTGATGCGAGGTGCTTCCTTTGGTATTGCTCGTATCGACCAGACTCCAGTAGCTCGTTGGCAGCATGCGGCGACGGCCGCTGTTGCGTTGAGAGTGTGTGATCAGCTAATTTCGCTGTCGGTCCGGGTGGAAATGCTGCTCGAATAGGGGATTACAGAGCAAGCTTTGATCTGGTGTGGTGTACTTGTTTGAAGTCTGAAGAAGAGAATTGGAAATTGGAGAGATGGTGGATGAAGTGTCAGGTGCTGGGGGAGCAGCAAGAGGGCAGCGTCGCTAGCGCCCGAGCGGGCGCTAATGCAGGCACCGGGACTAGCCGTGGGCTCTCCAACAAGTTATACGCGCTGCAACAAGAGCTACTGAAACATTTGTATAAGAATTGGGATTCGTATATTCATTTAATACACAAGTCGCACTTGGCAGAATCTGGAAAATGGTTCAAAGCTGGAATCTAGATATGTTGGTCAAGCCCTACCCAACGCCGCACAATGCAGAAACCTCGTGTCCACTATTGCACCTGCTGAATCTTACATTTCCACCCAGACTCCTGGCTCAACAATGGCAGACTCGCTCCCAAACACCATCCCAATTCATTGCCTTTGATCTTTTTGGCGATCTTAACCTCTCTGTCGATGGGCATCTCATAGCCGGTATGCAGTAGGGCCATCATGAAGTTCAAGTCCAGACAAGTCTCAGGTCTGTCTTTAAGCTCTTCCATGGCACCTGGCACCGATTCGAAGACTTTCCAGGCGTCACCGCCTTGGCAGACGCGCGCAGTCAGGTCCTTGAGCTCGCGCAAAGTGAATGACTCCGGCATGCCCAGTGGCTGAGCACGGTCATAGAAGTATGAGAAGAGGTAGATGTCCTCCCTGGCAAAGGTCTTCTCCAGCTTCGGTTGGTGGACACCGTTGAAAGCACATGGCGCAAGTTTGCACTCCGCCTCCTTCTTCAAGGTCTTCTCTGCCAGCGCCCGGCATTGCGCCGGGCTACCAACAGATGGACCAGTCATGTTGACAGTCACGCTCTTTCCAAGTGGGTGGTTCTCACCCATTGAGACATCGACTTCCTTGCTCATTCCAATGCCAAAGCACGGGTTTGAGACAGGCTTGTTCAGCCAAGCCGTTGAGCCTTCATTATTCTTGTACATGCCCTCCACGATGACCCGGTGCAAATTGTTACGTGCCTCCATGAGTCCGTAGCCAAGGTAAGAGTGCTGGTACAGCGTAAAGTCGCGGCCACCGAAGCTGAGATCGTATTTGTGGTCGCCCTCTTGGAGTGTCTCGGGCATGCCACCGTCCGCAGCTTGTTTGAAAGTCGGCTCAAAGACAATCTGAGTGCTACCGCCTCCAAGATCGAAGACTGCAGCGGTCGGGCTCTTATCCGGGCCGCCGATCTTGCCTAGGAGGTAGTTTGTGGTGATCCAAGCGTAGACGCCCTCGTCCTTTCCGTCCATGACCTCCACCCCGCCCTTCTCATCGCTGACCACTGGGAACGGATAGACGGTCTCCAGCCTGCTCCTGACTGCTCGAAGAATCGCGTCGCTCATTTCAGGACCAAGCTTACGCAGACCCGCTGTAGCCTTCACGGCAATCGGAGTGCAACCCTTGATCTTGTCCGGAACATGCTTCATTGCGACCTCCATGAGTATGTCTAAGCTCTTAGCGGCGCCTTCAGCATCGCTCTTGTAGCTGCTCAACCCAGATCCACCTTCTTTCTTGGGTGTCATCTCAAACTTCTCATCCTCCAGCTCAGGCGTCGGCCCGCAGTTATTGAATCGGTAGACATGTATTCTGCTGCCCGTGCTTCCCGCATCGATCATAAGCGCATACTGGATCAAAGGCTTGTCTTTCGAGTAGCTGCGAGTACATCTCGTTGTCGCGACAGAAGGATCGCTGGCTACGTCTCCGCCAGGAAACTTTCCAGCTCCCGGCAAAGAGCCAGCGCCTGCATATTTACCACCCGGTACAATGTAGTACAGGACTGCGAGGACGAAGAAGATCAAGCAGCCGGTCTTGATGTACCGCGCTCTCGTGCCTTGATTCATCCAAGCGGATTGCACCTTTTCTTGCATTGATTCTGACTTCTGCTTGCTAAAGGAAGCGTGTCGGTCGCGCTTTTCGTGGGGATCCTGCGTCTCTCGTTTCGGCAGAGTGAGGGACGAAGAGCGGCGACGGGGCGTAGAGTTGAAGCTCACGTAGGACCAGATTGAAGGCCTGTGGTGTGTGCCAGTGCTGGTTGACATTAAGCGGTCGTTGAGCGGTCTCAACTCATTGCATTAGGAGTTGTCGCGGCGTGAGGTTGATTGAAGGAACGTATTGGTCGGACTGGCGGTCGATCGCGCCTGTGCTGGTGTTATTAGGAAGGTGTGGTGGAAGAAAGGGACATGGAAAATGTGAACACGAGTCGTTCTCAACCTCCTCCCCTCGCTCCAACCACGCTTTCAACGGCCGCTACGACCCCTAATCTTCGCGGCCCGCCGCCACGGATCTGCACGCTAAGCCTTATCGAGGCCACTTTCACGCGATAGCCCTACAACGTCACCCCAGATGCCTGCGATCTTCTCTTGACTTCTGGCGTTGTTCTCAGCAGCATCCCCTTGAGACATAACCCAGCCTTGATCATGATAAGAACAGACTAGTATCTCAATTTCGTTGCCACTCCATCCTGATCACAAACCACGAACGAAGGAAATTGCCACCACCGCAACGACATCATGGATGTCCAATTATATGTTTACGACCTCACAAGAGGCATGGCCAAGGCTATGTCCCAGCAACTCCTGGGTATCCACATAGAGGCAGTCTACCATACGTCTCTTGTGTTTGGAGGCGTCGAATACTTCTTCGGAGCTGGCGTACAGACTTGCTACCCCGGAACCACACATCATGGTCAACCAATGGAGATAATCCCACTCGGGACAACTGAGTTACCAATGGAAACGATCACGGACTATCTTGAGAGTCTTAAGGAAGTATATACTCCTGAAAGCTATGATTTGTTTGCTCACAATTGTAAGTAATCTGTCATGATCTCGGGCGGAATTGTGCTAAGCCACCTCTTGCAGGCAACAACTTCACCAATGACTTTGCCATGTTTCTTGTGGGCCGAGGCATACCGGAACATATTACCAGTCTCCCCAAGAGAGTCCTCGATACGCCTTTCGGCCAGATGCTCAAGCCGCAGATCGACGCAAGCATGCGTTCAATCACACAGGCAGAAGTTCCGCCGCAGAACCGGCCTCCCGCCAATAAGGCCCCTCCAACCTCCGCATCGATTCCAAAATCATCGACTTCAGCGCCCACAAATGGCGCAACGACGGCAAGCGACTCCGGCCCAAGATATGGAAAAGTCATCGACCTGTCAAGTCTAAGCACGTTACAAGAGCACACAGCAACCGCCTCCGACACTTGCACGACCATCTTCTTCACATCCTCAACATGCGCGCCCTGCAAATCAGCGTACCCGATGTTCGACAACCTAGCTGGCGAGTATCCTCAAGCACTATTCATCAAGGTCGACATCAACGCTGCGCAGGACATCGCCATGAGGTATCAGATTCGAGCGACTCCAACATTCATGACATTCTGCAAAGGCGCCAAGCAGGACGAATGGTCAGGAGCAGATCCAAACCTCCTCAAGTCAAACGTTGAACGCCTCATGCAGCACACATTCCCGCCTCACCGCCACTTGACCCTCAAAGTGCCAACTCTGCAATTCGGCTCCATGCGGCCTGTCACGTATGCGAAGGTTCCTCCTCTCGAGAAGCTCATGGCCAAGCTTGGTGCTGCTTCGAACAAAGGGGGCTTAGTTGCGCTCCGGACATTCATCGAACAGCGAAGCGAGAATCCCAAAGACGCACCGCTGCCGGATTTGCACAGCATCTCGAACGTCTACAAGACAGAGGTGTTATCACTACCAACAGAAGTCCGCTTCGCCGCCGTTGACCTGCTCAGATGCGCAATGGTCGATCCCAGAGTTGGCGGCTTCTTCGCCGAAGAAAACGAGCCCCAGACAATTCCAACAATAGTTGAGCACGTCAACAATTTACAAGGTTGCCCGCACAACCTTCGCTTGGTAACAATTCACTTGGCATGCAACGTCTTCGCCTCCTCGCTCTACGTACGAGAGCTGTTCAACTCCGACGACAACTCAATATCGCAGCTGATCCAGCTCATCACGTCTTCTCTCCTCGATGCTTCACATCCTACCACGCGAGTTGCAGCCGCATCGCTGGCATTTAATCTCGCCACTGCGAATTACCGCATTCGGCGAGAGGAAGGTGACGATGCTCTTGCGGAGGCTGAACAAGTTGAACTAGCTGCGTCGATCCTAGAGACAATGTCCGATGAAGAGTCTCCGGATGCGACCAAGGCATTGCTTCTAGCTTTCGGATATCTGACCTACTGTGCGAAAGAAAACGGCGAGCTGTTTGACCTCTGCTTAGCCCTCGACGCGAAGAAGAAGATCATGAACTCCAAAGGCCACGAGAGTCTCACGACGGAGGTCGCGAGTCTGCTATGATAGAATTAGACACAAAGACTCCCAAAGAATGAGATGCACACTGGCGATACGCACCACGTACTACTCACCATCCCCAATTCCCTTCTCACCTCATTCTCAATCCTCCAACCCCCTCCCCTCCCCACCAAAGAACTCCCTCCACCCGCTCCCCTCCCCCCTCTCCACCCCAATTACTTCCTCCACATTCCCCCTCCCCAACCCTCTCTGACTCCCAAATAAATGCGGACACCCTTCCAACCCCTCCTCGAATCTCACCTCCCCATCCAAATCCCTCACCCTCAACTTCAACACCCACAACTTCTTCTCCCCCGCAAAAAACAAATCCATCGTGATGAGCGTTTGCGCGGCGGTGGAGAGGTGGATGAAGCCGTCCTTTTTGTCTAGGTCGCTGAGGGGGAGAGTTTCCGGGAGTGGGGAGGGCGGTGGGGAGGGGAGGATTTTGTAGTAGTAGGTGTGGGTTTGTTGGGGGGCCATGGTTTTCCTTTTTGTTTGGTCGTGATGGGTTGGGGTTTTTGGTGTGGGGAGAAGAGGTTGTTTGTGTGGGTTTGATGGGGGAGTTGAAGATGGTGTAGGTTAGAGGTGTGGTCGGTGAAGCAGGTCGGCCACCGGTGTTGGCGCTGACGAGAGAGCTTCAGTGGGTCATTTAGTGCGGCAATCACGACCACGGCTCGCACAAACAACTGGAAGAACTCACGAAGTTCGCGCATGATCACGAACAGATCTCGAGAATCAATGAATGCCAATGTTAAACGAATTCCAATGCTGTAGCAGCGCCTCATAGACGCTGCATCTCACGCTGCATAAGTACCAAAATCAACACCCATGTGCTATCGCCGATGATACATCCACATCAAAATGCCACGCTCCGATGCACGCTCAAATCAAAATGCTTTTCACGCCAATGAGTCTCGATATCATTATAACTTCCAATTGTTCCCACATGTCTCTCCGTCGCATAGAGCTGTCGCACACTCACTGCATCTCGTGCCAAGGTATCACTTTCTCCTCGTTGATTGCTCATCTAATGAGCCTGGCTCGCTGACTTCGGCGACCGGCTGATCAACGATTCTCTCTCTTCCATCGCTGCCATCTAACAGGAAGGGTCCTGCGTCATTTCGAGGTGTCAAAGGCCCCTCAGTGATTGGTCCGGCAGCCAAAGCAAATTGTGCATGTGATGTCGGTGTCATCGATCGCGCTCCAATGGGGTCACTTGTTGTTCGTGAGCCTCCTGCCGACCCAATGTCGATGGGCTGTGTACTAGAGGATCCTTCTCCATTTGTACTCCTAGGCGGTCGGTTTTCTGTCATGGGAGATGGTGTCCCCAGAGCCGTGCGGCTCAAAAGTGCAGCAAGATCCTCGTCTGTCTCCTGTGCTCGCGTACGGCTGCTGTTCCTTGGAAGAACCGTACCTCGCGAGTCCTCCCCATCATCACTCGGCTGTCCATCGACGTTCTCATCAGAAGACCCGCTCGGCTCACCATTCGCGCGAGTCGGCGGCGGAGAGGCATCTTCGCCTGCTTCGTCCCACTCTTCGTCTTCTGGCTGTTCCACATCCGCCTCCAAATCGGCCATAAAGCGACAGTTCGGGCAGAGGAAATTAGGCCACTGCGGACTGTGGATGAGATTTCGTATACATTTGTAGTGCCAGACATGGCTGCAGGGAGCCACAAATAGGGCTTGACAGGGCGCGACCGGGTTCAGGCAAATCGAGCATTCGGAGCTGTTGACACTAGCGGCGTCAGAATCCCGACTCTTGGTCTTGAGGGCACTCTTCAGCAGGCGCTTGTGAGCAGATGTGTTGAAACTGTTGAGACTCTTTTGCCAGCCACGATTGCACTCCACCCGAATCTTGACGCAGCGGAAGATGACCTCCTCTCCGCCCTTGAAATCGATACCAAGTTGCACGACATCTCCATCGTTGACAGGGAACGGTCGGCTCTCCACACCAGGACTCGACAGGCGAACGTGGTTCAGAAAAGTACCCGAGCTCGATTTGACGTCCTTGATAAACCACTGGCCATCTGTACACCAGAACTCGCAGTGTCTCCTACTCACAACTTTTGACTTGAACCCGACAGGAAATGTGGCCGGATCTCCGGTGTGGTGGTCTCTTTCGCTGTATCTACCGACGCGAACAACACTGTTAGGCGTCTTTATAGTGCGTGAGAGGGCGCTGAACTGCAGTGACGGACGTGACGAGCGCGGTTCGATGTGTGGAATGAATCGTATCGTGGGTAAGTTGTCTTTACTGGCGCCGGGCTCGGGCATGTCTGGCGTCGGAGTGGAGTGGACGTCGTTCGCGGAAGAGGTTCTGCGTTGCGAGGGCATGGCGGTGTTTGCAGGCGTAGGACCAGAATTGCCGGCGCGGCTCCTGGTCAAAGTCATGCTACCGGGATTGCTTGGCTCGGGTGATGCTGAGGCAGTCGAGGTCGAGGTCGGGTGCAGCGACTCCCTACTCAGGCCGCTCCTTCCCTGAATCGTCGGTATCCAGCCGTCTCGGTTTTGGGAAGGAGACACCGGCTGGGCGCTCCCGCCGTTATTATTACTGCTGTTGCGACTGACACTACCAGCACCCCGCTCGTCTGTGTTTTGAGGACGCTGGGCGGAGCTGGCGGGGTGCGAGCTGGCAGGTGTAGGAAAAGAGGTCGAGCGCGACAAGGGCGGGGTCTCGGCGCGGCTGGAGTGCGAGCTGGAGTGTGAGTGGAGGGATCGCAGGTAGGACAGGCCGCGGATGCGTGAAGGGCGAGTGGGCGAAGTAGGCGTTGCGTTGGAGGTCGACGTGGAGGTGGACGTGTGGACCGGAGCAGGTGTCGCGGAGCCCAACATGGTCACGGTGCGAGAAGTCAAGTCACGGGAAGAAAGCGTCGGCGGCGGGCAGCAGGGCGGTAGCGGGAGTCAGCAGGGCCGTCAAGGTCAGGCACCGCAGACCAATCCAGAACAGATCTAGCACAGTCGCAGAGGCAGAGCCGACAAGCGCTGTCTTCGATTCCACCGCGGACGGGTGCAGTGAGGAGCGGGTCGACGCAGCAATGGGCAGCGGGCGTTGTGTGAGGTGGTGCTGCTCGCTCGGCGGCGCTGTTGTGTCTTGGACGTGCAGTTGCAGTTGCGGCGGCGGGACTGCTGTTCTCAGCTCTCTGTGGCGCCACACGGTCCAGGGTTGGGATCCAGCCTTGCACCGCGATTACAGTACAGCGATAGATAGATGAAGATAATACAAAGTCAGACGGGCATCAACACAGCAAATAGTAATAACGCGCGGTGTTATGAAACGGCGGGACGGAGTCGGCGGAGCACTTGTCCCAGCATTGATGAGCACGCACTGGAGAGCGAGAGTGAGGTTGATGAAACGGCGCCGTCGTCATGGTTGGGAGGGCATCGGCAACGTCGTTCATGCGGCATTCGGCCCATTCCGAATGAGTAAGCTAACAGCCCTAGAGAGAAACCTCAGATGAGGCAATCCAGCATCGCGTGCAGCTCATAATTGAACATCATCCATCGCACGACCTCAACTTCTCTACATATGCTGCGTCTTCCGACGATGAGCAAGACGCTGTCCCTGCCGCGGCAACTATCACGGAGCGCAAAGACAGTCCTGCGGAAACCTACCCGACCGCGACAATATGCGACTCACATACCTGCCTTCGAGCGAGATCCGGCAGAGCTCGAGCAGATAACGACATTACCGAACGGCATCAAGGTAGCCACCGAAGCTCTCCCTGGCCACTTCTCTGGGATCGGCGTCTACATCGATGCAGGCTCGCGATACGAAAATGAAGCGCTTCGAGGCGTATCACATATCATCGATCGCATGGCGTTCAAGGAGACTACGAAACGGAGCGCAGATCAGATGTTGGAGTCGATGGAACAGCTAGGTGGAAACATCCAGTGCGCATCATCAAGAGAGAGCTTGATGTATCAGTCGGCGACGTTCAACTCAGCTGTGCCGGATGCTGTCGCTCTCCTTGCGGAAACAATACGCGACCCGAACATCACCGATGAAGAGGTTGCAAGACAATTAGAAACAGCAGACTACGAGATTGGAGAGATCTGGGGCAAGCCTGAGCTCATCCTGCCAGAGCTGGTGCACATGGCTGCCTACAAGGACAACACACTAGGCAACCCGCTGCTGTGTCCCAAGGAAAGGCTAGACAGCATTGACCGCAAGACTGTGGAGGCATATCGTCAGGCGTTCTTCAAGCCGGAGAGGATAGTGGTTGCATTTGCAGGTGTGGAGCACAGCACTGCAGTCGATCTGGCCACGCAGTACTTCGGGGACATGGCCAGCCAGAAAATCACCACTTCTGCTTCGTCGCAAGAGGCACAGCAGGTGCAGCCTCCTTACCCGACTTCACAAGTTCCGCCACAAAACGACTCCCGCCTCTCGTCTCGATTGCCGTTCCTCAAGAATCTCTCGACATCTGCATCCCAGAAGGCGACCGTTTCTCCCCTCGACCCATCTCAGATCATTCAAGATCCACTTGAGCAACCCATCGACTACGATTCGCCGTCGCACTACACAGGCGGCTTTTTGACGCTTCCGCCGCTGGAGATACCTCCCAGTCCCATGCTTCCACGAGTCTCACACATCCACTTGGCTTTCGAATCCCTACCAATCGGATCTCCAGACATCTACGCACTGGCAACGCTTCAGACTCTCCTTGGAGGTGGAGGTTCTTTCTCTGCGGGTGGACCTGGCAAGGGCATGTACAGTCGCCTCTACACCAACGTGCTGAACCAATACGGCTGGGTTGAGAACTGTCATGCTTTCAATCACGCCTACTCGGACTCTGGACTCTTCGGTATCTCCGCAAGCTGTGCAACGCAATTCGTGCCTCGCATGCTGGATACCATGGCTCGGGAGCTGAGCCTACTCAGTACAGAGACTGGCCTCGGCAGGCTCTCCGAGATCGAAGTCAAGCGCGCCAAGAACCAGCTTTGCTCCTCATTGCTCATGAACCTCGAATCCCGAATGGTCGAACTTGAAGATCTAGGCAGACAGGTACAAGTCCACGGCCGCGTCAAGCCCGTCAAAGAGCTCGTCGAAGGAATCGAGAAAGTCACCATGAAGGACTTACGAAGAGTGGCCAAGCAGGTCTTCAGCGGCCAGGTCGAGAACCCCGGCAAAGGCTCCGGTGCTCCTACTGTCGTTCTCCAGCAAGGCAAAGAGGAGGGTGTCGTGCTGCGCGAGCTGCCCTGGAATGACATCCAGGAGAGGATCGCGAAGTGGGGACTTGGACGGATGTAATTGATGATGAATGTGAATGCATTGATAAAAAGTTGCATGGCGAGAAGCGTGTATAGATACCTACCTTTGTTGAAACTCTCCCATCAGGCGGCTGTGCGTGCAGCCGACACGCCAGAAATTTGTATGATAGATGGTGGTGAATGAGACGGATTTTGTACAGGTCCCTCTCTGGATTTTGGCGGTCTTTGCAGGTTCCACGGTCTGCTGATGCGTGAAGACGACCGGGTTTCCCCTTTCCACGTGCGACTGGAATGACTTCCGCCGAGGCAAGACTTCGGCGCAACGCCTACTTGGTTCTTCCATCTTTCGCGCTCTTCGCCGACACTCATTCCGGCTAGGGTATGGCATCGACATCAGCGCCTTGGCATGCGAAGATCCTGGCTGAGGTTGCTGCGCCGCGACTTTGTTTCGAGTCGAGCCATGTAAACGGAGAGCGACACTTTCACATGCTTTGCGGGTGTTCCCGCCGGTGTAAACTTTTCGGCCCCGATTCGACTCGATAATGAGGTGATCTTGCAATATTCGAATCCCCGCAGGAAGGTTTCGGAAAGAGCAAAATATCACTCGCGCCTCCATCGGGGAACCAAAAAGGGAAACTCCAAAACCAAAATGTCACTCGAACTTCCATCCATGGAACAAGCAAAAGAAGAGGAAAACACAAAAACATATACACATACACAACACACTACACACACAACACATTTGTGGCTATTACATACACAAAATAAGCAAAAGAAACTGATCCCCCAGCCCCCCAAAGGAAGCTAGAAAGACAGAAGAAACTCGGAGTAACTCGACGCGCAGTGCGTAGAGAACTTTAATTGATTTCGCCAGCACCGTGGGGCCCCCGGCGAACCGGGGGGTTTGGCTACGGTGTGCACAACGTGGCCGTTAGACGACCACATCGTGGCCCAGTGACTGGGTTCCTTAGCCGTTGAGCTAAGGCAGCCGTGGGACTCCTGGTTTGCTTTTTCATGGAGAGATGAGTGAAATTTTGGAAAAATATAGCTTTGTTGCTGGTCAGGTGATGCTTGTTGAGGTGATAATGAGAATTATACGTGCCAGCAAATTTTATTGAGAATGGCTACGTATGGAGGAGAGCTAATGTCACGCAGTCCGATACGACTTTGACATGAGGCGACGCTGGCCTGTTGTCGCTACTGTGTCGCGCTTGGTTTGGCCTTTGTCAGGCGCATTGAAAGTCATGTATGTCTTGCGACTTGCCAACTGCCTGCAAAAGAGATGGCTTCGGCGATGTGAAATGTGAAGCCTTTTCACATGTCTGCCAAGGCCGGCTGCTTCCGCTGCTAGCGGCTCGCTTAGCTTCGAGCTTGGATTTTCGCTCTTGCCTTCGCTGCTCGCGTTTACCCTCGACAAGCTTCGCAGCTTCATCAACATCAACATGAGCGACCCTGCCGACGACGACGCGGCTCGGGCAGACGCTGCTATGGTATGTTCTCCTGCACAAGCGCACCTTGAAATGCGAATGCTGACGAAATAAGTTGCAGCAAGATGCCGCAACCACCACGGACAACAGCGACGGCGCTCCTCCAATGGTGACGGATGCGATGATAAGGGCGATGGTAAGTGATATTGGCCGAGCTTTTCCACACTCCAGCTGATTTTTCTTAGTCCGCCGTGACCCTCTCCAAGCACTCAGGCGCCGAAATTGCCGGCAGCTACGAACTCATCGAGCGGCTCATGCTCCACCTTCCCCGCCGAGATCTCGTACTTTCCCAGCTCATCAACAAGGCTTTCAAAGACGCGTTCGACAGATCTGAGAGGGTGAAGACGATCTTCCGAATGAAGCTGCCCGCCGAGCGCGAGACGGTGTACCTGAACACGCGTCCGCAAGGTCCTTTCCGAGTCATCAGGCTGAATCGCCCCCTACACCGCGTCGTTCAGATCGAGCTACTGAGCTTCGACCAGCAACTCCACATGAGCGATGCCGGCGCGCAGTCTAGCTGGCGCCAGGAACCGATTTGGCTACCAAAGACCTCGAATAGCCCACCGGATTTCATCAAGGCCTGGAACGTGACCTTGACCGAGATGCACGGCTAGACTCAATTACCCAGGATCTGTCTGGCATCATCTCTCTAGGACGCCTGGCCGACGTGGTCAGCAAGTACATTGAAGAATTGCCTCCGGTCGATGGAATGATTATCATTCCACGGCATCTTGTGGGTATCAGTGGATTGAGCAGGGGGCAGAAAGCGCTTTTGAAGGCTCATCTAGCCGGCACTGCTGCTCTTCTTTAATGAGGCTGTGGCAGTCTCAGTGGCATCGGCTTTCTTTCCCCTCCTGCGAGTGTCACGAATAGCAGTATACCAAGCATCGAAGCTCCGCAAAGCGCTGAATGAAGGGTTCGCGTCAAGTTAAAAGTCAAGAGAAAAATGCGAAAAGCAGATCCAAACGTAACTCATGCATGCTTCAGACCTCAGACTACTGTCTTATCTTCAGATCCCTTTCCATCCACTTTCGACGAATGCGCCTCCTCCATCTCACTTCCCCCCGAGTTCTCCGGACTCTGCACAGCCGTCAAAACATGAGCATCAATCTCCACCTGCGGGCCCGTATAATTCTTCCTCCCATCAAAGATCCACGTAATCGCAGAAATGATAAAAACAATCGCAAACGCCACAATACAATAATTCATACTCGAGCCCGTGACCGGCAATTCCGGCGGGAACACAAACAGCACCGTGGTCAATATCACATACGCGACGCCCATGATGTTGGCCGTCCACGCGAACCATTCGGGGAGGACGAAGGGCCGGGATGCGGGGAGCATTTTGCGGCCGCGGAGGAGGTTGATGGCGATGGGGATGGCGTAGGAGATTCCCAGGGCGACGACGGAGGCGGATGTGATGGCGTTGAAGGCGCTGGTGGAGCCGAGGAAGATGCAGCCGAAGATGACGACGACGGTGACGGTGAGGCCGAGGGCTTCGAGGGGGACGTCGAGGGTTTTGTGTACGCGGGCGAAGAAGCGGGAGAAGGGGAGGCCGCCGTCGCGGGCGAATGCTGGAAAGGAAAAGTTAGTGATGGATGTAGGAGGAAACATGCACTTTGAGACTTACCATAGGTCATTCGGGAGGAGGTGGTCATGATCGAGGTCGTTGCGAAGATCAGACAGACCAAGGGGAAGATCAGGAGACAAACAGTCCCTGCTCTACTTCCGGTCGCGTTCAGGATGATCTGATTGAGCGGGCCTGCGCTCGAATTGATGACTTGGTCGACGTCGCCAGCCACGAATAAGAGGCACGACAGGAAGATGAAACCGGTGAAGACACCAATGGCCACACAATAGATCATGATCTTGGGACCTTCAATGGCTGCGTTCGGGATCTCCTCGATCATGTGGGCGCAACCATCGAAGCCGGTCAGGCCGAGACCACCCTGAAGCAGGCCAAGAAGCCAGGCAAGACCGTCAGGCCATCCAGTTGTGTTGATGAACTCCCGATAGACAAAGTCGCCTGAGTTGTAGTCCGGCGAAGCGCAGGCAAGGACAGTGATGCAAATCACCACGAATCCCGTGATGGACCAAGTGATGGCCGTCTTGTTCACCAAAGGCAAGATAGAGTTTCCGAAAGCGTTCAGGAGCATCGCTACGATGTTGTAGCCGATGTAGATGAGGAATTGATGCCATCTCTGCGCCTCATACGTCGCGTCATACATGGCAATGATGCCGACGATGATCTGACTTCCCAGCAGTCCTCCTGTCGCGACCAGCGCCATCCATCCAAAGACGTTGATCCATCCCGTCACCCACGACAGGATCGGTTTCCAGCGGTCCCAGGCGATGCATTGCACCCAGTGATATTGTCCTCCAGCGGTAGGATATGCAGAAAGGAATTCGGCTAGTGAGGATGCCAGACACAGGTTGAAGACTCCGGCCGTGACGAGACCCCATATCACGCTCGTGGGGCCGCCGGAGGGTAAGGCTAGTGAAAGTGAAGTCGACAGCGCCGTCCAGGAGTTTAAGATGGCGAAGGCGAGACCGAGCATGCTCAGCGGGCTGAAGTTTCGCTTAAGCTCTTGCGTGACGCCTAAGGCGGCCAGGTGATCGCCATCGTTGGCGATGCTCCGTTGTCTGCTGGTCGCCATGTTGTTGTTGGATGATTTTGACGTTGCTCAACAGCACATGCAGGCGAGAACATGCACACGACACACGCGGGCGGCACGTTGCATTTTGAGGGTCGCCACGGGGTAATCGGCAGGATGCGATCCTTCGCTCCCCGAAGATCTGCCCGGCAATGCTATCGATATTGGCAAAAGCGATCTGTCACGGCCGCCGATTGTCAGAGCCGCAACTGCGACGTCGTGGCGGATGTCAGACGACTGCGCTCACAAATGGTTTGTAGTCAAGACACGACAAAATACGCGCGATACGCTTGGCCCTGCGCTCAAGGCGTCACTAACAGGGGCCTTCACCTGGCATCGTGGACGCTTGGCGAAGGCTTGTTCGGATGCACGGTTCCAGATGGGGAAGCCCCAGCCGGTACTGCACTTCTTTCACCCACTATCGCTCGGCAAGACCGCTTCGGCGACTGCGGAACGCGTTAGCAGGTCAGTGCTGCAGATAGCGATAAGTATGTCTCGGAGCATGATCTTGAACACGTCGTGAGGTCTGTGATCATTTAGGCCTCAAAGGATATCATCGCAACGATTCAACTGTATGGGGTATCTCTTCAAAATCAAACAGCTCGCAATGAATGATTCACGCATTCTGGCCTTCGGCCTCAGCTTCTTCCTCCTTCCTCAGCTGTTCCGCCAGGCGCTTTCTTTCAGCATTTTTCAATCGCATCATCATGAGCTCTTCAGAGCTGGGACTACCAGCCAGCCCGGCTCCGTTGGTGCTGCTCGACAGACCCTTGGGCGTTCCCTTGAAGCTGCCAAAAGACGGCACCTTCTTCAAGCCAGGCTCCGAATTCTTGATCCTGTCCGGTATTGGAGTGACTGGTGATATGTCTGGCGCACCAACGCGGGTCTTGACATCGCTCGTGGAGTTCGACACTGGCGTTGCTTTCGGCTTGGGCTTTGGTATGTAGTCTGGCTCCTTGCCACTCGCCCAGTTCACTTCCTCGAAAACTCCCCAGGTGCCGCCCTCGGACTTCGCAAGCTCAGGAACATCAGTCACGGCTGCATGAGCTCCGACGATACTTTCGAAGACGATAATTGCAATCGTGAACTCTTTCCTGTGCTTCTCGCCCTCCACTTTCATTTTCTTATTCCTCAATACGACGTCTTGGATCTTTCCAAATTTGCTGAACCGAGCCCGGAGATTGGCTTCGTCGAGAGTGTTCACTGGATATCGTAGCTTGATCGTGCGATCAATCTCTTCCACGCCCGCCTTCGCTGGCGCACCATTCGGTGTCTCTGGCTTCTCCTCGTTCTTTTCACGCTCAGCAGCCTCTCGCATCTCTTTTCGCAGCTCCTCTTCCCGCTGCTTTCTCCGTCTTGCACCATCCGCTGCCAGCCTTTTTAGCTCACGCTCAAACGCCTCTTCCTCTTGCGCCTGCTCCCTCTTCCGCTTGAGTCCCGCTACGCCTGCGCTCTCTCGCCTCTCCAAGTCTTCTTTGAGATTCCGCCTGCGTACATCGTAGGCAGCATCGCGCTGCTTCTTTTCTTCTCTCGCTCGTCTCGCGTTGTCGTAGAGAGGTCGCAAAGTCTCGTCTGATAGGACATCGAGTGCGATTTGAAGCAAGTAAAACTTCTCGGCGGCCTCCTTGTCGTTCGCGCCTACTTTGTCGGGATGGTACTTCAGCGCTCTCCTTCGCCATGCGCTTCGGATTTCCGACTCGTTGGCGGTGCTCGTGACGCCGAGCAGGTCGTAGAAATCCTCGGTGCTGTTGAGCGCCGCTTCTTTGAGATCGCCGTCGGCCATGGTCGTCACATGCGCGCTTATTGACGCGAGCAAGGTAGATGCTGTGTTGTAGAAGGAATTTGAGGCAAAGAAAGGTCGATATGTTAGTCATGCGCGAACTCCGTCCGAGCTCCGGCTGACTCGCTTCACAGCGCGACGTCAAGCCAGAACAGCTGCACTTCACCCACGACACAATCATCACTACACGACATAACTGCCGGCCACTCACTGTTACCACTACCACTACCACTACCACTACCACTAGCTACTGCCTGCCTGCCACGCCGTAGCGCTCATTGATACTGGCCACATTCTTGGACCGCGCGTCTTTCATTTGGCGCCCGCGCATTCACTTGTACTAACAAATCGGCGCAGCGACACGATCCTCACGGCTTTCTGCAGACCACGGCACCTGGCTGCTGCAGACGGCCCAGCTTCGAGCCGCTTTACTACTTCGCTGTGCGCAATGCACCACCGCTGTCCGAACGTCTCGCGCGATTCAAGAACCCATCATGGCGGGAGCGGCGGCCAGGAACACCTCGTCGATGACGTTAGTTGACTGGCTCGACGATCTGACCGTACGATTTCTCCTCAATCTGCCACCTACGGAGCTGAGTAGCGTGCCGCGCATATGCTTCCAGATTGAGGAAGCCCAGTGGTTCTACGAAGACTTTATTCGACCATTGAATCCGAATCTCCCCAGCTTGAACCTCCGCAATTTCCTTCTCACTCTGTTCAAGCATTGTCCGCTACTTCAAGGCTTCGACGCCGCCCAGCATGTTGCAGCGTACGAGGAGTTTCTGTCTTACAAGACCCGCGTGCCCGTGCGAGGTGCCATACTTCTTGACGAGAGCATGGAGAAAGTGCTCTTGGTGCGAGGCTGGAAGAAGGGTGCAAGCTGGGGCTTTCCGCGAGGCAAGATCAACAAGGATGAGAGGGACTTGGACTGTGCGATTCGCGAAGTGAACGAAGAGACGGGCTTTGACATTGGTGCCACGAATTTGGTTGAAGCAAATCAGGACTCGGACGGCCAGGTAAAGGCGATCGATGTCGTTATGCGTGAGCAGCATATGAAACTGTTCGTGTTCCGTGGCGTCTCGCTAGACACACACTTCGAGCCGAAAACGCGCAAAGAGATCAGCAAGATCCAATGGTACAACATCAGGGACCTCCCCGGATTCAAGAAGCAGAAAGGACCGCCTGGACAAGGTCAGGGAAATGCAGCGTCCAGCAAGTTCTACATGGTAGCTCCATTTTTAGGGCATCTGAAGAAATGGGTCGGGCTGCAGAGGAGGATCGACGCAGCTACAATGCAGCCTCAACACGCGCGCCAGGTCTCCTACGCGAACGACGGATTCCAGACTGGAGTGACAGAGGAGGAATACGAGACAGAGCAAGAGTACACGCCTGAGGCTGGTGTTGGCTCCACAGAGCGATCCGCAGAAGAGTTGAAGCGGCTCTTGTCTATAGGAGGACCGGCGCCGGCTTCTGCTGCTCCTCCCACTGCCAGTCCTGAACAGGCGCAAGCTGGACAGCAAGCTAATAGCCTGCTCGCGATGCTGCATGGAAATCAACCTGCCAAGATTACGGGCTCGCTACCGAGGACACCGTTCGAGCAGATCGATCCTGTCTTCCCCTCACTCCCGCCACAGACACCTCATCCACACGACCCTCGACAGCCTTCCATTGGATACCCGCAGGCGCAGTACTCTGATCCTCACTTCAGAGGATCGCCTCAGCACATTCATCAACAACAGCAGCACTTTCCTGGTCCTCTTCATCAGCACCAGCAGCCCCAGCAACCCCAGCAGGGCGCTTTTGCCAATTTCCCACCACACTTGCAGCGAGAGCTACTTGAGCAGCATCAGCGACAGCAAGGAATGGGCGATCAGGGACGAGGACCAAGTCTCAACCACCAAGCGAATGCGGCTGCAAGCTCTTTCAACCTGTTTCAGCAAGTACAAACTCCGCATGCTCAGCCTGGGCCTGGCACAGGCCATCAGCCGCAGTGGCCATCAAATCAACATCCTTTTGCCGGCCCAGCCGGTGCGCTTGCAAGCCCAATGCAAACGCAGATGAACATGAATAGGCCTCCTGGCTTGATTGAGCAGACTATGCAGAATGCACCAAAGCCACTTGGCAGCGAGCCTTCTGTGCCAGAGGCATCGAGACTACCAGCGCCAAAGTTGAACGCTCATTCTATGCAGCTACTAGATGTGCTGAAGAGTGGCTTTGGCAATAGCGCTCCTGGTCATTCAGCAGCAAAGAATGGCGGCCAGAGTGGGCAGAGGGCTGGCTCTCAGCAACAGGCAGCTCTGTTAGACTTGTTCAGGAAGCCTTTGGTAGCCGCGACATCACCACAGCCCCCACTCGCTGAAGCGCCCGCCCCAGTTGCTCCTGCGTCTCCCGCCTTGACTGATACAACCGTAAAGCCGTCAAACAAGAAGACCGAACGTCGAACTACGCTGAACGAAATCACGCGAACCCTGCCTCCAAAGATGAAGCCAAAATCGCCTACTCCACCGCCACCAGAAGCGGAGCAGCTGCCACATAGAGCGAAGCCGCAGATGCCGCCTACACAACCAAATACCATGCAGGCACCGCCTCAAGACGGCAACGAAGGGCGACCATCATCATCTGGCAGACTGTACAATCCAACAAATCCTCAGAACTTCGTTCGGGCATTATCTCAGAATCGCAAGCCCGATGCGGGCTCTGTGCCGCCTGTTGCGATTGTTCAGAAGCAGCAATCTAAGCCATCGCCGAAGCCCAAACAAGGTCAGGGCATGCCGGAGAACGGCCAGCCTACGCCGCAGTATAGTATCCTGCAGCGTCCAGGCTCGTCAGTTGGTAAGACGCCACGGTCACCGCTTCCTCAGAGTCCACTTCGACAGGAGGCACCCGTACCAGCATTCCAGCCACAAGTGCTGAAGAGGCCGTCGGCAACCTCACACGAGTTTGAGCGGCCGGGCAGCGCTTCTATCGAGCCCGCAAATGGCGATGGAAAGAAGGATCACCTTTTGTCGCTATTCAACAAGAGCTCAGGTCCTCCTCCAGCTCCAGGCAGCCCAACAGCACATTCCGGGTCTCAGCCCAATCGTGGCAGTCAGCAAAAGTCCGCACTTCTTGGGCTCTTCGATGGTGCTAGCGGGTCGCGTTCGACAGCGAAGACTCCAGAGCCCACGCCACCGCCTGCGCCTACGCTCATGCCAGAGCGGAAGCCGTCGCAACAGGCGCAAAGCTCCCATGCTGGCCCGCAACAGCAACAGCTCTTACTCAACCTATTCAACAAACAGCAGAGCTCGAGCACAGCGTCGAGCCCCGGGACCCCCATTTCTCCATTCACTCTTGGAACTCCTGTCGCCAAGGACCCACCAATGCTTCGGCAGCAACTGCCACTGCCTGGACAGCCTTTGGAGCCGCGATCTAGACTAGGTAGTATGACTTCTATAGCTAGTAACGGCACGCCGACACCGAGCGGGCAGCAGACACCGACGAGTGCGACGCCTACGGCGGAGACGAAGGACTTGTTGTTGGGATATCTTAATGGGGTGGTTCAGAAGGAAGGATATCGATCTGCTAGGAAGCAGTGAAGGGCTACGTAGTTGAGAGATAGTATCAGGACACAAAGTCTTGTCATGGATTCTATGAATGAGAAGATTTCGAACATGATGAACACGATGCCATTTAATGACGCTATGCTGCTCTCTCTCTCTCTCTCTCTCTTTTAGATGCGCCTGCCATGCATGCTATGCTGTGGTAAAGACTTACAAATCAATCCAGTATCTTTCTCTCACCCATCCACCGAGGAAGTAGAATGTCAAAGGCGCCGGCGCAATTGCCACAGAAAGGAACCCAAACACTGAGATTCCCCAGCCATATCCCAGTTTCTCAAACATAGCTGGGGCAAAGAGGGGAATAATGCCGCCGATCAAACTTCTGAATACCGCGCCGGCTGCGATGGCGGAAGCAGCGTACTTTTCAAAACAGTCGATGTAGTAATTGGTCGTGCAATTCAGGATTGTGACTTGTCCGATTCCATAAAAGAAAGTCGAGACAATCGACACAGGCCACGGTTTCTGAAATTCCACTGTCCACGCGAACCAGAAGAGAGCTGTGGGGATGAAGACCGATCCGATGTTCGCGAGCGGGAGACGGAATTCGGGGCGTCCTTTGCCGTTGTTGCGGGCCGCGAGGGCGTTGTAGATTGTGTCGATGCGCGGCACGAGGAACCAGACGGCGAAGAGGAAGCCCAGGCCTGGACCGAGGTAGAGCAACCCGACTTGCTCGGTGGTGAAGTTGTACAGGCCTTGGTAGATGGGCTGCATGTTGGTGTAGATGCTGTAGGTTGTGGCGAAGAGGATGGCTTGGTAGGTGGACATGGTGAGGACGATGGGCTGGACGAGGATGCGGAGGGGGCGGGTGAGGGAGGAGCGAAGTTTGATCCAAAGGGGGCGGGAGTCCTCGCCGTCGAAGGAGTATTTGTTCGGCGTGTTGTGTTCCTTTTCGAGGCGGGCGCGCCGTTGTGAGAGGATGACCGGTGGGTAGGATTCTTTGAGGAAGAAGTAGGCCATTGTGGTGTTGATGATGGAGATTATGGTGAGGATCCAGAAGGTCCAGCGCCAGGAGAGGCGTTGTACGATCACGCCGCCGAAGAGGGGGCCGAGGGTTGGGCCTAGCAGGGGGCCGAGTAGGTACCAGCCGAAGACGCTGGCGCGTTGGCTGGGGTCGAACATGTCGCTGAGGGAGCCGCCGCCGTTGGCGATGCCGACGCTGCCGAAGAAGCCGGCGAGGGTGCGCATGGCTATGAGGGTGCCGATGTTGGGGGCGAGGGCCGAGGGGATTTGGAGAATGGCGAAGATGGAGAAGCAGGAAAGATACATTACTCTCCTGCCGAAAGTCTCGCTGAGAGGTGCCTGCACATAGTCAGAGTCTGAAGCGGATTGGAAGATGAGGAATGACATACCAACACAAGAGGACCGATGCCCAGCATTATCACGAAGCCAGTCGTGCATGCGATGACCGTGTTCTCATCGGTATCCAGTCCTTCTGCAATTTGTTGGATCCCTGGTGTGAACATAGACGAAGCCAGCGGCGAGAGGATGGCCATGGACGCTATCGTGGCAACATTGAGCATCTTCCTGGTATAGCTCCATTGCCGGGGATTTTCTGAATCATGCTCATCAAAGCGAAGGAGTTCTCTGCTGTCGCCGCCTTCGCCGCCATCCGCATGTCCGCTCTGCAGCAACGGCTGTGTCTCATCATCCTGTCGTTGTCGCTCGTCCCGCGTTCTGTGTTCTTCATTTTGTGTCATCGTTATTTTGCAATAATATCCAGGATGAAAGTAGAATCAGAGATGAGGAGAGAGAAAAGAAGCAGTCAATTCACTTACGCTTCCAATGATCAGTCATCACCAAACGGCGTTAGGGAGCTCCTTGTCCATCATGTTCCTGCGCGCGCGATGACGCGCTGTTGATCGTGTGAGATCTCAATCTAGATTTGCGCTATCGACGGAACAGGACTAGCTCTGCCGATTGCCGAACGTCGCTTGGACAATTTTCTGTGACTTCGACTTCACCTGATGAGGAGCTCCTCGCATTGAATATAATTTTCGACCTCGGATATGGCATGAGACGAGCGTTGAGGACTTCGACATGGACCCGCTGTGTCGTTTCGAATAATTATCGCACCTTTCCGGCGAGAACCTTCCGCATGACTTCCCTCCGCGGCCAGACGGCGCGTCTGGTCTTGGGACGCGTTCCTGAGAGCGAGCAAGCGCGAGTGGTCACGGAAGTTGTCAAGGCTTTGGACGATCAGAGCAGTGGCGCTGATCTTGGATTTGCAGCGACCTTGCTCGACCTTCAGCCAGATGTGGATGCCAAAGAGGCGTTGCTCACTCACCTGCAGAGACTCATAGCACGGGGCGAGCATGACCAGGTATTGTCAGTTCTAGATGCTCGCCCATCGATGAGGCAAAATACGATATCTCGAACGGTCGATATGGTCACACAGACGGTCTCGCTCCTCGAAAGTGGCCCAGGATATCCTATCGCAGTGCCTTTGGTTGAGGGTAGCAAAGCTCCGGCGCTAAATGGTGTTCACGTAGAGCACGATGAAGGTCTGGATACGCCGATAGAGGCTGCTTCGAGCAGCCTCAGATTTCTGATTCGAGTCGATTGCCATCTGGACCCCGAACATGCCGAGAGTCTCCTGCTTTCTTGTGTTTCACTCCTGGGAATGAAAGATAAGAGGTTGTGCTCCATTGCTCAAGAAGCTTTGTCTAGCCTGCTGAGCCTGCAGTTCTCATTCGTTCGAAACCATAGTGCGCTCCTCTGGATTCGCATCCACACGCTCGTCTCGGTATCGGATGCGTTTTACAGGACATTGGGCTTTGGTCTCTGGCTGCGTTGGATTGCATCAGAGACCAACGTTGACCACGCTGTGCTGAAACAGCCGGAGTACTGGGACGCTATCGTAGGAGGTCTCCGCAACGGCGATTCTGAACGCAGAAAAGCTTCTCTGCAGGTCCTGAGACTGTCTATCGAGGTAGCGTCAAACGAGCCAGCTTTGCGAAGCATAGTTGCTGCTGGCTCGAAATCTGAGACGTGTAAGTTCTCGTGACTTATTCAACCCCTCCTTGAAAGCGCCTGCTTATCTCTGCAAGGCCTGCTCTCGCTGCGCGACTATCAACTCGCTTTTCGAGCACGTAAGTTCCACGGATTTTCACAATGCTGACTCCTTTTAGCGCCTTCTGTCATCCAAAAGCAATACTCCCGATTTTGCAATGTCTTCGAAACCATCGTTCTCGGTCGGTACTTGAATCAAGTCATGGAATGTGAGGCCGACCTGGATTTCCTGTCTTCCAAAGAATCCGTTGTCAAATCCATCTGGCTATACACGCTCCTTGAGGCGGCACTCGGCGTGAAAATGCAGGAGTCCAATCGCAAATTTATCGGCAGATGGATCATGAGCTCAGATCTTCGCGCCGATGATTTCGAGGGCTTCATCTCGTTCTTCAATGATGCTTTCTTGCCGTGGCTCACAACCGGGCGGCTGTTCACCGTCAGCCTTCGCAAGCACAATGGTGCGTTGCGGTGTGAACACGGAGACAAGGTGTCAAACTACGTATCAAATTTGCTGCAGTCGCACCCTTCTCATGCTGGCGCAATCATTGATGCGATCCTGGACAGCATGTTCTCTCGCAAAGGTGCAAACTTTGCGTACGCAACTGTCTACCTTGTTGATGGGATGTGTCGTGCGCAAGAAGAATCGCCTGCAGTGGACATCAGAGGCGATCAGATTGAGAGGATTGGAAGATTCACCACCTGGGCTGGACTGCCGGAGATCGCACGAGACTATATCATCGCGCAATACTGGAAGCTGTCATCCGTGCTTGCAGCGGGAGAAGACAGTGATCCCCTGTCAGACTCTCTGTCATCAGCAGCTGCATTTTGGCACAAACTGCTTGAGCGAGCATCAAGCCTTGACGCTTCAGCGTCGGCACATATCGACGGAAACATGGCTTCTATGTCATTGGAGCCTTCCAAGCGGGATCTGTTCGAGCGCAATACAATTCAGAAGTGCGAAAAGCTACGCGCTGAACTCGACCAAGAAGAACCCTCTGCAGTGGATGCGACACATGTCGAGAATGTAGTCGACGACATCTGGAGCGACCTCGAATATCTGGAATATCCCAAGTCGCTCTTAGCAGTACTGCCACGACTGCTGCCACACCAGCGACTTGTACAAGCGGCTTTGGCCAAGCCCGAGGAAGAAAACAGACTCGTTGAGTTACTGACCAAAAGGACACAGGAGCTTCTCGAACTTGCTCAGGCTAGGTCGTACATGCTCTCCCCTCTTGCCGCTACAGTAAGGCATGTCACCCTGGAAAATCCTGCTGCTGCACGCATCTTCGATCTTGAAGACTTCATCACCAGGCTAGCAGAGCATCCACCATCTCCGACGATTGATGCGGAATTGGAAGATGCGATCGTGCCCCTTCTGCAATCAGTGGATCCAAGCTTGGCTGTATTCAATTACGAATTCTACTTCGGGCCCCGAGAGAGCTGCGGGATCGCTTCATTACTGGATCTTGTCAGTCGATTGGGCAAGGCAAACGGCGACACTTCGAAACGGATTCTGGACCGTTTACTGAATCGTTGGCTTCATCAGAGGATTCCTCCATCCGTTGTGACTCCATGGAAAACAGCACTCCAGCTGCAAGTCATGCTGCTATGCGCAGACCAATGCCTACCTACATTAGATGATGCTGAAGTCAAAGCATTGCTCAAGGATCTGCACTTCATTTTGGCCGTGGAGCCTCTGCCAAGGTACCGATACCTGATAGAGTGGATGATTGCTCGAGCCTACATTTATCACCCTCAAACGAGATCTGCAATCTTTGACGAGTTGAAGACGAAGGACCACCATTCCAATCCCAAATTTCTGGCATCGTTGATGAAGCTGGGTGTCATGATCGCGAAGACAGACGCTGCAGAGGAGAGTTTCGCCAAGCAACTGTCGGCTGTGTTTGTTCCTCTGGCTGCCTCCTCCAAAGTCGTCATTCGACACGAAGCACAGTGGCAGATACCTCTGCTAATGGACCTCTGCCGGAGCAAGTGTTGGACGACAGTCAGCGAAGACCCGGCGTTTATGGCTCTGGACGAATTCATCCGAAGCCTGGAGCGCTTTGGAGACCCACCCCTTGAGCGACAGGTGGACAAGCTCGATCCAATTCGTGACCATAATCTCACGCACCTCGTTGAAGGCTGCTGGTGGAAGCTGGACGACATTGAATCCCCACAAGCCAGCCATGCCGACTTCCAAAGAATCTACGAAGCCGACAAAACGACCTCTCTTCCCCTTCCCCCTTCCTGCATGCCCCTGGGCCCTCCAATCCCGGCCCCACCGCAACAACTTCAAACAAACTCCTCTGCCATAGAATCAGACACCCAACGCGACTCCCACGCTCGAAAATTAATCCAAAACATTGACAACATCTCCCGCGCCCTCGGCTCCGGTCCCGGCCCGTAAGTCCTCCACAACCAGAACCTCCCTCCCAGAAAACATATCCCAGAACAACCTGCTGATCCTCGTAGCACCTCCCTCGCCCTCCAGAGCAAACACCTCTCCACCACCTCCCCGCCGCGCCACAACAATCTGCACGTCCTCGCCTCCCTAATCGAAAACCCCCACAACCTGGGCGGCCTCTCCCGCGTCTCCGAAATCTTCGGCGCCGCCTCCCTCCTCGTGCAAAACCCCACCGTAACCTCAAACAAAGACTTCACCAACGTCTCCGTTTCCTCGCACCACCACCTCCCAATCCACGCCCTCCCACAATCCGATATCCAGGAATTTCTCGCGCGGAAGAGGAGGGTAGAAGGCTTTTCTGTGGTGGGGATCGAGCAGACGGATCGTTCGGTTCTGGTCGGGTCGAGGGACTGCGTGTTGCCGGAGAAGTGTTTCCTGGTCATTGGGAGTGAGAGGGAAGGAATTCCGGCGCAGGTTCTGGGGGAGTGTGATTTGCTGGTGGAGATTCCGCAATTGGGTGTGACGAGGAGTTTGAATGTGCAGACGGCGGCGGCTATTGTGCTGTGTGAGTATGCGAAGCAGCATCAGGTGAACAAGTAGAAGTAGAGTCAAAAGTAGAAGAGCGAGAGCTGGAAAGGCTGAGGTTGCTTGGTGATGTGTTGTTGAGAGCTGGGATTGGCTTTTGGTGGTATCAAAAAATGCTACAGTACACACAGATTGTAGTAGTCACGTCCTTGGGCGGAAAAGAAGCCAACGCCAGGCTATGCATTGCTTTCCTTCTTTTCCTGTCCTTCCCTTCTGTCCTTCCTCATGTGCGCCAAGGTATAAAGTACAGCAAACACAGTCGTCGAAGCTAAAGGGAGCCTGGAGCCGTCGTAGCTGTACATGTCATCTTACACCTCGTCTCGCGTCCTCGACTTCTTTCCTCCCCACAAGATCACCGTTCAAAGCCAATGTCACCCTTCTACGAAGCAATCGCTTAATCCATCAGGCGGGTGATCAGGCCAGTGGCGACAGTGCGTCCACCCTCGCGGACGTTGAAGCGCTGACCCTCGTCAATAGCAAGGGGCTTGTGGATCTCGCAGACCATCTCGACGTTGTCTCCCGGCATGACCATCTTGTTCTCGTTGGCCTGCTCGCTGCCATCGGGCCAGGTCAGGGTCGCAGCCTCGTCGGCTGTTCGGAGGAAGAGCTGTGGCTTGTAGTTGTTGTGGAAACCAGTGTGACGGCCACCTTCTTCCTTGGTGAGGACGTACATCGAGGTCAGGAACTTCTTGTGGGACTTGACGGTGCCTGGCTGGGCAATGACCATTCCACGGAGGACGTCCTCACGCTTCACACCACGGAGCAGCAGACCAGAGTTGTCACCGGCACGGGACTCGTCGCAAGACTTCTTGAAGGTCTCGATGTCGGTGACCTTGGTCTTGATCGGAGTCTTGTTCTTGCCGATAAGCTCGACTTCGGTGTCCTTCTTGAGCACACCACGCTCGACACGGCCAGAGGCGACAGTTCCACGTCCAGGGATGGAGAAAACATCCTCGACGGCCATCAAGAAAGGCTTGGCAACGTCACGCTCTGGAGTTGGGATCCAGGAGTCGACGGCCTTGAGGAGTTCGTCCACCTTGTTCACACCAATGTCGTCTTCACGGTTCTCGATAGCGCAAAGAGCAGAGCCCATGATGATCGGGGTCTCGTCACCCTCGAAGCCGTAGGACGAGAGCAGCTCTCTCATCTCCATCTCGACGAGCTCCAACATCTCCTTGTCCTCGACGGCGTCGACCTTGTTGACGAAGACGACGATCTTCTTGACACCAACCTGACGGGCGAGCAGCAAGTGCTCTCGGGTCTGAGGCATCTGACCATCACTGGCGGCGACGACAATGATGGCACCGTCCATGGAGGCAGCACCAGTGATCATGTTCTTGATGTAATCGGCGTGACCGGGGCAGTCGACGTGGGCATAGTGGCGGTTGTCGGTCTGGTATTCGATGTGGGCGGTGGAGATGGTGATACCACGCTTGCGCTCTTCGGGAGCCTTGTCGATGGAGGCATATTCGAGATAGCTGCCGTAGCCCTTCTCTGCCTGACGCTTGGTGATGGCGGCTGTGAGGGTGGTCTGTACAACAAAATGTCCATCAGTATACTGTCTCTTGCCTTTACCTCTGCAGGCGCGTCCATTGGCTGCTACTGTGTGCTCTTCCTTTCATACCTTTCCGTGATCGACGTGGCCGATTGTTCCGATGTTGACGTGGGGCTTGTTGCGCTCGAAGACGGTGGCATACGTTCGGGCGGTGGCTATGGACGAGGCGGCGAACTGGGACTGGCCCCTGTGGGAGAGAGCGGCGTGCAGAGGGTTGGTGCTCTGGCAGCGCAGAGCGCGCGTCGTCTGCAGAAACGTCCGAGCGAACGACATATTAAGAGAGATGTATTATACACAGGCCCCGGCGCCGATGCAGAAAGATGGAAAGATGGAAGAAAGAAGTCGTCGTCTGGTGCCCGTCAGAGATGCTCAGAGACGCTTCTCCAGAACGAACGACGGGTCGATATTTTAGCTCCGCCGCCAACTTTCGTTGTCACGTGCGTTCTCTCGGGAGAGAGCTTCTCGCCGCACCTCGCTCCTTCACTCACTCGGCACCTCCGCCTCGCCGGCACATCACTACAACGCTTCTGGAGATTGCATTGCTAGTGACGTAGAATCGTCTGAACCTCCATCAACACACCACACAACCTACGAACGATTGACGAACCACATTCCGTCCAACGAACAATATACACATCACCACACTGCAGAAGCCAGCCGCCAGCCGAGGTCTCGAGCCCGTTCGGCTTCTCAATGGTAGCTTGCGAGTAGCTCCGTTATCTACTTCCTGCACCCGCACACATTCTTCCCAATGTTCCTGCAAACCTGCTGTAGACGGTTCGCAGCCCGACCAGCGACCATGCCTCTCCGGGCCAAGATCCTGAGTTCTGCCATGCAACAGAGCGCTTCCAGACAAGTGAGCCGCCCTCACCCTCTGCTGGACCCGGGAGACTGACTGACCCTAGCCGTCGTAGTTTTCAACAGTACAGGATATCAAAGAGCAACCCGGCGACGATCCCAACGATGTTCTGTTCGGCAACCAGGGCGGTGTGCGGAACATCACCCTCAACCGGCCCAAGAAGCTGAACTCGCTCAACGGCAGCATGGCCCGCAAGATCATTCCGAGACTGCATGAATGGAGCAAGAGTGAGCTGGCGACCTGCGTCGTCATCAAGGGCGAGGGTAGAGCATTCTGCGCGGGAGGAGACGTTGCTGCTCTGGCGCAGAAGAACAAGGAGGGCACAGAGGGCCAACAGGAAAGCAAGGACTACTTTGCGCTGGAATACAAGCTCGACCACCTTATCGCGACCTACAGAAAGCCGTACGTGGCCTTCATTGACGGCATCACTATGGGAGGAGGTGTCGGTCTGTCTCTACACGCACCTTTCAGAATCGCGACGGAGAACACTGTATTCGCCATGCCTGAGACCAACATTGGTTTCTTCCCGGATGTTGGTGCTTCGTTCTTCCTGCCTCGTATGGACGGAGAGCTCGGAACATACTGCGCTCTGACCTCAGAACAGCTCAAGGGTGTCCAGGTCTTCTATGCTGGTATTGCAACTCACTACATCCACTCATCTTCTCTCCCCGATCTGGAAGCACGCCTGGCCGAGCTGCAGTTCAAGGACTACGACAATCTCTACCAGCGACACCAAATCATCAACCGGACCATCGAAGAATTCGTCACTGGTCTACCTCACGACCAGCCCATCTCGGCGCCCATCGGAGGTAACATCCGTGCCGCCATCGACTACGTTTTCCAACCAGCCAATACTTTGGACCTTGCCATACGCGCTCTTGAGGGCCTCGCCCAGATGGCACCGGGCTCCCGCGGCCACGGCGAAGTCAATACATGGGCCGAGAAAACTCTCAAGACGATCACTGCGCGCTCGCCAACCTCCCTCCGCGTCACGATGAGACAACTGCGCGAGGGAGCGAAATGGAGCATCTCCAACACTTTCCGAAAAGAGCACTACATCGCCTCCCGCTTCATGGAACACCCCGACTTCGTCGAAGGCGTCACGGCCCTCCTCGTCGACAAGCCGAAGCGCACACCAAACTGGACCCCATCATCACTCGACGACGTCTCGCGCGATGACGTGGACAATTTCTTCCCCTCCAACAGCGCCATGGAAAACAACGACTTCGAGCTGCTGGACGCCAGCGCCGGTGGCAGTGGCGAGGACTACTACCAATACCCCCACAGGTGGATCGGTCTGCCAGGCGAGAGAGAAGTACAGACCAAGGTCAACGAACTCGCATCGCGCCAGGAAGTTCTCGACCACTTCCTGAAACAAACGCAAGGCAAGCAGGGCGTGAAGGAGAAGGTGGAGGAAATTCTGACGAGGAAGACCAAGCCGGTTGGTGAGCGGATTGAATGGCAACGATAGAGGGCTCGCAGTACTTGTATAGTGATCATAAAATGTGGCAAGAAGTTTGTGAGAAATTATTAAAGATTCTGCAAATGTTGACGTTTCAATTCGTGATATCGACTATACTGGTATGTGACTGGCTCTCCTGGATTTCGACAAAAGTGAAGGCATCGATCCAGAATCTCATCAAACTCCATCCAACTCCCGCTCTTGCGCTACAACAGAAAGGAAAACCATCATCCAAGCCATCTCATGCGTGTCCTCATCCTCGTCGAACCGAAACCTGCCGTCCCTCCAAGCCTCCCGAGCATTACCTTACGCATTCAACAACTCCGGATGCGGAAACCGCATCTTATCATCCGCAACCTTCCTCTTAAACAACCCCAAATCCTTCATCAACGCGTCCACATCCTGCTGCCACGAATCGTGCTCGAAACCCTCATCTTCACTCGAATTGAAATCCTCGCCCATGCCACTATCACGGTCGCCGTACTCACTCCCTTCTTCATCCCCATCCAAGCCCTCGGGCAAAACAATGGGGTTCTTCAACTCGCCCACCGCGAGAGCCAAATGTCGTCTCAACGCTTCGACTTCCATCTGCAAGGCCTCGTTCTGTGGTCGCAGGTCTTCGACTTCAGCGGTGAGAGCGCGGATCTTGACTTCCGATACAGCGCGAGACTCTTCCATCGCGCGCTGCATTTTGTTGACTTGCCGCTGGTAATCCTCCAGCTCATCGCGGGCGCGGTCGGCTTCGTCGCGCTTGCGGACGGCGGCGGCGTTGACGGAGAGCTGGAGGTTCTTGATCGTTTCTTGCATTTCCATGATTTTGGCGTCGCGCTCGGCGGCGGAGACGGCGTCTTGGTTGACGTGCGCTTTGGTGCGGATTTTCTTCGCTTGGTCGGCGTAGCGGAGGGTGGACAGAGTTTCTTCGTAGTCGGTTGGGGAGATGCAGGCGACCATGGCGGTCTTGGAGTTGCCGCCGAGGGAGTCTTTGAGCAGCCATGTGAGGACCGAGTCGCGGTATGGGACGACTTCTGCGCGGCGTTTGGTTTGGTTTTGAATTCCGTTGCTGCGGGAGGGTTTGTGGCGCTTCGGGTCGGCGAGGGCTGCGATGACTCGGCCTAGAGTGGTGAGGGATTGGTTGATGTTGCCTCCTTCGCGGAGTCGTTGACCGGTGGCTTCGGTGCGGTTAGCTCGTTCGGAGCCTGCCAGATCAACGAGGCGCATGCGTGCGAGGCGTTCGATTGTGCTGTCCGTGGCGATGTCGTGTTGGATCTGCTTCAAGGTGAGGGTGAAGACCGCATGGGATCGGGAAGAAGTGTCGTTCATCTTCGTGCTTGCAGTCGTGCGGTTCATGTCGCCCATCTTCATGAGCCTCTCGATATCCTCATAGCTCTTCACGGGCTCGTCGGTCAGGTTCTGAACGTAGACGCCCTCGCTCGGGCTCTCGCGAATCTTCAGGTATGCCGGCGTGTTGGTGCGTGGTGTGAGCAGGTCTTTCACATGCTCGTTGTAGATCTCGAAGTACGACACGTGGACGTTGTACGTTATACTGCCGTTCTGCTCCGCTTCGATGCGCTCGAACAGACCTCTGCATGTGCGAGGGATGAGGCCCGGTTGGTCGAGGGTGCCCATCATGGTATAGGACTTTCCACTTCCAGTCTGTCCGTACGCGAAGATGCATGTGTGGTATCCATCGAAGTTATGATCCAGGAACTCTTCTCCAAACGATCCATATACATCACTCTGTCCTGCGAAATGTCCATCCGACTCGCTGTGTGACCAGAATGACTTGTCGAAGGTAAACTTCTGCTCTCGGTATGTCTTCTTGGAGCTCTTCTCTTCTTCTGGTGACAGGATCGGCGGGTATAGAGTCGTTTCTTGATTTCTCGGGTTCATCTTGACTATGCATGGTGACTTCTTGTCCAATTCTGTTTATCGCATCAGCGACATGCCTTACGGTGCACTTGTTTCCGACCCACCTCTCTTGATGAACTTCCGCACTCGCACCACCACCTTGACATTGCCTCCATCGCCGTCCGTCGGCGTGAATGGCCGCTCCATTCTATCGACCGGCTCCCTGCTCCTCATACTCGGCGTGCTAGCGGTGCTGTGGTAGCTTTGCAAATCCGGAGTGGTCAGCGCTCGAGTCGCCATGTCAATTGGCAGCGTCCAATTCTGTTCGGCGAAAGCGGCGCAGGTCTCGATGAGGGTTTGGGTCGACCGCTCTCTCAGAGAGTTATACATCCATCCAAACGTCGAGTACCATTGCACGGCGCTATCTGGTGTCTGTGCGGATCAGCGACTAGGGGAAGGCACAGCTCCGTTTGGTGCGTTGTCTCCAAGCGCGTCTCCTGTTTGCAGTTAGCGCCAAATAGAGCACGGGCCGGTTGTCAGGTGCGACAGCATGTGAAATTCAGCCTGAGGCTCTCCGTGCCCCACTAAAAAGTTGAGTAAGTTCGGCAATGGTTGACCATGACTTAAGAAAAGCGATTGTCTACTGCGAGACCAGATGTTGTGACCTTCGCGTAGTCGATTATCACACATGAAGAACCGATCATGCCTCCGAAAGCGCCCACGAACGAGTCCGGCGGCAGCGACAGCCCAGTGAAGGTTGAATCAACAACAGCAGACCAGGCAAGCGCGGGAGCTTCCCAGCCCGCGAGCAATGCATCCTCGACACCTGGTGGAACGCCAACCTCAAGCAGCGTAAGCCGACCCGGGTCCGCAACAGCAGCGCGTGGAGGACGAGGTAGAGGAAGAGCGACGGCGACACCAAAACCGAAATTCGCTGGCAGGCGCTCGGAAGCCGCGCGAAAAGAAGCAGAACAAGCAGAGGCAGCGAAGAAGGCGGCAGAAGCGCAGGCAAAAGTTGCAGAGGCCAAGAAGGCTGCGCGAGAAGCGAGACAGTTCGGCTATGGCAGAGGTGACGGGCGTGGTCGCGGTCGCGGTCGCGGGGCCAGAGGTCGTGGAGTAGGGCGCATGGGAGATCGTCAACATGAGCAGGTTGCAAGCGGACCTTTCAGTTCTGGGCAAGTACAGAGCGACGGCTCAGCGAGAAGGTCAGGTTGGGGCTCCGGTGGAAGTGCAGGTGGAAGTGGATTCCTAGGGGGCGGTGGAGGGCCAGGCAGTGGTGGTTCAAGATCCGGCGGCAGTGGAGGAGGAGGAGGTGGTGGTGGTGGCGCTGGTGGTGGCGGCAGCAGCGGTGGCAGATCATATGGCTCATACACCGGTTCTGGGGTGAAAGCTGAATATGGCGGCGACACGAGCATGCGCATCAAGTCGGAAGACGGAGGCTATTTATCCAGCGACGAAGATGAAGCCGAGGCAGGCCCAAAGCAAAACATCGACCAGATGCAAGTCGTTGATCTGACTGGTCTGGACGATGATGCTGGCGAAGACAATTATATGATGGCGCCGGTTCGATTGGCAAGAGTACCGCACAAAGACAGAACGGTTGGCTTGAGCGCGGAAGATGCTGGGCTACTTGACAGCGAGGACTCTGCGGAGAAAAACATCTCCGAAAAGAAGAAGGGCAAGCAAAGGGCAAGAGATGTAGAGGTCACGGGTGAAAGCAACAAGCCGAGACGCCCGACTGCGTATAGCTCTTCGTCTTCAGACGCTGGGGGCGATGTTCCAATCAAAGAAGAACCTCTAGATGATGACACGGCGGTGCAGGTCGACCAAAACATGCTGCATGAGATGCCGTCATCACCAGAGACGAGACGTAAAGCTAAGGAGAAGATAGCATCAACCGCAGAGGGTGTCGAGGAGGAGGATTTCATGCCACTTCTAGAGGAGCCCAAATTTCAAACCCAGGCTGAGAAGGACGAGTGGGATCGGAGACGGATGGATCTCTCAATCATCAGAGCGGAGCTGGGACAGATTGTGCCCGAGTCTGCCGCACAAGCTTCAGATGCTGATGGAGACGCTGCTATGGCGGATGAGACTCCAGCAATGCGGAGTGCCAAGATGCAACAGGAGCAGAGGGAGAACCACGTCTACATGTTCCAGTTCCCGCCCGTACTGCCAGATCTTGAACCTATCTCTGTCAAGGACGATCCAGACACAATCCATGTTCACAATCCGAGAGCAGATGTCATGGACGTCGATGCTGCCCCGGCAGTTGAAGAGACCAAGCCCAACCCGACCATAGAGGGTGTCGCACCAACCATTCCGCAGCCGCATCTTCCATCTGGCGCGGTTGGCAAGCTGCGCATCCACAAATCTGGCAAAGCAACTTTAGACTGGGGAGGTACCAGCTTCGTCCTCGGCCAGGGCACTGACAACGCTTTCCTCGAGACGATTTTACTCGCCAGGATGCCAGAGACCAAGCCAAAGGACGAAGATGCCGCCGCCTCAGAAGACCAAGAGCCGGCTTTGGGTATGGACATGGGTCAGATTCGAGGCAAGTTCGTGATCACACCCGATTGGGAGGAGATTTTGAAATGAGACACACCTGACAGAAAAGTCATGAGGATTGATTCATTAGCGAGGCGTTTGGGCGGCGGATCACTGATAGAGTCCATTGTGCCACACGTATGACCGCGACTTTGAGACAGAACAGAGAATCAGAACTAGCGCAAGCTCGGCCTCGCGGATTCCCATTCACGTCGCTTGCCTATCATTCTTGCCCAGAACATCTTTCGCTCTCTGCAACAACTCAATCTTCATGATCTTCCCCGTCGTGTTCAGCGGGAATGTCTCCAACCCTAACTGCTCCAGCGTCATCACCGGTCCCAGCGTATACGCTTCGTTGAACCTACTCAACACCTCCCCTCTCACCTCCCTCTCCGTCTTCCCATGCAAATCATCGACTACCACCAACGGCTCCGCTCCCAACGTAGGATGCGGCAACGCCACCACACTCACCTGCGCGCCCGTAAACTTCTGCACGCAGCTCTCAATCGCCGCAGGCGCGAGCGGAACCCCAGCCCTCTTCACCACATCTTTCAACCTCCCAATAATCGTCACGATCCCATCCGAGTCTATGACCGCTAAATCGCCTGTCCGGAACCAATTGTGGCCGTTTTCGGTTATGAAGGCTTCTGGCTGCACGTTGTCGAGGTAGGATTTTATGATGGCTTCGCAGCTGATGCAGAGCTCGCCGGCTTCGTCGCGGAGTTTGATGAGGCCGGTTTCTGGATCGCGGATGCGGATGCGGGCGCCGTGGGCTGCTTTGCCTAGGGGGACGATTTCGCCTTGGAGGGGGATGGTGGAGAGGGGGTGGGAGTAGAAGGGCCATTGGAAGATTCCGCCGCCCTGAAAGGGGGAAAGAAGTTAGAAGGGAGGTATGGTGAGAAGTGGTGTTTGGGGATCTTACCTCTGTCATGCCGTGGCAATTGATGACCTCGGTGTGAGGGAAGGCGTCTCGGGCCTTTTGCAAAATGTCTCGCGTGCACATGTCCCCTCCTATTTGGGCGTCTTTCAGACAGGTTGTGTCAAGGTCTTTGAATTCTGGATGAGCGGTCATGGCGTATAGCAGTGCTGGGATGAAGAGAATACATGTGATTCTGTGTTTGCGGATCGCGTCGATTTGGCCTGCGATGCCAGCGGCTGGGTCGCTGATGACAGTCGCTGCTCCAGCGGCCCAGGCATGCGTCGTGACAGACGTAGCGATCCCGCGAAAATTCATGCTCGACTGTAGGATTCTCGAAGAGGTGTCGAAGCCGTGACGGGCGTATTTTTGCGTTGTGAGATGGTGGGTTGTGCTTGTGACGTGGCGAGGACAGCCTTTGGGGTTGCCGCTGGAGGTGCCGGATGTGAAAAGAATGGAGGCGAGGCGAGAAGGAGAGTCGTGGTTTCGAGCGGAGTCGAGGAGCTTTTCTTCTTCAGCGGTGGACATACTGCTTGATGTGGCTAGGTGTTGGAGAGATTTCCATGCGAAGCCGTCGCTTGGTTTGAATTCTGTGTCGATGATGATCTTGACTTTGGGATAATTCTGGAGGACGCCGTCCACGGCCTTAGCAGCTTGCTGGTCGACTACCATAACGACGTCCGGCTTGATCGAAGTCATGTATTTGGCCAACTCTTCTTTTCTTGCTTCGCTCACAGCACCTGGATCCAGATGGCAAGCCGTCAGTCTCAGAGCCATGGTCATCCATAGCGTGAGCGGGAATTGAACACCATTCGGAAATAGTGTTGCGATTCGCATTCCTGGCTCGATGCCGTGAGCCATCAGTCCGGCTGCCAATTTCATCGAAGCCCGATGGAGTTGAGTGTAGGTCCATATCAAGCATTCGGGATCGTCAGCATTGTTGTCGTTCGATTCTCCATCTCTTGCGAGATCAGAATAAAGTCCAGGAGCCTGGTGCATCGAAATCGTTGCAGGTCCATGGGGATTTTTCTTCAGCCCTTGTTCGATCAAAGCGAAGAGTGAGTGGGGAGGTTCGTATGGCCCGCCATACACCTCAGCAAGTTGGTCGGTCGACATGTTGCATTCAATTGTTAATTGTTCTTGACCTGGTCCAACGAGTTCAGCTCCGCCGCTTCGAGGGACCGATACGCTGACATATGTAAGCTGGGTATCAGCTCGTCAACAGTACCAAGTCCGAATGCTATAACTTGATTGATTACGAAAGCGCCACGTGAGCTGGCAGATGATGAAACGTTGTAAAAACGGTAAGCATGTAGGTAAGGTCTGGAGACAGGGACCTACTTGACAGAACGCCAGTAAGGTTATGCAGTGGATTGAGAGTCTAGCAAGTTGCAAAGGGTATGCGCTCAACAAGCTTGCAGCTGTTCGGGTAATCGGAGGGCTGGTGCTGGAGTTGATGACGAAGTGGATGACATGCGCCTTCGTACGTAGAGTGCACTAGTGGATGCTTTATTCGGCAACAGCTCTTTTGCAATAAGAGCGCTTGGAATGATCGTCGTCTGGGGCTGAAGGCATTCAACTTCAACTCCATCTGTCTCCGAGGCCATCGAACCGACAGTGAAAATAGCTGTGCCGGAAGGTGCTCGGGAAATATGCATGATCAAACCTAAATGTTGTACATGCAGACTCCCATTTACGAGAACTACAACCATGCCAGGTGCCAAAACATAGCGTTTGTTGTTTGAGGCGACTACTGCTGGATATCCACGTACTGTGGGCCGGTCCACCTTGGCCGCGATGCTGTTTCGCCTGGGAGATGAGATGGCAACCGGCGATGTTTCAACTCCAGAAGCTAAGCCTGGCCTTCGCGCTCGACTACAGCCTTCAGGGAGAGACAGAGCTATGGTCCAGCGTGACTGCGAGCAATGACTGAATTGTTTGCTAGATCCACGGTCAGGTGCAGCCTTCAACGCATTCGCATCTGCGCCAGACTTCCTGGAGGTAAAGTCGAGGTCTGTTCCACGTTGGGTAGTGGCAGGTAACTTGCACAAATAAGCCGGTTGGCGTGTGCTGTAGTTGAGCCGGCTTGAGTGGTTTGCAAAGAGCCCCTGATATGAGAATTAGTACAGCGGTATTGAAAGTACTCCAATCATAACAATGCAGTGGATATCCATCTTTCAGCCAAAGTTGCGTATAGTTTGCTTCCTCAGAGCCTTAAGGGCTAGGACAGCTCCAATAATTTGAATGTCATCACATATAAAGAACTGAAAAAAATGGGCGCACTCACCAAGCAGGTTCGGATGGGCAATCTCAGTAGTTGTGGCGCATGAGTCCACGTTGTGACAACCGCTGAAGGCTTCTCGCTTTCATGTTTAATGAATCGAAAATTGCATACCGTGATCACTCGTCTTCCTCGAATGCGAGTTTAACCTTGGGCTTCTTCTTAACCTTCTTGGTCGCTTTGGGGACGCCAGGCTCCTCGCCTGTCGCTTCAGCGCCCTCGTCGGCGCCTACAATTTTGGCAGCTTTGCGCTTCTTCTGTGCAGTGCCGTCGGTGACATTCGATGTAGTGGATTTGGAATCCTTTTGGGTATTAGAATCTGCCGAGGGAAGTGCACCTGATGCTTTCGGTTCAGCATCAAGATCTGTTTCTCCTTTGACGTTTGCATCGCTCTCAGCTGCTGAAGTCGTCTCCGTCAGTTTAGCCAATTCGTCCCTGCTGACTGTCTCGCCGCTCTCGTCCACGACCGTTGGGCCATCATCGTCGTTTGGATCTTTGGCCTTCTTCGGCCTGGCGATTTGCCTCTCGTGGCGGTCTGTGTCCCCACGGCTGGCGTTCTGATTATGGAGCCTTTGCAAGAATGGTGGTAAGGTCGTGTCGTATTTCAAGTCTTTCGACTTGATCCTTTCCGACATGTCTTTCGTGCGGGATGACTTTGCAAATACATGCGAACCGGGAAGGTGCGAAGATGAAGCCGAATGCAAAATGGAAGTGACGATCAAGCTTTCGGTACGTTCCGAATTTAGCGCCGCCTTGGCACCACTGCGGATTTTTGGAAGGTGGGAGTCGCGGCTTCGTGCAAGACTTCAGCTCGACAACTCCGCGAACGAACGACCACCGCGACCGCCCTCGAACCCACCGACAACCGAAAACACCGCCAAAATGTCGCACGAGAGTGTTTGGTATTCGCGCCCACGCGGCTACGGCAAGGGAGCAAGAGCCTGGTAGGTGGAGTGTCAGATGGACATCAAGGTCGTGGACGATGGCACGAGTCGCTTGGCTAACTGGTTGAAATAGCCGTGTCTGCACCCACAAGGCTGGTCTCATCCGCAAGTACGGCCTGAACATCTGCCGTCAGTGCTTCAGAGAGAAGTCTACCGACATCGGCTTCACCAAGGTACATACAAGCACTTTGGATAAGATACGGACAGTGGGAATGCTAACTGGGTTGTAGCACCGATAAATCATTGTTGGGCGCATGGGAAGATGATGGAAGTGGACGAGCGGAGATGATGGATTCCAAAATCTGCGTGTGATTGCGAGTTCGCAGCATCAGAGGCATCGGCGTTCGCGGGGAGGCAACTGCTTGAGAGGGCGATATGGGAGAGAAGAGGCAACGGCCTAACTTGACAATCGCCAATGACATGATGTCTACTTTCCACGATTCGACCTCACGAAATCATAACCGCAAACCGTCCGCATTCTCTATCGCACACTTTACGTCCTGGACTGCCTCGAGACTTTGGCAGATGCTGCTCACTCGAGCTCTCTGTTTTCGTTCAGGCGGTTCCCTCGCGCTGTGCTCAAATGTTTTGGCTGTAGTCCAAATAGTGATCCATTGGACATGCTCGGACCAACACCATCCGCATCAGGCAACCTGGCTCTGGGTGCATACGACATCCGTCGGAACGACATGGGCCAGGTCTTTAAGCTTGAATTGAGTGTCCAGTTTGGGCAATGCAATAGTGTGCGGATGATTGACAATATTGAACACAGAGCGAATGTGATGAACCAACATCGAGCACGAAGATTGCAGCAATCGGTTACATGCCAACACATACATATCGCCCGGTCGGAAAGCTTCCTGGGCACCGTGCCCGTACTGGTGCGCATTGATGCTGACGCAAGACCTCTTGCTCCGCGTTGGAGCCAGCGCTACTGTGTGCAATGCTCATGCCGGTTGCAGGCGACTCGAGCGATTGTCAAACTTGCTTGCAGCGAGCGATTCACCGCACATACGCTGGGCCGCGAGAGAACAGGTGTTATGCGGGCGAATTGTGAAGGACTGAGGCAGCTGAGTGGTTGCGGTGAGGATTTTCAAGAGCACTGCATAATCTGCACAATACAGTGCGCACCCATGTTCCTTGCAGGAACCAGTTGGTCGGATCTCTCCATGAAGCCACATCAAGGCCTGCTGGCCGCATCGGGTCGGCAGATGGCTTCATTTCACACGCAAGATACCTCGCTCGAGTTCGCGCGAGAGCCACGGCCCACGGCTATAGCTCACTAGCAGCGTCGTCGCTTTATGTAGTCGCAGGCAGCGGTGGATGAAGTTATCTCGGAGACGTCGCGCGTGCTGGGTAATTTCCCCGACTCGGTCATTGCCTAAGGAGCAGTGGGAGGCGCGGGCGGGCCGCCGGAAGCGCATTGGACCGTCTGACGAAGCGAGGCGACGACGACGATGGCAGGATTCGGCCCTGCAGCGTCGTCATGCGCAGAATAGACAGCCGCCGGGCGGCGCGTGGTCGCGTCGTAGGCGCAGGAGGATTAAAGTGACAGAGAGCACGGGGAGGAGAGAATTGGCAGCGGCGCCGACGAGGGTTAGCCTTCCTGGAACCGTTCCTTTCGTACGTGGAGAGTCTCATTTTAGCGCAGAGCGTAGTTTCCGGCGGGCGGCCCGTGCGTCTGCTGCTGCTGCTCGTCCAAGCCCAAGCGCAGCGAGCGGGTGTGCCATTCGCCAGTCCCGGGGGGCTCTCCTCTACCAACCACTGCACTGCAATCCGCGACCACCGACCAGAGGCAGCATCACCACCGCCGCCAGCACCGCCAGAGCCCGCCCGCCGCGCAGCCAACACCATCCTCCGCCCCGCTGCATTCCTCGGAGCCTGCTGCCGACCGCGGCGCCGCGTGCCTGCCCGTCTGTCCGTCGCCGCCGTCACCGCTGTCGCCCTGCTTGCCTGCCTCTCCGTACCGCAAACAGCCAACGACTGTGCTGCGCCGCACCCATCGCCCGTCCGCAGAGCTCCAGGCGTGGACCTGGCCCGCTCCAGCACCTGCTCGCGCACCTTCGACGACGACCTCGACCACCTCGACGCCGCTGGCCTTCCATTGACCCTCCGCGTGCCATCGTGCCGCCAGCATGAATTCAGCGGACGCAAATGCTGAGTCCATTCAGTAAGCCATTCCTGTCGCGGCACACACCCTGAGCGTCGCGGTGCTAACGACTTCAAAGGCAGAAGATCCAGATCGCGAGGAGAGACGCAGTACGTAACCGCCGCGCGAGTTCCTAAAGGCAGGACGTGCGAGGAAACTGACAATGCGTCTTGCAGGAAGCTCTGAAGGACAGAATAAAGCGGAAGAAGGATGAGCTCGCCGACACCACACGTGAGTTGACTGTCTTCAGCTCTCGCGCTCTGTGAATCAGTGCAGTGCGCATTGAGTGAATAAGATGACTGACGGCAGCTTCCAGTGCGCGACATCGCGCGGCAACGCACCGAGCAGCTGCCGCGACTGGCGATGAAGACCAAGCGAACCCTCAAAGGCCATCTGGCCAAGATCTATGCGATGCACTGGTCCACCGATAGGAGACATTTGGTATCAGCATCGCAGGACGGCAAGCTCATTATTTGGGATGCGTACACTACGAACAAAGTCCACGCCATTCCGCTCCGATCGTCTTGGGTCATGACATGCGCGTACTCGCCTAGCGGGAACTATGTCGCATGCGGAGGTCTCGACAACATCTGCTCTATCTACAACCTTTCTGCGAGAGAAGGACCAACACGGGTAGCCCGCGAGCTGAGTGGTCATTCTGGCTATCTCAGCTGCTGTCGTTTCATAAACGACCGCCGCATCCTAACGTCTTCCGGCGACATGACCTGCGTGCTTTGGGATATCGAGACGGGACAGAAGATTACTGAGTTTGCCGACCACTTGGGAGACGTCATGAGCTTGAGCATAAATCCTCTGGATAACAACCAGTTTGTGTCTGGAGCTTGTGATGCCTTTGCCAAATTGTGGGACATTCGACAGCAGAAGTGCACGCAGACTTTTGCGGCACACGACTCTGATATCAACGCGATTCAATTCTTCCCCAACGGCAATGCTTTTGGCACCGGTTCTGACGACGCTTCATGCCGTCTCTTCGACATTCGAGCAGACCGCGAGCTGCAAAGCTACACCGTAAGTGGCTTCAGAGACTTGAGCTACGCTCTGATCATATGCTGACCATTGAGCAGATTGGGGAGCCTGTGTGCGGTATCACGTCCGTGGCCTTCTCTGTCTCGGGACGATTGCTGTTTGCAGGCTATGATGACTTTGAGTGCAAGGTTTGTGGCTTCCTGGAAAGTAGAGTTTGCAAACATGCTGATTACGAAACAGGTATGGGACGTTCTACGAGGCGACCGTGTTGGTACTCTTCAAGGACACGACAACCGTGTCAGCTGTCTCGGTGTGAGCAACGATGCCATGTCGTTATGTACTGGCTCGTGGGACTCAATGGTTCGTAACCTTCCAGTCAATCCTATTCTTCTGCGGACAATGGCTAACATGTATTGCAGCTCCGCATCTGGGCATGATCAACCTCTTCAGGCCAGAGCGCCTGACTCCGGGATCGAGTAGATCTGTTATCATACCGAGAGCACCGGATACACGTCAACATCCTTCCGCACCTCTACCTCAACAAATCTGCGCGCGATGTTACTTTCTTTCCCAGTTCGACAGAGAGCCTTGGTCTATATGGCGGTGGTCAACTTCGTCAACTTGGAGCTTCACAACGACACGTGAGGCAGCAACACTTTCTCATCACCAATGCGACATCGTGGGAGACCGACAGCCCTGGAAACCTTCCACCGATGCCTTTCCAGCCGTGGATACTTTTCTTATTACTGTGATGGAGTACTCGAACCAACCTGTGGGGACGCTTGAGAGCGCGTTCCGAGGCGTAACCGACTATCGGAATCTGTGGCATTATTGGGCGGTGGGGACTCTTTTTCTTCTATGCCACATCCATCCCGGCGCGGAATGGTTGTTTCTAGTAGCAGCTGCTGTACGTGGGACATCACTCTCGAAGTCAAAGGAACCAAAAGCTGGTCTTTTATACCACGTGTGTATGTATTTCGAAGCGAAAGAGTTTATTAAATAGCGAGAGGTAGTAGTAGTGGTGGTAAAAGGGAAATCTCTCGGCAGTAGGACGGACGATTGTCACAGCGGTTCCCAATGGTCGCTTCCGCTGAGAGCCGACGTGCTCAGTGCTCATCACTGCTGATGTGAGTAGTGCTCGCTCGCACCGAACATCTGTACAAACTCGGCAGATTTGCCGCCCCTGATGCTAAGCTCTTGGTGTCTTCGGTGGCGCAGGAGAGAGTGGATGCCTCTCCTTTCTGTGCACGCCCTCCCGTCTGCGTCCGTAGCGGTCAGGCCTTGATTCTTGCAAATTGCTCATGATTGCAGTCCTGCGAGTGCGTTCGTAGACGAGCGGAGCGATCATGGGCGTTTGTAGGCGAGATCACGACGGGTGAGAGCCGTTGGACCGGCGCGGAGTGTTGGATCACCATCATCATCGTCAACGTCGAAACGGTCTGCAGGATCGCAGGATCGCAATGGAGTTGATCCGGGCTGCCCTAATCCCGACGCACCCCACTTCAGCAATCACCGCACTCTATCGCGGACCACACCGCATCGCTTCCACTCTTTCTCTGTGTCGCAGGCCTCCCACGCTTGTCCACACGTCCACACGTCTGATGTGCCCGACCTTACCCTTGCGGCACTCGCGCAGGTGAAACAGCTTCTCGCTCTTGCCCATGTCCCTCTGAATCACACGCCATGCAGCGGTCTATCGATTGAGCCAGCAAACGGCGCGCGTTGGCCAGGGAAGCTCCGGGAGGCAGCTGCAAAGAGCCTGACCTTGGTGCACTATGTTTAGGCCTTCTACGAAAAGTCCATCCTGCCACGTACCCGGCAGCGGAACATCTGGACGAGCTTCGGCAGAGTGAAGGTGTCCGCGTCACCAACCTCGACTGCTCAAAAGGCCCATTGAGCCTTGCTTGCAACTTTCTGCGACAACCTCCCCTCCTCCAACACCTCTCCCCGCCCGATCGGGAGTGATTGCCATTGCATAAGAACCATGTCGGCCGCACAAGAGGAATTCCGCGAGCTCATGAGAGATAAGGACCGGAGAGGAGGTCACCCGGAAGATGACGATGACGGCAGGTCCTTTCTCAATCTCTCTGATGATGAAGATCCCTCAGCTTCGCCTTCGCATGCCCCAGACGGCGACGATACTCCCAGGCAGGGCATGAGCAATGCGCGAAGCACGATACCCAACAAGCGATACGGCGCAAACACAGGGCCCAAGGGCGTCATCTCGGACGCGCAGGACTTTCGCGACTCCCGGCGCAGCCAGCGCATGTCTGTTCGCAACTCGTTCAACATCCCGTCGCGTAGCCAGACACGATCGACCGACCGAGCACCAGTCGAGAAGCTTGAGGAGGAGAATGAAGACCTCGAGGAAGAGGATGATGACTTCATGCGGAAATGGAGGCAGAGCAGAATCAAAGAGCTGAAGAGCGGAGTGAGAGACAGCACCATGCATCGCAACGGGCGCAGCAGAAGGCTCTACGGAGGGCTGGCGACTGTTGACGGAGAAGGATATCTCGATGCGGTGGACAAGTCAGGCCCAGACACTGTGGTTGTGGTCTACATCTACGATGACTACGTGAGTCGGCGATTCACCATACCTTTTATGGTCTTCATTCTGACACTTCATAGTCGCAGGTCAGTGACCTCTTTGAGAGCTGCATCCGCACGCTCGCGGGCAAGCACCAGGATACGCGATTCGTGAAATTGCATTACGACGAAGCGCAGATGGAGCCTGCCGGAGTGCCGGCAGTCATTGCCTATCGAGGGGGTGAGAAGTTCGCAGGGCTCGTTCCAATTATCAATGAGCTACCAGACGATGCCGATCTGAGTGCTCTGACACTTGAAGCCGTCATGAAGAGGTTTGCTATCCCTCAATCACCGCGCTTGAGAATAATGCTAATCGCATATACAGACACCAGATCCTTACCTGAGTCACTTACTGAATGGACGTTCGGAGCCGGAGCTATCGGTTGAGTCGCGAAGCGGCCATACTTTCAATGAGTCGCGAGATCTCGGTACTTGTGCCGTGTACACATCATTGTTGGCTACGAAGTCGCCAATGCATTTCTGGGTCAAGAAGGCGCTCAGAAAGGAGAAAGGTTACTGGGGAGCGAGTTTGGATAGGGCCTGCGTTCGATGATACCCAGCATCTTACTTTCACGGTTAGGCGCAAGACGAGCACGCGGCCTACCTCAAGGATTTCGCGGCTCAGCGAAATCACGATTCTGCCGAGCTGGTGGCATGCCACCTTCTCGTGCGAGGGTCGGACAACTTGAGGTGCATGCCGGTCTACTGATTTCCGTTGCTACCAATAGACTACTACAACATGAGAGCTCTCCGGGGTCAAAGCAATGCAGCTTGTCCCAATGCCAATCGGCTTTCAGCTATCATCACCGGGCAGATAAGAAATGTGGACGGCTCCTCTCCAGGACATCGCGTATCAGCGGCACTGTCTCTGGGTGGATTGTGTGGATTCCTTGTCGGGTGCCCAGGTTGCATGGTCGGGGACAGAAGCTGGGTCCTTGACTGTGGCGTTGGCTGCTGACGGCATTGTAGAACAAGTTGTTGTGTGTGATGCAAATGTCATGAGCGGGACCGAGAGAGTGATTGTGATTGGAGCCTGACGTTTTACTAGATCATGTACATCTTCATGGTCGCTGAAGCCCTTATGGATGCGGCCACGTGATAAAATGGCGGCGTTGAAGTTAAGCTCTGGATGCATGTGAAGTCTAGATTCAGCTTTCTGTCTCCGTCAGATGCCGTATAGATGTCGTGGCAACAACTCACAATTGCTTCGTGCGAGCGCAAGCTTTCAGCACAATGCCGCTCGCCACCAGATTGCTTGATGTTTCAAACAGGTTGATTGGTGTGTGGGAGCCTGAGGTATCTCTACAGCAAACGCCTCATGGCGGTGGGTCCTTGCACTTTCCTTGGCATGCGACATCCGACTTCACCTGCTCTTGCTTCTCCAACGGTGCTTGATACAACTTGCAGAATTCAATCTTGCACGACGAGGTTGCTCCGAAGGCTGGCCTCCCCAAACATTTCGATCACTACCCATTACGCCCTAGCGAAAGCTGCCCTACCACTACCCTGAGACACGGAATCATCGCTAAAATCATGGCGTTCCTCTTCGACAAGATGAAGGACGCCGTGAAGGATGTCGAGACCAAATTCAAGTCCTCCACCGCTGGCACATCCTCCGGCGGCGGAAAGCCAAAACACTCACACATGCATTTCGTCGAGGACTGTTCCGATAATGACAGCCACCACCTCCATCGGTTTCAGTCTTTCGCTCCGCAGCGTGAAGGCAACGATGTCAAGTGGTACGTTGACGGGTGCAGCTACATGTATGCCGTCAGTGTTGCGCTCGAGCACGCTCAGCGTGAGATCTGGATTCTCGACTGGTGGCTTTCTCCCGAACTGTATTTGCGACGGCCACCTGCGAAGAACGAGCAGTATCGACTGGATCGGCTGCTTTTTGCGGCGGCGGAGAGAGGTGTGCAGGTGAATGTTATTGTTTATAAGGAGGTTACGCAGGCTTTGACGTTGAGCTCAAGTCATACGAAGCACTGGCTTGAAGATAATGACAAGACGGGCAACATCAAGGTACGTGGCTAGAAGGTACCTTTGGCATGCAGGTTATTAATGATTTGATCTAGGTCTTCAGACATCCAGATCATTTACCTGATAAGCAAACGCTAGCGTCGAGCTTCATTTCCAGCATCAAGGAGAGCGGTATGAGTCCGGCGAAATTAGTACAGCTTCCGGGAGATGCCATCAAGGCCGTTTATGGAATGAACGAGGACACCGTGCTATACTGGGCGCACCACGAGAAACTCTGTCTTATCGATGGCCATATCGCATTCCTGGGTGGTCTCGACCTCTGCTATGGCCGCTGGGATACAAATCAGCATTCAATCGCAGATGTTCATCCCAGTGACTTGCGGAGTATCGTTTTCCCAGGCCAAGACTACAACAACGCAAGAATAATGGACTTTCAAGACGTCCAGCACTGGGAGAACAATAAGCTGGACAGAAGGTACAACAGCCGCATGGGATGGAGCGATGTCGCTCTTTGCCTCAGTGGCCCGTCTGTAGAAGACCTGAAAGCGCACTTCGTTCAGCGTTGGAACTTCATTTACTTCGAGAAGTACGATGTGCGCAAAGACGAACGATACCACCCTCTCGTGTACTCGCCCCAGCGAGTCGGCATCATAGGTCATCCCTACAGAGCCTCTGAGGTTGGCAATGAGGTCGAAGGTGAAGGACAGTATCATGGATTCCGGGAACGCATGAGAGACCAATTTAAAATTGGAAAGTCTCGGTTGGAGGAGCGCCGTGAACGCCTTCGTGATCAGTTTTCCGCAGGCCAACACGATCGTCCGATGTTACAGGGCGGCATTCATTGTCAACTCACGCGATCCTGTGCTAAATGGAGTCATGGCGTTAACATCGAGCACTCCATCGCCAACGCATACATTGAGACGATCAAGAACAGCCAACACTTCGTCTACATGGAGAATCAATTCTTCATCACCGCCACAGGCGACGAGCAGAGACCAATTAAGAACCGCGTTGGTGCTGCGATCGTTGAGCGTATTGTGCGCGCTGCGCGAAACAACGAAGATTGGAATATGATCATCAACATCCCCTCGGTGCCTGCATTCGCTGGAGACCTGAAAGCCGACGAAGCATTGGGCACGCGCGCAATCATGGAATTTCAATACAACTCGATCAATCGTGGCGGACATAGCATCCTGGAATGCGTTGCGAGAGAAGGGATCGATCCTATGAAGTACATTCGCTTCTACAATCTGAGATCGTACGACAGGATCAATGTCAGCGCTGAGATGTCCAATATCGAGCAGCAAGCCGGAGTCTCCTACGACGACGCACGCAAAGGCCACGACCAGAAGTTTGGGGGAGCTGATGCTCAACAAACGGGCAATCCTGCGTCAGCTTATGATCAATATCAGCAAACTGCTGAGCGTGTCCATGGCCAAGGTAGTGGAAGATGGGACAGCGTGGCGGAGTGCTACATGCTCAACGGACCAGACCTCCGTACGGTGCCGTGGGAAGGCGACCCTGAGGCTGAGATGGACGCTTTTGTCTCCGAGGAGCTTTACATTCACTCCAAGCTGCTCATCGCTGACGACCGCACTGTCATTTGTGGATCTGCGAACATGAATGACAGGTCTCAGCTCGGTGACCACGACTCTGAGATTGCCATGATCATTGAAGATCAAAAGCAGATCGACTCTGAAATGGGCGGCCGACCTTGGAGGGCATCCGCATTTGCGGCCAGTCTGCGTCGTCAGATCTTCAGAAAGCATCTCGGCCTCCTCCGTCCTCAGGACATGGAGAAACCCGATGCGAACTACATGCCCATCGGCGATCCAAACATTTACGACTGGGGTAGTAGAGAAGACCAAATCGTGACAGACCCGCTTTCCCCTGAATTCATGAGCCTGTGGAAGGGCACAGCCGCGGAAAACACGAAGGCTTTCGCGAAAGTCTTCCATCCCGTGCCCGACGACAGTGTGCGCAACTGGAAGCAGTACGATGATTACTACGAACGCTTCTTCAAGCCTGAAGACGCACAGAAGGAGGGTAAGCAGATGGAGCGGCCGAGTACGTGGAAGTGGGGCCACGTCGTGCGTGAAGAGTTCGCCCCTGGAGCGCAGGGTCTCAGCGAGGTGAAGGAGATTCTGAGCAAAGTGCGAGGTAATTTGGTGGAGATGCCGCTCATGTTCCTTAAGGAAGAGGATATTGCTAAGGAGGGACTCAGTTTGAATGCTCTTACCGAGGAGGTGTATACCTGAAGCTGTGTTGGAATGAGGAACGAGTGAAATTGAGGATTGGAAGGTTCACAGCCCAATCTGTTTTTTGATCGACGAATGCTACGCTACTGAGACAGACTTTTGCAAATCTGTGGCTGTTAGTACATGTCGAGATCCTCACTTACCTTTTCTTTGATCCTCACGAACTCTCTTACTCCCAATCGTGCCAACACTGCCCCTCTGCAGCTTTAAAACTCCGCTCCTCCTGCGTAGCAAGAAGTTGCATCGTCCGACTCGCAGACATGCCCGCATCCACCTTCGCCTCGAAAGCCGTCAGCCTCGCCAATAACATTCCCGAACTCAAGCGCTTGCGCTTCGTCTCTGCTCGAGCGATCTCCCGGGCGGAAGTGTCGTGCAGGTATGCCCGCGCTTCTGCGAGGAGGCTGTCTGTCATCTCGGTGCAGCGCTCGATGCGCTCTTCGAGGTCTTGGTCTTCTTCTGTCAGGGGTGGGAGGATTGGAAGGGAGGGGGTGGTGGTTTGGAGACGTTCCAAGCGAGCTAAGACTTTTTCGCGGGCGAGTTGCATTGTTAGGTCGATCGTGCTTGCTGCCTCGACGTCGACCTGCGACGGGGAGGGGAGGCGATCGGTGCTCATGTTCGCGGGAGGGATGCGGGTGAGCGGGGTGGGGTGCAACTGGCTGCGCGGGGAGTCTTGCTGCGCTTGGGGGTTCTCCAGGTTTGCTGGGCTGGGCTTGGGTGAGGATGGAGGGGAAGAAGTTGATGGAGTGAAGGTTAGGAGAGATTTTATATCTGGATAAGACGGCTGAGACAATAGATGCATTGTACACTTCTGTCTTTGTTGAGAGAACAAGGAGAAGGTGCTTTTCGCTTTGAAGATCTTGTTTGAGCCACAAAGAGTTTTGTTTGATGGTAACGACCTTTGATGAGATTCTTTGTCATGCGATGTGATCGATTGTCACCATCGAATCGCAGCTTCTAGTTTAGCTAGATCGCTCCAGATCTGAGGTCTGCTGAAGCGCCAAGCCTTGGGGGTAGATGGCTTTTGGGGAGAATGTCGGGCGGCTGTAGTTTCAAGGACTGGTATTCGTATCACTGCTGCTGTTAGACGATCGTAGGCCAGTATTTGTTGATAACTCACATTGGTCAGTATTGTCTGCTGTCACGTCAGGCACAAGTTGGTTGCTTTCCTTGAGTTGTTCCTCTAGCGTGTCTGCTTCAAGCGTTGGGCTGTCTTGTTCACGAAATGTCCAGTGGGCAGAAAGCCATCTCTGGACAAACGCTGGTAGCCCGAGCTGGCTTCGACGCACAAGGTGCAAGCCATTCATATTGCATTGGAAGGTGGCGGCACAGAGCTCGGTGGTATTGAGCACGGCAATGCCATCCAACACTGCTCCAAGCAGAGCGTTGATCTTCTCGCCCCAGACCACACTCACTTGCCTTGCCGCCTCAAGACCAGAATTCCAAGTCTTCGTGGTCTGGTTCTCCGCCGTCTCAGATAGCGTCAATTTGTGTGGAGCGACTCGAGCCTGTGTCAGTTGCGCCCGTGCTTCCTATCTTCGTGAGCGCGATGCCTTCACTTTAGAATTTGGAGCCTTGAAGATACCTGTATCAGCTGTGTACTTGCCTTAATTGCATGATCGAGGCGTTCTGATTGATCCAGTTCCTCTGGCGTTGGAATGTCAGGAACGAGCTTCACCTGCGGAAATAGGCCGGGCCGTTTTATGTATTTCTTCTCCGCTCGATCTGTGTAGCTCCGAAGCATCTTCTCATTGTTCTGGACCAGAGGTCTCCTCGCGAAGAGGGAAATGATTCTTAACTGCTGCCTCACAAGCACTGCTTTGCTTGCTAGACCGTTGGGCGTGAAACAGCAAACTGGAATGAGATGGAAAAGCAACGATCGACGGTGAGGTACTTCACCTTCGTTCAATCCTTTTACAAGGCATATATATCTTATACAGGCCTTCTAGACCCATGTTCGACATGCCTCCATATGTTGGAAGTAAGCGATTGGAAGGCATCGAGGTTCATGCTGCTCCCAGAGAAAGCGCCAGGGGAGAACCCAGACAGCGTGTCGGCACGGACGATCTTGGGAGGTACTCAAGGGCCGAAATGTATCGATAATGGTCCTATCGCCTTCGAAAAGAATGATGACAAAGGACGATGCATTTATGTTCATGTCCAATGTGATGACTGGCAAGAGAGTGGAAGAGAAGGAAGACGCGTTGGGTACGCGTTGTGGGAAGAGCGGAGCCAGCTCCGCTTTGGAATCTCACCTCACCTCTTTCACACTTCTCTCCCCATCATCCCTCACCACAGCCATCCACCTTGAGACAACGCTTGAATCGTCGAGGAGACACGGTCAGACGATCTGAATGCCGATTGCAACGTGCGCACCCGCCAATGGCTCTCCTGCCCCGGGACTGGATTACACGGCGGATGAGTGAGCAAGAGCACAGGAGTACAACGCCGGGAAATGGCATATGATGGATGATTGAATCGAGAGCAATCGCATGCTTTGAAAGCGAGAATACGGGCACGACTAGGCAAGCTCTTGTCATATGGGGGCATCTTGCATCAGAAGACAACACCATATTCATTGCCAGCTACCCACACACACCTGCGCTGGACCCCATTGTAGCGAGCACTCATGAACGGCAATGGCCGACAGTAGCCTGGGCTTCTATTGCTTTCCAACTGACACGCCAATCGCGCTGATCCCGAGTCCTATCACCACTTCCACCGACACTTTCGCCGCATTCTCCTTCTCTTCATGCTCTGCTGACTTGCTCCTTCAACACCATGACACGACCGCTCGTCCTTTAAGATACGATGCTTTGCTCCTCTTCGACGATCTCTTGGAAGGCAATGGCCTCGCATGCTGGACAGAAGAAGTCGTGGTCCTCGAAGAAGTCGACGGCATGGCGTCCTTGGCCGGCGCAGTCCAGGTGGAACCAGTCGCTGCAGCCCTGACACATAACCATGTCACTTCGGTCTTTCTCTAGCGCGCAGCGGCACACGCAGTGGATGTCCACAGCGGCCTGGTTGACGAGGGTATCTTCGAAGTCGATGGTCTTGTCCAGTGATGCAGTGTCCAAGTCTGGAGAGGTTCTGCTGCGGCCAATCACACCCTTGATCTCCATCTCTTCGCTGGCATACCTAGACCGGAGGTCCTCGCTCCTGTTCTTGTGGTGGAGTGAAGCGCCCATCGCCTCAAGCAATTCGATGCTCGAGCAAATGGACACTCCTGAGATGGATTCGAAAGAAGGCTGCGTAAACAGCTCGTGCGGAATGACTTCGTTGTTCTGGTCCTCGAATAAAGTGGTGCTAGTCTGCAAAGCTGTCAGTTTCAGGCATTGCATTGTCGAAACATCCTTGGCGCGAGAAATATCCGAAATTCAATCGTGGACACGAAAGGCTCTGCTGCAACGTTCACGCTTACCTTGTTGGCAAATTTCTCGGGAGACTGGTGGCATCTTGGTGTCAGAGGCGAAGTGGGCGTTGGGGATGCTTTGGCTTCCGCGACTGCTAGCTCTGAAAAGGCTCGCATGCGCCGGAGTCGTGGGTAAACGCGCTGACCCTGCTTTGCGTCCACCATGCGACTGTCTTCGTTGTATCTGTCTCTGAGGTGCAACCCGCGCGAGCGCGAGCGCAGAAGTGGGCGCATTTTGGGCGGGTCTCAGATCGATCCGAAACCAGACGAAAATCCAAGCGGGCGAGTCCGAGTCGCAGTCGACATGCGCCGATGTAGATCGACGACAAGATGCTGCACTGCGGTGGTGGACGCTTTCTGCGATGCGCGCAAAGATGTCGAAGAGAAGGTGAGGAGGTCGAAAAGAAGAGGATTGAGGCGTCGTCTTAAGGCAAACGATTGCATTCACTTCTACGCCGTGGACCGTGCGGAATGTCCGTGCAGCCACGCGAGGATGACTACGCCACAAGTTGCACTTTTACGATCTTGCTGCAAAGGGAGTGCAAACAGAACAGCACTTCAAGGGATATCTGGCGTACAGTCGCTACACTTCGGAGCTATCGATTCCTATGGTCACCCCTTTACCCAGCCCTGGAGAGCAAGCCCCGAACCACATCCGCAAATGAACAGCATGCTTGCACTGGTTACGCTCTCACCATCAAACAGCATGCGTGGCCACATCCTCGCTAGAATCTCCAAACAGCTCCTCCATCAACGCCTTCAGCCTCTGACTTTTCCGAGTCCCTCCCACATAGGTGCTACCCGCCTTGGCCGCAAACTCGGCTGCAGCTTCTTCACCTGCGGACAGCTCGCCTGCCTCATCCTCCTCATCTTGCTGCTCGAGAATGGCTTGATACTTTCTGTGAATGTCGTCCTTCTGTGCCTCGGTCACGGCAGCTTTCAGCTCCTCCCTCTTCTGGACACGAAGCGTCGGCTTGTAGTAGCGCTTTTGCTTCTCAATGCGGGCCTTCTGTTTCCGGCCGTTGGCGACATGGACAGCGGCCTTTACACTTTGGCCTTCTCGCTGTGACTCGACTTCATACGCGCGGCCCTTGCCTTTGTCCGGCAGAGCAGCAGCTCCATCGGTTTTGCTGATTCCCGACTCTGGCGCGGCGTTCGCGTACCGGACCGGCTCTGTAAACATGATGAAGTTGTGCTTTCTGCTGTGTGCGTCGCGCTTGATGAGATAGCATTCGGCACAGAAGTCGACGCTTGGGCAGACCTGGCAAGTGAAACGAAACTTGAAGACCTGGCGGTTGCAGTAATTGCAGTCGGTGTCGAGGAATAGACCAGGATCTTCGTCGCCTTCTCGCTCCAGTGGGTCTGACTCGCTGGATCCTCGGTCGTCGTATTTCTTGTTGTTGATCTGGAGATCGAAAAGCGCCTTCGAAACTTTGCTGTTTCCAAATTCCTTATTCCACTCCTTCCGTGAGACGAACTTGCCGTTGGATTTCCCCATCACGCCAGGGCCTTTGAAATCCAGGAGACACTTCCAGCTGCGGTCCGCTTCGATGAGAGCATTCAACTCCTCGGCATGGTCGACATGCGCTGCTTTCTGGCGGGTCATCCGGATTGCTTGAGGTAGTTGGTCGTCAGAGTTGGCGATCCCTGATTTGACCTTCTCTCGATCAGCGACGGTGGGCTTTTCTAGCTCCTGAATGCGCTTTTCATCTGCCGAAGCGCCGTTGCCTTCGACCTGGCTCAGCCTGCAGGTGCGTTTGCGCACGGCTGATTTCCGCTGGCCAAACCTCTTCGGCAAGAACATCTCGGCCTTTCGCTTGCAGGCCTTAGCCGTACATCCAAAGGCATCCTCGAATGGAGCGACTCCCGCGGAGACAGAGGTCTTGCAGTTCTTGCCACAGACCTCGATCTCTTTGGTGATGATATCGTGCCCACAGCGAAGCCGGTGATGATGCGCATGGTGAAGGAGCTCTGACCCGAAACATTCAGTCGCGAATGATTCTCCGTTGTTGTGCTTCGCGCGTGCCCCTGATTGATGAGCAGGAACTTGTTGAGTGTCCACAGGAGCTTGTTGAGTAGCCGGGCGGCGAAATACGCCAGCATCGAGCAGCGCTTGAATGTCGAGTCCAGAACCAGGTGCGTCGGGAACCCTCAAGCGAATCGGCATTGCCATTTGGATCGGTACAGGCTCATCTTGCTCCCTCTCGTGCATTGCTTGGACGGCATACTCATCGTCATCATCGGCGTCGTCCATATCCCTGTCGAAATCCTCCGGTCGTGGCGTGGCGTCAGCGGTGTTGTTGTCGAACATCGTGTCGCATCAAGGCGAATGAAACATGCGCATTTGGGCCTTGTCCATTACAGCAAGGTTGAAACGCGATGTTGGCCAAAGGTTGGTTTCCAGGATGTTGATCAAAGCCGAGACTTAAGCCGAAAGCGCGCTCTGGAACTGGGCTGGGCGACTGCGCGACTCGAGCAAAAGGGGGGATCTCCGACTTTAAATATGTCCTGACGGCGTTCTGTCCACTTGAAATCAACGAAGGCGGGATTCCTGTCGATGTGCGCTGTGAGCAAAGTACGAAGTCGTCCAATGGCTTTATTGGGCGAAGTGTAAACAAAACAAGCCGGCAGATTATCGGCCGCAGGGCTCAGCGCCGGACCAGCCAGAAGGGCAGAAGGAAGACTCATACCAAGGAGGCAGGCTACTCGAACGGTCTTTTGTCCGCCCGCATCGAGTGTGTTGGCCTGCGAGGTGAAAATTGACCCCTTCCAGAAAAAGGGGCAAAAGAAACTGAACCGCCCCCGGGCCCGGTTTGCTTTTGCTGATTGGTCAATAGAGTCTTGACATTATATAGGTCCATTGCTTGCTGCGAAGGTGCAGAGAGTGGCTTTTATTGAGGCATGGGGTATGATGAGGAGGTCTTGCTGAGGCATGGTGGAAGATGCGTGCGTGCAGGCCTCCTGCCGAAGTTTACCCGGAGCCTGATCGTTCGGAGGACTGAGAGGATCGACGCTCTTGGTCCGCTTCGCACGTCTGGACTTGACCGCTACTGGCCCACAAATCACATGCTCAGCGCCGACTCAAGATAAGTTGTTGCCCGATTCTCCGAGTGACCTTGAATTGATGCATTATTTCGATGAGCATCTTAGCGTGCTTTGACTCTTTTCACCGACGATTTCTTGGCATATCCTTTCCCGCGCCAGCGCACTAGCGTCGTGAGCATGTGACAAGAGCTCACCAGAGATGTTAAGTGAGACACCGCTTTGTTCTGCCTACTCTTTGTGCATTGTTTCGACCAAAGTCCTCTTTCAATGCATGACGTCTGTCTCAAAGGTTGCGTGGACAAAGTGGACTTCTACACAAAGAGAGACATGCAGGTGATATATCCAGATTGAGACGGCTGCTCCGTTTGGGCTGGAGCAGATATTTGAAGACGCCTCAAAAAGCTCATTGATCCATACACAACACTTTCGGTTCGACGGAAAGAAATTTCGCATCCTCCTTTTAATTGATTGACGGATCAGTCTCGCTTCACTTGGGTCACAGGACGTTTGAGCAGAGACTCACCCTCGATATGCCTCATAATCAGAAGCTACCTCGCACACCTCGTGCATCGCGCCTTCCACAGCCCCCATCGTCTAAGCTGACAACTAAACCAGCCACCAAGATGCCTTCACTGACAACACCACGAGCACGGTCGAAGATGCCACGGCCTGCCACGCCGCCTGCTCGTGCTTCAAGGAGCCCACGTACTGATGAAGCAGTAGCATCGACGCCGACCAGGATTCCGATGAGCAGAAGCCCTGTCGTATCCAGACCAGCTCACCTCTCATTAAGCCACTCACATGCTGTACTCACGCCTTCGCCAAAGGCTCCCAAACATCTTACTCAGAGCACTGCAACGACCTCACTTGGAGCCTCGCTTTGTCCAGCAACTCCGTCACCAGCATTAACGGCAACCTCGCCGTCTCCTTACATGTTCCCGAGCGTAGCCGACCCCTGCATCGGCAACTCTCTTATCCACACCCTCACATGCGGCCACAAAGTCATCACTCCCCGCCCCGAAACCTGCGCCAGCAATTGTTCCCGGCCCCTTGCACCGCACCTCCAAAGCTATGCGAACACAACCATCACCTCCGGCATCTTCACCTGTCCAGCTTGTGTGGAAGAGCATGTCCAGCTGCATCTGCACGCCAAGCGTGCTGTTCTTTCGGAGCTGGAGCACGTGCCGGGAGATCGAAGGAAGTCCACCATGCCTCGCTCAACGTGTGCCCCTCTAAATCCATGTCCTTACGTCGAAAGTGGCACCCTGAGCCCCTCCATGGCGTCTTTCATGATTGTTACATATTCGCATCAGTATGACGCACGACATTTTTCATCTGCAGGTACACTTCACGTAGCTTTCAAAAGTCTCGCACGCGACCTGCTCTTCACTGAACAACACAGACTCTTGAACTCTTTCCTCAATTCATACCACTTTCACGAACTTCTCGCACTTGAAAGAAATCCAGAAGAAATCCATTGATCATCATGGCAACCTCAAACATCGACTCGCAGCGCGGTGGCGTCAACCGTCCAGGTAAGAGATCCGGACAATGTTCTCATCAATTCGAGCTTGACTGACATTGATCAGAGGGCAGCAATGCCGCATACCAGGGCAACGAGCCGGCTGTCAACACGGTAGGTTTGTTCGAAAGATGAAGATGGAGCGGTGATGTTGCCACAGAGTTGACGCTAACGACCCCTGCAGAAGCACCAGCCAGGCAAGATCGTTGGCAACGATGCTGCCGGCGAATTCCACGCCCAGACACTTCCACCAGGCTCCGCTCCTTCAAGTCGCACCTTCGTCCCCAACACCGTCGCCGGCGATGACACCGCACCTCCCGTCGAGCGGTACATGAAGGACGGCGTCCGCGATCCTGAGGCTCAGTCCACCAGCGCCGCAGATACCCTCGGTGGTGCTTCTTCAGCCGATGTGCACACGGGTCTCGGACACCCAGGAGCTGGACAGACGTCCGCTGAGCTCCGTCACGATGGCCAGGCCCACCGCAACAACCCAGGCCTTGGTGGCATCGAGGGCCGTGGCGGTAGTGCCAGCCAGACTGGTATCAACGCTCACGACCCTGCCTTCGCCCATCAGCGGGCTCTTAACGACGACAACGCGACAGTTGGCCGTAGCGATGTGCCTTCGGCGGAGGAGCGTCTTCCTGAGGGAGCCCAGACCGTCGCCTCTGAGAACAAGATTGGTCGCGACACTCGGGCATATGGATCGTAGAGTCCACGAAAGCGACTTTGGTGTTGTGTGCAAGTCCGAATTGGCTACGACGTCTACGAGAGACACGACCTCTGCTTGTTCGATAAGCAGGCTCAAGAGGTAGTTTGTATACTAGGATAAACGGAGGGCAACTCAATGACTTGACCGTTCTTCCTCTCACGGTAGAGGCGCAACGAATCGAAAGAAAGAATTGAAACCTTGAACTTTTAGAATCACGTTGGTGAACGATTGTGATGGGTTGAATCACCTTACGGTCAGACAGCTTGCTTACTTCACGTTTCGTAGCGACCATTCGACGTATTTGCTCACATCTTTCTGCCAGCCTGGCAACTGATTCCAATCTCTGCTATCAGACAGACGTCACTGCAAGGCCAGATCAAGGCTTTGACGGAATACATCGCAGAGGGTGCGGAATCTCTCCATGATCTCGCCTGTACAATGGGATATCGGCGAGAACATCTTGATCATCGATCTTTCATCGTATCCGAACATTATTTCCCCTCATGTTCTCATTCTCAGCTCAAAATCAGGAAACCTTCTCAAACCTCAGCTTCCCAGCCGTATTACTCTTGAAATCCCCTTGCAATCGAAATCGCACCCTCGAAGCCAACTTCTCTTCGGGACACTGTCGAAACTCATCAGTCGGGCTGTGCTCCAGTGCTGCGACGAGCAACTGCGTTAAAGACCTGAATCTCCTTCGATCGTACAAGCCGAAAGCGACTTCGAGCAGAACGACCACACAGCCAATACTCGTAACGACCATACCAAGCCAGCTTGTACGTCCACTGATCCCGTAAGCATAGACGTTGATGCGGGCACTTCTTTGAAGTAGTGGATGACGGGGATCGGTGTCTTTGTAATCAGACGTCACCGTGCTCGTGTTGTAGTCGATCAGACTCAAGGTCTGAAGAATGGGCATAAAGCCGACCGAAGGCAGACGGCCGCGATTGGACCAGAGTGTATTGCCTCGGGGGGCAGCCAGCCACAGCTCGTCAACCAGGGCTAGCAGAGCGCTTCGAGCGCTAGTCGTCGAGGTCATGCTCTGATTGACATCTGCCGTCCACGCAGCCTGTGTCCACGCCGGATCGATGGGGACAGGACGATAGTCATCAAGCGTGACACCTTTAGATAAGTTGAGGGTGTAATCGGCAGTGAAGAGAGGATTGGTGATGTACGACGGATCCAATATATAATCCGCGAAGGTTTGGAAGGCAACAAAGTCCATCACGAGCGTGACGTTGTTTGGATACCGCTCGAAGTGAGGCACTATTGAGCTGTACATGCTGTAAGAATCTGAGCGGAACTCGACCGTGGTGACCGACTTGGCGCGGTGATGGACCATGAGATCTGGAGAGTCCTTCCAGAGCGCGGACCAGTCGCACTGCGTACCTGTTGGAACGCGAGAATTCTTAACAAGACAGTCGGTCTCCAGTCCCTCTGGAAACTTCCCGTCAGGGAGAAAGGCAGCCTTGTCAGAGGCATGTACGATAGCCGACACATTTGGCGCAAATGCATTAGCCTTGCGATGCCAGTTGCCAGCGAATGAGAAGCCAGTCGACTTGTAGCCGAAGTCCCAGCCTTTGCCAATGGGGATGCACCTGGTGTAGATTCCTGACAGAGGCTCAATACCTCGGTATGAGCATTCTCCTATGCACGTAAGAGCATATGAAAAGTCAAAGAAGCGTGCCACGGTGAGGCTGTAGCCAGGATAACAGCGTATCGACCTTTCATCGTCCACCGTTGTGGTCCAGCTACTGTTTTGATCGTACTCAGCCCAAGCATTTGCGAGAGCGCCTAAGATAGGTCCGTTGCGACGCAGGAATGTCTGGACGGTGCTGTTGTACTCGACGAACGTCTTGTACTCACGTTCGCTGACACTGGTGTCGTTCACACCGAACGGAGCTGTGAGGCTTTTGACAAGATCTGGGCCATAACCACTAGACATCGCAACATTCGCGTACAGATCTCGACTTAGCATGCTGAGCGTTTGTCGATTTGGTATCCAAGTCACTGGCTCCATGGTTTTCACCTCATCAGAGGTGGACTCAAGCGGCGAGTAGGTCGTGTTGTAGGTGAAAGACGCCATGTCCTGAACTGACACCGCTGTGTTCGACATCTGAGAAGCAGCATAGCTGTCAATCCAGGATGCCAAGCTACCAGACCAAGCGTTGGCACAGGAGAAATTGCGAATCATGATTTCCTCGGCCGAGCAGGAGGATCTTGTGTCGAAAGCAGCAAAACCGTACGCACTTGGTGGCGCGTCGGCATTCAAATGTTCGAATTTGGTCAGGCCATACTTGGGGGTCTCGATCCACTGCAAGGTAGGAAGGACCAGAACGGCGACAGCTGGACCCATCAGGTTGCAGATCAAGCAGAGAAACAGAGTTCCGACGACAAATGCCACGAGTCGCCTCTTAGACCGTCTAGATGTGCCTTGCGAAGATGGAGGCCGTCGTAGTGTGGACCAAAGCAGCGGATCGAACACTGATGGAACTTCAGCAAACTCGCTAGGCCGTGAAAAGTATCCGATGGGAAGGCCTGAGGGGCGATCTGCAAGCCAGGTCGTAACAAGATAGACAAGCCATGTTGCGATGATAATGAACCAGACCTCCAGCGCCTTGGCGACGAATTGCAGAGTACCCAGAATGTTGTGCGTTGATCGATCGAACTTTGCTGGAAGATCCACTGCTGTCCGGTTGGTTTTGTATATGGATGTGTCGTATATCTGAGGCAAGCAGTGTCCAAAGGGACACCAAGCACTCGCTCCAAGCACGTGTCTTTTGATGTTCACGATCAACAGTGCGAGGATCGGGACGAGCCAGAGCAGCGCGAATGTTTGGATGAGAACCGTCTTCCAAAGATGCGGTCTTTCCGTCTCCCAGTGATGTGGATGAAAGGAATCTTCTTCTTCGTTCTGCTTGAGGGGCTCAGTGTCTGCTATCCCGTTGCAAGGTCCAAAGATGCCGCTGTATTGCGTCTCAGGTGTATTAACGAGTGTTCGTGGGCTTTGCCAGTGTGCTAGGTCCAATTGAGTCAACTCTGTATCCGGGAAAGAATCTCGCAGAAGCAGATCGTCGTGAGAACCATCTTGTGGCATCTTGAGACAACAAGACAGTGTATGAGAGTTGAAGAAGCAGCAATTCTCAACAAATTCGAGGTCTCATCAACCAAGACTCATCTTTTGGAGGACATGGCCAAATATGAGCGTTCAGCCTGCCAGTCACATCCATGCTCGCAAGTGATTTGCACAGCCCTCTGTTTCTCTGCCCTACATTGTGTCGAAGTTCCGCCAGCAGCCTTGCATGTAGCCTTCTGCGACAGACCCCTATTTGGCCCCAAGCGAGGAAGGCAATCGGCCTTGGCAGACGGAGCTGAAAACGGGCAGAGTTCAGCAGCTCGAGGGCTGTCTTGCTGATTGGTAATGCAAGTTGCACAGCAGACAATTTTACGCCATCAAGAGCTTCCCCTGTCTGATAAGAACAAAATTAGGATCAGTATCTGGAGAACCGCTCTTGAGCGCTGATGTTTTCGGAGTCCAGCTCGTTCTCCATCAGTCGGCAAGCCGAGTCGGCAGAGAGTTTGTTCCGGTCGAGAAAAGGCTCGTGTGCAACTGGAGCCATCGTGATGTCTTCTGCGCCATGTCGATGGCGCTTCCGTTTCTCATTGACACGACCGCTAGCTGAGCTCGCTGGACCGCGCCACCAACCCCCAACACCCAGGTATCCTCATGTAAAGACAGACAATACTCACCAACGCGATAGAGAAAGCGAGCAGGCTGCTCGGCAACGACAACTCCGAAAAGATTGGCGATGTTCACATTAGAATGTTCCTTAGCAAGCCTCGTTGGGATGTAACAATCTGCGTAGTGTCTTAGTCGAAGATCGCTTTTTCTTCAATCACAGGCCGCTATACTCACCTGAGGAGCGTAGTTGGTCACCAGAATGCCAAGGACGAAAGCCACGAGCAGCATCACAAGAACAGTCTTCAACTGTACTTGCGTGGTATTCAGCACCGCCATCTGATATCTGATCTGATTACCGAGCTTCCACGATTTGGATCCATACGGAGCAGGCGGCGCGAAAGGTCCAATCTACAACACCACATCCATCAGTGTCCACTTCAATAAACCACAATACCAAATCAGGAGCAAACTCACCATCTTCTCAATCGGCGCCACAAGTTCTCTCAACCCACAATCCAACCCCCTCTTCATCCCGGGCAACCCATCAATACTCCAAGCATTCTTATAAGCCCAATACCGATCCTTACTCTCCACACTCTTCCCTCTCTCAAAATCCTTCTCCTTCTTCTCAAAAACCTGATTCAACGTCTTGCGGAAATCCCGAAATTCGTACAGCGGAACCGAATACCCACAACTACTGCCCACCTGGTGCACGTCCACCAGCACAATCGATCGACTCGCCGGGATGACCTGCACGCCTTCCCTTTCCACAAAAGCTTCGAATTCGCCGTTTCCGCGCTCCAGGACGCGTCCGTGGCCCCAGAGTCGCGCAATGCGTGGAGGGCCGGAGAAGGCGTTGAACATGACGGTGATGCGGCCATTCTCGCGCAAGTGCGCGATTGTCTCGGTTCCGCTGCCGCTGAGATCCATGTACCAGAATTGCGTGGAGGAGAGGAGACCGAAGTATGAGCCGCCTTTGGGGGAGACGTTGATGTGGTGGTTGCGTGAGAGGGGAGCGGTGGCCACCCAGAACATCTTTTGCTCGAGGATCCATGAGGAGATATTCTCCGGGATGGTTTCGTAGAAGACGCCCATCTTTGGATTTATTCTTTCTTCTGTGATGCGCGTTGTTCCAACTATTGGAGTGCAAAGATGAATGGGCAATGTTGTGTTCAGTTACTCATATGCAGGCCGCATGTAAGGCGTGAAGTCCGAGGTCGGCAGCTCCCACAAAGAGGTGAGGAGTTGATAAGGTTTTGGGGAGGGACCCGCGACATGTAGCGATTTCTCATTCGAGCGAGGCAGACATCAGCCAAAGGAACGCTAACGTCGATCCTCACGAAGACGCAAAGTCAAGAAATTGAACAATCTGAATCACGTGTGCACATTCTTGCCTCCTAATAAGGAGGAGGCAACATTTCCACCCTTGAACTCATATGCTCTCCGCTACAGAACCAAACCAAAAGACCCGTTTTCCCATATCGCAGTACTTTCGTTCCCCTCTTCGCTCGCCGTAACGCCATTTCGCATCGCATCGCAAAGTGCCAGGAGTTGAGTCAGAATCATTACCAGTAGAGAGAACACCGCCCAAATTATCGTCATGGAAAACGACAGTACGTGCGGTGTATCATTCGCAGCAGGCTGAAACGGAGTATGCTATACAGAAAGAACAAGAAGGGGGTTGCATTAGTGTCGACAGGAGAGTTGAGGTGCCAGTTCGTCCGTTCAGTTCATGCAATCGGCGTACAGTTCGTTTCGCAACAGGATAACCCATCATGCCAGTGCTTTTCAAGTCCATTCCGTGGGATATGCAGCAATATCATACCGCCATGGAGTCCGAGCGAGAGCGTCTCGTCGCATGGGTGCGAGCCGCTTCCTCCTAGGAAGCAATAGCACGACCACCTCCGCGGCGGTTGTTCTTGGGCTTGGCAGCAACGGTGCTCCAGCCTTCCTCCTCCATGGACTCGGCGGTATCCTGAGGGTTTTGAGTTGCGTCAGCAGGCACGACCGGCTCCTGTGGCTTGGTCTCCTTATCCTGGATGATGGTGCCGTTTGCGGAAGCATCTGGGGTGTCCATGTCGGCAGCCTCCTCGCCTTCGCGCTGCAGTATGCTGAAGCTTGGGCGTGGCTGCTCGCCGTTCTCCTTGCTCTGTCCCTTGTTGCCATTCTGCTGACGAGATGGCCGACGGTTGCCGCGCTCAGGGCGCTCGCCAGTTGGCGATGTGACCTTTTCGCCCTCCTGAGCCTGGCCACGGTCGGCACGGTCGGCACGCGCCTCTCTTGCCGCAGCATCTTTAGCAGCCTTCTCCTCTTTCGCCTTATCATCAGCCTCCTTCTTCTGTCTGATAGCGATCTGACGCTTCTCCTCAACCTCGCGTTCTCGGGTGGCAGTGTCGATTGGACGCGCGGCACCGAATGGCGAAGCCTTGGAGTCTGATGGAGTAGTGGCCGAGTCTGGGTCTGCTGTTGAGACAGTGCGCTTGGCGAGATTAAGTCGTGGACGCTCTTTTGGTGCCTCCTGAGCGGGAGAGGTCGGCGTGGACACGTCCGGAGTGGCAGCAGGAGAAGCATCTGGCTTCATTCTAGCCCGCCATTGGTTGTCCTGCTCAGCTGCCGTGGGTGCGCGCTCAGGACGGGGCTCGAACTCCTTTCGTGGTGGTCTTGAGCCAGCATCTGACCTGCCTTCTCCCCAAGCGGGGCTTGCTCTTCTCTCGCGTGGTGGTCCACCCTCCCTTAGTCTACCTCCATCGCGCACTGGTGGCCCGCTGCCGGGAACTGGAGACAGTGGTCCCTTGCGTTCCCAATTCGAGAAGTCGCGGACCTTGCCATCGTTCTCGAAGAATCCAGGTTTGCGACCAGCTGGTCCGCCACGCTCGCTGCCAGCGTCGGACATGTTGTCGAAGCCACCACCACCACCTCGGTTGAAGCCGCGGTTCGAGGGCTGTCTCGCGTTCTGGGGAAGCTCTGGGAGTGGGCCCTTTCGGCTCCAGTCAGAGAAGTCACGGTTGGACTCAGGGCGGTCCTTGGCTGTTCGAGCGTCAGCAAATTGGGCATTCTCAAATAACGACTTGTAGCGACTCACGTGGATCTGCAACGCTGATCTTGACGTTGCGGCCCATGAAGTTGGACTCAGTCTTGTTGAGAGCCGCGCGCAGACCATCTGCGGTTGCGAATTCGACATATCCAAAGCCCTTAGGCTTGCGGTCGATCTTGTCTTCCATGATGCGCACAGTCGTGACCTGGCAGTCGGAGAGAAAGCCCTCAACATCGACGGATGTGACATCGTAGGCCAGGTTGCCGAGATGCGCAGTGTACGGCGGCTTAGTTGGGAAAGGAACAGCCTCACGCTCAAACCTTGGGCGGTCTAGTCCTTGTTAGAATATGTCCCTCAGATCGTATGCTCTTGTCAAGACTTGCCGAAACTTGGTCCGCGTCCTCCCATACCCATTCCACCACCAACGCCGCCGCCAGTGCGGGCCTCGCCCCAGTTTGGCTGAGTGAAGGCGCGGCGCTCACCTGGGCCATCGCGGTCGCGTGCGCCGCCGTAGCCACCCGAGGGTGCAGCTGGCACCGGGACCGAGTCCATCTCGTCGGCCCATGATCCGAGCGCTATAGTCCGCATGTCAGTGTATTGCCCTCTCTTGGCTACACATACTCGTAGTTGCAGTCGCGTCGGTCGTAAGGAAGGGAACTTTGCGAGGGACTCGTACATTGGTCCGTCAGGAAATCGCCCAGGGCCATCTTCTCTTGCTTCTTCTTGGGAGCTGCAGAATCCGAGTCAGCACAAGTCCTTCAGCATACACAGCATCCACTCGGCAGCATGACAGCCATGCAGAGTGCCGCGCACGGGGCTGCAGTTCGTCCATACCCATGATTGCGGTCGTGTGCGAACCACGCGGTCGGTCTGCGCGGCTCTGGTTTTAATGTGGTGTAGGAGGGAGCGGGATAGCGCCCTCTCGGTGATCGGAAAATGTGAGAGTCGGGATTGAGCGCGTGGTGCTGGCGCTCTGAATGGTAGACCTGAGAGGATCAGGATGTGGTGAGGTCAGGTTGAGCGGCCTCGAAAAAAGAGCCCGCGTTGTGGAGGTGGATTGGTCCGTGCGCAGGGTCCCGAATTTCAGATTCGGCAAGCGGAACTTTCATACGTCTCGCCGACTCGTTGACAGACTTCGCAGACTTGACGATAACTAAGTTATCGACTTTCGTTCAGCAATATCGACCACTGGGGAATTTGGGATCTTGTGGAAAACGGTGTCTTTCAAGCAGCAAACTCTGGGTTTCCAGAATCGTGGCAATCACTGGGCCTTTGTCGGGGGATTTTCCACCAGCGTTCACGGCAATAGCTGCCCTTTGATCAGCCGTTTGGGATTGTTTGCCATGGACCAGCCGACACGACCACCGCAGCCGCGACCGCGACCTCGAGATCCCATGACTGATTCCATCGAGCCAGCGATGATAGTCGGCGCAGGATGTGGTGAGTACCTCGACTGCCCCCTTTTCTCACACATAAGAGCCGAAGGCGAAAGTCATCATAGCGATTGTACTCGTGAGTGCAGACGTACCAGCGAGTAATTTCAACTTTGTCGAATTCTGCGTGTCTCTCGAACGACTTGTAACTTTATGATATCTCAATCAAAGCAATGCCTTGTCAAGACCCGAGATCTAGATATACAAGGACCTGACCCTTGAATGATCGAATGCTGACTATCGTGACAGGAGCTGTTGGATTCCTCTGGGGCGGCGCAGCAGGAATCATCAAAGGCTGGCCAGCATTTCTCAGTGGCTCTATTTCCGCTCTACAAACATTTGGACTGGGTGCAACTTTCTCACTGTCGAGATCCATCGTCATCGAAGCCTGGACAGTGGAAGGCAAGCCAGCGCCGGCTGGACTGGATCTTGTGAAGGCCAGTGCGATTGCTGGAGGTTTCTCCGGGTGCTCCGTTGGCTTTCTGGCACGAGGCAGACGCAATGCGATCCCAGGAGCTATCATGTTTGCCTTCTTTGGTGGCACGGGTCAGTTTCTGCTCAACGCATTTAGGAAATCCAAGGAGGAAAGGGTTGTTGAAGAGCCAAAAGAAAACTTTTGGAGGCGTATGAGCAAGAAAAGCTGGGCTCCTTTCAAGGTGCTTACGAACGAGGAGTACGCTGCAATGTTGAAGGAGAAGATGTTCAAGCTGGACGTGGAAATCGCGGTGCTCGATGATAAGATTGTAGCGCTGAAAAGGGAGCTGGAAAAAGAGAAACAGGAGAAGTCATCTGACACGTGATTGTGATGAGGTGAATCACAGGTCGCACTAGCAATCGAGCCAAGCGGGACATGCCGACGGCAACTTCAATTGCTCCGCGCACACGACAACAAGTACGAAGCGGAATGTCGTTAGACATCGAGCGACAGGGTGCGGGAAAGACCTACACATACCACAACTTTGCGCCTCCAGCAGGTGCGCACTGAGGATGTCTCAGGATCTCCGCCGCACGACAAACGCCTCTCGCTATGGCCGCGACACGCCTTCAAATACGCGCTTTGGCGGATACCGACACCCATACGCAGAGACCGCCAGCTCGACCTCAAGCGGGTCGCGCATCTATCGTGGAGACGACAGACAGGACGTGGCAATGACCGACGCCGACACGCCTCAATCACGTCCAGCACCCGCAGGCAGCGCAACATCAAGCCGGCGCGAGTACCCTCACGCGCCTCTACCGGCCGTCCACAGATACCAAGCAAGCAGTATTGGCACGAACTCATACATGGACGACGATGAAGAGGACGCAGTCGATCTTCCTTCGCCCTCAATGTACTCCAGCGTCTCTCAGCGAACACCAGCGCCTCAGTCCACTCAACCCTTTCAGTCTGCGCCTTCACGCAGACAAGAAGCTGTTCCGGAAGACTACTACCGCACTCATCAAGACCCGAGAAGACTCCTCCCAACTGCAGTTCGCCCTCCCATCTCCTTTGCATACGATCTCGAGCCGACCATCGAGCACAACCACAATTTGTCAACTCGTCATCAAGCCCGCAACCTTCAGTTCCGCCCAGTCTCTGGCTCTGCCCGTCAACTCACACACTCCGAGCTGAACAGAGCCTACTCCCAACCCTTCGAATGGCAAGACGGTCACGAGCCCGAAATCCCTCCGCCGCCTCCAGAAGTAGACCCAGAGCTCAACTGGCAAAGCCGCGACGTCTACGGCCATCCCTTCATCTACGACCCCGATCGCACATACACCGCTTCAACCACATCTACATTCCCCAACGAGGGAGCTTCACGCCCTCACTCCTCCCGCCGCAACGAAGACTTCACCTACGAAGACGCCGAAATGGCCTCACACCGCCAGCCATACGACGACGGTGCGTCCCCTCTCCAGCGCCCATTAACCCGCTCATCCGCACGTACTGACCCGATTCGGTATAGGGTTCTAAGCAGCAGCGAAAACCAAAGCGTAGAAGTCCGTACTGCAGGGGGCGTGATCGTGCGAGTCTACGACGAAGAGCTCGGCGCGGATGGAGTTTGGAGACGGGTGTGAAGGAGACGTCTAGCTTGGTTCTTGGATCATGCGGCATTGACGTGGAGACGAAAGGATACAGGCGATGAAAAGTCGTCACTGCAACGCTTGGAGAAGAGAAAAGAAGAGAAAAGCAAGAAGAGAATGCACGCAGAATGACATACAAAGCCTTCAGCGCCGCTACTCTCGACTTATCAATCCATCATTAGGTACCTCAAACCATTCCAGCATAGACAGTCTCGATCCCAAATCCCATCGCGACTGAGTTGTCAACAACAGGTTCTTCTTCCAAAATAGTTCGTCTCCATCTTTCCACTACCACTACTTCTACTTCTACTCTATAGACAACAAGGATAAACCCAGCTGCTACACCGTTTTCCCCTTGTCCCTGTCTTCTTATCAGTCTACTTTCTCCAACACTTTGCTCGACGAGAGAGAGAGAGAGAGAGAGAAGAGGTTCAGACCTAGATATCATTCACCCACGTGACGCTGCGGTCATGAGAGAGCAAGGAAGGTATTCTAGTAGGCAAGAAATCGCGCAATCCAAGCCCAGAATGGCAAACCTCTCAAATTGAGGCATTTACCAGCGCATCCAACCAACCAACCACCAAGGTCGTAGTACCGCAGTTTACGCCAGATCAGCAAGGTGGTCATCTGCAACTGACAGACGTGAGGGTGAAACAGCGCATGGGTAGTAATATAAGGGCCTTGCCCGCTCTTCTTGATTTATCGTCATCTTTATAGTAGTGTGATAGCTACTTTCTTCTCACTTTCATTCCGTCATTCCACCAGCACTGGTAGCTGTCTCTTCATTCAATCGATTTTCGACGCTACGCACGTACAGCTCTCTGCCGTCGTTTGGTCGTTCTTCTTCCTCCCTTCATATCATAAGTAAAAAAAATGTGCAGATGGCACTCATGATTCGCTCAAACGCTCAAGAAAAAAACAAAACGAAGATCGCGCACGGCGTCTTCAAAACGAGATGATCGCCTCTCAAAATCAATAGGCACTCACGCCCTGCCACCGTCTTGGCACCCGGCCGCTCATACCAGGAGCAGGACTCACTTCTCTCGGAGGAAGCCAGATTCTCGCACGTCCCTGCTCCAACTTGCCCTCGCGACGCATATTCATCTCCAGAACCACCACGCGCAAGAAGTCCGGATTCTCACGGACCTCCCTCTGTCTCACGCCATCCGCACCCATAAGCGCCCTCCCAGCTTCTGAATTCGGATTCGGACCGCCTTTCTTCGCAGGAGAACCGCGTCTTCGGCCGCGGTTGTAAGTCTGCATCTGGATAATGGGCGCATCTTCAACGAGCTCGGCGAGGAATGGAGCGTGCAATGCTTGCTGGAAGGGAGCTTCTTGCTCTTCGAAAGTGAGGGGCATGGGGTTGAGATAGCGCCGTTCGGCCAGCGAGGGCGTACCAGAGACGGAGGGCCTGATTTCGGGGCTCAGGCGTGGGAAGAGGAAGGGATGCGACCAGAGCGCATCGTCGATGGGCGGAGAGGCGAATCTGGACATGGTCTGTGCGGAACTTGCCCGTCCGAGGGAGGAGATGGAGTTGACTGCAGCATTCTTGAAGTTCTGCAGCGAAGCGGTGAGATTCGACTTGAAGGAAGACCGTGACTTCGTCGCAGGCTGCTTCTGCGTTGGAAGCAGAAACTCGTCGTCCTCATCTGATTCTGAGCAAGGCACCAACGGATGATCCAGCGCGCAATCCTCCGCCGCGGGGAGGGAGCGCGATTTCTCTTTCTTGAGGTTCTGGTAAGATCTCCGACTCCGCAATGATTCTGGTGTAGAGGGACTACCCACGGAGAGAATGGAGCGATCGTCGGATTCGAGCGAGGGCATCGATTCGCTGGACGCTGACCTCGCATTGAGATAACACGGTTGCGCGAGACCATCCTTTCTGGGCTCTCCATCGAACAGACACTCTTCCGCGTCTTCCAAAAGGGCGTCGAGAGCGGGACTGGTTCCATAGCTTGACTTCAGTGACTCATCACTCTTCCAATCTCTAACCAACTCCTCTATTGATATGCGACGCTCAGAGCCAGACTTTCCGCGATAGCGATTGGGACGTCGCGGCGGAATCGCTGTTACCGCCAGGAGGGCAGCGACTGCTGGTGGAAGAGCGTTTGGATCGTGTGAAGACGGTTTCCTTCGACCGCTGTGGTATGTAGCGCTCTTGAACGAGGGCATGGTGCTCGTAGTATCTGTGGAAGTCGAGGCAGGCGGGTCGCGTGCTGGGACCTGGGCATTGGATGATTTGGTGGGAGAAGGAATGGCAACGGGTTCGGTTGTAGTTGATATTGTTGATGTGGTGGTGACTGATGGTCGCTGCGGTGAAGGCTGTCGCGAGGAGACGGGCGAGGGCGTGTGAGAGCCTGCTGAATTGGCCTTGCGCGCAGAGAGTCGTCGTGAGCGTTGTCTATCGGAATGGCCGTCGGCGGCGGCGCCCGAGGCGTACTTGTATGAGCGTGGCACCAGCATGTTTGGGCATTCACGGATGGCCGGGGTGGATTACGGGTTGTGGTTCCCGTTAAGTAAGAAGGCAGCGGTGGTGAGCAAGGCCAGCCGGCTGGAATGGGCTTTGGAGCGACCGGCTCGTTGCAAGCGCAGAGGCTCTCTCGCCGTCGCGCCTGTGACGTTTCGCGGTCGCAAAGAAGCCAGGGAGCCGGAGACAGTCTAGCAGCGGGCCGGGCAATTTGGAACACGTAAAATCGGGGCCTGGACGTGCATAAGGGTCCAGCGATTACTCGATGGCAACGACCAGGATGGCGGGAGCGCGGCCAGGGGAGAGGAATGCAGGCGGAGGATGCTGCTATACAGCCATGTCGACGGTATGGAAGAGGTATTGTTTGGAGGAGGGTGTTTGGAAGGAGGAGGTGATAGATAGATAGCAGTCAGGCAAGACGCTTCACGGTAACCGAAGTGACCACCACGCTCCGTGGGATCACAGGATCGGGGAGGGCGGAAGGCGGCGGCGGCGAGGAGAAGATGCTGGTTGGGCGCAGGTACAATTAGACTCGCTGATAAGGAGAGTCCACGCCAACCCAGCGCGAACTCTGCCAGTTGCCCGGTCCTAAGATGACAGCACGGCGTCGCAACTTGGCAGCACTGCAGCACAACAACCCGCGGCGATTGGTGTGAGCAGCAGCCTTCCGCCGCAGGAGCACGTCAAGTACAGTGTTATTATGCCCTGCGTTGCGATGCTTGGTTTGTTGTGCTATATTTGTACTGTGTCGTTCACAAAGCGCTGCCTCGTTGTTCGCACTCGATGCAAGACAACGTCTCGCGTGCCCCTCTCGCAGCGCAGCGTCGGTGACGAAACCCGACGAGGTGGCAAGCTCACCTTCCAGGAACGGCCTAGCGCAGTCGGTATTTCTGGCGCGAGAACGGCCGGCAGCTTTCCACGAACATTCTACCGTCGATCTGGTCAGCACCTTCTCACCTTCTGATTGGTGGGGTCGTCGTTTCTTCAGCCTGCTGAGTGTCGCGTTTCCTCTTGCTCTGTATTTGTTTGCAAATAATCTTTGGAATACACTGCGGAGTGGTACGTTTTGCAGAGCATCGGCGATTAATTCGCGGCAAGCTGTCACAAGCTCTCAAGTCTGAAGATGGCCAGCCAGACTCTCTGCTCCACCGCTCGTACTACTCAGCTACCGATCAGGAGTGGCCGCGGCGGTCAAGACAGAATTTTCCTGAGACGACTGCGGTAAAGGACGCTCGCGTGCCCTCGACAGGCATCTTTTCCGGTCCGAGGATATTCTGCGGATATCACGCGTGTACAGCTACTGCTGCTGAATCTTCGGCCTCATCGCCAGTCACCTTACACGCACACATGCCCTCACCCCCTGATGATGCTTCTCCACATGAGACAACGTGGCTGCCTGCACCCCAACCGCATCCTGAGGATTTGCCTGCCCGACTTGGGGAATACTTGCACCACCTCACCCATATTTGTGCTATCGATCAAGCTACGGCAATCATCCCGCAGCAGCTTGCGCGCGAAGGAACCAAGGCGAGTGGTCAGAGATAAGCTTATGTGCCAGCTTGACCAGCATCAACACACCACCCCGCCGCCGCCTTTCTCTATCAAACAGCTAACCTGTGCAGACACATGCAGCACGTGATGCGAGGATGATCATGCTCCACGTCGATGAAGTGGATTCATTCACTTGCAGCAGCACTGCACCTACCATAACTGGATTTTGCATCCTATCTCCTTCCGCAACGCGCAAGTTTCATCGATCAACATGACCGCGTATCGTCGCTTTGATACGGTCCACGATGCGACAAGAGACGACAAGCGCTACCTGAAGAATCCACTTCGAGAAATAGCCACTGCAGACTTGCACCGATGAGGCATCACTTTACGACTTCCTAGCAGGTCGCCAAAGCCTGCAGTCTTGGGTTGAAAACTGCCCGAGGCCAGCGCACTTCGCCTATCATTTTCGGCCGTCGCGCCCTAGCCGCGACTACATCTCCCAGGGTGTGCTGCTACACCGCAAGACCGCAAGACTCACACATGCTCTCAACATTGCAGAAAGACGGCCTTCCAGATGTTCTCTGCTACCTATGACGAGAGTTCTGAGAAGACAGTATGCACAGCGGGCCGCGAGAATCCAACCACGAACGACGGGATCATGCTGAAGGTACAAGATACCTCCCACGCTTTCCAGGTTGTCACGATACGGGAAGCTACCGCATGATTATGACGACATGCCAACGAGGTACATGTAGCGGACTTGGACGGGGATACACGTGCCTGATGAACCTCGGACTCGACAATCAACAGGAGGACTGTCTCAGTCATGGATGTGACAAAGACGCAGCAGCATTGCTGTCGCCTTGTTTGGCTCTCCAAATCGACCAAGATAGGGACCTCTTCGGGTACGGACCAAGTGACAGCTAGCACCATTCCGAGGACCAGCAAACAGCCTAAAAGAGCCTGCCTCGCAACCCGACATCATATGTCCTATGATCGCATCCCGTCGCTGCACGTTCCGGAGATGGTCGCAACAAATTGAGAGCAGAGCCCACTTCGTCAACAGACTACTCCAACCAAACCACGGTTTCGAGAGTGCAGGCGACGCAGTCGACTTTGCCGACATCGTGCCAAGCGAGGCCTCTCCTGAAAACATGAACGCCGACAACGCAGCGACTACTAGATGCCAGCATGAGTATGGTGACGAGAAGAGAAAGAGCTCCACCATCCAGATGCTACGCAAAACGTACTGACATTCTCTCCATGCAAATCGGATGCAACGTCAGAGTTTGCAATGTAGTGCTACAATAGCATCCTGACGCATCGAAGGGCTGCCTCGCACCCGAAAATGCTAGCAAGAGCAGGTCGAGCGACCAGCATAGCTTGCAGGCACACGGGCTATAAACAAGGTCGAGCAAGGTAAGAGTATGATTAGTCTCCTCAAGAAAGAAATCAAGGTAAGAATCAAGCAAATCCACATCTCAACAGCATTCATTTCACTTGTTCAGATCAAGACCAGGATTAATTACTACGAAAGAGCGAGAATGCGTTGCATCTCTTCCTTTCCATCTCCCTTCCAAGCAAAAGAGAAGAAAGAACGCCCAGCGCCAACGCTAGATTGTGCAAACCCCTTTCCCTTGCCCATTCCAGCCACCCAAAAGAGACCCAACTGTCGCTAAAGTTCATGTGATAAAACGAAAAAGGAACGAGCAAGCCGCAACAGCAGCAGCAGCTCCTCGACATCATCTCCTGTCCATCTTCCTCTCTCCGCCATCAACTTCAGTCCAAAAAGGAGCTGGATTAGTACCTCAGCTTCCCAACCAAGCCAAACGTATACGCCGTATCGCGCTCCTACAATCAGATAGTCAGCACATCGCCCTCCCTTCTCATGCCAAAGCTTTTTGCCATAGGAATTACTCACCGACTTCATCTGCACCATATAAACCGTCGTCTTCGCGACCAACACACCCCCCACGTCCGCCACCCGCTCACTCTCACTATACACACTAACCGCAATGCCCGTGCGTGCGACCCTCTCAAACGCGCTCTCCCCCAGCGTAGCATCGAGCAGCAACTCCCCCTTACTCTTCCCATAAATCAAAATCCGCTTCTCCTTGCCCGTGGAATACGGGTCTGCAGCGTGGAAAATCGCGTCTTGGCGCGGCGGGAGCATGACCGTCATGCGCGCGGCGCCCATGTCCCGCCATTTAGAGGGCGAGTCGCGGACGTACAGGCGGATTTTGAGGTTCGTGATTCCGAGGGGCGTGCCGAGGGACGGGTCGAAGGGGACGGGGGTGTTGCGGCCGGAGGAGAGGAGAGATTCGCTGTTGCTGCTGCGGGTGCCGGTGCCGCCTTCGCGGGAGGTGATGGTGCTCTTGGCGATGTTGAAAATGCGGCTGCCGTTGCTGAAGCGTCTCAGGGCGGAGAAGGCGGAGTTCATGGTGCCGACGGAGGACTCGGTTGCGGCGATGGAGGCGGTGCGGCTGCCCTTGGAGCGGTAGGAGCCGCTCTTGCGGGAGCCTAGGTTGAACCAGGAGCGAGTTGTGCCTCCACTGGCGGTGCGGGCGGCGTTGCGGCGGTCCATGGCCTCTGCCCAGCCGCCGCCTTGCGAGGGGCCGCGAGCGTTCTGCAGGGCGATGTAGGTTGGGTTGTCGATGCGGGCTCGGTTGATCAGGGCGTACAGCTTCTCGCATTCTTCCGGGCTTCGGGAGCGGAACATTACGTTGTTGCCAGTGCGGATGAGGGACTTTGAAGTTGGTGGAGAGCGGACAGAGATGTCGACAGCTGTACCACGTCGGAGGGGCACGAGTGGCGTAAGTTCCAAGGCCACGAGAGGCTTGACACCCTTGGAGGATGGAGTGCAGCGCTCACCATCTGCGGTTGTCAGAGATACTGCGTTGGCTTGTGCCAGGTCAAAGGCCTCGATGAGACCTGGGGTGACGAAGATTTGGCACTCTTCGGGATGCAGACTGTCCCAAGTGCCACGGTCGGACCAGGAGAATATGTTGGCTACGGTCTTCGCTGGTTCGGCCGCCGTAGGAGGCACGGTGCGGTATGGGGATTGTGATGCCGACTCAGATGGCGTCAACGTCTCTGCTTGCAATGCTGGTTCCGAAGGAGGCGGAGGCGACTTCGTAGGCGTAGGCTTTCGGAAATCTCTCATATTGTACTTTTGGAAGCCATTGAGGGTACCAACTGTCGAGACACTTTCGTCTTCAACGGTCTCGCGATCGTCAACAGTGGACTCTGATGTATCAGACCCAAACCCTTCGACATCGTCGGAGTAGTCGCTGTCACTCAAAGAGTCCGAGGCAGATGACGGCTCATACTCATGCTTGAGTGGCGACGAAGGGCGCCTGTCCTTCTTCAAGAATGCAGGAGTCAGCGATGGGATAATGCCCGTTTTCAGACCAAGAGACATCGGCCGTGGCTTCGACTGAGTGTGTGGTGGTGGTTGAGGGGCCCTGTCTTCTGTCGATCTTGGGTCTGGCATTGGCTCTTTGGATTTGAACATGGAGAGACGACGCTTCCGCACCTTTGGCGGAGCAGAAGACGGTTCTGGTGCTCTGTCCTCGGCGGCTCTTCTTTGAGATGGCAGCATATCCCGATCCGAGGAGGGACTTTCCGGTCGTTTCAGGTCGTGCTGGCTGTTCTGTCGGAGTTTCGGTATGCTCGGCATGTCCATCGAAGGTACGGAGGAAGTCCTTCTGTGCAGGCCAGGGCGGGTGCTTGGTCGGCGTGGAGGTCGGTCTTCACCATCGGACTCGTCTGAAAGTCGCGTGGCAGTATCTTCGGAAGGCATCCAAACGCTGTAGCTATGCGAGCTCAAGCTGTCGGTCACTGACGAAGTCGTCCAGTCCGATTTGGACCTTGCGTGGCCGGACGTTGGACGCCTTGGACCCCGTTCCGAGGGTGCCGCTTTATGTGGTTGTTCGTAAAAATATGCTGGCTGTGTAGCGCTATCCCTGCCGAAGTCATGAGCGTCGCCAGGATTCGACGCAGAGACGGTATTGCGATATCTCTTTGGCTTGGTCCGATGCGGCAGCGCAGATGCATCTTCATTAGACACACTGTTGACTTCACTGCCGTCCCAGATCCGAGATGTCCCTTTCGCTCTTTCTCCGAGGGGCACTTCGACTTCACGGGGAGACGGATCCCTGCTCTTGTCTAGCAAGTCACCTGACCTAGCTCTCGGCTCCTCTGCGTCCGACGCAGGTACACGGATTTCTTTGAGCATATTGAAACTTGACCTGCGCGAAAGGCGGGGAGGCATAGGCGATGAGCCCAGTATGTGCATCCAGTCGATGCTCGTCTGGTCATCCTCGGCGTGCAGAGACATGATCTCGCGCCACTGCCTCGCATTGGACATGAAGCCTCGAATCATGACGACGAGCTCTCCATCTTTGTCGCCTTTACGAGATGATACTAGGCTCATGGGTAGTGGTGGGTATAGTAGCCATCGACCAGTGGCCGATATTTCGCAGAATAGAACATCTCCAGCTTTGCCGCGGTCAGGCGCATCGTCTCTGTAGATAATTTCAATCTTGCATCCGATTTGTTGGCCGCTAGAGTGCGTGAGCTCCATGTCGAAGTAGTCTCGGGCGCGAACAGATCTCGTCGGGTCAATGGTAACACCGGTAACAGGCGCAAGACTTCGCGGATCTCGAGCTCTGGTAGCATCGATGCTCGCAGCCGCTTCATCCTCGAGACGTGCCTGCTCGTCGTTGACGCGCTTCTTGGCTTCCATGATCAGGTCCTGGTACCTTGCCGTCATGTCTTCAGCATTGGCAGACGGCTGCAATCTGTTGATCCCGCTGAATGTCTTCGAGAAATACTTGATTCGGACCAGAGGACGTTTCAACAGGTATGCCACGTCCACACGCTCTCCAGATCCATCAACCAGGTCGCCGTCCTTGTTACGCGGCAGACCGTCATCCCAGGCAGGTGATCCGTCCTTCTTTTGTGTCTGCTCAGCGGGTGCCAAGTTGACCACGATATTTTTGAAGCCCAGACGCCATGCTTTCAGGTAGTCAGCATACACTTTAGAGGCGCCATCTGCCCATGCCAATAGCTCGCGCGGCTCATGCAGGGGAATGCGTCGATGCGTGTTCTTGAGTCTCTCCAGGGCGATGCCCATGTCCACAATCGGCTTTGTGTCTCGTGTTGGCTTGCTGAACACGCGCTTACCGGGCGTCGGCTCCGGCTCTGCAAGAGCATGCTGCAGCAGTACTGGAATGACACCGTCTACAAGAGATCGAAGCTCTCGTTGATATTTGAGCTCATCCGCTGACAGGTCGTTCATGATCTCTCCGATCGACGTGGCCTCTGGACGACGCCTGCTGGCTCGCATGCTCCTCGATGAAACGATCGTGTGAGCGTCATCTCGAGAAAGCACGGATATGAGGTCTGCGTGCTTCCTAGTCCCTTTTCGTTTCATTCCTGAGCCTCGTCTCACTGGGCTGTCGCCATCGCTAAATCTCGACACAACGCTACCTTCTGGTATAGTCGTCGCATCGTCGGACCAAGCAGTGGCATGTCTTCTCCGTGGATCTGAGTGTGGAGCCCGCAGCTCGCCAATGGAATTGATTATGGCTAGTGATTTGCCACCGCTTGGGATCCTGAACTTTCCTGGTTGCGATTTGGCTGAGGAGTTTCGAGAAGTCTCGTTCGACGGGTTTGGCAGAGCCCCGCTCATGTATGGCTCGTTCGCGGACACCATGGATTCGCGGCTGCCGCGGTCCTTGATAGGAGACATGGACTTTCGTCGAGCACCCATGCGCTTTAGGGGCGTGGGAGTCCCAGGGGGAGGCCCGGAATCATCTGCGTAGCGCTCCCGCTTTTCACGGGAGTCCCTTTGATCGTAGTCTTGACGCGAGCTCCTCCTACGACCACTGCTCTTGCGACGCTCTCCACTGTCTTCCGAGTCATTGTCTGTGTCCATTCGGCGTCTCGATTTCTTCTTGTGGATGTCGAGCGGTTCGGGTGTAAGAGAAGAACGTGAGTCCGAGAATGGATCATCTGGCATGTTCGCCAGCCATCCTTCAATGCGATTGCCATGAGGCTTAGGCGCCGCAGGCGGAGCTGGTGATCCTGCTGACTTCTTGATCGGCTCAGTAATCTTCCTAGCATACGCTTCAGCCGATTTGTACGTTCTCAATCGATCTTCATTGTTGCTGGACTTTCTGCGATCTTCAGGAGAGGGTCTGGCGGTCTTTGGTCGAGGCGGGCTGTCTTTAGGCTCCGGCTTCTTACTCGATTGTTGTGGCTGTGACACGGGACGTTTGGGGCTTTGTTTGGCAGGCCTTGGATCTGGCTCGGTGATATCTGTCGCTGTTCCCGACTTATCAACTGAAGATGGCGCGGTGAAGCTGCTTTCCGACGTCCGTGGATCCCTATTCTCTTTGATGTCGTCGTCCTGGGGCCTTGATCTTGTGCGGCGCTTGATGTACACCCTCGTACCGCTAGACTCGTAGTCGGGCGTAGCTCCTTTTACATCTGCTGGTGATCCAGATCTTGAGCGCGACTGTCTAAATGGCCTCGCTCGATGTTGCTCGCGTTCCGAGTCGGAGAAGTCTTGGTGAGAGACTGGGACTTTCAGGCCCACGTTCGCTACGCTCCTTCGAACAGTCATGGGCTTTGGAGTCGTGTCCTTCTCCTTCTCCTTCTCCTCTTTCACCGGCGTCTCCTCCTTCGGTGCTCGATCTCTTCGCCAGTGCCCATCGCTGACAACCCGCTTCTTAGGCGTCCCCACCTGTTTCACCTCAGGAGACTCGATCTGTGGCTTGCTCTTTCGTCGAACCCATGCGCCTCTGCCAAAATCGATCTCTTGCTTCTTTTTCTCAGCTCCCAGAGTTTTGGGCGTCGGCGGTTTGCTGGGAGAGCGCTCTTTTCTCAAGACCAAGCGCGCAACTTCTGTTGTCTCCTCCACCACCACCTCTGCAGCTGGGACGATGCTCTCCGTCTCTACAACCACCTCATGGCCCTTTTGCGATTTGCCGACCTCGGAGTCGTCCGGAATTACAACAACCTCGTCGTGCCTCTGCGCGATTCCGCCTCCAGCCTGATTCCATCCTTGGATCTTAGCCTTGAAATCCTGCGATCGCTTCCTCGCGAGGGCTTCGAAGTCGTTGCTCTTCTCCGGCGCCTTCTTCGCGGCAGCTTTGCGGGCATCGTTGGGAGAGGGCATTGGCACCTGTGAATCCGACGAAGCGGATAGCAAGTCAGACACGGAATCGACAGCATTTTGGGCCCCTCGCGCGGTAACATCGAACATTGGGAGGTGAATGAGAGGGAAAGAGGCCGCATGCTTACTCCAGATGCGCCTGTATGGGTGTGCTGGGTCGCATTACGTGTGTTGGGGGGAGAGCTTATACTGACCTCTTCCGAGACTCTGCCGCTGTGCGGATGTGGGAAGGATGTTTGTTTGGGGACGATGCAGCTATGAAGATACGGCGGTAGGTCGTTGATGGATGCGATGCAGCTCCGGTCGAGCTGACATCGCTATTTCTGCCGTCGTTGGTGTAGGCGCGCCGTCGCGAGAGTCGGAAGAATGAGAAAGATAGGTGAGGCAGCTGTCGAGAATCGGTTGCTATGCGAGCTGGGAATTCGGGCGCTGGTCTGTCGGGTGGTGCAAGTCGGGTGAGCTGGGAACAGGCTGGCGGAACGTCGAGTCGTCAATCGTCAGGTCGTCGATGATAGCGATGCTGCAAGCGTGCGTGTCGCAGAGCAAAAGAAAGTCGGCGAGCGGTCTCGACGTGTGGACAGTGGCTGGATGGCCAAAGTATGCTTCGCGGGCGTGTGTTTACCTTCTCCCGCAACGCAACCTGATCTTCGCCTTCCACGCAACAACAGTGCACGGCCCCAGCTGGAATCGAGGAAGATCCCTGCACGCCGACACCACAGATTCTTCTTCTCTCCCAACCACAACTCACTCCTTCACATCCGGATACTATTATCAATCTTCACGTTCATGCGCAAACTACTTCAGCTTCGACTGCAGCTTCAGCTTCAGCTCTGTCCAGCCGACGGCCAAGCTGTACTGTTTATCAATGCAAGCTGCAAGTAATCCGCTCGGCGCACGCTACTTCTGCAGGACCGGGAGGAGCGCGTTTGGACTCGATGCCATTTGATTCAGCACCGTCAACACTTCTCTGCACCTAGCCCGTACTTCATTTGGGAGCTCGCATCATCACATGGTCGTGGGAATGCTCATCAGACCTCCCACGGAAGAGACCATCAAAACGCATCTGTGCTTCAGTCGGGCCAGGGATCATCGGGCTACTCGATCGAACGCCTCATATTTACGGCTGGCGCTATGGTTATCCATTCAGTTTCGGGAGATCACTTTGTTATTCCGGTACCGAGACATATTTCCGAGCGGCAGCGTTGACGATGTGTCTCACGTTCACCAGATGTTTGGGCCACCCCGCCATGGATCCGGAGATTTACTTGTGACACTGGAAAAGTGCGCTGGATTCACAACAAACTACACAGCAACAAAAGGCATGCGATTGGGGTATCTCGAAAGGCAAGGTATGTACACAGATGACATCTTGATGAAAGCCGACACTAGGTCTGTTTGGTTATTCTTTTTTATTTCTTGCTTCTTGTTGATTTCTTCTCAATTATCCTTTCCTCCTCTTTCAAATTTGTTCCTCCTCTTCAATTACTGTTCAGGCAGACAGCTACTCGATGTCCACCTTCTTGATCTCCACGTACCCAGAGTCGAGCTTTGGAACTTCGACCGTGAGCACACCATCCTCCAGCCTGGCCGAAATACCGTCGACATCGACTTGTGCTGGGTTTGCTCTGCTTCCCAAGCGGACCTTCCTCTCGAATGCGCCGATTTTTCTCTCATCCAGAGCGAGAGTCTTCAGGAACTCCTCATCGCCAGGTCGGTAGACGACTCCAGCGATGGAGATCTCTGATTTCTCGGCATCCCAGTTGACGCCGACGTCCTCCTTCTTCGCTCCGGGGAGGGAGACATGGATCACGAATGCCTCTGGGGTATCGAAGACATCCGCCTTGGGCTTGAAGTCTTCGTTCTTGTCTTTGGTGTTGGTGTTGTCGTCGGATCCGAAGAGCTGGTTCTGGAATAGCTCAGCGAAAGCACCGAATGGTCCCCCCATGCCGCCGTAGGGATGGAAGTGAGGTCGCGGGCCGCGGCCTCGTGGACCTCCGCCTCCTCTGCCCCGACCGCAGCCACCTCGAGCTCCAAATCCGCCGCGGCCATGATGACCATGTCCGTGGCCTCGACGGCGCTCATGGCCTTCATCCCCGCTTTCGGCGAAGGGTGGTGGAGGGCCTCTTGGGTCCGAGGAAGGTCCCGCTTCGGGGTCGGAGGAGTCGCCCTCAGGGCCCGGTGGTGGAGGTGGAGGTCCCTCATGGTGATGGCGAGGTCCATGGCGACCACGACCGCGGTGAGGGAAAGGTCCCCATGGGAACCCAGCCCAGTATTCCGCAGACCATGGGTTTGGCTGTTCGGTGTTGTCGTTGGTGTTGTCGTCGTTCCGCTCATCCTGAGCACGACCGCGATTGCGTTGCTCCTGCTCCATGTTCGCGACAAAGTCCCAAAAGGGAGCTGTAGCGTTGTAGTATCGGACAGATGGCATATTGAAAGACATGATGTGATGATGAAAATGGAAACAAAACCAGAATGCTACGAGCAACACTCTCACCTTTATACCCTCTCCTCCACTTCAACCGAAACTACTTGTACACCTATACGAGAGTACAAGAAAATAGGCAACCACCTCGCCTCGTCAGCTCGGCCGAGCAGAATCGAATACCACCGAACCCAACCGCACCAAATCGAAGGTCAAAGTAGGAACGACGCATTATCCTGCTTCGCTAATCCAGGCAGCTGGCTAGTTACGCGGCCTTAGGAAACGTTGGAAAGTAGGCAGCTCGGCCGCTGATTGGTTGCAAGCAGGTGTACGTCGCCCGCGCTAAAGCTTTAGAGTTGCGAAGTAGGGGTGGCGAAAGTAGGGCAGACTTTGGCTTTCTCGTGTTGTAGGAGGTTTGCTTGTTTCGGGCGAGAAGATGGGGTGTCCGATTGGATGGGAAGAGTGTTATAGGAGTGTGAGTCAAGTTGGAGTTTGGGCTAGGAGGGATGGTGAACATGGGTTGAGGTGAGAGAGGGAGAAATAGGGCGATTGTCGGGCTTTTGGGAGGCCGCGATGCCGATGAAAGAGAGGGCGATAGGAGGTATTGGGTGTGCTCTTTCCACTGCTGTTCGTGAATGCAATTAATGGCTTGGAGTGTATGATACACCAATATGCGCGCTCAGCACACAAGAAAAGCTGATTTCATATAGTAAAAGGTGGGGGCCTGAAGTCGATGTCGATGCTACGCGGTTGCTACGATCTCATCGTCGATGCTCGAAAAGTAAATTAAGAGTACGTGACTACTGCTAATTACGACGACTCCCCGCCGCAGCTGGTTCCTGTTCTGATTCTGATTTTGCGTCGACATTCTTCTCGACGTGTGGTATCGCATCCGTTGCTCGTTACGTCGTCTCAGTGTGCTCATTCCCGGTCGGCTGACCGTTGTCTGTCGTCTCGTCCCGGCTCTCATCATTCTCACCACCACCAAGGCCCCTCAGCCCGTGTCACCGTCACCGCCTGAACAGCTCCTCCGCTCCGACTGACCCGAACAATTTGTACACCCGCATCTTGCACTTCGGCCCAACCCCAGGCCCTCGCCGCGGATCGTCACGGAAGTTCTGCAGCAGCGCGGCGAGTTCGTCGGGGTTCGTCCGGAAATCGTACGCTTCGACGCAGACGTATCTACTCTGTCGGGACGTCGACTGTCGCGAAGAAGGAGATGAAGAGCTCGGGATATCTTGTGATGGGGTGATTCGAAAGAGGCTCTCGGAGAGCCAGCCTGGGAGGCGGTTGAACTCCGACTGCCCGATCCAGTGCAGAGCGTGGTGTGCGGCGGCATCGGCGAGGATGTCGATGTGGATGATGTACGTGGCCACGGCTGCAGGAAGAGCTTGTCAGTCAGGAAGGAAGTGCAGGACGCTGGCGATATTACCAGGAGAATGCAGTCCGTTACGGCCGATGAAGGTGTGGATGGTCTCAAGGGCATCCGACTGCACGGCACCTTGCGACGCCCAGTTCTGCTCAATAGTCCGCGACAAGTTTGTTGCGGAGCGTTTGGGCGTGTTTGGTGAGCGCGGTTTCTTGCTGCTGCTGCTGCTGCTGCTGCTGCTGCTATCGTGCTTCTTGGCTGATGTCTCGCCTAACAGCGACAGCACCGGCATGCTATCACTCGTCGACTCCGCAAACCGCATACCGAGTGCGAATGGCCCGGCGACAGTCTCGTAGATGGCGCCGTAGCTGTATGTCGTGTCCCTCAAGATCTTCTTTAGGCCATGGAGCAAAGGAAGGACAGAAGATGGCGACCGAGACTGCAGCTGCACTGCGAATGAGGGATCCATCTCACGCTGAAGGAGAAGGAAATGGCATTGAACTGCTTCGGGGTCCAGCACCTACGAGGAGGACATTGGCACAGCGCCATCTTAAGGAAGGACAGCACCATCGACGCCTCCCGTCTTCACATGGTCCCGGCAGAGCGGTCGGAGCCATGGAGAAATGCGACAACGAGGCCAATCTACGCGGCGTCCCCGCTACGCAGCAGTGACAAGGGACACAGAACGGAGTTGAGACCGACTGTGCTCGCTGTCTGGGAGTCTCATCGACGAAAAGACGCATCTGAAGCTTCCCATTGGACCCACGTTGGCGGACGCGGTTCCGTCGCCACCTTCGTCACAGCGTTTGGCTTCGCATATGCAAAATGAGGTAGGCCTCGCGTGGTAATTTCCTTGCGGATCCCCAGACTCCCTTGTCCTCCAGCAGCTCCGCCTTGCCTCCGCTCTGTACGGCTGCTGCGCGAGGAACCAGCAGCAGTGGCGACGTGCATTGTGCTTGGAGTCTAGACCCGGCTTATTCGTCTAAAGGGCTGTCTTCATTGGTCTGTACATTGCAGAATACTGTTATTCCAGATACTAGCGCTTCATCATTCACACACGCGGTCTTGACTCCGTGGACACGCCGAAACTTGAATTGGCCTTGCTGTTTCGTGAGCAAGACCGATCTGCCCGAGCCTCGGGTTGTGTTTGGGAGCAAGCAAGGTTGCATGTGAAGAGGCCATGGTTCTTGGGCTTGGCTTGGTCCCTGAAGGACCGAACGCCATCCAGTTGCCCTTTCTTTGATCACCTCTCTTCAAAGTATTCATCACATGGGTAGGTGTTGCGCAAGAAGCATGTTTTCTTCGCATCTATTGCTACCTTTCTTCCATTAGTTATTTCGGCTCCGAATCTTCGGTGCCGTGACCAGAATGTTTTGACATGGGAGCTCGATGCTGCAGCAGGAGATGTCAGATCACAGCGATCTATCCATCTGGGATGCACACCGCAATAGCGATGGTGCCCACTAACTACATTGCCCCATTAATGCCGCCGTGAAGATGCTGTGATGAGTACAGAGACTACGCAGATCTTAATCAGCTATTTTGAATAGAGCTAATGCGCCTCAGCCGCAGCCTTACCCGTGAAGACGGTCTGCAACATCAACTTTGCTCACACCGCTCGCCATCAAAGGGCTTGATCAATGCCGAACCGCTAATGGAGCCATGAAGAAGATATTCATTCGCTAGAGCATTGTGACGGAAACTGTTGCCCACCGACGCCCCAATTTCAAGGCTCACGGAAAGCTCACCTTCACAGCAGGAAGATTATCAACATGGGACGCGTGCCGGGTGGAGATAGCTACGATGTTTACAATAGGCGCGCAAGTCCACTGGACGTGTATCCTACCCGCTACAGGCCGACGACCAACATGGGACGCGTCCCGGGCGGAGATTTCTACGAGGGTCCCAACAGGCGCGGAGGTCCACCAAGATTGCTCGAGCGCGAACCGGAAGTGTATTTTACTCGCTATGGATCAGCTGCGCCTGTCACTGAGGTTAAGACTCGTGGAAATCGGAAGCGGGTGGTGATTTCTTGTGCGAAGGACGGTGCTGCTGGGGCTGGGCTGGCGAGGGTTTCTTATCCCGGGCCTATGCCGATTGCTTACGGTGGTGATAACGAATATGGCCTGGGCCTATCCGCTCCACGCCCACCGAATTTTGGACGTGAAAGATTCAGACCAGCGCGGCCGCCGCCGCCGCGACCGCGGTGGAGAAGTTCTAGCATTGACATCGTTCGACCTGGTCGCAGGAGATGGGAGTCAACAGAGGATGGCAAAGAGGCCTCTATTCCAAAGACTGATTCTCCGCCCGCTTCAGCGCCAGGTTACCTACCAGCTTCAGGTGGTGCAGAAGAAGATGGAAACGAGAATGTGGGAGACTCGGACGAGCATGGGTATTCTGATGCCGATTCTGAGATTTGTCTTCCCAAGGCACTTGAACAGCATGGCATACCAGATCCGTCATTTGAGACGTCGAGCGATTCCGTGCCCCCGAAGGAAGGATTGCAATACACGAGCTTGCTTAGACCGTCCCAGAACCACGCAATCTACAACTCAACGTGGGTGGGCAGTGTGTTTGATGACTCTGAAATCGGTGCTCATCTGAAGACGTTGTCAACACCTCCCAGGAACAGATCCAAGCCCATCATCCAGTGGCAACACCTGGAACGACCCTTGATGAAGTTCGACGAGTTTGTGGCCGCTTCGCAGATTGCGCTATCCCTTTCCGAGCCTGACAAGAAACACGTCCGCGATTTGCTACGGAGAGCTCAGAAAGACTACGAGAAGCAGAGACAGTATGGCAGAGACCTTGAGCCCGTGTGCGTGGGTGATGTAGATTATACGGACGACGGCCCCGATCATGAGAAACGCACTGCATCCGCTTGCTTCTTCAGCCTGCCCTTCTTCTCGTTGCAGCGCTACGATGCAGGCGGTATCAAGTCGTTACCTCCCGGATCGGACGAGCATCCTCCACGGCCTCTGGTGCAGATGCAGACACGTTCTCTGAGCGAGAGACGTGAGCTTGCACAAGCGATCTGCCAGCTCCCCAGCACACCCAAAGGACAATTGCTGCACGTCTCGCAAGTCTGGTGCTTGGTTGTGAACGATGATACGATTCTAACCTGCAGCTCTGTATCGGCAAAACAGCTTCAGAGCGAATCCATCGCCATTGATCATTTGAAGCAAAGTTCCCAGGAAGAGAAGTCCGTGTTGATACGAGGCAATTCGGAGCTGCAGTTTCAGCTACCTCTGAGGGATGTGCGATCTTGGCTCGACCTCGTGGCTCCCCTCGCCGACGAGATCACGGACTTTGTCGGCGAGTTTGCTGAGGCAGAATTCCTTTACCGGGGCCAACGGGTCACTAGCACGAATTGGCCTTCCATTATGGAGACAGCGGCCAGCTTCCCCATCAGACTCACGTTCAATAACCCTACTTCTGATTGGAGTCGATTCGAATCAGGAGTAGTCAAGTCGGCGCAACACTTGATCCTCGCGAGCGCGAATTCGTCTGCGCAAAGGAATGAGACGGCAGCACCGCAGATTCTCTATCATGGGTGCAACGGCTCCCTCGACGCCTTGAGACAGATTGCAGATGCGCTGCATCAAAGTCTCGCTGATAGCAGGAATGAGTTACAGAGAGAGCAGTATCGATCATGCCCTGAGGCTTCCTTAGCCAATCTTCAGGAGTGGCTACAAGCGTCCCAAGCAACGACGAGCCGCGATCAAACGAGACGCTCGAAGCCAGTCCGTCAAATAAAGGAGTTGAAGGAGAAGATTGCAGTAATGGCAATGTATATGCATCTCTTTTTCTGGCCGGCAGGATTCCAGCACCCAACGCTCAATAAATTCCTCGGCGCCTTACTGAAAGCGCTAGAAGGGGACGGCTTCCTCGTCGAAGTATGTAACCTTCCTCCGCATTGTTGTCCTCCAAGCTAACCAGGAACGCCAGAACAGCCTCACCCTCTCTTCCAGCCTCGCCGTGGACTTCGACAAACTCTTCTCCCCTAAAGCCTTCAAGCCAGCACATAAGCTTGCTTCTGCTTTGCACGGCCACGAAACCCGCTTCTACCCTCTCCCGCCGTCTTTCTACAAAGCATGGCTCCGTCTGCTCACCATATTCATTCAGTTTCCTTACTTCAAGCAGACCAAGAAAGGAAGATCTATTGGGGAGAACTGGTATGGCGCTTTCAACCATATTCGAGAGGACTTCCGCTCCGGCGAGAAAGTACTCACGCTCCGTCTCCGCCGCAACATCCAGCTCGAAGACTACCAGGTCTGCCCGCCTGCAGGCATCGCCGCACTGATAATGAAGCATTTCGGCCCCAATCTCGTCTCGCAACCCCGCCAGATCCCTTCCACTTCTACCTCTGCTTCACCCACCATCCCCCAAATCTACACCGACATCTTCCTCGCCTTCGAAGCCGCCCTCATCGAAACACCCCTCGACCGCAGCCATCAAACCACCCTCCGCCACCTGCAACAAGAATTCGCCGCCATCCTCTCCGTCCTCAAAGCCCAGCTGCAAATCCTGCAGACCTTCCAATCGAACCTAGACGAGCAGAATCGCACGTCGTCTTTTCGGTCTATCCCGCAAGCGTTCAGGAGTGATGAGGGCGAGTCGCGCATGACAAGCGTGATGGGGACATCTGAGGCTGCGATCGCCGCGGGGATCGATACGTTTCGATCTCTGCAGGGCCGGGCGACGGAGTTGGGAGAGTGGCATTTGGCGGAGATGGAGACGAATAAGGATCGGCAGGAGGGTGCGATTTTGGTTTTCACGATTGTGACGATTGTGTTTTTGCCGTTGAGTTTTGTGGTGAGTGCATTCTTATGCCGTCATTCCCTCCCTCCCTTGCCTAGCATATGAGCTGAACCATCCTGACATGTCGCTTGCGATACTAGTCCTCCGTCCTCGGCATGAACACCTCAGACATCCGGGATATGAATTTCAATCAATGGGTGTACTGGGCATCGGCTATTCCTTTAACGATTTTGGTGGCTGGGGGAAGTCTGTGGTGGGTTGGAGCGTTTGAGGATTGGGGGAGGTGGTTTGGGAGAAGTAGTTCTCTCAATGTTTCTGGAGGAGGGGCAGAGTATCTGGATGAGAAGATGGCAGTGGATAGCAGGAGGTTGCAAGGGAGCTCGGGACGGGAGAGGTTTGCTGATGCTGCTCGTCCTGTGATGAAGAGGACGACGTATCCGCATCGGGAGGATTATGTTTGAGCGCAGTAGCGCTTCTTGCATCGAAAAGGGGCAATGAGTGGTGAGATCCAGCTAGCAAAAGGTAGCGCTCACACCTCTGCATATTTCATCACCTAATTTGAGCGAGACTTGAGACTGCATGGATTTCGCTTTGAACATTTAGTATTGGCGTTCCTGACAGTATGCTAGCTATAGCAGAATTCTGGTTTTGTCCTGAGTGCTCTGGCAACCTAAGGGATCCGCCGCCATTTCGGGTGAGTACAAAGGAGAGAGGAAGCTCCCTCGATGTGACTCTTTTTTTCTTTTCATGGCCTTTTGCGCGCCTATCTTTCGATAGTCACTTTGTGCTCGCATTTGCACCCGACTCCTATAGTTCCGTGACCTTCTCGAATGCGTCCTTGTCAGGTCTCTTCCAGACGATGATGTGCTTGCTGCCGACAGACAGATTGGTGACCTTGTGGTATGGACCCAGCTCGCCGCACTTGGTGGTGCACGTGCCACTGGCGCTGTGGTCGAGGTGGTACGCCATGAGCTCCCCCTTTTGGACGTTTGCCCAGCACGCTTCGAAGCCGCAGATTTCTCTCGCCCGTGGAGTGCGCGGATCGTCGGCTTTGAAGCCGCATGTCTTGGCGACTTCAAGAAGCTCGTCGCCGGCGTACATGTGATCTTTGATGATGTTGGCGAGTTCGAGGGGCAGGGAATCGCCTACGACTCGATTGACTTTGAGTACGACGATGCGGCGGCGCTCCATGAGCTTCAGGAGGGTGAGAGAAGTCTGCAAGATCATCGATGGGCCAGGCCAGTCCTGGTGAATCTGATGTGGACCCAGGTTGCGGCAAACCCTGCGCCAAGCACTGAGCGTGAGGGACTGATACTTCATCAAGTTGGTCCAGAGCGCCTCAATGCGGTCGTGCAGAGCTCCGGCATTGATCTCAGTCTCTCTCCCATTCTCTGAAAGCCGCACCCATTCGGTGCACACGAGCTTTGCGAGAGTCTCGTCGTAGTTCTTGAAGCCGCGAGCTCCTGCGCCGGAGCTGCGCAACATAGTTGCCCAGTTGTCCCGCGCCTTCCGGCCGTTTGGAGACTTGCAGAATAATGTGAGGCATTTGAAGATATGATCGAGAGCAATGTCGAAAGCGCCAGGGAAGCGGGCGAGCGTGGCGATTGCGGAGAGTGGATAGAGGTGGCTTCCGTTGTAGTGTTGCACAATGAAGGCGGTGAGCTTGTGGGCTTCTTCGACATCGGCAGTAGACTTCAACTTCTTGAATGCAGCCTTGCTTTGAGACTCCGGCGTGGGCTTCGGCTGTTGATTTGCCTTCTTGTTGATGGCCGTCTTTGGCGCGTCCGAGGGCGCAGGCTTTGCCGATGGCCGCGCGGCGGACAGTTTCTGCTTGGAGGCCATTTTGGCACGAGAGCGCGTGCAAGAGCAGAAGTTGAGGTCGAAGAGGAACAGGTTGTTGGGCGAGACAAACACTGCTCTTTAGCATGGGCCTTTGCTGCGTCAGCAAAGTCGCGCCTTCCCTACGTCAGACAACAGGCGCAGGAAGGCACGAGAGCCAAAGTCACTTGCGCGAAGTCTTTCTGTCTTCAACATTGTTGTGAAAGGCCAGGCATTGAATCCTGATTACATGATTTGTCGAACGGATGTGAAACAGGACCAAGGAGTAAAACGGGTGCTGGACCTTGGGCGGCTAGCTATCACTTAAGCTAGCGTAGATTCCACATGGCAATGCCATTCAAGCCATCTTTCTTTTTTAACTTTATTGAGGTTCCCTGATTTGTTACGAGACCGGATGTGAGGGCCCTGAGCAGGAAGTGCTAACGTCCGTCCTATGCATCCGTTCGATGGGTCGAGCCGAAGGTCATGTCCGAAGAGGCTGGATTGAACTGCTAGCTCCAGTATGAGCGTCCTCACGGAGATCTTCCAGTCCTCGTCTTGCATGCGCGTCTACCGCTGATGATTGAGCAGGAAGGTCTTTCCGATCTTGTCCAGTCCCAAACAAAGGAGTTATGCCGGTTGACTCGCCTACCTGTGAGAGCCATCTCCTAGCAATTCAAGCTGCTCGAAACTCTTTCATGACAGTTTCATAAGCCAGCACGTTCAGTCGTAGTTGGATGAAGGGGCTCGCGGAGAGGGATTGAGGTGAAGTGAATGTTGAGGTAGTTCATGTGTCAGAGCCGGAGAAAGGTTCTCGCGGCCGGAGTTTCTTCGGCTGGGCTTGCCAGGGAGCCCTGAAGACAGCTTGCAGTTATTGACGAACTATTCTGATTAAGTAAAAGAACACATTGCGAAGTTTCCTCCAAACGAATATTGGTGGCGACGGCCTTGAAACCTGTCACGTTGGAACCCTCTCGATGACTTCTTAAACGAAACGCGTCCACGTCGACGAACAACCGAACCTTACCTCGAGTCCGACACCTCGAGAAACCTTCATACCAGCATGGCCGCTTCGAGTCGAGGGCGCGCCGGCGCCTTGTCGCCGATGACATTATGCCTGGGACTGTTGATGCTATTTGTTGGTACAGCAAGAGCGGCGGTGCTAGGAATTGATTTCGGAACACTCAACATCAAAGCCGCAATTGTCAAGCCAGGAATCCCTCTTGATATCGTCCTGACAAAAGACTCAAAACGGAAAGAGTCGGCAGCTGTGGCTTTCAAGCCCAATCGGGATTCGAAAGGCAAGATACTGGCTGAACCTGGAAGCTTCCCTGAGCGAGCATATGGAGGTGACGCCCTGGCGTTACAGGGACGTTTCCCTAGCGAGGTCTTCCCCAACCTGAAATTTCTCTTGGGACTGCATGCAGACACAGAGGGCGCGCAGACGGCATCGACGTACAAGGAGCGATACCCTGCGCTTCAGATGCAGCAGGACCAACAGCTTGGAACAACAGTCTTCAAGAGCCAGTCTTTCACAGAAGATGTATCGGCTTTCAGCGTGGAGGAACTCATTGGAATGCAGCTCACAAATATCAAACGTAACGCTGAAAATATGGCGGGCAAGGGCAGTGTGGTTGAGGACGCAGTCATCACAATCCCTCCATTCTACACCGCCGACGAGAAGCGAGCTATTGTCAAGGCAGCCAATTTCGCTGGCTTGGATGTCATGGCTTTGGTGACGGATGGCCTGGCTGTTGGATTGGATTACGCAAAGAGCCGGACATTCCCTGAAGTGACCAAGGGCGAACAGCCGGAACATCATCTAGTCTTCGATATGGGTGCTGGATCAACCAGTGCGACTGTGATGCGGTTCCAGGGAAAGAGCGTGAAGGACGTGGGGCGCTTCAACAAGACCGTTCAGGAGGTTACTGTACTCGGCGCCGGCTGGGACCGCACGCTTGGAGGGGACAGCTTGAACCATGTCATCATGGACGACTTTGTGCAGAAGCTGTTGACGAAGCCCGCGCTGAAGAACCGCGGAACAACCGTGGATGAAATCAAGAGCAATGGCCGAGTTATGTCCAGGTTCTTCAAAGAGGCAGAAAGGGTACGACAGATCCTGAGCGCCAACACAGAGGCCACTGCATCGTTTGAAGAGATCCTTCCGGAAATCGACTTGAGAGTGAAGCTCACGCGCGCCGATTTCGAAAAGCTCTCCGCAGGTCTTGCTAGCAGAGTTGCAGCACCCATACAAGATGCTTTGAAGATGGCAAAGCTTGACATGAAGGACTTGAATTCTGTCATTCTGCACGGAGGTGCGATCCGCACACCTTTTGTGCAAAGTCAACTTGAAGGCGCGGTTGACGAGAAAGCGAAGCTCCGAAGCAATGTCAATCCGGATGAGTCGGCCGTGTTTGGCGCGGCTTTCAAAGCGGCAAGCTTGTCGGCAAGCTTTAAGGTCAAGGAAATACGCGCCTCTGATGTTGCCAGCTATGCCACCAGCCTCGTCTACTCGGACAAGGGCAAGGAGCGGAAACAGACTCTCTTCTCTCCTAGCTCTCCTGTGGGAGCCGGCTCGACCACGAAGCAAGTCACTTTCAAGGATAAGGAAGACTTTTCATTCCGTTTCGTTCAGAACCTTGATGATGCAGACTTCCCGGTCATGAAGGTCCAGTCGACAAACCTCACGAGCTCGGTCTCGGAATTGACGCGTCGCGCTGGCTGCGACAAGGATGCAATGAGCACCAAGTTCAGCATTCGACTAAGCCCTAGCCACGGTATTCCAGAGATTGCGGGAGGAAGTGTGAGCTGTGAAGTTGAGGACGACACCAAGTCTAGTGTCGGCGACTCTGTCAAGGGATGGCTAGGTTTGGGCAAAAAGAAAGATCAGGAGCCTCTGAAGGACGGAGCAGAGGACGACGGTCCTGTTGAAGAGGTCGACGCGACAGTATCGGCTTCCTCCGCCACTGGGACTGAGACGGCATCGTCCTCTGATGCTGCTGCCAGCTCCAAAGCCCCCGAGCCGCCAAAGAAGCGCACAGAACTTATCAACCTGCAGTTCTCGGTGACGCCCGAAGGCAACATTCAGCCAACCGCCGAACAGATCAAGGTTATGATCGATCGCTTGAAGCAATTTGACGACTCAGACAAAGCCCGCTACGAGCGTGAAGAGGCGCAAAATGTGCTTGAGAGCTACACCTATTTCGTTCGAGACTTCTTGGAGAACAAGGACTACATCGCCGCAAGCACTCAGGCAGAGCGCGATGCAATCACGAAAGCGCTGCAATCGACGCGCGATTGGATGGAGACGGGTGAGCCTACAAGAGCCACCAAGGTCGTTCTTACTGAGAAGCTCAGCGCGCTGAAGTCGCTGGTCGAGCCTATCAAAACTCGCAGGTCTGAAAGCACTCAACGGCCGGAGATGGTGAAGGGACTGCAGAAGTCGCTGGATGAAGTACAAAAGTATCTCCTGAAGATCGAATCGGATTCCGCGAAAGTGGTATCCAGCATCGCGAAAGCAGCAACTGCGTCCAGCACATCAACCGCTAGTGAGGCCACAGAGAGCCCCGATGCGGACGACCTTGAGGAGCCGGAGAGCAGCTCGTCAGCCGCAAAGCCCAGCGAAACTGCCGAAACGAATCCGTATGACAGCTTGGATCTCACCAGTATAAAGGAGAGCTACGAATCCATCTCCGAATGGCTCAAAGAGAAGCTCGAAGAGCAAGGAAAGCTTAAGGCTCACGACGATGCCACTCTCACGACAAAGGACCTCCAAAAGAAAGCAGACGAGCTGAAGAGGAAGCTGCAGGACTTGACGTATCAGGTCAACCGTGCCACGAAGCCGACCACAAAGAAGACCAAGCCTTCTAAGACCAAGACGGCGAAAAAGGCGAAGTCGACGGCCTCTGACGCCGAAGAGCCGGTAGCGACACCAGGCTCGTCTGCGGACGGCGAAGCAGAGGCTGATGAGGCGGAGAAGTCGTCTGACGAGAATGCCGACTATGAGGATCTGATGGACCAGATCAAGAAGGGCGGCGGCAAGAAATTCGAGAAGCCGGTCGAGGGTGGGGAGTCCATTGAAGACATGATGAATTGGATGAAGAAGGATAAGGGCAAGAAGCCCGATGCGGATCCTGAGCACAATGAGCTATAATTCGATATCCAGCATAGAGTAAATGATAAATCCATGAAGCATTCTACTTAATGGTCGGCCATTGTGTGTCTCAAAGGATGCATGTGAGTGAAATCAAGCTTCGGTGACATGGCACGTGCGTTCTCGGCGCGAAGTGGACTTCACTTTCGCACTCTTCTCCTCCTTCTATCTCTTCCGACATCCAACGACAAACACTACAGAGCGTGCCTTGCTGGCATCAATATCCGCTTCTGGCCCCGCCAGCACGGCACAGCCCTAAGTATCGAGCTGCCATTTCTCTGGACGGGCTTGCAGCAGCCTTGCGTCTGGAGCCTTACCCTAAAAGCTCTACGCAGGAATCCATCCGGGAACGGAATCGTGCAGCAAGGCTGAGGCCGAAGACGAATCACCATCAAAGGAAATCGTCGTTGGGCGGACTCGGCTGGATCCTTCAGCCTGATGCCGCATTTCTACACAGGCGCCCACAGGCCGTGGAATGGTCTGGAAGTGCACATGATGGCGCTGCCACGTCGTTCTCAAATCTGATTCTGTCCGCTCGACGAGACGATTGAATGCCATTCATAGGCCGGATAGTCGGAACTTCGGCATACAAGACCAGATTTGGTGAAACACACTTGAAGCCGCCGCTATTGCTTGCGAGTCTCGCCAGTGTATTGCGATACGGTAATTCTGGAGGCGGCCGGGTGGACCGTATGCGGCCCAATATGGCGCTACTGTGAGAGTCAGGTCATTGGCCATGGACATTCAGGGAGAAATTCGAGCATTTGCCCAAACTTACGCTGACCAAGTGGTCCCTTTATATCAAAACCACTGGCAAGGCCAGACTAATTACTGCAACCTTATAAGTCGAAAACATATCTTGAGAAGGATGAGGTGTCTGCCCGGATGGGCTGAGTCGCTGCGTTGGGGAGGCTGGAGGCTGCTGCGATTCATGAGCATCGCGAAATAGAGTTTCGGACTCACTGCTACAACTCCTTCGAGGCGTTCCAGAGGCGTCCACGCGAATGATACTCCACGGTCTTAAAATGGATCTGGGTGACTACAAAAGGCAAGTCCTCTCGCTCTCGTAGGGCCTTTCTCGGTCGGTCGTCTTGCACTTACTTCAAAGAACACTACTGTAACCCAGCAGGATGCGTCCATTCACCGTTCTCGCAGCTGCTTGCGCCTTCTCGACTGCTAGCGCAACTTGCCTACTCGATTTCAATGCTCAAAAAGTCGCCAACAACTTCGCCACGCTCTTCAGCAACTACTCGGCAGCATTCGCGGACCAGGTCCTGACCGCTGACTACACCGACCAAACAGACAGCGTCTCTTGGCTGATCAGCAATGGCACCAACTGCCCCAAGCCAGTACGTGAACACCAATCATTTGCATGCCTCAAGCGCTCATGCTAACTTCGTTCACTCCAGCTCGGCGCACTTACCCTTTCATCTCGAGCAGAGTATGAAGCAGCCCAATCAACCCAGCCCAACATGCCTTTCACCGTCGAGAATACCTTCCACGACTGCACAAACGTCTTCATCCGCTGGAAATTCGACGTGAAGCCCCAGCAAGTTCAAGGAATTGCTATCCTACGTAAGTCCTACTTCCGCCCATCCAATGTCGTCAAAAGCACATGCAAATCCGACTGACATGGATCGATCTTTTAAGAAACCGTCTTCAACACCAAGTTCCCTCAGAACATCCAGCAACCATTCCTGATCAAGAACGTCTTCTCTGAGTTCAACACGGGTGCGTTCATTACCAACTTGGGGTATTACCATGGTATCTCTCCTTGTGGGGCGGGTGCTTCGAAGAGGGATGAGGAGGCAAACATGCCGGCGATGTGGATGAGGTGATGATGTTTCCGGGGCCTGCTTTCGTCGCGCGAGACACATTCGGGATAAAATGATCTGGTCGGACTTTCTTTGTCTCGTTGTTGATAGGTGCACAGACCTATGAAGCCTTTGTCGGCCTTTCGAACCAGATCAACAATGCTTCTTTCGGACCCGAGTTTCAAGAGGCTACTCACTGCGAAAATGGCTCTGTAGCCAATTGCTTCAAAGCATATCTCTCCGCCTTCGTCGCCCCTCCTTGCTTAGCTTTCTCCGAAGCAGTCAAAACCTCTGGAGAAGACGGTTTGCTGCTTAAGGAAGATTTTGACGAAGTCGACGTCGAAACTCGAGGCCGGGTAGCGTTGCCTTCCTTGCTCGCCATGTCGCGGCAATACCTTTCGACCCTCACCGAGTAAAATGGTTCTCCTGTTATGTATTCTCGCGTTGCTATCGAAGATGTTCGAGTTTCATATTCCTTCTGCAGCCAGATTCGTTCGAAATGTCAAACCATGCCCGAAATTGTGTCGCCACAAGGAGGAGCTTCGGGAATGAAGATATATCAACGAAGCATCCAAAGAACTAATGCGATGTCCCGCTAAGCTTTCTTCCCTCCGTTTCGCTGTTTCGTGTAAATGACGCTTCGACAGCACGAGCACGCGACTTCAGAATTTTTTAACCAGCTCGAGTCGAGTCAAATCAAGCGAAGCAGATCGAAGCAAAGAAGGCAGCGGCCAAGATTCTCCGTCCATCCACGACCCCCGACCGACTCATCATCACAAGCTCACCGGGGTTAGCATGTGACAGGAAATTTCGTTTGCCCGCAGCGTGCTCTTCATGCACAGGCAGGGGTGTACTCCGCACCGGCAACCGAGTGCATCCCGGCCAGCGCGGCAAGCGCTACGTCCTACGTATTCGTGGTTGGTCTGTCTCCGATTTCTTCACGCCAACGCCCCGATCGCAACACGTCAATGTGGACTGTATCTCCAACTTTTGCAGCTCTGTGGCCTGTCGGCGTGAAGAGATGTCTGCTAGGGTGTGTTTGCTCTTGATCAGCAGGTCAGATTGCTTAGGTGTCGGAGCATAGATGCACCGAGCATATGATTCGTCTGTGAGTTAGCATCACATGCGTTGTCAGATAGATAGATACATGTATATCTATTAAGTATATGAATCGGGCATGTGTCTCTCGCTCTCCGGATTCGTCGTGTCACATAGCCGCCAAAATCATCGGCTCGGGCGAGCTGGGTTCTCATTCATACTGAATCTCGTCGTCAGCGCTGGAGATCGCAGGGAGAGAACCCCCTGTTTCCTCCTTTGCCGACCCCTCAGTGGAGGCAATGTCCAGCGCATTCAAGCACAAAGGCCAAGTCTTTCCACCAGTGGCGAGCACGGCGTCGACGTTGAGGTCACTAGGGAGCCACTTCTCTCGCCGCGTGCTAGCACGCTGGCCTCCCTCCAGAGCACTTCTTGCAGCACGTGTTGTCCGCGCACGCTTCGCTTGCCGACCATCTGATGTCAGTAGGTTCAGGCGGTCCCTCGTTTCCTCTCGCGCTTGGTCGCTGTGGACGATACACCGAACGTAAGGCGCCAGGTCGAGCGTAATTGTTTCCAGCGGTCCGTCAAATACAGATTGCAGGAGGCTGGAGCTGTTCACCGAAAGCTCTTTGGGTACTGCAACGGCATCGAAACAGGCAAACGCGCGCCGACTCAGCTGTTGCTCGGCTTTGAAGTCTCCTCGCCTGCTCAAGGCGTTCCGAACAACATCGTTGCTCTGTATCTCCAAATCGTAATAGCGACGATGTGCTGAAATGTTGACAGCAGCGAAGATATGTTTGCTCAAGTCCGTGTAGTCGACGCGTTCGTCTGTCTGCAGTAGTGCCATGCCTTCAATATAGTGGCCTCGGGCCTTGTCCGGCGTCTCTGGCTGGGTCGGGTCGAGGGGTGCAGCTCCAGGCAGGCCATTCGCGCAGCATGCATCTGCGGCGCTTAGAGCGTCTCTCAGACGCGAGAGACTTGTGAGCGCCTTGTGCCGCTCTTGCGCATTCGCGGAAGAATGTGAAGTCTGCACATCGTGCAGCAGGTCATCCGCATTCAACAGGTTCGCAGGATCGGCGCCGAGCTCGTTCCAAGCCCAAACCATTGCTTCTTGGGGGTGCTCAGAGGTCTTTGATAGAGCCACGCCAGATTCATATGTTCCTTCGCTGACGACTCGAAGTTGTCTGCCGTGGGCATCAAGGTCAGAACCAGGAGGGTATCGCTGATAAATCCAACTGAGGCCGCCCCGTGGATCGCCAACACCCATTTGACACCAATAGTCCAGCTCACTGATGCTCGCCCGCAAATCGAGTCTATGCTTTTCATAAAGCGCTGCAACGGGAGCGCGTCGGAGCAAGTGGCCTTCAGCTGCCGCAAGTAAGAGCATATAATCAGTTGCCAGCTCCGGCGAGGGCTGTGAAAAGCGCAGAATGGCATGCAGTGACATGGCTTGCAACGGCACCAGATCCTCGTCGTTACAAGTCATGATGAAAGGCCGCTTTGACGTTGTGATCAACTTCAAGACGGTCGACCAGAAGTCCTTGTCGTCTTTGAAGAGAACATCGATTTCCTCCAATAAAATGAGAGACTGCTTCTGATCTTTGGGTTGCTTTCGTATAGCTTCCTGGACGGCTTTGAGCTTCTTCTCCTTGACGACTTTCTTCGGTTCAACCTGTTTCGGCTGTGCCTTAGGTTTGAAGAATGCACTCATCTTGCCCTGTCTGCCGCTTTCAAGGTCCTTTTGGAAAGCCTCGTCCATTTGTCCAGGCTCTTCGGTTGACGACAGATCTCCGCCATCATCTGTACCATGGTGCTTGACCAGATGATTCTCTGTCATGTCGCCGACTCTGTCAAGCACGTCCTTGCCACTCCTTCGTTCGCTTGAACTGATTTCAAAGACCTTGTAACCCAGTTCCCTGGCAACTGCATACGCCGCAGCGGTCTTGCCGCAGCCGTTGGGCCCACTGAGGAGAACCGCGTTGCTCAACTTGGTGCCATCGTGTACAACTTGAACGATGCTATTTTGCACTTTTTGAGTACCTGCAGCAGAGCAAGGTCGACTGTCATCAAAGATTTCGCTCATCTCTGTCACGTCTTCGTCGCTGTCGACAAGAAAGTCGTCCATGTCGTCACTTTTGCTTTTTCGCTTCTTGCACCTCTTGGGCTTTTCAGCTGCTTTAGACGAAGCTACTTTTGCTGGTGCGCTTGCTGCACCTTCAACAGACTGAACGGCAAGAGATTGAAGCCAGTCTCGGAGTACAGCCATCTCTTTCTCCGGCTGGAGCACGTCTGTTGATGTAGAAGGGGCGTACTTCAGTGTCCATGACTGGCTCTCCCCTTTCGTCTCATCAAATGCTGTCAATGTGTCCGGAATTCGACCGAAGAGCCGTTGGATCGACGGGTGAATGTACTTTTGGGATACAGATATCTCGTCATCGTCTTCGGCCAAGAGTGGCACGGAGAGTTGTTTCAACACCCGCTGAGAGATCTCATGTCCAGAGATAAGGAGGCGATCTGGTAGGGTCAAGTCCGGACTTGGCTCTTGAAAGCCGTCAGGTCTCAATTTACCTTCTTCTGGAATTGTGAGATGAGATGCGAACTTGGCCAAAATGGATTCGTCAGAAGGCACCGGGAGCTTGGCCTGCTTTCGCTTTCGATGTCCATAGAGTTTATCGAAGGCATCATCAGAGATGGTTGACGGCGCTTCACCCGTATCGAGACCACGAACATGAGACACGTCTTTCGATGGAAAAGGTGCCTCCCTTGCACCTGGATGCCTGATCATCAGCCGATCTCGAAGTAAAGCAGATCCAATGGCTTGAGAGGCGTCCTTGGACTCCGAAATTCGTTCGGAAAGGGACTGCACTCTCAGCTTCCCTGGAGTCACCGCAGACGCTTTCCTTGGCGACTCCTTCTTCGGCGCAGCCTGCTGTTTCTTTGGAGCGTCGCGAGAGAAGAAAGGATGTGCAGGCTTGTCCGGCCTTGGGTTCTGCCGCGTACGCTTTCTGGGTGAAGTACTGATCTTGACTTTGCTCACAGTCTCCTGGCCACACAGGATTCGTTCAATCTTTTGGCCCAATTCACATCGCTTTGTCGCATCGCTTCCATAGCTAACCTTGACAATGAGCTGCTTGTCAGGATTTGCCAGATTTGCTTTCCGACTCCTGCCGCTTCTCCTGGTTTGTCCGGTAGCTGCCTTCTCCTCGTCGAGCTTTTTCGAAGGAGGCGAACTGAATTTGCCGGCAGCGTTCAGTCTGAGTAGTTTCTTGGGCGGAGTTTTAGGTACTGTAGTCGGGCTGGTTCCCTCTTGGCTGGATACCGGCGGAGGGGGAGCTTGCGGTAATGGTGAAGAGACAGGAATCAGTACGCGAGGCGATGCTCGGCCCTCATCCTCCACCGGTTCCCGACCATTGCCATTCACTGCAGGCACAGATTGCTGCCCGCCAACCTCCACTGATTCGTTTTCATTCGTCCGCCGTCGTTTCTTCCTTGTCGTATTGAGATCCGTATCGTCTGCAATGTCGATGACATCGCTGGCCTTCGGATTCACGATCTCCCTTAGTGTCTTCTGGGTCTTCTGCTTCCCATCTTGCGGTTGACTCTTCTTAGGCCCACGTCTATTTCCGCTCCTCTTCGGCTTAACCTCCTGCTTGTCCTCCTGGTACTCATCCTCCACATCACCTCTTGCATTGCTCGCTTCGACAGTATTCGCATGGTGCTCGGCGTTTTGGTTAGGTCGCGTAAAGAATGGATGGAGGCTCGGGTTGCCGCCGGTGCTCATGGCAGGCAGAACGGAAGCGAATGCCATTCACGTGCCACTGTCATTGCTCTTCCGATACTCCAGATTCCGTTGTCTTGCAGCGATTGTATAGGCCCGGTGTTGGGAAGGAATCACGGTTGTCGAGGTCTCCGAGTCTCCCTCCACGAAAGCTGGATGACGCGCCGAGACGCGTGCGCGACCAGGCTAAATGGCCCACGTCCGGGATCCAGCGGGACGTTCCGGCGCTAAAAATTATTTCCAACGAGCTTGCGACTTTCAGAATCGAAGCTTCACATTCGAGAGAGAGTTGGGTTTGTTGTCGTTGCCGCAAACATGTCGGGAGGAATCGAGGAGCCATACATCATTGCCGCCTTGCCTAAGGCGCGAGACAATGGGCGCATTCAGGCGGCGCCGGTACACAGCTTGAACGGATCGAGAAAGAGGAAGCGACATGAGATCGCGCTTGGAGTCGATGGAGAAAGCGTGAACATCTACAATGTAGGAAGACGGGATATTTTGCGAATATAAAATGGCCACTAACTCTTGACAAGGTGCAAAACCAAGACATCGTCAGCTCATACGCCCTGCCACCGCATTCACGACTAGCAGCACCGCCATGCTCGATCTATTGCAAACGATCTAAACCGCTTCACTCCCAGCGTCAGACCTACCTTGCGATCCGAGATGGCCCCAGCGACAGCAAAGCACGTCTTTTGAGCATTAGCGAAAACCTGGGTAAGCCAATGGAGAAGGAGGACTCACCAAGGGTGCCGAGCAAAAAAGAGCGAAAACTTGCCAATGGACGGATCGCTGGGCTGGAGATTGTCGCTTCTGGAAATAGCACGGATCTCGGAGAGCAGTCTGTGGTGGTATCCTATATCGATGGGAGAATCGAGTGCGTCTCTGGCGATCTCTCAGGGTCGAGATGGGAACATTCTTCAGAGGGCGAAGTGGAAGTGGAGTACGCTACCATCGTGGACTTTGAGGCGACCCGGAAGGGCTTGTTGAAGGGCCGAGAGGATGTACTTGCTATTCTCGAGCCTGTTTCGGGTGAAGGATCAGGCAATGCGGCTCCTCCAATGCTTTTCCAGGTGATAAGGAACAACGACTCTCGGCGAATCCGGCTCTTCGCCCTTCGCAACGCTACCGGACAACTATTACAAGGTGTCCGCAACCCACTCCAGGAGCTTTTGACCTACGAACTGCCTTCCCGCCATGCGAGTGCCTCTGAGGCTTCTCAATACGAAATGCACGCTGCGTCGGGTATGCTGTACCAAAGACTCGGCACACGCCTTACTGTCTATGATCTTTCTGGGACTCTTCCAAAGACGTCATTTGAACTAGGCCGCAAGGGACCCCCTCGCGTCACTAGCTTCACTCGCCTATCTTCTGCGACGCTCCTTGCGGTGTCTCAGGATAAGCTTGCGGTGTACGAGACCAGGTATGGATCGCAGCTCAGCTCTTTGGCCTATCCTCAAAGGACAGCAAGCCAAACGGCACAGTCCTCTTCCGATGGATCCGTGGAGTCTTCGCTGGGAATCATAACACAGTTCTCTGACCTCGGTGTGGTTGTTGCGTTCTCTGGAAGGAGCCTGGTAGCCTTCCAAGTCGGAGATATCCTTGACGACGGAAGGCGGGCGCGGGCTCATGGTGCTCTGCTCATCGACGTTCTAGGCAAAGCCAAATTCCCTGAGACAGCTGATCAATCCGATCTCAGCCAGAAGAAGGCGAAGCGGAGACAGAAGTGGCTGGATTGGACAAGCAAGGTAGATCGTTGTGTTGAAGAACGGGATGCAAGCGCTCTCGAGGCCCTTGTCGCCAAGGATATACATCTCTATGAGGAAGACGATGCCGCTTCAGAGGCGTTGTTGGAGGGCATCAATGGCCATAAAGGCGATCTTGATCCTGCGCGCTGGGAGCTTCCTCCACACACTTACGACCCCCGGCAGCTGGACGGCAAGAAGCCCGCTTACATAGTGGGAAGGATCTTCGCCTGGTTCAATTCGAGCCTTCTGAGCCGGCGACACGAACACAATCTTGAAATCACTCTCCTTTCCAGCAACATCCTACGATGGCTCGCAATGGCAGGCTTCCTCAACCCGATGCAAATTCAGCACGCCCTGCCAGCACCGGCCTTGGGATCCGACTCAAAGCCGCATGTAGCTCCAGGCGATATCATGGCAGCTGTTGCAGAAGTGGAGCCAAGCTTCATGCTCATGGCAGACCTGATTTCTTTGCCGATGCACTGGGAGTTGGAAGAGGTTGTTCAAGGCCTGCAGATGTTCATGCGATCCTTGGAGGACAAGGATGCGGTCGATGGACGCGTAGATACGGCCGTCGATGACGTTCAAATGACCGATGGCGACGACGAAGAGAGTCGACTGGAAGCAGAAGTGGACGCGGTTGGGAAACAACTGAGCCAAGCCGAGAAAGCACTGCAGTCAGGCCTGCAAATCCGAAGCGATGTGTGCAAGTTGCTACTTGTTCGGCTTCAAGCTTTCCCACAGAAACAGGTCTCTCGAGTGATGCACAAGATGCTCACTCACGAAGACATCGACTTCTTCATCTCAATTCTCCGCATCGAGCTTTCAGACGGTGGCTGGACAACCCGGTACCTCGAGCAAGACAACACTGATGAGGCGCCTCTCACTTCGCTGGGCAATGCTCAAGAGCACGTTCCAAGCAACCAAGGAATACGCAACATTGCCAATCTGTTTAGCTGCGCCATCGATGCGGTTGGGCTCAGCGGATGGCTTGTTGGACGGAGCGCAGAAGCTGCTGCAACTCATCAACTCATCCAAGATCTCCGGAACGAAATCAGTGCCGCCTCAGAAGGTCTGTTCGAACTTCGCGTCATTGGCAACCTTCTACATGAAATCTGCAAAGCGGCTGGTCAAGTCGAGCAGCAGCCTCAGCAGTTGAAACGCAAATGGCAATCCGACGAGGAAGAGCCATTGTCTGAAGAGCGACTGATGCCGCTAGCTGGACGTCTCGAGCCTCTTGCACCTGGTCCAAAGAGCGTCAAAAAGCCCAGTCGACAGGCGATGGCAGAGCAGAGGAGTCGGAACGTGGGCAGTTACTCGTTTGAGAGGGTAAGGTTCTGAGTAGCCTAGCGTGAACTCAATGCAACATTCGACTTCCGACGTTGATTTTTTCCATGCTCTCTTTAACATTGCTCTTCGTACAGGTAGGGCGCATCTGCTGTAACAAGCACGACGAGTAATCGAGACTTATCGCAGACGATCTCGGTAGCTGGATCTACCACTGATAAGCACGTGGGAACCGTTCACAACCCACGTTTTTGCCCAGCCGGAGAACTGGTCTGCATGCCAAGCGACTTTGCCTTCAAACGGCGACAGAGCCGAATCCTTGCTGTCTGGGCAGCGCAAGTTCTTCTTTTCCAGCCTCACAGATCAGCGACATCATCGACTCGTTAGGCCAACCACCTATCGTCTATCCTTGCACGTGTCTCGGACGAACATGCAGGAACATGGCGTGGGGCTGAATGAGAGCTTATTTGCCGGTATCTGACTTTTTTATGCTTGAGCTTTCTCAACATCACGGCGAGTTTGTTTCTTCTTATCTCTCAGTCTTTTTCGTATTGTGGACGTGCTCGCGCTGCGGTATCAGGCTGCTTTGGATTGGCGGACTCGACGAGCTGTTTCTTGGTTGATTGATTGTGACAAGAGCTTACCGCCGGCATCATGCACATCTCACCAACATTGCAGCTGAGTGCTGTTTTCCTCACATTTGGTCTCGCTCAGGCAGCTCCCGCACAATGGGGACATGGATCGGGAAATTGGGGCAACCAATGGCAGTATCCTCAGTCGGGCGTGAATGTCCAGCTGGGTCCAAGGCCCTACTACTTGGTGGACAACATGGATGAGGGACCTCTCAAGGAAAGACTACAGGCTTGCAAGGAGCAACCAAAAAGCACGAGCAGCTTCTCCATCTCGCATAGAGGAGCACCATTGATGTTTCCGGAGCATAGCAAGCAGGGATATGAAGCAGCAATTCGAATGGGAGCTGGTAAGTGATTCCCCAACTGATAGGCCAAGACGAGACCACACTTGCTGACTTCATCTCAGGCATAATCGAATGCGACGTCTCCTTCACCTCAGACCGAGAGCTCGTCTGCCGGCACTCCAACTGCGACCTGCACTACACAACCAACATCCTCTCCAAGCCGGACCTCGCCGCCAAATGCACCAAGCCCTTCACACCCTACAACGCCACCGGTAAAGGCGAGGACGCGAGCGCCAAATGCTGCACCAGCGACATCACCCTACCCGAATTCAAATCCCTCTGCGCCGAAATGGAAGCCACCACCTTCAACGCCCTCAACACCTCCCAGTACCTCGGCGGCCGCATCGGCAGCACCCCAGACTGGCGCACAAACATGTACGCCTACGAGTGCGCGGACACCATGTCTCTCAAAGACCAAATCACGCTCGTGGAATCGTATGGTCTCAACTTCACGGCCGAGGCCAAGACGCCGGAGATCCCCATGCCGTTCCAGGGGAATTACACGCAGCAGGACTTTGCGCAGCAGATTGTCGATACTTTCAACCAAATGTCTATCGACCCGCTGCGCGTTTGGCTGCAATCTTTCCTCCCCGATGACATTTTCTACTGGATCAAGACTTCTCCTGAGTTCGGCTTGCAAGCCGTCTACCTCGATGAGCGCGCCGACCTCAACGCAACAGGCTACCAGACAGCCGTGGAATCGCTCCCGGGGCTGGCGGAGAGAGGCGTGAAAATCATCGCTCCGTCGATCTGGCAGCTCGTCACGGCTGATAATGCGACGAAGACGATCGTTCCGTCGTCTTACGCAAAGGCGGCGAAGAAGGCTGGTTTGGATATCATTACGTGGTCCTTCGAGCGCTCGGGACCGCTGGAGGTCGCTGGAGGTGGCTACTATTACTCGAGTGTGGCGAACTTGATCAATAACGATGGGGATGAGTACACTGTGATGGATGTGATTGCGAAGAAGGTGGGAGCTATCAAGTTGTTTGCAGATTGGCCGGGAACGGTGACTTACTATGCCAATTGCTTTGGGTTGGAGTAAGGTCGCTGTAGTGGAGATGGCATTACAGCTGATCATGTAGAATTGCCCGTCCAAATAATGAGAACAACGACAGAGTAAGAAGACCTGCGGAACGAATTTGCAAATTCATGCGTTGATCTTCTCCACTGCACTCAGGTTGACGCAAGAGCACATCAGTGCAGAATCTTTCACAAGAGATCTACAGACCAACGGCCCCACAATCTTCATCCTAGAAATAGCCATGTGCCTCTGGACACAGGTTAAACCTCCCAATGCTCGGATCGTGATCACTAGCCTGCTCATCATACGTGACCCACGTGTTCACATGCACATGCTCATACTCGCTGCGCTCCTCCGTCAAAAAGCCAGACACAAAGAAGTGGTCCAGCTCCTGCGAACTCGCTCCAAAGAGGTACGTATACTGCTCCTCGACAGGGATGCCAACCACATCGTCCAGACTCTTCATCCCAGAGACGTTCGGGAACGTCGTAGACAAGGGCTCGACGTATTGGAACTCGTTGAAGTCGCCCGCGACCATGACGGCCGCGGTGGGGTCGTAAGAGAGGATTTGCGCGACGAAGGAGGCGGTGACGTTGGCTTGCTGGTTTCGCTGGTCGACGCCGAGGTTGACGGGTGGGCGTGGGTCGCCTTGGAGAGAGGTGCTGCCTCCTTTGGAGGTGAAGTGGACGTTGATGGTGAAGAAGGTGCTTTGGCCATCGACGGTTTCCCACTGCGCGGCAAGGGGCTTGCGGCTGTCTTCCCAGGCGGAGTTGGATGGGTCGATGAGGCCTGGGTTGAAGCTCAAGCATGGGCCGGAGACGACTTGAGTTGCGTCTGTGGACGAGCCTGGGTTCACGTTCTTGAGACGCAGGACGGAGGGGTTGTAGAGATATGCGTTGCGGATGTTACCTCCTGGCTGACCGCCATCTTGGTCATTGGTGGGATTCACATCCGTGAAGGAGTAGCTCGCGCCTCCAGCAGCGCTCACAGCATCTGCAAGAGCAGATAGAGTCGAGTTGGCATCTACCACACCGTCGTCGGTAGGACCATCATTGTCCTGGATCTCCTGAACGAACATCAAGTCTGGCGAGTTGAGGTAGTTGGCAATATGACCGGCAATAGCGTCCAGGTTGCCAGAGCCCGAGTAAAGGTTTTCGACATTGTATTGTCCAACTGTCACTCCGCTGCAAGAGTCTTTCGAAGTGAGCTCGGTTGCAGGTGGGAGAGCAGGACTCTGAGAAGCAGTGACAGAGATGGCGGTGAGGGGAAGGATGGTGTAGAATCCATAGACATAAGTAATGACTCCCGTGATATCTTCCAGCGAGTCGCCGAGCTTGGTGTCGTCCGGATTGCTGCTGCCGTCCAAAGGATCACCAATAAGGATTCCCTCCGGGTTGGCGTCGCGACTGCTGATAGTCAAACCACCTCTCGAGTTGTCGCCAGTGGTGGGCCAGTCTCCAACGACCCATGTGTCGCCATACTGGTTTGGCTTGCTGATCGCACGCGCCCCTTTCACCGTCACAAGCTCTCCAGACAAGCTTTCCCAAAAGTCAAGCCCGTACGAGGATGGATCAAGAGTCGGGTTGACCATCGAGACCAAGCTCTGGTTATTGGGGACTGCAAAAACATCCCCGTTGTCAAGTGAGGTATATTGTTCGGTCGGCGGGCACAGTGTATCTTCTCCAATCACTAAAGCGTCCACCGCATTGCCTGATGAAACGAGAGAGATGCTGTTCGGGCTCCCAAGTTCTGTCAGGTATAGATAGTCCTCGCTCGATCGATATTCTGTGACTTTCCCGGCTAGCGTTATAATGTTTCCAACAACTACATTGGCATTACCGACACCGGATGAGCCGTATACGTAGAGAGACTCAGATGTCTTTTCATCGTCGTCAGGCGAAGTCGAGCGGATCCAGAAACCGGAGGGTCCTTTGCTTTGGCCGATGATCAGCTAGGGACTGCAATACTCGTCGAGCGTACTCACGCGGTCACCAATCCAGATATCCCATCCACAGTGCTACCGTTGTACGAAGAGAGGAACTTATTCCCATTGATCTCGGCAATCGTCAAGTTCTGCGAGGCTGCCGCCGAGAAGACAGCGGCCCAAACACCCAATTTTCTCAACGAGGACATGATACAAGTTATGATAACTTCTGAAGAGCCAGCAGCTCCCACTGGCAAAATCCCGCCAGTCGCGAGCATATATATCCATCTCGTCCGGTGCTCCTGCCTACTTAAGCAGCAAAGCTATCCAGGTGATGCAAGTCGGCTCGATGGTGCCTTGGCATAGTCTCCGAGGGCCAATCTAATTCGATAAGGGCAACTTGGCTCCAGTGGTGGCAAGCGAACATGTGCATGATCTCGCAAAAGTGACTGGGCTATCAGATGTAGTGGCGGTAGATTGACGCAGGAACCATGTGCTTTCGTCCTGCCGTGCGATGTCATGCCTTGAATGGGGAAATGTCCGTCTTCGATGCATCTGTGAGGTGACATGAATCACGAACATCACACCAACAATCAGTCTCATCTTCATCACTCCTGCTTGCACGTAGACGATATACCTCGTTATTCATCCTTCGGGCAACGAGGGATGGAAACCCCCGAAGAAGTAAACTCCATTTCGCTTTTCGCATGGTGGATATCGTCCAAACAGGGAGCAGACTAGATAGTAGTAGTAGTACATTTTCCAAAGACTTCAGACAGACAAGACAGAACTCCTCATAACCCGTCATGCTCATAAAATCTGCCAAATTGCCTCATGAACGTCGTGAAAGATACTCCAAAAGTGAGAGCCGCTGCCGTAGTGGTATCATCGTAACGTTGCTCTCTGCGAAACACAAGAACCCGTAATTCCTTTTCGTCCAGCCTGATGATCGGCGGACATGACCTTATCAGACAACAGAACAAGTTCAATGCGTGCGTCAATAAGTCAAGACAAGTTGTGTGCTGATTGATATCAGCCAGTGTTGCCACCCCATACGGTGCTCAGCCAGCCGCCACCAAATCCATTGGCGCCTGCCATGCTCGCCCACTCGGCGATTTCGCCGCCGTCGACGAACGCAGCAACATCGTCGCCACCCAGCCTGGTGTCGATGCTGTTGAGCCACTGCTCTTTCGTGACTGGGTCCCACACCGGCTGCTGCTGTACGCCCATGACAGCTTGTTGAGGTTGCATTTGATGCTGCTGCTGGTGTCCATGATCTGGATGTGTAATGGCAGGATAGGGTGTTTGTTGCGGTGTTTGATATCCTGGAGCAGCATGATGGTGGACATGAGCGTGTGAATGAGAATGTTGATGAGTCACTCCGTTGGTGTATGGATTTGGAGGCTGTGGAGGTGGAGGGGCGTGCATGGGGTATGACCCATTGCGAGCCGCCCAGCCTCCGTACACTGGTTGCTGCTGCTGTCTCTCAAATGGAGGCGATGGATGCGACTGAGGCGTCGATCCAGCAGCAGACTGAGCAGCCGGCGAGGTAAGGCTTGGAGGTGGACCGGCAGATCCAGACGTCTCCGAGTATGCTGGTCGGAAGTTGTTGAGCTGATGAGAGTAGCTGTGAGGCGGTTGCGGGCCTTGCGGCTGCGCTGGAGGAGGGGGGTGCTGGCCTGGTGGATAAGACTCATAGCTCCTGAACTGGCCACTCGATGGGGTCGAGATGCTCGGCTGCCGACTAACGGGTGCACTAGGAACTGTGTTGATAGCGCTCCAGGCACCGCCTTCGTTCTTTGGTGGCTCGCGCTCGGCCGTCGCATGTGCGCGCTCGCCACGCTCGCCGGGCTCCTCGCTCTTAACTGTAGTGCCGGCGCTGCTATCGTCGTACACTGCGTCCAGCGGCCGGAAAGAGTCAGGGCGGTCGTCACTCATCTCCACATCCTGATCCTCAAGGTTGCCGAAGTCCAGAAGCGTCCGTTCGAACAGCTTGAACTCGTCCAGGCCGCCACCGAGACCTCCTTCACGGAGGCTAAGATGCCGTGTGCTGACGGGGCTGTCGCCCTCAGACGAGCTCTCAATGGCCCGAATGTTCTTGTGATAGTCGAGCTTCATACGTCGGAAGTACCTGTGCATGCGGTTGATGGTCTTGAACCAGCCGTCTGCCATGTGTAGTCTTGCTCGCATGTTGCCGACCATCTCGAGGGCTTTGCGGGCTGCCTCGAAGCCTTTACTCACGCCTCCTTTTGGCTGAGCCGGCTTCTCCGCAGATTCCGGGACCGAACACATGTACCCATCTGGATCCATCCAAGGGAAGTTCATGCAGTATACGCCCACGAAAGCGACTGTGTATATGGAGAAGCCGACAATGGGCGTCTCGACCAACGCACTCCACTCTTGACAAGTTCGCACGAGATCCATAATCTCGCGCGCAGATCTGAAACAATCCCGAGCGCTCTCCGTCCAGAATCCGGGTGGAACGTTGTACCGGTCTGCTGGAAATGTCGGCGGATCCAGTGGTCCTTCCGGCTTCGCGCATCGAATCGGAATGAAAGGCACATACTCTCGATGCAGCATGATCTGGCACAGAAGATAGACTGTGTGTACCAGCAAGTACGGAGTGGAGGTTTTGAGGCTGATGTGGGCTTGGGTGTTTTGATGGGTCAGTGCGTGCTGCCGAGGAAGGCTGGCTTTGAACTCGTGGCATTGGCGGACAAGCTTGTTGAATTGGCATCGAGGATCCCACGGCGGGTGCTCTTCAACTCTGCAGATAGGTCAGTATCGTCAGAGTCAACTTCGCGGGAGTCACATACCGTCGGCCCCCGGCGCAAGACCACTGAACCACCTTGCCATAGATCTCGAGGATCTTGACGTAGCGGCTTACGAGCCCTTCATCAGACCCAACCTCCAGCCTCCCCTTCTCGTAATCACCAACATCACGCATGACAGAATTCCTAGATGATGGCGCTACGCTCGGCTCCGGCGTGCCCGTCCCCAGCATCACCGACTGCTGGCGCTGACTTTGCACTTCAGCTCGGCCGGTACCAGGAGTAGTCTTGTCTTCTTCGCCCAGCATCAAGGTCCGTACCTTTTCCGCAAACAGGAACGATCGTTCGCTAGCAGGAAGTTGGATCCGCAATTCTCTCGCGTGCAGCATCTGAGGTCGGTACTTGCCGCTGCTCAGATAGCGATCCATGATGTAGCAACTCCAGAAGGTACGCCTCCTGACTTCCTGCAGAATAAAGGCGTCCTCGGCTGATTGGCTCGTCGAAGAGTTCTTTCTGCTTGCTTCGACGCCCATGCGTTCTGCCTCCCCATTCAGTGCAAGTGAGCGAGAGAGCGGCTCGTCGTCCAAGTCGAGCTCGTACTGCAGACCCATTGCTTGAGCTTCCCGAATTGCGATTCCGACCGCAATCCACGCCTTCGCTCCCCTACACATTCCCCATTCGTGGAGTCCCAACATCAACATTGCTTGGCAGTGCTCGATGTCATGTGGGCGATTGTCGGTCCATGTGGTGGCGAGCTTCTCGCTTGCTGCAGCGGCGTAGTACTCCGAGGCGATCATGGGATTGCTCGGTCGAGCTGACGTCGGCGGCGAATGGTGAGCTACCAGCTTCGGATGAAAGCGTGCTGTCAACGCGAGGAAGGTCAAGAGGAACTCGGTGGAAGCGGGAGGTCTCGCAGGTCCAGTCTTGTTGTCATCGTCTGTAGCAGCTCCAGGGGGTGGAAAAGCAGTGGCAGCTCGAAGTGGTTTCAGGAAAGAAGGTGGATGCAGAAAGGGTAGATCGGCCGAGTAGTGGATCTGGAAGATGTCGAAGAGCTCCTGCCAGACCTGAGGAGTGAGCAATCTCGAGTCCAGAGCGTCCATCAACGGGCGTGGGGTGTCACGCGATGCGGACATAGGGTTGGAGGTGAAGTTGTGTGTGCTTTTTCGTGGTCTCTGCCGTCGTTCTGCATCGCCGTATGGATCCGTTCGACCTCCAGATATGCTGTCCCGACGTCGACTGCCGGCGGTGATGGGTGAAGGGTATGTGCATTCGCGACCCGAGTTCTCACAGGAACGACATGTTGTGCCCACGCCATTGTTCACGCACTTGACCTTGCTCCGTCTGCACCGAATGCAGGCCTGGAATTGGAAGATGTATTAGCAAGCGAAATCATTGTTCGAAGATAAATGTTGCAACACACAATGCTGGAGCGCATCCTGCCAACTGGAGGCGCCTGCGCCGGCCTGGGCTCGGGCCCGGCGAGGGCGTAAGGCTGGCCAGCGGGCGGGTGGGTTGTGTTTGGTGGAGGAGCAGAAGCCGGCGGGTGCGGAGCGGTGTTCGGGGTGGTCGGGGTGGTCGGGGTGGTCGCTGGCGGCGGAGGATGGTGGACGGGATGGAGCAGAGGACCGGCGGGAGGGAGAGATTGAGAGTGAGCGTGTTCGTGGTCCTGATGCTGCATCCGCTGGAGCTCGTGCCGAAGCTGGAGGCCGTTCGGGGAAGCGCGCGGTGTTTCGCGAGAGGCAGGCGCGAAGCCGAGTATGAGGAAGTCGCGGTCGAAGCGGAGATGGAGGTGGAAGGTGTGGTGGAGATGTAGGGGAAGGAGCGAGGCGGTTGGCGAGGAGGCGCTGAGCCGTGTGTTGTGTCGGCGAATGCGTTGGGTATCAGCTCCCGCGAATGTTCATGCAGCAGCAGTAGGAAGTGCACATGTAGAGAGGTCGAGGTAGCTACTGCTCAAGAGTACCGGCGGGCACTCGGCATTAGCAGCGGCGCTACGGGCGGCTTCCTTCGACTGTGTGGCCTGCAATGAGATTAGCTGCCGTTATAAACTCAGCGCTGCCGTCGCGCCTTCCCGAAGCTCCGGGCAGCAATGCACCGACTGTTATGACAATCTTCTTGACAACCCAAACACCGTCTTCAATCTTGTTCTCCTTCACCAACAATCGCATCAACACACCCTCTCGCGGGACATATCTACCCACACGCTGCACCGCGGACGTTACACAATGCCCAGCTTTGTCCCGCCAGATGATCGGGAACGCGGCAGCACCGCAGCATCGATATGCACCGCACCGTCGCTGCCGCCCACGCGGACATGGTTGACGGGCATGCCAGACATGCCAGACATGCCAGACAAGCCCGACCTGCCATGGATCTGATTGTGTGCCCGTCTCGTCTCACACCGGCCGCCCACTGCTCCGGCCCCGTCCGCTCTCACGCCCTCGCAATTCACACACCTCACATCTGCCGCCTCGCAAGGAGCTCCCAGCCCTTCATCGCTCTATCCTGTCCATTCTGCCAGGGACTCCAGCATGGCCGCGCGCTCGACAGGCTCAAGGATGAACAGGTCTCACTGTGCGCCTGCCTCCGAGCTCTGGCGCCCCTTCGGCTCAGCACACCACTCCTCCGCCTCGTTCGCCGCCAATCCGGGGCGCCGTCCTTCCCCCAGTAAACCACAATACCCGATCTGCATCCTCCCACCTCGCTTCTCATTTTCCATCTCCCAAGCCCCAAAGGAGAAACACACCAGAAACAACGTCCACTCCTGCCCTCCTTCTCCTCCCCACTACTACTGACCAAGCTAACCCCCACGCTGCCGATTCAGTCCGTCCAATATCACTTGCACATATCCACCCCAGCTCCGCCAGGGCATGCCCGCATCGCTAGCCCACCACGGCCACCCGAAAGCCGGCTGGACAAGCTTCGATGTCTCTCATATCACATGTTCAACCTCACTCGATGGAGTCGCTGCCACTCACCGCACGGCGTGCCTTCGGACAGCACTGCAGTAGAACCATGTCCAGCCCACTTGGTGCCTGAAGTCTGAACAACCTTCTTACCCACCCTCATTCCTCGACAACTGCCGGGTCCTCCGCCGCTCGGCAATGCATCACTGCCGGCATCCAGCGACAGGGCACCAAAACCAACCTCACGCGCTGGAATGGATTGCTTCGTGCCTCGTTTAGCACTTTGGTCCATTCTGCCGACCCGCGCGCATATCGACTGGCCCAGATACCATCTCCCACAATCTGGACATTAATGCGTGAATCCCTCTTGGCTGAGAAGTGGTGCATTCTGCCGACCAGCTTGAGAGGGACTCCAATCACCAGTCCATATTCTGAGACTCCACGCGCAAGGTATCATCTCCACGAGTTTTCCAGACGCCAGACACAGACGCCGAACACGAGTCAGTCTTGCTCAGGTGCTCGGATTCTCATGATTCTGGTTGTCTCTCACACTGGCAGGCGGCTCGCGAACCGCTTCCGCAATGCAGGTGTCAACATTCAATACACAACATTCGAGGCGCCTGCAGCCACCCACTCCCCTGGCTTCCTCGCACAGCTCTCAAAATTTTGCAAATCATATTCTGAACGAGCAATGCGCGGACGGCATAGCCATGTTGTTTGTCAAGTCTCTAGATGTCAACACTAATAGTCTCAGACTTGCTCCCTTGCGGCATAATGACGATGGCATCTGAGTCTCCAGCTTGCAACCAGTCCCACAGTTCAGATTGCAACGAGATGGAGATACCTCCGTACTGCAACAACATCTCACAAGCGCACAGTGCAACAGTCATCTGGACGCTGATCTGGAGCACAGAACCGAGAACCTAGGGCAGCGCATACCAGAGCGGCCCGCCCTCCGCAAAATGTGTGACCGCTCTCCACGATGTGCAACTCCACTTCCGTCTAGAACACGCAATCATCGAAGAGAGAGACACGGGAGACTCCACGTCGTCTGATGGTCCAGAATCGATCTGGTCGCTCTTTTCCTCTCGCTGCTTTGTTTGGCCTGCTCTGAACATCACAACCTAATTGCACACTTTTTCATTCCACTGCATATTGCTCATCCCAAGACACACCAACTGGTCCAGAATCATTTCAACACCACTAACGACCGCTCACCAACTATCAGTCGAGAAAGATTTCGATACCGATATCACATTCAGCAAAATAAACTTCGATATTCCCAGGCATGCAGCCGTACCAGGTTTCACCCGCCCGCCTATTCTACCTTACCTACCTTGCCCCTTCCCCCAAGAAATCTTAATGGCTCAAGTTCGCAATCTGCTCTCGCAGCAGGGAAGTATCACGCAACACGTAGTCTGTCCAGAACTTTCATCTTTTCGAAATCCCGCTGGAAGCGCCGGTCACGGGTATCGACGGTGCTTCTCGGCTCAAGACTTCTGTACACGTGAGCGGGATGGAACTTTTGGGGCAAATGGGAATGGACTTGTCGTTTCATCTTTATATCGACTCTGCCGTACATTCGCTGAAACGCAGCAAAATGCCTCTCCTTTTTTGCCGGTTTTTCCCATGTCTTCCTTCGTCTCTTCTTGTTGCACCAGTCCTGCTTTTCATCATCCACAGCTCGTTGCACATCTCGCGATGCAGCAACAGTGACAAGCCAACCAGTACGGCCGAATCTCACACCGGCTTTCTCACTCCCACATCTTACGTACTTCCCGGACCACCCAGCAGCGCAAAACGCCGGACAATGCTGGGGCCAATCTCATCGTACTCGGCTTTGGTGTGGCAATAGCTCCGGAACTCCGGCGTCTGCCCGAGCAGGGAGCCTCCGAACCACGGCCCGTGTCGCTGTCTCCGGTGCGTGATGACCTGCACATCCAGACCGCCACTCTTGGCCGCGTTGCCTGCGCGCGCCTCCGACGCGGCTATTCTCGCGTCTACCAGGTGCCGGATGTCGCGCTGCAGGCGTCGGCCGAACTGGTTGTACAGCGTCGAGCCACCGGATAGGACGATGTTCTTGTATAGGCCTCTGCGCACGTCGATGGGGGAGGTTTGGATCACCGTGTCGACGATGTTGGGCAGTGGCGTGAGGAAGTCGGAGCTGTAGATTTCGGGATTGAAGAAGATTTCGGGCGCCAGGAAGCGCTCGTAGCCGACGTCTACCGTCACTTCGCGGCCGTTGGGGTGTCTGACCAGGTGCTGTTTGAAGCGGTCCTCGGGTTCTCGATCGAAGCGCGCGAATTCCTTGACAATGTCCGGACAGACGTAGCAGAATTCTTCCTTTATCCGCTCAGCGGTCTTCAAGCTGCTGTCTGGCTCGCCGCGATCTCGCAGCAGCGATTGTACAAAGTAGGTGATGTCGCGTCCGGCAATGGGTATGCTCTTGATGCTACTTCCAATCACATAACCTTCTGCCACGGGGATGACGTGAGTGACACCCTCTCCCGAGTCAATGACAGTTCCTGTTAATGATCGGTCCTGCACTTTCGACGATGTCCATGAGGCAGCCAGGGCGAGCACGGCTTGCACGGCAATGTACAGACCGGCGCAGTTGAACGACTCGAACATGATCTCGGCGGTATTTTCGCGATTCTCGGGAGGGTTGAGAGGTGGCTCGGTGAGGAGGAAGTAGTGGTCTTCGGGCTCGACTCGCAGGTACTTGAAGATGCTGTTCGACCAGAAGCGTTCCATGTGATCCTGGGGGAACGTCAGTCTAGCTCACAGAGCTCCTTCGTATGTAGACCTTACCCAGTTCTCAATTTGTCCGTGTCGTATAGGGTAGTGCAAGCCATATCCTGCGTCCCATTAGCTTCCCGTACTTGGCTCCATCTCATCCAATGCCATGCATACCGGGACCTCCGGCGGCCGTGAGCGCCTCATCTCCAATGAAGAAGTCCAAATCTTCTGTTCCTCTCTTTGCAGATAGATGACCAGTGGGGCCAACACCTCCGGTTAGGAAGGAAGGCTTGTTGGCAACAGCTGGTCGTCCTGAGCCGGAGGATCCACCGCCTGCGCCGGGGCCTTTGGTTGCGATTGCGGTGGGGAAGACGAAGGAGGGCGAGTCGTTGCCGGCGAAACCGAGTTTGGAGTATCCAGTACCGCTGTGTATACCGTTAGCATGTGTACTTCGGCCTCATGCACGTGTGAGTTGGGAGTTACTTGTCCATGACAACGGCCGGAGTTTGGTTCGCCATGATGGCCGGCGCTGTCTCGAAAGCTCCTTCAATGGAATTGCTGAGTGTGTGAGAGTATATGGGAGAGGAATTGGCGTGCGGAAGGGCGGTTGTGTGGTGATGGAGTGGATTGTTGGCGCCTTGAGCTGTTGACGCAAGTTCGGCGGAGCGATTCCCTTCCTACCCAGGCCGCGATGGCGGGGCGCCAAGACTTTGCGTCGGCGTAGAACTATCCTCCACCTCACCTTCCCGCTGCAGCTTTCACATGAATCCTTCGATCTTCCATCAATCTCACGCGCGAGCATTGAACGAGCCCCTGCTACGGACAACGCTCCATGATGCCCTTGAGATGAAGCCCGCGAACAGAGACGCTAAGTGATGTTTGGTTTGCCGGTCAGCGCGTTGCTCTTTCCTTTCTTCAGATGCTGCAGACGGGAAAGAGCAAGAGGAAACATTCCGTTCTAAGCGAAAGGTGAAGGTGCTCTTTGGAGTTGGACTTTGCAGTGGAACTTCTCTCGACATCTACATCTCTTCCAATACCACCGTCACCACCCTTCTCCCGGCGGATCGTTTTATCTTTCCGCGGCATCTCCATTCGCATTGCCACTCTCGTTGCCGCTCACCATCCACCGACCGCATCTCCATCCGACGTACCATGCCGTTGGCGACCACACGCCTTCTAACACTACTATTCTGAACTAGACCTACGGCGGCAAAACTTACACCGCCCACCTACGACATTCTACAGGCATATGCTCTCGAAGAAATACACCAAGATGCTCTCTCCACGCTCTACCTCGCAGTACTCCAAAGCCCGAAAGGCGAACGATATCGCCGCCATCTTTGTACATGCCGGTGCTGGATTTCACAGCAAGGAAAACGAAGGACACCACCTGCAAGCTTGCAACGAGTGAGTACACATGGCCGTTCTGGTGGGCCACAACAGCTGAACGTACACAGTGCATGCAAAGCGGCCATGGCCATCATGCGAGCGGGAGGCTCGGCCGTGGATGCCGTCGAGATCGCCATCAAGACATTAGAAGATCGTGAAATCACCAACGCTGGCTTTGGCAGCAACCTGGGCTTTGACGGCGTCGTCGAGTGCGATGCCATTCTTGTTGATCACTGTGGCCGCAGTGGTGCTGCCGGCGCCGTTGCTCGTGGGTCGTATCCTCATGGGAGAAGGATGTCGTTGAAACTGACGTGTTTGCAGAGATCAAGAACCCCATCTCACTTGCTCGCCTTCTCCTCGACCATTCATCGCAGTCTCTTTCTCTCCGCCGAGTGCCACCGAACTTGCTTATTGGGCAAGGAGCCGCCAAATTTGCCATCGAACACGGTATGCCGGCTGCCTCCTACGATGAACTCATCTCCAACTTTGCACGTCATCGCTGGCAGAAGTGGCGCGCAGACCTGTTCAAGGCAGAGCGCCATCGACGGCGAGAGATGCAGGACTACATGGAACCTCCTGAGCAGTACGAGCTGGACAGCCTTGGTGATTACCACGAGCAGAGCGAAGAACATGAAGAGACCCGACGAGTGCACGAGAAGGCAATGTACGCTGCCATCTTCAATGATGCACAACCGGTGTCGCCGCCTTCCCCGGACATGAAAGATCACGACGATTCCTCTTCTCAAGATCACTCTTCGAATTGGTCTGTGCCGTTCCCGAACAGCTCAAGAGACACCACACCAGACAAGTACCGTCCAAAAGACTACACCGACCCTTCTGGCGATCCATTCATCACGACTCCTCAGGCGCTGGCGCATCATCCCTTCCAAAACAGCACCCAGCAGCTAGCACCTCCGCGGCCTTATGCTCGGATGCCTTCGCAGACGAGCGTTGATGGTGGACAGCAGAATGATGACTCTCCATTCAGTAGCTACGACGATCGCGAAGGATCGGGCGACCATGGTCTCCACATGCACCCATCTGCATCGGAGCTCGCCGTCTTTGACGACTCTCTGCACGAATCGAATACAGACGATGATGAAGCTCGCAATGAGTATCCCTCAAGGCGAAGGGAATCCAACTCCACCGTTGTGCCGGCGCACAACGGCAATCGCCAGGCGTACTTCTCTTCTGAAGACCAGCCAACCCCGATCACCATAACTGGAGATGGAACTCCGTTCACAGCGCTGCCCGTATTGACAAATGAAACATCACAGGAAAAGAAGGAAGATGCGATCACGGACACCGTCGGCGCGATTGCCATTGACAATTGGGGCAACATTGCAGCAGGCGCGTCATCAGGCGGAATTGGTATGAAGCACCGAGGGCGCGTTGGACCGGCAGCTCTCGTCGGCGTCGGGGCGACCGTCATTCCCGCAGATGATGCAGATCCGGACGGAACAACTGTCGCGACCGTCACGAGTGGTACTGGCGAGCACATGAGCACGACGATGGCCTCGAGTGTCTGCTCTGACCGCATCTACAGAAGCGAAAAGAGAACCACAGGCGGTAGAATGGTCCAGACAATCGAAGACGACGCCATCCGATCATTCATCGACAAAGACTTCATGGGCCACCCCTCAGTCAAACACTCCGAGTCAAATAGAGCTATTGGAATGTTGACTGTGAAGAAGACCAAAGACGGGATCATGCTCTTTTTCGGACACAACACGGATTCCTTCGCCCTGGCAAGCATGCATTCGGATGAGAGATCTCCAGTGTGTACAATGAGTCGAAGTCCTAGTGGGTCTTCCATTGCTCAAGGCGGGCGGTCGATACGCTTTCGCAAGAAGAAGTGACGGGAAAGGTTGGATTGAAGGAGTCTTGAGCACCTGATCTGTTTCTCACCTAGGCTGGGAAGATCTTTTTCTACGCACGGAGGACTTTGTTGTGTGGTGTTCTGTACGCTCTACTTGCAGGCGCTGTGTGTCATCAGTCAGATACCCCCAATTAGCATTATTATGCGTTGTGAGCCTTCCTAATACCATTTTTCTCGATGAACAATTCATCGTGTGCATCTCGATACAGCAGTAGCTACTGTCGTTCGTTACCTCATCCATAATAAGCGTAGTTGAGGCCGTATTGTCGTGAGTATGTGGCTCGGTCCCTGCAAGTACTCCCAAAGGAAACTGTGTCTCCTGGAGCTAATTCTTCTTGGGCGAGAGCTCTTGCGAGCTTTGGGCCAATAGCGAGCACCCCATTGATCAGAAGTGTTGAAACACACATGGTGTTCAGGCTGTAGAGCTGAATGGCTTGGAAGCTGAGTTCGTATTTAGAGAATGAACGTACTGACTTCATGTAAATGGTCGATCAACGGGTCTCAGGCAAAGAGATGATCGAATATGCCATCGAGACTGATTTCTGTTGGTATGCATTTGGGCAAAGTGGTTCAATTTGAACACCAATGCGACTCACAGCACTTGAAGTCACTGGTAAGATGCTTCAGCATCGCACAGTCAATGGTGGAAGCTGATCATGTATCCTCTCCGTGCAAGATTTGCATAGGGACTCTGATTCGAACAGAGCTTGAGGAAGCTGTGGCCTGCCCTTGCATGATCACATGCAGATCGGCAGATGAGTCCCCGAGCCTAGTGCGCGATCATGTAGATGGTAGCTTTGAGGCTCCGTGGGCCCGTCTGGAATTCCGAAACTCATCGCGGGCTTACTACCGAACCGCTCTCATTTCATTGAGCAACTTGATTCAAGCAGCTGCAAGAGATTGGTTCGACTTGGTAGAACTGGTTGGACTCTTTGCCGGGCCCTCCCTGATTGTCTTGCAAACTGTGTTTCAGCATCAGCGCAACACAGTTTGAACTTCGTCTCTATCGTACACATGACGGGGTCCGAGCACAGACTTGAGCTTTCTAGAGGTCGTTCTGCAGAGAGCTCGCTTGAAATGCATGCAGGAGTCCGCTCCGTGGCGATCGTGCGTATGGATTCGTCGCCATTGAAGCTGGTCGCAAGCACAAACAATTTTTGAGTATTCTCTGGACTGATGATCCGTCGTGGTTGATGACTTTGTCTCAGCTATCCGCGAAGATGTTCTAATGCCTTCATCAGTAGGCCAATGTGATTCACTTACCGCCCCTCATATTGAGCAAGACTCCTCGAAAGAATACAGCGAGCTCCGAGCATGCGCGCAAAGTTCTGCAATCATTTCTTGTCTCTGAGCCAAGGCGAGGTGTCCTCGCTAGTTTCCTTGAGAGACGGAAGGTAGCTTCCCTGGTCTCTTTTGCTACGCTGATGACGGAGGATGATCATCTCCTCCCGATTGCTATCCCTATCCCAATGCTGTATGCCCCGTAATCCTTTCCCCTTCCGTTCCTGTCCATGTCACCGAAACACCTGCAGAAACGCCGCATTGAACACACTGGTGAAAGCAAGATGTGCTGCAATCGTCTTTCCTCCCCTTCTCGACTCGATCATCGGTCGGCTGCCACAATCGGTGGTCTTTCGTTGGTACTAAAATCTTCAATCCTCACAGCAAGCCGATCGCTTCCCTAAAACACAACGCCAAAAGTCAAAAGCCGCAGAGCAAAGGTTCGCAAATGCCAATAGAACAAACAGGTTTTCGTCTAGTTATGACAGCAAGAATCGGAAGTTTGGATCTCTTCGCGCCCGCCATCCAGCTGTTGGAGAGGACAAGATCAATGCTGAACCTTGGCCTTCTGGGCGTGCTCTCTTTCTTTTGGGGCGTTGTTGGGAGGTGGAGGGTTGACAGGCGGGACACGCTGGTCCTGTTGAGGAGAGCCACCTACTTCCGGAATTTCACCCATTGGATCGACGATATGCGCTTTGCCGCCACCAGCTCGCTTGGGATTCGAATCTTTCTTCGCCTCTTGCCCTTTTCCTGCGTTCTCAGCTCCTTTCTTCTTCTCATTGCTGCTGTTCGAGCGCGAACTTGTCAGCGAACTTCTTTCCCCTTCAAAACACACTCTCTGTCAACTCATCATCGCTCCACAAAAGATAAAAGAGAAAAAAGACTTTCCACTTCTCGACGACTCGCTCGCGTTCGTACGTCTCCAAGTTTCCGCTTCTTTGATTTTTTTGATTTTGAAGTGTTGGACTTACACGTCTTCCGCCTGCTTTTGCTCTGCTTTGGCGCCGGCTTTTTGCTGCTGCTGCTGCTGCTGTTGTTGTTGTCCCGCTTGCTGCTGCTTCTCAACGAACTCTTTCTTCGTCGTGTCGCGGATCGCTTCCTTATCTTTCTCCCATTGAGAAGAGCCTTCTTCGAATTGGGACTCGATCTTCTTCATTCGCTCGGCTTTTTCTTTCTCTTCTTCTTCGCGCTGCTTGCGCTCTTGTTCCATTTCTTCCATGTGGCGGATGTCGTCGACGCTAGGTTCGTACAAATGCCAGATGGTGTAGTGTGGGAGACCGACGACGGAGTAGCCCATGCGTTTGGACATCTGTACAGCGCGTTAGTATGCCGCCTCTGTCAAGTTCGGACCTGCATCTTACCTTTCCGAAGCCTTCGGTCTCAGCGTGCTTTTCGAAGCTGAATGCTGGGAAATGAACACCGCTGCGGAAGACTTTGGCCTTTGCCAGAATGCTGACACCGCCGACTCCGTCAATCTCCATCTCCATGTCTGGGTCTCCGTATGGATCGCGCAGATACGCCAAATGGGGCCTCCATGTCGCGTACTCTGCGTATCCTTCTACAATGACTGCATCCTCGTCAAGAGTGTCCGCGAGCGCAAGTGCGGTCTCTGACTCTTGCCAGCTGTTCAAGTCGTACGGCTGCTCTCCGCCAAGCCAATCTGGGAGGGGTCTCCAGACATCTGTATCCCATTAGTATCCATTTGTCCAGATCGCCAATGCTCTTCAAGACTCACTTGGCACAATGACATCCTTGTTATGCCTCATCAGATCTTCTAGGATCGTGAAAGGTGCCGTCTCAACATCCACGTCTCTCCAGTACACCCAGCTGTGAGTTGGCCGCAGCGCTGCTGATAGAAGCCAATTTCGTGCCTGTGCCATGCTTTTCCTGCGGCTCGCCTGAGCTGCGAAGCCATGTCTGCTCTCCACATCTTGATCCACCTTCTGTCCAAAGTCCTTCTCAATCACGGAGATCTCTCCATATGCATTCTTCGGGTCTTCGGCGGCTTGTAGATCGGCGAGAAGGTCGGAGAGGAGAGGGAGGGTATTGTCTTTGCTGTCGCCGACCAAGAACGCGAGGTCGATGAGGCCGTGTGGGTATGTGAGGTTGCGCAAGTGGGAGAAGAACATCGGTAGATGGGGTGCCGCGTCTCGGAGCGGTGCGCAGAGGAGAATTCGCTCTTCTCGTTCCCATCCGCGACTCGTGCCGCCGACATTCGCGAGGTCGTAATATCGTACTGTCTCTAGCTGGAATTCCTCGCCGCCGCCCCATGTTAGTATGCCCCCAAAGATCGCTGCCGGCCGCAGCGCAGGGAAGAAGAACATGAGTATTAGCAGGAAGATGCTGATGCCACTGCCCACTCGCATCGCCATCCCTCGCCTTCGTATCCACATGTTTCGTGATGATCGTGGTTGGTATCTTGTCCAAACAGTCAGCACCTCATCCGTTGATAGGCCGGACACGCATCTCCATCACATGCCACGTCACTTACTTCTCATACTTGTCCGGCCGTATACTGAAGCCTCCACCCCGCTCACCGCCCAGCGGCAGCGGACTGCTCCCTCTCGCAAAGCCATTGGCGCCGCCGTACGGATGCCGATTCATCTTCTTCTCCTGGACGGCCGACGAAACATACGTGGGCAGCATATGTGTCGCCGCGCCTCAGGGAACGCGGATCTCCTCTGAATTGCCTTCCACGCTTGCTCTTGCTCGCGACCACGTCGATGATGCTGTTGGAAATGCGCAATATCGGGGTAATCTCGTGATGTCGCTGTCTCAGAATTTCTCCCTGGGTAGACTGGCTGGCAGCGCGGAGGTCGGGGGACAGGTCCTTGTGCGCAAAGAATGTCGCACACTCCTTGAAACAATGGCGGAGCGGGCGCGGTGATGCTCCAGTGTTTCGTGATTCGTTCGTGAGGCGTGATCCTGCACCTGTAGAGAATGTGCACGTTGGGTGTCGAGGTGGACAGCTGAAGTGGATACGAGATCGGGTTGCGTTGCGTGTTGCTCGTCTCCAGTCTCCGCCAGACCCCCGTCAGCGAGGCATGCACGAAACCTTAATAAAGCTTGAACCGCTGGAGGTCAAATTCTCCACTGCAAGTCACTCGATCGTCACAGACACAGATGCCGAAGATGAGAATCGAAAATGAGAACCGAAAGTTGTCTGTTGACGGGAACGAAAACTACATCGGCACATTTTGGACGCCAGGGGTTCCGGCAATGATCTGCGTCGTCATAGCCGTTTTGTGTGGCTTCGGCACACGACCAACGCGAGACGAGAATGAAGAGTGTAATTTTGCAGACGAACGATTTCCATACTACATGCACACTATTTCCTGCCATCCGCTCTCTTGTTGGTCTGGAAGCAGACCAGCTGGTCGAGCAGTCCTTCGACGCAGACAGCACCCTGAACGCCATCGAAGGAGGATGCGGGGACACCATTGAGGTTGGTGAGCTGTGAAGTGTTGTTCTGGTAAAGCCGTGGGAGCGCTCAGCGTGTGAGAATTCACCGACTTGTTGATCGCATGGAACGTCGTCAAGTGCGCAGATGTCGAAGAACTCGTCAAGCGGAGCATCCCTCTTCTCGCGACATCCGCGCACGATGCTGTATGCCTTGGCGAGGATGACCCACTTGGCCTCGAAAGGATCAGCACGCCAAAAGACCGTCAAGACCTTGGAGATCGCCTTCTGAGTGTGCGGTGCGAGCGTTGCGTTGCAGTACTTGCGAAATGCCATCCGGGAGTTGAGCGGTCTCTTTGGCCCGGTTGAGTAGGTCGTTCACACTGAGTGTGGTCGTCGTGTACTCCTCGGTAAAGATGTCGAGGCTTGGGGTGAAGGCACGTGTGATCTGCGATATCTTCTCCTGGTCGCCCTCAGGTGGCGGGCCCAACTGCCATCCCATCCAGTTCAGATACTCATTTGGCGGGATGACGCCGATGAGTGGTGCGCAGATGAAGATGCACGATCAAGCCAGAACGTTCGCTCCCGAGAACAATTCAAAGCTGCTCTCGACTGCGTTACATTAGCACGGACTCTTGGAGGGAATGTCGTTGTGCAAGAAGACGACGGTTGTTTCTCAGAAAGCCGTGTTTACGCATGCCCCTCCACCGGCGCCTCGCACTACTGACCATAACGGGCAGCAATGTCTGGTGCTCTGGAACCACATGACGCAGCATGCTCAGCCGAAGCGTCACATGCCTTCAATTTGCAACTCCACAACCGATCATCCCATCAAAGCGAGAGCCTTGAAGGTACGGTACGAGAGGGTGACTCGGCGGAAGAGGCTACCGTGGAAGGTTGGTTGAATGGATAGACTAGGTGTCATCTTTGTGAAGGGGTGGGAGAGTGGTCATGCTTACCTCAATTAAGAGAAGAGCTGCTCAAAGGACCATGCCCAAGGTGCAAGATCTGGCCTGTAGAAGTACTCATGTTAGCAATCTGCTTCCACGATGTTGTGCGAGGTGCATGAAGGCATGTGATTGAGATCAGACAATTTGGTAAGCTGGTTGTAAGTATCCACATCGTGCTTCAGTAGCAGAACTGGACAAAACCGATCATCATGAAGGGGCAGAGGTGAGATGACGGGGGATCTTCGTACCTTCCGTGTGGGAGTCGGCCGATCCAGCACCTCGAGATCACAGGCACGAGTCTTGTGCGCACTACTCTATTCTGTCATCAGCTCAGAGCTCACGCAGACGCTTTGGAGTTTGGGAAGGTTGCGGAAATCAAGTAGATCAGATGGTGATGCATGTTTGTTCCAGGATCATGAATTTTCTCCAGAACGGTTGTGATGAGTTCATCAATGAAAGGGTGGAAGTAGCGGAACGGCACATACCATTGCGCGCGGGTCTCTTTGGCCCGCCGGCCGCGACAAGAGAAGCAAGCATCAATGCCGTTCTCGAAAAAGGTGTCGCGGCCAGCGGATCGGTGTCGGCTGTAATGCCGTCGGCGGCATCAGCCGCAGTCGAAAGCCATGATGCCTCCTGCAATAAACAGTTGGCTGGCTTGTGGATGTCGATGTCGATGGGTGTCGAGGATGTAGTTGTAAGAGAAAGAGATGAAGTCGGAAGAAATTGTTATTAGCTTCGCGTCGGCGCACGGACTCACGATGCTTGGCGTTGGCGCGGGTGGTTCTTTCCTTCTCAGCCGAGCCGACTCACTTTTCCAAACTTCAGTCACAACATCAACAATGAGCTGAACACACATCCACCGCTCTGCCCTTGAGCACGAGCACATCACAGGTATGTCCATCCAAGCCACACTCTTCATCCTTCACATGATTATACACAATTTTAATAATCTGTCAATCCCCTGAGCGAGACGGTGACGAGACAAAAATTGCTATGCTCTTTATGATACACTCCACTTCCTCCAATTCGACTTCTCAATCAACTCCGCGAGAAGCATCTGCTGACATCAGCATTCTCTAGACCTAAAACACCAAACATGGCCTCAATATCGGGCCCTCCCATCACGGAGCCCGTCCCGATCTACAAGCTCGCCCATCGATACCTGCTCTACGACATCAACGTGGTCACCTACCTCCGACGAGAGCACAACATCAGCGGCGTCTTGATTGGCACATTACCTCAAGCATCGCAACAGAATGTCTTCTTGGGACTGCCTCTGGAGCTAATGCCAGAAGAAGCACGCGTGCTTGTCGAAAAGAACGCTGCCTACATTGTGGACGACGTGGCCGAACACAAGCAGAACTTTCTTGCAGGTGGGCTGAGCGAGGAAGAGAAGAAGGCGTATACGTCGGCGTTGCGAAAGCAGGGCCAGGCTGCTGCTGCTGAGCAGGCTCGCAAAAGCACTGAGAGGAAGAAGAACGCATTGAAGAAGCAAGGCACGGAGAATTGGAACGACATACCAGATGACATGTTTGCGCCAAGGCAGGGTCGTGCTCCGCGGAAACAGAGAAACAGAGATATCAAAGAGGAGGCCACACCAGCTGGAAGCGATTCGGAAGATGGGACTCTCTTCGGTTCTCAGGCGAACTCGGCTCCGCCAAAGTCAACTCACTCGCCAGCTCCTTCAGACGCCGCGACAGCTGGTCTTGAGCCACATGGTGTCACGCCCACCACATCCGCTCCGCCTTTGCAACCTCGAAAGCCGGAAGACTCCAAAGCAATGCCTCTCCCTTCAGTGCCCAAGTCGTATCCGCTCTACAAGCACATGCATGAGAACGGCTACTTCATGGCTCCTGGTCTGCGTTTCGGATGCCAGTATATGGCCTATCCGGGCGATCCACTCCGCTTCCACTCGCACTTCCTCTGCAATGGTATGGACTGGGATCAGGAGTTCGATCTTCTGGATCTTGTCGGCGGTGGCCGCTTGGGTACTGGTGTCAAGAAGGGATTCCTCATTGGTGGCGAGGCGAAGGATGATTCGCCCGCGAGAGATGAGAACAGCAAATTTCGGACCTTTTGCATCGAGTGGGGCAGTATGTAATGGCCTGAGTCCGTCCTAGCTTGTGGATCAGCTGTGCTTTCCATCCGACCTATGATCGATCGACAGGAATATACGAAGAAACGAGCTTCTGCACCGTTGTAATGTTCACCTTCACGCTGATCATTGAATCCGACTCTGTTTCACTCGCCATCGCCTGAACAATATTGACATGAGATGCCTCAAGCACTAAATGTCCTCAGCCAAGCACCCTTTTAGCCCTGACGGTAAGGCCCGCGACAAGGATCAGGATTAGGGTCGAACAACATCAGCCGACTTCATTGAAGCTCAAAAACCTTCACGACTTGTAACATTTTGTTCCGACCTCTACTACCTACTCTCCTGAGGCATACTTGCTCTTACTCCTCAGGAACGGCCCATATCTATAAAACGCAAACGGAATCGGCACCAGCGCCAAACTGATGAATCCGAGCAAAGAGGAAGCCCATCCCACGCCCAACCGCTCATACATCTGCACCGCGAAAAGCGGAAACGCAAACGAAAACAAATACCTCAAAAACGTATTACTCGCCCACGCTGACGCCCCGTACAGAGCTCCATAACAATCCGTCAAGTACAGACTCGCGCACGTGAAAACCAAAATATTCCCGCAGGAAAAGAACCCTTCCGCTACTACCGGGGAGAGCCAGAGGATGTGGGGGGAAGCGGTCCAGCCGAACCAGAAGAGGGAGGCGGGCAGCATGGGGGCGCCCAGCATGGCGACGACGAGGCGTTTGTCGGGGGACATTTTCCCTTCCCCGCGGGTTTTGGCGAGGTGCGATTGGCGCGTCCAGTAGAAGCGGTAGGTGTAGAGCATGATGCAGAGGCCGCAGATGCTGCCGACGGCTTGCCCAAGATAGGTGAGGCCGGTGCTGCTGATGCTGAAGGAGTAGACGTTTTCGAAGACCTGAGAAGATGTAAGTGTGCTGGAGTAATGAGGAAGTAAGGGAAGGGGTGGTCTGGCTTACCCAAGAGAAAGCGGCGAAGAAAGCGTTCAGCAGGCCGAAGTTGAAGGCGACGTAGAGATCGAAGAGCCCGACGATCGGCTCTGTGAGGAGCATGTGCACCGGTCTGGTCACGGTCTTGGTCGCGAAGAACTTGACCGTCTGTCCGAACGTGCGATCAGGCGCTTCTGGCCCCGGGATCCCGAGTTTCTTCGCCCGTTGCTGCAGAATCGTCTTCTTATACGTCTCAGACATTCCCAAGGTGATGGCGAAGGTGATCACAATCCCAAAACAAATCACCCACTGCGTCCACGGCCACCCCTTGACAATCACGAATCCTCCAATGACTGGTCCCAGCGCCGGACCCATCTGCACACAACAGATGAAAATCGACATTGGCGGACCACGTTTCTCAGGTGGCCAGACGTCTGAGATGGTGCCAGTCCCGATACTCAGTCCGGGGCTGGAGAAGAGCCCGGCGAAGAAGCGACATATGATTAACGACGTAATGGTTTTGGAGAACCCGGCGCCGATGGTGAAGAAGGCGAAGATGGGAAGCGCGGAAGCGTAGACCCATTTTCGGCCAAAGGTCTCACTAGAGGGGCCGGCGATGATGGGACCAAAAGAGAGGCCGAGCAGGTAGAAGACGAAGGGGAGTAAGGCTACTTCTCGCGAGACGTGGAGTTGTTGCTGGATTAGGTGGCTTGCTGGAGTGTAGACGGATGAGCCGAAGGGGCTAAAGAGGGAAAGGCATGTCAGCGTAAGAATTACTGGTTTATTCTAGGAGGCGGATGGTACTTACCAAAGGAATCCTACGGCTGGAGGTACGATGCTGTGGTATACCTTCTTGCCTGTGCTCCAGTTCTGGGGATTTCCTGGGTCGTCGGGTCCCCACCAGTCGTGAGCGGTTTTGGGCTCTCCATCGTACTCATCGGTCGTCTGTTTCTCCGCCATGACCACGGCCGAGAGAAGGAGGCCAGACAACGCTCCTGTATTCGCAGGCGGCTTCTGTCAAATCCGTATACTCGACCGAAGTATGAAGGGGCGTTGTTTGCAGCATCTCTGGAGATTCTGCAGATGACGCTAAAAGCCGTGAATGGAATTTACACCCGCCCAATCGAGTTGGAGTTGAGGTGTTGTCGGTGGACATTAAGCTTCCGCGACGAAGATCATTCCCGCAATCACAAAGCGCTACCACGCGTGTGGCACGAAACGTTCGGACTAACCAATCGTCATCTTCGGATACTCTGCCAGCAAGCCACGCCAGCATTCAATGAGTTGGCTTGTGAAGAAAGATCGGCTAGCGGTACGTCAGCGCAGATGCTCGGCGCAATGAAATCCATATGAACAAGAGTACACCATGTCGACCACACGAGCTCGCGAAAACGCATTGTGTACATCGACGGGGGTAGTGTCGAAAGAGTAGCTTCTGTCAAATCGACTTGCACCTGCCGGACAAGATGGAAGCGCAGATGAAGAGGTTATGGAGCTCGATTCTGGATCGGGACGAGCAGAACATCAACAGCGATGCTGACTTCGTGAGTCTCAAAGATACAAGACCTGATATCCTTCGGAGATGGGACTCATCAGTGGCAGTTCGAAATTGGCGGCGACTCCGTCTCTGCAATCAAGCTTGCCGGTGCCGCAGAAAGGAACGACCTGTATCTGCCAGCCCAAGCTATCTTTGAAAATCCAACACTGAAGGCCATGGTCCGAGCAGCCAGACCGACCGATAGCGCTCAAGTAGACAGGAATGGTACTACCACGCCCCATTTGGCTCCCGGACAGGAATTGGCGTCATCCTGGACAGTCATACAAGAATGTCTTGCCCAATGTGATATCTCTCCCGACGATGTCGAATACGTGATCCCATGCACCTCAGCACAACAGGAGCTCGCAAAGGCCGGCCACGATCTCGGAGCTTGGATTTTCCAATCGGTGTTTGAAGTCGGCCTGAACAGTCTGGATCGAGCCAAGCGGACGTTTTCCATCATTCGAGATAGGACGCCGACTTTTCGGACAAGGATCGTGCAGCCGGACTCTGGGTATTACCAAGTTATCACTCGAGATGCGATTGAGTGGAAAGAGTATCATGGAAATGTGGCTGCGTGTAAGCGGAAAGAGCTTGCGCGGCGCTTCTGGTAGGTGCGATGCGTTGGGAAGAAGGTTCTTCGCTGACAAGGGACGCGCTCAGCTATGGCCATGCGTGGAGTCGATATGCAGTCGTCCATGACGGCCCGAAGACGTATATTCTATGGACCATGGTGAGCGATTTAGTCTTACTTGCAGGCGGATGTTGTTTGCTGATGTCGGTGTAGAGTCATGCTTGCTATGATCGCTTCTCCAAGATGGCAACCCTGGACGACGTGCACGCATGTTTCCAAAATCCGGATGAATTCGAATCAAGCCCGAAACGAGCGCCCTTTCGCGATTTTGTTAACTTTGTCGAGAAGCAAGATGAAGAAAAGTCTGTAAAGTACTGGATGGACCAACTTCAAGGCTTGAAGACCCACGAGCTCCTTTTCAAGGACAACAAGCATCGGGAGTATCTCACTTCCGACCACGACTCCTACCGCAAGACCATCAGGTACGCGGCGCGCCAAGGAACAAAAATCAATTGGGATACGATCACACAGACTGCTTGGAGCCTACTCATGTCGAAAGTTTCAAAGTCAGACGACATATTCTACTGCACATTCAGGAGCTGTCGTCATTTATCTCTCTCCGGCATCGAGGGCATCATAGGACCTCTCTGGTCGATGGTCCCTGTCAGGCGAAAGCTCAACGGCGGTATGACTCTCGCGAGTCTGCTCCAACAAACAGAAAAGGACCGAGTTTCTTCCATGCCGCACGAAGCTCACGGAATCAAAGCTTTAAAGGAGCATTTTGGCCATAAACGCTTCTTGCAGTGCGTTTTGCTGCCACAACCTCCGCAGCCGGATTTCGGTCTTCCTGTGACGGCTCATGACGATGCTGGCACGGAATTTCGGATGAGATCTGCTGAGGAGCTGTGGAGTCAGACGAGAGGACATTATGGGCTTTATGTTATGCTGACGCCTAAGAAGGGCGACAATCTCGAGATTTGGGCGAGATACGACGAGCACTTCATCTCGAAGCAGCGGACCTAGGAGATTGTTGGGCAGTACGCTGAGATGTTGGAGACGGTGGCTTCAGGTAACGCAGAAGAATTCATTTGTTATACTAACAGGCGCTAACTTCGACGCAGGAAATTGGGAGAGAACCCTTGTTCAGGATCTCTGCCCCCACTTGACGGCCGAATCAGGGGCTTCCGGGGGAACTGCCAGTGGCCCTCTTTCTAACGGATCCGACGCACCCAAGACACTCACCGATCTGTTCACATCAAAGTCCGAAGATCCAGCTTTGATCATCCCAGGCAAAGAGGACCTCACTCTATCTCACAATGGATTGCACAAAGCGATTGGCGACCTACAACAGCGACTGGCTGAATTGGGCATCGAGAAAGGCTCTGCAGTGTCAATAGCACTACCAAACTCTCTGGAGTTGATCGCCGTATTTCTTGCAGCGACCTGGCAGCGTGGCATTGCGGCGCCTCTGAATCCGAGCTATAAGCAAGCCGAATTCGAATTCTACATCGATGATCTGGGATCTGCGTTGGTCATCGTTCCTCAAGGTGCATATAAAGAAGATGGTCCGGCTATCAAGGCTGCACAGAAGTATCAGGCGGCCATAGCAGAGTGCTACTGGAATGGCGAGGAAGTAGTTCTTGACGTTAAAGAGAAGGGCAAGTTGAAGGATACGAAAGGACAGGAGCTGCTAGAGGCTGAGAAAGACGACATTGCTTTGGTCTTGCACACATCCGGGACGACGGGAAGACCCAAGGCTGTAAGTAGAATCATTCACATGCGAACGTTCCTAGATTCTGACACTTTTGCAGGTCCCCCTCACCCACGAAAACCTCATGTCCAACATCGCCAACATCTGCCGAACCTACGAACTCACGTTCGAAGATCGCACCATGCTCATCATGCCGCTCTTCCACGTCCACGGCCTTCTCGCCTCCTTCCTCTCGCCCCTCTACTCCGGCGGCTCCGCAATCGTCCCTCCCCGCCTCGAACCAACCTTCTGGTCCATCGTCAACAAACATAGCGCCAACTGGTACAGCGCAACCCCCTCCATGCACCGTCTAATCCTCCAATTCCCACCACCAGATCCTCTGCCCAAAATCCGCTTCATCAGGTCCTGCTCCTCCCAACTCCCACCATCTCTATTCACCCAACTCCAAGAAACCTTCAAAGCCCCAATCGTCGAATCCTACGCAATGACCGAAGCCTCCCACCTCATGGCCTCCAACCCTCTACCCCCAGGCGAACAAAAGCCCGGCTCCGTCGGCCTCCCCCAAGGCGTCGAAATGCTCCTCCTCGACAGCGACAACAACCCCGTCCCACATGGCCAGGAAGGCGAAGTCTCCGTCCGCGGCCCCAACGTCACAAAAGGCTACCTCAACAACGAAGAAGCCAACGCCTCCTCCTTCACCCCCGCCGGATTCTTCCGCACTGGCGATCAAGGCAAATTCGACGACGACGGCTACCTCACCCTTACTGGCCGCCTGAAAGAAATGATCAATAAAGGCGGAGAGAAAATCTCACCGGTTGAGCTCGATAATACGATTTCTCAACATCCGAATGTGGCAGAAGTTGTGTGCTTTGCGATGGATGATGAGGTGTATGGTCAGAATGTCGGGTGTGCGGTGAAATTTGTCGAAGGGAAGGAAGTGCAGGAACGGGAGCTGAAGAAGTGGATTGGGGAGCAAATGGCGGCTTTCAAGGTTCCGGAGAAGATTTGGGTGTGTGAGAATATTCCCAAGACGGCGACGGGGAAGGTCCAGCGGCGCATGGTCGCGGAAGCGATGGTGAAGGGAAAGTAAAGAGCGAGATGAAGAAATAGAATCTTGCGTTATGGTGGGAATGCGACACTCCTACTAATTGAAAGCTACTCAACATCAAAACAAACCACAGCTCCACGCGGTGAGCACCTTTAACCTGTTGAATAACATCAAGCTTCCTCAGAGTGCCTAACGTGGAATTCTTCCACCTTCTCGGCCTCCTCAGTGCTGCGACCTTGAGCTCCGTGAGAGCGGGCTTGATTGCTCTGCTCACCATCACCAAGACCACCACTCATGTGGACTTGTCCATGAACCTGATGACCGGCGCCCTAATCCTCAGCCTTCTCGTTCTCTCCGTCATTTGTCTTCGGCCCTCGAAAATCCGCCAACACAACCGGAAACGACTGCGCAAGCTCATACCAAAGGAGAATAGTCGCAATCAAAAACAGGCAGGACCCTAAACAAATCAGTAAATTTCACTCGTCAATAAACCCAGCAGCAGACTCACCCCAAAGAGCATGAATAGTAGCCTGCGTTGCCGCCTTGTTCGACTTAACTTCATTTGTTGCCTTCTCGCTTCTCATGCCAAAAACGGAACAAACGACAAATCCGACGGCGCCCAACATCTTGAACAATCCAACCCACCAACCGATGAGGTCAGGCCTGAGCTTTCGCCAACTTGGCTGCGTTTCCCACATATTTAGCAAGCCCGAAATAGTGAAGAGGCAACAAGCGGCAAGCTTGACGTCCCAGATCATTTCCACGGAGGCCTTTGTCGATAAAAGGTTGGTGACGGGGTACAGGCGGCAGGTATTGGAGAGCATGAAGAGGATCGAGCCAATATTCTGCACGGCTACAGCCCAGAAGCCCGTCTCATGAAGGTACTACCTTCGAAACAGATTCCATTTCGGCCAGGGGATCTCCGTCATGGAGAACTGAACGCCGAGGAAGTTGTATTGCTTCCTCTTCTTTTCTTTCCGGTAGCCGGGCTTGTGCTTCCATTGGGTAATCAGACTTCAACGTCGTGTCAGCAAGTCTGTCACTTCTTCGCGTGGGCAACACTCACCCCGTCTCCTCATCATAGACCTCCGCCACCAACTCGGCAATCCAGCTCGTATCTTTCTCTTGCTCTCTCTCTTTCTCTTCGGCGTCGTTGAAAACCTCGAACACAAGCAAGATTGCTCCGATCAGGAAGACGATGGATCCAACAAACCCGGTGACGGTACTATCTTTGTTCACTAGGCGTTGTGGAGCGTGACTGGGATCGATCAATGGTGCGAGCGAGAGACCCGACGTGACAATCCAGAATATGCTGCCGACGAGGAAGACGACCATCGCCCAGAAGCTGACGCCTTTGTCGAGAATCTCGGAGGACAACATACCACGGATATTCTCGAGAATCTTTCTTGGACTGCTGGTCGGCACGAGACCTGGGGAAGTTTTCGCTGCCTCTGGGGGAATGGTGATCGCGAATCTGTCACCATGTCAGAGACTACCATGCCAAAGAGGTAGAAAGACTTACCGGCCCTTGCGTTGATCCCGCGCGTTCCAATTCCACCTGGCGTTAGGAGGGAGATATCTATGCAAGACAACGTCCTTCGATCCCGGTACCGCGGGAATACCTTCAACATCTGCTTGCGTAGGATTCATCAGATGCAACACGCCCCTGGTGCTACCTTGAACGATTCGATACCGGTCATCGCCGTGAAAGGGCTGACGTTCCTTGATTTTCCAGTAGTCGTATCGGGGCTCGGGGTACCAGCGTTGGTACCACAAGCGTTTCCTGCGGGCTTGCTCTGGTGATTGTTGCTGACTGTCGACAAAACTGTCTCTTGCATTGTTTTCGACCTGCGTACGCGGTCCCGCTGGCCTGATCTCGTCAAGGGCACTTGAAGACTGAGCTCGACGCCGTGGCTGCTGCTGTTGCGAGTCTACTCCTTGCAATGTCTCAGATCCATATCTCGACGACTTAGCGACTGAATCGGTGATAGTGTGCGCACGGCGAGGAGCTCGATCATACAATAAGTGTGCATTGCTGCCTACTCTGGTGGCTTCTGAGTCGACACTGGTATCGCCCGCATGCCGTCTGAAGCTTGGTGTGATCTGCTCTTCACTTGCCGCAGCCGTCGCCTGAGAGTTCTGTCGGGAGCCACGGAATGCTGGGTGTTGAGAGCGAGGAGGCTCCGTTTGGGTGTCGGTGGGTGACTGTCCGGGTGGAAACCATTCTTCGGAGTTGCTTTGCGTTGACATGGTGTTGCGTGGTAGCGGAAGGATAGCGCTGATGATGCTGTGCTGTTGAATGCTGATATACTCGTGTTGGTGAAGAAGTCAATATCGAGGATGTCCGCGTAATGTCAACGAGCAGATCGATGCAAAGGGCAAGAACAAAGACTTTTGGGTAAACATGACGCCCGGATGCCGTGGGCCGGCAATTTGCTTCCGATCGAATCGAGTGGAAGGCACAAGTGTGTCTGGCGTCTGCTTTCAGGCACCACCAGCACTGATATCGAGTCAGCCTAGTGTATCCTATCGAATAATTTTCGGAGGGCACCAATTCCTGCACACTCCCCAAACGAGCGAAATTGTCCAAATTCACGATCAGATGCCCGAACATCTGAAAACGGCCTCCTTCAAGGGACGATCTCTGGCGACCGTGAAAGGTTCTAGTCCGATGAAGTCTCCTGCACATGACATTTAATTGTTGCATCTGAATGCAGTCAGAAACATAGTTTCCATAAAACAAAGTCTCGAAACACCATCACCGTCAGGACATACCTCAACACTGTTCGAACCCCTTTCTTTCAACAATGTATCGCACCAGCACCAAACCCCATCGATGGGAGTCATTCGCCAGACACACTCCCTCGCTCACCATAGCATTCCTCTTCCTCGCAACATGGGCTACTTCCTGGACCTCTCGATCTATAGCCAACCAGCAACTGCAAGTGCGGCACCCAGACGTGCTCGAGCCGTCGAACATAACTTTCAACCTCGTCGCCCGAAACCTCAACGACAACTCCAATCCAGCGTGGTACACCGGACCCGACCCCAACACCACCCCTGACACGCAACTCTCCACCGAGGGCAAAATGATCAAGAAAGGCAACCTCCTCCTCTGCATGATGCGAGCCCCCTTTGGCAGTCCCCTCGTCCTTCCAACACGATTCACCGACCCCTCCAGCCTGGCGGTCAACGGCTGGTCGCCCACCTGGATAACGCCTAACCCCGATATCACCACTTCCGGCCTCAATCTTGCGTTCTTGGGCGCGGGAGTCAGCTACTCTCCTAGAGATTGGGTGAAGATCGACTATCAACATAGCAAGTCTAGTACTATCGACGGGAAAAGGTATCCCGCAACGCAAGCGACGTATTCGAATTCGATTTCTCCCGCGGATGGGGCGTTGCTGGCGGAGTATAACTATGGACCACGATACTCGATCAAAGCGACCGGTGGTAAAGGTATGGTCCCGCCACTAGCACGATGGAGTGATGTTGTGTTTTTGGCTTGGAAGCAGGCGATTGCGAAGTATCCCAATCTACACGGTAAGGCCGCTTGTTTCTCATCAGGGTATCATGTGCTGACATACTCGTGACAGGCGACCTCAGCAAAATCCAGCACATCTTCCGCTGGTCAATGAACGAATTCGAAACCCTTCAGAAGATCGAAGATATCACCGGCAAGGGCCTCAGCAGCTACGGCGTCGTCAGTACCGAAATCCCTTCAATTGTGCATCCTCTTTACTGACGATTATTTCCAGTGGCCAGGCATGTCCTTCCCCATCGACTCCAACCAAGCCAAAGCACTCCTCGCCGTCGATAACGCCGTCGGTGTAGCGTGGCTTCTGGCGCAACACAAAGATTCCATGGGCGTGAAAGCGATCGATCGGATTGCGGTTTTTGATTGTGGCTTGGACACGGGCTTTGGACACATGCCGCAACTGTGCATGTATTTTCATATCAGTCCCGTGCCGATGGATCAGCAGGTTTGACGGAATCGCTGGGTGAGGGTGCAGGCTTGGAGTGGATCTTGATTTTACCAGGAAAAGGAGTTGCTTGGGCAGGAGATTACATTCCAGGGAAGCTGTCGGCGTGGTCCTGCTTCGCCTGCTCACTGACGCATCTTGTTGGCAATCTCTCCGTCCACCCTTCCAATCTGCTCCTGAATCCGTCTCACCTCTCTGATTAACCCCAAAATCCGACTTCGAACCTCATTGCGCGGAAGACCCTCAACCGCACCACTCTCAAAGCCATGGTCATCCTACCCTCTCCTCGGTGGCACCTCAAACGCACCTAAATCTACTTCGATCTCAGCCGCGTCTCTCATGACGCCCCTGTAGTCTTCCTCGACATCCAGCAACACGTCGTGAGCAACTTCGTACACCTTCAAAATATCCCTGTTCGGCTGCCGAGAAGAGGTCGGAATGGGAAGCGGTTGGGATAAGAGATCTTCAAACCAAGCTATGGGCATGGAACGGTCGTCAAGAGCAAGGATGAAGTTGACAAGCCATTGCTGTTCTTCTGTTGCTGGTGGTGCGAAGTTGGATGACATTGTTGGTGAAGAGAGAAGAGTCCTTGATGGGTTCAGCAGCTGAGTGGTACTGCTCTTCATATCAGCGTATCTGTAGATCGCGCATCAAGCCTGTGTCTTAGATCTGTCGATATCCGAATCTGCCATCTCATCTCGTAACGCCCAATACCGGTTCCGAACAAGAAGCTGCCTGGTCCAGCGTATCCTTCCCGCTCTTTCGCGTCCTGTCCCACTGCAACCACCTCACACTCCCTCAATTCTCTTTCAGTCACGCGAAAATTCCAGCCCACAAACCCAAACCCCCACCAACAACATACAATACCGTCCTCACATAATTATGCACAACCCACCCCTTCAACAACCGCCGATGTTCCAAATCCTGCTCACTCTTCCCCTGCATCTCCCCACTCTCACTAGTCTCTACCAACCTCTTGATCCCGGGCATCATCACCAACCCAGTATACGGCATCGGCAATACTGAAAACAACGCCGCGAAGATGTATATCTTCCGCTGGGTGGGGGAGCTGCACAGACAGGCGAGGTATGCTGCTGCGGCGCCGGAGGTGAGGGACATGGGGACGGCGATTTTCCCTCCGGCATTGAAGATGCGCCGGAAGAGGGGCGTGCTTTGTTGGGGTGGGAGGTCGTAGAGTTGTGGGATGGCGTTTTGGGAGAAGGCGAAGCCGTAGCCGGCTTGGAACAGGGCGGCTGCTGGGGAGAGGAAGAGGGCGGTGTTTATGAGGGATTTGGGAGGCGTCATGTTGAGTCGTTGCTGGTAAGATGAGTTTGGAGACGTAGTCAGTGTAAGTGTGTGTAGATTCAGAGAGGTGTACTGTATTCGATGTGTTGGTAGTTCGGGAACGTGCGTGAGGGGGAAGAAGTGAGGTTGGGTTAGCGCGCGGGACGGATCCGCTGAGCTGGCTCCTCAGTACACCTTCTACTTCGTCTTGGACACTTTTAATACGACAGGAAATGACCTGTGAAAGTAATTTTGAGCAGTAGTGCTGCTCTGCTTCACGAAGTCTAGCTTCCGAGAGTCTGGAGCAACCATTTCCAACAAGACACGGTCTCTCAGAACTGCAACAATCGTTCAGCAGCAACAGAGTGACGAAGGTTGCTCCCTCCCATTATTGATCTTCCGCGATGCAATGAGAAGCAACAAGTCGAAGCTGAATCTGAATGCGCGATGTCGAACGGCAGAACATTGTTCGTAGCACCTGTTCACACAAGTGAAGTCGGACATGCGTCAAGGAAGCTTGTTCCAAGCAGTGAAAACCTGCACTTTGACTTTGAACCAACATCTCAAGATCGAGGTGAGGGGGCAGAGACGGTCGATTCGCAGTCCTCAGCTGGGTATTGTCTGCTTCATTTTGCGTGTCGTCTGCAAACATCGATGCCTGACGTGTGCCTCATTTTGCAATTGCAGTGGCAAGCTCGCAAGATCTCAGTGGCCAGACAACGGTTTGCTAAGGAGCAGTTTCAGGAAGCTGATACAGGGAGAACCCTACGTGTCAGAGTCGTGGGACGTTGCATGCAGTTCGTGATAGGAGGCTGAGGAGGAGGTCAACATCGGAACATCGTCGTCGCCGAGTGGCCACGCCTGCCATTGCCAATTCTGAATCTGTGGCAAGGAGAAGGCTGGATGTGTCGTGATATAGAGAGCTTGTCGAGCCTTGGGTCAGGAGTCCAAGGAGGTTTGCAGAGGGGGAGAGGTGAGAAGGTGCTGCTTATCAATCAAGCATCTGTCGTTCCGAGGCGCAGCAGATGCAACACGCAGCTTGGCCGCACTATTCCTGACCCTTCACCCTTCCCCTTCCGTGTCCCTCCCCATCGCCAAATCGCCGGCTCCGTTGCACAGGGGCACTGTCACCTCCTTTAGAATAGGACTGTACTGCTGCTCGTCAATTGATGGACAACGACAAAACGGCATTGGACGGGTGAATCAAATCTTTATCGGCTTCAAATCGAAGAAGGAAGGGTCACCGATCGGCGAGGCGAGGACCTTCCAGACGCCTTCTAGCGAGCTGCAAGTGCCCGTTTCCTTTTGCCGGGCGAAGGAGCACCTGCTCCACCACCACCACCACTTCCATCACCACCGCTGCGTACTCGTTGTCCTCTCCGCTCCGCCTGAGGGCACCAATTCCTACCTCACCTCACCCCGCCTCACCTCGCCGTCGCCGGTCGCAGTCGTACTATTCTATTTCCCGCGTGGATCCTTTCCGCTTGCTGCCCGTGCAGTTGCAGTGCGTGCAGCCGGACAATCCCTCCACCGCTGCCGGTTGCCGCAAGCCACCTCTCCACTCCCGCACCTCCGCCGCTTTCATCACTCCTCAACTTCACCCAATCCTCAATCCTCCTCCATCCACCACAAACACCGACACCTTTTCGACTCGCCTCAACATCCGCCGAGCTGGCCTTCTCACGGTAGCCGCGGGCCATGACTGCCCTCACTGCGAAGCGACACGCATCTGCCAACATGCCCACCTCCACCTCCACCTCCAAGGACGACGCCGGCAGCGGGAAGCGGGTCTTCAGCGGCGCCAGTCTGAACAGCAACGGCAAGGTCAACAACACCGCCGGCCAGAAGATCAAGAACTTCTTCCGCATCAACCACGGCAAGCATGACCAGCACTCAACCAAGGACTCGGAAAAGGGCCCCTCACTGTCCGCCGACGGCTCCCACGACGGCACTCGGACCCCTCAGTCCCAGCACAAGGACAACAAGAGCAGTCTGCGCAACAGCCGCTTCATCCCTCACATTGGGCGGAGCAGGAGCACTACCGTTGCTTCTGAGGGCAACCCGCTGGACGACGGCATGAGCCCGACCGCACACGTCAACCCGTATTTCCAACATCAGGGTCCACCCGCGTTACGGCATCACGACGACAGCAGCATTCCTCCCTCGCCTCCCGATACTCCGCAAATGTCGAAAAAGATGGCGCAGCAAGGCAATGGACACGATGCCAATGGCAATGGCAAGGAAGAGTTGGCCAGGAAGCTGCGAAGAGTAGCTAGTGCCCCCAACGCACAAGGCCTGTTCAACAAAGCATCGAAAGGTAGCAGTGGAGATGGCAGACCGCCGACTGCGGAGAACGACGTTCCATCACCTCCCAAGGTCAATGGGATGGGGCAGCACAGTAATGCGAGCGCCCTCAGCATGGTCGAGACCGTCCCCCAGAACGGCGATCTGCTTCCTGTACCTGGTATTAATGGTGCCATTACACCTGGGAAGATTCGCAACAGCATCGCCTTCCGCCGGACATACAGCAGCAACAGCATTAAGGTCAGGAATGTGGAAGTGGGCCCTGGCAGCTTCGACAAGATAAAGCTCATTGGAAAGGGCGACGTGGGCAAGGTTTATCTGGTGCGGGAGAAGAAGAGCACGAGACTATACGCCATGAAAGGTGTGTATCTGTGACGAGTGATGCACATGGACAATCTGACAAATTGTAGTTCTTTCGAAGAAGGAGATGATCAAGCGCAACAAGATCAAGAGGGCCCTTGCCGAGCAGGAGATTCTGGCCACGAGCAACCATCCGTTCATCGTTACCCTCTACCACTCTTTCCAATCCGAGGACCACCTTTATCTGTGTATGGAGTACTGCAGTGGAGGCGAGTTCTTCCGCGCTTTGCAGACGAGGCCCAACAAATGCGTGGATGAAGATGCCGCTCGATTCTATGCTGCCGAAGTGACTGCAGCGTTGGAGTACCTGCATTTGATGGGTTTCATTTACCGTGACTTGAAGCCTGAGAGTGAGTTGTCACATATCGTACCTCGTCACAGCAGAGGCTAATCTTCCGCAGACATCCTACTGCATCAATCCGGCCACATCATGCTTTCGGACTTTGATCTTTCGAAGCAGTCCGATCCTGGTGGTGTGCCTGGCATGATCCTGGCTGGAGGTCGCAACGCCAGCGGAGGTATCTCTAGCAACCCGAACCCCAACAACATGCCGACAATCGACACGAAGAGCTGCATTGCCAACTTTCGGACGAACTCTTTTGTGGGCACAGAGGAATACATTGCTCCTGAGGTGATTAAGGGTTGTGGACACACGAGTGCCGTGGATTGGTGGACACTTGGTATCCTGATCTACGAAATGCTCTTTGGCACGACCCCGTTCAAGGGCAAGAACAGGAACGCGACCTTTGCAAACATCCTGCGCGACGAGGTGCCGTTCCCTGAGGGAAATGGTGCCCCTAATGTTTCCAAGTAAGTTTGACACAGCGGCTTTGCCTTGCGCATTACTAATACTTCTCCAGCCTCTGCAAGTCCCTCATTCGCAAGCTGCTGATCAAGGACGAATTACGTCGTCTTGGCTCTCGTGCCGGCGCTTCGGACGTCAAGACGCATGGCTTCTTCCGCGCGACGTCATGGGCCCTTCTACGACACCAGAAACCACCGATCATCCCCAATCAGGGCCGTGGCATCGACACAATCAACTTCCGCAATGTCAAGGAGAGTCAGAGCGTGGATCTCGGCAATGGCGCGGTCACAGGCGTTAACAAGGGCTTTGGGACCCCAGCCAGCAAAATGAAGGGCGTTCCACTCGATTCAGGACTGGAGACGCCAGGTGGGGAGATTGCGGATCCTTTTGAGGAGTTCAACAGCGTCACGCTCCACCACGAAGGCGACGACCATGCCATGGCAGACGACGAGCAGCTGAACACAAATGCGCATCGGTAGCGTTGGCGCTTATAGGGACGGACCAGCTACTGTATTCGGGGCATGATGTGGAGGACCGAGAGCTGGAGACGCAGAACCTCTGATGAAGATGACTGGATCATCAGCAAGAAGAGAAGACTCGGCATGCATAGGAGACGACGACCTTGGCGGGTCCGTACTGCAACAATACGCAACCTTCGACCGCCGAAATGGAAGAAGTTTACCTTTCGTCGGCAGAGGCCGAGACGATCGTATTGGGGTCTCAGCGATGAGCGCATGCAAAACGACGGAGGAGAGAACTTGTAAATATTGCACAGAGGGATGTTCTGGGCGTTTTCAAGGCGACGACAGGGAGATGAGCTGGGCCAGTTTCGCTTCCTTTCCGTCGTGAATGCTTGCTTTGGGAGGGGGCGTTGTCTGCTTAGCTTTGCTTTTCTTTTTTGATGTGATGTTTTGAAAGCGGGAACCGGAAAGTTGGGCCGAATCATATGGCCTTGCATGATCGTTACGAATGAAAGACATGGGCGTTTATTCTATCATTGAATGTCAAGTTCTTCTCAACCTTTGCTCTCTCTTGACTTGAGTTGACTGATGAAGCTGTTTCTTTCGGTCATTTCTCGGCTCGTCGGGTCGGCGAAAGTTGTTGCCGATCTGGAGGCGCGGGCAGCGTGCAGCTTCAACTTCACGCGACAACACGACACGGCGTTTCTTCTACCTTACATATCACAATTCAAACGCGACCTACAAATCACAAAGAGCTCGATCTTCTCCCAACTCGAATACAATCTACTCGCTGCGCAGGGGATTGTCGTGCAAACATGGATCCCGAAGACGACTCGACGATCCAACTCGACGCGGATTTGCCTCTTGATACGCCCAGGACGAAGCAGTCGCAGAGGAATTTTGGGGTCGAGGATGGAGAGGAGAGTTTGACTCCGTTGGAGACGGAGGTGTTGGAGGAGTATGCGAGGTTGGTGGGGAATTTGGACGATGTGAGTGAGCGAGCGAGCGAAGCGAGCGCACTCTTCCCACTGATACTGGGTGTGGTTTTTGAGTGAATGAGGGGCCAGCTGACGTGTGGGTTTTTTTCTGGCAGTTGAGTGGGATCCTGGCGGAATTGGCTTCCAAGCCCTCAGCGGAGATTCTGGATGCTTTGAGAGGACTGGAGAGGAAGACGACGACTGTTTTTACGCTTTTGAAGGCGAGTGTTTATTCGATTGTGTTGCAGCAGGGGATGGATCAGGGTGGGGAGGAATGAGCGAAGACAAGCGAAGCGAAGCGAAGAGAAAAGTGTCCTATGGACCTTGTGGAGTGAGAATGATATCCCCATGTGAGGTTTCGACGCGTTTATGCGATGGAAGGGAAGGGAGTTTTGTGGTTTTTTTTTTTTTTTTTGTTTTTGAGAGGTGAGGTTGTGGCTATATGCATCGTATGGTGATATGAAGTTGGGAATGGAGGATGGTAGGAATTACATCAGACAGCCGTTCTTCACGCTCGAATGCAGTTCAGAGACAGCGACTCTGATCTTCTCCTTCTTGCCGACGTTTTTGAAGACTTCGACGAACCATTCGTACCACACCTTGCGGTCGTCGGTTTGGCGCCACATGGAGACGACAATCTCAGAGTCGTCGGGAATGAAGATGGGCGTCTACCAAACGTGCAAGTGTCAGCAAAGACAACGTAGAGAGTATTGGAAAGACGCGCGAATGTACGCACCTTCAGCGGGAAGAAAATCGGAAACCAACTAATCATATCCCTGCTCTTATCCTCCATCGTGACCGGATTTGTAGAGAGTTCGATCTTCTTACTCCCATCTACAGCAGCGTAGAGGACCGTTTCAAAGTACCCTGCCAAGCCGTGACAGACGCCTCGACGGGCGGATTGGAAAGAGACTTTGCTGGTCCGGGCATTGTGTTCGTTCTTTCCATCGCCACCAGTCCAGCCGCCGCAGTCAATGGAGCCGCCGGCGCGGATGAAGGCTTGCGTGAGGAGGGAAGTGGGGAGGGGATGCGAGAAGGACCAGGTCTCGTTCACGTCTGGGACGGACAGGTCGGTGGTGCTCGAGTCGGTGGGTTCAGTGCAGAGGTAGTCGTACTGGTGCAGCATGACGACGGCGGGGACCTCCCACTTGTCGGCTTCACCCGGACGGGTCAGGATGTCGGTGTAGAGTTTGGGCGTGGCGATGGGGGTGAGGTGCGCGCTGTAGGATTGTGGGATGTTGATCCCGTGGGCGGGGTGCAGGACGTGCTGGACGCCGTCGAGACACTCAGGGGAGAGCTCGTTGTCGGCGAAGGAGCCGAGAAGCTCGGAGACGAGGATGTCGACTTGTTGGATGGCGCCATCGATTGTTGGGCCGGGCCAGGTGCGCATGTCGGACTTGTAGATGAGGACGCGGTTGTTCCAGAGGGGGTCGGTTTGGTTGCGACGTTGGATGAGAACGTGTGCGTTCGGATTCTTTTCGACTGCGCAGCATTTGATGGCGATGCCGGTGGACTTGCTGGCTCGGAGGGATCGGGTTACCAACGGCCCTCTACCGGCACCTACGACTGCGACGATGATTTCTCTGTCGTCCCCAAGCTTCGCTCGTAGGTCTTTCAGAGCGGCGGCGACGGCATTCTCGTACCACTCATACTTGACTGGATCCTTTTCGAAAACTTCGTATGTGATGGACTCGAGGTTATCAGTCAGTGGCTGCAGCGGAGACTGGATGTAATCCTGGTAGCCTTGACCGAACCTCTCCATTGGCGGGCGAGATGGTTGCGTCTGCTGGAGGTGACGCATATATCGCAAGTGACCGAGAGGATCTTCTTGCTTGTCTTGAGCATTTACAGCAGCCTCAGCTGGAGTTGGATTCGACGTTGCTGCTCCAACTGTTGCGTTCACATCTTCGATTGGATCGACGTCGGCCAGCAGCACCCAGGGTGGAAAGCGAAGACGAAGGAATCGAGTGAGCAGCAGTTGATGCGACTTGGATAGGACTGGATAGCCCTTGTTGTTCCTCAAGAAGCTGGTGCGTGGAAGAAGCAAGAGTCTGACTGCTTCGGAGTACCACCGTGATTGCAAGTCGACCGGTGGTAACTGGCGGGGCAATTCCAGTGCTATACAAGACCATCAGCATGCATGCATATGATCTCAATGCCAGCGAGATACCTACTCAGAGCGTTGCAAGGATTCGGCAATCACTTGCAACGGTCATTGCGGAGGTGGAGAAAGGAGAGTGTAATGAGAAAAGATAGGAAAGCTCAAACGTACCTACTGTGAGCTTTGTGCTGTAGTTGCACATTGTTCGAATCGTATTCCAATTTTCCCACGATGCATAGAGGTGCGGCTCGCTTTCATCATCTTCGTCGAGCTCTGCGGTGTACTGGCTTCTGGCAAGTTCTGATAGATGAGGACCATCTGAGCCCTCGAGTTCCAGCTCTCCAGTCATGGGCATGAGAATCTGCAGTTGCACATACGGACCGAGACCTAACCCTTCCAAGATTGCTCGGGAGTATTGGGCAACATCGGAGCCGGGTATGGGGCCATGGACCAGAACATTGCTCACTCCACAGAAGGCGGCATACGCGACTTCCAGGTTGAAGACTTGCCTGCTGATTCGAGCAATGAGCGGGTCAGGCGAACCGAGATCGATCCATGGGCTGACGAGTCCAATCAATGCGCTGTTGCTCTCTTCTGGTGAAAGATCGCTGTCCTTGGGCGTCAAGGGAGCAATCGAAGGTTGAGGAACAGCACTGGGTAAAGGATCGTTCTTGAGCAAGTCGGCGTGTTCCTGCAATTGAGCCAAGACGGTCGATTGAAAGTGGCCAGTAGTGATTGGAGCCGTCATCAGGTCGTATCCAGACGCCTGAGCAGCACCGAGCAGCTGGCTCGTTACTTTTGTTGTCCGCTGAGATTCATGGTGGCCGACGTAGAGGATCGTTGGAAGGTCATCAGACGAGAACGACCCATTTTCGTCCATTTTGACAACTCAGACAGTGGTATAATTGCCGCTCGTTGAATTGCAGCCGTAAAGAGCAATAAAGTGGCGATTGCGATGTTGGTGGTGTTGTTTGCATTGGCCTCCATCAAAGTTGGAGCAAAATTCATGGTGGCCTGAGGCATGCACCTAGCGAGTCATGACGACCTTCCGCTCTGGAACTTTTCTTTGCGCTTCAGAAAGAGCAACCACCAACATCGACGATCCACCATCACCACCCTATCTTTCGCGCAAACATGACCGAAGACGAGCAGCCGCGCAAGTCGCGCTTCAAGAGAGTCAAGACCTCCGACGACCGCTCCAATCCCTACTTGGCCCACATGTACACCGACGGCGATGCGCAAGGCGTGGGCCTCGATGGCGGCGCAAATGGAGCGCATACAAATGGCACATCGCGGTACACCGGCGGCGACCTGAGCAAATGGCAGCGGCATTCTTCGACGGCCAAGATGGCCAAATCCGCAGAAGATGGGCCCGACAACCCTTTCACGGGCCAGCCGCTCTCCCAACGATATTTTGGCATCCTCAAGACTCGTCGCGACCTGCCCGTGCATGCGCAGCGACAGGAGTTCCTCGACATGTACCACAGCACGCAGATCTTGGTGTTCGTGGGAGAGACGGGTTCCGGAAAGACGACGCAGATTCCTCAATTCGTGCTTTACGATGATCTACCACAGCAAGACGGCAAGATGGTCGCGTGTACCCAACCGCGTCGAGTGGCAGCCATGTCGGTCGCCCAGCGTGTCGCACAAGAGATGGACGTACAACTGGGCGAGGAAGTTGGTTACAGCATTCGTTTTGAGGACATGACAGGACCCAAGACAATCATGAAGTACATGACGGACGGTATGCTGCTGAGAGAGGCCATGAACGACCACGACTTGAAGCGATACAGCACTATCATTCTCGACGAAGCCCACGAGCGAACACTGGCGACGGATATTCTCATGGGTCTACTCAAGGAAGTGGTGGCGCGGAGACCCGATCTGAAGTTGATCATTATGTCTGCCACGCTTGACGCGCAAAAGTTCCAGAAGTACTTCAACAACGCGCCTTTGTTGGCAGTGCCGGGTCGTACACATCCCGTCGAGATCTTCTATACCCCCGAACCGGAGCGAGATTACGTCGAGGCGGCGTTGCGAACGGTACTTCAAATACACGCCACGGAGCCCGAAGGAGACATTCTGCTCTTCTTGACTGGTGAGGAGGAGATCGAGGACGCATGTCGCAAGATTGGTTTGGAAGCCGATGAGATGACACGAGAAGCAGACGCTGGACCACTGAAGGTGTACCCTCTTTACGGTACCCTTCCACCGGCTCAGCAACAGAAGATTTTCGAGCCGGCGCCTCCTCCGTTCAGACAAGGCGGCAAGCCTGGCCGAAAAGTCATTGTTTCGACCAACATCGCCGAAACTTCGCTTACCATTGATGGCATCGTTTACGTGGTGGACCCCGGCTTCAGCAAGCAAAAGGTCTACAATCCACGCATTCGAGTCGAGTCACTTCTGGTATCGCCCATCAGCAAAGCATCAGCGCAACAGCGAGCTGGTCGTGCTGGTCGTACACGACCCGGAAAGTGCTTCAGACTGTACACGGAGGGCGCCTTTAAGAAGGAGCTTATCGACCAGTCATATCCTGAGATCCTGCGCTCCAACCTGGCCAGCACTGTGTTGGAGTTGAAGAAGCTTGGTATTGACGATCTGGTCCACTTCGATCTCATGGATCCGCCTGCCCCTGAAACTCTTATGCGGGCTCTTGAGGAGCTGAATTACCTGGCCTGCCTGGACGACGAAGGTGAACTCACTGCGCTGGGCAAGCTGGCATCAGAGTTCCCTCTCGATCCGGCGCTGGCTGTCATGCTCATCTCGTCGCCTGAGTTCTACTGCTCGAACGAGATTCTCTCTCTTACTGCTCTTTTGTCTGTGCCACAGCTCTTCAACCGCCCCGCTTCGGCTAGGAAACGGGCGGACGAGATGAAGAACTTGTTCGCACATGAGGATGGCGACCATCTCACCATGCTCAACGTCTACCACGCCTTCAAGTCTCCTGCGGCGCAAGAGAATCCAAAGCAATGGACGCACGATCACTTCCTCTCATATCGAGCTCTCCAGCAAGCAGACAACGTTCGCTTGCAATTGAAGAGGATAATGGAGCGCGAAGAGATCGAGCTGATCTCCACACCTTTCAATGACAAGAACTACTACTCTAACATCCGCCGTGCGCTTGTCTCTGGCTTCTTCATGCAAGTTGCCAAGAGGGAGAGTTCCGGCAAGACCTACGTCACCGTCAAAGACAACCAGACTGTGCTCTTACATCCCAGCACTGTGCTGGGTCAGGACTCGGACTGGGTTGTCTACAACGAGTTTGTCTTGACCAGCAAGAATTACATTCGGACAGTGACTGCAGTCAAGCCGGAGTGGCTCTTGGACATCGCGCCGAACTACTACGACATTGACAGCTTCTCGAAGGGAGACGTCAAGACTGCTCTGCAGCGTTGTGCCACGAAAGTGCAGAGGGAGCAGGCGAGGAAGGGAAGATAGAGAATCGATTTTACGTATCCAGAGACATGAGCTCTTCGAGAGATGCGGACGAGCTACGCCTTACAGCCCGAAGCGTATGCATCCAGACCTCCGAGGTAGAGAAATACGAAGATGATTTGTGAGTGTATATTCACATCTTTAATGTTTCCAAAATTCTCATCATCGTCGTCAAGTCTTTATCCATTTTGCTTTCGCTTCTGCCCTGTAGTTCTATTTGCATGTGCTTCGGATATCTCTTCCCTACCGGACCTTTCTCGTTTCCCCCACGGCATCTCCCGTTCCGACCCCTTTCCCGCATCAGAGGACGACTAATACCAGCTCGCCTTCTCCTTCGCACTCCCTTCGAGCTGGAACGGCCGCTTCCCACTCGGAATACTGCAATCCCCACTCGCGTGCTGGATGTACTGCACCTCGGTGGGATTGATGTGACAAGTAAAAGCCGCCGTCCCGTTGGTTGTATGTTTCCAGCCGTATACCCTACAATAACACCAAACATATCTGCGTCAGAGCTTGGACTTCAGAAACAGGAGGGGGATCACAATTTACGAGCTTCCGTCGGACAGTGTCTCTCTGACTTCAATACTGAAATTGCCGATAGAGAAGTATGGGAATAGTTTGAACTGGAATGGGGAGTTGCCGTCTCCGAGCGCGGAGGGCGAGGAGTCGCATTGGAACCATTGGTTTGTGGGGACGTAGAGGGAGTAGGCTTCGCTGTTCACCCAGCTGTTGTCGCCCCAGGACTTGCTGCAGTAGCTGGAGTTCTTGGGGTGCGTGCTGGATGTGAGGTTGAAGGCGAGGCGGTAGTAGTTTGTTTGACCGGACGGGGAGCCGATGGGCTGGAGAAGAGAAGGTGGGTTAGTTGGAGTGGGGAGGGGAGGAATGGGGAGGGACGTACTTGGTGCGAGGTTAGGGAGGGTATGGTAAAGTGGGTTTTGAGAGAGTTTGGGGTTGGGGAGGCGAGGATGGAGGTCGTGGTTGTTAGGAGGGAGAGGAGAAGGGAGAGCGAGAAACAGGGCATGATGTCTTTGATTGTGTGGGTAGGGATATCGATGGTGCTGTTGAAAGTTCTGCTGCGTTGCGAGATCGTGAGAAAGAGTGACTCTTCGAGCATACTTGTACTTTCTCCATTTCCGCTCCTCGTTGCTGCTTTCCCTAGAAGGTCCTCTCCCATCCTAGTTCTTGCATCGAATTACACACCCCATACCTATGCCATGACGGAAACCTGCGTCCGAGAAGCTTCTTCTCGGTCGAAACCGACACCATAAATACTTCTTTCCCATCCCGGGATCCCAACTCTACGCTCTGGGAGGTTTCTTTATCGCTTCGTCCATGCACGACGGTAACGCTACACGAGGAAGCTTGTCGCCACGCAGACGATAGCCCGCCCATAGCGTTACTGAATTCCTTGTAGTTGCGTTGAGACGTTAGAAGAAACTCCCGGTTGAAAGATCTGTCAGGGCCGTGGAAACTACGCATGCTGTGCGACAGAAGGAGTTGCTAAATTTGGGTCTCGCGCTATTGGCTGGTGCTTCACACCTGGTGTTCGCTTCTGCAGGACATGTTGGTAGGTTGAAGGGGAAGGACAGGCATGTTGTGAGGAGGATTCTCATTGACTGCAGTACTTGATGGGCACATTGGTTCGGTACCTAGTTTCCTGGCGATATCTATCTCGTGTTCGATGCAAGAGGGGCGCTCGCTTCAGGTCCCGAAAATCTTTCAATTTCGTAGCGACATCAGACTGCGTCTTTCCTTTTCTTTTTGGCACACGCATTCTCCCACATCTCTTGGTTATCGGGGACTACGAACGCGCTAGAAAATCGCGGTCCCATTCACATGGCTAGCCACACCCCTAACCACATTCGCCGGAGCACTCGTAAAGAAGAACGTGTACTTGCCATTCTTCTTCGCCAACGCAGCAACTTTCTCCAGGTCAACCATCTCCCCAAGCGGCATCCCCCACAGCGCCAAACAATACCCATGCAGCGATCCCTCGCGCCCACGGGGTGGGAAGGCCTCGAACGTTGGGCTGTCTCCACCAACGGCAGCGAAGTAGCAGTCGTGCAGCCACTCCACTACAGGCTGCTCTGCTTTCAACCCCGTCCATGCTTGCGTCTTGTCGGCGTCGAAGGTGTCCATGGTGAAGGGACGGGCGCCGATCTTGGCGATTTCAGAAGAGCTGCGGCGGGCGTAGTCTTCGGTGAAGCCGCTGCGGACGAAGAGGATGTCGCCGATTTGGATGTCTCCACCTTGGGAAGCGGGACGGATGTCGATTCCTTGTGACTTTCCTACTTCCACGAGGTCGGCGTAGGTGATTTCATTTCGGGCTGCGGTGTCGTATTTTCGGCCCTGGGACGTTGCCCAAGCTCTGTAGTCGAGGAGGACTGTGACACTATCAGCTTGTATCCCGTCAACATCCACGAGAGGTCATATCTTACCTCCTCGTGCTGCAATTCCATGCTTCGACCAATAGTGAATGCTATTCTTCTCGCTTGCATTCGGCCCTACGAAATCATCGCCTTTGGCGAAGTTGTAGAAGTATTTGCTCTGCGCATGGGCAGCATGTCGGAATCCATCCCATTGCGTCCCGCTCTGCGTGTTGAGAGTGTATTTGTCGTCGTACGCGAGCCCTGGGGTGAGAGTCTTGATTTCGTGTTGGAATTTCTCGCGGTGGAAAGCAGGCGTCTCGGGCACATTCAATGGCAAGTCTGTCCTTGCCAGCTCGCCAGTCTTGATCTCTGCCGATGCTGCCTTCACTCTCTCGGGCGTGAGAAGGTTGAGACGGCCAAGGTGGTCATCTTTGCCCCAGAACCAGGCTGCATGCTTTGGGGCTCCCTGTATTTCGGGCAGTTCGTGAAAGGTTGGAAATGACCTTGAGTGCGGGTTCCAGGTCTGCGACGCCATGTTGAGTCTGATGCTTCCGACTAGTATAGTTAGCTCGTGGGGACCAGATAGGTTGTTTCAGATGCTGTATCCAATTCGTATTTCTCTTTATCTGACAGTCAATATGATTGCAAGCTCTTAGCTCAACATTTCGATTGGCCTCCGAGGTTGGTCTGTAGAGCTCTCCAGCTTCTGCCGAGCTTGATCGGCTCTTGAATGGCATCATCGCGAGTTTGAGCTGCTGAGTCAATGAGGGGCTACCCGTCGATGTTGCTCCTCGCTCCACAGCTATCGCGAGTATACGCCAGCTAGTCGTTGCCTCAAATGCAGTGATACCGTTGATTTCCAAGCATGTTCGCGGATTAGTTCCGCTTGAGATCCAGAATCACCTCACGCAATGAGGAGTGTTCCTCGCTTGCTCAAATTCGGAGGGGAAAGCGAAAGCTTGAGCTGAACAACTAAATGCTGACACCAGATTAGCATCGGTAGGATCCCATGCGATAAGTATAAGAAAGTCGTAAGCCCGATCAACACGCACCTGTGCTGGCAAAGCTCCTCATCAACACACTCCTCACCTGCACGACACCCCAGCCAGACCAACTCACCACAATGGCCGAACCCAAAGGCGTCTACGTGTACGTGTCGTACCCTCGCAGGCCCGACATCAAATTCGACACGGAGTACTATCTGAAGACCTATATGTCCATCGTCGAGAAGCACTGGAAATCGTTCGGCATGCAGTCCTGGACGGTCGTGCAGTTCCCTGAGGGCGATCCGAGCGGCCAGCACACGCAGGCCATCATGCTATGGGAGAGCACGGAGTCTTTCCTGAGAGCGATCGATGCGAATATCCCGGAGGTGATGGAGGATATCAAGAACTATTCGAATGTGATGCCGGTGCGATATTTTGGAAAGGTTCTTGCGCAGGGATGAGATCCTAGGAGATATGCATCGTGAGAGTCGTGAGCGAACATGCTTTTCACTACCGAGCTGTGCAAAAGAGTTCTTGGACTGTTGTGAAAGAGCAGGTCGGGTGTCAGGTGGAAGAAAGCGAGATGGAAGAAGATGTTCAGAAGGGAAAGGACATGGTTGTTATGGACTTTGATGAATTACGACCCTTTACGTCTTAGCGCCCGCCGTAGAACTTCTCTCCTACTTCACCATAAAAGACTCTGAGAATGTCAGGCCCAGTACCAGAGTGTCGGTAGATAACGCAATTATAGATGCACAGATGGTTGTTTCTCCCTCATGCCGCCGAACGTGCGTTTCACCGAATGCGGACGGGCTGCGTGTGTGAAACGTGAGAGCGCGCGAGCTTGAACGGTTCACTCTTTTTCTTCGACGCGTTCGTGCACGCAAGGCATGTGATACAACTGGTGGGGAGTCATTTCTCTTCTTGATGAACCGTGGCGTCGACGACCTGGACCTAGCTGTTCATCAAGATGATGGAGTCTTTCATGGTATTTGAAACGACCATGCGTATTCCCCTACAGCATTGATCTATATCCATGAAAGACGAAGCTGCCTCAATCAAACACAGTTCAGATTCGCTTGATTCGCGTGGGAGAAAGGGTCGATTCCAAGCGTCATTCTGCAGGCCGCTTGAATCAGGTTCCTGCATTAGCGAATCTCTCTCCATCTCCATCTCGCAGATCTGCCGTCGCACAAGTCGTACACACTCTGCAATAATGCGTTACATTCCATCGCAAGGAAGAAGATTTGTCCGTGTCTGCCCGCTGAAAGAATGCTGCAAATGCAAGGCTGATGAACAAAGGAACGAACGGATGTGGTTTTCTGGTGAAACGAAAGGTCGGCATGGTTTTGTGGATGTCTTTTGCTGCTTGCTTGATACAATTTCGATTCTTTCTCTTGACAGCTTGCGAGCCGACTGACTTCCATCACGAACCTCGTTGTCGGTGCGGATGAGGTTTCTGTTTGTATTTTCATTGTTCAGCTTTAATTTCGAATCACATGCTCGTTATTGTTGGGGGAGAGTGATGAGCAAGTGAGATTACGGGTGCTATTGTCTGTCTCGCCCTCTGTCTTTACCGCCGCCAACCCCTCCGCACTCCATCTACCACCCACCACTACCACCAACTTCACGGCGGCTCGCTGCAGCTGCGTCTAGCCGCCCACCACCACCATCCACCACTTCACCAATACCACCATACCTCTTTTCCGGAGTTGCAAGACGGAAACCGACGAATCAAGCGGCGCAGAACAACACCTTCCCTCGCTTCGGCACGCCCGAGTCAAGACATACATCCGCATCCGCCGCGACGTCACGCTCTTCTCAAATCAGGCACACCCGACGAGACATCAGCAAGAGACAAGTGAGAGACAGCAGCTAGCTGGCCCGTTTGCTTTTCCTTCTTCTTGGAAGTTATGTCCCCTTCCACCAGTTCCAACAACATCAATAATCATCAACCTTTGACAACACAATCGCAACCGCAACAGCAGCACATCGCCAATACCTACGACTCCACCTCTCTACTGCGCGAATCCCCGCAACCTCCGACTTCCTTTGGCGCGAAATTGAAGATGCTCTTCTGCTGCGGTGAGGGAGATTATGAGTCGGATGTGGAGGGTTACGATCGGTCGTATTCTTCGCGCTCGGGATCTGGTGGCACGGGCAAGGTGGTGATTGTGAGTTCCCTGCTGCCACCCGCTTTTGCTCTTGGAAGCTTTTCACATGCTGACGCCCGCTTGCCGCGCTAGTCTGCTCCTACCAACTTCCGTCGCGAAGAGATCAATATCCCCGGAATGTCGCCTGAGCAGTAAGTCTCCCAAATACTCGTCTTCACTTTACCTGAAAATGTCTAATTGCTTTGATGTATTGCAGGGAGAAATTCGTCCGCGAAAAAGCCCTTGCAGACGCCAAACGCATGTTCCAAAACTTGCAGCCGCTCGGCTCTTCGCCCTCGCAGACTTTCGTCGAGCGTCCTTCAACTGCGGGAGGCCAGCCACAGCCCAACCCCCACCCACCCACTTCGCCGCCGCCTCCGGTCACGTACGAACAATTCACCACTCCCCGCACTGCGCCGCGGCCCAACAGCTATGGTCAGAGATTGGCGGCGCACCGGCGGAGAATCAGCGACCATCTGCGGAAGCCGAGCGGTGGTCACGTTCCGATGAGCACAGACACAGGACATCGGCGGCCAATCAGTCGGGAGGGCGACAGCGCGGTCGAAATGAGAGCTTTGGTCGATGGTCCTGCTCCTGCTGGAGCGGGTGCGCAGTCGCCTCCTTTGGGAAGTGGAATGTCGCCGCCACTGGGAAAGATGAGTGGGGAGTCGGATGGCACTTGGGGGAGCGGTCTGGACGCTGGAAAAGGTGCAATTGATATGCGGCCGTGAAGAGGCTGCGCGTTTGGTTTGGCTTATGATTGAGGATTGAGGCGTTCATGAGGCGAAATAGAGACATACCTGGACAGGACTGACTGGAGAGTGTAAGATTACAAGGATTCAAGTTTGGGGACGTGTACATCATGGTACCTTACGGATGAGGTACCAACCACCATAGAGTCAGGCGTGCGATATGAGAGTGTGCGAGAATGCATACTCCGGCGCCGAATGGGAAGACAATTTCGATCTGCTAATGTCATCAGTCTTTGCATTTGACTGCTATCAAGATTTCGCTACCTTTCATACGCTCAGTGTCTCTCTTCTCGTAGAGTACTCCAACGGATCCTGTATCGGCCTTTGCAAAGTGGAGAAGGCCGTCTGGGTCGAGATCTGCGTTCAAGAGCCCAGGTTGTCCCTTGTGCATGGCAATCACAGGCGGAGCCTCGAATTTAGGGCCCTGTCCTCAGCCAATGTGGTTTCACGCGGCCTTCTTCTGCCCAATTCTTATGTTTGTTCTGCAGCTGCTATTCTTCGTCCCTCAAGTCTCGTCCATGGCCTCGCTGTCTCCTCCACCGAGGGGCAGTCTGCCTTCGTTGAACAGCTTCTCCAGCTTCGTGATCTCACTGAGATCTTTGGCCTTCTGAATGAGGACTTGGAAGCGCTTCTTCTCTTCGTCGGTGTACTTCATCTTCTGGCGCTTAACAGATCCATGGGTAGTCGCAGCTCCAAAGCTGGCGCCCTTGTTTGATCGCACGGCCATGATGCTTTGCGCAAGCTCGGTGGGCGCCTCGTGGGTTCCAAAGAGTTCCTTGCCTTTAGAGCGCTCCGCGTCCTTGACCTTCTGGAAGTCGAGGAAGCGAATCTGAGGACACCGCCAGAGGATCCAATATCTGTAGTTCTGTCCCCTCACAATCAATCACACGCCGCTATTCCTTTTGGAACATGTTGTCACTCACCTCTTTACTCGCCACCGGATTCTCCAATAAACTCACGTACACCAGCTTCTTCAATTGAATGAGGGGATCCAAGTCCGCCAACTCGCTCACATTGTTCTTCGTCAAGACAAGTGTATGCAGATTCGGCACGCTCTTTCCCAAACTCTCGGATATCGTACTGACGCGATTATTCGAAACGAGCAGCGTCTGAAGGCGCGGTGAAAGCGGGAAGTTGGCGAGCTGGGCGATGTTGTTGTCGGTGAAGTCGATGCATTCTTGGTCTTTGGCGACACCCAAATTCTCGATCGCGGGGATTTTGTGGCCTGATTATGAAGAAAAGACTCTTTGTATCAACTAGCTCTCTTTGCAACTTTTGGGATGTGAAGCGTCTGTCCTTTTCAGGGCATCGTCTGGGTGGAGTATCGTACCTCTGAGGTCGAGTTCGCGCTCGTTGAGTGGGTTGTTGTAGGACAGCGATGAGTTGATCAGTTCTGCTGTGAGCCTCATGTTGGCTGCTTTTGCGTGCGAGTGTCGCGAAGGTGAAGGTGAAGTTGGTCGCAAGTTTGTATCCTCGAAAAGTTACAGAAGCACTTGAGAAGAATGGTGAAGAGTCAGCAGCGGCTAGTCCCGCTGATGCTTGACTCAAGCCGATATCAATTCATGCCGGCTTCCATCCACTTCCACTTCTATTCATTCCACTCACATTCACAACCACCAACCACAACACCGCCGGGAAAAGTTTTCACCAGACTCGCCTACCCACAAACCTCGAAGAACGCCGCAGACATGGGTTCCGTCGTCATCCCCCACCTCGTCACCGGCTGGCACGTCGACCAAGCCATCATGTCAGAAGAAGACCGCCTGGTCGTCATCCGCTTCGGCCGCGACTGGGACTCAGACTGCATGCGCCAAGACGAAGTCCTCTACAAGATCGCCGAGCGCGTCAAGAACTTCGCCGTCATCTACGTCTGCGATCTCGATCAAGTCCCCGACTTCAAGCAGATGTACGAACTCTACGACCCGGTCACGCTCATGTTCTTCTTCCGCAATAAGCACATGATGTGCGATTTTGGCACGGGAAATAACAACAAGCTCAACTGGGTGCTGGAGGATAAGCAGGAGCTGATTGACATTATTGAGACGATCTACAAGGGCGCGAAGAAGGGACGTGGTTTGGTTGTCAGCCCTAAGGACTACTCGACTCGGTACCGATACTAGATGGTGGCCGTTGGCGGAACTCGAGGAGAGCAACACACAGTTTTCACAAGAAGCGAGGAACGAATGGTTGTGCCCATGCATGGTTGTGCCCATGCCGGCGTACGCATCATCGCCGCGGCGAAAGAGCGGCCGCCGAATGCGACACTTGCGAGGCTGACGGACACGAGATGCATGATGCCGTACTGAATGGAGTGAAGGCGTTTGCGATGGACTGAAGTTCGAATGGTTGGTCTCCCAGTTGATATGCTGTACTTTTGAATCAAGTTGCTAATGAAGACATTTCTCATAAGGCCTTGCCCGGTTTCGGTGAGTCGAACTTAGCGCGACTGACGGTGTAGGAGATTCTTCCTTTCCTTTTTCATCCTTGCCGCCGCGAAAGTTCCGCAAGTGCTGCCTACATGGTCCATGAGGCAATCTTGCTTGCGCTCGCGTACCTTCTCCATGGACTCCCTTCTGAGACTTCGCTCGGCAAATCTCTCAATCTCTCTCCTGTGTAGTTCCTGCTGCCGTGACCTAAACTACTTTGCTGCCATCTTGACGAGCCTGATGGAGCAAAGCTCTGGCCTCCTCGTGTCGAAAGGACTGGGTACGAGTTGGCAGTACATGCTGTCTTTGTGAGAAATGTTGTGGGCAATGAGCATAAGGCGAAGAATTTCAAAGTTCGTCAGTCGCCCAACTCTTGACGGGGCTCGGAACGCTTGTCTGTTGAATGCTGGTCGGGCCTCAACTCACATGCGAGCACGTCGTGCATTTCTGCAAGGCGGTTGATGACACTAGAACGAAACTTGACAGCGGTAGGTAAGCAGCCACCAGAAAGTCGATGAGGAAGTCAATGCCAAGAAGGAGGCGAGGCTCTGTATGCTCTCCACCGGAAGCGCATTAACCTTCACTTCATTTGGCACCTCCACATCGGATCCTTGTCGCCCCTAGTGATGCATGCTCACCTCAACTATCGCCAAGTCGGACGCAATGTTCATGCAGACTTGTATTGGTCCCGCTCCTTCCTGGATTGAAGGCGACCAGCGCCTAAGAAGGATTGCACCGAAGGCTGGGTTCCGGTTCCTGAAGCTGGAGTTGCATGGATCGACATTTGCGCGCCACTTCGAAGCTTCTGCTTGGATGAAAAGTCTCGACTAGCGATGCACGATCTTTGAGCTGCGGTGCCATCTCCAGCCGGATGGAGTGAGATGTGCGAGCGTGACAGCGTCGCATTTAGCAGTGAGAAGGTGGAGAGCCGTCCTGTCATCTTGCGACAAGAATAAGTGCATCAGTCTGAGTTGCGCGAACGCAGCAACACTACATGAGCGGATATATCTGCACTCAAAGACAAAAAACTCGTCTGTTGAGAGGACGAATAACGCAAGCAGCAAAATGAAGATCTATCTCGTTGCTTTCTTCGCAACAGTCCAGCTTGCAACAGCTCAGTACGGACACATACGACACCCAGGCGAACCTCCATACCGTCCTTTCCCACCTTACCGACCATGGCCTCACAAATCTCCGGCCCCCAACCCGCCATCTTACAACTCCGAGCCTGTCATCCCAAAGTTGAAGACAACACCGAAAATCATCGGCCTCGCAGATGACCCAACGCTTGACCGGGACTCCTGTGGGTCGGTCACTTTCAGCGACAGGACTTTCTGGACGTGCAGAGATACCCAGCTTTTCTACAAGAATGATAGCGTTCAGATTGCTCCTCTCGTTACCAGTACGGCTAGCTGGACGAACTTTGCTCCCGACGGAGGACCGGCACTACAGCCTTTGCCTCCTGGAGCGGACCCGATCAAGACCATTGTGCTCAAGCAATATGGAAAGAATAGTGTTGAGCAGGCTTTCTTTCCTGTGCTACCTGACTTCTGCGATGCGCCGGCTGGAAATTGCTCGGATGGAACTCGGTTTGCTCTTTGTAAGTTGGCAACTGGTATCGATGGGACTCCGACTGACTGGTCTTTGCAAAGGGCCTGATCTCCCGCCTATGGTGACCTCTTCCTCTCCTCGAAGTGGTGTTATAGCGTACACTTGGATCCGCCAGTCCCACATCCGCTCTGACCTCAGCACTGTAACAGAGAACCCAGCGTCTCTCCTGTACCGCGTCAACTACCAACCGTCGGTGTTCTCGTACACCAGCGACTCCCAAGTCCTCCCCGAAGTCACCGTCATCGCCGAGAACTTCTGGAAAGAAGACGAGATCTCTTTTGGGAACTACGGCAACGTCGTCCGCAATGGAATCGCCTATCTTTATGGTCAAGCAGAAGGCATCACAGCTCTGGCCAAAGTTCCATGTTCCCAGGTCGAGGACCGCAGCGCGTACCGGTTTTGGGTCGATGGTGAGTGGACAGCAGAAATGCCCTCCATTGGCCAAGACGGTATCAACATCACCAATGCCAACGCTGGTGGTCAAGGCACGTACTACTACTCGGATATCTGGCAGAGCTATGTCTGGGTTGGTGGGAGGCAGGCGGTCGGGAGTGATATGTTCATCACCACTGCTCCTGCGCCAGAGGGCCCTTGGATTGAGCCTTTTCTGTTCTTTTCGGGGGTCAATGGGAATTACTTTTTGTCGGCGTATTCGATTCAGGCACACCCGGGACTGTCGAGGAAGGGGCTAAATGAGTTGTACGTGACGTACACGAAGAATGATTTGGATGATGAGGGAATCAATGTCTATTCGAGCCCGTTGGTTTATGTGGAATGGGAATAGTTCTGAAAAAGAGGCTGGGGAGCTTCTGTCGTATTTGACTCTATGTTTTGTTGCACCCTGCAACGCCTCGCTGGAACGCAGCAATCAAGAGGAAAGACGATCGTTTACGAAGGAGCTTGAATCACTCACTTCTGGAACATTTCTAATCGCCACGTCTCCGCGCCTTCGCCAACAACCAACTTGTGGGTGTGGAAGCTGATAGACTCGTACCTGCGTGGCTGTCAGTTGCTACTCGACGATCAGTTGAAGCATCGTCTGAGCACTTACATCTCCCTCGCCGCTGCTCTCGCCTGCTTATGCCACGGTCCACCCCCGCCAGCAACCGCGTCCTCATGACTTCGCCATAGGCCTACGACAACTTCGTCAGCGGTCGCTTTCACCAAGTCTTGAACTATGAAGAACTCACAAGTCGCCAAATTTCGCCTCTCGCCATCCGTCTCTCCAAACCAATACTTCAACAACCCACCACTCGCACATGCCTCTTCATGCGACTTCTGATCCAGCAACCCCAATCGCTCGCGATCGATTCCCACCTGCAACTTCGAGCGAAATATCACCACGTAGAACGAGGTCTCGCCGCTCCAGTGATGGTCTACTTGCCCGCTGAGGGATCTCAGTAGGGTGAAGACTTCGTTCCAGTTGAAGGACTCGAGGTATGGTGCTGTGGCGTAGTCGGGCCGTGTTGGTCGGAGAATTGTGAGGGCGCGAGCGAAGAGTTGGTTTGGAGTCGAGAGGTCTGAGAGACGGAGTCTGTTCGCGGGGTCCGGGTAGGGGGAAGAGATCAGGTGGGTTGCTCTTAAATCGGTGTTGAGGCTTGAAGGGATGCTGATGTCGTCTCCTGATGCGGTCCCAAAATGATATGGTTGATCGATATCAACTTCCGAAACCATGACTATGTCTTTCGCTGTCGGTGCTTCGTTGGCCGCTCGGAGGAGCCCGATCGGTGCCAGAACTTGCGCCATCTTTGCTGAACAAAGGACTTGACTGGATTTTCTATGACCCGCTCGATCCAGTTGGTGGCTGTTTGAATTCTAAGGAGGTATGAGAGCTGACTTTGAACGACTTGATCTACTTGTGTGCTGTTCTTGAATGTTCATGAAGAGTCTGGTTTTGAAGGGAGGGTGTTTTGAAGTTATGGCTCATGGGTTGTCACCTAAGATGGCGCAATTTTCGCCATTACGAATGTTGATAACGTGCTTGGAACGTGCAAACAGTAGGCGCAACTGCACCCTCCTCACCTTCGAAAGTCCGGTCAGCAGCCAGTTTACGTTCATTGACTTGATCGGTCTGGTCATCGGGATTCCTGGTTTCATCAAGCATTAGCGGCATGTTTCCAAAATTGGCTGCCATGGCTGGCTCGGGTTCCTGTGGTGGTGACACGATCAGTCGAAATCGCCGGTCCATTGTTAGTGCCGCAGTAACTACGCCTGCCGCGAGTGCGATACTAGATCAGCCGTGTGATGTCAATGAAGTCGTTGAAGAAGTCGAAAAGAAGCGAAAGTGTTGTGATACGGTCAAGAGGATGGCACAGAAGAGACGTTGGAATCCTTGTCGAAATCCATGCAGGAACGGCTGACAAAGCTGCAAGGGTAAGCTTCTCCTTTGTGCTTTCTTCTCCGTGTATCTTTCTCTTTCTCTTTCTCTTTTGACATTGATATCTCATCAACACTTTTCGTTATGAATACCGACCACGCATCTCGGGCGGATCAAGAACGACGGAGCAAGGCTACACGCACGTCTCAATGACGGCTGAAATGAGGCCCGAGACGCATTTGTTTGGCTGAGCCGGTGGATGGCGCCACCAAATGCGAAGCACGATGCAACCCGAGGATGGAGGGACAGTTCACGCTACTAGGACTGCATTGAAACCTCCACTCAATATACACGCCGACCAGGTCGAAAGCATGCAGCGCTTGCGTTTGACCAGAACATCCATTACAACTTGATCGCTGCGGGGATGGTCTCAAAGCCCTGCCAGTCCTTGATCGCCTCTTTGCACGCCTCGTGCCAATTAGGGATGCCACCCATGTACAGCAGAAACTCCTTCCGCTTGCCTTTGACGTTGGCTCCATTCCACCACGAGTCGGTCTCGTTGGCCAAGGTTCTGCTGGCAATACTCAGCACATGCTCTCGCCATTTCTGCTCTTCGTCTTGCTTCGCCTCCAAGATATGCAGCCCCTGCTCTCGCTGCTTGGTCAACACGTCCAAGATCCACTCGCACTGCAGCTCAATGAATGGAGGCCCGTTGGTCAGCGAAGTTGGCGCCTGCGGTCCATAGACCATGTACATGTTTGGAAAGCCATTTGCCATCATCCCGAGGTGGGTGACGACGCCATCTTTCCACTTGTCGCCAAGATCTAAGTTGTCACGACCTTTGATTCCCATTGTTCGGAGGCCACCCGTCACAGCATCATACCCAGTGCAGAGGGCAATCACATCGAATTCGCGGACCTGCCCATCCTGCGTTCTGATACCGGTTTCTGTGATCTCCTCGATTGGACTGTTGGTAAGCTCTACATTGGGCCGGTCGCACATCTCGAAGTAGTCCTGCTCCAAGCTGGGCCGTTTCGTTCCAATCCAATATGGCGGATCTTCCGGTGCCAGCAGAGCGGCCTTCTCAGGATTCGTGATGCGCGCTCGAGCCTTTTCTCGCCAAAACTTGTACGTCTCAAGATTTGCCTCCTTAGAGACGCTCGAATCCGTGAAGCTACCAAAGCCGAAGTTGAAGCCTCCCCTCCGCCAATACTCTTCCCAAATGCGAAGTCGCTCTTCCTTTGACACATCGAATACCTTCTTTCCCGTTCCAATGATTGGTAGACCCATTGCCGATCGGTTTCTACAATGATCGAAGATTACAGGAATGTGGGGCTTTTCGTGGTAGATCTGGTCCTCCGTGATGGTCAGTTGCCACATTGGTACTGCAAAATTCGGAGATCGCATGAAGGAGACCACCTGAGACGCTACTTTGGCGGATTCTTGCATGACTTGAATTCCAGTTGAGCCGGTTCCAATGATGGCGACTCTTTTACTAGCGAGCTCAACGCCCTCTTCAGGCCAAATTGCAGAGTGGTGAAATTGGCCCTTGAACCTTTTCTGCCCCTCCGCGAATACTTCTGGAATGTTTGGCTTGAAGGAAGTTCCTGTTGCTGGGAGAAACCAAGTGCAACGATACTGCTGGCCGTCTTTGGTCTGGACCATCCACACATTCGAGTCTTCGTACCATTTGGCCTCGGTTACTTGAGCCTCGAGCACCGTATCTTTAGACAGGCCCCAAACAGCATCAACATGGTCAAAGTATCGACGTAAATCCTTGTACGATGGAAACCTTTCGGTCCAGGTGAAGGTGTTCCAGATATCTGGATCGGAGAAGCCATACTGCTCAAGGTGTTAGTATGCGTCTGATGTACCATCAGGCCGGCGACGTACGTATGGAAATTCGCAGTCGACTCTGGCACCGGGATAGCAAGACCAAGCCCACACACCACCGAGCCTTTTGCCTGCTTCAAGAAGAGTCGCAGAGAATCCGTTCTTTCGCAGAAGATGGAGAAGGTAGCAGCCACCGAAACCGCCGCCTACCACGATGACATCGCGGTCAATGATGTTTGACGCAGAAGGCATTTCTGGTGATTTTTCGTCTTCGTCGGTGTTCGTCAGAGTGCCCCACAACAGGCCTGTCTTACACAATGGAGGGAGATTTCTCAGTGGACACTCTGAAGTAGACTTGACGAGGAGTGTGAGGTCACTACCGGCTAGTCGCCCACGTCGCCCTTCGGGTTGCCCCTCTTCAGCAAATGCTTATAAGCAGCGGCTCAGACTCTGCCACCAATTGAAGGAGCAACTGGCGGATTTATCACTGACCTGCTCGCCGAGCAGCATTTTGGTCGTGCACGGAGGAAGATTATTACCATCGAGAGACATCAAGGACGCTTCTCGGTGTGCGTTGTGTTCCATGCCTACTGATCACAATATCAATCATGGATTTCACATCGTCAACCCTCATCGACATTTGGTCCGAATATCCAGTCGATCTCGTCTAGCGTACACGACTCTTTCATTCAAACAGCATGATCGAGCAACTTGAGAGATGTCTTGTGTTGACTCGCATAAGCTTCTGTCACAATCGGCTCTCTCGGCTTTCTCGAACTCAAAGTCGCTGACACGACAAGGCACAGCAATTCGGCAATAGCCCTTCTTGGGAGGAATCGGCATCCGTCGGCTGGAGCGTCATGCTTCCGACAAGTAGATAAATGTTGTTGCTGTCGCAGTCGCGTATGAGTGCGGCAGCAACTACGTGATCACGCACAAGACAAGATGGCTTTCGATACTGCGTTGACAAGACGGCTGGGCATCAAAGGTGGGAGATCTTGAGGCGCACGATCGAGGCATTTAGAGCTAATATGTTGGCTATGCAGTCCCGGTCGTCCAAGGTGGAATGATGTGGGTTGGGTACGCAGAACTGGCCAGCGCAGTATCCAACGCAGGAGCACTTGGAATCGTACAGCTCTCAGATGCGTTCATGGCTGTGTCCCCGGAGCTGATTCGTTATCCAGATCACCTCTCTCACTCAACCATCGCCCGAAGCCCTGCGAAAAGAGATTCGAAAATGCAAGACGATGACTTCGAAGCCCTTTGCTGCAAACCTTACAATGCTGCCGATGTCGAATCCTCCAGACTACATTGCGTATGCCAACGTGATTGTCGAAGAAGGAGTGAAGATCGTTGAAACAGCTGGAAACAACATCAAGGAAGCTGTTGCCGTCTTCAAGAAGGGAGGATGTCAGATTCTACACAAGTGCACAACGATAAAGCACGCCCTTTCGGCCGTCAAGTTGGGCGTGGACTTCTTGAGCATCGATGGATTCGAGTGTGCCGGCCATGTCGGCGAGACGGATATTCCGAACTTCATCTTGCTCAGCCGTGCACGACAACAGCTTGGTGACGTTCCATTCATTGCTTCTGGGGGCTTTGCAGATGGACAAGGCTTGGCTGGAGCTCTTGCTCTGGGTGCTTGCGGTATCAACATGGGAACGAGATTCATGTGTACCGTCGAGGCTCCCATTCATTGGAACATCAAGGCGGCCATCGTGGGTGCGAGCGAAAACGACACGGAATTGGTGCTGAGGAGGTGGAAGAACACCAATCGGCTGTTCAGGAACAAAGTCACGGCTGAAGCGACCAAAATTGAAAGAGAAAGCCAGACGGGCAAATTCGAGGAGGTGCAACCGCTTGTCAGTGGACAGAGAGGCCGGCAGGTCTTCCTGAATGGTGATCCAGATCATGGGGTAAGTGCTCAATTGCGATGAAAGGTTGCTTGCGACTTTTGCTAATCAGGTACGACAGGTCTGGACTGCTGGTCTTTGTATTGGTCTGATTCATGATATTCCCACGTGCGAGAACTTGGTGGCGCGAATTGAAAGTGAGGCGCTGGACGCCATCAAGAGTCAGTTCTCGTATATCAAGAAGGAGAGTAGGCCTAGGCTGTAATTGAGTCAGAGATTGTGAGTGATCAAGACGATCCTGGAGAGATTTGGTCTATTGACTCTCGGTCTGCTTGCGGACATCTCGGGTGGGTAGCTGACAGAACATTCTAAGAAAGCACTCACGATCTTGCCTGCTTGTCGAAGGATACTTCCGGAACCAAAGAAGGCCCATGAATGGTTCTTTCGCTGTTCTGGCGACCAAGCTATCGGAGCTCGCCCGAATGCGGAAAACGCTGGATGCCGCTAACAGCACAAGGCTTGCTCAGGATCGGGGTTCGCTCCAGTCACCTGTTGGTTTCTGCAATTCGACTCTGCTCGGACGCCATCTGTTGAGGAAAATCGCTACACATGCGTTTGCACGTGGACGCCATTCCATGCACATGCGCTAGGCGGTCCAGATGTTGCCAAAAGATTCCGGTCGCCCCGAATACCGAAATAGGCGATTCCTCAATTGCCAGAGTCCCAAGAATGAACACGCAGGAGCTCGGTCCCGATCTCAAGCGCTCGTCTTAAGTCTTTCCGTCTGCGAATCGTCCCAAAGGCCAGGCTTGAAGGATCTCAGTATTGCCCACCTACGTGTTAGCGTTGATGGTGGATCCCCCACGCCCAGCATATAACGGTAGGATCAAATCCTTTTCCAAGATTCCTTCAGCTCCTCAGCCTCACTTGCTTGGCACGTCTTCGAAAGGTTCCCAACACCGCAGGAACTTCTAATCTTCTCTTCATTCGTTGATTCATCCAAAAATGCTCGCTCGAGTTCTACCTCTGGCCCTTGCGGCTGTTGCTATGGTCTCTGCGCTCCCACAATCTGGCGACCCAGTGGACAATGGCCCTATCTCTGGTCCCTACCTGCCCACCGGTACTGGACCAGGCCGATGCACACAAGATTTCCGCCGACGAGGCGCAGAGCAGATTGTCTTCGCCTACAATCTCATCCAGCCTGGTGAATCCGCAGAGGCATTTCAACGCTTGCCGCTGAGAGACGACTGCAACACTTTCATCAATCCAAATGGTGGTCCAGCTGTGCCTGTTGCCATCGACCGCACCACGACGTACGATTTTGCTCTTGCTACGAGACAAGTCTTTTCTAGGGTCACGGGCCAGTATACCAGTCTCTATAATGGCACGGCGGATACTTCGGGGACGGAGATCATTCATACGAATGTCACGCTCGGTGCTCTACACGCCGTTGCCTTACCCGTGACTTTCTATGCAGATGTCTTTCTGTCCTATGATGATAGCTGCTTGATCTATAAGATCCAGGCTTTTGCAACGATTCCGACACAGGTCGTAAGTCTTGATGAATGATCGTTTTCGAGTTCTGGCTGACCTATTTGACAGGCCGGTGTTCCCATCAATCCGCCTATTCTGCCACAGATCTTGGCTTTGTCGGATTTGTACAAAGGAAGTGAAGTCCCTCAGAAGCGGCAAAGCCAAAAGTTCGAAGCATGATTTCCCGGGCAGTCTGCATGTTTGATAGTTGGAGATGCAAATGCGCTGTCGATTCATGGCAAGTTCTTTGCCGATCTGGAGACAGTCTGTCCCTGAGCGTCTTCTGCTCTGCTGATCTTGCCCTAAGTGGAATGAACGCATTGGTCGACATTATTTGTTAGCGGGATGTGCGAGCTTCGCAGCGATTATTTGACTTTCAACTACTCTGCTTACCTCATTATCTTCTTTCTCTTGTCAAACGCTTGCTGTGTTACCCAGCTCTACAATACCACTGAGAAGCGCATTCGCGGTAACAAAGCCCAAGATGCCTTTCCTTGCACAAGAGCAGTTTCCGTAAGTTGAGGTATCCAACAAATCACGGTCCTTGAGCTGAGCGATTAGAATTCCCACCCAGGACATTCTATCTTATTACTTCGATGAACCGCAATTTGATCAGAACAAACCTCTCTATATCGACGCTTTTGACCAAAGCCGGTATTGGACGGCAAATCAAGCACGTACTGCCATTCGCAAGCTTGCGGCGGGCTTTCGAGCTCTCGGGCTTTCAAAGGGCGATTGTGTCTGCATCTTGAGCTTCAACAACATTGACTACCCTGTTCTGGTGAACGGCATTGCTGGATTCGGAGGCGTGTATACTGGTGCAAACCCTGCATATACCGTCTACGAGCTTGTCCATCATATCAAGGCGTCGAAGGCGGAATGTCTGGTTGTCGAGCCGGAGTTATTGGAGAATGCCACCGCGGCGGCGAGAGAAGCGGGAATTCTGGAAAGTGAATTCTGGTATTCGACAGCCAAGGAAAGGATCAATTGAGATCATGGAATGTACTCTTCGAGCATGGCGAGTCTGACTGGCCAAGATTCAACGATCTCGAAACGGCAAAAAACACCACGCTGGCAAGGCTGTTCAGCAGTGGAACTACAGGATTGCCAAAAGCAGCTATGCTCTCCCACTACAATCTCATCGCAGAGCATCGCCTCTTTACCGAATGGCCGAAATGCGATTGGCAGCGACGACGAATCGCCATTCTCCCAATGTTCCACGCCGCCACCGCGCCGCTCGTCCATTACGCGGCCCTTCGCTCGGGAGACGAAATCTACATCGTCAAACGCTTCGATCTGGAATCGTATCTGAAAGTTGTGCAGGACTGCAAAATCACCGAAGGCGCTTTGGTGCCTCCAATGATCAACGCAATCATCAACTCTCCACTCTCGCAACAGTACAGCTTGAAGTCTTTGCGTATTGCTCATGCAGGCGCCGCTCCGGTGGACAAGTTTTCGCAGGCAAGATTGAAGGCTTTACTTGCGCCGGACTGTCAGCTCAGTCAGGTCTGGGGTATGACGGAGACCTCTTGCACTGCATTCATTACGCCATATCCGGACGACGAGCCTACTGGGTCTGTTGGAACGCCTATGCCGAACATTGATGCCAAGCTGGTTGATGACGACGGCAAAGATATCAGCGCGGATGACACTCGAGGAGAGCTTTGCGTGAGAGGGCCTATCGTCTTCCAAAGGTATTTCCAAAATCCAGAGGCAAATGCTAGGGACTTTGATGCGGACGGCTTCTTTCATACCGGTGATATTGCTTGTGAGTGACAGTCTATCCTATTCGAGGCCCTGTTAATCGGGCTGACATTTTGCAGATCGTAGTAGCGAGAACAAGAAGTGGTACATTGTCGACCGCAAAAAGGAGTTGATCAAAGTCCGTGGCTTCCAGGTCGCTCCGGCGGAGATTGAAGCGGTACTCTTGAAGCATCCAAAGGTTCAAGATGCCGGAATCATTGGCGTCCCTGCCACGAGCATGGCAAATGATGCGGGCAAAGGAAGTGGCGAGCTTCCACGAGCATATATTGTCAAAATGCCGGATGCAACGGCGTCGGAAGCAGAGATTAAAGCGTATGTTGCCGAGAAGTTGGCCAAGTACAAGCAGCTGGAAGGCGGCGTCGTGTTTGTCGACGCTCTGCCAAAATCGGCGAGCGGGAAGATCTTGAAACGAGAGCTAAGAGAACAGGCCAAGAAGGAGCTGGAGATTCGGTCTAAGTTGTAGTGAGAAGGGACGGGAAAGCACCGACGCCTAATCAGGCACAAACGCCTGCTCTATTGCTGTAAAACTCTGTTCTTGATTATTCCCTCTTTCTCCATGGCTTCGAGCTCGGCCTCTTCTATGCCGAAGTTCTGTAGAACTTCATTCGTATGCTCTCCATGGAGAGGAGGCTGGCTCCGTATGGACGCTTTTGTGGAGTCAAACTTGACGGCAGGACCTATACAAAATCAGAACTTTTGCTCATTGAACGTTCTGAGTTAATTTACCAAGCAGCTTAATTGTTCCTGCCTGAGCAGAGTCTAAGTCGATCTCCTGAACCATCCCCCGAGCGGCTGTCTGAGGGTGATTGAAGACCTTCTCCATGGTGTTGATAGGTGCGTATGGGAGTCCGCTTCCTTCGAATAGTTCTGTCCACTCGTCTGTAGTCTTCGTGGCGAAGCGCTCATTGATGATCTTCGAAAGCTCATCACGATTCGAAACTCGATCGCCGTTGGTTCTGAATCGAGTATCTTCAGCAAGCTCCGGAACGCCAAGCAGCCCGACAATCGTTTTGAATTGTTTATCGTTGAGAGCTCCACAAACGAAGTAGAGATCTTTGGTCTTGAAAGCGTCGTACGGCACTACACTTGGATGTTGAGCGCCCCATCGTTCGGCCTCTACGCCAAGATTCAACCATGACATGGCGACGTTCGTCAGTAGGGCGACCTGAGTTTCGAACAGCGAGCCATCAATCTTCTGACCTTCGCCGGTCCGTTCACGAGCATACAAGGCCGCCATGATCGCTCCGTGCATGTAGAGGCCGGTCGACATATCGGTCAAGCCGAGCCCCGGTCTGACTGGGCCTCTGCCACGCTCACCTGTTAGATGAAGAAGACCGGCTTCTGCTCCTGCTATCATGTCGTAGCCAGCTCGATGTGCAAATGGGCCGCCGGCGCCGTATCCTAGACATAGTGAGCTAGTCAACAGACAATGAAGATCCAAAGTCAGGATGTGATACCTGATGTGCTGGCCAGTATGATGCCATTGTTTATCTTTCGAAGATCTTCGTAGCCCAGCCTGAGGCGATCCATGTTGCCAGGCCTTAGATTCTCAACCCTGCGAACAGTCAGCCTGCCTTTACTGCCGAACGCCCATCATGAGATGCGTACACGACGTCTGCGTCCTTCACCATTCTCAGGAAGATGTCCCTGCCTTTCTCGCTTTTCAGATTCAATGCCACAGATTTCTTGTTCCGATTCACGGCTGAGAAGTAATTTGACATGGGACCAATATCCGGTTTCCACATCTTCTCTTCGCCTTTGATGGTCCAGTATCTTGTGTCATCCTATATTCACCGTTAGCTTGAGGCGTCAAGCGTAGCAAAGTCTGGCCTACTCCTCGTTCAGGGTCTTCGATCTTGATGACTTCTGCTCCATAATCGGCGAGGATCTGAGTACAGTAGGGTGCCTGTGCTGCGTAAGACTTGGAGCTAATTGTGGTCTGATTGCTGACTTACAGCAAGCACTCTAGACAGATCAAGTATCTTGACGCCCGCCAGCGGTCCTTCGAGACTGTTGTTTGAAGTTGAATAATGTCGCCGTGCAAGTTTTAGGGCAACTTTGTGTGAGCTCGAAACGGGCGAGAACGTTCGAGCTGTCCCCGTCTTGCATAATTGCCGCCATGGCAATTTTGATCCCATCATTTGCACATGCCATCGTCGTGGACGAATTGAATCAATGCATGTTTTGAGGGAGCTCACACGAGCTTCCGACATCGCCGGCGTTGGGTCTTGTCCTCGGCCTGCACCTTCCCCGCAGAGAGGAGCTGTAGATTCATCGGCACGCTAGTGCGTACATGTGATCATGGAGCTAACGATGTGCCGGTCAATGTGCTCCATTCATTTCGTTAGATATGCAGATCACCATGCCCATGCTCGCTGATCGCTTCAATACGATCTCGGCAGCCCAAGCACTCTTTCGCCGATGTAGTTCAGAATCATTTCCCTGCTCACAGGCGCCAGTCTCGGCAGCATTGCTTCCCGCAGATATCGCTCGACGTGATACTCTTTGGCATAGCCCATCCCTCCATGAACCATCACCGCCCTCTCGGCTGCTTCGTATGCTGCGTCTGCCGCCAAATACTTGCAGGCATTGGCATACTCACCGGTCTGATGCCCGTTGTCGTACATCCTCGCAGCTTGGTAGACCATCAACCTTGCCGATTCCACCTTCATCCATGAATCCGCAAGTGGGTGCTGAATGCCTTGATTCTTGCCAATGGGACGTCCAAAGACCACACGATCTTTGGCGTAAAGTGCTGCACGCCGAAGGGACGCGAAGCCTAGACCCAACGCTTCTGCCGCAATGAGGATTCGCTCTGCATTCATTCCTGTCATGATCTGCTTGAAACCTTCGCCTTCTTGGCCGATCAGGTCTTCTGCCGGGACCTGCCAGCCATCGAAGAATAGGACATTGGAGTCGACTGCAGCTCGACCCATCTTCTCAATTTCCGTGACTTGTACCTTTGAGCGATCGAGATCGGTGTAGAATAGAGAAAGACCATGTGTGGGTTTCTGCACCTCCTCTAGAGGTGTCGTTCGTACCAGAAGGAGTATCTTCTCTGCTGTCTGCGCTGTCGATGTCCAGATTTTCGAGCCAGTGACGCTGTATGATTTTGCGTCTGAGTCTTTGGTCGCAAGTGATTGAAGCTTGAGAGTATCCAGACCAGTATTGGGTTCTGTCACTCCAAAGCATGCTCGCTCCTTACCGGCGATCAATGGGATCAACCACTTTTTCTTTTGCTCCTCAGTGGCATACTTGACGACTGGTTCAAGACCAAAGATGTTCATGTGCACAGAAGATGCTGCCGTCATTCCTCCACCGGACTCTGATAGTGTTTGCATCATGACAGACGCTTCTGAGATTCCAAGCGCAGAGCCGCCATACTCTTCTGGCATGCAGATGCCGAGCCAGCCATCCTTTGCAAGTTGTTGGTGCAAATCCAAGGAGGGTTCGTGACTGCTGTCGAGTTTCTGCCAGTACTCATCTGGATAGCCTGCACATATTTTGGCGATGGCTTCGCGAACCGTCTTTTGAGATTCGGTCAAATCGACATCATAGGATTGCAGGTACTCCGTAGCTTGACCGTGCACCGATCGGATGCACTGTACTGCATTTCGTGGTATGATGGGCTGCTTTAGAATTCTAGCTTTTCCGGGCAGAGGTCTTGCGGCCGCATGTCTCTTTGAGATGTTAGCCTCATCATCATGAGATTCGAACAGGAACGCGACATACTGGGCCTTTTGCCAGCCAAGACATCGCAATTGCCTTCTCCGCCAGCAGAAGACAGGAGTCGGCGAGATTGCTCAATGGACTTCACGCCGACTAATCGGGCATTGAACAGGCGAAGCGGCAGCTGAGGTCCCTCGACGACTGTGCACTTCTCAGGTCCAGGTCAATTTCCCCTGTTTACTTGAAGTCCAATCAATGCTCATTCACATGTCAATAAAATGTACGCCTCATTCGGGTCATCGGTCGAGCTCGGGAATTGTAGGATCTCATGCGTCGGAAATACTAGCCCCGCATGCAGCTTAAGCGGTCGGCTGAAGCATCATGCCGAGGGTGATGATGGTTCCTAAAGTTTAGTAGTCTGGACCGCCAATGGTTCAAGACTCGCGAAAGGCAGCGTTGTTCCTCTCAAGATGTCTTCATTACCATGTCAAAGAACGAATCGCCTCAAGCGGCGCCCCAAAGTGCAAATGCTGCCAAACCCACAGCACTTGGTGGCATTGGCAAGCAGATTGTCCCGTTCCTGGTAGGAGGATCTTCTGGAATTGTCGCGACAACATGTGTTCATCCTATAGGTGAGCTCCTCTGCAGAAGAGTCAATGCGCAGGTCCTAACGAGATCGAAGATATGGTCAAGGTCCGCCTGCAGCTTCTCGGCGAAGGAGCCAAAGGAACGAAGCCAGCCTCACCGTTGCAAGTCGCGCGCCAAATCGTCGCTGAAGCTGGACCTGCTGGACTGTATGCTGGTATCTCAGCAGCATGGCTTCGTCAAGCCTCGTACGCGACCCTTCGACTCGGTTTCTTCGACCGCTTTCTCGCCATCGCCGCCGACAGAGCAAAGAGCAAGGGGCATGAAATTACCTTTGCGGAGAGAGGAGTGGCATCGCTATCAGCGGGTGGTTTAGCTGCTGCATTGGCCAACCCGGCTGAGGTTGGTTTGATCCGCATGCAGTCAGATGGCATGAAGCCGCCAGCAGAAAGAGCAAACTACAAGTCGGTCGTGGACGCGCTCATGCGGGTCGCACGCAACGAGGGTATTCTAGCTCTCTGGCAGGGCTCATTCCCTACAATCATCCGAGCGATGGCCCTCAACTTTGGGCAGTTGTCCTTCTTCTCCGAGTCCAAGGCCCAGCTGAAGAGGCACACATCTCTTTCCGACCGCAGCGTCACGTTCGCGGCATCATGCGTCGGCGGATTCTTTGCCTCCTTTTTCAGTCTCCCATTCGACTTTTTGAAGACCCGTCTGCAGCGAGGAGGTGGAGCGTACAAGGGCGCGATCGATTGCGCGACGAAGGTCGCAAGAGAGGAGGGATTGCTGCGGTTCTATCGCGGTTTCGGGACGTATTTCTTCCGAATCACTCCTCACACGTAAGTCAAGCCGCATCTGTATTGCGCAATTGAAGCTAATGTCGGTTCGCAGAGTGATCTCGTTGATCGTGTTGGACAACATTAATGCCCTGATCGGCAGAGGATAATGCGCATTGGAAGATGCAGTCGGGAGGCTTTTCGGGCTACAGCAAGCGTGTCTGGACAGATTAGATCATGTAAATGTATAAACAAGCGTTAGATCCAGCATGTATCCTTCTCGTCTTGTTGAGTGGCTCAGATGTCCATGTCGCTGGTCACGTACCTATCGAGAAAGAAAGCTGCTCTGTCGGGCGAGGCAAAAGTAGATACGGGACATTGTTGTACGGCGCTCTGTAAGCTGACCCTGGACTAATCCAAACCATTTAGCCGAGATCCGAGTCGTTTCACATGCTAGACCAAGAGCAAACATCAGGCAATCCTGTCAACTGCATCTGAAACATCAAGTTTCAATGTGACTGGAGTCCACAGGAGCCGTGTCGATGCGATCATGGCCGACGCAAGCAAGTATCAGTATCCGGATCTGCAGATAACCTTTCCGGCGGAATACGTTGCTCACGTAGAGATCAACCGGCCGAGGAGATATAACTCCTTCAGCCCCGAGTCAGCGTATCGCCCACTGCACCCATCAACTGACTGACCAAATGTCACAGAGTCTTTCACAGCTTAGCTTCTGTTTTCGATCGGCTTTCGGAAGATGAGAACATCAGATGCGTGATCTTGTCTGGTGTCGGAGAGCACTTTTCATCAGGGCTTGACGTGAGTCCAGGAGCTCTTCATCGCCAATCTACTCTGATCAATTCGCAGGTTCAATCGGCGAACTCATCCGGGCCCGTAGGCAAGCCGAAAGAGACCGACGATGTTGCGAGACGAACATGGAAGATCCGTCGACTTTGTCTGGACTATCAGAATGGGATCAACGCCATTGAAAGATGCGAGAAGCGTGAGTACCAGTACTCGATATCGATTGCATGATGTTTCCTTTCGCTCATGCTATTACAGCTGTCATCGTGCTCTGTCACGGAGTGGTCTACGGAGCAGCAATCGATCTTGCTCTCGCAGCAGATATACGCCACTGTTCCAAGGACGTCCGGTTCTCAATCAAGGAAGTTGATGTTGGCCTTGCAGCGGACGTGGGGACACTCACCAGGCTTCCGAAAGTTGGCGTGTCTTATTCTTGGGCGAAGGAGGTCGTCTATACAGCTCGTGTCTTTGGAGCTGATGAGGCTGAAAAGGTTGGTTTTGTCTCGAAGGTCACGGAGACGAAAGACCGGCTTCTCGACGAAGGCAAAGAGTTGGCGGGGCTGATGGCTTCGAAAAGCCCTGTCGCAGTCCAAAGCTCAAAGGCATTGTTCGATTTCAGTAGGGATCACACTGTTCAGGACGGTCTGCTGTACACGGCGGCTTGGAACGCGGCCATGGTGCAAGCTGATGACGTGAAGCAAGCGATGCTTTCTGGCATACAGAAGCGCAAGCCGAAGTTTGCGAAGCTGTAACGGCACCCAGGAAAGTTTTCAAGCGCCGTACAAAGGGTTGAGCATCCTGCCAAGATCTCAGAGCTTCTTGTATTTCGTGAGAATACTGTCGGGCCAGGTCTCAAAGCATCGACGAGAGCTTGATCTCAGTTGTGATCGAGGCAATTGCACACCCTCCAGCTGTGGCAAGAGTGGGAGAAATAATACAACAATGACGAGTGACCGCGCCGCTCTAGAAATCCGACGCGATACAGGTCTCCAGTGTTCTCGGATGAAGATTTGCCTTTGATGGATAAATGAAGATGGAGAGAAGTTGGAAACCAGGCATGCGAAGGAAAGTGAAGTTGAAGGAAAGATCCTGCATCCCTGCAAAGCTAGTCTGCTTTTGGAGCTGGCGATTGTGTTGTCAAAAGAGTCAGCTTTGCTCTCTACACTTTCCTTGTTCTTACCCTCCTCGATTCCAACCACAAGCAGGTCTTTTACAAGCCGCCCTTGCAAGCTGGCACCTGTCTTGGGACATACATACTGCCTTGATTGGCGCCGAGTCGACCATGCATTGCACTCTTCCCCACGCTTACGATTTTGCACTCTCCATCATCATTGTCTCGCTTGATTGCTAGGCCGCGAATTGTTAGACCCTGTCCGGGCCTTTCAGGCCACTGGGTTGTCACTGCACAGCGAGCTCAGTTACGGCAACCGCAATCGTCCGCCGAGCCATTCGGACTATGTAGATATGATCGGCCAGAGGCCTGAGCAAACACCTCTGTTTGCCGACTGAAGTATTCCGAGTACAGTCTTCACTATCGAGGTGGCATTTGACGGCTGACGTGGTAGTGGTATCCAAGACGCACCTGCCGATTCCGTCCTTAGCCTCGCCGTGAGAACCCTAAAAGCACCGCACGCCTATTCTTTTGCGCCACTTACGCGAGCCACATGGACTTGAGCCTATAGCATGCCACGTGTGTCATCTATTGGCGGCGACCTTGAGGATGTATCTTTCCGACCGCAACAAACATTGTCTTGGCATCGCTACAACACTTGACGCCGCTTGTCGATTCTGGCTGATGGCTTGCACTGCCCGCCCGGGATCGACAAGAACAGCCACCTCATCACTATCACTTTGCAGGATGGAATTCCTTAAGAAGGCAGACTGCCTTTCATGGGAAGTCCGCGTCTGGTGCAACGAACCTTCTGCAAGCATTCGCTGAAACTCCACGAATCTTTCTGCGTACCGACTTCGCAATCATGGGCATTACCAACATCAAGATCCCACATTGGGTTGTCGCAACATTCCGAGCGCTCTCATTCGTCGCCGCAATCATATCACTGGTCACATACAGCGTCTACACAGCCCAGGTCATTTCTGGCTCACGATCGTCTGAGCGATACTGCCTGGGAATATTCGGAGCAGCGATCATCTGGGTTCTGACTGCTGCGATTCAGCACTGGTGGAAGCACCGAAATGACAGCAAAGAGGGGGATGGCGGCAAATCTCGTCGTAACATGAAGATCATCGTGGCTTCTTTGATCGTCTTGGACTTGGCTTTCATTGCCTTGTTCATCGCTGCCTCTGCTCTACTCTCCCCGCGAGGAGGCTCTGCGAGAGGGAGTGGAATGGCAGGAATGCTGAGAAGAGACAACGACAATGAGGAGGACGTTGAAATGGACCCGCATTCGGGATTGGTCAATACCGCGTTCGCTTTCAGCATTGTCAACGTGTAAGTGCTGGGCTGGACTGTGTCGGACACGAATGCTGACTTCTGCAGGTTCTCCTTCAGCGGTTCCGGAATCTCCAACGTGCTGCAAGGAATTCAGAGGCCTCCGAACCCGAAGAGTCTGGCGCAGAATCCAATGAACTTCATGAAGCCAGAGAATGCTTAAGTACAGATGGCTTGTTGTGTATTGTAAATATGCTTCGAATTTGACCAACACTTGCGCTGCTCGCCCGTTCAGGACCTCTCGGAGAAGAGACTCATTTGCTTGGGTCTTTTTGGATCGATTTAGCATGAGGATGGTTTCGACTGTGATCTACCGACAGTACGAACTTAATGAAATAGAAAGTATCGACTAACTCCATGACCCCCTCAAAGCATGGACTGAGCGAAGCAAGGCTCAGCCATCGAGAAGCTGCCAATGCCACGGGAACCAACTTTGAGTCGGATGGGCATACATAAAGTGCTACCAACGTCCACTTGCATAAGGAGGGCTTGTTCAACCTCGCTTCTTCGGAACATCTTCCACTTTGTCGGCGTGCTTTATAATGAACGCCTCCTTCTCGGGCCCTTTGGCCATTTTGGCCCAGGTGTCAGACTCGGTTCGATCTATCAGAGATCTCGTTAGCTGGACTCCTGCAGTGTCAAAAAGTGTACTTACTGGTACTGATGCTGTACTTCTTTCCATCGACAATCTGCCAGCCAAAGTTGGGTCTGACGCACCCTTTGCTGGCGGCCTCGTCTTTGGTGTCCATTCTGCTCTTTGGCTTCCAAGTATACTTGCAACCTGTCATAAGGCCGCCTTCAGATGATACGCAGGTCTTCCCTCGGCCTACTTCTGCAGCACAGAAGTCGTATGGGTGGCTTGCGATGAAGGCTCCTCCGATCAATGTGGCTCCGGGGGCATCGGTCCAGCAGGAATAAGCGATCCTCCCATCGGTTCCGCAGCATGTCCCGTCTGGCGTCTCGGCGCAAGTCCAGCCAACAGGACCGCGGCAGTCCACTTCTTCGTCGAACAGAACGATGTCGTAGCAGGATGAATGCTTGCTGGTCGTACATCCGTTCGTGGCGCTATACGCCGAGGTGACGATGGAAAGGCCGATCAGGATTCCTTGGATCACTTTCATGTCGACGGATCAGTGAAGAGTATGGATGTCTCTGGTAGAGTCAGATCAGGATTTGGGGTTGTGCGAGGACGGACGATCGGCAAAGTAACAGATGCTGGGGATCCAGTTTCTTCGATTGAAGCCGAGCAGGTCTTTCTGTATTCCTTCGTTTCACTGTTCACTACAACAGGCACGCACACAAAGCAATTGAGGAAGCAAGTCTTGATGATTGAATGACGACAATTTCGGCGGTGCTATCGTCAGGAAGACTTGGTGAACACGTTCACGGACGCACGCTTGGTTGCAACTTACATCACAGACCAATTGCTAACGTCAGCCGATCAATGCAAGCATATTGGAAAAAGCATCTTTTGCCCTCGTGAAACACTGCTGCGATCTTTGTGAAGTAGCGTGATATCGACGAACTTGTGAATGTATGACCAATATTTCGCACTACTATGCTGGTGTGACCTGATTGCGATCTTACAAAGACACTGCACGCCAAAGAAAGCGCGAGAGTCGCAGATGCAGACCTCGAAGTCGGTGGTCCGTTGATTCGACGAGATAATTCGTCTATGTTGTACTGAATGACAATACGGCGATCATCGGCGGTACCACATCCTTGTGACTTTCGTCCTCGTGATCTTCTTCTGCAACTGGAAAATGCCGTAGAGTAGGGCCTCTGATGTTGGGGGGCATCCTGGGATGTAGATGTCGACGGGAATGATTCGATCAACCCCGCGAACAACGCTGTAGCTATAATGGTAGTAACCGCCTCCGTTCGCACAGCTCCCCATACTGATGACCCATTTCGGATCCGGCATCTGGTCATACAAAAGTCGTATCGCAGGTCCAATCTTGTTCGTCACCGTGCCGGCAACTATCATGATATCAGCTTGGCGAGGAGACGCCCGGAAAATTATGCCCAGGCGGTCTTGATCGTATCGAGGCATGGAGACGTGCATCATTTCAAGACTGCAGCAAGCAGTGCCGAATGACACATCATTTCAAGACTGCAGCAAGCAGTGCCGAATGACAAGGGCCAGAGCGAGCCATTTCGTGCCCATGAAACGATCTTGTCAATCGTCGTTCTTGCGATTGAGGTCAGCGGTCCTTCTTGGGACGACTTTCCAAGCTTTTGCATACAGAGTGTATTCGGCTGAAGATGGTGTCGTAGGAAGTCTCTGCGGCAGTGTGGAAGAGTTGCTTTGACGCAATGGCTGCTCGTCTGTCTGTGGTTGCAGCTGCTGCTGTGCCTGCGGAAAGCTTCTTGATCGGACGATATGGAAGAGTCGAAGGGAACGGCTGTGACAAAGCCGTTTTGGACTCACTGTATCGGATGATCAGTACTTTCAAGACGACGAAGGTCCGCATGAGATATTTTCCATACGTTGAAATAGGCTTGAGGCTCTCATTGTCGGCGCGAGTCTGTGAGATTGTCATTGATGATGCTCTTCAAAGTCGTGCGGCTCAGAGAAACTGCTATTTGAATGTAACTATCGGTTGCTTCGGTAAATGCACACCTCAACAGCACAATACGACCCAACTCCTTGAACGGGGAATTGATGGATATTGATCTCGAGATTCTATTGGCCGTCCGAATAGGGAATGCGGGTCCGGCGACATTCTGGAGCTCGGAAAATCAACACCCTTCATCGGAGAACTCACACCCTTCTTCAATCGACAACGGAAATCAAACACCGCCAACATTCTTGACACCGTACTCTTCGTCGTGCCTGCCCAAGGACTGTCAATCCGCTTGCAACGCGAGGCTTCGCCGATGCCAGCCGATGCACCCGCTGACAGCCGTGAATGTCCGTTCTGTCATGCTATTTTCTCACGGGTGGACAGCGCTCGACGGCATGCTCAACGATGCGGCCGTCGACAAGACCAACGTTTGCCGACAAGAAAACGAGGCCGTCGTTCGAAAGCATGCCAACGATGCGTGAGGCTGAAGATCCGCTGTCAGCTTCGAGATGGAACTGCATGCGAGGGATGCGCTTCTAGGAAGCTGAGTTGCGAATTCAATCACACTTCTCGGAACCCTGACGCCCTTCGAGCTACGACCGATCAATACGATGTTGATGTGCGTTGTACACTGAATTTCTTGCTCAACTACACCGACAGCAAGCTGGACCTTGTCATGGAAAAGGCGGTTGGAGAACATCCGAGTGATTGGAAGTTCGACTCTTTCTCCAGAGACCTTTTAGATCCTTCCTGTAGCCTGGACTCCATCTTCTCCGCGCAAATTGAGTCTGCGTTGTGGACAAGCCCCCTAATGTTTGATAACTTCAATCCAGAACGCGAGGCGGACGGATTAGAAGACCTCTTTGTCGGACTGGAAGAGAATCGTCTCCCATCTCGGATAGGTCTCCTCCGATCTGAGCTGGAGTCCTATGTCAATCTCAGTCGCGACGCAAATGTCGCCTTTAACTCACTGGCCTTCGAAGAACTTTTCACATCTACCAACGTTGCTTCATTTGCCGCCGCATTCTGTAGGAAGCGACACTACCAGTATCCAATCATCCATTGGCCATCGCTCGAACTGGAGGCTATCTCGCTGCCTCTGCTTCTAGCCGTATCCCTCATAGGTGCTGCGTACTCTATCGACGAGTGGAATGGCGAAGCCGTGATCTCTGCTGCTCGAGGACTTTACCCTCTGGCGGACTTGTTCATCTCCAGTCGTCTAGAGGAGCATTCGAGCTGGAGTTCAGAGGAGCCTCAGACGGCGGCAAATCTCGAGATTTGTCAAGCTTCGCTTCTAATGTACATTCTTAGTGGACTTTCGGGAAGCGATACTACTATACAACAGGTAGCAATCGCCAAGCGATTGCCTCAATTGATCTCTTCGCTTAGAAGATTTGGCTTTGTGGGTCATCGGCATGCTGTGAAGGAAGATACTGCAGAGTTCCTGCACAGCGAGAAGATCATCCGACTGGTCACATGGACGTTTTGTGCGGAGTGTCTAACAACGCTGGCTTTCAATCGACCGCCTGTCTTCAGCTTGATGGAGATGTCCGGAGATTTGCCATGCATGACTTCGATATGGGAAGACAAAGAGACGGCCATGTTGGGGCGGCAGGGAGCTCAAATTTTCTCTTCTGCACGGCTGTGCTTGACGGAGCTGATGGGCCAAATTCTTGGAAGTCGAGCCTGTGACCAAACATCATCCGATGCCACAGATGAGCAACTTTCTATTACTCATCTTCAAATCATGCTTTGCGGTATGACCCAGCTGCCTCGTGCAATCCACATCTTTACTAACCGGAGTAGCTTTTCAACAAATCATTTTCAACGCCGACGTCAGCATGTCGCTTCCGTTCCAATCACAAAGGCTTTTATCTGCCTTGGAAAGATAGGGTCTTCTGTGGACAAAAGCTCTCAAAAAATTGACTGTAGAAGAACGCAGATGGATGGGAGTAGCACGGCATACACACGGGCTGGCGCATCTTTCGCAGAGAATTGTAGAGGTTGCAGCCGGGTCAGACCGTTCACGGTCGAATTATCTGCGACGTAAGCCCTCGACCGACCGGCAGGATTTACATGAATTCCTGCGAGAGTTCGTAGTGCAGGGTGGACCTGCCGAAGGAACAAGGCATGAAGCTAGATCTGTTGGTTGAACAGGAACATAAACTGGTTAAGAGTAGTCTATGTCGAAAGACTCTTCTCTTGCTAGGTACGTAAGTCCCTGATTTTGCTTAGCATGTCACCACAACCTAATCTCGAATAGAAGTAATAAGACAGGCAATTTAACGATAGACTTTAATAGCGCTAGCTATTCTCGGAGTAGTATTTATAGTACTAACTATTATCTTCGTAGGTTTCTACGATTCTTTTAAATATAGTAAGTACTTTAATGCTACGAATATAATCTCGAATAGCTATAGCTACTAAAATTCTCCTACCTATTCTATAGCTACCTCTACTATACTACTAACTAAGTAGTTTAACTTCTTCTCTTCTATATATCTACTATAGTCTTACTATCTTATAGGAGTACTAATTAACCTAGAAGCCTATTTACTTATAGCTCTAAGTATTATAAATATAAGTATATCTAGATAGTCTTTAAGTAGTCTATAAGCTAAAATAACCTTATTACTATATTTAATGTCCTTTATTCGCTTTTAGAGAAGGGAACATAGCTACTTTAAATAGAATATATAGGTATAAGTAGTAAAATTATATTTGTCGCTATATACTATTAGTCTAGCGTACTTTAGGCTACTTACCTAACTTATTTATAGGTTCTAGCTTAATAGGTTATTAAAAGGATAGTAAAATATTATAGACTAGAGCTATAAGCTAGTTCTAGTTACTATTTTAATTAGTTACTAGACTTATGTCTCTAGGCTTACTCTAAAAGGTAATTATATCTCTACTTACGGATTAATTAAATAGGTTACCTAGGATATATAAATCTTCTATCTTATAGTCGTTTTCTAGAAGATTAACTCTAGCTAAATTAATTCTAATAGAGGATAGTTATAAGATTATACTAGCTACTATTAATTTTTCGTTATTAAATTTAGAACCTTTTTAGACTTAGATATAGTAGGATAGTATATATAGACCTAATAAAGCTAGTAGTAGTCCTAATAGAGATAGATAATCTTTTAACTCTTTAGATTACTTTCGTTTACTTTTACCTACCTTTAGGACTAATATAATAGAGTTTTAATCTCTAGAGAGATCTCTATTCTTATCTTTTATTATAACTTATAGATAGTCGGAAGATATTTAGTTAGTACTACTATCTTCTTATACTAATAAAGTATACTATTAAGAATATAATACTATAAGGTAGTCGTATAGGGTTAGGGTTAGGGTTAGGGTTAGGGTTAGGGTTAGGGTTAGGGTTAGGGTTAGGGTTAGGGTTAGGGTTAGGG